>OU611776.1:15742500-16990175 GCA_914767645.1 Hydraecia micacea
CGTATTCACTGTTACATACAATTTAATGAAAAATTTTACAATAATTAAGTCACTGAATTTTGCAATTATGAATTAAAACATTAATGAAACAATTATGTCCGAGCAACGGGTTCGCGACACCAATCTTACTTTGCCGTGGCAATTCGTGAATTAACACTCCTAAAATTATGGACAATCCAACTCGATTTTCCAAGACGTCAAATATTTCCGCTCTGCCAATTCGCAGCGCGCATACGCGCAATCTGTCAAGATGGCGCCTCGACCCCGCTGGAGGCGTACCTCTGCTGCGTAAAACTTTATACAAAATAAATTAATACGATTTTACACAATAGCAAAATGCATCAAAACAGATTAAATTAAATTAAGATTTAACAAGTATTTTTAGTAAGCATTAGACATCTAGTGTTTTGAAACCAACAATCAACTTGATTCCGAATACATTACATCCTCCGACCTTTTATCATATAATTATATAATCAAAGCCTCCGACGTATATTTTTTTGGTTTAGCCTATGCTGTCCGATTGTTGGGCAAAGGCCACCCTTCCAAATAATTATTAAAGGTATTCTTTAATTGCAGGTAAAGATTACTTGGGAAATGCCTACTTTGAAATTCCTGCTGATCCTAGTGTTGGTAAAAGGAAACCCACCCGATGGTATAATCCCCCAAAAGAGCAAGACTTCCAAGATCCTATTCCTACAGAATGGGAGGCCTGGTTGAGAATGAGGAGGTATGTGAAGAATCCCTGCTTCATTCAGTAGGTATCATTATATAATTAATGTCATAATTATCTAAGCACATAGTTTTCATCACAATTTTGGAAATTGAGGGCAGAGGATGATTATGATATTATTAGTGTAAAATGTTACATCATCATACTTAATTATTTTTACAGATCAAACCCACCCACAGAAGAGGAAATTGCAAAAAACCTTGCTGTGGCTCAGATGAAGAAGATAAATGCAGCAAAACTTGAAACTAAAAGGTTGGCAGAAGGAGGTGCCCTGCCTACAGTACCAGAAAGAGGAGCCCAGTCATTTCCTGTGTATGCTGACTTACAACCTGGAGACCCTGAAAACAAATTTAGCCAGAAATAGGCAAATGATTAAATTTAGCTAATGAGTATGAGACAAGCACACACATTATTTTGTTTCTTCAGTTGACACAGTTAAGCACAGGTTATCTTACAGTTACAATAGGTATCATGTACTTACATAAAATAAAGATTGTTAAATAAACAGCTGTTAAAAATTATGGTAATAATGTAGGTATGAGCTCTTTATGTATAATGTAGGTAGTACTTATATTTAAAATTTTTTACCATGCAATATTAAGTTATTAAGCATTTAAAACATTTTCTATGTATTTTGTTTTTAAACAAACCACTTTATTTATGCTATGTATGAAATTTATGTCAGCAAAATAACTGAGGGATAAGAAACCTGTCAATGGTAGCTGAGCTATGAATTCAATTTTGTTTCTTACAACCTACTTAATCAACTTAGCAGTCAGTGAAGCAATATTATGTTTCCCATTGAGATAGATTCTTTTTCGTGTGTATAAATAAATTTAATACAATGTTGTAAACTGCTCAGTGCTGAGGTATTTTCTAGAAACTATTTTTTGTCGTGAATACGTCCTTAAAATTGCTTCCATAGTGGGAGGCAAGTCAAAAAAACCAATGATAACAAAATCGGGGGATACAGTTTGGTGTTGCTGCTTCATATCTGTCGTCTCCATCCTAAATTCAATTACACCATTGGATAGTTAAAGGTTCAAAGAATTCATTACGCCAAATGAGGACTGTAACGCATCGCGAGCGATGGAGGGGAAAGCGCCGCCATTTTGAAGTAATTTTGTTGCGTATCAAGATTTCCACTTAGTATACCTTTTGACTTGGAAAAGCTACGAGGTTCGTCTAAATCGTCAGCTCTCGTCAAAATCTATCGATTGTATACAAAACATTAGTGTAAAATAGTGACAGTGAATATAATGTGTTAAAATAAAAACAAAAATAACATCAAAAATATGTAATGTCGGCCTATACGCGTCAAAAAGCTAAATCCAAATACAGAGAACGTATACGGTTAACCGAATGGTACCAATAAAACACCATATGACCGAGTCAAGCAGTGCCGGGAAAGTAAAAGAATGAATGCGGCTGAGCGGATCAACCCCGTCCCGTTACGTAAACGTATTCAGGTACTTACAACACACGGCCGTGTTCATGACACAGCCACACGCCATTTTTTCCTTATAATATTTACTTAGGGATTTTTCTTGTTTTATTTGGCGTATTGAACAAACAAATAAAAAAAACTCTCTTTTGTATTGTCTCATCTATCATAGATTATAGTTATGAGCTGTGATCATTAGTGGGTAGTAAATTATGTAATTAAAATTGTTTTTTATTTAAGTAACTATCAACTTACTTCGGCATCAAAATACATAAATACCTAACTATCTATCTTCTTCATCTCCTTCTTGCAAGCTTTTGAGAGCGGAGCTGCTTGATTTCTCTTATGATATTCGTATAACCAATGTTGACACTCTCTCACTCAATGTTAACTTTATGAAACTCGAAATAAAGAGTTTGATTCAATGGCATCAAACAATCCTCAGGCCTGCCATGTGCTCAAGATTTGAATTTGTCAGCCACTCGATGAGAGCCGAGGCTTTATTTGTACTCTAGCCCTACAGTTGCAAAACCGTAGTTAGACCCCGGGCTCACGCTTTTTCAGCACCCGTACACTTGCCCAAAATGCTAGCTGCTGTTGGTTTTGCCAAGAAATAGTCTCTCCTAACGGCGGCGCAAACTATGACAAAAGTTTATGCCGTGGTGAAAATACCCGTCAGCAGGGTTTGAAGGGTCGCGTCGTAGGTCCGTACTAGCATAATCAGCCTATATGATTCCCACTGCTGGGGCACAGGCCTCCTTTCGATGAGAGGGACTGGGCATTTATCCACCACGTGGGTCCAGTGCGTGTTGGTACATGTCACATGTCGTCGAATTTTTGGTTCTAGGATATCCTCACGATGTTTTTCTTCACCGTTTTGAGAGCAGTGGTGAAGAAATAATTTGCACAAAGTAAAGCGCCTGTCTGGGTTCGAACTTCGAACCTACGACCTACAACTGGTAGAAAAGTCATGGCCGTTACCTGGTAACGGCCATGACTTTCTACCAGTTGTATGAGTTTTCTACCAGTACCACAGGGCTACCACCCTTTGTTCTCATTGCCGTCAACTACATGCCTGTACCGATCTACATGTGTTTACTTAGCACCACTCGTGGACGCTTTAACAATGCACCGGCAAATAATGAAGTGCCTACTTACTCAGTGTTTAGAATTAAGTATAGGTCTGTACCTACCCACACATAAACCATAGCTTCCCGCGTGTGCGCAGCCAGAGGCTATAGATAACAAACAATGGGTAGGTACCTACCTACTCGTCTATCCAATAGGTGTTACCGGCCATGACTACAGTGAGGTACCTACTTAGCTGCACGCGGGCATTTCATCGTTTCAGTTTTGTAAATGCTGCTAGTGGGAATGGAAACTGGAATTCGACATTTTAAGTGGGATAAGTTGCTACTAGGCTATTCTTACCGAAATACATAGTCTCGACACTCGGAAGAAAGTTGAATTACTATTGAGTAAGTAGATAAGCATTATTCATTTTAATATGACTAGATGATCGACGTAGGTAAATGCAGTGTAGTTATGTATCGAATCAATTAACTTCGTTACGTTAACTTACTTTTGTTGCTGACTGTACCTATTTATTTAGTTCACCGTTCATGCATTCGGGGAACCATTTTCTGCCTCGTTGGTTTAGCAAGAGTTGACTTCTAGATACAGGTCGCACGCCGGTCATATATTTATTGGTTACTAAGCTGCCCTGCATAGCCTGCCTGCTGGTCTAGAGGTCCGCCAGAGCCGCAATGTTATTATTACGTGGCTTCATTTTTTGGGGCTTACAAACTACTTTGCTACGCGTAATACTGCACAAGGAGTATTCGACAGATACTCTCATACACAAAACACATGATGTATTTATTTGTACATTTTATTTCAATCTACCTTGTATGAGTGATGGTATCATAGACTTATTATAGTATACTTTTACCACAATAACTAATAGGTAGTATACTTACTTAGCCTTTACTAAGTTATGTTCCCAAACTGCATCTAACATGATTAAGTAAGTATTTTAAAGCATGGTTTAGACTACATCTTGGCTGTCATCATCATAGGTATTAACCATAGATTGGTATTATCGAATACATACACAAATTCACGCCTTCCCATGGCGGTAGGCAGAACGCCACCTACTTACATTACTCCTTTACGTTCATAGGTACAGACGCCAGCACATCAACTTACCTGAAACGGTCAAATTTTCCCAATCAACTTTGAACCTTATGCTTTAGCGATAAAGTTGAAAATGTATTAAAGAAATTTGACAGATTGTAGTAGCTTGATGTGCTAGCGTCTGTACATCTGGTCATACACACATAACACACACGCCGGTTGCGAGAGCTACGCACCTTGCCTTTCTAAAGAATAACACCAATAAGGTAGGAACAACACCGATATGTCCTTCTAGGGCGTTTCCGCTACCATCTGCTTTATGTTAGTCGCTTTGCATTCATCCTCTCAACATGACCCAACCATCTAAGCATACTCTTTTATCTTCACAACATTGCTCAGCCTATTTCCACAGCATTTTATTCTACTTGCATGCCTGCACACTATTGTGAACAGCCAGTCAAACCTTTTTTATTCATAATTGATTTATTATTTATGTTTAATATAGATTAACAGGAGGAAGGTACGCGATTTTGCAAAATGCGGCGTACGGGCAGGAAGTCCAAACTTTCGGAAGAGACTCTGGAGCTTATGACTGAACGACGTGAAAACCCACCTGTCACTTCGTCAGAACAACGGGCACTCAACAAAAATATTTTGGTACGACGCGATCTCCGACGCTCTATAGAGAAAGCGATTGAAGAACATCGGGGTTCGAAAGTGTTTGTCCAATCGCTTGGGAGGAGCCACCTGGCGAAGTTGACCAAATCTAGTGGGGATATCGTCGTTTCGAAGCCGGAGATCCTTTCGGAAGTCGAAAACTTCTATGACCAATTGTACGCATCGCATGCATCTCGGCCTGATTCCGAAAATGAGGATTCAAGAGCCACCGTAACGTGGCGAGGACGGGATTACAACCGAGCTCCTGAAACCGGGAGGAAGTCCTGTGCTGAAAGAACTTCAGGAGCTCTTTAGCTCTCTTCTGTTCTCTGGGAAAACTCCAGAAGCGTGGCGAAGGAGCGTAGTCGTTATTTTCTTTAAGAAGGGTGATGATACCCTTCTAAAGAACTACAGACCCATTTCGCTCCTTAGCCACGTATATAAGTTGTTTTCAAAGTCGTCACGAATCGTCTAGCGCGAACACTCGACGAGTTTCAGCCACCGGAGCAGGTCGGGTTTCGAGGAAGATTTAGCACCATAGACCACATCCACACTGTGCGACAAATTATACAGATGTCCGAAGAGTACAATCGGCCCCTATCTCTTGCCTTTGTGGACTATGAGAAAGCTTTTGACTCTATCGAGACCTGGTCTGTTTTGGGAGTCTCTGCAGCGATGCCAAGTCGACTGGCGATACATCCAAGTGCTGAGATGTCTTTATGAAAACGCGACAATGACCGTCTAAACTCAGGACCAGCGAACTGAACATGTCCCCCTGCGTCGACGGGTGAGACAAGGGGGCATAATTTCCCCGAAATTGTTCTCTTTGGAGGATGTGTTTAGGACGCTGGACTGAGAAGGACGCGGCATTAACATCAACGGCGAGTACATCTCACACTTGAGATTTGCAACTAGATGACATCGTTATGCTAGCTGAATCGGTGCAGGACCTGCAGCAGATGCTGGACGGCCTAGTTGATTCTTCTGTACGCATTGGTCTCCGGATGAACTTAGGCAAAACTCAGGTTATGTTCAACGAACACGTAACCCCGGGGCCGATTGCTGCCAATAACGGTGCTCTCAAGGCTGTTCGAGAATACGTTTACCTCGGGCAAACTCTGCAGTTTGGCAAGAAGAACTTTGAGAGGGAGGCTAACAGAAGAATTCAGCTGGGCTGGGCAGCCTTTGGGAAGCTTCGTCGAGTCTTCTCGTCGCGTATTCCACAGAGCCTAAAGACTAAGGTCTTTTATCAGTACGTCCTGCCAGTTATGACTTACGGAGCCGAAACGTGGACACTCACGGTACGGCTGGTCCATAAATTCAAGGTCGCTCAGCGAGCTATGCTTGGAGTCTCTCTGAGGGATCGAATCCGCAACGAAGTGATCCGGCAGAGAACCAAAGTTGTCGACATAGCTCACAGAATAAGCAAGCTGAAGAGACAATGGGCCGGCCATATTAGCCGTAGAACCGATGACCGCTGGGATAGACATGTTCTTGAGTGGAGACCGCGAATCGGTAAACGTAACGTGGGACGCCCTCAGGCTAGGTGGAGCGACGATCTTCGCAGGATGGCTGGTAGCAGCTAAATGAGAGTTGCCGAAAATCGAGTTGAATGGCGTGCAATAGGAGGCCTATGTCCAGCAGTGGACTGCTATAGGCTGATGATGATGAATATAGATTACCTAGTTTTTATTTGAGGGATATATGTACCTTCCACTGAAATGTACTGCCGGTCGATTCTGTTAGAATCTCATCGTGAAAAGTTAGGTGAAGTGAGCTGTCATTCAATCTGATGCTAGGGATTGACGCTAATCACAGCTCACTTTAAGCTCACTTCACCCAAGTTATCACGGTGAGATTTTTACAGAATAGCTCTACTGTATACTTAGTCTCGAAAACGTAGTGCTCTGTGATTTTTCAAGACATCGGTTACCCAGTTGTGAAGGTTGTTCCGAGGTAAAGGCCTTTAATTTTTAAAGCCTGTTTATATCGTCTGTATAATTTAATCTATGTACAATAAACTGGTAATTTTTATCTATGTACTTACATAGTCGAGATAAGTGCAATATGTACATTACAGTCCGTCAAATCTAAGAAGTACCGTTTGACAGTTATAAATATGTGTTATTTTGCTTTGTTTGAAAGTTTTCAATTACATTTAGATATTAAGAATTGTACATTTTTAGATACAATAATGAAATCTTTCTAAATTCATGGTTTTATGATGAATTCGTATGAACAAAGTTGAAAAATATGAAACGTCAAACGGTACTTCTTAGATTTGACGGACTGTAGTAGCATGGTATAATAATATACTAAGTATTAGTACTTAGTATGTATTCAAACTAAACAATGAAACCACCAAAATCTGGTTTGACTTTGTCAGGTCTGGTGAACGTGGAATAAAAACATATTTAGTCACAGTCTGATCACTCTGATCTCATAATCTGTCTCCTGTAATAACTTCATATAACACAATATTATAATGCTGATGGCGATAAGATATGTAGGGATAATAATGAGTTTTAATGTTCGTCTGAACGTCATATAGGTAATATAATTTCAGAGTAGAATGTGCGGGAAAGATTATAATAGTATGTAAATACAAATAGTAAGATTAATTGGATCCACGTGTGCAGTACCTACTTATGCGTTATAATGTGTTTGAGGTATTTTAAAGACTTACAGTTAGGTTCTAGGAACTAATGATCTGGTATTTCAAACGGTGCAGTTATTACTTTCTGAGCAAATCGATAACCGCCACTTTCTATGAAGTTAATAGTTGGTCAGGATTGGCGTCTATTTGGGCGAGTGCTGGTTAATGCAAACCCCATTATTGGATGAACGGTAAACTACATAGGTAAACCAGAACACCCAGACTACTTACCTAAAGAACCAGATTACCTGAGTGAGTGCTACTGTACCTACCGGACGGCGGAATACTGGAACCGACTAATTGAGGATTCAAACTTTGTCAGGGAGGGCGTAGGTACCTTCAACACCCAGTAACCCGGCTAAAGGTAGCAGCAGAACACCGTGAGGTTTTAGTCAGTAAGAGTATGACAGACCCCTTCACCCCAGGTGGTGGACATTCCTGAGGACTTCCAAACGATAAAAAATGCGTGAGGCTTAAACGGTGACCACTCTACTGCTCTACTTGAGCCGAGCGAGCACAGCGTGGCCCGTAGCAGCCGGTAAAGAAGTAGAACCGACTAAGGAAAGGATGGTTACCAAAATCTGGGTTAGGGAAGTCCTCCTGCTAGAACATCAATAGATATGTATGTAAATGTACTTTTGGAGGGAAGAGAGAGTGGAGTGCACCAGTGGCTGCGCACACATTTTTTGCACTAAGTATAATATCTCCCGCGCCGAAGGCTAGTGCCGTTGAGATTGGCCACCATGGCCGAAATACGGCGTGGAGGACTATACGAGACTATTAATTCGCGTTCTGGACAAAGAGATGTAAACAACAATGGCCGCTCGAAATTGAATAAAATCGATATAAGTACAAGAAAATTTATTTATTTTCGTCTAGTTAGCTCTTGGAATCTCCAAGCTAACTTGAAATACCTAAATTTTCTTTTACGAGGGTGAATCAAAAAATTCTTGGAATCAATATCTATTAAAAAATGCAAAGATTTAAATAAAAATATTTTATTTTTCTACATAATCTCCCTCCAATGCAATGCATTTAGAATAACGCGTTTCTTATTCCTTGTGAAAAAATATGTTTTCTTGACCCTCGAAAAACTCCTCTACGGCAGCCATAACCGCGTCAATATCGTGAAATTTTGTTCCACGAATGTCTTCTTTTAATTTTGGGAATAAGTGAAAATCACTTGGGGCTAAGTCTGGAGAATATGGTGGGTGGTCAAGGAGATTGAAGCCAGCACAGCGGATTGCGTTGAGCGCAACTTCCGATCGATGAGCAGGAGCGTTATCTTGAAGAAACAACACGCCCAACGACAGTTTTCCACGACGTTTTTCTTTAATCGCTTCACGCACTTTCGGGATTAAACTTGCATAATAGCGTCCAGTAATCGTCTGGCCTTTTGGCATGTAATCAATAAAAAGGATTCCTTCACTATCCCAGAACACTGAAGCCATAACTTTGCCAGCGGTAGGAGCAACTCGAAATTTCTTAATGGATGGAGAGGATGGTCGTTTCCAAGACATGCTTTGTCTCTTAGTTTCAGGATCGAAATGGTGGACCCACGTTTCATCCATGGTGACAAGGCGACGGCAAAAAATATCCGAATCACGCTGGAACATTTCGAGATTACGCTTAGAAATTTCCAAACGTTGCTTTTTGTTTTCGTCGGTTAACATTCGTGGCACCCATCTTGCCGACACTTTTTTGAACCCCAGTGAATCAATTAAAATGGATTGAACGCTACCAAATGATATCTTTAGGATCTCAGCTATATGTTTTATAGTTATTCTTCTGTCTTCCAAAACCAGATTCTCAACCTTTTTGACATTATCTTCCGTAACAGAGGTTGAAGGCCGCCCAGAACGCGGGTCATCTTTACAGCTTGATCTACCTCTTTTAAATTCAGTCACCCAGTACGCAACCGTAGAATAGGGTACAGCATCATCCCCTAATGCCTGCTGAATGTCCGAAAAATTTCCTTCCACCGCACGTAACTCACTTTTATCCAAAGCTTTTTTGGGTTTTTAACAACTCGTTGCTCAAAACAATTTATTACGTGCGAACGAATTGACAAAAACAAGTGACAGTTTGCATACCTAAATATTGTGTGATTGACACTCTTTAATTTGAATATCGAACTTCTCCCAAAAAGGTTTTATATATATGCAATTCTAAGAACTTTTTGATGCACCCTTGTAAGTAGTTATATCGATTTTATTCAATTTCGAGCGGCCATTGTTGTTTACATCTTTGGCTTTGTCTTAGAAAAAGAAGGTACCTACATACACACATCAAAAGTGTCTAGGGATCAACATATATTTTTGCAATAACTTTTCTCCTGATTGATATTAATTAAAATTTTCTTTAAGGATTCATCAAATAAAGTGTTTTCGTTTGTCACAGTAACGATAAACCAAGTCACCTTTGCATTAATAAAGAAATTTGCCATTTTCCTAATAAAGGGATTTTTGACATTTGAACCACTAACACAAAAGTTCGAAAAAAATACTGAAATAACAGTTTTCTTTAAAATTTTATTGGGTAACTTAAACAATTAATAATCCGTGTTTCTACCGCGAACACTAACAACACAAGAACATCGGTTTGGCATACTCAAAATGAGTTCATCCAAATCACGCTGTGGAATGGCAGCCCATGTTCGTTGCAACAACAAAAAAAGGTCTTCTTGCGACTGGATACCCTCCATATTCGGCAGAGCTCTTCTCTGTAGCATATCCCATGCATGCTCAATCGGGTTCAAGTCTGGCGACTGAGCAGGCCAGGGCAGGACATTGATGTTAGCTGCGGCGAGAGTCTGTCTTACAACTCTTGCGGTGTGCGGTCGTGCATTATCATGCATTAACTGAAATAAGGGACCGATTTGCACTTGTAGAGGAACGATGACGTCTGATACAATCGTCTCAGCATAAATTTGAGCGTTGAGGTTGCCTCTGATCCAAATCAACTCAGTTCTTCCGCCGATCCAAATACCCGCCCATACCATGATGGTTCCACCACTATAAGGATGTACTTCCTGGCAGGATTTTAATCGCTGTTGGCGTCCAGGGGTTCTCCAGTGTCGTATACGTCTTGTATCCGGTCTCATACCAAAACGAGACTCATCAGAAAAGCACACGAAACGCCATTGTTCTTCTGCCCAATTTCTGTGTTCAAGAGCCCATTGATATCGAATCCTACGATTGTGCATTGCTATATGTGGTACCCGTAGCGGTCTTCGGGAATGAAGGTTCACTTCATGCAAGCGGTTTCTGACTGTTTGGTCGCTAATTAAGTTCCCTGAAGAGTGATGAAGCCTCACGGCTAACATCATGGCGGTTATTGTTGGAGCTCTTCGAGTTAAGATTTGAATGTATCGGTCTTGTCTCCGTGTGGTGCAGCGATACCGTCCTCCATGGCGCTCAGCCACGGTACCAGTGCTTCGGTAACGTGTCCAAAGTCGACTGATAACACTCTGACTTGTATTCAGAGCTAAAGCCACAGTACGTTGCCGGGAACCAGCTTCTATCATTCCCACGGCTCTGAGCATTTCTTCCCTGCTTAAATGACGTCGCCGCTCCATAATAACGTTGGTTTTAATCAGTAGTAGGGAAACAGTAGCACTAATAATGTCTTCAATGCGTTGTATGTTTTTATAGGGAAAATATTGACAGCTGATTTTCATCTTTTACTCGAATTTGATTCACAGTTCCTGATTCAAATTATGAAATGCACCAAAAAGGATCCATATAAATTTATAAAATCATAAAGTTATTACAAAGCCACATCTCAATCTCAAGAAATCCGCATAAAAATGCTTGATCCCTAGACACTTTTGATGTGTGTATTTATTCGAGACTTGATTGGCTACCAAAAATTAAATTACAGCTAATAGGTACCGTGATTATACGTAATAGATACAGTAACACACATTAGATTAAGAAATGAATCAATACACGTGACTCTAGATTATTATATTAGGTGCCTAGGTAGGTATGCAAAGATTGTATTGACATTATCAGCAATGTTAAAAATGATTATAACTTGGTTAGGTGTACCTACTTATAGTTGACTTCAAGTAGGTACTTAATTATAGTCCTTTTGTTATGTCATAACCACATCTGGAACAATAGGATAGATAATAATATTCTTATGTTGAACAAATACGTTAGACGTTCTAATAATAGGTAAATTCAGAATTACTAAGGTGGGTAGGTATAGCTTGTATCTAATAAGTGCGACTTGCACGCGATATAAGTACCTACATATAGCAATAATTATTTCGTCATTGGCACTTCTCAATTAGATACCTACCTACAATTCCTACACGACGAATTCGAGAAACTATGGTCGTGTTGCCATCGTTTAGGGATGTCTATTTGTGGAACAGACATGAGTCAATTATTAAGTATTATTTTATTACGGACTTTAAAACGTATCGCAATATTTTCGGTCTGTTCTGTTAAAATGTTTTGATTAGGTATAGAGCTAAGTACCTAAATAAGTAGGTATAATGTTATCATTATTGGTTACATAAAAAAAACAATACATGTTAAAGTTATTTTGGCAAAGACTTTTATATACCTTTTAACGATAACAGTAGTAGGTATGTACGTATTGAGAGGGGGTCGTATCTACCGGGTACGGCGGGCACTGGGCACGGTGGCTTGTGGCCCCAATCAATCAATCAATTTCATGTAGCCTAGTAGAGACTGCTAGAAAGTAAGATACCTAGTTATAATAGAGACTCTCAACTCCTTCTACTTTTGAATGGGAAAAAGTTTATAATTATATAGCAAATTCCCGTCAACAATCTTTGATATGATGAAGAATGTGTTGAGCGGTTAACTGGCGTGAGTCGGATATCCATGGGCGCGAGAGCCGCTTGCCTGGCTATTGATATTATCAGTTCTGGGGCCGTATGACGTAATATCGAGACTCAATAAACAATCCATGTTGTACTTTTCCGACGGCGCGGCGGGCGGTAGTTTATATCTTTATTCAGTCATTGGACACTTTCGGACGCACACACGTCTCCTGGGCTACCTAATTCTACCTAAAGTTTTACACTCAATCGCTATTTCAAATTAAATTAACAAACGAAAGGTAGATATTTCATCATCTTTCTGCTTCATTTCTTTCAATTAATCATTCATAAAGAGTTTATCTTACTTTGTATACACAGACACATGAATGAAATATTAGTTTATAATTAAACCTCATTAACATTGAGTGAAAGATGAGTTTACCGACTCCTACATTAATAGCAAACCTTTGTTTACTTGCTATTGCCAACTGGTTTTGGTCTCATTTCTGTGATATTGAATCAATTAAACAATAAGTCAATTGCAAGTTTATCACTGGGCACAATGTGTTTAATAATAACTATTTCTTATTTAATTAATATCTATGCGGAGACTGTAATCTAAGCTCTTTATTGTCTCATCTCAGAAGCCGTGGTATATAAAGACACATGATCAACATTTTTTGTCATTATAGTAAAGATAGTCATCGAGGTAATAGGTAGCGAGTTTCAGAAAATTAATTAAAAGTATAATTTATCATAAAGTACGTAAGTATTTTGAATAAATTATAACAAAGTGGACGTGTTGGTTGCGGGGTTTATGATCTAGTTTTTCGAAGACTTCGTCTTTTAGTTTCTTGTTCTGCCGATTTTCATTCATTGTTGCTTTTTTGGTGCAGCATGGTCGGAAAGAATGATCAGCTGTCGTCGCAGGAGATCTTCGCGCTGGAGGACAAGTACGGGTGCCGCAACTATGCCCCCGTGCCCGTCGCCCTGAGCCGCGGTGAAGGTAAGTTCAAAATCCTATTAGGACAGTGACCTAGGTGGCTCTTTGATATCAGCCCAAAGAACTCAGAAGCTTTAATAATTTTACGTGAATTGATGATTGCATTATTTGAGCTATAATTTGTGTCGTAATCAACTAGGAACAAACGTGCCTCAAACGTTTTGACGTTCAAAAGTGCCTGTGTGCCTAATTGAAATAAATGATTTGACTTTGAAATCTCATCAAAATGGATTTAAGCCATAGTTTCCCCATACCATTAATTTTTTTGCGCGATTATTCGAAATTTCTGTTGTACCTGCTACAAGAATTTCGAATAACTTTCATTATACTTAAGACGTATAAGTACCTACCTACTTAGATATTATTTAAATACATAACCGTTTTTTATTGAGCTTGGTCTCAAGAGTTTAAAAAATACTTACCTGGGTACTTGCAGGGATAGACGGGGCAAATTAATCTTAGTTCTACTTCTAGCCTATAGGTAACGTTCTTACTGCTGGAACAGGCGGCACGGGGCCTCTTACTACCTCATTAGCATTTAATATATTTTTTTCTTTTATTTTTAAAGACCAATAAAATATAAACGGCGGTAAAATGTACCTATGTAGCTACATAATATATAACACGTATCATGACTTATGTACCTACATAATGTAATGTTAAAATCTTTGATTTTGTATCTAGGTGGTATTCAGTCTAGCCTGTGACCAGCTTTGGTTACAGGACATAGCCTTCGCAAAGTGTGCATTGTTTAGTTGACTCAATGAGCTCAGCTTATAATTGAGGACCCACAGTTCAATCAGCATTGACTGGCATTTTATGGAGTTCGAGATTAGTGAGAACTGAGTAGATTTTTACTCTGGGGCAAGAGATAGGTTTTTCGATAACTCTTTTCCCTCCCTCTAGCTCAATACTCAATACCGTCCGATAAAGTAAAATATTATGATGTTAAGTCCTTTTTTAACCCCTTCTGGCCCGATGTGAATTGTCACGTCAATTTGTTTGTGAGGCCGCATCGCTTCTTTTTGCCAGTACCTACAGTAGCGCGATGAGGTCACTATTGGAGACTTATCGTAGCGTCAGAACCGGGATTCATTCGTCCTGACTTAAGCCTTCTCTTGCAAGAGCCGGACCTCACATTGTAAAATTTTAGTATTTCTGTCGTTACGTAAAGAGCCTGAGTGTTCGAATGTTATAAATAAAAGTCTTGTTTGGAAACAGGACTACGTCAATCCCTTTATTCAAGGGTGGGCGTAGCGTAGCTCATGTAAAGCTTGTCTGCAAAAGTTGACCTTATGTAGGTAGTGCAGGCTGGCAGAAATATAGGTAACTCTGGTTGCATTCGAACAGTCAAGCGAATTTAGATTGAGCTTTTAATTTTTTGTGCTTATTAGATTTTTTTGGGAAAAAACCAGTGATGGTGTAGGCGCGTTGATGTAAACAGGTTCGCTTGAAATAAACGCAGTAAATAATTATAACGTTGTATAATTTTAACGCCCTCGCACAATATTCCACGCAATACACACATAGTACTTAGTACCTATTATCGAATACGACGCGTACGGCGTAATAGTAAATTATACTTATGTTATTTATTGCATCTTGCGAAGTTATCGTATCGCAGCCGCTATAAGATTAGATCGATCTTAATTTACATGGGTAATTAACCCTATCTCTATGTGGGGTCAACAAGGTTTGTAAGTGCCACGTAACATTCGCAATGATGGGAGAGATACAAACGGTCGGCAAAGAAAGTACCTACCTAATCGACACTTACTTTCACAATTGATGTAAAATTATTATTTGATAGTTCGATACACTACCTTTTTGCATTTCATGTATTAAGCAGTGGTTTGTGTTATTTCAGTTTAAAATAATGGTTCTGACTCTTTTATATTGCGTCAATATTGATAATTTAGAAAAATAAAGTGTTCATTGTGTTGCTGACCATACCACGTGAGTGTTGGGTTGCTAAGTGCAAATGAAAATGATAGTTGGTAAATAAGTAGGTATTTACCTACTTATTACCTAATTGGTACTATTAATTGCATTGATTCAGCATGATTGCTAGTCTTTGTGGGCGTTACGTTAATTATCCCTCGGTAATGACCACTCCTGCTGTCAATTTTCGGTAGGCTTTTAGAAGATTTTTTAATTAGTACCTACTTACCTAGTAAGAATAAACCTTAAATATTGTAAGGTTATAATAAACCACGCACAATTAATTTAACGTTTCTTTCTCAGAATAGTCATACTAAACAATCATTAATTATCTGACAACCTGTTAGGTATATTCCGGATTCCCATGCGTTGAAAATTTTCGTTGGTTATTGAAAAAACAGCTGTTTCCTACAAAACTGCAATAGGTAGGTACCTACCTACGCGGTCAAAATGTATACTCGTAGAACAGCAATTTTTTTTAATAACCGACGATAAACAACGCTCCGGCGGCGTCCAGAATCATGTACTGAATCCATAGTAACAGGTGTGCGTCGATGTCTATATCTGCCAGCCTGTATGAATTTCTGCCTACCTATACCTAGTAATACCTACCTATGTTATGTTTCCATAACTTTCCATACCGCATCTTATTTTAACAACCTAAACCCTAAGCCTATTATTATAAATAGTAGGACTGCTTTACATAATAAATAATATAGCGAAGCTCCTACCTGTGTGGCTTCAGCCTAAGCGAACTTTATGAAAATTAATGCACCAACATTATCATGCTATGGTAGATATGTCACGAGATAATTTTAATAGTTTTACAATACCATAAAGATTCTTAGACGGCGATAAATCCCGAAACTGGAACTATTGTTTACCTACAAATTAAATAAAAAACGATTTACATTTTATAATCTTTTAATTGCTGTAGCTGGGTTAATGGTAGGTACCTACCTAATTCTCAAATACAATGGTACGAATTATATGTATATTATAATTAACTGTAATTAATGAAAAATATTTCAATGTATACAGTAATTTAAATCTCCTCTGTGCAAATAGGTATAAAAATTAACAACAAACGCAAACCAGCGTTCCCATTACGAGCGTTTCGGACGTGTGTTCTTCTGAGAACAGCTACTTACATAATTAGATTGTATAAATACTTACTTACCTTAGATATAATTTTTTTTTTCAGGAGTCTTCGTCTGGGATGTAGAAGGCAAGAAATACTACGATTTTCTGAGCGCGTACTCCGCGGTGAACCAGGGACACTGCCACCCGAGGATCATAGCTGCTCTCAAGAATCAGGCTGATAAACTCACCCTAGTGTCCAGGTAAACGAAGCACTGAATATTATTTATAACGGTGAATTTCACCAATGAAACTGAACGCGATAAGTACATTTAAACTGCGGCCAAGAGCTGTCAGGGTCAATCATCATCAGCCTACAGCAGTCCACTGCTGGACATTGGTCTCTCCAATTGCACGCCATTCAACTCGATTCTCGGCAGTTCTCATCCAGCCTGAAGGCGTCCTAGCTTACATTTGCCGATTCACGGTCTCCACTCAAGAACACGTCTACCCCAACGATCATTTCTATGGCTAATATGGCCGGCCCACTCAGGGCCTGATTAACCCTTAGGCTAATTAGGCTACAGCCTAGGGCGCGAGGATCGGGGGGGCGGGCGCGCTGAAATCGTGTCTTCGCACGCACTAATCGCTAGCATCATTGCATCTACCCTACATATTTCAACTAGACCGAGACAAAACACTAAAACTAAATGCGCTTGAGAGTCCCTAATTTTAACAATAACTTTTGAAATTTTTAAAAAGCGCGCGTAAAACAAACACTGACTTGTTACTAGAATCGGTCAAACCAAACAAAGTTTGGTTTCTTATGGAAACTGAATGAACTAGACGACAGTGAATTTATTAGAAGCAAAGCAAAGGAGTTAAAACAACTAGGTATGTATATGCCACTGATTTAGAAGAAACCTTTGCAGAAGAATGCGTCCATTTGGCGCAGTTTTTAAAATCTGAAACGAGGCCGAGCATTCTATTTCTGCCAGAACCCCAAAGGGTTTGTTGCAATTAATAAAAAGTTTTAATATTTCATGCATGTTCCCGAATGTGGAGATAATATTTTGACAATGAGTGTTGCCAACTGCAGCGGTGAAAGGTCTTTTAAGAGTAAAAAAAAATTGTGAGCCGTCACGGGACGCCTGGCAGATGTGAAACATCGACATTATTTTGTAAAAGTAATATGCAGAAAAGAACACTGCATATAGACCGTATATATATACCATCATATAGCGTGGCGACGCGTCGCCACGGCATGCGTCGCCACGCCAGAAATCGGTTTTACGTGCGGCTATAGATGTTTCACATCAAAATTACTTGCGCTCCACACTCCGCCAGCAAAAACTTGCAGCGCTATTGCTTATGTAGGTACAGACGTCAGCCAGCACATCAAGCTACCCGAAAATGTCAAATTTTCCCAATCCACTTTGTATCTTATGTATTTAGGGATAAAGTTGAAAATCTATTAAAGAAATTTGACAGATTGTAGTAGCTTGATGTGCTGGCGTCTGTACATAGAAAGTGATTTTTTACAAACTATTTGAAAAAATTGTGGAAAGATTTGCAAACGCTAAAGCACGAAAAAGGACTTTTGTATAATCTAATAATAATTTTTTCAAATAAATCATTAATCAGTTGCAAAAATGTTTCACTTGTATGATGCCTCTCCTCTTTTTGATGTGAAACATCTATAGCCGCACGTAAAACCGATTTCTGGCGTGGCGACGCATGCCGTGGCGACGCGTCGCCACGCTATATGATGGTATATATATACGGTCTATATGCAGTAGTGTGTATGGTATGTCGATGTTTCACATCTGCCAGGCGTCCCGTGACGGCTCACAATTTTTTGATGTGAAACATCTATAGCCGCACGTAAAACCGATTTCTGGCGTGGCGACGCATGCCGTGGCGACGCGTCGCCACGCTATATGATGGTATATATATATGTATATATATCGATGTTTCACATCTGCCAGGCGTCCCGTGACGGCTCACAATTTTTTTAACAATAACAGAAGTGTAAATATTTAAAAAAATACTCAAGTCGAAGCAATTTCACACACTAGATGACCACGCTCATGGTCAATGGCAATGGCAACTAATTTGTCTATAGAAACTAAGCCCATACAAGTCATGCGGCCAAACACGACATGGATTTGGTTTTCTACTTGGTAGCCTGCAGTCACTTGTCATGATTTTGGTGTACCTATAATGCGTGAGGTACTTTGCCTTTATGTACGGTCAGCTTAAAAATGGTTTGCCACCCTACGGTTGAATGTCATGCAGATTAAAGGACAACGTTAGTTTCGCTTGCAGATCGATCTGAAAACTTTTATAGGTAGTATGAACCATGTTAAAATTTTCACACTACTATACTCACTTACTACTTTTTAGTCCGTAATACACCTGGCGGGGGCGCGTCCTCATAATTAGCCTAGGGCGGTCAGAACTCTTGATCAGTCGCTGGGCCCACTGCCAATTCAACTTGCTTATTATTCTGTGCGCTATGTTGACATCTTTGGTTCTCTGCCGGATCATATCATTTCGATCACCCGGGTTCGATCTCTCAGAGATTCCAAGCATAGCCCGTTCCATAGCTCGCACAGCTTTTTAAATATTTATAATGTAATAAAGTAGTTGTTATTATTATCTATTATTATTATTACGCATGAATTAGGTACCATAAATTATTGAATAACTTTAATTGTAAATATCCTTTTTGGATTTGTAATATTATGGTGCTTGTCATGTTGTGTTAGCCTGTAAGTAAGTACTTACTTAATTGTTGCACTTATAAACGTACTATTAAGTATTGAAATAATTATTTGAAATGTATTGTGTAAACAATTGTTGGCTAACCTAAATGAATAAATAGCCTGCTGAGCGACCTGTGTCAATGTTCCACAACATTGATGATACTGACAGATGACCGTGGTTTAAATGTGCTGATCGCGTTCAGTTTCATTGGTGAAATTCGTTCTAAGTTACGCGAGTATTAAATACGAAAAAAAAAACTCCCTTAAACACACACTTATTAGAAAGAAACCAGTTACATTCGTGCTATAAACATCGTTTTCCAGAGCATTCTACTCGGATCAGCTGGGTAATTACGAGAAGTTCATGACAGACCTCCTCGGCTTCGACCGTCTGCTGCCGATGAACACTGGTGTAGAGGGCGGAGAGAGCGCCTGCAAGATTGCCAGAAAGTGGGCCTATGACGTCAAGAAAATACCCGATGGACAAGCTAAGGTATAAGCATTTTGATGTGTTGCTGTACTTTTGAGGAGAGCAGTGGTGGCCCAGTGGTAACGGCCCCCACTTCCGAGTTGTAGGTTGTGGGTTCGAATCCAGGCTGGTGCTTTACATTGCGTAATTTATTTCATCATCATTGCTCTCGAAACAGTGAAGAAAAACATCATGAGGAACCGACATGCCCTAGAACCAAAAATTCTAAGACATGTGACATCTACCAACCCGCACTGGGCCCACGTGGTGGATTACGGCCCACTCCTCCTCTCCACTCTGTGGCCTCCTCTCGGTGAGAGAGAACATTACTTATAGGATGATTATACTGCACTTATGAAATAGTTTTTGGGTAGTTTTAATGTTATGGTTTGACTTTAGCCGTTGACCATAGACATGCAAACTTTACGTAAGTAGATAAAATTATACTTATAGGGAATTAAGCAAATACATTTTGTTTGATAAAAATAAAAGTCTAACAATCATATCAGCTTCATGCATATGCAGAATAAACTCGCACCATTTTAATCTTATCATAGTAATCATAACGTGAGTGACGTCAACTTGAACCTCTCTGCGCTAAAACATGTAGCTTCAAATGATTAATGTTAATGGGTACATTATATCGCTTATCGAGTGGTTATTTTTATCGTGGTTTATCATTCTGCGTGGAGACTAGAAGAATCCGGTGCTTTGGGGATTGACATGCGAGAGTTGATAACGTTTACATGGGTCAGTAGGGTTCATTTATTTTCCTTTCGTGTTCTGAGAGTAGGTACCTTAATGGGCATCCTTAGGGAAGGCGTTTTATTTTTAAAGCAAGTTAAATCCTGTCATCTAAAAGTTTATATTAAATACAAAAAGAAAACTCCAATAATTAAAAAATTAAATTGGTCATCATTATTTTTTCTCTTGGAACTTACGTCAAAATTTTTTGGTTTTCCTCTAGATAATCTTCGCCGAGGGCAATTTCTGGGGCCGAACACTGTCTGCTGTATCAGCGTCGTCGGACCCCACATGTTACAAGGGCTTCGGACCCTACATGGCTGGCTTCCACTTGATTCCTTACAACGATACTGATGCTCTCGAGGTAAGCACATATTATTATTTTGGATCTACTAAGGAGTTCTGCATGTCATCTTAAAATCTTGCATAAAAAACATGACGTGATGATTTCAATTCGCAGAAGGCAATCCAAGATCCGAACGTGGCTGCGTTTATGGTAGAGCCCATCCAAGGAGAGGCAGGAACAGTGATCCCAGACGATGGGTACTTGAGGAAAGTGAGGGAACTGTGCACCAAGTACAACGTCCTATGGATCGCTGATGAGGTGCAGACCGGTTTGGGTAAGTCTGTGCATTTAAAAAGGTCAAGATAAAAGAGGTTATCGGGCTCAGCGTGTCTTCAATAGATAGATGAATGTGTTGAATGCGTTTAACTTTAGATACGGAGGATATAAATAAAACTTTTCCATTGTGGTAGTCCCATTATAGACCTGCATAGCTATTCACAACCATACAACAAACAGGCTATTGTATCGAAAATGACACATTTCGATAACCTGATTTGACTTGCCCCCGACAGGAAATAGCTGTTGGAAGAATAGCGGGCGTCTATTTGATTTAAACTGACAATATTTTCGGGTTTTGAACTTGTGAACAGCATTTAGAAGACTCCTACGATAACATTAATTTATGTTCGATACGATTTTGCTGTTTTTATATCTTTATTTTTTTATTGTTTTTATATTTTTGTCATTACGTCATTAGTTTTTATCAGTGTTTTCAAATGGCAATCATTGACCTTATTAACGCACCGAATGTTTTCAATAATACTGTGTAAGGCGTATCTTATCTACGCATAATTATTGTACTGACGGTAGATAAGTATCTCCATGTATTTGCCATTGGTGAATTTGTTGTCCTACATAACGAGATTCTCGTGTACACTCACGTCACGTAAACTTATCTAATTTTTTTGGAACGACGTTCCTTAGGGCTCTTTCAATTTATACGTTTCGTGTCGGACCGCTGCAGTGCCGAAGCGGTGCGTTTGTCGTAGGTACTCGTATGGTGCACGGACGGTCGTTTTTTATCATACGAACCTCGCGGTGCGGGTTGTCGAGTGTTCGCGGTACTGACGCCGCACTGTTGCCGCACCGCGCGCTTTGTATGAAAACAAACGAACGTCCGTGCGCAATACGGCAAACGCACCGCTTCGGCACCGCAGCGGTCCGACACGAAACGTCTAAATTGAAAGAGCTTACGGTAGGAATTGACGGGTAGAAATCGCCCATCACGTAAGAAAGAAGCGTTATGCCCCTCCAAGTGACTTCCTCTCTCTCTGTCTCTTTCTATTATATTCGAGCGCTTATGTGCGTGCGAGTACCGCGTAAGGAACTTCGTTGCTGACAAGGGGTCCCCCGACCGCACACGTTTTTTTTGTACTTTTTATTCGTTTTCTTGTAGACTTATGGACTGTACCTATGGACCACCAAATGTCCCACCGATAAAGCGCTATACGTTTGTTTTCGCGCGTGGCCAAATTCGGAACTAACGCCACAATATTGTTTTTTGAATACAATTCAAAGTAGGTAATATTTCTAACAATTGCACAAATTGTTTACCAACAGCCCCCACTGGCAACGCTATTAGAGCGTCAAAAGATCTTGTAGCAGTGTACTTTTATGATTAACTTGATTGTCACGATGTTTGTTGTAGGACGTACCGGCAAGCTGTTAGCAGTAGACCACGAGGGCGTGAAGCCCGACATCCTCATCCTGGGCAAAGCACTGAGTGGAGGAGTGCTGCCAGTTTCCGCTGTTTTGGCTAATAACAATGTTATGGATGTAAGTTTCGTAATGAACACACACATATAGATATTCATTGATTAACGTGTAGGTATGCGTAATAAACTAATTTCATGCAGGCGTCTTTGCATGACTTGTCGAGTTTGAGTTTACGACGTTTCCGGGTTTGTAAACAATAGGGTTGTCCCCGGTTTGTCGCTAAACTAAAGGCTTACGCTCGTACCTGTATTTATAAATAAAATACTCGACAGAACTAAAAATTTTGATACTAAATCATCAGAAGAGCAATCAGTTACCTGCTGGAACTTTATAGTTTATTTGTTTCATTCTGCGTTTGGGCGACTTTCGAATTTTATTGCCGATCTTACTGACTGACAAAAAAATCTGATGGAATATCTATCCGGTGCTACACACGTTAGGTTTTAACAATTCACGTTTGTTTGTTTCAGGTGATCAAGCCTGGTACTCATGGATCTACATATGGCGGCAATCCTTTGGCTTGCGCAGTTGCCACTGAAGCTATCAAGGTATAAAAACGTTAATTTCTTTCTTTACTCGGCCAATATTCCATCTATGGCAGTCTGCGATGATAGATGAGAAGATGATTTGACCTCATTTTTTCTGTCACCAGGTGCTATTAGAGGAGAAATTATGTGAAAACGCGGAGAGACTTGGCAAAATACTGGTTGAAGAGCTGAACAAAATCCCCAAGAATAAGCTGACCACTGTGCGCGGCAGAGGTCTCATGTGTGCCATCGTTGTTCATGACAGTAAGTATATTTATCTAGAGCAGCCGATACATCCGAGAACTTTCAGCTTCTGCATTCTGGCTAGTGCAATATCGTTTGACAATCTCGCAAAAATCTATTACTCAGATCTCAAATAGTCACTATAATAACCAAAAATATGTTATTCCGTTAAATCGAATGTATTAATTGGAGAATCAAATAAAAGTTCCTGCCTGTCTTAATAATGAAGTATTTGCTTTGCAGGTATCTCAGCATACGACGTGTGCCTGCGGCTGCGCGACGCTGGTCTCCTCACCAAGACCACACACGGCCAGTGCATCCGCCTGGCGCCCCCACTCGTCATCAACGAACAACAAATCCGCGACGGAGCCAACATCATCCGCAAAGTACTTGAAAGCTACGACAAATAAACTACCCGCAAAATAACCCCGTCGCAACAATATGAACAGCACGAAACGCTGTGTTTACCACTTATTTAGAATACGAAACTAATTTATTTTGTCGTCCTTCACAAAACCGAGGAGAATATTTTTCATGATAAAATCATTGTAAATTTTAAAGATATTAAATTGATTCGAGATTAGAAATAAAAAAAAGAAATCACATTTTTGTGCGTAGGTATATATTTTTATATTAACATTTTAACAACCATCTCACAACACACTAATAATCACAGTTAGTTGAGGTAAATACTGTACTTTAAGTAACTTTTATAAACATGTACGAGCCGAATAAAGGTAAAATATCACAACGCATAATATATAGCTCTTTTGTTCCGCTGGCACTTAGCATTACAATATAATATAATTAAAGCAAATATTTTACGTATATGTATGTATATCTTTAAGTATTAAGTATGAAAACATGGACTGGCTAGTATTTCTTATTGTTATTGCCAGTACTCTGGCATCTATATTTTGATCTTTTAATTTAGTAGTTCGGCTTCTAAGACACCTACTTGTGCTCGCATTGTGTCAGTCAACTTTGAGAGTAGAACAGTCTCATCCAAACTCATTTTCGGGCTTTCCAGCAAACCTGAAACGAAACACCATATCATGTATATGATGGAGGACAAAGTAACGAAAACATTGAAAACACATTGTTCACAATCATAAAATTGATTGGACCAAGAAAACAAAAAACGAAATTAGTATTTTTCAGTCGTGACGTGACGAAGTAAGGCAACAAAGAGTTGCGTACTTATTTGCATATATATATTGAGTGACTACTTACATACAAAACTAAGTCGTTGCAAAGATCGTGCCTTTTATGTTTGAGGAAGGTAAACACGGACTTGTTATTTGAAATTAAATAAAAAGGTGATATTTTAAGACCAAATGTTTTGAAAATAAAGCAGTTTGTAAGAGTGCAGGTGTTTTTGATTTCCTGACTGCGATCTGCGACTACTGGTTGCAGTTGCAGTAATATTTTTGTAGATTTTCCCCACATTTTGTTTATACCAGGTGTCTTACCTTTATTGATGCAGTCCCAACATTCTTGTATCTCGTAACTGAGGCCCGCACTGTTGTGGAAATGGAACTTGTACTTTCCTTTGGGTAAACTCCATTCTGTGTTGTTTGCTGCCGATATTTGCAGTACCGTGGGACACCAGAAATAGTCCAACTGCAAATGAGAATAAATAGTACAAAAAATTATTATGTTTGCATTGGACTGCTAATTGGTTTGTTGGAATGTCGGTCTTGACATCTAAAAATGCACAGGTAATCACAATGGGGTGCAAAATAGTCTGCACGAGCGGCTCGTTTACATTTTCATGTTTACCGCAACATGAGTATGATCATCCGTAGTTCGTGCCGATACAAGAGAAGATAATTGAAAAGCTTGTCACTTATTTTGTTACTACTCGGATAAACTCTGATGATGAAATAACATAATATCACGCCTGAATTCCCCGAAGCGGTAGGCGAGCTTATTGCCAAAGTGAAAAAAGATTTGGGGAACGAGCCCAGGTTATCGAGGCAGTCTGATAAAACCAGTAACAATTAAATCAGCTGAAACATAAACGAAACCGAAAACGAAATTATGCTCACAGCAATAGATCCCTTAGTGCCGACGATTTCAGCTTTGTTGGTCATATTGGCCCTTGTATGTGCGGACAGTGTGGCGGTCCGGCCGTCCTTGTACTTGAGCGCGCACGAGATGGACTCGTCCACGCCGGCTTTGCTCAGGTGGCCCGTGCATACTATGTCCGTCGGCGGCTCCTTGTATATGAACTGCACCAGTTGCAACATGTATATACCCAAGTCTAGCACCGCACCACCGCCCAGGTCTTTCATTCTGAAATCGACGACCGATATCAATAGCGAAATGATAGAGTTGAATTTCAAGTAGTTATTAATTAAATAGTTTATGGCAGTGCTCAATTTAAAAGTTAAATAATAAATATCGCGTTTTTACAAGAAAGGGGTGATGATGGGTAAAGCATTATTATATGTATAAGCAGTGAACGATAATAAATATCTTACAAGTTCCTCTCAATGTCGTTAATTTCGACCCCAAACTGTATGCTGATGTGATAGATGTCCCCAAGCCCGCCCGAAGATATGTGCTGATCCAAAGCGTCGTAAGCAGGGAAGAACCTCGACCACATCCCTTCTAGGAGGAACACTTTCTGTTCGCGAGCCAGGTCCACCAGTGATTTAGTTTGTTTGTAAGTCATGCCCATAGGCTTTTCGCATAGCACGTGTTTACCGTTCTCTAACATTAATTTAGTTATTGCGTAATGCTGCAAATTGAGAACACTCACGAATACAATGTCTGGAAACAAGAAAAAATATTTCCGATAAAACTGAAGGCTTTGCGGACTGTATGAACATATTGCATGTCGGGTCATATCGTGTTAGTGACCACAGAACAGATAAAACCTCTTTTACTGTTCTGTGTTAGTGACAAGACGTACTGCCGTACCTTGCCTTGAGGTACAACCTCGTGTTAAAATATTAAACGACTCGACAATTTCTACTATTATGCGTATTCTAAGTTTGGAGGCAATCGCTGCAATGTCGAACGGAAATGAGATGCAAGGGCGTTGGTGCACTGCACCCGTTTCGACTTCTAGAAAATACCGCTCAGCGGACAATCGCACTACAGCTACGTTTGAGACATTAACTTTACAGTTTACATAAGGCTATTTACACTTGAAGAAATAGCATGAAACAATGACACGGATAACGAGTAACAAATGAAGGATAAAGATAAGGGAGTTGTTCTCGTAGTTAACTGTCAGTTAGTTATTTTTCAGCTTTAAGTGTTTCATTTAGCTATGTTACTTTTTTGCAGTTGCATGCAAAGTTTTATTTAAGTCGTTTATGAAAAGTTTGTATTTTTATAAAACATCTAGTGATCTAGGTATGTAGGGAAGTTACGCGGGCATGAGTTAGTAGTCACGGTAATGGTCACTTTTAACTGTTCTATAGTAATGGCCGCATAGTAGTGTTACTACAAAAGGCAACGCGCTTGATTTCAGAAAGAGCAGAAGTGGTAGGTACCTAAGTTAAAAACGATGGATATTTACATTTTGGAAGCGAATATTTGGGCTGATAATACTTAGATTACTTTTTGTTTGAACTGCCCGTAACTACATGACCAGTATTGTTAATTAGATATACGTCCAAAGATCTAATCATTACTGAAATCACGACAAGCGAGTAATTCCTGCCCTTTTGTTGCGTTGCCAAGCGTAGTAATATAATGGAAACTATTCATTCGTCACATTTGTGCGACTACTATCGGTCTTTCTTTTCAAGGCGAGTGTCGTTACGTTACTGACGACTAGTGAATTGCTATGAGGTTCAGCAGCAGTATCATACTACGATCACTGATATCGCAACATCCGCAAACTATCGCAGATTGCCGCAATGACACGAACGTTCATGAATGGTAGGAAATTTTAGGAGGCTATTAACTAGATTCTCATGGAAATGTGTGTACGGTGTAGGTACCTAACCACATATTTGCAAAAATGAATTTTCAAGTCAGGCATTAAGCAAATCAGGCAGGTTAGTAGATAGGCAGTAGGCAAGTTTTTCTCCATCACATAGTAATGTTAGGGAAGTGTCTCAAGTCATTCGAGTGTAATGATTTAGCTCGTTATCTTTTGTTTGTGTACTGATGCTTGTCTAAACAATGGGACGTTTTGTTACCTATAGAGTCATCACGCGCGAGTGGCTCGTAGCCTTCATAGGCTGTGTTGATTTTGTGGAGCGTGGCCAATCTGTGCACACGGTCGAGATCTTTGCCGGCCACCGCGACGACCTTGTGCTGGGCAGTCGGTAGCGTCCCTAGCGCCGTCAAGAAGTCGTGAGCTATCATACCCACACCGGCAACACCCCATTTTAGTTGCAAACCCATCTGGAAAAATACATAGATAAAGTAGTTTGTAAATAACGTCGACAGGTACAGCGACTAGCGAGAGTAGCTATACCTACTCCGAAGTCACAAAAATCACCAACAGATTTTTCTTAAGATAAGATTATCAGTGTTGAATCGTATTACGTTGTAGGCACGTCATTATGATTAAACATTGTTTTGGGCAATTTATAAAGGATTTGTTACGAAGTAACTTTTTAATCCCCGAGATAGAAAACGAAATAAAAATATGTGTAAGAAATTCGATAAATCCATTTTATAGACTACTGAAGTTACTTACCTAGCTGTTTGATGAGACCGTGGGTCAAATAATAAATAGAAACGCCTACGTTTTATCGTAATATGACCTGCAGTAGTTAATTAGCTTAAGGTTTCCCACAATAACATCTTATATTTGCCTATTCCACAGTCATATCAAATACTTTTGTAATTCAATATTAACGTATACTTGAATGTCAATAAGAAACGCGACACTGAAGAGACGTAACAAAAATGTCTTTTTATAAAGGTGTACTTAACATAACATTGCATTGGGTATTCCTTATCTTTTAAGATAATCACGTAAAACGTACACAATGTAGTTATCGCGACTTCACTGGGAGTGTACTGTGATTTGTCCTCACATGGAATATGTAACAACTTGCCTCTGCAGGCCTCTTAAATATGTGTTAATTGAACTGTGTATATATGATTATATGACAGAGTTAGTAGAGGTATGTATGTGGAATAATGTGTGTCTATTGGCCAACTAGGTTGATTGGTAGTTTGTTATTGTTAGTGTTATATGAGACAGGAGATCATAATGATGTTTATTTATGTTCATGAGCACACACTAAAAAGTCGTCTAATAGATGCATGTTTTTCTCTCACAGAAGACAAGTTTTTAAATAGGTTTAATGTTAAGGGTAATTAACAATGTACCTGATAATTATCAAAAACCACACAACCATTAAATTTTTTATGACTAGGTACAGAATTCTGATTCTCTGACTGGGCTCTGTTATTTTTTAGTCCTTGGGAAATGTTTCCAGGAATTAACATTTGTGCTTATGAAAAAAGTGGGGTTTCCTTTGATCTTATGGAACATTCCAGTAGGTACTTTTACATTTCTTCTATTCCACTGGGCCTAGGTGAGCTTCAGTATTTTTTTTTTGCTTTTTAAGCATGGTGATCAATGCTTGTGCCTTCTCTGTATGAGAAGAGGCCTGTGCCTTGCAGTGGGACAGTTAATAGGCTGGTATATATATTTTTAAAATTTTATTGATCGGAACACAACATGATACCAACAAGATGGCTGTGCAATTTCAAAACCTAGAAACTGATTTTTTTTTTAAGAGGTGTTTTTGCATACTAGATTATCTAGCAAGTCAAATATGCAAAAACACAGATAAAAAAAAACAGTTGCTAGGTTTTGAAATTGCACAGCCGAAGAGTATGAAGACAATTCAAAACATGCATGGGTATGCAGAATATCTACATAATGTGGACTATGCACGAGGTACAATAAATTAATGTTAATCAAGTGGTTGTATATGTTCATGATTATTATTACTGATTGTATCAATTGGTACTTACATTTCCTTGATCAGGCATATTGAGAGAATTGAGAGAATACTGTAGCTACTTTATTTATATTTTAACCTGTAGGTACAAGTTATGTTTTATTAATTAATTAATAATATCAAGCAAGCAGTTCACCTAAAAATAAATATAGTATCAATTAAATAGGTAGGTACATTAAGCTTAAATAAATAAGCAATGTAACTAATCAAACTCAAATCAAGGAAATTAATTATTTCATATTAATTACTCTCCTAGCTTTGAGTTTGTGAATTAATAAAAAACAAACATTTTAGGATTTATTCCATCAAGTTTATACTTTAAAATTAAATGTATTTCACATGAATGTAATTAAGTTACTGGTTTTGTTTAAACTAAAAATTTACCCGCACAATGTCGATAATAATAAGTATTAAGAAAACAACTTACTAAAAAGGAA
Source organism: Hydraecia micacea (assembly GCA_914767645.1). NCBI lineage: Eukaryota > Metazoa > Arthropoda > Insecta > Lepidoptera > Noctuidae > Hydraecia > Hydraecia micacea. The sequence continues at coordinate 15,772,153 of OU611776.1, forward strand.
ATCAGCTGACTTGAGCAGATGAAAATATCGCCTCAGAATAGTTATTCTCCAGTTTTATATAACCTAACTTCGTTAAGCTATCCAATTAAATTTTGATGTACAACATTTACAATTCCTTTAAAGTTACATAATTATCTCCTTATTATCTTATCAAAATTAAATGAATAGACGAAAAACGAGGAGGAGAAACACAACAGGGCACCCGATAAACCACAGGCCACAGAGTACTTTTTGATAGACTGAAATAAACGTCCAAAGAATTACGAATGAACTGGTGAATGAACTGTTTGAACTGTCATGCGGGCACAGCGGGCATGAACCATTGAGGTAGAATGGGCATGAATCACGCCGCATGATCTTCAAGTTATTGAATGAAAAAAAAACAATGAATGAATGTTGTTATCCAATGTTGCCAGTAGCAGTAAAACGGGCGTCGGTGTCTGCCAGACCTAGTATTTTGGACTCTCTTCTATTTCTTATACAAGCAAGCAAACCGATGTCAACTATTCTGTCAATATCTATGCTCATCTATGCTAGAAAAAGATATATATTTTCAAACGTTATTCACCCGATGGAGTATGGACAATACTTACCATTTTTAGTTTAGTCTTCGAAGTGAAACTTATCCTGTTTTATGTTTACACACTGACGCTTACCACTCTGGTTACGCTGCGAAACACGACTCTTTTTCATACATTTGGATCAGTTAGCTAAGTTCGCAATATTTTCGCTTACAGTCCGTCAAATCTAAGAAGTACCGTTTGACGTTTCATATTTTTCAATCAGTTTCGATAACCTTTTTCATAAAACCATGAATTTAGAAAGATTTCATTATTGTATCTAAAAATGTACAATTCTTAATATCTAAATGTAATTGAAAACTTTCAAACAAAGCAAAATAACACATATTTACACCTGTCAAACGGTACTTCTTAGATTTGACGGACTGTAGTAGCAGCGTCAGTCAGTGTATAATAAAGTAAACTAAACTTTCAGTCTATCAAAAAGTACTCTGTGAACTAAACAGGTCAGGTGTCACAAATGTCACTTTTTCAATGTCAATGTTGTCAAACATGTAATCGAAATCGCAAGTTTCGTTTGCTTTGTTTTCATTTATTATTTGCGACTAATTTGTTTGTTTTTGAAATGTCATTAGTCTTGAGAAGAACGTATTTAAAAGCCAAGAATAATATCTTATCTTCCAGTAATGGGAACATTTCCTTATCCGGCCCATTAATAATTGCGCCTCGAACGTTCAGTGACGACAAATCTGGCAATAATCCACAATTTAGCAGTAGTACAATATTAATAGAAAATGGATTTAATGTTCAAGAACTTCCAGTAGCTATAAAGAAGTTGAAGGATCTCTCGGACATCGAAATTAAGCCAAACGAAGAACGAGCAACAAGTGTGCACGACTCTCTTAGCTATCAGCTGATCCAAGAAGAGTTTAAACAATGCTTGGATCTGAGGGAAGTATTCTCCTTACTCTCCAAGTGTACCAAAATAACTCCAAACATTGCTTTAGGTGCAATTGAACGAATTTATGACGTCGAAAAAAATCCAGACTCTTTAAGTTTAGATTCCAGAAGAATGCACATCAATTTGGCCAAGGGTGCCATTTTGGATAAGCTTCTGAGGGTGGTCATGAAAACTGAAGACACACGCACAATATTGGATATATTGAACACAGTTTCATCATTTATGGAACCTCACAAATACAAGTTTCATGATGAGCTTCTTCTGAGAGTAATTGACAACAAGTTACGCATTGAACAACTATGTGAGTTTATAACCTTTTTAATAAAAAATAAAAATGATGAGAAATATTCTGAGACCATTGACAAACTGTGGATTGGGTTTGTGGCTAAAGAAAATGATATCAATGAAACTAATATTGTACAGGTGTTTGGTATCCTGCATGGGTTGAAAGTCAGCAAAAGAATCATTTTGACATTGCTGGAACAAAAGTTATGTGATTTATGGTTTAAAATTAAAGCACCTGTCATGCAAGACATATTGAGCACCTTTGTACTGGAAAAATATTTATCAACGCAATCATTTGGTGTTGTTGGGAGCTGGCTTAGTGCCAATATACATGCTTTAGATGAAGACTCATTATTAGATGTAATTTCTAAGATAACTAGGCTTAAATATACTGATGACCAAATTGAGAAGGCTGTGGAAAAATATATGAAACTGAAAGGTTCAAAAATAGAGAGTCATGTTCTTATTGTAGGAATTTTAAACTTTTGCATGCAATTTCAAATTTACAATGAGCAGATATTGAATTCATGCAGCAAATACTTTCTGAGTAACTGGCGTATTGTACCTCCCAGTTTTCTTAAATCTTTCATTTATCCCTATGGATATCTGCATTTTGATCCTGTACACAGCGCAGAATTTTGGACACTTATAGATAAAATATTAAATGAAAAGTTTGATAAAATCAGTAGTAGCGATCTCAGTTTAATATTATTGTCATTAATTTATATACGAAAATATCCTTCCACTTTAGTCTGCAGAATGCTAAGTCCAGAGTATCTGACAAAAGTAAGAAATCCTGAATTGTTGAAGAAGTTTTATTTAATTGATACTGCAATGACATTGGAATATGAGAAGTACTCAGGTCCTCTGCTACCAAAGGACCAGTGGTCAAAACCTATCTCTCAAGACTTTCGAATTAAAAACATATTAGAAAAAATTATGGAAACTTTGGTAGATGTAGCAGGAGGTCAGGACAAGTTGTCGATGGCAGTGTCTATACCATATCTGCCATCTGATGAAACATACTTGTTGGATGTTATGTTACACTCGGCTGGTCTGGGGAGCAAAACATTCAACTGGAAATCAAAAACGGTTCGAAATGAAAATGTTGCCATCTTAATTCATCTGCCTGATCATTATTGTTCTGATAATGATCATTTGATTGGTCCTCAAGTGATGAAAAAAACACATCTCAAAATTTTAGGAATGAAGGTTGTGAGCCTGAAATATTCTTTACTTAGTCAATTTTATACATCATACAATAAAAGCGGATTGAAAAAGTACCTAATTGAAAGTATTAATAATGCAGAACAGTGCTTATAGATAAATAAAATTAGTCATTAATATATTTATGTAGGTAGGTATAGTGCAGTGATAAACTTTTCAGGGTGTATAGATTTTGTATGTTTATACAATTCTTATACATACTTTTGAAAAAACAAATTATTTTTCTAGACTTGTAGTCGTAAGGGTCATCATTTTTAACCCGCGCTTATCCTAATAAGCTAAGATAAGTACCTGTTATAAAAACTGAAAAAAAAAACAGTTTGTAATTTAGATTTATTATCTCCTTTATTTCAATAAATAGAAGTTAGAATATAAAAAAAAATAGTAGCCTACCGGTATCGGGAACAGGGTCCAAGCTACGGTCGGCAGGCAGGGCCCAGAGAGAGGAACCTCCTGACAATGCGAGCCGTGTCCAGAAGTACCGCATTCTGAATCAAGCCCTTGATCCAGCTGCCCAACGAGAGCCTACTCAGGTGCTGGTCGAGGCTCTTGGCTATTAACCCATTCGCTTTCACGTCTATCGGCACAATTATTGCTGAGTCCACATGCCACATGTCAACAACCTCGCGAGACAAGGCAAGATATTTGATTTGTTTATCTTTCTCGGCTTTCACGAGGTTCTCATCATGCGGGACGGTTATGTCAACAATAATTGCGCGCCGCTCTGATCGATCCATCACCATTATATCAGGCTTATTGGCAACAATAGTCCTGTGAGTGATGATAGATCGATCCCAGTAAAATGTGATATTCCCATTTTCAAGAACTGGGTCGGGCACATACCTGTAGTACGGCAACTCCGAATCCACAAGGCTGTATTTCAGAGCAAGTTGCTGATGGATAATCCTGGTAACGGAGAATATTTGCATAGGCACAAGCCTATGGAAGTACTCCGTTGGCTAGACGAGAACACCCGGAGATAATATGCCTGATTGATTCCACCGGCCGGTGGCATGCCCGACAGATGTCAACCGTGCCGTCTTTCACAATAAATCTCCGGTAATTGTTCGTCATCATAACTTCGTCCATAATTGCACAGACAAAACGTTTCTTCAAAGAGGTCACCGAAACGCAGCCAGGCTACGGACGCTAACAGTAAATCTACATCGGGTATTTATTGGATCAATTTTAGTGACGAAATGTTTTTGTAACTTTTGAGTTGCGACTACTGTAAATGTCGAGCAAGAATAATAAATAAAATATTTTCATAAATCTAGCATTTTGATTTCCTCGAGTCAGTCCTACACACAACACTGCTTCTATTACAAACGTGTTAGTCTATTTAATATCATAATTTGAGCAATGGAGCGCAGCATTTTAGGAGTTAAACGAACTGACAGAATACGATACACCCACGCTGCGCTCCAAAACGGGGATGCTAGACGTTGGCAAAAAGGCTGCTAAGCTGAAATGGTATTGGGCGGGTCACGTCCGCCGCTTGCACAGGGATCGACACGGTGCGTGCCTGAGGATGGTCGGCGCCGCCGAGGCCGGCCCAGGAAGACCTAGACGCGTACCGTAAGGATTGGTTTGAGGTGGCTCTAGAAAAGGATGCCTGAAAGGTTTTGGGGGATTTGGGACAGTGTAGGCTAAGCAAAAAAAACCGGTCAAGTGCGAATCGGACAGAGGGTTCCGTACTTTGTAGGTATGTAACTCCTTTACGGTTTTCGGATTTTTTCCTTTGCTTGTGCTACATGACATTGCTTCTTGCCAAATTTCATGATTCTAGGTCGACGGGAATTACCAGGATATAGGTTTTGATTTCGGAACATAACGCCCGTATCTTTTGATTGCGTTGACTTAAAAGTTTGATTTTTTTCACTGCTTCAAGGGATTGGAGCCCTGAGTATTTATTAATTTCAACTTGGATAACTCCACGCTTCCCTGAGAAAAAGGTTCTTGACAGACGGACAACGCAGTGATCTTATAATGGTTCCGTTTTACCTTTTGAGGTACGGAACCCTAAAAATGGTACGGTCTGCGACAAAAAGTCGATTAACACTGCTACTTTTACACAGAAATTGACTCAAAATTATTCGATACACTGTCAGTATTTCATATAATAGCTCTATCTATCTGTTTAGCCCGTAATGTCCCACTGCTGGGCAAAGGCATCGCTTTCTCTTTTCCGCACACGTCTGTCCATTGCCACTGCAGGCCAGTCTTTTCGGTAGAAGTCAAGTTCGTCCCTCTATCTTCATCTAGCAATAGCTTAGGAGTTAATATTCTAATAATTTAACTTCTGTTCAGATTAAACATTTAGTGACTAAGATTAAAAAACTGAAGTATTAATGGAATTTTTTCGCTGAATGTACCTATTTGAAGTACCAATGTTGTTCACAGATAATGTTCATAGGACAAAGCGGCATGATATTGACATACCTACCTACTTAATTATTGAATGCTGACCCTGACTAACTTATCGCTCTACTATTATCCGTTACGTTTCTTGCTTCTTATCTCTATTTCTAGAAAAGTAGAAATATTTAAACCAATGTCGGTCTGAGTTAGCCGAAGTTATCGTGACGTGTCACTCACTACTATGCGATCTATACGGATACCTATAGGTAGGTACACTATCTTCTGCCCGCGACTTCGTTGAAATTTCTCGTTCCCCGACGCACCCCGTCGCATCGCAAAGCCTGCCCGCGCTATTATTGTCCGCGCGGAACTAGTTGGCCGCGCCTTTAGGTATGTGAGCGGTGGGACAGAGGGGCGGAGCCCGGAGATGCATTACTCAGTAAGTACGTTGCAAACTGCCGCCTCGCTCCTGTCTCCACCTCTGCGGCCAACTAGTTCCGCGCGGACTATAGCTAATTCGTTTTCGCTCAGCGTTCTTTCTGGCTTTTGTTTGTTTTTGCTCGGCTCTTAAACTTCCTAGCGTGAGGTTTAGTAGCCTATGTTGCCTACGTTGTCCTAGCGTGATATTTAAGTAGCCTATGATATTCCTCAAGAATTGGGCTATCAAATGAAAAAAATAGTAAACTTCAGATTTATTAAAAGTATGAGATTATGAGTCAAGTCGTAGTACCTAGGCTACCTACCTAGGTATGTGTATCAACACTACTCATGTACCTAATGAAAGTTCCGTTTTTTTGAAGTTACAATAAAACCTACATACAAATAAATTCGAGAAGGCTGTTTCCAGAAATGGTACAAGGCTATTTGACTATTTCCACTGTGCGATAGTCCAGTTATGAATTGGAATTGGAACCATGCTTCTCATACTATGCAGTGGACGCACTGGTAGAATGAAGTTGGCACTCGCAGTCAGTTTTCTATTTTTATAATATTTGTAATACTAAAATATATAATTTAATAAACTGTGTCGTCTGGCATATGAAAATACTTTTGCATACATTTAAAACTATCATGAAATGATTGTGTAGGTAATTACTTACGATGACATGCATGCATAATCAGCCTATAGGTAACTTCCCACTGTTGGGACACAGGCCTCCTCTGTGAGAGGGAGGGAGTGAGCCGTAATCCACCACGCGGGCCCAGTGCGAGTTGGTAGATGTCACATGTCTTCGAATTTTTCGTTCTAGGACATGCCGGGTTCCTCACGATGTTTTCCTTCACCGTTTTGAGAGCAGTGGTGATGAATTAGTTTACACAAAGTAAAGTGCCTGCAGTGGTCAGCAGTGCTCAGCAGTTGGTGCAGTCGGGCTGTGGAAAGTGCCTGCTTGGGTTCGAACCCACGACATACGTAAGTTGCGGCCGTTAGATACTACTGGGCCACCACTGCTCTCTACAGGCACAACTATCGACAATATCAATCGATATTAGGTATTTGACATTGCCACTGCATTTCTCCTATACCTCTGGACCTAGAATGTTTTTCGGTAGGGATACGATTGGTTGGCATAATGGGGTACAATAAAACCCCTTAGGTGCCTAATTCTCCTAATTCTGTTTTTTTTTTAAATATATTTTCTGGTGTACAATAAAGTATTTATTTATTTATTTTATTTTACCATTTATGTACCTACACACATATATAAACAGACAAGAAAAAACAGAACAGAAAAATAGGTACAAAGGTGATGCTTATTTCATAAGATATCTCTTCCAGCATACCTGCGATAGGACAAGAAATAAAGAGATGTAGACAGCGTGTATATAAATATATCCGCAAATGGGTAGGAAAAGAAACTAGACATGCATATTTATTAGTTTATTTCATTATACTCGTAACATCTTTTTCTTATAATTACTCACTGACTAACTCTCTAGAATTATTATTTGAATATTTTAATAATTTCTTAAACAACTTTTACACTTCGAAATATTTTTCTATGAAAAACTCGTTCCAGATCAAAATACATAATATTTATAAGTTAAATAGCATACCGCCCAGCGATCACTATCTATATACTTTCGTTATTGCTCAATATCTTGAGATGTAGCATGATGTAGGCTATCTTTGTTCGCTTCATATTTCCAAGACCAAGAATAGTTTTGTTTCAGTAATAGACAATCTAGTTACATTTCTGGCTGTTAGACATAGGCTTTATAAAATACAATTTTCAAAATATCTTCAAAGTAGAGACAGCCTTGTTAGTTACATTTTTATTATGTTGTAGTTTGTAATTCGCAATAATATAGTCATAGACTACTTATTATGAGGCAAACATTACGAGTCGTACTCAAGTCAGAAAAAGGGAATGAGACTTCAGGATTTTGTAGGGTTACGCGGATAAAGGTGCATCTACACATCAGTGAAATCACAGATAGAATATGGCGTTGAACGTATATCCACGTTATCTCCCATTGTTATTCATAGCCAGAAATGACTACACTATAATTTTATAGCCATAATGGTGTATCACAGCAACTCTAGCTTGAATATTAAATTGTAAAGAATGTGTTTACGCTGACTCACAGCCTAAAATCTAAAATAGGTAATTTAATAGTTTTACATCAATAATTACTTGATACTCGTCAGGTACAATCGCCAAGCATTCATGCAACAGCCTATTCAGTAATACCCGTGCCTTTGAATACGTTGGCGACTGTACATTTAATAATTTTTAATGATTTAATTTTAATAAAGCTAAAATGTAACGACTGAAATTACGAACACGATTTTTAATCTATTCCGAGTAGGGTACTATGTGTGTGCATGTTGCTGAATTACAACTATGTTAGTAAACGTGACATTTCTAACACATAACGTATCTCCGAAAGCTATTTTATTATTAATATTACACACATTACTGACAGTTCACTGAGAGATGATTTTGTAGTAATTCTAAAATGCAAGTAGGATGACCTACGCTATAGATTTGCCACCGTGTCATATACTCACTGAAATAATGATGTTTGGCACATGTATGACGTTATCGTGGGCATCAAACATTAACTAGTGTCCTACTTAATAATTTGAACTATCTACAATGTTGTTATCAAGTAAGATTTAAGTAGGTGTGAAGCGGCTTGTTACCGGTGTGGACATGGTACATCGAATGAGCACAGTTCCCGGAGATTCGGTCGTCGGCCGGCGCGCTCCACGTCCGCGATGCGCTGTTTAATGTTTATATCTATACCTATTATTATTTGGTATGGTTAATGAGCCGTTAAATATACACGACAATTTTGTAAAACGCAATCCATTAAAATATAGACAATCATACGTTCTTACAGAACACAAACTCTAGTTACAATTTTCCAATTTCACAATTTCGATTTAGAGTAATAAATACCTAATAGATATATTATAACTTTAATTTGAATAATTTAGATATATAATTCAATACATTTAATTTAAATAAATTATCGTCCATTACCTATTAATAGGCATAAATAGCTTCATATGTAGATATATTTTTTCTATGTGAAAGGAAGATATGTGATCACTATTTCATTACATCCGTGTAGTATCACTAGGTGATACAGAAAACATTCACAAAATCATAAAGAGCGATGTATAATCACGACATTGTTGTAAATTATGTCAAATGTTGAGTTATAGATTAATATAATTTAGAATTATTTATACTTAATCTTATTAAGTGATTTAATTTTGTTAATATCGCTATGCTTCAGTGTGGTAGACACAGTGTGCCGCGGGCTAGCTGGTGTCTGGTTGCTAAGCGACTGAGTGCTCATTTACTGCTCACTGGTATCTCATAGACGGGAAGTCGACAGTCGATTCATAGAATAACTAACATCTACGTACTTAATTTATTATTATGGCATCTACAACCATGACAAAAAGGAATACCTTCGAATTATTTCCTACTTTGTTCGTAACGCAGAGGAGCGCGAACTTTAAATGACGTTACTTGTATTTGTGAGTACGAGTTATGAAAAGGTTAAACTATTTTTTATTTGAGGAAATCTTAAAAATATCAACTCTTGTACAAAATTCGAGTTGACGCTATCGTAAAATCTTAGAACATTATTTAGGTAATTGATAATTTTAAAAATAACCGTTACAGTTAAGTTCGTAATGAACATCAACGAAATGCTGTCAATCTAATGATAACCTTTGTTTACCTTTAACTTAAATAATTTTGTGAAAAAAAAGAAAATACAGTCATCTAACTATGTCGTCTAGGAAGTGTTGTTAGCTACTTAATGTTTACAATAACTGTAAAATGTTTCATCAATATTTTCTAACTGTATATTTATGATTTTTCATAAACGAAGTTATTATTATTGAGTAGATGGTAGCTCACTTATGGACTAGGATATTTTACAACACCGATTCCTATTTGGCAGTTATCTAACACTCTTTATACGAATAAGAAATAGTTCCTTAACTAGTGTGGTGTAACGGTAAATAAAAATTGACATATTTTCATCATTACATGCGTACGCGCAAGGTGACCCTGAGTTCATTGTTATTCACAGCTACAGATGTCTTCACTTCAAAATGAACTAATTACATTACTAGTTTTAAAGCAATATCTACAAAAGCAAAAACATTTTCAAATGTAATTTCTGTTTGAAATACTTGTTCTTAGTTATTGCTGGAAAGCTATTACATTTGTAAGTAGCGCAATTATACTTTTTTTTCGTTCGACGACAAGAGGGTAGTTTGCGAAAATATAGCTTTAGAGCTTCTTAAGTCACGTGTTTATTGTAAGATCGTGACGATTGTAGTACAATACCGTTGTTGACAACTGTAAGCGTTTCCACAGTATTCACATTTAATGTTTTAATGACGCTCGTCATAAGGCAGTCCAATCGACGCTGAAAACAATAGCACGAGCGAGTCGAGGCGACTACAGATATGTAAAAACAATTGAAGATTCTGCTGAACGATGACTACTATTGAATAGTCCGGATATATTACTGCTACCACTTAAGTAAAACTAAAACAATAAAACTTTATATAAACGATCACAGTAAGAAATCATCTACCTACGCGAATGTGCGCAATAAGTTTTCAAGTTATTCTCTAAGTTAATTGCGACGGGGGATCGCGTTTAACTATTAAATCTTCTCGCTAATACTAAATACGAATAGTTAATAGTTACCTAGGTGTCCCTCTCCGCGCGTTCTGTTAGCTGTTCAATCTACTCACCATAAAAACTCGAGGGTTCGTCTTGTGTGTCAACTCAATGACTTCTTCTATTTTTGGTGTAACGAATTGTGTATGTATTAGATATAACTAATATCAAAAGTGACTAGAAATGATGTTCAAAATAAAAAGATTCCGAAATCCATGCGGTTAGCGTAAGTTCAATTTGTTAACAGCTTCCTGCGTCAGTCCCACGGTAAGTTTTAAGTTGAGCAGATGTAAAAATCTTAGAACAGAATAATATTTACAAAATACAATTTTTATATAGTTAAAAATCTTTATGGTTTTTAAGAAATGTATACTCTTATAAAGTATATCTACGTCGTGTTAACAACCTTAAAAAATAAAATGATGTATAAAAATTATACAAATTAACCTCAGTGCTAACGCCTTCACAGTCAAATAAAAACTATATGGCATGTCAGTAAATAATAGACCACTCGGGTGCTTAAAGTAACGCTTAGCTAGTCTATGTAATAACAAAACAACGAACTTAGAGCTAACGACCGACAGATAAGGCTTCTCATTAGATACATACGTCATCATATCCATAAATATCTATACAACAGTGAATAAATTTCAAAACAACGTCACTCTAAACAGCAAATTCAACAAAACGTATCGTAGAATTAAGCTAACATTTACAAGTAAAACGAACGCTGCATACAATCATCGTAAGAAAATACATACAATATTTATGAACGAACCGGAACGCGACGGTCGTGTCGGCAGTCTTAGAGATGCGCGGGTTAAGTCTTTCGATCGACGAGACTCGAGCCCGACCGATCGGAACGTTCCAAACCATAGCACTAACAGTTAGGAGATGCGCGCCGCGCGCTCACGAGTAGATCGTGATCACCTCGCGCCCGCCGCCGCGCACCATCAGCACCTTCTCCAGTCCCTCCGTCAGCACCTCCAGGAACTCCATGTCTGCAACACGACACGCCAGCTTATACACAAAACACATAAAAAAAATGGAACTTTCGTAGCAATTGCTACGCTGGGCTAAGTGAAGTAAGTGCTACGCCGGACTACACGTCGTAGCAACCCTGTGCTACGACTACGATTCCACCAAAGCCGTAAGTTATGCTACGCTGGAACTTTCGTAGCCATGCAAGCTACGTTCACTTTTGGCTTTGGAACACGTAGCATTTGCTACGGTACTCCACATGTAGCATATGCTACGCTTTATTTAGTAAGTGAACCCGTAGCCAGGTTTATAAATATCTGACCAATGCTCGTTGGAGCGTCTTCCCATAACACAGGATTGTATGCCTTATTTGTATGAGGATAAACACTATAATAGAAAAAGTAGTATCTTAGTAATACACAAGATTTTTTTTGTGCGTAAAGTAAAAAGAATATGCTCACAGTTGGACTCCCGGTCGATGTTGGTGTCACGCGGCGGGCCCGGCAGGTTGAGGATGACGAGCTGCGCGTCGTGCGAGCGCGACACGATCACCTCGTTCAGCTTCACCGCCGTGTGCATGCGCCGCACCGTGCCCTCGTCACTGACACACATCACACGGACGTTACATGTTTACTTTTATTATGGCAATATGTTCATTGATTTCTTTACAAAGAAGTTATCAGTTTCATTCAATCAAAAGATTCTATTGAGAAATATGTATGTGTTAAAAGATAATTAAATGTAACATGTGACGATCGAGAACATTATCTTGTTGCATGCGGAGCGCTGCTATGCAACTCGGCTCGTAGTTGCTTCGCATGGAAAAAGGACGTTGTGATTTTGAGAACTAGAGATCAAAGTCATTTTCGTATGTTTCTGTTGGAATCAAAAGAAGAGGAAGTGGTACTCACGGCGTGATGTCTGCGAGGTTGGGCTTGGGCTTGACGGCGTCTCCGTTGGCGCCTTGTTCCTTGTGCTTGTTGTCGTCGGGCGGCGGGCTGGCCTCCTCGCACTGCGACCGTTCATCGGGCGAGTCCCACATTGAATCGATTATGTGCAACAAACTACTTCGAAAGTCGTCCTATTCACCCCAATTTTGTAGAGTTTCCATTTCCAAATTGAATTTTGAAACGCGATTTGTTTGTTTGTGTTGCACATGACGGATTCAAGGCGAATGAAACACGGGATGTCATATATTATTTTAATTGTTAAATGATAACTCACTACTGACATTCAAACATCAAACCTCTTATCTAATGTGGACAACGAAACAAACTAAAGTGAACAAATTAACGTGAATGAACTCATCGCAAACATATGACCACCGTGTGTAAATTCGCTAGGACTCGTTGGTGACAATGATGAGGGTGGGGTATGATCGTGAGTAAATCAACAAAATATTAATAAAAATGGTTTGCAGTGCACTGTTTTGTAACACTGGCAGGTATGACTACCACACTATTGCGCTGATCGATGTCGGCAGCTTAAACTTGCAAACGATGAATAAATTCCACCAATCTATGGCTAGTTCATTTGCATTTTAGCGCGTCAGTACGTCACACTGAGACATGTAACAATTTATGAATCAAAATACTCTAGAATTAATTTATTCAGTTAAATTTTAGAGCCTCTTGGTTCTAAAATGAATCCTATTATAGTAGACCGTAACAAGTTTAGGCTGCAGACAGACTCGTCCTGAATCTGTCAGTGAGATTGTAAATCAAGACGAGTTTGAAGAAGTCGAAATGGCTGTACATGTCTATAAATTCTTTATAGATATTCATATGCGGGTTTAATGAAAATGGTAATGGCAATGTTTTTATTATCAAATTATAAACAGATCATGAATAGTGTGCTAGCTGAGAAAATAAGAAGCTTGTTCATGTTAATGTATCATAATTATAGTCCATTTTATCAACAGCAATTATTTGGATAGTGTTGGGATTATCTAATATTTGTTTTTTTGTTCCAATTGGGGATTTTCATACTTCAGCACATTAGTAAAGTTTCTTTTAATTCAAAACTCTGAATGAGAATAATTGAGATTGTCCTTTCATATACGTGAATCTCGAAGAACATCTCTGATTTTATTTCGTATATTTCATTAGCAGAAGTAAGGGGTATCAACTGTTATCTAAGTGCAAACAGGTCGTATGTACAGGAGGCATGTTCACCTTGTCGTCCTTGTCCTTGTCGTCGGTGTCGGCGAGCGGCGGCGAGGGCGCGTCGGCGGGCGCGTCGTCGCCGGGCTCCGTGAAGCGCACCTTGCTGGCCGTCTTCACGTCCGCGTGGTGGTGGTCCACGATGGCCTGCACCTGCGCACGGACATCCAAGTTAAGGGGCTGCTGGGTTAATGTTCATTGGCGGTTGATGAGACGTCACAGTAGATACTCTTTTGTTTTTATGCAAGAGTGAAGCCCCGTTTATACGATGCCATTTTCTTGCCCGTGGCATACAATCAAATTAAAGCAACGAGCAACGACTTGTATCGTCTAAACACTGTTTAGACGGTGTATAAATCTGGTTTTAAGGTATTTCTATTAGCTTCATCACTCTGCTGTGACGGACCAGCAATCATTTGATTTGAATACTATGCTCACTCGATACAATAAAGATTTAACTAATAGAGTATCTAGGTAGCCATGTGCTAACTTATAGAAATGACGATGAGCGCAGATATACGGTGTGATTTTGTTTGGAAGGAATGGGAATATGGGCATGTTATTTTATTAATTTCAGTAGATAAACAACCCAATTACTTTTAACCTATTCGACTTAATCTTTTACAATCTGAAACCTATTTCATCTAAATCAAAAATACATTTATTAAAAGGTACATACATATTTCTTAGAGGGTTGCATGCCATTTCATTTAAGAGGATTTAATGACTTTCAAGTGTTTAAAGATATTGTTAAAACACAAGTGTTAAAATATAGGTAAGTCAGGTTAGAAGGATAACGTTACGGTAAATATAAAATATGTGCAAAAAGTGATTATAAAAGAGCATAGGAGTTTAGTGAAGAGCGAGAAACAGTGAATAAATATAAAATGAAGACATGATCTAAAACATCAAAAGCAATATCTTAGTAGTAGTAGTTAGCCAAATTCACTTATTAATGAATTGGTGGAATGTGATGATGACAGAAATGTATATTTTGATGAAGAAGTGAACGTGGGAGATCTTAGCCACAAAGAGGACAACACTTAATCTAATATAGGTACACCAAGAATTCATTAAAGCTAAAAAGAAAACTCATCTACACATTGCTTGGATCAAAATAACAGCAGAAATTAGTGTAGACTTCAAAATGCGGGAGATATTATAACTCAACGAATAGCTAACAAAATGCTATTAAAGAAAATAAGTGGACTCGAATCAGGGTTAAGGTATCCACTTTACCAAAGGCAACTTCTCCTCAGCGTTTTCACGATAATCCACGAAATTTTGCATCTGTATATAGCGACAGACAAACATGTTAGTTCTAGGTCAGAGTAGAGTTATTAATATACAAAGCTTTGTACAGACATTTGAACATAGAATTGTGAACATTTTAATATATTTCATTGTTATGAAGAGTCTATGTTGTGAACTTACCATGCCCATGGTTTCCTTCTTGTTCAGCCGTAGTTCGCGCAGCATTTGGTTGCGTTGTTCCATCATCAGGGTTCGCTCGTAAGTATAGGCAGATATGTCGCTGTCCGTCTGAAATATCATTTATAAATATGTCAATATATATATTAAATTATTTAATGTCTGATATTAAATGATGAAAGTGAAAATTTATCGTGAAATCCATATTTTTTGATTTTGTAACAAAAATTGGGATGTACCATGTTGATTAATTTGAACTGGCCATAAGAAACGTTAAGGAAATGTACATTTCCGTTTCCTACCAGCAATTTTGACCACGATTTCCAAACTATGCTTTAACTAAATAGGTATCATTATAGATGGAACCAATTTCTTGTCCAAAATAACATTCTGGTCATCGAATTGGCCGTACAAATAAAGCAGTTCTAAAACTGACCATTTCCACAACTTCGACCTCGGCCTCAAGTCGCAGCTGGTAGAGGAACATCTTGAGGTCCTTCTTCATCTGGATGGAGTTGTCTTCCATCTGCGCGACGGTGAAGATGCGCATCTTGCAGTTCTTCCACGTGCGATGCTGCTTCAGCAGGAACGGCAGCAGCATCAGCATGCCGCCGTCGTGCACGATCCACCAGATGTCGATGTTGCCGGACACCTGCGGAGTGAGGATTGAGGGAATGAGACGGAGTGAACCACTGTTGTGACTAGGTAGGCAGGTATAACGATTCTTGAGACTTTACATCTGTGTTTTTGGTACAGTTAATTTTTTTTCATCCTTAAGCAAAAGTATTAATAAGTAGGTACTCGTGCTGCTTCTGTTTTCAAGTCGATCGTCCGATAGAGTTATTATGATGATCTATGTCACACATAGCACAATGAGACACAGCGTTGTCGTTTATGTTATGGCTTATTCGTTTGGGTAAAACAGTAAGCTATGTACAGTCAACAAAAGAGATAAGTATGCAGGATCGTCGAATATAGTTGAAGTTTAGTAAGAAACCGATGGATGTTGTCGACTGAAATTTAATTTGATAAATGAGCTGTTTGTTTTCTATTAATAAAATAAAATTTTATTAGAGAACATCCATCGGTTTCTTAATAAACTTCAACTATATCCGACGGTACGGCATACTTATCTCTTTTGTTGACTGTACCTATAAGTATGTGTGTAACCTTACTGTTTCAGCAGTGGGAATATTACAGGCTAATTATGGTCACATTACCTTCTCCGTGGAGTCGGGGAAGAAGTTGATCCCCTTGGGCACCAACATGGCCATGCGCGCGGCCGCGACGGCGCGCACCGTGTGCAGGAAGTGTTGCCAGCGCGGCCCCGGACGCTCCGCCGCGCGCCAGCCGTACGGCCAGCCCACGATCACCGTGTTGGGCTTCAGGCCGCCCAGGCCGCACGTTTGAACCCTGCGAGTGTAAATAGATATGTTAGGTATTGATCACGACAGGAAATATTGCAATGATACTGGACTAAGAAATTATGCTATTCGCAGTAACTTGCAATAGAAAAATAAAGATGACAGCACTCAGAGCCATCCTTATCATCCATAGCCCAGCAAAAGGCTATCCCTGTTTTTTCCAAACAATATAACTGAGCACATGCAAATTCAGAGGGAACTAGAAAATCAAAAAAATCTAAATCAAACGTCATTTATTGAAACTAGGCTGAGAATCAGCACATTTTGAACGTCAAAATTACATAAGACTGTCCCCCAAAACGTCCGCCCTTCGCCACTTCTTAGTGCTTTAGCTAGAAAGAAGAAGTGGCGCAACAAACTCCCTAACAGTAGGAGAAGTTCCTTAGAATCTGCACCAGTCCCTCTCAGACCAGCCTCAATTATTTCAGAATTCAAAGGATAACTTACAAATGGCTAAGTCCTTCAGCGATATCAGGCGACACGAGCACGTCGACGAAGCCCTTGACCTTCTCCTCGTCCATGATGCGGCGCAGGTTGTGTCGCGCGGACGTGGCGTCGCCGGCGCGGCGCGGGAAATCGCCGCCCAGCACCGACACGCATACTGTCAGACCCTTGCCTACGTCGGGATGTACGGATGTTAGACGAATATGTGCAGATAGTACATACTAAGGATGATTGTGACTATTAGATGAAAGGCCTGGCCTTTTTCAAGAATATTCAAGCTCTAAATTCAAAACCAAACCAGAATTTATGAGAGACTATCTACCAGATAAATCACAGAGATTTGTTCTGTCGTGGTGACGAAGTCATTAAAGATTTAAAGTGCAGTTTAATTTTTTAGTCCATCTCAAGATTATATTATTATGTTTGAAAGCGAGTAGAATAGATGGTGAAATGATAAATAAAAAAAATATCAACCAAGCTAGATTTTTTGTTTTTTTGATTGCTTTTTCAGCCGCGCAAAACCTCACGGTTGAAAAATACTAGTTTGAACTAGACTACGAATATTTTTGTACTCCATAAAATTATGTTCACCATAATACAAAAAAATAATTCTCACCAGCTTTCAATTGGCTAGCAAAGGCGACCATCTTCCTGTACGTAGGCATCAGCTCGTTGTTCAGCTTGGCCAGCACCAGCACCTGCGGGCGCCAGTTCTTGGTGTGCGGCGGGCCTTGCTCCAGCCGCAGCAGCGAGTAGCGCGCCGCCGACAGCGCCAGGCCGCGCAGACCGTCTCCCCATTCCTTCTCGGCTCTGGAAGGTGCAATATCAGTTGAGATTTTGTATGTGTTTTTAGCATTTACACTCTTTTCCTACGTGATGTCTTTTCTATTATTTGGTGTTATGTTGACTGTAAGAGGAAATACGTTTTTTCGATGTTTTTTTCAATGAGTTCCAAAATGAACTCGGTAGGTACTGTGCAAAACAAAAAAATCTACGTTTTGTGTGAAATGTGTTTCGAATGGAATGTTAATGTTTGTTAATGTTCTAAATGAACTTACCCGCGATATTCAATGTATTTGTAGATAAGGCCCGCCATACCCATTGCGAGAAGAGCATAGAACCATGACGTCATGAACATGATGGAGATACACAGCGTCAGCCCGGCTAAAGACAGAGACCTGAAACAAAAAAGATACAAACGTTCACCTGTTTCTTCATAGACAAGAGATCTAAACCCTTAAGTGTGGATGTTGGTTCCTTACCAGTGGTAGTACTTGAACCGAGGACGCCAGTTGGGAGTCTTGAGGAGCGTCTGCAGTGCGCAGGCGAGGTTGACGAAGCCGTAGCACATCAGGAAGAACATGGACAGTAGTGGCGCCAGGATATCAACGTTACCCAGCAGGATACCGCACTGGCAGATCACCATCGTGAGGAGCAGGGCCCTGGTGTCAGAAATAAAAATCAATGTTATACTCGTATATTATAACTATATAGAATTGTTTTTTTTTTATCAACAGTTGGGAGTTTAGTTTAAAAATAATGGTACATGGAAGAGGCTTTTTCTGACAGTTTGTGATATGAAAGCTAGTAAACTGTCAGCGGTATTATCTTCAGAATACTTAACGCTGGCTTACCTCGTTGGTTCACCCCGGCTGGATGACACGGCAAAAGGTGCCAGGAACGGTATGATCTCGTCCTTAGCGATCGCTTGCAGCAGTCGTGGGGCTCCGGTGAGGGACTGGAGACCAGCTCCCAGGGTAGACAGGAATGACCCGATCAGGATCACCCATTGGTTCGGCCACGCCATGTTCGCGACCACTAGCTTACCTCCGATAGATTGACCAAACCTAGAATAATGATGGATTTTGATGAGGACATTATGTAGTAGCAGTTATTTTTTAGAAGATTTTCAACGTATCATTACATGATTAAAATTATTGCATTGAGGTATTTATGAATAAAAAGAATTGTGTTTATGAGTAAAAAGTATCATTTCCTCGGAAAAATATACATGCGTGATTCCTGCCTGAGCGATAGACTACGTGAGTGAAGCTACAGGTAAAAGAGAGTTTAACTATAAACGAAAGTCCAGAACATAGTAGAACGCGTCCTCACTTGTCCCTGAGCAGCAGGTTGTCGACCGTGCCCGCGAACAGCAGCACGCAGGAGAGGTACACGGTGGACGTCGTGAGGATGGCGCAGATGGTGCCCACGGGGATGCTCTTCTGTGCGTCCGCCAGGTCGCCCGAGCGGTTCGAGCCCGCCATGATGCCTGCGGGGATAATGAATTGTGTGTATACTAGACACCTGCCCTACCCTTTTGGGTATACAGTCGTGAAGCAATGTTCAAACAAAAATATTTCCTGTACTGGACAAACACGCATTACTGTCACATCAGAGACCAGTTTTAAGCAATCAATTAGTCATTAATTTAAAAAATATTAACCTATTGTAAAATTATGATCTTACCAGTAACTGAAGGGAAGAATATTCCGATGAGGATGGTGAAGGTCGTGGAGAGGTCAGCGTAGACTTGGTTGTAGGTGGGTCTCTCCATCTGCTCAATGTCATCGGGTTCCTTTCCGTATGCGATGTACTGGCCCAGTTGTAGGAACGAGTCTTGCAAGTTGTCGAAGAACACTCCGCTTTTCAGTCCCTAGTCATATAATTAATGGTTATACTTATTCAAAATAAGCATCCCACAGTGGGACACTGAGTACGTTCAAGTTTTTTAACCCGACCGCTAAGAAGGGTAATCTTTATGTTACCATATCTGCGGGAAGGAAGGATTTTAAGAAGTTAGTATACTAAATCACGCAACGTTTTTAAAATATCTTGAGCCATTTGGTCTAAAAGAGGTTTTCTGTGATCGGTTATACTATCATAATATTTAATTAATTCATGATCAGGAAAAAAGGGCATTTACGATCAATGTAAATAGTCTCCTTACCTTGATTCCCTGGACGATAGACACGTTGTGTGCTAGGTAGTAGGGGTCGCACGTGTTGTTGGGGCAAAACAGTTGATGCAGCGGCGCCCCGATGTCCTTCGTGCAGTTGTTGATGTTAATGTCCTTTAGCAAACGTTTGCCTAGTACGCACATCCTGAAAATGTTAATTTAGCATTGAAACAGATCTTACACGTCTTATTCATGGGACACAGGTTTTCTTAGTAGGTACTATCAAAAACTGTTAAAAGAACTGTTTAAGAATATTCACACTTATTCAAAGGACACAGATTCACAGTTTATCTTAGTAGGTACTATCAAAAACTGTGAAAAGAACTGTTAAGAATATTCGCGGCTATACAAAAATAAATATAATTATAATTGTAGAATTCAGAACATAGTCGTAATAAGGAAGGACATCATCAATCTTGGATTTTGTCGGGTGTAATCATACTTTAAATAACTTTTTCAGCGATAAAATGTTATAAAAGCAGGCTGATGTTATGCCTGAAATTCAGTATCTCGTGTGTGTCATTAACGCGGCTTAACGAGACATGAGACTATCTTAGTCACGGCCTTACCCTACCCTTACTCTATACCTTTCGTGTTAATGTGCGGAGACTGGTGTTTCTGTACTCAACTGCCAAATTTTGCTCGTTATGGTAAGCATAAATTTCGTTCCAGTGGCAATTGTCATTGGAAAGGATTACATTTTTATTGCTCTTTCGTTTAACGTCGCACATTGTAGTACCGATGTTTCCGCTAACCGGGTTTCTGCACAACCAAATATGACCAATGGGTCATTTTGGCAAGTATTTCCGAGTACGATACTTCAAGTTTCAATTTTATGATCTTAGTTTTGACGATCCATAAAAAACTTATAAATGACACAAATAAAACATCAATATACTCACTGCAGCTTATCGTTTCCGTTGAAGTTGACGAAGATTCCGACGTACACCGCAGTGATGGAGAGAATGACACAGGCAAGGGCGACGGTAGCGAACTTGTTGACAAACTTGACGCCAACGAACACCACCATGCCCATGACGAGCAGCAACCCGGTGCCATACACGCGGAAGTTATTGTACATCGCCTCGGGGTCCTTCGTGAAGTCCCCGAAGATGGACAACCAGGGCGCCATGTATGTCTGTTGATAAGAGAAGATACTATAAGTTTTCTGTTTTTACGATTGACAAAACATCGAAATTTCTTCGAAAAAGTTTTACACATAAACCTTCCGGAATAAATCTTCTAAAATATGTTGAAAACCGCATCAAAATCCGTTGCGTAATTTATATGAACAAAGTGACTTGATTTTATAATTTATGCATAGATATAGATTTTATGTTTGCACAAGCTACGCCTTCAGGAATAGCTCATACCTTGGTCAAGCAGTCAGTAAAGAAGTAGGTAACTACCTGACTGCTCAGAGAGCTCTGGACATATATGTCACACTTTGGTTATGGCTTCACTCGAGGAATGTAACAGCAAATCCCGATATAACATTTTAAAAGAGGAATAACAATTGCCATCGATTGCTATGACTCCTGCGATTTTCCAGCACGCGTAATGGAGGATTTACCTAGTGTACATCCCGTCGATTTTGGCCATGCGGCTGGTCGCTTACCAGATTGACTCACAACCCGAATTGCCACTCATTTACACAGGTCGATAAAAATAGCAGGTGATTAGTTGATTTTACATCAAAATGTCGACCTTCATGCGGCGTGCGATCACCTGCGACTGACGTACGGTCGATTTTAGTCACCCGCCGCATGCGAGCTGTCGCTGCACGAGAAAAGTCGAAACCTACTCTACGTTGGAACTTGCGATTTTTGTCACCTGCGGCCTAACCGAATGGCCATTTAGATAACTATAGTCACCTGTGTGCAGCCCGCATACGCACACAGTCATTATACTAACAGTGTTTGACACAAATAATGATTGCTCATGGCTTGTGAGCCTGAGTTATTAACCGCAAGCAGAAACTAAACCATGCGCTTAATCATTCAAAAGAGTAATTAGTGGCCTGATGAATATTAAAATCAGCTTTAGGCCATTCTGCATCGGATTATCGGTTGTTGTCTACGTAATCTGAATTCTGTTGTGTAATTTATAAAAAGCCTCTAAATGACTTCTTTTAAACATGATAACCGATCAAGATAATGTCAGGACTATAAAAGAGACTATGATTTCTGAGTTTGTTTCGGCCTTGCTTCTTAGAATAAGCAGATAAACGCCGACTCATTTAGTTTTTAAAATATGATTGACGGGTAAAAGTGTTTGTACAAAGCTACCTACAAAAATAAAATCATTTATCTTACAAGGTACAGTAAATAGCGAGCGCCGTCTTTGTCAGTTGTAGGTACCTGGTTGACAGACTTTTCTCAAGGGTCGATGTGTCAGTTTACGCCTGGATTGGAGTTAGAGCATATGGATACCGGTATTCGGTATCAACGAAAACATGGGATTTTTTCCGTATTTTAATACATTAAGCACTTTCCGTAATATTTTTCTTCAGTCTTCGATGCTTTATAAATTACTTATCGCTTTTAATTATTTAATTAATGTTGCTTTAGTGTTTTTCATCATTATGTAAGCTAACAGTATTAAAATTATAATAACAATAATTATTTATTATAATTATTTTTTACTTAAAATAAATGTTCTTGTATTTTACATTTTTAGCAAATTTAGAAACGCCGGATCTTATATGATATGTGTATAAAGGAGGGGAAAGAGTTATTAAATTTACATTCAAAACAGAGCACAAGATCGCTTGTTTTTTATTTTTGTAGTATATTCACGAACTAGCAGGGGATCAAGGGGGGGGGGTGTGGAGGGGGGGGATGGAGGGGGGGGGGGTCAGGGGATCAGACCGGATTTAATCATAGTAATGTACTTTCTGATATTTTAATATTTATTGTGTTCTCAGAAGGAAGAATTGTTGATGATTTACTTTTGTTTAAATATTATTTTATTTAAACTTGTATTTTTAAATACATTATAAAGTGGTTTTATTTTGATAAAACAAAAGAAAATAATGAAAAGACATGACAAAGGATGGAAAAAAAGGTTTTCACTTGAATTCTAAAAAATAAATAAATACCAAAAAAAAATATATTGATATTCCATTGTTTTGAAATTTTTAACATCGGTATTGCCATGAAACCCAATACCGCATACGCATAGCCTTGTTGGAGTCGAATGTTCCTTCCCATTAGATATTTTATTTGTAAGTATACTTTCATGAATACTAACAAACATGGTCATAATAATTATTCTCTATATCACGACGGTAATAAATGTGAGGATCATAAACAGTAGTGCTGTATTCCGCATACGAATTTCCTTTGTGGCTGTTCCACAAGTCTGCTTTAATTAGCTAGTTAAAAATCACCCCGGTTTGTGGCTTAGTCGAGAAAAGTTTTATTTTCTTTTTTAATTTTAAAACTCTAGTATAAAATGCGATTTTAGTATTAAAAAAAAAACTCATTTACTCTTATATTTTATGGATGCTCTGTGATGGTACTAATATAGGAGCACATTTTATTTTTACTTGTATTATAGTGCCCAAAATAAGTCTTAGTAACTATTTATAGGAACTAATATCAAAATTAATATGTACACTAGCTGCAAGGTTCTCATGTATCAAATTATGAATGCTGGTAGAGTAAGGTCGGCGCTAAATGGCGTCCGACCACATCCCTGTGTCGGGGCCCCCGAGACCGGAGTGAAGTATGATCTGGCCGGTCCGCCTCTACAGTGTACGTTACATCAACACTGCTTAGGACCAGCGCAAACAGGCAGTTTTAGCTGCGATAGATTTTGTTCAGTAGTTTGTGTCAAAGTAACGTTACGGAAATTCGTGTGGGACAAGTGACCCAATTTGAATGAATGGTCAATACTCTGCAGAAACAAAACAAAATGAGTGTGTAACGATCGTATTTGGCTTTCTGCAGTTTCTGCCCACCCCCGTGGGAAAATGGCGTGAGTTTATATATGTACTTTGAAGGATTCCGTATACCATCTTGCAGATACTAATAGGCACGGTTCACACACCAGTTAACATTTTCTAATCTTATATACCTACTTTTTTGGTAGCCAAGACGCCTAATTTGGGGCCAAAGTAAAACCTTTGTAATCTTTTCGGCAATAAAGTTTTTATTATTACTAAAATCCCCAAGAATTGAATCTGTTTTCAATTGAATAATTGATAGGTATGTTGGTTTCTATATCAGAATAACTTACAATAGATTTGATAGTTTATGCAAAGTCTTGATCAGACTTTCAGTGTTCGGCAGAAGTTCAATAGTACCGTCAAAAGTATGTGTGTGCCAAGCCTTGCAACGTGCATATAGTCTGATAAACTTAGTACTGTACCGTGGATGTGGTCTATGCAATTGTGGCGAGCAGAGATTCGGCCGCGCCACGCCACTGTACCGACTCTCTTGTAGTGGTTTTGTGCTTCTAACTGAGGTAACGTCGGAATTATCTTACTTATAGAGTCTAGATACAGTGAAAATTGTACTATACAATGTGTTGCACATTATAAAAATAGTTTTTTCAGAATCGTTCACTGAATAAATTTCCCGTTGTACCGTATGCACCATTGACCTGCACCATCAATGGTGCAGAAGAGACTAATTAGTTTCGTTTCTGACATTTTTACAATAGGTAATTTTTTTTACTATTGTTGTTGAAACCATGCTTTGCTTCGATGCATGACACAACATTGGTTTAATTTAATAAAAACTTGTTGCTAACTTGCAAATTATAGGCATGCTGTGTTGCAGTTTTCATGATGGGTAAGAAAACTTCAACTACTTTAAAGTTGAAAGTGCAAATAATAAAGAAAACATGGAATCACCAACGATATTTGTAATAACATATTTCACCTAATTCTCAACTCTTCTTGATATCGCTGCCCCTCCTCTTGTTGTCGCATACCTGTCGTTTATAAGTAATGATAAACTTACCAGAACTATTTCAACAGCTCCGACGATGTACATGGCGGCTGCGAGCGTGGTGCCCGTATAGAATAGCATCCCGACCGCCCCGCCGCACTCGGGGCCGAGAGCGCGTCCTATCATGAAATACGACCCGCCCGCCGGAACCACGCCGTTCGTCGCGATCGCAGACATAGAAATAGCTGTCAGCATCGTCTGTGAAAACAAAAATGTATTTAAATAATGACCGTTTCACCCATTGCTTCAAGCTCGTGGTAAGACCAAACTGTGTCTCCCTAAACGAAGGCTTATATCGATTTTCTTTGCAAAGCCTACTTTTAAATTCTATTAACAAACATATCAAACCCTGTATAACATTTCAGAAGGAAAATGTACCCCTTGGCATATTATCTAATACATAGAACCAAGAGAAGAGGGTTGCCAAGGGACTGGACAACGACTCATAACATAAAAGTCAGACGCTCGATCCAATAGGCGAGGACTTTAGATTTTATCAAACTAGTTTAGTATTAGCAACAAATAATAATCTAGTTAGACTGGGTAAATAATCCAGTTAGCGTCTAGAAGATTTAATAAGCCGTCGGCAAGTTAAATTAGATAAGTTGACGGATCGGGCTTTATTAGATGCGGCATCAATGTACCGTTAGAAACGAGCTTGGACAGACCCGGGGGAAATTCTAGGTAACAATAACGTAATCAGGAGGAAATATACATTGCGTAGGGAATATAATGTGGATGATGAGTTATTTTCGTCCTGTCGTGTTTTTTATTCCGTTGCAGGTATAGCGATAAGTATGTATAACCAATTGTATGTCGTCTTTCCACTTTATTTTCATGCCATAAGTACTTATATGCGAGTCGTCATTCGTGCGTCAGCGCCCCCTGCTCGGAGGAATATGAATAGCTACATGCGTAAGTAATTTTATTTAAAATAGCTTGTGGTTGAGGTAACGCTGATTATATTCATTACATTATTATTTACTTAAATGTGATGTGTATCCAAGCTGGTTCAAATAGGGTTCATAACAAGAGCTGGAGATTACGCAAACCTCAATAAGGTAATGTAGGCCAGTTACAGGATCTTACTGAAAGTGGCCTTGACAAACGCTCCCACAGTATAATTTAGCGCTTGCCCCACTTCGAAATGCAGGCTAACGACATGGTGGGCCAACAATGTACTAACAAAAGACAGCGTAAAGTTGCGAAGACCTAAGAACAAAGAAGCATTAACATCATTCACTTACTGTACAGCAGCAAACAAGCACAATCAGGAATCCTTGGATAGCGCCAGCAGTTCCGACCACCCACGTGAGACGGATGAAGAGGATAACGCCGAAGATGTTCTGGATGCAGGGCAGATAGACACCGATGAGCGTGCCCATGCGGGCCGGGGGTGCCGGCTTCACGTCAGGGTCTGCTGCTGATGCCGTGGGGATCGTGTTGGAGTAGTTCGCCAGGGAGGTGAGGAAGGTGGCCGCTCGGGGCCGGTCCTCCAGCTCTTCCTGTTGACAAGGAAGAAGGTTTTAATGGAATAGTCTTGAAAACTAAAATAATAAGCCGGTTTCATCATTTCCGAATAAATTCCGGTGGTGTTATTTGTAGAAACTTTATTCCATTTTTTTTTTTGTTTTATGTGTGATAGTGCGTAACCGTACTTACAATGTGAAACAGTTCCAGATTATTTTAAAATGTTAAGTTAAAGTATGATTAACAGATACATCTAGAAGCCCAGGTACGAAATATACTGCTGTTTTTAAGCAAACTTAAATTAAGTTAATAATTATGTTACTATCGTGGAGGTAATTATTTTGCTCCACGTATAATATCCCGCGGGGATAATATTGTCCGAAACGACGATGTATAGCTGTAGCACATACATCTCCGTTCTACAGTAGCAAGCACATAACATAACATACAACTGAAATGTATATACTACCTACGTGTACCTAATACGCTTTATAGCATAATAGTTATACAAGCATAATATATGTAAAATACGATCCTATGTCGCGTTATCTTGTAATAATAGCGAGACATTCGATTTCGTATATTAATTTCTATATGTATATTATAGCAGGCGGCCCATCTGCCAAATATGTATACAGTTCACGTAGTAGACTTGAAATATGTTTAAATTCATACGCAAAAATAAGGCCAGATCCCAACGGGGACGTTTCCACGAAGTCAGACTAACTGAAGGTTGTGTAATCATTGTCTGACACCCGCCTATTCCACTATCGCAATCATGAAAGTGGTTATGATAAAGCTAGAGAAAGTGACGTCTTCATGATAATGCCCTTGTTGTTGTTGCTGAGATTGAGTTCTGATTAGCGTCTTTATTTGAATGCCGAAAGCGGTGTTTGTAGTTGTACCTACAACCTTGTACAATGTTTTCTGTAAAGAGATCAGCGATGGAAAATAAATATTTAAGTACCGCCTAAAGATTTCAGAGATTACATATAAAGCTAAAATCAATACGAAGTATATATACAATACTCTGTACACAACACAATTCTAATAATCTAAAGAGACTGGCTTATCCTTTTAATTTTAAACGTTATTGCTTTTATATTTTTATTGCATGAGAGTAAAATTCATTAGTACCTACCTACACAAAAGTTCAAAGTGCGCAATATTCGTATGAAATTACATTCTAATTGTGAAATATAGCTGGCATAGGAGTTTTTAATCTCACGTTTGTAATATGATATACGAGTGTTGAGAGCCGAGAGCCAAGTGCCGAGTTGCTGAAACCCGAGTCAGCGCGTTCGTCTCCTAAAGCTCGTATTTTATTTACGCGCCATTTGCATCGCATCGACGCGCACCGCTCAGTAACGTCGCGTTTCGAACATACCTAGAGCGTTACCGTCACTTGCCGGAATGTGACGCTTTCAGTGTTCCCTCTAGAGAATGTAGGTACGAGTAAATCAGGATTTACATCGCACACCATCGCAATGGAACGAATTAGGTTATTCAATTTAAAATGGATTTCGGATATGTTCAGACGTTGCTGGGTTTCTGTACTGTTTTCATTTAGATTCACACCTAAAGCTTCGTGACTTTATGTAATGCAATTTTACCTTATACCTACAGAGGTTACGAGGTAATATATTTGCGGTTTATATTCCTATACGATTGCATCATCGAATCGGATAGCCTTATTCAAAGTACGTTTTCGTTTATTGCGGTGTATAATCAATTACGCCCTGAAATATCAAAGTCAAAAGCAAATCTTTTAAACAGCAATGATTGTCCTTAATGTCGTGTTGTAAATTATGTTAAGCAATAAAATAAAGGCACACAACACAAGCAATTTATCACGGGAGCTCTTTTCCTATTTGTTTTCATTTGTTCGCCATTATTCGGCACTTTATTTGGTATCCGGATGACTCTCCGTTGGAATCGCAAGCGTAATGAAGTTCTTTGTTCATCCACAGTAGATTGTGAGGTTTTACGAAGTCAGCTCGAGAGGCCCTTGACATAATATTAACGTTCACCGACGACGGCGGCGCTGTTTCAGCGATTGCTTTCATTCAGGCTTTGTTATTTTTTTAATGTTGATAAATTAATAATAAGCGACAGTTTTCAGTGACAACCAGCATAGCTATTCACAACCATACGACAAGCTATCATATCGAAAATGACACATTTCGATAACCTGATTTGACTTGCCCCCGACAGCTAATAGCTGTTGGAAGAATAGCGGGCGTCTATTTGATTTAAACTGACAACATTTTCGGGTGTTGGACTTGTGAACAGCGTTTAGAAGACTCCTACGATAACATTGATTGATGTTCGATACGATACGGAAGCGTATCGAGTGTTTGTGAATAGCTATGCAGATCCGGATCCGGTGATCCGGTTAGACTGGAAGCCGACCCCAACATAGTTGGGAAAAGGCTAGGCAGATGATGATGAGTTTTCAGTGACAAACCGAGTGAAAGTTTTATAAATGCTGGTAAATAGTACCTACTGTACAGTGTACAGTTCCTTATTCCAAAATGAGACCATAAACTTCAGCCGGCTTTAGTGAATTGCAAATGGCTGCCATCATGAGTTTCGGTAAGCTTTCGTGGCACTCGGGTGGTACCCTTAATAAATCTCGTACCCTACACGCGAAAATTAACGCGACATGCCAAGCTTGTAACTTGAGATAGGTATGTACGAGTATATTTAAGAAAAACATAATGTTCATTGGGTATTTCTGATAGTTTTTGTAGGTGTTAGTACCTATGTATCCATAGTCTCATAACATACCTCAGGTTATTTTGTGCCAGAAATACACAGTAGGTAGATATGCACATAAAGTAGAAGTAAACGACGCCAATTCAGGTTAGGTACAGCTTGAAATGACAATATCAGATTTAACTACCGTTAAACAGCGCTCAAGTTGTTATAGGTTTACAGTCCATTGCCTAGTACTTTATTAAGCCATTTGAGTCAAGATTTAATGCCTTGAACACTATAAGGAAAACCTGTGAAACGGTAAATCTTTTAATAGGAAATCGTTTAGTTATTATTTTCTAATCATCATTATCTCAAAGAACTATCAGTCTTTTTCTATTTGAGAAGAATTCTATCGATTCTTCTTAGCAGTGGCACGTCAAAAAGTTGTTATATTTGAAGTACCTTACTTTGAAATTGAAAAGTATCATCACGACCGCTATGATCATAACAAACCAAGAACATATCAAACACAATTACGATGAGGCAGCTTGTGAAAGTGTGGCAGCCTCTCAAGCGCCGTGGAGATGTTATTGAAGCTCTCACATTGATTTCGGTGGAGCATTCGGCTGCGGCCTTGTGCCGAGAGCGGCCTCGGCTGTAGGGTGCTTAGGGCCGCTTAGACAACGAGGCCGCAGCGCGGCTCACCGATATCCGACGGATATAGGTGCACGTTGTTTATTAGGCAAGCCAAGGGCGAGGTTTCCGAAAAAACCGTATAATACGGTTATTCGGATATTATTCGGATTTCGCTGAAATGGTTAAAGTAGGTGAAACAGTGAAAGTGACATTATACAATGACAACTTTATCAGGTAAATGAGAAAGTTTGTTTATTACTCAATCATGCTTTTATGGCTAAACGAATTTGGATGAAATTCGACATGCACGTAGATTTTGACATCTAAGATTTTTTATACTGCGTTTTGAAGTGAGACCGCGGGGACGTGCTAAAATAAACCATCGACATGCGAAGTAGACCATAATCTAGGATTAAAACTACGGTTTCAGATTTAATGAAAAATAAACCTTCGAGATAGTTAGTGTAACTTTGTACGGTTCTACTTTAACTCGGCTTTTGTTAAAAGTTTCTTAAACTAAACTTCTGTTCTTGAGTTCTCGGATTGCCACTAATCCATGTTTTGTTATAAGACGGAGGACTTTTTTCGAGTTTGAAACTAAAGGTGACATTCATTTTGTTCTTGGCTCATCGTTCATTGTTACAAAGATGACCTAACAAATATAACATAAGTAATTATTTTATATGTAACTATTAAATTTTTTCAAATTTTTTCAAAGCCGTAAATAATCGGTTTACTGGTCGGTGGTCCCCAAAATAGATAGTCATACCTGTACCTAGGGGATCTTAACACAACGTACTGTGTTATTTTCAAGTATTACAATACTTTGTATCAGTGTATTTGTGTCAAAGTATATATTTTAATTACAAAACTAAGTACTAGTTGAGAAGTTGGAAATATAAAATGAGTTCCTATGTATCTGAGTGGGTTAGATTTGCTAGCAAATAGAGCAGAATAACAAAGTTTATAACGAATGCTTGTTAATTCCTAGGTAGAGTAAAAACTAATTCATTTCAACACTAACTACGACTCTCTGAAAAGGCGATTAGCAGTCATGAATTATGCTTCCGATTTCATTCAAGTGTTTGAAAGTTACACATAATTCTGTCATCAATACTTGATTGGTTTAACAAAATCAATCAAAACAAAATTGATTTTTGTTTATGTATGATTCCCACAAGGTAGACCGACGACCTTGTGAAGGCCGCAGGAACTCGTTGGATGCGAGAAGCATAGAACCGGTCGAAGTGGAGGTACTTGGGGGAGGCCTATGTCCAGCAGTGGACGTCTTTCGGATGAAATGATGATGATTTATAAAGTGCCTTTGTACAAAATGAAGAAAGAAATAACATTGTTTTGCTGATATTGCGTGAGCTAATTAGACCATGATTCACTAATAGAGACATTCATAATCTGACGCACATAACACTAACTACCTCTATGCAGGTACCTACATTGCAAAAGTGAAAATAACTTCGACAATAATTCATCTTTATATGAAATAATAGGTACATACAAATTTCGAGAACACTTAGTAATGTAGTGTTATTTTTATGTAACAAAACATATACAGGTGTGTTGTTGTAACGCCATTAGAAAGCAATTAAAAGTATGCCATTTGAAGATGTATTTTATAACGATAAGGCGTTTAAAAAGCCCTAATTTTAGTAAAATTTAAAATCCCACATGAATTTTAAGTTACAGTTTTATTTTCCACAAATAAAGTACCATCCATTAATTAAGGCCGCAGATAATCCATTACCTACGATAATTATGTTAATGGTGACGTTTATCCTACAATGTAGTTAACGCTGCAGGATAAACCTAATTAATTATAGGTACTACAGTTTCATACATAATGATGATTAATGTAATTATTATGCAGTTAATTGGAAACGTCATGCGTTTATTGATTAATCACACACCAGTTAACTTAAAGCAGATATTAAACTGGCACATCTCTGATAGATAAACAATTAATTAAGGAAGAAGATTATGTAGTTTCCATAAACTACATAATCTTTTTCTTAGCGTGTCGATGGAAGTATAAATTAAAACTATATGTTTAAAAAGTTACAAATATTGAGAGTCAAAAGTAGGTTCGAATAAAAAACCTCTTCTTTATTTTATACCGAGCGCGCCAGCCAGCATGTTTGAAATATGACGAGAGAAGAAAGCTTTATCAGAATGTTACGAGTCGCGCAAAAGTGTTCGTTAGGGTGTATTATTTGTAGGAAAGACAATGACTGTTATACTTACCTAGAATTCACATCAAAGACATTCATTAAGAAGTGAGTAAACATAAAAATATATGTTTATGTAAGTATTCTAATTGCCGCGTTCGAGTTGCTAGCATATTTTGCGAACACGTTTTATCATCAACTGATTTTGTACCAACATTCATAGCTATTGGCACACTAATATTATAAAGGCGAAAGTTTGTGAGTGTGTTTGTATGTTTGTTACTTCTTCACGCAAAAACTACTGAACGGATTTTGATGAAACTTTACAGTAATATAGCTTATACATCAGAATAGCACATAGGATACTTTTTATCTCGATATTAACACGGGATCGAAACTTATGCGGGTGAAACGGCGGGGCGCTGTTAGTAGCTAATAAATTGACAAACTATTATATTTTATCAACATTAACGCTTCATGCAGGTGTCTTCATTCTTATAGGATCAAAGAACTGCCGAACGAGCGTATAAAAATTCTATTGCCATCTTTCCCTTGCCATCAGCACACGTAATGGGGGCAGAAGTCACGCGGCTCGCAAATGGTGCGTGAATTATATAGGAGATTGCGCTCCTGGATTATTCCAGCCTACCGGCGCACCGCAGCTGTAGCCTCGCCTTTATATACTAAAGAGCTTTTTTTTATTAAGGATTATTTTCATCACTTGAAGTTACCTGCGCTCGCGTTTTATGTAAATAACCATCTTTATTGTATTACGGAATACAAATGTTTTTATTCCCGTTCCAGTTTCGGAGCCGCGTATATTTTTAAAGCTAACGCTGTATAATAATATATACTGAAGTTTACACATACGACAATTTCTGGATTAAAGTATTTTACGAGCGAGACCAATTTTAAAATTAAAAAGCTAAACTGTGGCTCTGAAAGTGTTTCCGCAAAAATCTGAAACTGCATCAAGAAACGTAACGAATGAAGCGGGAAACTCGAGCCAATAGCGTAAGAGATTGAAGTGCTACGACCGCCATGTAACGAGCTACGAACTAGCTACGAGCGCTACGGGCGCTACGAGGACGCTACGATCTATACGGGTCATCGAAAGCATACGTAAATTCGCGCACTCGTAGCAAGGGTAATACGTTCCTAACTCAATTTCAATAAAGCGCTCCATTTATTTCGTTTCCTCCTCGGATACTACGTAAACCGGCACCCTAATTGCGTAACACACTATTACTCTCAATTTGAATCATTTTGAAGTATATTGCTAATCCATTGCTCCATATGTTCGAAAAATGTGTCTGCTCAACAACGTGAATAACGCAATGAATGTTGTTGAACTGTCAAAATGAAACCCATTGCTAATGATAGTGTGTTACGCAATTACCCCGCCGGTCTTAAATTAGCCCACGTAAATGTTATTTTAAATAATTTATGCTCGGATATCGAGTATTAATATTCGAGAGAGGTTAATTTGATTACTATATGAAACGTTCATTAGAGTAACTCAGGTCAAGGATAATTAATGTGGAGAGACCCACCGAAACGAAACAACACGTAACCCGGTATGATTTTTTAATCTCGAGAAACCCGCTGGGATGGCGTTGGGTGGAGAAGATTAAATGAATTAATTATTAGGTATTATCTTTGTGATGAAAACTGTGAGATAAAACGTGGCTGCGGTGAAGGAACAGGTAAGGTTCATTACGTGTTTATTATACAATGAAAACCATAGGGTGCTTTAGGAAATGAAGGTAATTTGTACTTGTTGACTTTTCTGCATATTAAATTGTATGAAATTTTGTATTCAGCTGGGTTTGATAAATACAATGTACCATCATCATAAACTTGGTATAAAAGCGTTTCTCCAAAAGATAAGAGGTCGGAGAACTAGTAAAATGTAGTGGGTGGGTAGGCCGAAACATTCAAATTCAAAGTTTGTAGGGTATAAAATAAATTCTCTGCTACAAACTGGGACCGAAACTTTCTCAAGACTTTCACGACAGTCTCGAATGTACTGTCTGACTAAACATTTCAATGAGTACAACTAAGTAAGAATAACACGTTTTTGCGTTGAGAGACCGCGTCACTAGGAACATTATTATTTTACACGTCACATCTAGGCAAGAATAAGAATATTTTATTTGTTCATTGTAAACAAAGATGACTTAGACTTTAGGGCTGATCTTTCCAACGCCAGATAATTTTATCGGAGGAATAATTTTGAATTTTTGACAGTTCTTCCATACAAAATCTGTCAGACGTCAATTTTATTCCTCGAATAAAAAATATCTGTCGATTGTAAAATCAGCCCTTGAACAAAGATGATTACAAGTATGACATTATTTTATCTGTTACTATGTTAAGAATCAGTTTGTGTGGCCGGAGGTCCCCTAGTCACGTGTATCTTGGGTTCACAATATATATTAAATTTATAATATAAACATCATTGGTAGATGACGTGAAATATCATACCATTTAATAAAAACAGTACAGAAGTCAGTTTTCGTCTTCTTTACTTAAAACAGGGACAACTTACATTGCAGGCCTAGTCTGATTATGAAAAAAATCTTCATTGTGGCCCACGATGACCTTTTCGGGATCCATCATAACAAAACATTTACGTAGTACCTACGGAAACAGGATAATACGCCTTCTCTAACAGATTTAGTCCCACTGAGGAAGGCTGCTGATCCTCTGGATTACAGTTACACGCAACGCCATTGTTACACAACGAAACTGTCCTATTCACCTCCTGAATAATGAACAGTTGTTCCAACTCATCTTTGTACTCAAATTACTGTAACTCCGGGCGTTTTCCGAGAAGACGGGCTAATCTACCTTATTTGGGGAAATTGTTCATACCTAGATACGTGTACATATATTGTATACATTAATGTATGTAGCTTCTGCCTAACTCCATGGGAAGAGGCGCGAGTTTATGTATATATGTAATTATATACTTAAAAGATTATCATAATTTTAGGTAAATAGTGTTGCTCTTGTAGATACCTACAACAAAATAAGTTACAGTATTTTTTTTTATATACTTATGGCTTTTCGCAGGTCAACCTAGGAGGTTGTCGGTTGCTTAACTGGGCCTGCCTGTGGTTGCCTAAATAAATTATGGCCTCCAGCCAGGGCTTAAAAACTAAGCGAATACACGCTTAGGGCACCCCCTGTGGGGTACAGACCTCGGCTTAGGGCGTCACTGGGGGAGCGCAGCAAGGGACAGGCTGGATCGGATTATATGAGTTACAGTATGCGGCCGCCAATATTTATATGGCACGTCGAGTTTTAGTTATATAAAATGTTCGGTTTTGTAGAGCGTCTCTTTCTAAAGCTCGGTCTGTTATAATTTAATAGGGTTTGTTCCTAGTTAAAGGTTTTATAAAGGTCTGGGAGTGTAGGAGTACACGGGGCGGCACCCTAATTGCGTAACACACAATCTGAAATAATTTTGCAGGAAATTGCTAATCCATTGCTTCATATGTTCGAAAAATTTGTCTGCTTAGCAACGTAAATAACGCAATGAATGTTGTTGAACTGTCAAAATGAAAGCCATTGCTACTGTTAGTGTGTTACGCAGTTACCCAGCTGGTCGTTTAAAGTGGCGTAGAACAGAAGAGTCTATAGTCTTTACTAAGCACTGGGTGGAGACTGGACAGTGGACACGAGCCATATAAAGGTGTGGCGAAACATTTTGAATCGAATGCGACTATCGGTTTATTGATTGCTCAGCTTTTACAATGATATAAAGAAACAAACACCCCAAAATGGCATAAAAAATCGTCTGTAAAACGTTTCCACTTAAAACAGTTAATGCAGCGAAGACACCAGACACTGAATAATGAAGGCTCTTTCAATGTTTAATGTCCAGCGAAATTGGGATAAGCCTCTGTAAGTTTCCACAGTACGCTGTGTATCGTGACGTAGTCGTTAAAAAGGTTTTACATAACTTTAGTTAAGTAAACAAGTGTTCAAAACAAACTTACATGGTACAGGTAGAGGTTGGTGTCGCACCCTTTGTCCTTTTCTGTGGGTAGGCCATGTTCGTCGGTTTCACCTGGAAATAAAACAGAACATTTAAATAATGTTTTAACATTTTTACAGACGCCAGCACATCAAGTTACTACAATCTTTCAAATTTCTTTAATCGATTTTCAACTTTATTGCTAAAGCATAAGGTTCAAAGTTGATTGGGAAAATTTTACAGTTTCGGGTAGCTTGATGTGCTGGCGTCTGTACTCCTGCGTATTATGAGGAAATGTCAGGGCTTTGGTAATCCACAAGGGGTGAAGCGGGACCATAATATTATGGTTTATCCACATATTTTCATTGATAGCAGTATAAAAAAAAACGATTGCATGATCGTTCCCACTGCTGAGACAAAGGCCTCCTCTCGGTAAGAGGGAGTGGGCCGTAATCTACCACGCGGGTCCAGTGCGAGTTGGTAGATGTCACATGTGTTCGGAATTTTGGTTCTAGGACATGCCGGTATCCTCACGATGTCTTCCTTCACCGTTTTGACAGCAGTGGTGAAGAAACAATTTACACAAAGTAAAGCACCTGTCTGGGTTCGAACCTACGACCGACAACTTGTAAGTCGCGGCCGTTACCACTGGGCCACCACCACCAATGCTCGAAAAAAAAACTATTATGAACCCTGAAATTGTAACACAGAATGTTGCAAGCACAAAACCCGATTATTTTCTTTCGTAGGTAAAACGAACTCAGGTCCCTAGTGCTTGGTAGTATGTACTATAGGTAGGGACTTAGGTTTGTGTAAAATTAACTTTCGAACGATACCATAACGTCGACCACGAACGAAATTGGTTTATACAAAATGAAATTATGATACGTGCAGTACCCGGTGGTTGTTACGTCACACCGTAGGTAGGTACACCGGTAGTTATTAGGTTTCAATACCATGTTCACGCTACACACACTTTATACCAACCGGGAAACGGAGGAAGACTTAAAAAGGACGCATTAGCGACAGGCAACTGCAAAGTAACAAAGTTATTATCGGTATAGACTGATAAAATAAACACTATAAACAACATCGTTCGTGTAAACAATGTTATAGTAGATTGTTAACCGATAGTTTGATGAATAATTAAGCGCTCCCGTCAACAAGTCTAGTGTACACAAATATTTGGTACAAAATACATAAGCGGTAATATTTCGGGCACACAAAGGAAACAACGTAACTTCTGCTGTTTAATATGTAGGCACTTTAAACGATGACAGTTACACGTACGCATTTTTGTGATACACGAGAATTTTCTCCAAGATTTTGCAAGCGAGCAGTTCAAAATGTATGTAGATATTTGATTCTTAAGAGCGTTGTTTTACCCGTCTTACAAAACAGGCTCATATTTTAGGTACCGCATAATTCCCGTGTGAGTCGTAATTTATTCTCTTTAGTAAATATGTAGAAGGTGTGCAAACACATTATTTGTACAGGCCGCGTACGGGAGCGCGTTTATTTAGCACGCATGACTGCACAGTATACTGTAGACACCCGCTAAGCTTTGTAATTACGTTAGTAATTGTGAATTAATGAGGCATTAGAATCAAGGCGCTTTAATTATTTCAATTCTGTTCTACGAAGGTAATTGATTACGTACCTTGGATTTAACGCTTTGCTGCGGGAGTTGAATGTTTTATTATTTTATAACTTACCAAAAATATGAAACAATTTATACTATCACTCACAATTTACGCGCCATTTTATGACACATTTTTCTTGATGAGGCTAAGGTACGAAAAACATACGTACCTAGATACATAGATAGAATACTCTTTATATGTACACCATAAAAAACAACAGCCTACAGCACACACACCTGTTGCCTAAAGTATCAAAAATAAATAAAAAATATTATACGATATTGTTTTTTTTTTCTGTGTAATTTATAATAGCAAAGAAATGATATATAATGATGAAGGCAGTTGCTCCATGTAAAATACTTGTATTCAGCTGCATCTGGTTAGACTGGAAGGCGACCCCAACATAGTTGGGAAAGGCTAGGCAAAAGAAAGAAATATAAAAGATTAGTTGCGCCCCGCGGTTTCACCCGCATAAGTATAGATCCCGTGGGAATATCGGGATAAAAAGTAGCCTAAATGTTAATCTAGGGTGTCAGCTACCTCCATATAAAATTTTATCAAAATTGATCCAGACGTTTGAGCGTGAAGCAGTAATAAACACACACACACTCACAAACGTTCGCCTTTATAATATTATATAGTGTGATAGTGTGATCAACAGTAGCATTTTTTCCTTGTTCCATATTCTAGTGTTCTCAATTCAAAAATTCAAAAGCATTCGCTGTCATCGTTGTTGGCGCTGACAGCAAATTATAAAGGAGTGAACGAGCACGTTGTCGTCACGGTAAACAATTTCGGTATAGAGTGCTAATTAATTCACTTTCAGCCTACTGCGGCGTGTAGGCGCTTACTATTAGACGACAAATTTAATATACAAGTATACTTCAGCCATGTGTAACGCATGTGCTTTCATTATCGCTACAATGATTTTGATTTTTCTTTATTACATCCTAACTATATATATATTCGCTGCAGTTCGCGCGCAATCGTTAGCTGTATTTAAGAGACTCGTGAAGGTTCATTATTTGTGGTATGATCTTGTTTTCGTAGCTGCAATAATCTGTAGTTATCATGTAGTCAAGGTTGCCTGGAAGAGATCGCATAAAGCGATAAGGCCGCCCATTGTATGTTTTATGTTAATAATCGTTTTTTTGTTATGTTTTTTCTGGTGTACAATAAAGTATTATAAATAAATATATGTAGGTATCGTTATACATATAATTATTATGATAATAGATGGCGCCACGTTTATTGTTGTTTTCCTCGGGAACAGCACTTTTTTTCGAGATGAATGGTACCCTATGTCCGTTTTTGTACACCTGACAACATATACGCAAAATTTCAGGATGATGGGTTCAGTGGTTTCGGCCTGAAAGGTAACAAACAAACTTACTTTTAGTTCGGATAGGATTTCACGCAGACGAAGTCGCAGGCAGCAGCTAGTTGTTTTATATTGCTTATTCATTTATGAGTATCCCTATATAAAAAGAGGAGAGGAGCAGTGGTGGCCCAGTGGCAACGGCCGCGACTTACTAGTTGTAGGTCGTAGGTTCGAACCCAGACCAGCGCTTTACTTTGTGTAAATTATTTCATCATCACTGCTCTCAAAACGGTGAAGGAAAACATCGTGAGGAAACCGGCATGTCTTAGCCTAGAACCAAAAATTCGAAGATATGTGACATCTACCAAACCGCACTGGACCCGCGTGGTGGATTACGGCCCATTCCCTCTCACCGAGAGGAGTGGGCCAGCCGAGTGGAGTTGTGTCCCAGCAGTGGGAACACTGTAGGCTGATTTTGCTTATGCTACATAAAAACGTGTATAGCTATTGAAATGAGATTATCGCTGTTCTAAACATACGTAGTTGGCTTCTACTGCAATCAAATATAAATGATTCGTTTACAAGATTGATTCGATTAAATTCAAGTCGGAGTACAACTCGATCAGAAAGAATTTTCATACAGGGCTGTATAGTGTATACACGAATTTCAGAGCGCGACCTTTATCACATTGTTGAATTCGATTTCATACGCCGTTACGTTCGAAGATACGTAGGTATTTACGTCCGCCTCATAATATTTACCTATTTCAAAGGATTTAAAGGTCACAAGTAACTTCAAAGGGCAAGAAAATCTTGTAAATCCGACACTTAGGTATCAAGCTAATGTTCACAGGTTCAACACTGACCGAATATTAAATAATATAGTGTTCGAAGTTGTTGGTATCAGAAGTTGTGTAAGTATCTGTTTACTTTACACTTTGATGGCTTCTTATGCCATTTAATCTGGGGTTTACTTCGGGATCTGCTCAGGATTTTGGCTTCACCTCAGCTTTGTAGGTATTTAGGTTAGCCATTGTTTCATAACTTCTTTGCACCTGAAAAGCATTAATGGCCGATTCTTATAATTTACGGACTGTTATTGGTTAAAATTAAGACTCGTGTCAAAGACCGGCAAAGAAATGCATAGTAGACCCTCCCGTATGGAAGTAGCTATCACAGGTAAAATTAGCTTACGAATCTATTTATATGCCCAGTTTGGCAATAAAAAATGCTACCATTGGCGCGGTAATATTATCTATACAGTATCCCCCTTACTAATAAACGTTGTATAGCGTCTGTTTAGTTACACTACGCTTTGTCTTCTTCTTTCGAAAGACAAATTACTGACGACCGAAAGAGAGAAATCGGTGTGTAACTATTCATCTGATATATTAAGTTTATTAGTAAGGGGGTATATTATATATATGTTACGGCTAATAACCGAAGTGCGGCTACACCTAGGTTTAGCCGGGTACAACTAGGTGCATCCTACGTCGACGAAGCCCCGCTTCGCGGGGCTCCTATTTCTGTGTAAAGGGTTTAAAGTAACCTAACCAAACCTAACCTCGGGGTGCCCTTCCTACGTCGCCTATCGACCGACCGCAACCATGCAACCGATGTCACCCGAAGTACACACGAACCGCATGTGGCCGGCTACACCTAGTTGTACCCGGCTAAACCTAGGTGTAGCCGCACTTCGGCCGGTTAAACCTAGGTGTAGCCGCACTTCGGCCGGTTAAACCTAGGTGTAGCCGCACTTCGGCCATTAGCCGTGACATATAAATACGTGCCTTTGGTAAGAAAATCATAAGTATTACACGTGGAACCCGTTCAGTATTGCAGATTTAGTAACAATGAGAAAAAATCGTAAACTAAGCTTGAATTTAAGTAAAAATTGCTCCAGCTAATACAATTTTCTCAGGCTTTTAAAACAAATGGAACTCAAATTCGCAATCTAATTCGATTCTGTCTTAATACAGTTACGTGGTTACCTAATACCTACGTTATCGGGAACAAATACAGGTAGAAGTATACTTTATCGGGAGCCCGACGAGGCGTGGACTGGGCGTATATTTGCGAACGCGGTTCGTATATAAACGACGCGTTGTGCCTATGCAAGCCGTGGGCCGCGCACGTTCCAATTCACACAGGATGACGAGTCTGTACGAACGTGCCCCGCAATTATTGAAACTTTTTCAATTGCTACCCTTTATATTTCACAACAGAACTGAGCCTTAATTGCGAGCCTCTAATTGGTCTTAGGTTCAGTACTGGTTTTTGTTTTGTACTCTATTTTACGTGCATGACGAAACTCTAAATGTTTTTCGTTATTTTTCATGAATCTTTTGGACCAAAAATACTTCAGTAGGAACAATAACAGTTTGAATAACGCAAACATTATTAATTCACAGCAGGCAACAGTGAACAGTTAGAAATTCTAATCCCACAATTTAGAAGAGAAGTTATGTTCCTATAAATAAATCCGATTAGCGAGTTCAAAGCTTTAAAATTAGTGTACAATGTTTGTAATTCCGGAATGACTTTGAAAGTAAAAGGAATTCTTGATTCCGAATTGAGTTTCAATGTTTTTAGCCGTCCTTAATCTGGCTTTTATGAAAACTCCTATGATACAGATGTTTGTACATACATATCTATGCTAAGTAGTTAGTTAACTTTGAGCTCAGGACTCGGGCGTCCATTCCTTCATTATTAAATTACGCTAAACTTTGTCTTACGGCACTTTTACTTAATTAAAAATCCGAGGTGAAAGCTACCGTCTGCTTTTATGAGAACATGATAAGTTTATATTAGGTTTTAATATTTTCTTTTTAGTTATTCAGTGCTTTAGGTACCTACAGATCAATTTAATAAAAGCGGCATCCTTATAAAATGCTTTTCATTTTCAATTTATTAGATTAGAGTAGGTAACTTATTTAGGTAATTTTCTTTTTAATGATATTCGAATAGGAAGATGAATTATGTAACGAAACCCAGTCAATAAAATTGAAAAAAAAAAACTTGAGGAAAAACGCAACGTCTTTTAATTCCATTTAAATTAATCAGTAGCATGTAGTGGTAGATGTACTGTGTAATTATACCTACCAGCCTATTAGAGACACCTTGATTGATGCGCCTCCCCGAGATTTCATTAAATGCTACCTACCATTTACCATTAAGAAGGCTTTATTTGCGTAAACACCTTTAAACACTATTGTTCTTCGTTTATACATATGTTACGTTTAGAAACCTATTTCGTTGTTTATCTGGTGCCCGGTGATGGACGCATTGTCTTGTCCTTCTCTCGTATCAGCATGAGCTATTACTATAAGATATGTACGTCAACACTCGTGTGCTTTGGTCTTATCTAACTGAGTGAAAGGGTTGATAATAATTAAATTTAATTATTATGTTGGCAACCCACAACCGTACGGTGTGGCGCAGAAGAACTAGGAGGGCTGACCCCTAATAAATTGGGATAATATCCAGGAGAAAGAAGAACAGAAGATTTAGTTGCTAGTATTGTGTTTGTTACTATTTGTTATGCATACTTTATATTATGTGTACCTAATTATTATGTCGGATATACATTAATACCGAGTACATCCCGAGGACACCCGAACACATCCGAAGCGGTATCGGTTACGGTAACCGTGGCGCGAATTCAATGGTTTTTTGCCATCTCAAAAAATGCCCAACGCGCCTAAAGAAGTTTTCACTTCAAAAAAGAAAGTTTAATTTGCGTCATTTTGCGCTATAGCGCATGCTTCAAAATTATTCGCTGTACGTTGATTAGGAAAACAAAAGCAGACGGTGCAACTGTCATGCGTTAGACACAAGATGAATTGAAAGGAGAAGACTAAAGCTCGTGAGTGCGAAATATACATAAAAGAGAACATAAGCTCATGAACAGTCCTTTCATAGTTATTTTACTTCTAACAGCCCAACATCACCCTTATAGTAACGAGAATAAAGATCACTGTGACTTTGACAGGCTTCTGAGTGGCAGCAACCTAACCGTAACCTTATTTCAACGAAAATAAAGACCATTTCATTTTTGATAGTGACGCAAAACCAAAGGTAAAATAAACAAAGGACTATAGAGAAAACATTAGCCAGTCAATAGATCAAGTAGCATGACTAGTTAGTAGGTAGCGTAGGTAGCTAGGTAGGCATACCCCGGGCAGGTGCCCAGGGTATGCCGGACGAAAGCTTGAGCACCGGTAGCACTTTTATTGCATACAGTCTACGGGTTATAGTCTGTAGTAGTAAAAGTTTAATTACGGGTTGAACAATATTATCCTGTTGCTAGTGCCAACACGAGAGATGACAAGTAGTAAAAGGAGCTTGGTTATAAAACAGACTAGCGATCCGCCCCTGCTTCCCACGGTTTTGACGACTTGACAAGACATCCAATTTCATTATTATACAGAGCGTCCCGTAAATAATGGATCAAACGTTACGAGTAGCGTGCTTACCTGATTTTCAACAACTAATTTGAACAGTTTAAAAAAAC
Source organism: Hydraecia micacea (assembly GCA_914767645.1). Lineage (NCBI taxonomy): Eukaryota > Metazoa > Arthropoda > Insecta > Lepidoptera > Noctuidae > Hydraecia > Hydraecia micacea. The sequence goes on from OU611776.1 coordinate 15,815,480, forward strand.
CGTTACGGTAACCAAGATATTTTTTGTTTCTAATGTTGCCTTTTTCTCTACCAGAATTCAGTGTTTTTAATGTTGTCGCTGCAAATGGTAACATTTGTATTTATTATTTTGTCAAACATTTCTGAATAGCTTACTAATGTTATAAGATACCTACCTTTTTATATAACGTTTTATTAGCCTACCCGTTACGTTTGATCTGATATTCATGAGACAACCTGTATGTAATTTTAATATTTTAGGATAATTTTGTTAATGATGAAAACAGCGTCAAAATTCAATGCGTAGTTTAGAAGTGGTCACACATACAGACAGCGCGGCAGCGGCGCGCGGCGGCGTATCGACGGACGACGACATAAATAGATTACGTTTACCGAAATGAAAACCCTCCAGTTTGTATTAAAGAGAAACAAGAGTATGAAATACGATATTCTCCTGTCAAGGATGCACAGTATAAAGTTGATATAATATGTGTGTAACTAAGCCGACTGGCGATAATTACAATATTGGCTCCAGGCCAGGGTAATAGCGTGGAAGAAGAAAAAACCAACCTGGGTCGCCCTATATTTCATAGAAATATTTTTTACTCCATTTATAACTTGGGAGGCAATTTTTTTCAACTCTTAAAATATACTCGTATGTAATGTGGTCGTCGCCATAATTTCAAGAGAAAACTTTCAGAAAGGTAAAATGACACCATTTTGGATCTAGATCCCTTTTATTATTAGACGTACTTAATCTCAGCAGAATGCTAGCCCATTGTCTCTGTCACAGTCTAATATTACACCCATAATATATGCCCATGATATATCGTCGCTAATCTAACTGACGTATCTGACATTTTGGACTAAGCCGACCTAATATAGTAATTTGATACATTTTCCAAGTCGAATCTGATATCTGATCATGTATTCCGAACAAAATAAAAACAAAGATCTCACGAAGTGACGTAGGTATCTGTCAAAATATTTATTATTAAAACAATATTAACACGATAACAATAGTAGTAATACTGTACTGTAAAATATGCTTCGAATCAGTTTCGTCACTTAGTTAGATTAGCGACGATATGACATACAAAGTAAGAGACATCAGTCATCCGTCGAATCCTAACCCGTTTGTCCGAGCTAAGCTGCGACCGATTCAATTAATATTCTAACGCCAGTGTGATCACTCGTGTGGCGTTCAATTAATTGAACCAAGGAATTGAACACACAGAACATCAGTGTCGGATTATTTTCGTTCATTTCATTCATTCGTTCAGAGGTCCGATACTGTTCTAATTAATTTTTAATCAGGTTTCTCAACACAAAAGCTTGTTAAATGAATGTGTGGTGGCTTCTATCAACACGAAGTTGTGTGGAGGATTTTCATTTGTTTTCGCTGCTTATTGTTCTAATGGGAGGATGTATTGTTGGCATGTTAAACTGATTTAAGTTTGCATGCATTGATATTGTAATGAATGAAGTTCTGAAACTACGTTGTTTGGGACCCTGATGAAAACCACCTTATGGACTTTATTATTTATTCAGGACACTGTTTTACACTTATAAACTATTTAATTTCACTAAAATATGTAAGAAAACTGAGTGAGGTGTGCCCTCTGTTCATCGTGAAGTTAGAAGGGCTAAGCGAACCATGTGTCAAAATCATATTTAGTTTGACAACTATGACACATGACGTTGACATTACTAAACATACATTATGTTTTACGTATACGAATGGTTCTACTAGTATTATAAACAATTGTATAAATCTATATAATGGAACCTACCTACCTAAACATATAGGCACCCACTTTATCTAAACCAATTTATCTCAGCCTGAACCTATAAACTCCAGACTTTCTTTTATCTAGTTACGAAGTTTTTCTAACGTGCCAATTTTATAAATGTGCCATCATTGGCTCAGGGAGCGTGAGATCAGAAAATATTCGGCCCCGGGCGGCAATGGCGGCACGGCTCGTCGATTCAGGCTAGTTCGGGTGCGGTTACCTTTATCGACGCATTACACGGCCATGAGAGACGAACGGATGGGCCTTTATACGCAATCAAATGTGATTATGTCTCACGTACTCTGCATTCAGAACATTTTATGATGTTACATAACTTTTATAAAGACTTAGTTGATGTAATCTAAAACGTAAAAGCAACCATGTGTAATTGTGTCAATTTGAGATAACACGTTACAGGCTCCTCATTACAGGGATCTGAGCTTTAAAATACATGTAGTGCGATGCGACCCTAGATCGTCGTGAAATTTTAACGATCCCACCCCGACTCTTTCAGGGAACACATTAATTTCAGCGCATGTAGCTTTGCGTCTCACATAAAGCCGGTGATACCATAAATTGTGAGGCTGTGTAAAAATAATTCAATTTGCAATATTTTCTTTATAGGCGCCTACGTGGTTAGGAGGCTCTGTGTACATGTCGCGACCAGACTACCAACGATAAGCTTTATTGATGGCCGACCCACAAAATGAGAGGGCTGGGGACTTCTAAGTCTCTGAACAAATGGGTGAGTGGCGGCGCGCAAGATAGACGCCGAAGTCGTTTACACTTGTCCATCAGCTTGCATTGAAATACCAAGATTTCATTTAGTAGGAGAGCCTTGGATTTTTCTTTGTGTAGCTGTTTAGATAACCAATTTTTCTTGTCTAGCTTTTCTGCTCGTATTTTCAACGTAAACTTTATCTTTGGGCTTATTCGTTGGACCCGGTCTCAAAGTGGAAAACGTACAATGCAAATTCGATGTGTAAAATAAAATCGGAGCGAAAACTGGAACACGTCATTATAAATTCCTTTCCTTGATTGTGCCAACGTGGAAGAGAAATAAATGATCAACTATAACGGAACTGTTTTATTATTTTATGTGTTCACAGTGTATTCTGTATAGATAGTTAGGTACGTAAATAGGCGGTGTTTTCCCGGAGGGTAGCACACCGCCGCGCCACGTTTCCTGCTCTGCAGTACATCATATAACTACTTTGTTCAATCAGTAGACAGCTTCGTACGACCAGAAAGGCAGTTGTGAAATATATGTATCTAATAAAAAAATACTTTGCGACCGAATTTGTCAACGCTGAACAAAAGTTCGGAACACAGATGTGGGTTTTTTGGGGTATTCGGTCGCGGCGGGTAGTATGATAACTTTTATTGATGACAATTCGGCCGGGCTAACATTTTGGCGGCTCGCCAGAAGGGATAGTTTCCTCTTACTAACGATACGGTTGTCGGCTGATTCATATTTTCACTCTGTTATGCTATAAATCAAATTTATGACGGTGACGTCAATATAAACAATATCTAATGTCACATTTGTATTAAGTAATGTGTTTGTCAAATATTTGGTCGAACTTGGATTTTATTAGTTATTACTGTTAGTGGTAGGTAAATAAATACTCCAATGACAATATTATGTACGTTAACTTCGTAGTATTAATATAGTAGGGTCTAAGTGCAAACTAGAAACTAAAGAGCAAGGCTGCTCCACCAGGCCCGTGGGCCACCATGTGGCCCGCCAACACATTTGAGTCTTTTGAGAATAGATTCTAGGACTTCAAACAAGGTTTAAAAACTATTTTGATTCTTATAAATTCATTATCAATTAGCCAACAATAAGATATATTTTCAGACTTCATTTTATTATCAACCTTTGTCGCCAAATATTGATAAGTTGTTAACATAAAACCTTTTCAGTGTCAGTGAGTTTTTTTTAGATTCAGAGAGACACGGAGTCAAAATTATGGCCCTCCTTCAAAATTGGTTGGGCAACCTTGCTGTAGGACAAACATATTGACTATCGTGCTTTGCAAACTAATATGACATTCAATTGATCAGTTAGTGGAATAACAAGTACAGTGGGTTATATGAGTTATCTGACCCACCCTATAAACGAAGGAATTTGAACCCTCTGCCTGTAACATTAAGAGTTATTTCATTTGTATGAGTTTATCAGACTAGCGCTACTCGGTAATATTTTCGCCTAACTTGTAATAAGTGGGTAGTTGAAAGACAAATATGCGTATTCATTATAAAACTAGTATTCAAATGTTACTAAAAATACGGGTAGGAAAATAAAAATGAACCGTCACAATAATAAAGCTAAAAGCCAGTCTACGCACAATTGCAGTGACTACGCGTGAATATGTTTTACCTTGCCTTACTAAATTGTGAAAACAACGTCTTTTTCCAAGTTTTTAATTTATTTTTTATAGTTTTATTATCATGTCTCAATTGAGTGATTATTTAAAATACAAAATAATCTATTTGCACGAGGAGAATGTTGGCATCAGAAAGATTGCTAGAAGACATAATATTATAGCAGTAAGTGTATTTTTCTAATTTTATACTTTGTTTTTATACCTAACTATTCCTTATGCCGTGACGTAAGCAAACATATTTTTTATAACGTATAGTGACACCTGTTTCATTTCTTTGTTTCACAGAAATACAGTCAGATTGTGGTTAAAACGTAAACCCAATAGAAAACTTGTGGGGTCAAATGATTTTAAATTGGGATTCATCAGAAGTCAGGAGAATTTGGCGCAACTTGTGATTTCAACGTTCTCATGAAGAGTAAGTGATGCTTGCTGGAACATGGTGTGCGGCATGCGAAGCCGCTTGCAACAAATTGTGGAAAGACATGGTGCTCCATTTCGCTATTATGATATCACCACCGCCCGCAGTCAACAATACTTACTTACGTGTCAGTGTGTGTGTTAAATAAACTGTTGTCATCATAATTTCTATGGAAGTGTTTCATACAATGAATAAGCAGGTCCTTTTTACGATCATAACCATATTTAAAACTAAAAATACTTAAGTAGAAAAAAATTATAAAGTAGGTAAAACATCAAAGTATTTAGTGCTATTTTTTCACTTATATTTTAGTAATTACTATTTTCTAAAAAAATATTTTCACTTATAGTTTAGAAGTAGGTAAGTATGATAGTTAATGTGGTGATGTTATTGTTATAAAATAGAAATACCTATATATATTTCTAAACATATAACATGTTGATTCACTACATGTAACTGATTACTTACCTACTTAAAAATAAAAATGGGTATTTTATAGACATTGTTGAAACGAAGAAACAAAAATTCAAGCTTATCATAGAATACCTTATATTTAAAACAAGTAATTAATTTTGTAAGTGATTATTTTGTATTTATTTTGAATAAAATCGTTATCATAATCATTATTGTTTTTTATTTCTCATGTTAGGTATTTGTTTTTAAATAGTTCATTTAAATTAACTATTTTAATTTAATATAAATAATGTTTTGGATTCAAAAAACATAATTGAATATTGTAAACATAAAGCTACAAGAAGTGGAAAGTTTGTTTTGAACTCGCAACCATGTTGCTATAGGTTCACTGTTGCAACCACTAGACCAAATCGACTTAACAAGTATCGTTGAAATTAACAACTCCATCATGTGACAAAACAGTATTCAAAAGCTTACCTACCCTAAGGTTACGTGTTAAAGATCAAATTGGCATAACTGTATTCTATAATATTTACCTACCTTGAACAAGTCGTTCTATATAGTTCGTGAAGCTCGAAATCGAATAACACATTTATCTAGGTACTGCTAATTGCAGAAGGTTCAAATTCGTCTAACTTTTAGGTGGGTCAGCTAACACATATAACCCACTGTACGTTGCCCTAGAGTCCTACACTCATTAGCAACGTGCTAAATAATTTGTTAGAGGTTGGTTAGTTATCATTTCAAGTCTGCTAATATGTTGCTACACTAAGTCATAATCATAATCATCATAATCAGCCTATAATGTGCCCACTGCTGGGGCACAGGCCTCCTCTCAGTGAAAGGAAGTGGGCCGTAATCCACCACGCGGACCCAGTGCGGGTTAGTGGATGTCACATGTCTTCGAATTTTTGGTTCTAGGACATGCCGGTTTCCTCACGATGTTTTCCTTCACCGTTTTGAGAGCAGTGGTGATGAAATAATTTACACAAAGTAAAGTGCCTGTCTGGGTTCGAACCTACGACCTACAACTCGTAAGTCGTGCCCGTTACCACTGGGCCACTACTGCTACACTAAGTATCAGTTGCTAATTGACATAAATCTGCTAATTTTATGTTATTATTATGTTACGGCTATGTAGGGCAGTGGGCAATAATTTTTTTGTTACATAAACAAAATTGGAGGCTATTCATTAATTACCTAGGCGCTAGACAGCTCTACAGTAACCTATTTATATTATTTAAGTTTCACAACTTCTGAAGAAAATAACATTTATCATAACAATGAATTGAATTCGTAAAAGCCATCTGTAGAAATAGTTTCAAAAGCACAGACGGCTTACTTCAGAAACGATTAATCAACAATGTTCCTTTGAGAATATTGTAGTAAAACATTTAACTGTACAGATGGATTAAAGCCTTTCAAATGACTTCCACTGTTTGTGCCGTTTTGGTTGAAATCCCTCATCGTGGAGACTGGGGTTCATTTAAGTGTGGCGCACGGAGTTGTTCGGCTGACGTCTGTCCGCACTCCGCACTCTTAAATCCCGAACATTTGAAATTTTCATTCTGTCCATGTAAGTACAGGGAACTTTCGGACGCCGTCGTGACAGCAAAAGCCAGTCTGGCATGAGGGTGGACGAGTTTTAAGTAGGCATGTCTTTATTTACAAAGGAAAGTTTTGGGATGTGTGTCCTCGCTGTATAAAATTAATGCGCCGAATTGAAACGTTTGGCTTGGACAAAGAATTAGGGACTGTAAATAAATTCTAGTACTTTAGGACTTACTGAGCCTTAAACATTAAAATTTTTGTTTCGGTTAACTACCTCAAACGACAATTGCTACGTTAAAAATGACGTTAGATTTTACATTTTTAATTAGACGTCAAATAACGTGATTATTTTCTCTTTACCGAATAAATAAATAATTTAACGATAGATTCCGAGCGAGCACTTCAGCTTGTCGTAGTTCGAGAGTAAAAAACTTTCGCTCGACATTCGCTGGCTGCTTTAACTAGGCACAAGTTTTAATTAGACATGTCCTTGTTAGTTAGTGAGAGAGGCAGAAGGCGCGTGTTGTTAACAAATGACCACACGCTGACGTCTCGACTAAACTGACGAAGTTTGGAAACAGGACGACGGCATGTCGCCAACTGTCTATGTGCCTCTTACTAAGTATACCTGTGTGTGTTTTCCTTGTTTGAAACGTGCCAAAGCTCTTGTAATTTGATCATCAAAAGGAAGTCACACATTATGATAAGTACTAGGAGCTTATGAAAGACAGAAAGCTGAGTGTTGTGGCGTAGCTTTCGCTCTGTACTTGACTGTGTTAAGCTCCCGTGAGACCAGAGAGGCAATTCTCGTAATTTTAAGAACGTTCACAGTCTGATCTTCGTCTTAATCTGTCAAAAATAGTTGATTGTCGCTGAGATGAGATTGCGACTAGATTTTGATGAATGTTTTTTATTACGGGAATTGGCCTCTTGATTGTAAAATTAAAACGGTACTATTACATCACGAAAATAAGTACCTAAAGGCCTACGGAATTTAAAGCCTTCAATCATTGTCTAAAGTTTGGTCTCTTCAGTATATCTAGACAGTTGGGGCCCTATTCTGAATATTAATGAGAAATTAAAATAAATTGTTATAACATGCGAGCGTATAGACTTAATTTCAATTTTCATCGTTGAAAACCGCCGGAGATGTTAATTTTGTTAATAAATGAAATACAGTTTCAGTTATGAGATATTATTCGAAGATGTCATTTGAGTAGACTGTATAGGGGATTTATGCCAAAGAAAAGATTTTGTCAAAAGAATTATCCTAATAATGTTAGCTGGACAGACTATAACTCTAATGACATTTTATCAAGGTTTATATAGATTATTTGGCTAAGGAAGGGAGGACCTTTAATTTTAGAGCTGAAATTGCGGCATATTTACATACTAGGCGTCCAGTGCCGTCATTCGGTTCAAAGTTTTCTAGTGGTTTACATTTCCATGTAAATTAAAAAATCCCCTGTTGAGGTTGTTTGTTAGTCACGAAATCAATAATTTACGTCAATACAAATCTATGCTTGTCTCGTAAAAAGTTTATTGTCACAAGAAGCATTCACAAGAATTTAGTACATAGTTACTATATTTATTTATTTTTACTTAAGGTAGGTACTGAAACTGATATGTTACGACGTCGACCATACTTTGACTCTAAAAATAATATCTTGAGTAGTGTTTATCCTCGATTAGTATAAGAATATGACTACCTCAAGGTAAAAATAAAAAAAGCGTGTCAACACAATAAAAAATCCGATACTTTGCGTGCATGAAGCAGACAGTAACGCTTTTATCGATATTATGTTTGCCGAGACGCTGAAGATCTTGCAGTATTTGCTCACGCGCCGCCTGCCTTATCCACCTTATCCACCGAGGCAGATGCCACCCATATAGATGTTATTTGAAGCAGAATTCGCGACATTTTCTTCTTTATTGCCATCTCACCCTTGTATTCTTGTTTAACATGCGTCTCACCTACTGCTTTCATCGAAAAACACACAGGTACCGTGAGAAGGAATACGAATAAGGACTTTCTTTTATGTATATTTTATTGTGTGGTTGTATTTTTTGTGTACAATATTTTAACTTTGCGCAAGTTAAAATATTGTGTTACGTAGTGAAGAGTATGAACAATCTTTAAGTACTTAATACTCCGAATAAGCTGCCTAAATAAAATTTAAACTCTATCCAGGAAACCAGCTTACGGAACTGCCCAAATTCTGCTGTAAAGTCTACCTACATCACATCAATTGGAAATTACAACCCAACCTAATATTTAAAATGAAAATTAATTGTATAACTTTGTACTTAACGTACGGTGTTCTATTACAACTTAGTTAAGTTATTATTCAAAAACAGGTCTCATCTGCGTTACACAATAAGTACACGATACTTATGTATTCTAAGCCGCTAACTTGGAATGGAAGTGGGTAAACTTGGAGCCAGCTAATTGCCTAGGTACCTCTAACAGAAATTCCTTCCATTAAGTCGGTTGTTGATTGTATTGTTCGAAACTAAGTTATCGTACCACGAACCTACTTATGTACGTGAGGGATAGTTAAGTTAGAGTAAATTTTCGCATAGATGGAGGGCAAGAAATAGTTTTGGCCATCAATTACCTAAAGGCTGTAAAAACAAAGACTACATTAATGGGTTAATGGTAGCTGTTGTTGTTGTGCTGTTTTTTCATCTGGGCAACGTATCTACATTTTGATATCAGGCAATTTGGCTTTGGTTGTAAAATGGAATGATGAATGGCACAAATATGGAGATCTCTGCATTTCAAAAGGTATAAGCAAATATGTAAAACAAACCTTGTCTCTAAATATAATACGTACTAAAATAAGCTTTATTTTAGCAACGAACGGGGAAAGCAAATACCTCGCGAATGAATTATGATAATACTGTATTTATCTAGCGTTACACAAAGGCAGTGTGTGGAGGTGATTACGGCGGTGATAAATTATACCAATTAATTAGCGTTTCGCACTCGTGATGGATCTCGACGAAATAGTAGAGCTCTTGCGTAACGTTCACTCAACGACCATGCGTTCACTTATGATATGTGGATTTAGATCTATATCTTACTCAGTAATATTATAAAGAGTACAAAGTATTTGTTAAATACGAGAGGTTGGTAGTTAGTCAGCTATTCCTGTGCCACGCTCGTGTTACGCTTATGCTACGCCCATACTTCACCCGTGCTACGCACATGCTACGCCCATGCTACGGCCGTGCTACGCCGTAGCGCCTTGATGAAATTTGTTTGTATCCTCTACGAACATAGAATGACACAGAGTGTGGTCACAGCGAGCAAGTATGTGTTTATGTAGATCGGTTTTCGACAGAATTTCATGTATTTTGCTCGATTCGAATCTAACCGCAATACGCGTTGTTAATAGCAATATACAACTGTTAAATGTGTTGAGACTGAAACCACGAAACAAATGCCGACATATTCGATACTTAAAATCAGTAATTTAACCGCTAATCACATAATCCAAGTTCCAAAACAAAGCCACAACCCCTTCACTAATTACATCATCAATATTACTATTCTACTGGGAATCTGATCATTATCTAAGAGCTAACGACCCTATCACTGCATAACGACTATTAATTTATGCGAAAATCAACAACCAACAGGTAAACTTGTGATTTTCATGAAGTAATAGTTTATGCAGACCACGAGCAAGTTTGCCTTCACAGATTAAACCGAGAATTGCTTAACGTCAGCGAACTGAAAATAGCAAAGTTATTAATTCTTTCGGAGTCGCTATTACGGTTAAGAGCGAAAGTTTAAAAGTACGCTTTCGAAGAGGCTAATCAAGAGTCTATTGTTAAAAATTATGGAAGTTATCTCCTGATGGTGCAGTGTCTATAATTAACCTTTTAACCGCTTACCGGATTACTCCGACAAATATTTTCGTATCCATTTCGCCAGGGTCGTATATTTACGACCAAATACCACAGCTCGTTTAATCTGCTTTTTTATTTAATTACGCTGTATTCTATCAGGTTCGTTTTTTTTTCTTTTTTCTGGTGGTGGGGTCACGACAACTGATATGAAGTCGGGCGGTTAAAAGGTTAAGAATAAAAGTGTCCATTTTAAATGAAATTCTGAAAGCTATGAGTACTTTTATAATTTTCTGTAATCTATTACTTAATGTATGCTTTTATAATTTCTAACGTGACGATATTATCGTGGACGTCCACGGCTTCACGATAACACAGGGATGTAACATGTATGGAAATATATGAAGACGCTTTTAAATTTCCGTCCACAATAACGTTATAACGTGCATGTATTTCCATACATTTTATGGACGTGAATGTCCACGATAAAATCATCATGTTAGAAATTATAAAAGTGCACATTACAGTCCCGAAGTAACCTAAATAGAAATGTTTAAACCTTCCACTTTTTGGAGCAAGAAATTTTCCATGGTAAATAATATTCCCAAGTATATAATAAATTCCAGAAGGCCGAAACCACGGTGTCATGACCATAATGCTGAGTTTTGGTCGAAAAGAAATTAGAAAAGTTTCCGGAGTGCGGCCCTATGTCCCTTTTAAATTAAGTTTTACGATTAAGACATGATCCAATCAGTGTCGAAATATCTCAGATGACCAAGAATAAATTTTACGACATCAATGACTTTCCTTTTTAAAATTGTTTTTGATTATTAGGCAGGTACTGAATTCATCATCATCATCCAGCGCCCGACTTCACCCAGTGTTGAGCATATGCCTCTATTTACTTGTGCCAATCCCACACTCTTGTGCTAGCCTTATCCAGGTTCTACCCGCGATGGTAACAATATCGTCCGCCAATTTCGCCGCCGCCGCTCGGTCGAATTCACATTAAGAGCATTTCAATAAAGAGTGTCTTTTATTTCGAAAAAAAAAGAGACGGCCAGTACTTCATTTGTTTAATTATGTCAGAACACTACTCTGCATTTAGAGAAGGAACTGTAACATGGCTGAAAAGTCTGAGTTTCTTTAGGAATAGGCAAAAATTAGCACAGATTAGTGACCGATAGACAGAATTACAAGAGCCATTCTATTTACAGTATAATTTACCACTTATTGCAGATGTTAGTATAACTTATCATAGCAAAAAAGTGTTAAAGTGGAGCATGTTCGAACAACGGTAACATTTTCTTGCTAAATAACTTATTTTACAATTTCATTTTAAAGATCTTTCAATAACACGTTCCATTCAATAACAGGTTCCATTTTATTTTCTAAGTTCGACCGCTACGTCTGCCGCCGCGCCGAGTCGGTCCTTAACCGCAGTGTTAAAGTTAGAAGACAGCAGTTGGCACTGACGTTAAGTGGAACGGGCCCAGAAACTTGCGAGTATGTAGCACAGAGCAATGGCGGCGCGGACGACATGCTCGTAAACTTGCCTTTGATGTCAGTAAGGTGGACGGCTAGGTACGTATCTATTGTGGACAAGATATTCAAATAGAGTGATTAAAGCAGTTATTTAATACCATTAAGGACATTGTTCCGATACCAGCCGGTTTATTCTGTACAAATCTCACAGTGAAAACTTAGGTGAAGTGAGCTGGAAGTGAGCTGACATTCCACCTGACGCTTGGATTGACACTATCTACAGTTCACTTGAAGCTCGCTCACTTCACCTAAGTCTTCACTTAGGTGAAATGAGTTTTTTTTACAGAATACATCGGCAGATATAGTTACCCGCAGAATTATTTTCTAATTTTTCATACAGAAACTGTCAGAAGTATTTCCATAGATAAAAGATATCTGATGGAAAAAACAGCCCTAAGCCAAATAAAGTTTTATTAAAATAGGAACGAAATATAACATACTTTAATTAGTGATTAAAATTCTATGCACAGTTAAACGGCAGTTATCGCTACCGTTTCATGTTTCAAAAATGTACTTCAATAGACCCCGAAGCATCGGTAGTAATTTATACAGCAAATAGGTCACAACGGACTACTTTGCACATCAACTTTAGCTAAATGTCTCTACAAGTACGTCGCAATATGGGATTCAGACAAAAGAACTCAAACAAAGACTTTCCGTCCCATTTTTCTTTTGTTTCTTTTTTTCTTCAACTTTATTTAATAATGCAAAATGTAAATTATTCCTCTACAATAATTGATAGGCTTCTTAGGCCTCTTCTCCCCTCACTAAGCTATTGTAGACCTTGGATTTGCATCGTAAGGTCCGTGCAAGGGTACATTTGAAATTGTAATTGTGTATCTCTTTATTTTGCCTCACTCTACTACAAATTGTTTGTAAGTCGACTGAGGCCATTTAAATATTTATCTCATTCTTATGTGCATTAATTTGCATCATATTCATATAAATAGTTGATAAAACGCTTACCAACTTAAAAGTACGGTGTGGTTTTCATTTTAACAGTGAAATGCTCTTTAAAATGTTAAATGGAGATGTTAGTTTCACACACGGGTTTCACACGTGTTGTTAAAATCTTTTTGAATAAAAACCTCGTTTATCAGCGACCACAGACAGCCAAGCAATTGCCATTCATGCACTATCAATCATAAACCTACGTTCTGGCTGAATAAACTCCATTCACATAGCTTTATTTTATAAGTCAGAATAAATACATAGCGTCGCTTCCAATTCAATATTCTTTCAAAGACTATTCTGGTCGGATCTGGGGCTCCATTTGAAATTATAATCAGGGAAACGCTTTTTTGCTTGAATAAATGTCCAGCAGCTTGAATTTCAACTGGCTCTGATAAATTGGACACGTTACGACAAACTGCAGTCCGGTTCTGCGACTGATTAGTTTAAACCCTATAAATCAGTTTCGAGCAACGTTGGGTGAACTTTTTATTCGAGCGGATTAAGGTTTTGGTTTCCAGCAGATTTGTCCCCAAATCCGTTGTAGGGCGGTTGGCGCACATCCAAATGGCGTTCGACCATTAACCGCGCCCTAATTTTCTTTTCGACTGAAATTATTTCGACCATGATAGAATCGAGAAGTTTTACTAAACCTGTTTGTCTATATGCAGCCAGTGTGTTCAGTTGAAGTGCGTGCCAAAATTTTTGAATATGGAATTGCGGTAGACGCAAAAATTTGTAGGTAAAAATTCTATGGAAAGCCAGAAGGAGGAAATTGTTAATGGTTTAACGGGCACGTTGAGAGTTTTTATTGATTTATTTATAAGTCTCTTTATTCTGAATTGTTTGTACTCTGTTGAAAATGTTGTCAATTCAGCATACGTCTTGGCAAAGGCCTCCTCTAGCTGTTTCCATTGAATTTCATCACAGGCCACTCTCCTCTAGTTAGTGCCCGCTGTATCTCGCCCTCCCATCTCTTTTGTTGTTTTCCTCTTTTCCGTTTACTATTTCTGGGATACCAATCAGTTATTAATTTTTCATGTGTCCCGTCCACCGCCATTTTTGCTGGTCAATTCTGGTCAAGATGTCTGTTACTTTTGTTTTATCTCTTAGATGTTCATTTCTCATTCGATCCATTTTACTTATTCCTGTCGTACTTCGTTCCATAGATCTTAAGCAGTATTGTAGTTTATTGCTGTGACTTTTTGCAAGCGTCCATCTTTGCTAGCTATCTCTGGATTACATGACCTTTTTCAATAATAATAAATAATAATAATAATAATAACCCCATCGCCGTATCTCTACGTTGACGTCGTGGTGGGGCTTGCGCGCTCCGAACTCTGGGCCTGTGCCGGAAGAGTTTACTTTCCGGAATGGGTCTAAGGTGAGGAGCCAGACCAAGAGAGATACAGAAACCCGCAGGGCAGCATGTGGCGAGCTGTTGGGCAGTAGCGACCCCACGGACCCTATCTCCCGGGAGAAGTCTTGTTCCTCACCTCTGGCTTGCCTTTATTGGCCGGCTGGAGTGAAAAATGACGAGGAACAGAGCTCCCACCTCATTCTTGCCTTTATTGGCCGGCTTGAGTGGAGATTCGCAAGAGCAAACGTGCTCGGAGGAAGGAAGTATTCCAGTAAGATGCTGGTAGGGATCTTGACCGTACTTCCGGGATTGTCCTGATAGCCGTGGAATACCTCTCCACTCCTCATAAGCACCTCAGGACATGTTGCCCCTTTGTCGCTACGTCACTATGTGCTAGCGACCGTTTCCGGGGGCCCATTATTGAGTGTGCAAGTCACCCCCTGCCATTTTATCCGTGTATATATAAAACATTGATCAGGCAGGGGTCATAGTTTTTCCATAGCTCTTGGTAACCAGTCCACTATAGCCACCCAAACCCATAATCCAGCTTTTTATTTATCTATATCCCGCAATAGTCCTACACGAACCGGGGGTTATCCTTGGGTGCACTTGCATAGTGCATACAGGGATAATCGTCGGTTGGTGCCACATTTCATTAAAATTTCCTAAGGGGCCTCTGCGAGTTGGCTTCGGCCCCTCGTACGCCTTCCAAAGGACCGGGACCACATGGTCCCGAGATATGTAAAATCAAAAATAAAATAATAATAATATTCCACAACTATCACACAACGCCATCTAGTCCCAAGCTAAGCAGAGCTTGTGTTATGGGTACTAGACAACTGATAAACATACTTATATATTTCTTAATACATACATATTATAGATAAATTACAACCAGACACAGAACAAATGATCGTGCTCATCACACAAACATTTGTCCTGGGTGGGAATCGAACCCACGACCTCCGGCATAGCAGTCAGGGTCACTAACCACTAGACCATCAGGCCTGACCCGACCCGGCCTGGAACGACCCGTATTTTCTCCATACGCTGGTTATTCTTGTGGTTATTTCTTTATTTGTTTGGTCTTTAGGAGAGGCGTTGAGAGATAAAGCTCTGCGAATATGGATTTGTACCAGGCCTTTTTTTTTTTTTTTTTTTGGATGGGAAATCATCTAATGACTCCTCCCGCTCTGGGTGGAGCGGAAGGGAGTGTCAGACTCTTACTGAATAACTTCCCGACGCCCGTAGCGTCTCCCGCGGCGGCTGAGGCGAGAGGCTCTCTCCCTGAGCCGTCCCGCCACCTCCTTCGCTAGCATGACTGCTTCGCAGAAGGAGGTGACTGCCTCCCACTCCCCCTCGCCCCGGACCATGGCTTGAACCAGGGCCGGACGCGAGAGGTCGCCGCCGCTGCCGATCGCCTCCACGAGGACACGGCGGTGCTCCACCCAAGCGGGGCAGACCTCCACCGTATGCTCCACCGTGTCCTCTGGGCGATCCTCGCAATGGTGACACCCGGGCGTCTCCTCCCGCCTGATGATGTGCAGGTACCTCCCGAAACATCCGTGTCCGGTGAGGACCTGCGTCAGGCGGTAGGTGAGAACGCCGTGACGCCTCTCTAGCCACTCCTCAAAGAGGGGTCTTATCGCCACGATCGTGGCGTGCCCTGCGCTGGGTTGCGAAAGCCGCTCTTTCCATGCCACCATGAGATCGCGCCGGAGGTCTGTCCGCTCCGCCGCAATTTGCCGCGGAAGCGGAGTTTCCCCCCGGCGTAGTGCCTCCGCGCGCCACTCATACAGGCGCGCGAGGACCATCGCCTCCAGATCCCATGGCGTACCAGGCCTTATTCTCTCAGAGGTTTTGTGGGGTTTTGTAAGGGGTATAAAAACTATGTAGTAGGTAACCGCGAAAAACCTCACTTACAAATAGGTATTTCACAACGGTAGAATAAGGATTCGACACCAGAAAATGTGATAGACTTTGCATTCACGATTTAATAAAAACAAACAAAACGCAATTTGAATCTGTTCCAATGAAATTCGTAATCTTAAAGAAACTTTTCGAAAGAGATCTACTTAATACATTTGCAGATTTTTCTTTGGCACTTTGCAGCTCTGTTCTTGATAAGTAAAGCGACCAGCCTTTTATCGAGTAGAACTTGCTACTCGAGACCTCGATTTGTTTCACGATTTCGCGATTGTTCTGTTTATTTACTCGTAAAGGCCCACTGCTGTACAAATCTATGGTGCAATTAAGCTTGATAAGGGAGATTGGCATAAGCCTAATGAGGCCGATGGATTGGTGAGCGGTGTTGTTTCTATTACCAAACAGTAGGACGATTTCTACGTTGTTGCTTGTTGGGATAATCCCTTCACTAAATACATGATTACAAAGGGATTTAAGGGAGAAAATAATCCATTATTCTATTTTTGAAATGTATTTTTAATTGATCGCAAGTCTCATTGGATTGTCACTTTTTAATTAAGTTGTGTAAGGGCTGATTTTTCAATAGTCAGAAAACTTTTATCTGAAGAATAAATATGACAGTTTGACATATTTTCTATACAAAAGCTGTCAAAACGCAATTTTTATTCATCAGATAAAACTTATCTGACTTTTGAAAAATCTGCTCTAAATCGATTATAATCAAAAATGTCTATGGACTACCTACACAGTGAACTAATAAGCCCCGTGGTTTCCAGTGTGACTTCGAATTAAATTCTTATATACTCGTACTAAGTTTAAGACAATTACAGTCAACTAAATTGCCTTTTAACTGCGTATAGACGTTCCAAGTTTCGCTATAACTTTGATTCAAAGTAAAATTAAGTCAGTTTAAGGCAGAGATACGATTAAATCATCAGGAAAAATGTTTTCTTAGAAAATATGTATTATTGAAGAAGCCTGGTCAACGGGAACAAAGAATTTTAATAATATATTAAAATTATTTGTTCCCGTTTGTCGTTTGATAAAAGAAAAACGTTACAAAAGCTCCTTGAAAGGGGCCGCTCCAAACAAAATAGATTGTTTTGTGTTAAATTACTTTCTGTTTTGTTTGTAAATAGAATCATGACAGAAGTTACGAAATACTCGGAAATATGTAATTGAAGCGTCCGGTCTACAAGCTGGAAGCATTTCAAAATTTATTAGACGAAAACCCTATAAAAATAGCCGAAGAATTACGTACTTGTATTTTTGTGCTTTTACCAACAAAATGGTGGAACTTTTTAGATGTTTGATGATGTTTTACCTGAAACAAAAATATATTTAATTTAGATCTGATTCGTATCATGTTCCGTTATATAAAAGTACATACATAAAAGAAAATGAAAAGCGTTTTAAACATATTTCATAGCTATAATTAAACATTCGAGCAGATTATGGTCAGGGTTTTTTCATGGTATTATGGCAAAATACAGCAACGTCCAGTCACAAAGTCAGTTAGTAGTCTGTTTTCACTACCCTCTGACCGCGACATCGTCCGCGTGAATTTTCTTGTTCCTCTGACCTAATCGGGCAGCCCCGGCCTGCCCGCACTTATGTATTACTTCGATTTCGCTTAGTGTTCTTTATTTTTTTTTTCGGTTCCTAAGGGTTCTAGTGTGATGTTAAATAACCTATAAGCCTTCCTCAAAAATTGGGCTATCAAATGCAAAAACAAAGAAAAAAAAACAATCCGACTGCTAGTTCCAGTGCAGAGTTTAGCGCGTTGAAACAAATAATAAAAAAAAACCAACTGTTCAGCTTTATTATTAGTAAAGAAGTTTATCATTATCATGAACTAAGGATGCAGCCAAAAAATATTCCATTTCTAATAAAAAAGGTTACCAAAAACCAAATAGCTCGAACAAAGTCCCAAAGACAAGCATAGCCATTGAATCCGAAATAAGAACGACCTAAGAATACAAAGCGAAAAAATCGAATGGAATATTTCCAATAGGCAGCATAGATTGTGCGAGTTCATTTATTTTCGAAGCACAGATATTATCTGGATGGCCTGTATCTAGGCTAGGCCTGTTCCATCCAGATCTGTATCTAGAGGAAAA
Organism: Hydraecia micacea; assembly: GCA_914767645.1. Lineage (NCBI taxonomy): Eukaryota > Metazoa > Arthropoda > Insecta > Lepidoptera > Noctuidae > Hydraecia > Hydraecia micacea. The sequence goes on from OU611776.1 coordinate 15,833,781, forward strand.
AATCAATAAGCAATGTCAAGAACTACCCTGAGGCTAAAGAAAATATTACAAAGACTCGATGTATTTTTGCGAAACTATTTTCCTTATAAATAATAGCAATTACCATTCGTTACTAGGGAAATAAAAGTGTCGTTAACAATCATGTCCTATGGGGAAAGTATCTCTAACGTCTTCTAATCACCCATTTGCCTTGTTATCTATCTATTCAACAGTGTGTGAAGAATTATGGAGCATAAGATCATTACTTGAAACTATCTCCTCAGAAAATGCACCGTAGTATGATAGGCTCTATACATAAAACACTTCAAAGAACAATGATGCGGTAATTCATTTTTTGAGCTACATTGTAACAATCTCAACTAAATATTCGGTCGTCAAAAGCTGAGTGCTTTCGTAAATGCTAAGTGTTTGTTATACTTAACTAAGTGGTGGATGTACAAGGACTTTACTTTGTGGCTGTTGGAAAGGAGAATTTTAAAATATTTTGGTAAAACCGCCTAAAATACTTTTATCTTTTTTATTTACCTTCTTTTCATTAAAATCTGGCCAGAGCTTTTTGCTTTGGAGGTACTTGAACCGAATGGTAATTTGGTGTAGATTTATGGTCCGCCATTTTGAATATTAGTTTAATCTCCATGAATGGCACCTGATACACTTAATGGGTTCCATCCATAGTTATTATAATCATAAATAACCCACAGCGTGCTAAACTCAAAGGTCGAATCTCCTATACTAAACCGAAGCTTTTAGCAGTTTAAACTAAAATTAATTTAGAGGTTGGTCTCAGAGGGCACACAAATCGTGGCCGTTACATTTGCATAATTATGACCATAACGGGTCATGCAAGCGTTTAAGCTATATTGCCATTTAAAGTAAGAATATTGCGAGTATGGCAGACGTTACCTCAAGTTGGTTTTTGAGCACTTTTTGGTGCCACGTGTGGTAAAGTAGGTACCTAATGGTTACATTTGAGGAAACTCATTTGGGTGGTAACAAATGGGTATCACAGTGGTGTGTTATTGGTTTGAGAATTTTGAACTGAATTTTTACTGATTAATTGGTAAAGTGGTCACAGGGTAGGACATTTTAAATTATAATATGAAACGCATAGAAACAAAAGAACTTCTGTTCAGAAAACACCAAGTAATATTTTCACTAGCTCTTCAAACCTACGTCCTAAATTGTGCTAAGTGTAAAAATTCTAAATAAGGGAACGAATCCCACGTTCTGAAGTGCTATGCACGTGAAATACGAAGCTCTATTCCATATTTTTCTCTGAATTTCCATATAAGATAGATGAATTCAAAACCAATTCGTTCGTTCAACCGAAAAGCTTTAGGATATACCTCGTGTTCGCGCGTAATCTTCTTTCATCGCTTCGGGCATTTCTACTCAGAGAACTCGATGAGTTTTCGCTTAAGTGCGCACTTCTGAAAATTATGCTAGTTGGAATAACTCGGCGAAATTGCGTAGTCAACTCATTTCGGTCAGCACAAACTATGGAGCAAAGTGGAATTAAGTGAAGTAGTTAGCGCTAGTGCTGTGTTTAATTTAGTGGTATTATATGAAACAGAGCCTCTAAGAGTGGTCTAGGCGACGACGATGATTGTTTTTGTTTGTTTAGTTTTTTAAATGTATCGCAATTTAAGATAGAGGACCGAGGTGTGTGTTTGTATTGATAAAAACAAACGGTTGGACTAGCTCTGTGTGTACATAGAGAATATTGACGTCAGCACGTTCACGTGCCTGTTGGTAATACACGTGTCGCTCACGGATATGTTTTTAGAACATGGTCAATATTAGACGATTAGTAATTACGGTAACTACTGCGTTTGCTTTGTCCCATTCGTAGAAGGACTTGGAACTTAATGTTTATTTCTTCCACCACCGTTATTCTGAAGTGCAAAACACATATCGTGATCATGCCCATGTGCGTGGAACTGGTAAACTTCACAAGTCACTTACCATCTCTATAAATCAACGTCAACCTCCTTAACATCACTTCAATTATCACAAACAATATCAAACTAGGTCAGCACCCAAAACTAAACTAATCTCATAAAAATATGGAGTGCCAACCAAACTCACTGCGCGACTCATAAAAGCGAGTTCAGCTGGTTACGCTCTAGGCGTCGGGATTAAATGCTCAGTGTGCGCTAATGCAGATCCGTGGAGAGCGGAGCTCGAGCACTTTTATAACATAACGAGCACAGCCGGCTTGCTCACGTCTACTTAGCTATAAGAACAATGCTTTTCTAACTCTTTACCTGCGAGTCGCGACTGCCGGCGAGCGCTTTAACGCTGCGCCTTCATAATACGTTAAGCTGTGATCTTTTTTTTCGAAATGTAAATCCTCAATGCGGATGTGGAGTTAAGGAACTTTTCATACAATTGAGAATATTGAAGTGTAACCCCCATTCGCTCGAAATTGGTCCGGACGTGTATTTCACAATTTATACATACTTCAACAATACACAGGGTCGTAAAATTTTAATTGTTCCCTCTGTACCCCAATTCAAGTAGCAAATAACTCGAAAATAGATTATGCCAAATATCAGTACATCGCATAATTTAACCCTTTAACTTTGGAATATTAGCAATAGGCAAAGGCCCGGCCATTTATTATGTACACGAGTAACTAAGGGCAAACCCGAAGTTGGGCAAGCTAGAGGATTCGGATTCAATTTAAAAAGTTTAGAACGAGACTTGTAACTTCGACGACCCATCCTAAATGTACGCTTGGAACTGCGACGGACTTACAACAGCAAACATTAAGAAAGCAAGAAGTATCTGCCGAAGTGCCGTCTTTAAGCTGTTCCGATAGTTCTGAATTAGGAAGTTTTATCTTTGATGGGAGCTCGACGCCGAAATAAAGACGAAGTGCAAAATATATGAAGTCCTCTGTTGCGGATCAAAAAGTTTCTTGGGTTCTTCTTAGGCGCACTCAACATTAATGTGATTCTTTCGGAAGGCGAAGATACTGGACGAAATAATAGATAAGCCTACGAGTGGGACTCAGCGGGACTGATGAAATTATAAACAAGGTACCTTAGATACAAGACCCTAAAAAGATACCCTTTTTCCTTACTATATTGCTTGTCTTGAAGTTTTTGGCACGTCCTATTATGTCGGAATGGGCTAGCTATCGCAGAGTAATCTGAAACGCGGCGTAATCGAATTATTTTGAAAAAGCTGGTGTTGGCACGAACACGGAGTTAGCTGCACCACATTTACACTTGACCAGTTCTAAGAGGATAAGCGAGGATGGTTGTTGCCACCGCAGATATCTCAATAAAGGAAATTACCTTTATTGAGATATCTTTACATTTTCCTGTAAATACAACCAATTAGCGTTGGCTGGACGATTTATATGCGCCTGTTTAACATTTTAAAGGCAAAACTTTGTAATTTATCGCTGGACGCTGATATTAAATACGGCCTATTGAAAGAAGTTCGCAATTAAAGGGCAATTAAGGTAAGTATGAATGTAGGGTAACAAATGGCCGAGTTAACGCTGTTGGTAAAAGTAATTGCTGGTTTAATATGACAGGGTGCGATTGTTTACTGCTGTTGGTATAACTTAAGTAAGGATAAGGTTGGTCCCCCCCGGTGGGTTCCCGTATTTTCGAGGCGGGGGGGCTCAGTAGCCGTGGCTTGGTCGCCCACGGTGAAGCGATGAGGAACCCGAGGAGGGGCCGCTCGTCAGGGCTTTTGTCGGTAAGCCGACGACGTAGTGGCCAACAAGTAGGTTGCGGTGCCGCTTGGGCGACGTCGCAACTGAGGCGGGCCGCGATGTCGTATGGGAGTGCTAAAGCGTGCCCGTGTTCCCGCCGTAAGCGGCAGAAGAGGACACCGTGGAATTTTAGTGGGTTAGAGTCCCACATAACTGCTCTAACTCCCCGTGGTATTGCAGAATTGAGCATTTCTCCACGACAAAAAAAAAAGGATAAGGTTGGTTGCTCACTTTGTTGGTTCACAATTTGAAGCTGATATATACGAGTCGAAAATATTGATCAGGAATCATTTATAGCACTTGGCAGTTGGACTGGCAGCAGGCGCGTTATTATGAGAATGGTAGACTACCACGCGTCAGGTTAAGTAATTCTGGCCTTGCCCTTTGAGAAAATTATTCGAGGCACGAGTGCACGAACATCGGACAGACAATCAGGTCCCACGCACCGGCACCGCTTCATCAAAACTCGTAACTGTTGTTAGAAATAACAAGTGACCGTATATTGAACGGCCGTTCAATCCTGTCATTCATCCATTGGCGGCTTTGTGTGGAAAGAAAGGAACTTTAGCGTCAGCCGGGCCGCCACCGAGCGGCGACGGAACAATAAACGCGGGCTAGATAAAATAAACTTTGATAATTGCTCAACGACGTGAAAAATTAACAAGACCCTAACGTTAACGCTTGTAGTTAAGTACTGAAACCATTTATGTGGGGCCTATGTTATTGCCTCCAGTTCAGTTGTAGGTTTGTGCGGGGAGAAAAATTGCTCGCGTATATTGCCCCATCATCGTTGTGTGTAATGAAAACGCTAGCAAATACCTCGTCTGAAGTCATTAATATTGTACTTTGTTGAAATTCTAACAAATGTATTATAAAAAAAAACTTGGTATTCATGGAAAGTAGGGACCTAGATTTGGTAATTCCCCGATCGGCTACCAGATTAAAATATTGGACTTAGAAACAAAGTTGGTGCTGTAACCTAAATTAGCAAGTTAAAGTAGGCTCCATTTAGATAAAATAGACCCTCAGCCGGGTATGGATAGTGGCTACAAAACGGTCTGGAAAGGTCACTAAATGGATCATCCATTTGGTGAAGGATACGGTTCAACGTTACATGCAAGAGATCTACAGCAATTTCAAATCAAATGATAACGCTCAATACGTATTCTCTCAACCTTCGCTCCGGAGCTGAATCTCAATTTTCAAATTCGCAGGAAACCTAACATCCAATTTAACGTCGCAAGAAATCTAAGCTACGTTTCGCCGTACAGTTAGAAATGGGTCGAAAGGCCTCATTATATTCAGTAATTGGATAGGTGATTATAAAAAAGAGACCCGACTAGGATTTAGGTTGCTCTCCGTTCGAGAGCCGGCGACGGCTGGTGGAGCCGACGGCGCTCAGTTTTGCCGAGAGTTTTCGATTTGATTATTTCATTTACATTTATTTAGTAAAAATACAGACTTCCAGGAAATATTATATTCGTAGCCTAAAATTAAGCTGGTAATTTTGGCAAAATACCCATTTGCTTCAGCTTCGAATATAGTTCGCCATTTTAAAAGTGTTTCATAGAGATTCTCAACTGAAGTATGACTGGGTGTAACAATCTAGTTTTTGGATACACTTTGCTTGGTGACTGCAGATGAGGTAGATGCTTAACAGAATTATTGATGGCAAATGGAAAACTCGACTACTGGCAGAGTACCTAAATTATAAACGAACAGATGATTACTGATCAGGTTGCTAGAAAATTCTAGATGTGATTGGCGTAAAGCAGAGAACCATGAACCAAAACGAAGTGGCTTGTAGATGATTCTCAGTAACGATAAGTATCTACCTGATTCTACAACAAAATTAACTGAGATTAACAGATCTGTCTCTAGCCAACGAACCTGTCATTGTATTTCCTGCTAACACTTTATTGCTGCTAAAATAATTCAGATCGAAGTAAATCATGTAACATACTCGTTATTAAATCAAACGTCTACCTAGATATAGGTGATTAAGCGTTATGATTGCATCTACAATTCTATATATAGCCAAGTAATCAAAGTCAAAGTCAAATCCTTTATTTCAAATAGGCACACAAGAAGCACTTTTGAACGTCAAAAAATACAATAAATAAAATAGAATTGATTTTAGTCGCCCCTTCCAAAATGTAGTGTTCGTATGGAGAAGAATGGGCAAGAAACTCCACCGTTACTCTATTAAAATGTTTTACAAGGTTTTGTATACATTCATTATACAAAGTGTTAAAAAATTAAGCTTACAAACTTTAAGAGGTGCTTTAGACCATCGAACTGAACAACTTTCACTATGGGACCAACTCTGATATCACGAAAAAAAAATCAGCTGTTTCATACAAAAGTTCAATACTTACCTACTTGACCAAAATGTATGAAACAGCTGATTCTTTTTTCGTGATTTCAGAGTTGGTCCCATAGTGAAAGTTGTTCAGTTCGATGGTCTAAAGCATCTCTTAAAGTTTGTAAGGTTAATTTTTTAACACCTTATATAATTATGTGAAAACGATGCACCTAGAATAAAATTAGTCTACCACAAAAGGTATCCAAGTTACAATCACGTTGCCTTACACAGCGCTAAGCCGATCGGGCTTCGACACCAAGGCGCGAAGCCGGTCAACTGTATCCTCTACTTACGGGTATATTTCCGTATAGTCTTTCCTTCGCCTTGGACTGAAGGGTTAAGGTTGCCTATGAATTATTGATTTCAAGGGCTCTTTGATTATCAATACGCGCAATTAAAGTTTAATTTGTTGTATTAGTGCTCGAGAAAATAGTTTTTAGACTTTTAGATAATGGTTATAAGGTTCTATTTTGATAAGGTACAGTAATAAGTTTATGTCCCAAATGAAAGAATTCACATAAAGATGTTATACGCCGATATGATAGAACCTATGTATGGTATGAAACATTATCTACCAAAGATAATGTCAACAGCCCGTGACTTGTATAAAGGAGTGCAAGTAGAACTAAAAAATAAGGTTATTAAATAGCCGTCGCTAAATTCGATAGAAAGATCAAGACACAATTACTAATTAAGTACTAATATCTATAATCTAAATGAAATCAATGATATAATAAGTTATTAATCTAATCAAACATGAATTATGGAAGAATGATGGTATATTCACCTTTCTTCCCTGGGGAGGTGCAGTTGCTCTTGTTAGAAGGAGACTTGGTCTCGGCAGCCGCCATCTTCTCTTTTTCGGAAGCCATGCTAAGCGCAGTACACACTAGACGTTCGAATTTATAACACGGTCACTCCGCTGCTCATACCTGTCTTTACCGTAAAGCGTACGATTTAAAACGGGCTGCGTACGACCGCACCCAAGGACCACAGAAATGACTATTACCGATAATGAACGATGAGTGATTTCCGATGACTAAAATTTGGCAAACAGCCATCCAAATATTTACTTTAACGCATAAAAATCGACCGCAAGTCACCTACTATGATATTTACTTAAATTGACAGACCGTTCTGTCGCATTGGGAATTTTCCTAGTATTTGTTGAGTGGTAGTCAAGTTTAACTTTTAAGTATTATCTTGTACGTGATGGGTTAATCGGTGACAGATCACGTTGCGCCCGCGCCGCGCCGTGACTCGCCTAGCCTGTTGATACTGCTGGGTACTGGAACTGCCAGCGTTTATCACAATACTAGATTAGTTAAACCGCGCTAATCGCACATTCAATATGTTACTTCTAATTAACAAGTTGGAAAAAGGTCAAAATACTTACATACTGGCAAGGTATGTGTTGACACACGTAGTTAATATGTAGGTTAGCCGTGCTTTTAATTGAGCATGTCAATACAATATACGACAGCTAGATTTTTCAGACATGTGACCAACTTTGCCATAGTCGTTTGTGGAAGTTTTATGTGTTTGTTACACTTGGGAAATCAGTTAAAGGACTTACAGGTGAAATTATATGTTTCATTGGGCTTGAGTTGCTTTAATTTTAATAATTTACAAGCAACTGGTACAGTTTTAACTATTTTATATGTAACAAAGGTTATTCCGACGGCGAATTTTCCCTCTACAAAATGGTCATAAAATGTGCGTTAGTTGATCACAAGTGTATTCATAGCTTAGATAAACTACTACGTGTGTGTCGCCTAGGCATGTGTGTACTCGTCTTTATAATATCGAATTATTTCGAATGACTTAAACTGCAATCCCATTGAAAGTGAAAATGGATAACAGCTTATTAATCTCAAGTACAGTTATTATAATGGCAGTATTTGTGAACTGAAATGAAACTCACCCACACAATAAAGTTCGAGTACAGTACAAAGAAAAACGGAAAACATGAATGATTTTTGATGAAAACAATTTGATAATGGCTGAAATAATCTCGAATGGAAGTTCTCGCTGTAAGTATGATTAATGAATATTCTGAAGTGATTAATTTATTTTAATATAATTCTTTTCATAACGGTAAGTACCCTATATTAATGGCACTAACGAAGGACGGAGCATTCAAAAGTTCTATTTGTAACCGCTTAATTCGCCTGTTAGTGAAAGAGCATTTTATTTCATTCCTTTTTCGACTCTATCACTGCAGACTTTAAGCCGGAATTTCTTTAAACAGGTATGAAAACAACGGCGCGACGGACGGCTCGTTCTCGTAGACTGCAGGCTATGTGTGTAGCAGTGCTCGTAGCTAAAATATTCACTCGCATAGAAGGAACGTATTGAGATAAATTTCTCTTATATTTTATTTATACGCAACCTTTACAAGTCAGCGACGTCGCAACACAATAAACCGGGGTACAGCGCTCCGTTCTGTGACACATACGTAACAAGTGGAAACCTTCGCGGATGTCACGATGGTTCTGACGAGGGCCACTGACACACATAACCTGTCAATACGCACGAAATCTCAAACGTTACGTAAGCCACGATTATAACCTGCAACACTGGCGATTACTGTTATTGTTGTGGGCGCGAGATGAGATGCAGGGTATGTGGACCTTGGGCGTGCGGCTGACGGCGCGGCGGGCGCGCGGCGTGCGGGCGTCGTGCGGAACGCGTGGAGGTCGCGTGCGGCGCGCGTTCGGGACGCGCGCGTCGGGTCCCGGCTCGCCGGAGGCTGCGGCCCGGGCGGGATCGATGCGGGCGGCGGGCGGCGGCGGAGTGCAGCAGCTGGGAGGCTGCGCCGCGCCCCGCCCCCCCGCACACCCGCGCCCCCGCACCCTCGCGCCCCCGCGCCCCCTGCGCCGCGCACGCGCCCCCCAGCTCGCGCCGCCGCCGACCCGCCGACCCGACGCCGCACACCACGTTTCAATTCCCTCTTCATCCCCGACTGATTTACGATACGTTCCATCTTATAATGATATTTTTTGTCTGCCAATTGCCTTTGATGAATTTTAACGTTCAAAATGTTTATTAGGCTCTGGCGGATTCGGATGTACCTAATCAATGTTTTGGGCACTTATATAAAGGCACTTCTAGTAGAGCTGCCAACTGTGGCCTGTCAGTGAAGGCCTGTGTACTTAATAAAAACTTGAATGTAGGTGAGAGCTGGAATGCTATTACGAATACTTCCGATTATTCGTTATTTATAAAATTAATCTCGTCTTAAGCTGATATCAGAACACTTTGAAGGTTGCAATTGGTTCCAATCAGATCCAGGGATCCACATTACATTTTCGAGTATGTCGTCGGCTGTTACAATTTCCGATTTATCGAATTTCCAAAGAAATGTTATGTAAGTACATATGCCGCACCAACTAGAAAATGCTGATCATTAAAAAAAAATTGTATATAAAATAAAAGTCTAGAAGCTTCAAGGTGTATTTTTGTTGTCAACAAGGCGACTATTTTTGTAAAATTCCGAGATCAGCCTCTGCCATTAAGCTCGGCGCGATGGCTTTCTGTTCGCCTGCTGTCTTGTTTGTCAGCTTAGAAAGAAAACATTTTCATTACGAGCCGTACTCTCGAGGCTACAACCCTTAGGTACTGTGCTCCTAGAGTGGACGAACTCGACACTGCTGACTTCTGATCTCGATAGCCGCGTGTCTTATCGCCTTTAATGGAGGGTCCCTCTTCACTGCCTCGGCGACGGCCGCCCCAAATGTCGGTCGACAGGTTGTTTTGTTAAGGTAGGTTCAATTATACAACGTACATACCTATAGCATACATCATGTACACTGAAACCCTCTGTAAGTTCAAGCGGAGTAATTATTTTAATGAAGGCTCTGTAGCTACCTTATTTCATGTCTGGTATTATTCGTATAAATTACCCTCTCGACTACAGTAACTCTATTTATTTTTCTTAATAATTCAACCTTCATATGATAGCTCAGGCTCATTTGATCTTTGAGGGTCAATGGATTTACATATTATACAATGCGGGGATGTCATCTCCAGATTGTATACTTAGGTAATACCTCTAAAGATGGTCATCAGCAAGGGTTAAGCGGGCCGCTTCTGTAGCTATTTATTAGAAAAGACATCTCATCTAGGTACAGAGTGGCGATTAGATTATCACATTAAATAGTACAGAGGTTATTACAAGTTTTTATCAATCTGTTAAAGTAATAAAATAATACATTTTTATTAATAATGTATTTTTTTTTTAACAAAGTAAATAGCGTAGAAATTGGCACGAAATAAACTACGCGTGGGGCGATGGTATCAACAATTCAACTCTAACTTTATGGAATTGTTACCAAATAATCACAAATTAAGTTAAATACTACAACGAAAAAAGGTCCCTCAGCTAGAATGTTAATTGTTGTTATTAATAATTTTAATTGTGTATGTTTAAAATACGTAATGTATAATACCTACGTCGTTTTAATTAATGTGATAACCTAATCGCTACACTGTATATTCTCGTACTACTGATCTCTGTTATTCCATATTAAACTGAGACATTATCGGATAATCTACATCCTGCAATGCTACTTTATCAAACGAATACTATTGTCGCAACATCAGGAAGATATCAAGTACTTCTAATGGGTAGTTCGAGCAAATTTCCGTTTTGTTTTTATTACACTCACGTAAAATATAAGGCAGTATAACTGTTTACAAATAACCAGAACGTAATGAAGTCGTTTTTGTGACGAGTTTTCGATAATGCGTTCGATCATTTGCAAGATCCCTTTGTTCGTTCAACTTGGGGTAGATTGTTATATCTGCTGATAACATTTTCTATGAATGGTTTGCTTTGATCTATGTTTAAATTAAAGCAACTAACTTTAGATTTAAGACGTAATATACAGGGTCAAATTAGCTAGCGAAACTCTGCAGACGTGATGGGTACCTAAACAAAACATGAAAAACAAAAAAAAAATGGGAAGTTTTTTTTTGTGGGGTCATCGCAGTTAGTAAATTCACTGGAAATAAATAAATAAATTAAAAATTAAATTAGTAAATTAAATTAGTTAATTAAATTAGTTAATTATTATTAATTAGTAAATTTTTAATAATCTGTTTTTGTTTTTGCGTAAACTTCATATAAGTGATTGGTATCGTAAACACATATAATTATATATTTATATTTAAACACTATAAACCATATTCTCTCAATTCATACTTCAAGTAACAGCACTACCAGCGGTCGTTAGCACTACCAGCGGTCGTTGACCCCTAAAAAAACAACAGTTTTGTATTTTCATTTTATCGGTTTAGATATCGATACCCATCACATCTACAGATTTTCGCTAGGTAATTTAATTTGACCCTGTATACTAAATTGGCTACCTCACTATGTAGAAGTAATGTACAGACGCCAGCACATCAAGCTACCCAAAACCTCAAATTTTCCCAATCAACTTTGAACCTTATACTTTAGCTATAAAATTGAAAATTTATTAAAGAAATTTAACAGATTGTAGTAGCTTGATGTACTGGCGTCTGTAGATTACGTCTAAAACCGGACTGCATCTGGCGTGACAAGCATTTTTAACCCACAAAAGTCTAAGTTTCTAGTGAAGTTTTTAAGTTGAAACCTCTTGTTGAAATCCAAAGTTCTGGCTGCTATGATAAAGTACGTCTCAAGTACAAATCTAATTGTAGTATATCACGAGCGGATCTGTCGCTGAAAGTTCGTTGCACGTCCTCGGTTCAACTTCTCAGTTTGATTTACAGACAGCTCATTTGGAACTAACGATACTTTCCAAAGTCTTTGTACCGACAGAATTTTTGATACAGGTTTATGTAAACTGGGTTTTGCTTATGTCTGGGAATTTAAAGAAATCCTTTTTTGGGGTTTTAAAGGTATACACTTTCAGGGAATTTCGGAAATTCGCTGACGTAACAAATATCTAAACAAATTGGCATCTAAACTACCTAATCTTTCTAAATATTGGTTTCGACAATTAGTATATTAGTGTTGCGACCTTTCCAACAAATTAATTTAGATAGGTAGTAGGATTTAATTGCGAGATTTTAATTAAAAGTAATTTCCAGCTTAACGTTGCTAATAGAATTTAATGAGAGATTTTCGGCAAAGTCTTATAGACTTTTACTCAAAGTCTACGGTTAGCGTAAGGCTGTATTGTACCTACTGAAGCGTTGATGCCGATGAAGGGAAGTATAATAAAAATGAAATGCTATGAGGGTAATACCGCGGCCAGAATTAAGCGAAATTATAATTAATAAAGTTCGCTTTACCTAGCGTTATGCTGTTTACTCATTCGTAAAATGTTCATAAAACACTTAAAGTGGAAGACTGCTTGCTAAATAAATCTAAAGTATTAATTAATAAAGTGGTCTGGTCGGCAAAGAAATTAAACCATTATTACTGTGAGAACAATCATCCGGAAGGCGGGGTTGGGTGCTTAATAAATGGTGACACATTCACTTCGCTTTAATCACGATTTCGGACGCTACGGTTTGGTTTCGCCTCTGTGACATAAGACATATAACCGTTTGGTTTTGGGCTTTGAAGTGTTCGTCTGTTATTAAGGGCCTTTTCCACAATTTCATTATAGCTCGACCAAGGAATACATGGTAGTAGGTACCTGCTGTGAACTTGCCTAAAACGCTAACAGTACCTAGCAATGGCTTTCATTTTGTCAGTTCGACAACATTCATTGCGTTATTTAGGTTGTTGAGCTGACCAATTTTTCGAAAATAATCGTCACTGGAAAGGAGAAAAGCGCCGTTTGGGCCAAAATGAGTTATATAATATATTGTTGGATTAGATTTTTTTTCTGCGTCGGTCTGTCAATCTGAGACCTCACAGAAACCTAAACAGATCGACGCAGAAAATAAAATCTAAACCAACGATATAAAATATAACTCATTTTGGCCTAAATGGCGCTTTAGCATTTTCTCCTTTTCAGTGACGATATGACGCAATGGATTAGCAATATCCTTCAAAATGATTCAGATTGAGATTGATAGTGTGTTATGCAATTAGGATGTAGCCCCTGTCTCGCAAATGAAACTAATGCCCAACAATTCTGGGCTTGCAGGAAAACTAATACCATATCCGCGTTAATAACAAAAAGAATAGAAAGAAACGCAAGTCACGTCAGATTTATTTCACATCTGGCATCATGTATCATTTCAGCAACAGAGCACAAAGCGAGAGAATATTTTACGCAACAAAAGCGGCATGTTTGTCCACTAAGAAGCATTCGGGACGGCGCAAATCACGAAAGCTTTGCGTCCCTCACGTCCGCACCGTTGAATGTAAAGGCTCGTGAAAACACTTTTTTTTCGCAAACTATGAACATGCAATACGCGGCGTTTATTCACTTCACTAATAGTTTTGTCTAGGGTGTTAAATTCTGGCCATGGATACTTTTTCTGTGTAGTGATGTTACCTACAGTCCGGCCGTCGAGAAAATGCGTTCCTCTGACACCTGTCAGTTTCATACAAACGAATACGTTTTTTGCGAATTTGATCTTTATTAGCTGTTAATTTCGCACTGACACAGGATGCACAGGATTTCTAGCGGAACCAAGGGTCAAAGGGCTAATGTCACTCGACTTCCATGCGAACGAAGTCGCGGGCAGAAGTTAGTAGTAAATATTTATCGACATGTTCACACGGAAGTGAAAATATTAATAACGACAGAAGTCGCCATTCGTAGCTCTAAAGACAAAGTTTCCAGTTTGACTCGTTTTATTCGGCTAACCACGTTTATTGGTTTTTTAGATTTGACATCGAACTAAAAAGAAAAGCGAAAAGACTTGAAGAGGAATTACTCTGGAAGAGTTATGTAACGTGCCTTTCGGGCAAGAAAATGTTGACTCGAATTTTTATCTCTCGGACTTTTAACTTATCTTAACTGAAGCTAAAGTTCTCATTCCTGTTTTAGTTAAAGTGTTCTTCTACTTACTTTTTTTTTGCTTGAGCTGAGTACTTATTTATGTATTACAGTTCTTAACTATAGCATATTGCAAGTTTCTGGACTATATTTTCTGACTAAAAATAGACAGAAATAAGTATCTATCGAAACTAGCCTGTGATGTCCCATTGCAGGGCAAATGCTTCCCTCGAGTACAAAAAATAAAATAATTTTGATATGTTGTGACTTTGCTGAAATAAGTAATTTACTAGCAGCGCTTTTATAAAAAATGAACTAGTGCAAAGTGAACTACTAACATAGTCTAATTATTTATTTAAGCCTTATTTATTAACACAATTTTGTTTACAATAAAAATGTGTATGTTTAGGTTAAGGTATTTGTCTATGGGCCTGCCTCGCGTGATAATAAATAGATTTATTATATTAATATTATTTATTTATTTAAAACTTTATTATAGTCGGTCATCACAAAACGGTTATTTCAAAACATCCAAATATTCTGACAACCAAACTCTACTATCCCCTGCATGGTCAGAACCCGACCACATTACGTTCCATTCCGATTTTCAGGCACTCACTTAACTGAAACCTTTTGACATGATGACTCGAGGCAGGGTTTTAGTCGATGCCTGGGGAATTATCGCGTAAAGGCGAGGGTCGAATCGAATCCGTTTCGTCGCGTGACGTCACGCTTCCGTGTTCCTTGTCGTGTCGCGAACAGGTATTGGTATTTTATTGGAGGCGATGAGTCGATAGCGCGGATCGATTCTGATGTATCCCAAATTGGGGTGGGCGATTTGGGTACGGATGTTTTCTGAACATGTATCTAAAGTGTGTTTAATATTACCTCCTAGCTTGAGATATTATGTTGTTTCAGATAATTTGGACAAGCGTTCCTTTAACTTTTACTATGAAAGGTTTTATTGGGGCACTAAGGTATATATTTTTAGGAAGTACACACGTACTTAGATTGAAAAACAAATCTGGGGATTCAAATTAGGATTATCCTGAGGTTATGATCGGAATTTTTGATAGCCGAAAGGGAGCCGATTAAATTTTCGATTAAAATTTCGAGTTCCTCGCTGAATTGATAATGAAAGAAAAACAATGGGACACCAGATGTTTTTTGATTCAAAATTCTGAGAGGCAACTGGGCTTTGATCTAATAAGCCTTATTGAAACGTCGATTTATTGCTGTTTAACATAAAAGAAACTGTTTGCCACCACCAAAAAAAGTATAGTAACACAAATCAATCCTCCCATTTCAAATAAAGCGTACATACAATTACATCTACGAATAAATTGCTCACATAAACAGGCAACATCAAGTCATTTATCAAAATGGAATAGGGAGGCGATAAAAATACGATTCCGGTGGGTTTAATGCCGCCATTGAAACTGCACGGTCCCACAATGGCTGGCGTCGTTTACTTAGGTACGAGAGCTGCTGTTCCTGAATTTTTAATAGTCGTTTTGTTCCAGATCAATAGGAAAGACAAAGAAATAATAAAAGAGAATTAAATGACGGGAATAAGAATCATAAACTGTCGATTTTAAACTGCAAACATATTATACCGACGGTGTTTCGTAATCTGTTTTATTTTTTTTAATAATACTGATAAATATGGTTTATTTTCTTTGGCATTTTCTTTTTTGTAGCGAGTTCCCAGACTGTTAAATCTTATTGCCTGGGAAGCACCTAGGATCATTACTGAGTTGATTTATAGTAGACGTTGGCGCACAGAAGATTCCGCGGTGGAGATATTATTTTATATTCTTTAGTGTAATTAGTTCTGTTACATATTTAGTGGCAGGCAGGAGATTAGAAATCTGGCAACAAAGAAAATAAATCGCCATTGTTTTGCAAGACACAATTTAAATTGAATTAGAAACAGTAAGTTTTCAGTAGATTACAATGCATTGATAATTTAGGGTTATTTGTATTTTATAATTTGTATATGTAACATTATTTAAACAAACAAATAACCAATGTCATTTCAATAATAACAAAATTATCATTATGTATATATAGTTTTTCAAACAGTATTATTCGAGGAACTAGAATGGGGAAAACAAAAGCTTGAATGTGATTTGCAGTGACCCATTTCGCAGTATGGTCGGCCATAAAAAGGAAATAGGATTAAAATTGGTTTACTTTTCATCGTCACTCCACTAACTCAAACTAAGTTAGAATAACGATGGCCGACTCCGGAGACTGTGATATGAAAATATGATATTCTTTTAGATTTTTTGCTGGCAGCTACTAGTTTTTATTGTGGCTTTTTAATTAATGTTTTTGTATCTAAGTATATAAAAGAAGGGCGTTTCTTCTATATCGACAGCTTTACACACACTAGTTGAGCTGGTGTATAGAGTGTCATATTCTACAGCATAATCAGCCTATAATGTTCCTAGTGCTGTGACACTGGCCGCCTCTCTTCGAGAGGGAGTGAGCTATAATCTACCACGCGGGCGCGTCTTCGATTTTTTGGGTCTAGGACATGCCGGTTTCCTCACAATGTCTTCTTTCACTTTTTGATATACAATACAATCATTTTCAATCCTAATCGACGATTTCTGTGAACTTATATTAATTACAGTATACATCTAAATCTTATATTTGTCAAAAAAATTAATAATTCAGATCTCTCTGGTAAAAAAAAATAATATCACCAAAAAAGAAACGAACCAAATGTTAATATACCTAAATGAAGACAAAAGCGAATAATAGAATAATAAAGTATTCAGAATTACGGATGTTATTGACTTTTATGATTTCCTCGACAAGTACGTCAATAACGGAATTACATTATCTGTGGCGAATTATAGAAATAATGTCACATTACTTAACCGTTGATTGAGGAAAATTATTAGAAGATCGTCTCTAGACGTCTTTCGATAAGGAGACTGCTGAAGATGTCATTGATTGAATCGATACAAGATTACATAACTCTGTTTTGTGACATTATTTTTTTTGTTAAATTTTTATTTATAATGTACATTTTTAACCAACGAAAACAAGGTTTTGAGAACCTCCTCCTTTTTTTCAAGGCGTTTTTTTTAATGTATTTAATAGAAACCTGTTAAACCCACCTCTTGAAGTCTATTTCATTCCATTAATGAAAAAATGTGGGACAAATCTATAATAAGTAAGATGTTGTGAGAAGTATATAACGGACTGTGAGTCTGTGACAGACATGGCATTTGCAAAAACATTTACAAAATCCATGCTAATATTATAAATTCGAAAGTGTGTCTGTCTGTCTGTTACCTCTTCACGCTTAAACCGCTGAACCGATTTAGATGAAGGTATAGAGATAGTTTGAGTCCCGTGAAAGGACATTATATAGGATACTTTTTATCCCGATATTCTCACGGGAAACTTAGGCAAGCTAAAACCGCGGGGCGCTGCTAGTGAAAAATAATCTCATATCGTCGCTAATCTAACTAAGTGACGTAACTGATTCGAAGCATATTTTACATGGCAAGCTATTTGCAGTTGAGGGTTACCTATGATTGAGGGTAGCTTGCTCTATATAAATTTTACTGATACAAAATTGAGCACGTGTGTAGTTCTGATTAAGATCTTCATATTGGTATTACTACTATTGTTATCGTGTTAATATTGTTTTAATAATAAATATTTTAACAGATACGTCACTTCGTGAGATCTTTGATCAGATTCGACTTGGAAAATGTATCAAATTACTATAGTTAGGTCGGCTTAGTCCAAAATGTCAGATACGTCAGTTATTTAGATTAGCGACGATATGTCCCTGTGTATTTTTAAGGATTTAGGGGAAATAGGCCAGGGGTACTGCTATCTTAATTAAATGTCCCCACCGTTTAAATAACACGAATCAGATTGTGAGTCTACAGAACCTACAGGTTAATAGTTAAACTTTACGGCGTTATGGGACAAGCAGAACTCCAACCGGTAGAAACGTAGACATATTGCGCTTGTATTAAAATTGCTGATTGAATTAAGATAAGCAACCTTATCTGTTTCAGAAGGAATCATTAAAGGGAATAAAAGATTGTATCAACTGAGTGAAAGATAAATTGTGAAATTTTGTTGCTTCTAAATGCTGCGCTACGCGGAAAGCAGAATCGGGAGTGTAGTGGGCGTGGCTGGTGGAAAGTCGCTTTGATGTATGGGCAAATAAGGACAACGTCACACTGAAATATTCGCGAAGCTACAGTCCGTTCACAATTATTTTACCTCTATTTTGCATCACTGCCGAAATCACAGTGATCTTTATTCTCATTCTAAAAAGGTTGCTGCTAGGTTGCAAAAAAAAAGGTTGCTGCTACTGAAAAGTCTGTCAAATCATTGTGATCTTTATTCTCATTACGATAAGGTTGCTGCTGTCGAAGGTAAAATAACTGCCAATGGACTGTTCGCGATTCTGACAGCTGTCAACTTTTTGTGTAGTGAAATGTCTTCTGACCATCAACAAACGGTAATTGTTCATTTTATAATTAGAAATATGATTATTCTTATTAATACTTTTGTTCTTTGACCGTATCATGGATTATGTATCTGATAGTGAGTTGACGCATATCTATACATCTATACATACAAACATACAAATAAATAAAATTGAAGTGTTTCATTGTAATGTCAAAATAACAGCTTTTCATTAAATAAGTACCTATGAAAATATATACGGTACTTATACCAAAAAAACAATTTTTATAATTTTGGCCTGTCTGTCTGTTTGTTCCGGCTAATCTCCGAGACGACTGGACAGATTTTGACGGGACTTTCACTGGCAGATAGCTGATGTTATGAGGAGTAGCTTAGGCTACTTAGGGTTTGCAAAAGAAGTCGCGGGCAAAAAAGCTAGTCAACAATATAAATAAACTAACAATAGTAGCGCAACAATGTGGCATTGCAGCAAACATCAAAAACTTGCAATGGTGCAATAAATGACTTTATTTGCTGATCAATTATGAACAGTCCTAGTTCAAGCCTGAGCTCACAGGTGGCGCTACATATCGCAATCCTACTTCCTAATATCCTACTTCCAACTGATATTATAAACGCGAAAGTTTGTGAGGACGGATGGATGGATGGATGGATGGATGGGTGTTTGTTACTCTTTCACGCAAAAACTACTAAACGGATTTTGATGAAACTTTATAGTAATATAGCTTATACATCAGAATAACACATAATTATAATTTTTATTTCGATATGCCCACGGGTTCGACACTTATGACAATTCAACCAAAATTGAAAGTGGTTCGACATAGTCCCAGATATCAATCCGTCTTGTTATACAACAAGTTGCCGTTAGAATTTAAAATCATAACCAGTGCCAAAACCAATTAAGGACATATTTATTGGGGAAGGGCTATTATAGTATGGAAGAGTTCATCAGTTGACAAATGACAATAATGTATATATGAGATATTTTTTTTATTGTGTTATTCATTTGCAGCTTTTGACGTTATATTTGTTATTAAACAACTATTAATTTTATTATTGTAAAAATGAGTTATTGTTATTATTATTTTTTGTTTTTTTTATTTTTATTATCAATATCTTTCTACACAATCGTATGACTTATGCGGGTGAAACCGCGGGGCGCTGCTAGTTAATCAATAAACTAATACAAGTCATAATAATTATTTCCTGACATTCAATGATTATTTATTATTTCTTCAGCAAACCGATGATAATTCACGGCCGCTAAGTAGATTATCGACGTAACCACGTAACCCCCGCGTGCCCACCACGTGACTCTCAATAGAATTAACTTCGCAGTGACAAGTTAAGTCGGTTACCTTTACGCCCAATTTGTTTTTCCACTTACAGTTCATGGTTGAGTTGACCGAGTTATAATCTCTCGTTACCTAATGTTGACCATTCATATCGGTGTAGTCACATAGAATCGTAAAGTTTATTGATATTTGATACTACTTAGTTTCTGCCCGCGACTTCGTTCGTCGACAACCCGGCGCATCGTATCGTCTACCCGCGCTATTACTAGTGACTTTTTTCTTTTTGCTCTGCTCCTTAGTCCTAGCGTCATGTTAAAAAGCATATAAGTAGCCTTCCTCAAAAATTGGGCTATCAAATCCAATAAGAATTTTTCAAATCCGTAGTAGGTAGTAGTTCCAGAGGTTAGTGCGTTGAAATAAACAAACTCTTCAGCTTTCTTTGATTACACACAAGGAAGTTCAAAATCGAATAATACTTTTTGGTATATAATTATCTTTAGATTCTCTTAAGAAATCCAAATGGGGTGCTTAGCGTGGTCATCATCATCTGCCTAGCCTTTTCCCAACTATGTTGGGGTCGGCTTCCAGTCTAACTGGATGCAGCTGAATACCAGTAATTTACATGGAGAGACTGCCTATCTGACCTCCACAACCCAGTTACTGGGTAATACGATACCCTTTGGTAAGACTGGTTGTCAGACTTTCGGGCTTCTGACTACCCGTGACGACTGTCAAGGATCCACGAATGACAGCCGGGAGCCCGGGACCAACGTGCTTTCCGAGGCACGGAGGGGTCTCGGTGCTTAGCGTGGTATAAAATTGTTCTTGTATTTTACATAATTATTACGCATGCGTACCTATTCATTGATAATTCTTAATGAAAAATAAGTAAGTATTTGTTTGTACTCCATAACAGTTACAATACCTACTGCCATAATATTACTTAATACAAATAAACCGTCAACATCAAACACCATTCATACGTCACACCTTGACCTTCTAACTTCATATAATTAACGAAATGAAACTCGGATCATTACACGTTTATAATAAACAAACACAGGTAGGTATGTACATTTGGGGAAATGGGTATTTTTATCAAGCCGAAACTAATCTACTTTGCCGTTTGCCCCGCCGTAATCCGGCTGAGACTCTAAAAAGACCACTTAAGCTAATTTAAGACCCGCAAAAAACTGTTTTGCTTGGTAGGTACATAAGCATCTTGTGTATTGAATTATTTATTAACTTCTATCTGAGAGCGAATCGATGGGAAATTACTTTTTGTATCGAGTTAGATTGGAATCGGTACGTTGCTTTGTGGAAATAAATAACAACGCTTGGTGTTGGATATTGTAAAAGAAAATGAGTGAACGAGTTCTTCCACTTATTTGTTTTCGTGAAAAATATGGAACATTGTCCAACAAAAAATACTCTTTGGTCTGAATAAAATGGATATGCAATGAGGTTGTCTCTGGCTGGATGTGATAACATTCGAAAAGAGAATTAATTAACGTATAAAGAATTAATTATGTACGTCCGCAACGTAATAAATATTCTAACAAACCCCTGAGTTTCAAACTCAGCTATTCTGCATAAAAAACAGCGTTGTTGTACGATGCATAATTAAACCGTTCCTGAAGCTCAATTAAAATATGATATTTACTCGCGTGGTCGGATATCCGGAAAATGTTATTTGAAATATGCACACACGGCGCATTGTAAACGAATCAATACAGGCTGGGCGTGGATACACAGATAATATTAAAAGTAAACCCGCCGATTCAACCCTAGGTAACACTTGCGTTGTGGATGAATAACATTTTGCGTTAGTAAAAACTTTTCTGATTTAAATTCAACACACGATCCCTGGATGTACAGACACATCATGCTACTACAATCTGTCAATTTTCTTTAATATATTTTCAACTTTATCGCTAAAGCATAAGGTGCAAAGTTGATTGGGAAAATTTTACAGTTTCTGGTAGCTTGATGTGCTGGCGTCTGTACATAGCGAGATTGGTGTTCGTAAAAGGTAGATAAGTAGAGCATAGATTAAATACAACATTTTAGTGCTACGCGGGAATGGGACGAAATCTTAACTAGAACGTTATAATAGGTCAGGGAAAAAGTTTTTTCGTATACTTTATACAAATTCATGACATTCTTTTTCATAGTTTATTTACATTTGATTAAGTAATATTTATATGTGCCATTTTGTTCGATAACTTGTTACTATTTTGTTGGTAGTGATATAATATCATTGCTGTAGAAATTTTGGGACTTCTGATCAAAAATCTGCGACAAGTAGTTTTGACAGTCCTCTCTTGATGTTAACCTAACACTACCTTAAGGATTCTCAAGAGACCGAAGCAGTTGGAAATCTGAGGGTGCAAGGTCTGGACTATATGGTGGATGCATTAACACTTCCCAACCAAGCTCTCTCAATTTTTGCTGAGTGGCTAAAGATGTATGTGGTCTGGCGTTATTATGATAAAAGACCACACCCTTTCTGTTGATAGCCGTTTTTTCTCAATTTCTTCCTTGAGTCTCATCAGCTGTTGGCAGTAGAGATCCGAATCGATGGTTTTGCCCGGCGGTAAAAGCTCTTAATGAACGATGCCCTTCCAATCCCACCATACACTCAGCATCACCTTATTTCGCTGTAGTCTGTGGAGCTTGACTGCCAAAGGGCAGTCAAAGGACCATGATCTTCTTCGCACGTTCTTGTGCGTAGGTGATCCACTTTCATCACCAGTTTCACCACCACCATCTTTTCAAAAATGATTCGGTTTCATTACGTTTCAATAGAGAATCGCAAATGAGTACACGATTCATTAGGTTTCATTCAGTGAGCTCGTGTGGCACCCAAATATCGATCTTTTTTGTATACCTATACCTTTTCAAATGGGCCAAAACTGTTTTGTGGTCAGCCTCTAACTCTTTAGCTATTTCGTAACTACTAATATGCCGGTTTTGTTCCACTTTTTCAAAAATGGCATTGAATTTTTCCGTAACAGTCTTTGACATCAAAATTCTCGGACTGAAAATGCTTGAGCTTATGCGTTAAGTCCATAAACATCACATATTTTTTTCGCGGCTTGAGTCGCATTTATCTCTTTTTTGTAATAAAACTTCAAAATGTATCGAATTTCTTAAGAAAAACAATTGAAAAGTGGCGGGAAATCGTTTTTACTTTATATTTTTCTTTTGTAAAATTTCATCCTAATATTGAATGGCATCAAAACCAGTCAGATACAAACACGTACAGCCAAAGAGATTTTACTACAACTTTATAAGTAGGTACCTATAAAATACGAAAAATCTTTTTCCCCGACCTATATTATGTGAAAATAAACTCGTGGTTTGAGCTGAAAGTAGGTATAGGGTAGGTGCTTTTTGTATTATTTTCGCTTTTATACAACCTTCATGACAATAAATTAAAAGCAGTTGTCGGGTTGTATTTATATAATAATATTTTATTTCGTTTCGATTACCAGAAATAGCTTTTATTAGTTCTAGGGTTATAATTACGTTTTATTTTCTACGTGCAGAATTTTCTTTTGAAGTTATTTTATGTTTTAATTGCTTACAGGCTATTTCTTTTTGGATCATTCCGTATTTGCGAATCCACTGCCAAATAGGGAGTGTTTTTAATTGTTTTTCTTGAAGTGTTTGATCTAATTACCTATTTTTAAAGTGTCAATTTTAATAAAGTGCCATAAAACTAATCTAGACACATTGTTTCACTAGGGTAAAATGTTCAATATAAGATCAGAAAAATTATTTGTTTATCAAATTATTAACGCTACGTCTACGTCTTCTGGTACGCGGTCGCCACTCCAGAACCTTTCAGCCATATTGGTCATCTGTTTTGCGAGCAACTTTGTATCGTTACTGTAATATTAATGGATTATCTATTTCTGCGTAAGTTGATTGCTAGATAAACACTCCTCAATTGAAAAGCATTGCGTTTTTAAGTTAATATTATTAAGGCAATAAAGAAGGCGTGTAATTGTTAAAATCGCTTGGTAACCCAGTGACATAACCAAGGCTTGATTTCATTATATTCCCGAAGAGGTCCAAGATATGGCCCTTAGCTACATGGTCACCGCAAAAATAAAATATTGTGAAAATCTTTACTAAAAACACGTTGTCCAAAAGATAACTGAAGCCTACATAAAATTCATATATAGCGGCATTCCTTTCAGGCGGGAGTACATTGAGTACACGATAATCGTGCGAGTCCACGCTACAACATGGGGGGAGATATTACACACATTAGTGTCACGGGGAGATTTGTGGACACACGTTAGAGTACACTGCCGTGTTATAAAAGGTATACACCGAGAGACGTTCACGCATTTTTTCTGTAGTGTCCGTGAACTATTTTTTTTTTGCCAATTGGCGCTTTTATAATGTTAAACATGGCGATATTATCGAGGACGTCCACGGCATCACGATAAAACAGGGAAGTAAAATGCATGGAAATGTATGAAGACGCTTTTAAATTTCCGTCGGCGTGAAATTTCGCCCTCCCCCAATTCAGCCTCTAAGGGGTGGAATTTCGAAAAACTCTACTATATACTTATATACTCTTCACAAAGATCACACCCTCCAAATTCCATATCTTTAGGACCAGCGGTTTAGACTGTGCGTTGATATATCAGTCAGTCAGGCAGGACTTTGAATTTTATATATATAGATTATAAAAGCGCACATTAGGTGTTAACAGTTAAGTGCCAACGGTTAGGTTATTTTACCTACTTTCAAAGAACTAGAAACATTTATTTTCTGAACATTTTAAGTCATTTAGCAGAATTGTGTTTTAAACTAAACAGATGTGCATACTGAACAGGTTTTAAAACGTCTTTCTCCATGATAAGTGTTACGTGAAGCACGGTTTAACAAGGTGTCTTATTCTTGTGTTTTTGTCTACAAATGCAAATTTTTGTCTTACACTCGAGTGGAGTAAACATTTTAGTACGCGGATATTTTTTCATGCACGCGACTGTACAATCACTACTGCAGGCTGTAGATGGGATCCGGGAAAAATATACTGTAGTGTGTGAGGGTGTGTGTGTATAGGGTGTGTGTAGTTTATCTCTATTGTTCGGCGAAGTGTTACGAAATCTGTGTTTATCGTACTCGATAATTATTTTACTGTAGATACGTAGGTAGCTGATCCGGCGAACTTCGTGCGGCCACAGAATCAATAAAAACGAATATTTATAATAGAAAATTAATAATCTCTATTATTATTTGTTTCGTGAGCTTGTCCCATGTTTTAATAGAGTTGTAAATATGACATTTTACAGGTAGAGTACCTAATATACTGAGACTTGAAAACATTTATTGTATACTGGGATGATTAAGATAAAGTTTGTTTTGTGACTTACCTACAAAACCGAATTATAATCAAAGCTTAAGCGCCGTAAGATTTCCATTATTGTGCATATACTCAGTACGATTTCCCGTCGAACCATCAAATGTCACTCACCAACATTTTGCACCGTACAGCGTACCGCAAAACTGTTTTGGCAAGTGAGACAGCAACTGTCTCTATGGGGCGTCAAATACGTCGCGGCAAATTGGAATATCATCTATGGCGTGACGTCATCGGTCTGCCGTGTTGCCTCGAGAATTATGTCTGTTACAGGCCCTGTCGGCTCCGTGATAACGATTCTGTCAGACCGCGGTGAACAAACGTGTACAATGAGATCTTTATTCATGAGATGTTCAGATTTAATCTGAGGCGTATCGGTAGTGGCTGCTCTATGTGTGCGGTTCGACTAACTTTTGGAGACGGATTTTGTTCTGTTTGTTGACAATGTGATACAGATAAGCTATGAATGTTTCTTTTAAAATCTGAAATTATCAATAGCAATTAACAACAGAGGTACATACTAGAATATTATAACCATTTACATATGAGTGCACTCATTAACGTTATTAAAGTAGGACATTTGTATGTACTTTTTTCGTACCTGTAGGTACTCGTACAACAGTCAACAGTATTGTGGAAAATTAATAAAGTTGTTTTTATGACAGCCATAGGGCGTTTTATTGGAGCATTAAATAAACAGTGGCTCGTCTTGCCGAATGAAATCAGTTCCTATTTTTATGTTCTATAAATGAATGGGTATTTCCTCTAATTCCAATAAATGAACCTGCTATTGAATTGACAAAGGCTTGTTTGAATTGCGAAATAAGTTGATTAACACAGGAATAGAAAAATATCCGCCAAGTTCGGCAGTTTTGAAGTTAACGTCAAATATTTAAAGTTGCAGGAAATTCTAGCTGTTCATCAAGTTTGAAGTAGGTAAACATGAATACAAGCGTTAGAAGCAACGAGGACCGCGGGCTGTAATTTTCTTTGTGTAAGACAACGTGGATAATATGCGGGAGATACTCGTAAGTAAACTTTTGCGGTGAACGCACGGCGATGGCGTCGTCACTGTTATAGATAACATTACCGTTGCGTCGTGCTTTGATATGCGTTAAATTGCTTCGCCTTGCAAATATTATCGCGATGTTCTTGTTTTTTTCATATTTAAGCAGCTTAAAATTTGATTAGTTATAACTCATAGGTAAGTTATGACTAAACTAAATAAAGCTAAACATTTTAAAATTCTGTAAGTTTCATAATTATGTACGGTATGCTTAATGTGGTTTATGTTATGCTGTCTTTGCTTAGAGCACATAAGTAAACACAAAATTTATATCTAACCTCATATGAATTTCATGAATTTTGACTGCAACGTTATATTTCTATGAACTTGCTTTGTCTAAACACTGAGAGCGTATTCAGAATATCCAATTACAAGCAATCTCATATCAGCTATAGCCTTCGATGGTGTGCGCCTATCGACCCGTTTGTGTAAACATAACTACTATTGAATTACGTTTGTGACACGTGAGCGAAGCCTCTAAGAACATCATCTGCCTTCATAAGCAATAATATTAATCCAAGCAACAACACGTCGACACCGTTTGACCTATAAATAAACCGTATTCCACAAGGTAACATCGTAGGCCCCGATTTAATTAAAGAAGTCCTGAAATGTCAAGAGTAATCGCATAAAGAAATAATTTACTTTCGATTAAATATTCATCTTATATTTAGATGAAAGTTCCAAAAATATCGCTGCGGAACGTTAACCAATTAGAGATAATTTTGCGCATTCCGTGCTCGGTCATCGTTTTAAGTATATATAATTTTCAATGATGCTAGACATTCATAATCGTCTCCGTTATCGATTTTACATCGCGATGCCAATCAGCTTGACTTGCGAGTGCTTCTTTTTAATTAAAGGCCACAGACGGAGTAGGCAGCCACTGAGGTAAAGTTTTTGTAGCACTCTTCAAAGAGTTTCCGTTAATTAAGGTCCCATCTAAACAAAGGACGATGTGGCGAAGTAGATGGCACCGGCGATGTGGCAATTTGTCTCAATGAACGAGCTGGGCGGTATAAATGTACAGCTCTACATAAGTACTACCATATATTCTTCTAAGCACCCGAGTGTTACTTCACTAAACTTACGTTGAAAGTGTCCGGCATTGCATTCAAGGAGCCATTACTTGTGATGCTGTTAGCTTACAATAATGCGGGACTGCGGGCTAAACAAAACTATCTGTTATGATTTAATATGTATGTTTACTGGCCTTATTTCGTATTCACAGCATAAAACAGTGTTTCCATCAAATATTCTGTGTAAACGAAGCGTTCATAAAATATTTACGGAGCTTGAAGCCCGCACCGCGTCTAGTTTATGCATAAAATTTTATTCAGCGAGTGAGTACTGATAATGCGCTCAGATACCGTGAAACATAGCGAGAATAATTCTCCACCATAGAGCTTCCAAAGTTTTATGGTGGAGAATAGAGAATAATATCTCATGTCCCGAGTAACTTATTACGTACGGTGTTAGTACGTAAGGTGATTATATGGCTAGAAGAGTTCTTCTACATTGGTACACGGATGTTGCTGTTTAACAGAACTGCAATGGGTATTCGTCTAATAATTTCTCTATTTTCTGTTAAGTTATATGAATAACATTATCACCTCAGGGCATTTTAAATTATGTAAATATTTGAATCTTTAATAAAACAAAGAGAATAACTCTCTAGTGAGGTAAATGTCAATTCTAGTAAGTACCTATGTTCGAGGCACATCTTTAGATATCACCCCGATTTAAGAATTTTTATATCCAATGTTGACCACATTGGAGATAAAAATTTGACAACCATTTTATTTTTCCATCAATTCAGACCCGTCTCAATGTTTGGAACTTCTTTAAAATTCAATAAAATATTATTACGTTCGATATTGGCGTCCCGAACGCGCAGTCAGCATTTTGTTCGATTCCTGATTTTAATTTGATTTAGTACTCAGGGTTTATTATGAAGTGATAAAGTATTTTCGAGTTTTATTAAACTGTGGTGCATATCACTGATTTAAAAAAGAATAGGAACACCAACTACAATTCATTTTACATAGGACCTTAGTTCTGTATTGTTCGTTGTGTGTTCTGTTTAAAACAAAAGAATGCTATTTTCTTTAAAAAATACTAGTTGACATAGTTTGAATTTTCAAAAGAACAGAAATGTTTCGACTATAAAACTGTTTGATTCACGATTCTAGATATGCCATGACCTACAAAGGGGTACCCAATATTGTTGTATAGTTCTTAATACCTGAATTATATTTAAAAACCGCCTCCTTTTCCTTTTAAATTTCTTTTGCTTTAATTAAGACTAAAGCCATTATTTTCCATGTCCTTTTACGCAGACAGAAACTAGAAAACCAAAACTTTGTCGAAGTGACGTCATTATACCTCTCCCTCTCCTCAGTTTATTGTTTTAACATCAAATTCCTTCTCGTGTTGACATCTTGTCGTAACTTTGAAATATCATGCCAATGTTTAGATGATAACGTTTTCAATTATTTCGGTGTCCTCCAAACTTATCGTAAAGGAACATAATACAATATATTATGTATACGCAAATTTATTATGAGTGGCTGTGACGTACCATGTGGCGCTATATATGTAGGTACCCATATATTATTTGCATTCCCATAATGATGCCTGAGTTTGTCAATGATTACACGTGTATGATTACACGTGTATGATTACACGTGTAATATCTACGTACCCATAAGTTTAACCTAGATACATGCAATGTAAGAACCGTTTCAAGTCTTTTCTGAAACTCGTCAGTCTTGCAGCTATAAAATTTATATAGGTATGTGCATGGATGAATGGAAAATTAAAGTTTATTTTCTGGTTTGTTCATCATATTTTTGTTATAAGGAAATCAGAAGAGAATGTTTCACGGACCACTGTGTATTATTTATTAATTAAGATCAATTATAAATAATTGTTCTTTACTGGCTTAGGCACATTAAATTAGACCAGTATCTCATCTGATCACCTACTCAGTTACTTTGATATAATGAGTTTTTGCGCATGTGTCCACATGCCAATAAAAATACAGAAAATCACTGATGTGGTCAACTGGACCCACGGGTCCAGTTCGAGTGGGTCCAGTTGACTAAAGACTCGAGGTTTCTTCTGTTTTCCTACACTGACAACACTATTATTCTGAGAAATGACATCTACCATTACTCGCCCATTGTGCCACCCCTTGTAAAATTTCTACATTTAAATCTGTAATATTTATGGTATACATAAAAAAGAGTATTCTATTGTATTCTACTCTACCATTACACTAAAATGATTAAGGTTACGTGAAAGCAATAAAAAACCTATTCGGGTACACAGACAAAGTCATAAAGTGTCGAAACAGTGTCTGCAAAGATTTATTAATCAAAACCTCAACTGAAACGGAACAGAACGCGCCAGCTCAAAGGATCCATATTTAAGTGGATTCCTACTGGATGTACCTACAGCTACCTCGATGAAAGAACAAAATACTATATTGACATTGTGTCAGGTTTCATTTTGTAACTAAGTAATTTTGTCTAGAACCAAAAAGCATTCGTGAATTACTGTTCAAAAGTAATCTTCTAGTAAAGTAAGTTTCTTCTCAGAGTAGTGAGATAGGAAACGCAACATCATCTAGTTTAAAAAAATATGATTGACGTGTAAAAGTGTTTGTGCGAACCTACTTACAGAAATAAAATCATTTGTCATTTAACCTTTTTATACAGTTTAATGTGTGTGCTAGCGTAAGATTTTAATAGGTATTAGTGTGTTGCTAAACACAGATTAATGTAGATGCATTGATGTGTGGTAACTAATCAGTTGAGTAAAGTTCGAGTCACGATTAAGAGGAATTACGGGTGGTCGTTTCTCCATAGAAAAGCTCTCGCCTGTTTTCTTTCTAGTTAATGACCATAAAGCAATGATTTTTTACAGAATAATAAATATTAACTATTTGTATGTCCCTATGTTTTCCTTTTTGATGATACTTTGATGATGATTTGATTATTTTTATAAACACTAGAACCCTCAAAAATGCCGATTTAAACCGCTGTCAACAGAGACCTAGTGTATAAATTTGACAACTATTAATGAAAAACGGAAACCATAGGGACACTGTATATATCCTTCTTATTCAGTTTATGAAATATCTTTTAAATTTGTCTAATATTGGACGAGGAAATAGGCGAGAGCCAAACCACAAATTATGACTTTTTACTTAGGCTTTTTCAAAAGTCTCTCCGACCGCATTTCCTTTTAAATATGTAATTTCTGGGGAAGCGTGCACCCATCCTCGATTGCCATATTGCTTATCATCAGGTGAGGTCGGTCAAACGAGAGCCTATACATTCCATTGCGTTGTTGTAGACTCGGCCGCGGAACGTAATGTCAATTTAGTTTCATAAGCTGCGTTTTTTATGTGAAACATCGCCACGTTCTCCACGCGCTCGGAACTCGGCTCTCTCTCGGAGTTACGAAATTAATTTTGGTATTCAATTAATATGTATTTTTTACAGAAAGAATATTTTCTTTAAAAAGTATGAATATTTTGTTTTTGACTATACTATATTTATTTCCTTTCAGAAACCATTCTTTCATGCATATTTTTTATACAAAATAGTTTCTATGTTTCACATCTGCCGCCCCGTCTCGCGACGGCACAATTTTTTTATTTTATTGTCCATAGTGCCGTAAAAAAGTGTACAAATTCATCTGATTACTTAGTTAGTTTGTCAGGAATGTCATCATATCCGTCCACAACTTATAGATCTCAAGAGATACAAAAGTACAAAGACTTATCGCTGAAATTACAGAACTAATGTTCCGGTAATATAAATATTCATTCAACAAACCAGTGCTTGTTGTAATATATTCCTACAAATTAACTTATTAGCTCACCGTATCTTGCGTTCCATCAACAAATAGGAGCGGTTCTCATATAATAAGTATAAAGCGACCGCCGCTCGAAGATGTTATCCCAAAACTTTGTTACCCACCGAAATTTATTCAGAAACCCTTTACAAGGTTAGCGCAACCGAAACCGGGCCACGGATGTGTAAAACCACGTTAACTTACCGCTAGATGGGTTCCCCGGCTTGCAATATTCCGAATATTAGATTCGAGATTACGTGAAATAATTCGGAAAAGTTGGCTCGAATTTGTTAATGTAATCCAATAAGAATGTTGTATTCCGTGTTTCAAAATAGTCATGTCATGTTTAACCATGGCTATTTTTAGAGCATGCAAAATGTAAATTATCCGAATTACTTGTTTTGCTCTTTTTAGTCTGAAGAATTTTGACATTCACATTTTCCCAAAGGATTTTCCGTCAGTAGTAAATAACTAGATGCTACTAGATAACGTTTACAGCTCGCTATAAACAGCGCGGCACCGTCGCGAGAGTTATTCCCTCTCTTTCACTCCGGGATCAGCATAGCCGTCTTACCCATAAAAGTTAAGTGGTGTTAAAGTAGGAATAATGCTATCGAAGTAAATGGCTTAGAGCTTTCGGGAAGAGTTGCATGGTGCATTTACATAGATGACGCCCGCCCGCCCGACCCAACGGAGACTGTAAACATTTATTTACGCCGTGCTTTATTTTTTGCAATAAATGTGTATCAGCCAGTCTTTTTGAATTATAATTTTTGTCAAGCCAAAATCAAACCTATATGTATGTTAATCCCTCAGAATAATAGTTATTATTCTGAGGTTAATCCCAAATCGGCTTTTGTCTCTATTGGGTTGCGCAAACACTGCATAAGTACATAGTTAACTCCAAGAGATACAATCCTTACATATGACCTTTTACTTGTCGATTACAAATGTTTCCTAAAAACAGACTAACTTTTGTAGGTACCCCATTACAATTAAAGCAAAACGATCTCATAACTCGATTTCTATTAATCAAATTCTTTAGCTGTCCCTGAACATCGTGCCTGCACGGCATTACCCCACCCACAATCATAGTTAATGATTGCGACACGTAAATTAATCAATCTATTTACTATTATCAGCTTCACGCCCTTAATCGTCCATACAATTGAAACTAACTGACGATAACGGAACTAATATAATCGGGGTTTCACTGAGTTACATAATTAATGAGCTGTTAATGGAGAAACATATATCTTCAGCGTTTTGGAAAAGAAACAAGGGATTTTTTATTATGAATAGGTACCTACCTACATATAAATGGAAAAGTTCTGACTTACTCACTCACTCAGTGAATAACACATCAACGCCCAGGAGGCCTACCACAAGCTCTTAACGCGATCCATTTTAGGAACTAAACTGAACTGTTCTTCTAATTCGTACCATGACGTCAGTTTAGGCCGTGCCATCTGCTGACAGCGATTGTCCCAAATTGAGTCGCAAGTTTTGGTTTCATTCATACTTGTTTGGTACCATGACGTCCATAGAGCAGCTCAAGCGATGCAGTTTGGGAACCTAAACTGAAATGTCATGTTTTTGAATCGTTTTTAATTAGATCATGGATGGCCACCTGATCCAACCATTGGGAGTTAGCCCAGGTAGAACGGGCGTGTTTTTCCCGCGGCGATTTTTTTCGGGCACTGGATTTTCAACGCACTGCTTAGCGTCGAGAGTTGAAAATCCAAGAGTGTGTTTATTTAATCGCTGGGACTCGCTCTGTAGGATTTTCAATTCTCGGCTTAACGCCGAGTGTTGTAAATCTATTGCGCGATAAAATTCCGCCGCGATATTTTTACGTACGTGCGCACGTGGGCTTAGAAAGCTAAACTTTTGCTCAGAGATTCTCTTTACGATGTAAATAAGGAATAAAGCCCTACTTTCCGAAATTCCTATGGAATTCCTAGTGAATATAGGGCAAACGAAGTCGCAAAAAAGAGCTAGTAACAGATAGATATACTAATCTTCGTTTATTAGGTCAATTTATAAGCAGAACACGTTCATCATGATGTGCTTTCATAAATATTTCTATTTCGCTCCAAGTGAAGTGTGCTCGTTAACTCAAAATTAATATGTCAGCTTGTTTCAGCCGCGGGCAGGCTTCGCGGGACAGGGAGGTGATTAACTTGCACCCTTTCACGCTCATTAAAGTTAATACATTATAAACTGGGAAAAAGCTCTCGGAACAGACATCGGAGAATTAGGTTTTGGCTCAGATAGATGAATAATTTTAAGTTCTGTCATTCTTCATCGCAGAATGAGATTACAGTAACTAGTTTCAAAGTTAATGCATATTTAAGCAGGCGATCGCTACACTCTCTTCATTTCATTCTGTGCTCTGAACATAAGTAGAGGCTCCAACTAGGCATCTACAGTATGAAACGCAATAAAAAAATATTACCATAAAAGTACACCTGTATCAATATAAAAATCGAGGCGGAATCTATAAAAACGTAAAACCAATTACGGAATAAAACGTTTACGTAGCGCAGAACGATAAAGACCGATGTAACACTACCAGCGGTATTACCCCCCACCCTGTGAATTTGGTGAAATTTTAGCTTTTTAAATATTCACAGGCCGCCTAATGACGTTCTTTAACAATGGAAGGGTTAACTGACGAAAGAAGATTCCTTATTTTAGATACATTTTCGTTAACGAAGCGTTGAGGGCGCCACTGTGAGGCAATGGACGGTAACATTCAAATTGTTTGGGGCTAGTTACGTAATCAATGTTTCGGAAACTAATATCTACTGTATTCTAATGTCAAGTTTAACCAAGGTTAAAAGTTTGTTAGAATTATATTCTTTACTTAATCCACCATTTTTGACTAGCTACCAACAAAGGCTTGATTAAAGTTTTTAATAAATCCGGTAACAAAATGTTACTCACAGAAAAATAACAGTTCATCTCTCAGATTAACGGTTCAGCTGAATCAATCATGTGCGCTCATACGAATACCCTTTATTCATCGATAAAATTGTCAACCAAAATGCTTCGACCGAAAGCCAGAGCTTACTGAAAATAAATCGTGTGTAAGCTTACTTAAATAAATACAAACTGTTAGTCTAGTTTTCGTTGGAAACTCCGCTAGTTTCGTCAAAGAACTATTCTCGAGCAATATTGATGTACTTAGTTAGTTTTACTTGCTAAGCAATTCGTAAGTCCTCAATCGCTTTTGAGTTTGAGTTAGGGCAGTAAAGTGGTTTTGGCGAATTCTAAGATCTGATGTAAAATCCTTCAACTGTAATTCCGTTCATGTGAGATTTTATTTTTACAGCAAGATGTATAAAATCGTTATCAGGACAAGTTTTATTTACTTACGTATAGGTAGAATGTTCATCTTTGATGCAATGAGTCTGAATCCACATACCTGGAAAAGAAAATATAGCTGAATTAGATAATAATTTAAAAGTATCATGAAAAGTACATACAACGTCAGGTTAAAAAGTATTTATAGATTTTTATCATACTAAATACTGGTTTACATTCCTACCTACAAATAACATCATTATTATCCTTTATTTCATTTTACACATAAATTATATTTTTAAATAAATTAGAATATAAAAAATTGCCCAACAATGCGGGACGTGTCCCGAAGTACCACTTTCTGTATCAAACCCTTGATCTAGCTGCCCAACGAGGGCCTCCTCAGGTCGAGGTTTTTGGATATCCATTGGCTGTCACGACTATCGGCACAAAGATCGCTGAGTCCACATCATTATTATTACTACCAAAATCAATACTTTTGTATAGGAAACACCTAAATGAGATATCGATATGAGAAGCAAAGAAGCCCAGAAACAAAATATAAATTAGGAATGAGGTACCTACATATCTACCAATCGTGAATCCAATATTTCTCGAAAAAAATATTTTGGTACAAAGGGAACTTATTCCCTTTCGGAACACTAATCTTATTGGGTACTCAATATTGTGTTGTTTAGCCAACTAAATGCTAATGGACGATTTTCAATTAGATTCGTTCGAACGCCGTCACTCGGTTTAATATCTAAGAATTAATTAAGATTCAGGGTTATTTAACTCAATTTAGGCGTTGGGAAATAAAACGTCTAATTGATAAAAGGATATAATTATGCATGTACAATTTTATTTGTTACGTAGTCATCATTTTCAATGTGTAATATTCACTTTCCGTGGACTAAGGTCGGTTGTTTTTATTGCGTATACGATAAACTCCCCAAGGAACCCTCTGAAGCAATGGGTAACAATAATATACAGTATAAACGCTAAGAGTAGCGTACTCAACAGTAGTTTGTAAGCCCGTAGCGATCCGACCCAGTATGGGGCTCCGAGTGATCCAATTGCGAACCACGTAACGTCGAACGGCAATTTTATTTTTCTTTAATTCCCTGAATTGCCATTGAAAGTTTTACTGCAGATTCTACTAGACGATTCTTAGTTTCAATATTTTTTCGCGTAATGATTTTCTTTCCTTATTCTACTTATTCTGGAAAGAGTGTAGGGAGGTCTTTGTCCAGCAGTGGGACATTAATGGCTAATAATAAAATAATAAATTCTACATATTAATGAAAATACAGTCATTTATAAATACCTAGACCATTGTGTCCTTCATGTCATTTACATATACACCCTTAAATTTTGATCGTTTTAATCCTTAAAAGGGGTCATTGTACTCATCATTATGAACAACTTTTACTATGGGACCAACCCTGAAATCCTGAAAAAAAAAATCAGCTGATCCATACATTTATGTTAGCATAACTCGACATAATGTATGGATCAGCTGATTTTTTTTTCAGGATTTCAAGGTTGGTCCCATAGTAAAAGTTGTTCATAATGATGAGTACAATGACCCCTTTTAAGGATTAAAACGATCAAAATTTAAGGGTGTATATTATTTTCTGCCCGCGACTTCGTCCGCGTGAAATTTCACCCTCCCCCATTCACCCTGTTAGGGGTGGAATTTCGAAAAACCTTTGTTAGTGGATGTCTACTCTTCACAAAGAACACACTCTCCAAATTTCATGTCTCTGGGACCAGCGGTTTCGGCTGTGCGTTGATATATCAGTCAGTTAGGACTTTGAATTTTATTACCTAGATATATTGTAAGTCGGCATCAAAATTCAGTTTACAGATTGATCTACTCCAATAAATTGAAATTTCAGTCTCAGACACGTTTGTTTTGTTATGAAGTAAGAACGACTTGCAACGATACACAAGACAGTCCATTCTGAATTGTCCGCATAAAGTAATTGGTTCCAACGTTGCATTCAGTAGCAAGTTGCTAGCTTTTAACCTAAGAACTCCATTTTATACCAGCCAATTACTTTTCACGATGAAAGAGGAAACTCCGAAACGAATTTTGTCATCCTAATAAAGTTATTGCCAGTAAAAAGGTAAAGTAATTCGTGTTACAGACGGAGAAATACAACGTACGACCCCGAAGCCGCAGGGATGCTGTATTTATCGTCCGGAGGTCTTTGTAAGCGGGTGTTGTGTCGGCCATATTTTAATTGCGGTCGCGCCTATTCACTAGCTCTCAACGGGCCCCATGCGGGATGTTGGCCTGACAGAGGCCGATAAATTGCTCACTTCGGCAGCGACCTACTCTGTATTGTACCGCTAGTAACAAAGCCCATTATCCTTGGCCATAAACAGAGAAATTCTTGTCCAAACACGAAAAACGTCCACACCGACAACGGTCGGGTGTGAAACACCAATTTAGATTTTCCGAGTCCAGAAAAACTTATTTAGAGAGTCAACCGGGCCGCACCCAAGGTCGTACCTATCTAAAGTTTGGGAGGGATAACTACTTTCTTCTCAGGTAAGTAGATAATCTGTTAGGACTTTGGGAAAACTCTGTAGAGGCAGGAAGATAACTCGAGAATCCACTTTTGGTACCAATTTGCTCAATAAATGTGAACATTAAATTAAATTATACATCTGACTGCGTGGCTAAATCAGTTCACTAGTTAATTACAATACGTAGTGCATAATTGGAACTATATTGAATTAACTCTGAGTTATTCAATTGGAATTTGTTGTAGTTTACTGAAATTTTCATTGATTTTATGGACTCTGAATATTGCTATATATGAACGATTATTACTTTATAATGTCGATAACGGTGCCTCGATTTTTATTGAATGATAAATTGTTGACTGATTAAAAGCCCATTGTTTATGCTTATTTGATGACTGTTGGGGTAGAGGATGTTCAAAATTGTACCAATCTACCCCTCCAAAATATCAGAGATATAAAATTGACAGAAAATATCCCATTAGTTCTACCGTGGAACTGTTCAGTAGAACAAGTGGGAAATAGAGACTCCCAATAGTTCTACTATTTTGTTATACCTAATATCGTAGTACTAGTGAGAAAAAAAAAATCCCATTAGTTCTACCGTAGAACTGCTCAGTAGAACTAGAGGGAATCATTTCATCTAAATCGGTTCAGCGGCGTAAGCGTGAAGAGGTAACAGACAGACAGACAGACACACACTTTCGCATTTATAATATTAGTATGGATACAACGACAACTATAAGAAAATATACAAAAAATTGTATTTACTCCCACATGAAAATTAGCTTTATAGAAAGGAGAGAATAACATAAAAAGATGAAATCAGCCGCGTGGCCTCGTGGCTTTATTCTCGTGTCGTCACCCCTACACAACATTACAAATTGTGTATATGCAGAAGCTCCACTCAATATAAAAATATTTATTCTGCTATACGGTAAAGTTTCTCAAAAGCTATCCAAGGATTGGAATCGCGCATGAAAGGCGATCGTTCGGCAGCGAGATGGGCAGACGATATTATTTCCATTTGGGTAATAAACTTGGATAAATGGGGGCTATTGCAGTGTTCAGCTAATGTTTAATAAAGATTGGTTCTGCAGCTCTGGATAGACAGAGGTGGAGGGAGAGTAGGAAGGTCTTTGCCCAGATGTGGGACAGTAACGGCTAATAAAAAAAAAATGGTCAGCAGTGGGTGAAGTAGACCCCTACTTCACCCACCACGTGGATGATAATGACGATGACGAGAAATTGGCAGATTAGTCACCTGCCAATCTATTCTCTAACATTATCACCGTGAAATCTTAGGTGCAATGAGATTTTTACAGAATAGCACTACCGGGCCGAATGACAGGCCACTTCACCATGTTTTCAAGGTGGTTTTTGACGGTTTTCACGCTGGTGTTGAGATGGCCTCTACCCAAATAATTGATATTATAGTGAATATTATTATATGAGTTACTAGCGTCTGCCCGCGACTTCGTCTGCTTGAAATTTCAGGTCCCGACCCACCGCGTCGCATCGTATTGCCTGCTCGCGCAATTACTTCGTTTTCACACACTGTTCTCGGACTTTTAACCTTTTGCTCGGCTCCTAAGGGTGTTAGCGTGATGTTAAGTAGC
Source organism: Hydraecia micacea (assembly GCA_914767645.1). Lineage (NCBI taxonomy): Eukaryota > Metazoa > Arthropoda > Insecta > Lepidoptera > Noctuidae > Hydraecia > Hydraecia micacea. The sequence continues at coordinate 15,872,320 of OU611776.1, forward strand.
CTATAGATTTCCTTAAGAATTGGGCTGTCAAATGCAATATTTTTTCAGATCGGGTAGTTCCAGAGATTAGCGTGTTCAAATCAAACCAACAGACAAAGCTGAAGAGCAGCTTTAGTACCTATAGATAAGGTGTTCTTCGGAGTAGGCTTTCTGTATCTACTTGGTGTTTCGACTCGGCAGCAAGCACGCATGGTTACGTCGAAGGGGTCTGAAGCCAAAGTGATCACACCCACCAAACATAAAAAATTGATGATTTTCATTTATATTCCACTCGCGGGTTTCAAGTCATGATTTTATAAATATGTTGTTATGAAAACGGCTATTTCCTTTTTGAATTTTTAATGCAAATGCGAGTCAATTAGGTTTCGGAGTTTGTGTATTAAATTAGCATAGTAAAGAAGTTCAAAATTGTTTGCATAAAAGAAACGTTTAAAATTAGGCAACAGCCCAAAAAGATAATTTGAATTTAAAAGTGTTTTTGTCAGGAGATTAAAGTTTTTTCATCACTAATGTGTCTAATTGCATCATCATCATCATTTCAGCCGAAAGACGTCCACTGCTGGACATAGGCCTCCCCCAAGCACCTCCACTTCGACCGGTTCTGCGCTTCTCGCATCCAACGGGTTCCTGCGGCCTTCACAAGGTCGTCGGTCCGCCTTGTGGGAGGCTTTCCAATGCTACGTCTTCCGGTACGCGGTCGCCACTCCAGAACCTTTCGGCCCCATTGGCCATAAAATTGCATAATGACATAGAAAACAGTATAATTTAAAATAAAACCTATTTTTAAATTTTTTATTTTTCGTGATATAGGTACTATCGCTGCAATGTTTGTCAATGTTAGCGCTTTAGTTTGTCGAGTGAAAATTGTGTCGCGCTATCGTTCGTCGATCAAAAGGTTCGTCCTCCCATCGTTTGTCGTGAAAACAATCAGTCGCACTAACGTACATCGAGCTGATGTGCTGTCGCACCACTGATGGCCGACATACCGTACTGTTGCCCTAACATTTGTCGCGTATTTGTTAGTCGCAACTTTGACGCGGAATCGTTTCGGGGTTCTTACGAAGAGATATTAGCTTTCTTGTTTATTTTAATTACATTTTTTTTCAATTAACCTATTTTGTCCCACTGCTGGGCAAAGGTCACCCCGATATTATTCCACTTTTCATTGTGCTGTGCCTTCTCCGTTCGATCGGTCAAAAACGAGTACAAATCGTCACGTTAGTATTTCTTCAGCCCTTTTGTACAATATCCTATGATAATTGCTCAACTCATTAATGATAAGCGAAATGATTTTTCGTTGCCGTTCAACTTACGTCGTCATTTATCTGTTAAGTTTACGATCTATGTTGTGCTAAGAATTAATAATACCTCATGCTAACGAATTACACACGAGCTTAACAAAATAACTGTTACGAACAAGTTATGAATACTTAAATGGAAACGCGCTAACTAAGTCGCTGAATAATAAAGGTCGTTTTAAAATAGTGTAGCGTTTAACCTTGGTACGTTTTAGCGGGCACACTGCGCTGGATTGGACACTCCAGACCCTTGGGACCTTCGACTAACATTTTGTAGTACATTCGTAACATAACGTACTTGTAATACCATAACTTATTGCAGCAATAAGTTATTTCTCACGTCCAACGTTAAGTCAAAGTACAGCAGCTGTACATTGACTTAACGTTAGACGTGAGATCGAAATGGGCACTCCGTTTTCTGTTTTTTGGATTAGAACTAATTCGGGGCCGCGCTGCTGTACTTTTTTAACAATGGTACACTTGACACTAGACATTAGCACATTATGTGTACTCATGACTATAAACATCCATATTGCTTGGAGAAACATGAGCTATTAATAAATACGTGATTAAAATAGAATAATAAATACCTATGTACATCAACTAACATATTATATACGGTATAGGTACCAAAGGGCTGGCCTATTTCTTAGGCCAAAGAATCAGCGTTACCATCCATTGTGGGAAACACAAATTTAATAGTGATATGGGACAAACTAAGAATTTTTTGGAATGTGGGACAAAACTTCGGGACGAACGAAGAATAAATCCATTGTGGCAATGCTGGCCGCCTATTAGTCACTTTTTCCATTGAGAGTGATGCGGACCAATTTCTTGATGCGCTTCTCCTTTTTATATACTTCTACATTACATAATATTATTTAGTTTAGTGTTAGCTTGTAGATTTTTAGTAATCCGTGTTTCAAAGAGAACATTCAAATGGCTAGGACAAAAAGCGTCAGGGAAAAGGCTAGAACGACTATGAAATGAAGCTTTCAACATAATGTTAATATTAGTGAGGTAAACTGGCTTTCCGCCTGCAAATGACAGTTGCACCGTTGCATTAGCATATCCGAGCCGTCTGCTGCCAGCTTCCGCCCCTTGGGACTTTCCGTGTGTTAAATGTCTTGGAGGCATCTTGTCGAATGGCTTAGAATTGGGGACAGTATCATCTGGTAAACTCTAATGAGTTTAGGTAAATTAAACTCTCAGAGCTGGTGACTTCACACGTTACAATAGAAACGCTCTCGCCTGTTTTCTTTCTAGTTAATGACCATAAAGAAAAGATTTTTTACAGAATAATAAATATTAACTACTTGTATGTCCCTATGTTTTCCTTTTTATGATACATTATTTTTATAAGCACTAGAACGGAGAACCCTCAAAAAATGCCGATATAAACCGCTGTCCGCTGTGCCTAGTGTACAAATTTGACAACTGAAAAGTCTTCTGGTAGTAATAAGTGCAATCTTGTTTATCAACACTAGTCATAATTCTCCATAAGTGTTGCTTTTTACTTACATACACTTAAACACACAGTTCGCAACAACAATAACTTACATTGAAGTATGTACAGTTAAGAACAAAAGCTTGTAAAAAGTCGTAAACTGTTTTTATAACCTTAGTTATTATACGTGCTGCGTTTTCTAAAGAATTGTTTACACTGCTAAAATGGAACAATAAGGCCTATATACGCCTGAAAAAACTCACAAGCAATTACATAGTTTTTAATAAGAGCTATTACCTGACTATAAATTAAAACAAAATTCGAATAACAATCTTGTAAAGAGCTGTTCTACTTTAGCTTCAAAACTTCATGAATAAAGTTGGCGAAGGGGAAATTTAAAATTAATTTTTTCGAGCGAGTGCGGATGAATTTTTAAATTCAGTTTATATTTCAGGGAAAAACGAAGCTGCACGCATGGAAGCCTTTGTTTGTATATTGATAGCTTGAATAGGATTTTCGCAGCGAGCTGTGAAATATGCAGGAATTTCCTATTTATAGATTTTGCGGTAACCTAGTTTTCATGAATATGTGGTGAATTTGCGTCATTAGGGAATAAAAAAATAGTGAATAGTATAATTTGAAGGCTGTATACCGTTTGCGAGCGACCTTATTACAAGCTCCCTAGCTGCTATAGGTGGCTCGGCTCGCCACTGTATCAGCATCAGAAGGTAGGTCGGTTCTTGGCCTATATTCCCTCTCGCTTACTCTTGCAAGTCGTAATATGCGCTGTCTTGTTTCGCCGTGACGTCACGACGCAACCCCTCCGCGTGTGGGTGTGTGCGTGTGTTGATTATACGCAGCCTGTCTATGTGCGACGCTCCGTTGATTATGATAGTTTAATTTATTATTTTTTTCATCTGGTTGATTTGACTTTGCTAATAGGGCTATTTATTATGAAGACATTTTTATTATTTAAATATTATTTTTGATGATCAAAAGATTTAATGTTTGTTTTGAATCGAAAACAAAGAAATCTGGAAGAATTCGGCACTTACAAATCAGCAAAACGTTAAATTAATTCAATGTCTAAGAATGTATTACAATGACGACTATAAAAGCTAACTAATACATAGACGTCTTTGGAGATTAACATAAAGACAATTGCAATCGACGGCGGAGTGGGGAGGGGGGAGGAGCAGAGGAACATAATTACTTAACAGATGCTTTACCTTATTGTATCAGATAAAACGATGAAACTCATCGAAGCGAACAGATTTTAAGGTATTTGAATCCATTTCCAATTAACTTTAGCTGGTTTTATGTTTCCGAGACTTTTCCCTTGAATAACTGTACCTAGTTCTTGGTTTCATTTATCCGAGTTTGTGTCATATCATACCTAAATAATGATTAATTTTAAGCGGCTTATGATGATTCCACTGCTGGGACACAGGTCTCCTCTCTCTAAGGTTTGGTAGAAGTCCCATGTCTTTGTTTTTATGGTTCTAGGACATGCCGGTTTCCTCACGATGTTTCCCTTCACCGTTTTGAGAGCAGTGGTGATGTAATAATTTACACAAAATAAAGCACTTGACTGGGTTCGAACCTACGACGTATGTACAACACGTAAGTCGCGGCCGTTACCACCAGGCCACCACAGCTGCAATAATGATTGAGCTGTAACTAATTCACAAACGTTTTCATAATTTTCAAGCATGCATTTACTTTAACCTCAAATAATCTCAACCATTACACTCATGGACTAACTTACATCATAATTAGAGCACCGCCGTGTCCTCGTAGAGGCGATCGGCTACGGCGGCGACCTCTCGCGTCCGGCCCTGGTTCAAGCCATGGTCCGGGGCGAGAGGGAGTGGGAGGCGGTCACCTCCTTCTGCGAAGCAGTCATGCTAGCGAAGGAGGTGGCGGGACGGCTCAGGGAGAGAGCCGCACGCCTCAGCCGCCGCGGGAGACGCTACGAGCGTCGGGAGCCGCGTGACGACTCCCGGCCACCGTAGGCGCGGGCCTGCGGACGGAGAGAAATGGGTAGCTCTCCGTCCGATCAGGACCAGGCCCGTGCCGGACGGCGCGTATGTGTTCCACGCGCGCCTCAAAGAGATGTCAGCATTAAGGAAGGGGCCCGCCAGGGCCGAAGCCTGCCGGGGTAGCGGGATCGTCCGAAAGGGTTACCGCTGCCCCGGAACATAAAGGGCTAAGGAAGGAACACGGGTGGGTTTTAGTCAGTAAGAGTCTGACACTCCCTTCCGCTCCACCCAGAGCGGGAGGAGTCATTAGATGATTTCCCATCCAAAAAAAAAAAAGGCAAATATTTCGACTTAATTTTATCCCAAACGTTCACCAAACAGGATTATTACTCGCAGCTTTTTGATCACGATACAACGAAGCGCCCATTGTTCGAATTCACATACGTCATACCGTACCGTATCCAATTTATAAATTCCGATCACATAGTTGTCCGATTTTGTGATCGCTTTATACGTTGCACTTTTGATTAATTTCGGTCATTTGTACATTCGCCGATCGGTCGATAGGTCCACCAATTTGATTTGCCTATAGATACAATCGTCGCGCTGAAGTTTGTACTCTGTGGTGACATGGCCTATTTTTTCATTTTCCGCTCAGCGCTGCAATAAAAATATTGAAACGGAGAATTGTTGTTCAATATTCTGTTTTGTTTTCGATTGTACATGCTAATGTAATAAATTGATAACGTAATATATCTAACTAGAAGCTCCCCGCGGTTTCACCCACATAAGTATCGATCCCGTAAGAATATCGGGATAGAAAGAAACCTATGTGTTAATCTGATGTATTAGCTATATTATTGTAAAGTTTCATCAAAAGCCGTTCAGTAGTTTTTGCGTGAAAGAGTAACAAACATCCATCCATCTTCACAAACTTTCGCGTTTATAATACTACTAGTAGGACTAGTAGGACGAGCGCTCGCGATGTACTGTCGTAAACAAAGTGTTTTCTTTGTATTGTGTTGAAACTGTAGTTAGGCTACTACATATATACATACATAATCAGCCTATAATGTTCCCACTGCTGGGACACAGGCCTAATCTCAGTGAGAGGGAGTGGGCCATAATCCACCACGCGGGCCCAGTGCGGGTTGGGAGATGTCATATGTCTTGGAATTTTTGGTTCTAGGACAAGCCGGTTTTCCCACGATGTTTTCCGTCACCGTTTTGAGAGCAGTGGTGATGAAATAATTTACACAAAGTAAAGCGCCTGTGAGTTACTGTTAGTTAGACTACTAGCTTTAGCACTTTTTGCAGAGGTTCTTTTCGACGAAAATGTTGGACTATATGCTGAGGATATCTTTACGTGATTATTCGACAATACTGTCTTTATCCAAACATGTATCTCAGGTGTAGTTATTATGATATACATAAGTGTTAGTAATATTATAGCAGCGTATGTTTAAATTGAAGATTATTAGGGCGAAAGTGACTAACAACGGGATATTAGTCGACTTGACAGGAAATTAGTGATGTGTAAGCACATTCTTGGTAAACTAATAACGGAAAAGATGAAAAAAAATCGTGATGTAAAATCCCCACACTAAATACCGGTAACGCGGTAATACTGGTATTCAGCTGCATCCGGTTAGACTGGAAGCCGTCCCCAACATAATTGAGAAAAAGCCAAGCAGATTCATATTGTTATATACTGTGGTTTATTTTTTAATAATCGTTCCTACTCCGCATATGGGACGAGGCATTTGCCTATATAATGTAATAGACATGATAAAGAAATACGAGAACTCATTGCAGGTTTTGGTTACGTTGTTAATATATATTGGGATCGTGAGACCTCGAATTCAATATAACCAGTACAATATTCCTTTGTCGACGGTCGAAATACCGAAAATGACTTTGTTTATTGCTGTTTTTCCGCGTTATGTTTTCCATTAATATAATACAAATTATATAAGTTATTTAGCTTGAATCTCTTGGCAGAACCATTGTGTTGGTTTATCCATCAATTAGATGTCGTTTAGAACCGATCCATATAATTTCATCGAAAAATCAGGAGGCTAACCCGTAATTAAAAACATTCAGAATCTAGTCGCAATCTCATCTCAGCGATAATCAATTTCAAATTCTTGCCAAAAATGTAGGGAAATTAGAGGTATTTTTTACAAATTGAGACTGAGATCTGACTGTGAACGTTCCTAAAATTACGAGAATTGCCCCCTCTGGCTCTGGTGTTGTGTATGAATTAGGATATAATTATTTTTAAACAGTAAGTATTTCTTTGTTATATTTTTACCTATTACAATGGGTGTTAGTTCTGCTCAGTAGTAAATAATAACATTTATTTCAAACGGAAATTTATAAAACCATTAAAATTATGGTTTTTGTAACAAAAGCAGTTCGTATGGCTATCGTAAAGCTTGAAATCACTTTTATGCCATAAAAAATGTTGACTTGAATTATGGCAAGGGGTTTCAAAGCGATGTGACGTCATAGCGTAAAATTATGAGGGTGTGTGTATGACACGAGATCAAGATCGATTGAAATGACGGTTTAAAAACCGATATTGTTTGCTAAAAAATGTAAAATCCGCGGTTAATATTGAAGTTATATTTTCTTCAGTAAAAGCTATAGGTGACAGTGACATCGACGCGTATATATAACGCCTATAATAATACCATGGATTCAGTACATGATTCTGAAAACCCTGCGTTTAAATTTTACGTCTGTTAAAAAAAAATCGGCTATTTCATAGAAAAGTGATCCACACATTTTGACCGTGTAGGTATTGACCTACACGGTCGGTGTTATTTGAAGTGATAACGTCTTATAAATCGATGAACGCCGGCTGCGCGCATGAAAAAGCATGACTCATTGTCACGTTCCGCCTGAGCCGAGTGTGCAAGCGAGAGCGCGGAACAAGCAATAGAGACGCACGATCGGATGTTTTCTTATGACGTTATCACGTAAAATTATCATCCGTAAACCGACTTTACAGACAACCAATGTTTTTTTGTAATAGGCGACGGAAAATGTACGTTTTTCTACGCTAGCGGGTGCGTGTGCTGAATTCATGGTTATAGTTTGCGCGTCGATGTCCCTGCCACCCTGTTTATCTATATATATAAAATGGTAAACTGACTGACTGACTGGGTGATATATCAACGCACAGCCTAAACCGCTGGTCCTAGAGAAATGAAATTTGGAGGGTGTGTTCTTTGTAAAGAGTAGGTATCCACTAAGAAAGGGTTTTTCGAAATTCCACCCCTAAGGGGGTAAAATAGGGGATTAAAGTTTGTATGAAAAATCTTATTCCTTGGGTTAATAAACTTGAAACTTGGCAAGAATATTTATCTAAGTAAATTATAAAGATTGTCATTTTTAGTTTTCCTAAACTACCCCCTAAGGAGGGGTTGGGGGGTGTCAAAGTTTGTATGGAGAAATAGCGCGCAGTCCGATTAACTCGGAATTCAGTATTTATACTTGAGACCAAAAATGAAGAATAATGTGTATAAGGGTTTTTTGAAAATCTACCCCTATTAGGGGGTGAAAAGGCTTAGTCAATTTTACTTTTATACACATTATATTATTCTTCATTTTTGGTCTCAAGTATAAATACTGAATTCCGAGTTAATCGGACTGCGCGCTAAAATTTCTCCATACAAACTTTGACACCCCCAACCCCTCCTTAGGGGGTAGAATATCGAACAGAATGCGATACTGCTCATCCCTTATAGCAAATAGCGTGATAATTTGTACCTTACAGGCTGAACACACAAGGGGAATATCTATTGCATTATTTTGAACAAAATCTATCCAATAGTTTTTGGTCATATTATTTACTTTCAGAGCAACAGACAGAAAGAAAGTTACCCGGGAGCTCGATAGATGGCGTTAGTGGAAAAAATAGAAGTCGCTATGGTTTCGTTACCGCGCGTTGTATAAGTACCCCAGTGATCCGTACCTTCGGTACGATTTTATTTTCCGGATAAGATACGAAGGAGATAAAATAGTAAGGTAGCTAGGTTAGGTTTAGAAAGTCGGAGCAGAATTTTATGTGTTAAATATCAAGATTTGTTTTTATAAATTAGGATTAGGATAGGATTTTTTCTTTTAGGTAGGTAGCTGTTGTAACATTGATAAGTCTTTTTTTTCTTTATGTATAGGTTTTAAAGTATATTATTTTTAGATATTTTTTTTATGATTTGTTTATTTTTCACTTTTATTTAGACTAAGGAAATTGATTGTAAATATGGTTGTTGAAATTATAAATATTGATGGGCAGATGGTACAACAGTTTGTCGTACCAATCGTAGGGGACGGAGCTTGCCTTTTTAGGTCTCTTTCTTTTTTGATGCACGGAAATGAAGAAATGGCATTCGAAGTACGTCAACAAATTGTCGATCACGTAAAGCAAAACTGGGATGAGTTTTCCGGTTTTTCTGAAAATGGACGTGGTGATAACTACAATACATCAGACGAATACTATGCCGATATGATTCTGTCTTCAACTTATGGCACATTATGTGAGTTGACCGCGGCAGGCAGAATATATAATTTTGTTTTTGAGGTTTACCGCAATTGCAAGTTATATGTAAAGGTTGGTGCTGAAGGTTGTCCGGTTAAGCGCCTTCGCTTTTCAGGCGATCTATGTAGTGGTCATTTTGAAGCTTATGTTTCAGATGAGGAACAATTATCTGAAGTAGAAATAAATTCTACACTCAATCCAATCTCTGTAAAGGCTAAAAAAATTACTTCCAGACGTGTTGAAGTAGTTGATTATATACCTGTGTCATCAACTGATTCAGATTTTTCTTTGGATTTTTCTTCCAAACCGCCAGTTAATGTATCTATTTCTCAGTCGACTTGCTCGATAGCTCAAAAGAAAAATAAGAAGCGTAGAGCTAGATACACAGCAGCAACGAGAAAAAGTCAACTAAAACAGGCTCAAAAAAAGTATTCAAAAAGTAACCGTACACCTTATCGGAAAGCGGCATCTAAATATAAAAAAAAAAACTCAGAAATGCACAGGCAAGATGCTGCTAATTATCAGCAGGCTCATCCTGAAGTACACAGGCGAGCTGCTGCTAATTACCAGCAGGCACATCCTGAAGTGCACAGGCGAGCTGCTGCTAATTACCAGCTGGCAAATCCTGAAGTGCATAGAGCGGCTCAGTCACGATACAACACGCAGGCAACTGCAAGTCCATGGATTACAAAGTACCTTTCAGGTATGTCTTACAATCCAGGAATGGCTTACGAAAACGATTGTATGGTGTGTATAGGCAATATGAATAACTAGCCTGGTTGTTTTAGTGCCCCCTTCCGAATTAGTGAAAAACATTGTGTATAAAGAAATACTATGAAAGACGGTATTTAGGTAGATACCGGTCCTTTACAGTAGGTATTTCTTTTTTTTTTCAAATATCACACGTAGTGGAGGACAATTAGCCGTGAACAAAACTCTATATTCTTATTGTTATAAAAAAGTACGAAACTCACGCGGACGAAGTCGCGGGCAGAAGCTAGTTAGTTATAACCACGAAGTTACAACAATGCTGTTGTTTCATTGAAACAACATACTACGTGCTTAGTTTATTTTGTTACATAAATCATAGTAACAGTTATCTGGAGGGGCTTATGGCTAAGTAATAACAGCCGCACGGGTCGATCGATCAGGTTAAGCTGCGCTTGCCGTGGTTGGTCCCTGGATGGGTGACCATTTTTACATACCAAAACCCCTCCGTGCCTCGGAAAGCACGTTAAGCCGTTGGTCCCGGCTGTCATTTTTGGATCTTTCACAGTCGTCAGAAGCCCGAAAGTCTGACAACCAGTCTTACCAAGGGTATCGTATTACCCAGTAGTAGTTTTCATCATTGTGTCTTTTATTTCGATACCTATGTATGTTTTTTTTTTCTCTTTTTGTTTTTATATCGGCACCTTTTTTATATTAAGTTCATGTGGGTAATTGGTTATCATATTTTAATATTGTACTTTTGTGTGTTGTGCTGTCTTTTGTATGCGCCAAATAAATGGTTTATCTATCTATCTATCTATCAGTAACTGAGTTGTGGAGGTCAGATAGGCAGTCGCTCCATGTAAAATACTGGTGTTCAGCTGCATCCGGTTAGACTGGAAGCCGACCCCAACATAGTTGGGAAAAGACTAAGCAGATGATGATGATGAACCACGAAGTTACAACAATGCTGTTATTTCTTAGAAACATAATATACTATGTGCTTAGTTAATTTTATTACATAAATCATAGTAACAGTTATCTGGAGAAAAAATAATAAGGCCATATAGAATTAATAATTCAACACTGTAAACGAGCTTATTTTCTCGTATTAATTAAGTAGCAAACTTTATTGGTTTATTTCCTGATGAACTTTTAAGAAAATTAAGTAATTATCCCAGCAAGGCGAAAATTTACAATTTTAGCTATCGCTATGTCAAAGTTACATCGTTAATCACTTCAGTGTCTGCGATTAACATTTATCAAACTGTATTTATTGGGTCAGCGTCTGTACTACTAACCAAAAATTCAGTGACTTCAAAGATATTAGAATAAAATAGAGGTAGGCTAAATGTAACTTTTATTTTCCCTTGACGGTACTTACCTGTCAAAAAGAGTAACCTAGGTAAAGCGGATAAGACAGAGATTAAAACAGAAGAAGCACTAGCGGGGGATCCAGGGGGGGATCAGACCGGAATAAATCTAAAAAAGTTACAAAGTGATTCATATCAAGAATATGGGTACATAAACGACGTATAGGGGTTTCTTATGCTTCAGGTAACAACAGCTAATGCTGAGCGTGAAGTCCTGGGTTTGATTTCCGGGTCGGGCTTACTGGGGTTTCCCATCTGGAATTTCTCAGTAGCATCCTGGAGTCAGGATTTGTGCCCAGTTGATCGCAGTGAAATCGCCCCCTGTTACATGGGAATTAAACATAACTGGCGAAATGTGAGTGTACTATAAGTACACCTCTGCCTAACCCTTTGGGAAATACAGGCGTGATGTTATGCATGTCTTAAATGATGTGTAATAAAACATAAAGAAAGCATTCCGTAGTAAAAGCTCGTAGACCATGTGATCGTAGCCCTACGAGCTACGCCGTAGCACCACGCTACGTAGAAGCGTAGCGTGTGCCGTGCCGAGCTTTCGCCTTTAGTGGACGCTCAAACAAACATACTCATGCTTGAAACACATTACACTCCTTTTGTCTAGACCGTAGTCGGGTAAAAATAGTGATCTAATAAGACGTGGAGAATATTAAAATTAATAAAATAAAATTAGTATGATGAAAAACAAAGCGCTCAAGGCATTACACACATTCTAAAGTGCATCGTAGTCAAAATAAAAATGTTACTACCTATAAAGCTGCGCACAAAGTAAGAGATGAACAGTTTATATTGCGCTGCGATAAGAAATTATTCGGGGCTAAGTAATAACAACGGCAAGGGTCGATTGAACAGGGTAAGCTACGCTCGCCGCGGTCGGTCCGTGGATGGGTGACCATCTTTACCAAACCGCGACCCCACCCTGCCTAGGAAACTACGCTAAACCGTTGGTCCCGGTTGTCATTCATAGATGTTTGGCAGTCGCTCTGGGTCATCAAAAGCCCGAAAGTCTAACTACCAGTCTTACCAAAGGGTATCGTCAGAAACTGGGTTGTGGAGGTCATATAGGCAGTTACTCCATGTAAAATACTGGTATTTAGTTGCATCTGGTTAGACTGGAAGCCGACCCCAACATAGTTGGGAAAAGGCTAGGTAAATAATGATGATGAGAGTTGCCCGCGAAAATAACATTATCTTACTTTTTTTTGCAATTTTCGGGTCAGTGTCAGGTTGTATTGAACAAAATATGATTCGCGACCGTAACAAGTAAGTATTTACAGAATTATAATCATTAAAATCTTCAATACAACCCTCTTAATTCATATAATCCTATTGAATGACTATTTTCATGAAATATTCATCAATAGAGTTTTGTGGGCTATCCTGGAGCTTACCCTTATTTATTGATTTATAGTTTACTAGTAGTGCCCCGCGGTTTCACCCGCATAAGTTTCCTGTGGGAATATCGGGATAAAAACTGTCCTATGTCCTTTCCCGGTACTCGAACTATATACCAAATATCATCTAAATCGGTTAACAGACAGATAGACACACTTTCGCATTTATAATATTACTATTGTATGGATTGTACACCAGAAAATACATAACAAAAAATAAGATTATTAATACAAACAAAATACAATGGGCGGCCTTATCGCTTACTGCGATCTCTTGCAGACAACCTTCCAGCAACCCTTTCCACAAGAGAGAAAATAGCTCCATTGTACCGATAACATCCACTACTTTCAGCAAACAGGCGCCAATAATTATCTCATAGCCGTAGAGAAACACCCATTAGCGGTACGTTACTTAATTAAGTATTAAGCTATTGCATAGCTTTTATCTTGGGCTTTGAGCGCGGCGACCGAATGAAGAAATTCCGTAACGAAAATAAACCTAAGCATCGTCTAACGTCGTATCAGTTATGCAGACTTCGGCACGGTGCTTGTGTGCGTTGCTATGCAATAGCTTTACCGCGGCAGTCCCCGAGTGCCTCACGTATTTTTTTTTCAATTGCAGACAGTGTGAACAGTTTAATTAGTGGCAACGAACTGCAGACGTTGCTGTTAAGGTTGGAACGTTTGTTTGTTGGATATTGTTAAGATGTTTGTAGGCTTCATTTATATTGTTGAAGTGATATAATATTGTGGGCTACACATTCGGCTTTGATATACAACGTGTTTTTTTTTTGATATCCCATAACTCTCGTATTATATTTTCTATAAGTCAAAATAATACAAAACGTCCTAGAATATGTGGTCCAAAAATACATAGTTTCGAAGATATCATGTATCTAAGTTTTCATTGATAAATACGAGTAATTAGTTTTCATTCAAACCAATCATTCATATTTAAAGCTAAGAAAATGCGACGTCGTCACGTTTTACATTAATAATCGTGATTTTGTCGAACTATTTTGTATGAAAAATGAAAACAATAAATAAAAGACAATTGATAAATAATTCATTATGCCAGTTGATTCTTTCTCATTCATACCCTAGAGTTATGGGATACAAAAAAAAAAACACCTTGTATTGGTATGGCCTGTGTCGTTGGTCTCGAGATCGCAAGCGCGACTGCCGAGCGTGGGGTTCTGGGTTCGATTCCCAGGTCGGGCAAAGCGTTATTGGGTTTTTCCATTGGGAATTTCTTAGTAACAGCCCGGAATTTGGAGGTTGGCGGTGTGATACTCCCGTGTCTCGGAAAGCACTGAAGTCCTGATTGTTGAAATATTTCAACATAAAATGGGTATTTAATTTAATTTCAACACGGGCAGGTCGTTTTGTTCCTCTTTTTGGTTTTTACCCGGTATTTAGCCGCCATGTTTCAATGTTTCCATCAACTACTTTTGGCAATAAAGCCTACCGAACAAACCTATTTTTAGCAAAACGAACAGTCAGTAAATTAAACGGCTAGCGGTTTACTACTGAATCGCACGGCGCCACTAATTCTTAACTTTTCGAACACAATATTGTTCCGGTTCGAGCGAATTTGCGACGTTTGTCGCAAAAAGGCGAATTTTGTGACAAAATAGAAAAAGTTGCTCGACTACCCTCATAAATGTAGAAGAAAACGATTTTTATAGCGTCATCAGATCCGATTTCCGATAGTACCTAATTACTTTTTTTTTCTATTGCTGCCCTTTTTTGTATTTCCGATTCCATACTCTATTTTATTTCGATCAGTGTTCTCGATCAAAATTACTTTAAACATCAAATTTACACAGTATCCTTGATTTCGATCAAGGATATTTATCTATACAAATAAATGAAATTTATGTATATGTTTGTAATACCAAAATCAGCTTTTTACTGCATATGAATGTAAATCCGATACTTATAACAAAAAACGATTTTTTAAATTCTTGTCTGTTTGTCTGTTCCGGCTAATCTCTGAATAGGCTGGACCGATTTTGACGGGATTTTTACTGGCAGATAGCTGATATTATAAGAATTAACTTACTTATTTAAGAAAAAGAACGAAAATCAAAAGGACACGCGAACGAAGTCAAGGACAGTAGGTAGTAAAAAAAATAACAAGTCGCGTGGTGCAAATAATAATAGGACAGCCTTGCTGACTATTCTTGGATAAGTAAAGAAATTCAAATTTATAAATCTTACGTAAATAGCTAAAACATCACAAGAACAATATAATAAAAATAATATTTTTTCTTTATTTCAGACATATGTCCATACATTCTTATAAAGAAACCGTACAATGGGGCACATTCATATTTGTTTACAATCCTCATCGACGAATGTTATATTATTTATTGTAGTTTGATTAGATTTTTTAATTATAACAATACTTTCATTCCTATTTATTTTATTTATTATGAATCAAGCTACTGGTAGTAACTCATATTATATTAAATGGTTGTGCCCGACAGTGTCCATGTGAAGGTTATAACTACTGCTAAGCCCTTGTAAACACATGTGTTATGCAACAAAGAATTGAATTTGAATTCATCTTTCACGCAAAGCATAAGAAATTTAACTTGAAGCAACACTTCTTCTCTCACCTTCGTTCCGATGCTTACACAAAATAGACGAAATAAAAATATGGGTCATTTCGTCAACGCATTACCCTACAGCTCATATCCATCGCGATCCCTCACACCTCCACTTTTCCATCCCCCTAACCCCGCTGTAACATAATCTATGTGCAAAGTAGTGTATTGTCTATCCGTCTATTTGTCTATGTGGGGCTCTTACTTATTTGGGGGTGAGCCTCATATTACCTTTGACGCCTGCCTTCGGAGGAACGATGTTTTGACAGGTACCGCACTTGATTCTCAGGTGGTCGTGTTTTATTTTATTTTGTGGGGTACAATGATTTTATGTTTTTTTTTATAGATAAATATGACTTGAAGGATTAGAAGTAATTAATTAAAAGTTGGTGGTTAATACTTTACAGACATTTCGTTTGGTAATAGCAGAGAAAAAATGTATATAAATCTACAATAACATAAGTAGAATATTTATTATATAACAGGTATATGAAAACCGCTTTACAGTTAGGTACCTACCTACCAACATAATTTATTGGCGTAATAATATCTTGTTTGTCGTGAGTGTTTGTGAAACTAAAAATATGGCCCGCACATTTCCCTCGTGTGTAAGAAGTCGGAAAATAAGAAAATGTGGGTAGTGTAGTGGGGTGTGTAATGTTTGATATAATAACGAAAGTTCTAATGTTCATATATGACTTCATTTCATTTAATATACTTTTCTTTAATATAACCATAAAATGATATAATGAATTATTGATATAATTTCATTTTATCTAATTTTATATGGTATACTTAATGGGCATTTTCTCTAATGCACATTTGAATTAATATTCAATTTGTATAATATTCAAAATCTGTAACGTTTAATATAATTTAGAAACGTGTACTTTGTTTTGTATATTTTTGCAAAAACTAATCGATTCGATTTTAAACGCCTGCCATTTTCGATAGGTTAGGTTAGGTTAGAACAGTGAGTGACCTAATCGAGATCCACCTCTATTGTTGGTTAGGTCAAGTAAACGTTATATAAAAAGAGCATTATATAAATTGTAAATTATATGTAATGAACGTTATACAAAATGTTATTAGAGCTAATGAAGGTAATATGAAATATAACATTCAGTCACGTGAAATTAGGAAAACCTATCCTTTAAATAATAAAAATATCTCCGTGAAATTAGGATAGGTTTTTATAGCATATGAAAATTATATCAGATACTATACTCTATCTGTTATTATATTACACACCCCGAAGGGAATATTGCAATTTTCGACTCTCATTAACAACAAAAATCCAATTCCCTTCTGTCCATTTCACGAATCGGACGCAGAACCACAGAATCGTTAGCGGTCCGAAGCTTGTTCGTTACTACTGAAGCCAATTAACAATATCGGTACAGCAAAATAAAATATTTAAAACTGTACTTCGAAAAGGAAAAAGTTGCAAATTGAAAGAAAGCTGCAGAGTTAAGGGAGGAACAAAAATAACACAAAAACTGTACAAGTTTACTTCGTTGCAACTTATCTAGTTAACCCATGTAAAGTCGGGCTATTTCTTACACAACCGCGCCCGTCAGCAGGCTAGACGTGCTTATTTACCGCGCGAAAGGTTAAGTTGATCATTAACCCTGCATTTGCTCGGAGTCAGTGGCCATTTTGTTTTGCAAGTTGGGTAGGAATGGAGACGTACTTGTGGACTTAACTATGACTTACGGCGTGGACCATACATTGCTGAGCATTTCAATGAACTGTGTTTTTTCATTAGAAGTATATGAGAACATTGGCTTTTTGGAATAGATTAGAAGTAAATTAATGTGGGACGACCAGCAGAGCAGAGACTCAATAATTAAATAGGTAAGACTGATCTAATAAAAGTAGCAGGAAGTAACAAAAGTAAATTAGCAATTCTATAAAGTTATTAAAAAAAAATAACATTCAAAATAATAATTTAAGTTGGCTAAAGTCCCAGAGCATGAAGATTTACGATTGTGAGACACTTATCTAAACCTATGTTTATATGCACACCAATATCGTCGAAAGTCGTTAGCAATGTGCAACGCATACGCTATCAATAATCTAAAACCCTGACGTTTCTAAAGGGCTTTGAAGATGCCTGGCATACTTGGCAAAAAAATCAAAATGGCGAGACAGTAGGTATGGCCAGGCTCCTTAAAAAAATCTTCAATCCCCTTTGCCAAAGATGTAAACAACAATGGTAGCTCTTTTTGTATTTTTTATATGGTTTATTGATGTGGTATACAACCACATCAATAAACCAAATGAAAAATTTAAGCGAATATAGCATTATATATATTCTAAGTTTAAGGGTAATCGATGTTACAATTATATTATATTATTTCCGCGTATATAGTAAATTAAGTGATTTGAATTATGATAAATTCCGTTTGTTTTTATTTTGAAAAATTGAATCGAAAGTCGTAGCTTTATTGATAATAGATAACTTTCTATTAAAAAAAAAAATTAAAAGTAAACTGCAAAATTTCTACGATAAAGGCTTCGTCTCCGCTCTTCTATTATACCCTATTTTTTCCAGACGCTAAAATAGTTATCCATAATAGACATTATTATTTTTGTATACCTAAATGTGTATTATAATAATATTATTACTCTACTATTTACTCTTTGAACCTGTTATCGATAATTATTATGTCACGTCCCATAATTCAATGGCAAAAATAAAATTTCGATCGACGAGACAAAAACAATGTCAGTCGTTTGACGTTTTGTATGAATTCAATTATCGTCCCAGATTTTCGTTATTATTGATGAATATAATAGTATATTTAATAGTTTTCTGGTGATCCACAGGATGAAAAAGTGATTGTAATACTTTATGTGAGTGCAATTAGTCGCGTTATTAATCAGCAAAACGCAGATATCGCGTTCTATTCCTTGGCAAGTTCAATGTTATTGGTTTCCACCTCTAGTATATGTATACCAAAGAGATTTTCGTTAAATAATTTAATGTCTTTGATGTAGATATACATATATGTGTAATCTATAGGTACTTACATATTATAAAATAAAGTATATTTTCATGTCGTGTCTGTATGACCGACCGCGTTGTACCTCTAAATCCGCAAAGGATTTTGATGCAGTTATCACCATAATTTAGAGAATTTATTCCGGAAGGTTTATACGTATATTACATTTATATTAAGTTTACATACAATAAAGAAATGTCGATGTTTTGTCAAGTCCTGAAACCAGGCGAAGCAGGGGTAGGTTGCTAGTAAAGATAATACTTATAACAGTTCACAAAAGTATATAATTATTATCAAATAAATTAGCGACTTGCAGTTAGTGGTTCCTAAGTAAGTAATATTATTTTAATAACCTTCATTTTATGAAACTGCGGTAGGATACTAATAGTTCTAACATGTAGAAGTGCACATTCTACAGTCCGTCAAATCTAAGAAGTACCGTTTGACGTTTCATATTTTTCAACTTTGTTCATACGAATTCATCATAAAACCATGAATTTAGAAAGATTTCATTATTGTATCTAAAAATGTACAATTCTTAATATCTAAATGTAATTGAAAACTTTCAAACAAAGCAAAATAACACATATTTATAACTGTCAAACGGTACTTCTTAGATTTGACGGACTGTAAGTTTGTTCAGTTATTTTTTTAATACTCGTCTCGGGAGTTGCGTGTAAAATAAACTGAGCCAGTATCTTTTGTGAGAACTGTTATGTGTGCCTGCAAGGACTTGTTGTTGAAAAACAGAGAAATGTTTAGAAGGAAAATGTTTATTGGTATGTGCAATGGGTTGATATGCTCCGATCAAATGCGTTTGTTGTTCCATAAATCACGTTACTAAGTGGCTCATGAAACTATTAGAAGCAGTTAAATAAATAATCACACAAATATTTTCCGATACCAATTTCTGGATTAAAAAACATTTTATGACCGAGTCTACCGTTTACCTTAACTTTTTATGACGTCATTTCAATTCAACGGTTTAAAATAGCCTTGCAAAACTTCCCTTTATGTTCATCCGGTTTTACTATCGTCGGGGTTAATACAATCACCGATTTTGCTTCAAACGGAATAACAATTGAGTCAGAGGTGGGTCAGCTTAATTTGACAGGCGGGGGTTCCCTTTGTTGGTCGCTCATTAGGATACAGCCTCGCAGCTCTTTATACTCAGCGGTGAAGCGGCTGTTGGCACAAGCGACCGGTACGGCGTGATAGATTTAGAAATAATATAGTCACTGGTGTCGGGTCGCCATTGAACGACTTTGTGTAGAAATTCTATCAGCGAGCGAGACAAATTAGTGGAAGTTTTTTGAAGTTAATAAATATCTCCTGGAAAGTTTGTTGCGCCACTTTTTCTTCCCAGCTAAAGCACTAGGAAATGGTGAAGAGCGGGCGTTTTGAGTTTTGGGGGACTTCCTTACGTAATCATAACATTAAAAAATTGCCGATTCTCAGCCTAGTTTGAATAAATGAATGTTCATTTTGATTTATCGTCATAAATGTAAGTAAACTTGACAAAAGTATTGTAGAGGAGACCGAGGCTCGTTGCCTATAGGGCTAGGTTGACTAACTGCCAAAAACTCGTCAGTCGTACCAGGTTTGGGTCATCTTATATATTAAAACAGGAGAAATATAGGCCAATAAGTGAAAAGTGCAAGTCAGTCAGGCTGTAATTAATTTTATCAACACTGCTCTCAAAACGGTAAAGGAAAACACCGTGAGAAACCGACATGTTCTAGAACCAAAAATTCGAAGACATGTGAAATCTACCAACCCGCAATGGGCCTGCGTGCTAGATTACAGCCCACTCCCTCTCGAAGAGACCTGTGTCCCAGCATTTGGTACATTATAGGCAGATCACTCTAAGTGAAATTTAGTCAACCATACGACAGAACGGGTCACCCACAATTTGTAGGCTGAACCTATTCTTAGGGAGTGTAGCAACCATTTCTATGGAAGTTCGCTATAAAAAAAAAACAATGTAAAAGTGTAAATAAGCCTTTCATAAACAAAGTAAAAGCTCTTTATAAGTATTATGTGCAAGCCGAAGCTCTGTTCCGTGGTATGAACTTTGAAACTAGGAAATTCCCAACAATAACTTGAATGTTAAGTCAATCTAAGCGTATTGTGTGTATGTAATGCGATTGTAAAACTATAGCCAGTAAGTCAGTAACTTACAGAAACCAGAACAAAGGAACAAAAGGTAGAATTTACTGTTTTATACTTCAAGCATTTTTCATTCTGAAATACTGACTTAAAAGCAAAGAGTGGTTTCACGAAAATTTTATGAGAAAATGTAAGAAATTGATTTTGCTCGGGTCGACTGTTATTTCTACTCTACAACTCTTTGAGAAAGTAGATTTTCGCATCAAGAAATTATTATTATTAAGATCTCATAATTACATTTAAAATAAAACCCAGTCTAGCTATTATTTGAGTGGACTATGTTTTGAGGAATTAAAAAACAATATTGTAAGAAGTAAAAACACAATTGACGGTTTCCAACTATATTTCGTAACGGTATACAAAATAACTTAAATACTTGTAAGTACACTAGGGAAAAAATGCGCACGCTAGTTCTCAGTGCTGTCCAGTCAGTGAGACTGAAGCAGTCCGAGAGCGCAGCGAACACACTCTGAGTCGAATGCGCGCGCGGTCGTCTTATATAGCGGCCGGCGCGTAGCGGGAGCCACGCTCCGCCCCTCGGTGACGTCTAGCGGGGCGCCGCGCCGCGCGCCGCGTGCGCTGTATGTATGATGATTAGTTGTTACAACCTCCCCCTCTGGATCTAAAGTCGTCCCGACGATGATCCAGGATTGGAAGAGTTAGTCTTGGGTCTGCCTCGCTTCCTAGCTTTTACCTCGTCATCCATAGACTCGGGTTGCTGTTTTCGTGGCCGCCCTCTCTTTCTGATGGGTTGGACGGGGGCTGGCAGCTCAGGACAGTTTCCAGCATAGGGCACCAAAGCGGAAGAGTGATATACTCCAATCACAACATCAGGTTTCTTGGGATCGGCAAGTTCGTAGGATGACGGACCATGTTGCTTCTTAATTATGTAAGGTCCATCACGTCGCGGCGCGAATTTACTACTCACACCTTTAGTAGCATTACTCAGCGAATGCAGTGTGGCGAGTACAGGGTCACCAGGGCTGTAACCCGGATTCTCTCGCCGGCGTTGGTCCACATATTTCTTGCGTCTCTCTTCAGATTGTTCATGGACTTCTCGAGCTTTTTGTAGGTTAGTAGCTAATTGCATTAACTTTGGTGTTATTTCCGGTATAAAATTCTCTGATTGCAGGATCTGCCGAAAGTCATGAGATGTATCATCAGGCGTTCTAAGTTCCCTCCCGAAAGTCAAGTATGCCGGTGTAAATCCTGTCGAAAGACTGGTCGCTGTATTCATTGCAAATCGAATACTAGGAAGATGTTCTGGCCAGTTCCTGTGTTTGTCTTTGACTAGGATGGCTAACTGGGGCTTCAGATCCCTGTTCTTCCTTTCTACAGGATTGGTTTCCGGATGGTATACGGGTGTGAATGCATGTTTGATATTTAGCGAATAAACGACTTGTTGCATGATGGAGCTAACAAACTGAGGTCCGTTATCACTTATCATACGACGAGGTAGTCCAAAACGAAGGAACACCTCATTGATAAGTGTCATAGCGCAGGTCTCTGCAGTGGCCTGTTGTAGAGCAAACAGTTCCACCCAACGAGTTGCCACATCTTCCACAATGAGGATCCATGTTTTCCCATCCGGGGATGTTGGCAATGGTCCAAACAAATCAAAAGATATAACCTCAAATCTTTGGCTCATCACAGTCGTTTGAAGTAGTCCCGCCGGTTTCTGGTTTGATGATTTGTATCTTTGACACTCTAAACAATTCTTCGTATAGCTATCAATATATTTCCTCATTCCAGTCCAATAATATCGCTGACTGATCCGCCGGTACGTCTTATCCGGACCATAATGGCCTGCTAAAGGGTCATCATGATATGTCGTCAGCACGTTAGCCCATTCGTGTTCTGGTACAACCAATTGTGCTTCGTCAGAGTCTGAATGGAGACTGTGTCGATAGAGTATCCCATTATTTAGTAGGTACCCCTTGTTGCTCCAATATACTGCTTTCTCATCGTTGTCTATTCCTTCCAAATCCTTCACAATCGGTCTTAATCTTTCGTCCTTTAACTGTTCGTCTCTTATTTCAGCTATGCTACGTAAGGGCATGTCAACGGTCACTGTACAAACGTCGCATGCTTGAAGCGTTTCTTCATTACATGGTGGTCTGGAAAGGCAGTCAGCGACAGTGTTTGTTCTACCAGGAGCGTATTTGATTGTTATGTCAAATGCTTGCAATAATAGTGCCCATCTTGCAAGCCTTCCTGTTGGTGTTTTTAACGACATAAGCCACTTCAAGGCTTGATGATCTGTTACTGTGGTAACAGGGAGACCTTCAATATAACCACGGAACTTTGTTACTGCCCAAACGACAGCAAGCGCCTCCCGTTCTGTGGTGGAGTAGTTGCGTTCGGCTGATGTCAAAAGACGACTAGCAAACTCGACGGGGTGCTCGTCTTCTCCCTCCCCCTGGACCAATACTGCTCCGATCGCATAAGAACTTGCGTCACTTTTTATTATGTAGGGCTTGGTTTCATCAGCCTGTCTGAGTATTGGGGCAGAAGTCAAACGGCTCTTCAGTTCGTGGTAGGCATTCTGCTGGTCCTCTGTCCATTCCCAGTTAGCGTTCTTTTTCGTTAAACGAGTGAGAGGTTCCGCAACCTTTGCGAAGTCTTTGATAAATCGCCGATACCAGGAACACATTTGTAAAAAGCTCACTAGATGTTTTAAGTTTTTAGGTGTGGGAAGCTTCGTGATCGCAGCTGTTTTCTCAGGATCCACTTGCAGCCCTTTCGGCGTAATATAGTGACCTAGGTATTTAATTAATGAACAGCAAAAACGACATTTCTCTCGATTTACTGTTAGGCCAAATTCTGTAAGCCTATCGAAAACTTTTTGCAGATCGTCTAGATATATTTGAAATGACGGTGATAGTATTACCAGGTCATCTAAATACGCGAGAAGCTTCACCTCAGGCAGACCCACTCGCATCCGATCAATCAATCGCTGAAACGTGGCTGGAGCATTACGCAAACCAAACGGCATGCGAGTGAAGTTGAAGATACCAAACGGCGTAATGAATGCAGTCTTCTCTTGGTCTTGTTTGCGTACTCCAATTTGCCAATAGCCTGCTTTCAAATCTAGTAGTGACATGTATGGGGTTGGCTTGGCTTCATGCAAGAGGTCATCAATCCGAGGAATTGGGTATGAATCGGGTATCGTAATCGCATTTAGTCGACGATAATCCACGCAGAGCCGGATGTTCCCGTTGGGCTTTGGTACAAGAACTACAGGCGCGGCCCATGGGGACGAAGAAGGTTCAATAATACCGTCTGCCAGCATAGCGTTGATCTCCCGCTGCAGAGACTCTTTGCGAGGCGGTGAGAGTCTGTATGGTGGGACCGAGATTGGCTTATCATCTATGGTTCTGATGCAGTGCTCAACCAGCTTTGTTGGTTCTCGCTTGGTATTGAAAACGTGGCTGTTTGCCCCCGACCGACCGTTGTTGTGCGCCAGATTGTAAGAAGTAAAAACACAATTGACGGTTTCCAACTATATTTCGTAACGGTATACAAAATAACTTAAATACTTGTAAGTACACTAGGGAAAAAATGCGCACGCTAGTTCTCAGTGCTGTCCAGTCAGTGAGACTGAAGCAGTCCGAGAGCGCAGCGAACACACTCTGAGTCGAATGCGCGCGCGGTCGTCTTATATAGCGGCCGGCGCGTAGCGGGAGCCACGCTCCGCCCCTCGGTGACGTCTAGCGGGGCGCCGCGCCGCGCGCCGCGTGCGCTGTATGTATGATGATTAGTTGTTACAATATAGTTATTTACATCATTACTTATATTCACAAAAAATGGTGCTAACAAGAACATTATGACAATTAAGCCTTGGTAGGAGGCCAGTCCCACTGGCCTTTGGGTGGCTTAGAAATAATTAGTTCCCATGGTTTCCAATTCAGCAACGGCCCCATATATTATGGGAATAAAAATACACTATTAACATAGGAAATCTACCTTATACTCGTATGTAATTTTTTGGTATATTTTATGGTGCGGGTTGGGCAAAGCCTTATTGGGCTTTTCCAGGTTTTTCAGGAATTTCTCATTAGCAGTCTGAAGTCCGGATAATAAACTCGCCACTATTACATGGGATTTAAGAGGACTACAGGACCTAAACGCAAAAGACGCAAGTTTTATAATGCCTAAAAGTATATGAACGGATACAGTAGACAAAATCAGAAAAATATATGATATTCTTCAGGATATAGTTAGACAGTGTGTTGAAAACAACTATTTTGATACGATAGAAAAAAATCATGAAAACTTTCTTTTCACAATAAGAACCATACTAATATACATAAAATCATTCTGATTTTTTGTTAGATTATTCTACACAAAATACTAAAGCACTAGTGTTTTAATTTTTTAGTCCAAACAATAGATTTTTTGTGTATTGATAATTGCTTCATATTTTGCAATAAATTACCAGCGTTGTGTCATCGCGCTTCTCTTTCTTTTCTATGCAGTCCTACAGTAACCGCGCTTTAGGTCATGTAGTCCCCTTGAATATAACTGGCAAAATACACCTCTGCCTAACCCTTGGGGAAAGCAGGCATGAAGTTAAGTTATTTTAGGGTCATGCCATTGAAGCTCTAGAAAACCCGTGTCACGAAATCGTTCAGCACATGCCTGAAAATGGCGTCATTATTTTAAATCCGCAATGTAAGCCTTAAGTATCTGTTAAAGCGATCTTAAATTGCATGAAATCAAACCACGTGAAAGCAAACCTCATACGGGGTGGAATTACGAAGCATTAAAGGAGGAATCCACGCAAGTGGCGCCACTGACATGAGACGGCTGATTGTGGAACCACAACGTCTTTAATATGATGTAATTGAGTCGGCTATAATTACAGAAAAGTGTAGATGTGGGTATGTGTGTAAATGGGTTTCGTACGTACACATGTGAGGAATGAAAGTTATTAGACCTAAATGAGATTCGTTATGTTGTACCCTAATTTCTGATTAATAACCATGAGGGCTTTTATTTCACTTCGCTATCAGAGGGGCAATTCTCGTGATTTTAAGAACGTTCACAGTCTAATCTGTCTCAATCTGTCAAAAATGCCTGTAACTTCCCTACATTTTTGACAAGTTTTTGACATTGATTGTCGCCGAGATGAGATTGTGATTAGATTTGGAACGATAAATTGCGAGAATTGTCCTTCTGAAGTTTCACGATTATTTTGGAATAATGAAATCTAGTAATTTATTCGAATAGGTACATAATTTAACTATCTACTTAAAGCTGTTCTCCTCGACCGTTTTTAATAAAACTTGTTTACATTTATCAACCACAATATCTAAAATTAGCTACGTCGGGTTGATGAATAATGTACACATTACTTACCTAAATAGATTTACTCAATTTTATACAAGTTATTTGTATAGGTACTGTACATGTTTCATTAATACTCTTCAAACACATTTCAGTGATGGCTGCGAGAGTTTCAACAACATTTTGTTGAAAATATTTCGCCTGAGGCCCTCGGCAACATTCCAGACACTCTAGGTGTGCTTTTAATTATAAAACTGGCTTTAGTCCTTTCTTAATTAAGGCGTGGACTTGGGTACGTCATTAAAAGTACATAATGTAGGTACAGTCAGGAAAGTTTATTGTTTATCAAATTGATACCCTACGACAATTAGTGTAGGTACAATGTGTACGAGCGACACGCGTCGACGAATGAGGCAACTGCAGCCGTCGACTGCATGTCGCTCGTGTGTATGAACACTAATAGCCATTTCATACAACTGCCAAAGAATGACGGTTACTGGTAAGTATAGTATTTACTAAACAATTAATTCCCCTGTCTTTACCTCCTTTTTTCTCCAATGCTCCCACATAACCTTTTAAAAGGGATAGGAGTAAAAATATCAAGACGATAATAATATCAGTCTGGGGTAGATGGTGCAACCTACACAGTTTATAAATAACTACGTTTCTGTTTTTTTCGCAGGAGACCTTTATAGTTCATCCTATACTCAGCTTATGTTATATCAGAACTTCATAACTGCGTGGGATGGCCATCTATAACATTCAACGTCCAGTGATGAGAAAGTTAAGGCGGTAATATGTCTATAAAATCCACATGTTATTTTGGCACGTTTGGCAAGGTCATCGGTTATCATCTTTTATCCGTCCGTAAAAGTTAACTTCATAAAAAGTGGTCCATGGTCATAATACCGGAAAATTATTTAGTGAGCTTCATAGATTTCTTTGGCTGCCCATTCTTTTTGAAGTTTACGATGTCTATGAAAAAGAACCTCATCTTGAAACAGGAACCAAAGAATATCCCAAGAGTAGTTTCAAGAAAAATCTTATTTTCTTGAAATTTCTTTTGGAATCAATGTCACAAAAACGCCTAGTAATATCGATCTCGATCACATTTTTAAATGACGTAACGAACTTCCTTAGATCCCGGTCCCAAGGACCCTTTATAATTTTGTAATTTCCGTTCGTAGACCTTTCGTAATTTTTCCAATTTTTTACAGATTTGATGAAGTTACGAGGAAGCGCGATGTTTTTCCAAGACAAAATAGACGTTGAAAAATAACTTGTAAAAAATAAAACGAAATGAAAAACAAAAGTTGAGTGATAAACACACAGAATTGCTGACTTTTACTAGTATTTTATGCGGTAAGTAAGTACGACGGCGATACCTATCTTGAACAATTCGTTTGTTAGGAGAGATATCGTACCACAGTGACAGCGGCAAGTTCGGCGACATGTCAAATACTTGCGATATTATTATTCAGGGAAGAAGGAAATGTGCATTTGGAGTTAAGTATGATCATTACCGTAGCCTTTTCCCTAATCTAGGTTGGCTTTTACCATAGCCAGATGTAACAGAATAGCGTGCTAGGGCTACAAATATGTTGGCTTTAGTATCGTTAACGTCGGTGAATTATTTTGAATCGAAAATGCAGCTGTCCTTACATTTTTGTCTCGGTAGCTAAAATTGACGATTTTTCTATCGAGTAAGCCCTGATTTTGTTTATTGACTAAGAATACTTAATCGGTTGAATGCCGGAATCACAGAAACAATAAAAAAACCATTATGTCTCGCGTGGATCCACGTTCGATATACAAAGGGTTACACTTAGTTAAATTATTATTGGATTATTGTCAATATTTTATCAACCGAGTATTTTAGATTAAAAAATCAGATACGTTCATAATAAGAAACATACAAATATTTCGTGTTATGGCTACAGTATTTTACATAAAGCGAGTGCCATCTGACCTCAACTCAATAATTGCTGATATGTTGGTATAATTAGTTCGACTGAAAGTGATGGGTCAATTAGTTTTCAAAGCCATTTGCCAGTTAAACGTTGCATCTAATAACTGGGTGCATTAGACCACAATGATTGGACGGGCTCTATCGCAAAGTCTATTAGGTTGTGTGTAATTAGTATAGAGTATATGGACATGGCTGTATGGACTTGTGATGGCTTGTGAATACTTAATTGAATATTATTCCTCTAGTAGAATGATTATTAACTACAGCAAATGTTCTTAAAAAAAAAGAAATTTCTTAAAAATATATCTTGTGACTGTAGCTTTTCCTTAGTGAAAGAATTGTCGGAATCTGATCAGTAGGTATGTCTGAAGATTACTTACCCCTGCATACAAACTCATAAATTTTAGGTCTTTATAATCTTCTAAGTATAGATATACCAACCTAAAATCAGGCTATGAATATGTATATTGTTGTAACACTCATCATAAAATACATTACCATACAAATCTCATGAAACCAGTATAAATACTTTTTCTGCTTTTTTTGGGTCATTAGATTATTGCTTGTATGAGAAATGCATCAAAAAAATCATGCGCCGAAGAAACAATGAAAGATGACACTCGTTCATCCAATGAAACATGATCTGAGCATGATTTTGTCTATGAAAGAAATGGACACTAAACTGGCGGGTAATAAAAAGTGTGGAAGAAACAACAGACCCGAAATAAATCGGGATGAGGACAGAAGGGTGATGATAAAAGCCATGCTTTATCGATACGAGAAATTTATATTTTTTTATTTATACATACAGTCAACCACAACGACACCTCACAGCCACGTCTGACAGGTAGTCTTACCAAGGGTATGGTATTACCCAGTAACTGGGTTGTGGAGGTCAGATAGGCAGTCGCTCCATGTAAAATACTATTCAGGTATTCAGCTGCATCCGGTTAGACTGGAAACCGACCACAACATAGTTGGGAATTGCTAGGCAGATGATGATCTTAATACAAATTAATTTTAACTACCTACTGATATTAGTGAATAGATTTTTGATTTTTTTTTGTATTTTATTATCTATATTTTCTCTTCTACTCTTACACTACATCTTTGTTTACCTACCCTATCGCAGGTATGTTGGAAGATTTCTTTAGAAATAAGCATCACCTTTGAACGTATTTTCTGTTCTTTTGTGTTCTATGTATATAAATGGTTAAATAAACAATAAACTAAGTCCTACAGCCAAATGACTTCGACAAACAAGTGCAAGCCATTACATTGGATGTCGCAATCAGTCTGAAGCGTAATGAATGCAGCCAGTCGCCCGTGCAGTTATTAATCATAGGCGACACAGCTCGAGTGGTCTCGGTAATTAGTTTCAACGATGCCGCACCTATCTGTGTATGTTGGGTATTATTTTAATGGTATTTTAATAAACATATATTAATAATATTAAGGTAAAGAGGAAGACAGCGAAAACCGCATAGAATAGCAAATATTGGTAGTCAGTATATTATACTTTTTTAATTTGATAGCTAATCCTAAATAAGTGTTTGCGTAAATGCTAATCCTGTTTCATAAATAAGCAGTTAACCTTTTAACCGCTTACCTACGCCGAATTAATCTGACAAATATTTTTGTGTCCATTTCGCCAGGGTTGTATATTTACGATCAAATACCACAGCTCGTTTAATCTGCTTTTTTATTTAATTACGCTGTATTCTATCAGGTATTTATATTCGTTTTTTTTCCGGGCGCTGGGGGCACGACAACTGATATGAAGTCGGGCGGTTAAAAGGTTAAATGTCTTGTGTTTGGATTATCAAAATAAAAGCAAACAAACGAGTCGACCATATTTCAAATTGAATAGGTTTTCAGTAACCAGGAGCTAACCGATGTCCAAAGCCATTTTAATTAAGATCGCCATACATCACGAGGGATAGTGTACATCGTCAAATGTCACTAAAGCGCCCGCCGCGCGCCGTGACAGCTTGCAAGCCCAACATATATTATTACAAACACAATAACAGAATTAGTTGACGACCCCATTTCCCATATTTCACGTCAATTCTAACTTTTCAAATAAGCCTTCCTCCTGATATGTCGGTGCGTTATTGAATTCCTCAGTTTACTTGATATTTAACACCTATGGTCTGTTCGAAAAGTATCAGGTGAAAGTGTAAACAAAACCTGTTAAGGTCAAATTCTTCTCCTGATTCTTTCTTCTCACTTAGTATAGGGAATTAGTTACACATTCATCTGTATTTAGAAGGATTCAACTTTGTATATCAATACTTTTTCCAATACTATGTTTGAATATTAATTAAGTATTCAAATATAATTGAAAAACCAAACCAAAATTGTGGTTATAAAATTAACCTCACTTGTTTTCATTGACAATTGAGGTCTTCAAGGTGATTTAAAATTAGAATTTAGGGTTTAAGGGGAAGCGCCAGGGTAGCCCGCGAAATTCAAATTTTCTTACGTTTTTTGCTGTTTGCAGGTCAGTGTCAGTTTGTATACGAGTATGTATTTATGAAGAAGTATTTACAGAATTTTAATCATCAAAATCGTTAATACAACCCTCTGAGTTCAAATATATAATCCCATTGAATGACTATTTCTTGAATTAACTATCAACAGGATTTCGAGGGCTACCTTAAGTATGCAAATAATAATAAAAAGAAAACAAATCAATGCACAAAATTTGTAAATGACATTACAAATTGTCATCCACAGGTACGTTTTCTGATCTATTTGTTTACATTTTCGGCAGATAGTTTTGGAACGAGGTACCCATTTCTTTGAGCCTAACCTATACTGACAAATGACGTAGCGGCTTACTTTCATACGCTCACTTGAACATGCGAAAAATGTGTTATCTCTGTTATCTTGCAAATTAATAACATCATTATACTGTCGGCAACTTGTTATTAAAGATTAATTGTGCAATGTTTCGATAAACGGTCTACATAGATAATTATGTACCTATCTGAGACAAGGGCTACTTTAATTATTATAGCTCTGAATGTATAGGTTGATTGTATACCTGATTTTGAATGTATACCTGATTTTAGGAACGGTGATTATTTTACTTGTGACTGTGGAAAGCACTAGTTGTACCAAAGATCTCTGATTATCGGTTCTTGACTATGAGAGAGAGAAAGACAAGAAGAGAAAGTGAGGAAATGTGCGCTTTTATAATTTCTAACCTGGCGATATTATCGTGAACGTCCACGTCCACGTCACGGCATCACGATAACAGAGGGAAGTATAATGTATGAACATAAGACAACGAGTTTTTCCGTCAACCATAACGCTATAACGTGGACGTATTGTCATGCATTTTATGCATGTGGACCCCGATGTCCACTTTAATTTTAATTTTTCGGATGGTGGGCGGTGTCATGTGCGTAGCACTCCTCAGCATTCCCACTCGACTCCCTTTTTGTTATAGTGAACTGTATGTAGGTTGGTTTGATTTCCAGGAGATGAGGGATTCTGACTACCCGTAACGACTGTCAAAGATCTAAGTATGGCAGCCGGGACCAACGGCTTAACGTCATTGACTTAATATTACTTAACGTGCTTTCCGAGCCAAGGAGAGGTCTCGGTATGTAAAGATGGTCACCCATCCGCAGACCAACCGCGGCAAGCGTAGCTTAACCTGATCGATCGACCTGTGCGGTGGTTATTATTTAGCCACGGGCCCCTCTATTAATAACACGCACTTAACACGCACTTGTTACCTTGAATGCTAATCCTAAGAAATTATTCGCACTTGTAAAAGGAGTGTCACAATACAACCCACAGATGCTCTGTCAAGATGACAGTAGTATAATGTTACAATGTGTAATTATTAACTAAAATGTTGCAACTTCCAACAATAATGACGTTAGTAATAAATTATAAAACCGCAAATAGGTATAAGTATAAAGAATAAGATGGAAGGTACAATTAATAGTGAAATTATAATCACAAAATGGTTATGTATTCTGATTAGATCATACTACTAAAGAACTCGGAAACACAGGTCTTTATAAATAGACCCCCTTATTCCTAAACGTTCATTAAAGTTAAGCGGCTGTTTAACCATACATTTTGACGTTTGAACGTCACTTAACTTTAATCATCGTTTATAAATAAGCCCCAAATTGTTAACCAGTATAATCATTCTTCGATCATTGTTTAGCTTAGGTACAGTTTCTAACACGATGGTTTCTAAAAATGCTCAGATATTTGTAATACTTAATAATGTAATTTTTGCGAATATGACCTATGACTTCAGTGTATGATGATAAAATATTATCACAATGTTATACATAGATTGGCACATAAACAGAAGCAGTAATAAACTTAAATGTACAGTAAATATACAAAGAGAAAGGCCGGTTTTTCTCAAAATGTAGTCAGCAAAAATACATGAACATTTCATTTTATTTCTAGCTCACATGTCAGGATTTGGATTAAGTTGACCGTTAACACATGTATGTATTGCTTAGTCCAAACATTGTGCTATGCTAATTATACCTAGTATTATATAAATGTTATAGTCGTAAACTATGTATAATAATTCCAGTCTGGATTTGTCCCAGTTGATGGCAATAGGCTTGCCTCCTGTTACATGGGACTCAAATATAACAGGCGTAATTCTGTGAAACCATTCGGGGAATACAAGCGTCAATGTTATGTTATGTTTATAAAAATTCTAAGGGATCACTGACCTCCCATAAGTCCTTGCTCAGCGGAACTAGATGTTCCTCCCCCTTCCTTATCTTGTCCCGATAACAACTTCATAGTCACAGACACAACCAATACTCTCAAAATCGTTTAATTCAATGCAAATAAAATAAAACTGTCGGTTCTCTTGTAAATAAATGTTATATAAATACAGGTTAAAGTAGGTTATCCTTTATCGTAATAGATGCTCATGTGACTGATAATGAACGAGTAAACAAAAGAGCCGAAAAACGTAGTTAAAAATCATTTGAAGTGTTTTGAACTGTGAGCAATCGAGTGCACCTGATATGTAGAATGTTTCTGATAATTTCAAGCACTTGTCATTGAATTTTATGGTTTGATGATACAAAATATGTTTTGATGGATTTGCGGGTAGACAAAGGACAGACAGTGAGAGATTTGACGCAGACTACTGTAGACTACAGACGGAATGATAGTTGGATGATAGTTAAAATGTTCAAGAGTGGTCGTTTTGAATTAAAAATTGATTACGATTTTGTTAAATAATAATGTACAAAAATGGAGGGGAAGTAATCAAAGGGCATCAAAAGATTCGTCCGCATCGCTGTCAGTAGGAAAAGTGCCCAAAAAAGCAGGCAACATAGCCACGTTGTATGGCAATGCTAATACTTTGGCCAAAAAATAGGCCAGACCTCTGGTCACGTGAAGAGATAACTGTTTAAAAACAAATAAATATGTATTAATGACTCATAACTATAGTGATTACGAATTTCGACATATATTCTATTTTTTATAGAGTTTTAATGAGGTTATCAATTCGACTGTTTTTTTTTTTGTATGTATGTTCAGCGATATATTCGCCAATTTGAAACGGATTTTGATGATTCTTTTTTATTTGGAAGAGTGGTCCCATTTAAATTAGGTGAAGATCTGATAAAAATTTCATAATTTCGGAAGTAGGCGTCTTCGATTTTATACAATTTGTTTTTTTGCCACAGACTTCCAAAATTAATGTTATTTTTCACTTTAAGTATAGGGTTTTTTTTTTGGAAGTCGGTTGATTTAAAAAAAAAAAAAAAATATTTGTTATGATAAAAAACTTATGCAAAACTTTCAAAAAGTTTTTAAAAATTTGTTAAAATTGTGACGTCGCGTCGGCCATTTTGTCTATGCCAAATGTGATATTAGAAATATGTGTAGAAAAAAAAACAAGTATTTATCTTGCACTAGTCTTTGAAATCTAAAACACGATTCATATGTATTACTAGTTATGTGTTACTAGTTAGTTAGTAATCATTTATGTGCTGTCGTCATCATTAATTTTATGCCGAAGGGAATTTATCATAATAATTGACCTACTTAATATTTGGACCGCAATAATTCCAATACAAGCCACAGTAATTAAATTTGAAAGCTTTGTGTATTGAATTATTACCGGGACCTGCGTTCGATAACAAATAATAAATCTTTATAAACGATGATGTGTGGAATTTTATTGTTATAGATTTTTTCACGTGATTCTTTGGGTGAAAAGGTGACATCCCTGTAACTATTAAGTATTTCATGTTATTAAGGCATAAAACATAAGGATTACCTACTTGTGACTCCAGTTACACGAAAACCGAAACCGATGTTATTTTGTTACTATGTCTTTTGTTTTACCTTTTTAGTTGGCGTTTTTGTAGTAAGTAGTTGGACTTTAGTTTTTAACTTTCTTTTTTATTTAAACCAGAATAAAGGAATGCTGGCAGATTAGGCAGTAGCAATAACACTGGCGGTAGCGGTACTTTCTCGGACGAACTCTTTTACAGATAAGGAAACTACGTACTAAATTATTATTGTGAACTAAAATTTACGACATTCAATGGCAAATAAATGGTAACCACAAAGTTACTCTAGATACTGCATTAATTTTAGTTTACGTAAAGAAAATCAACAATCTTACCTTTGAACCTAAAAATTAGAGGTGTTAATCCGTCATTTGTTTTTTCAGCCATCGTCAATTAGAATCCTCTGAATAACTTCAACGTTGTAATAATCAGGTAATAAGAGCTAAGTTCAATAAACAGTAGGAAAAGAACAAATAAGACTCACTCGAAAACGATAATAATCTGTTTACAATATAGATCTATATACAAGTTTAATATACTTTCTGTCGGTTCAACACGTTCACAGAACTGATACAAATCATAAACTGCTTAGAAAATGCAGGATTTAATCGTTTCTTGGTATCTAAGTAAATATTTATTTACGAGTTGCATGTTCTTTACAGTGATCTTGATAAGCAGGACTTAATGTAAACACTACGCTGTTATGCGCAGACGAATGCCAATGTACGGATTACGAACTGCACGGGCAGACACCTTTAATTTCAAAGTTGTCTTATTTTCTCGTGTGTTGCATAAACAAGCACTTATCTTGGATATCTAGAATAATTTGGGAGAAGACGGTTTAAAAAGAACAAAAATAATCTGCCTAGCCTTATCCCAACTCCCAACTGCTTAACGTGCTTCCCGGGTCGCGGACGATTAAAACCAAAATATAATACAATTAGCTGACCCGTGCCCACTTCGTTGGGCGGCAAACATTTTAACTTGTGATGAAATTATGAGTGTGGTTCGGTACTGCGCTGTTCTCGCGCTTTGGCTAGCGAGCCTCTGCGAGCGTTCAGCGCTAGACTACCTATCCCTTGTTACAGAGACATGCTGCCTTAAATCACTGAGAAGCTGCGCACGTTCAGCACTGGATTCCCGAGCACGGGCCTGCGATGTTCTCACAGTTTGGCTAGCGAGCCGCTACGAGCGCTCAGCGCTAGACTCCCTATCCCTTGTTGCAGAGACATGCTGCCTTAAATCACTGAGACGCTGCGCACGTTCAGCGCTAGATTCCCGAGCACGGACCTGCGATGTTCTCCAGCTTTAGTTAGCAAGCCGCTGCTGTGAACGCTCGGAGCTAGATTCCCCAGCGCGTGCTTGGAAATATTTTCTCTATTCCTCGAGAGGCGCTGATGATTTTCAAGAGCAGACTCTTCCGTACGGCGTACTCGAGCTGCTCTTGTCTGGGATGTCTGACGGGAAAGTTGTGATTTCCTTTTAGGCATGATAAACAATCGCTGAAACTGTCCGATATCCCAAAAACAGAAATACCACAGTTATACTCGTACATAGACATACCACGGTTCGTGAATGGACGGCGGCATTTTCCGATTTAGTAATTTTATATTATCTTCGAAACTATTTAACCAATTGACATACTGTTTTGGGCAAATCGTATCTCTATGATGTTCTTGTGATTATAATAATATTTTTTTCGATAAGGTTTAATATTTTGTTGTTTAAAAAATCGTCCAAAGGTAAGTACGTCGAAAAATACTTTTTTTAACACATAAAAGCTACTATATCTGCTAAAATATAAAATATAGAAATATGGTGTCACGGACTTTTTTGTAGAACTATTCAAAGCGGATCAGGTTGCCATACATTGTTTTCAATTATATACAACTGTTAAGGCAGCGCATGCAAATAACTCTGTTGTAAGAGCAATTTTTTTCCGCCTGGCTAGACAAAAATTGAGATAGTTCGGATAATATACATGATATTTTTATAATTGATAGCCTATAGCACTCACGAATAATGTAGCTTTCTAACAGTGAAACAATTTTTAAAATTGGTTCATTACTTCCGGAGATTACCCCCTACATACAAACTTACAAACATACAAACTTACAAACAAATGTTACCTCTTTATAATATTATTATATTTATAATATTATTATATTATTATTATTATTATATTATATATTATATTATATATTATAAGTATATAAGTATAAGTATAGATGTACTGTTTTAGTATTTGTTCTGTCCATACGTACGGACCACAACCACACCACATCGCAGCGATAAAATGTGGGCAAGCAGTTGTTACGTGTGCTGCGTGTACTTACGCAGTTGCGTTGTGGTAACTACAAAATCAAATTAAATGGTCGACGCAACGTTGCTTTTGCGATGTGGTCGGCCGCTAGTGGGCGGTCTCGCTGATGGTTGCGTTGTGGCTGCGAAGGCGACGTGTCCTTGATCTGGTCGGCATCGCCCACACGGTTAATTTTGAAGGCCAAATGTGGTCCGTGTGAATAAACTATTAATTTTCATACAAATTAACGCCCATCCACGTGTTGTCGTTGTGATTTGGATGTGGTACGTGTGATTGGGTCTTGAAGTCCGTATTAATATAGCAATCTAATTTCAGTATTCCTTGCTTTCTGTTGTTTTTGGGCATGCCTTACATTTCTTCTCAGTGAGAGCGGTTAATACGGACTTAAGATAAGATATCAGATAGACTAACGCCCTTAGGAAGCATTCACACTGCGAGCAACTGTCGTAAGAACCGAACGTCGGCGTCGCTCAGAAAAATGACTCAGGCTTTCGATACCGATAAATTTATATTGGAAAAATACAATCCCGAAAAGCTATTTGGGATTTATCGAGTGACGAATGTTCTAATCGGGATTTGAAGAAAAATCATAAAATATTTTAAACATTCCTTTTAATCTCCGTTCTTGTAACAAAGGATGATTTATTCCCTCTTTTGCTTTTCTTTTATTTTTCTTTCTCTTTATAATTAGTAGCGCTACTATTGCAACTTCTTCGACGTCTATTCTGCACGAATGTACTTGGAATACTGTCGCTCGGCTTGGTCTCCTGGCCCTAGTTGCCTATGTTTTGGTCGCCGAGGGACCGAGTCGCCGGCGACCAGTCGACAGTGCGTAATGGGTCTTATTGTACCAAGACATACCGGCCACCCCTTAATTTAATGGTGCGATAATGACTCATTATGTCCTAGACAATAGGCGTTCATCTTCCTCTGCCGTGTCGGCACGTGCTATAACAAAAGAAGGCAGTAAGTAGCTATACCTAGTTTATTTAGCAGCGCACACAATAAAGTGTTATTAGATTGTCTGAAACTCGGTCCGTATTTATAGTCGTGTCTCTTCGACATAGCAAGCAAGACACAGATTGGATTAAGATGGCTTAATTAAAAGTATGAATCGCTCAGTGTAGAAACGCCAGCACATCAAGCTACTACAATCTGTCAAATTTCTTTAATAGATTTTCAACTTTATCGCTGAAGCATAAGGTTCAAAGTTGATTGGGAAAATTTGACTGTTTCGGGTAGCTTGTATCTATGTATTTCGGGTAATAGATAGGAACAAAGCCTGATTTACACGGTGATTTGATTGCCAGTGGCAGAGTATAAGTTGTAGCCACAATAAAAGCCGCACCGTCTAAATAGTGTGTGGCGATATCTACATCGCCACATGCAAACTACGCTTCACACTGACGTCATGCAAAATCTTGTATCGCGCAAGCACTGACAGTTTACCGCGTGACTAGCTGTTGTAAAACGTCGGGAAGTAGCCTACCAGACACAACACCGGGTCGGAGGATCCTGAGCCGAGGAAGCGGTGAATGCTTATGCGTATCCCGCAACCCCGGCCATAGGTAGAGGTGGAACACCGCGGTGGTTTTAGCCGGTAAGAGTCCGGCATGCCCCTCTGTCACCCCCACGATGGAGAAAGTCCATGAGGATTTCCACCGAGCACCAAAAAAGAACAAGGGCGGAGGATCCTCCCTTTTCTATGAGTGAACCTTACACTCTGTTCCTCATACTGTAAGTGTATAGACGATGAGTCATTTGTTGCTACAATTTTATTTTATGCCACAGGCAGCATCGTGTAAATAGAGATATATACTCGAAATATTCAATTTAAATATCCCAGTTTATATTCCGTAGGATAGCTAATACTATAGGCCGACCGCTTATCTGAGACGTTGCCTGAGGTAGCAGCGCGGTGCGGGAGGGTACGATTTTCTCGCTAAAAGAGTTGCATTCTATTAATAAATGCAACTCTTTTAGCGAGAAAATCGTTGATAGCTAGTTGCTTCCACGTCTGCGGTGGGATAAGTCTAACCCGTATAGCATGAGCCCAAACAGAGATTGCTAATTTTGCTTCTCCCAATATCATTCTACAAATTTACAGCCAAACCCGCGCGCGCTCCCAACTAGTGATAAACAAAAGAGCATCATTAACATGATACACACGATAAGCTGCAGTCATGTGACGTGCAGTCATTGACCGAGTTTACTCACTCTATGAACGATGTATATTGCTATCGAGGATTGATCGCTATCTGAATACGTACTTATGAAAAGTGGCCGGCTTTTGTACTTTGTATTTTTATGATACTGTGACATGACATATAATTATCTGTGTTAGTTATAACGTCGTTGATCTCTTGAGTGAGGAATTTTTGTGATTTCCGAGGCCTTAGAATAGAATAGAATACTCTTTCTCTCTTTCTTTTTTTTTATTCTTTTCTTTTTCCTTAGCACGACCGCGACGTTAACGAAACGTGAAATCGATTTTGAATCGAAAATACAACTATCATATAACTACCATTTACCTAGTTGCGGAAGGCGGAAGACACGATCGGGAGATGTCCAGCAAACGACTGCAATAGGCTAAGTTGATAGTAGGTATTTAGGTTAACATTTTTGCGACAAACGCAATTTGTGTCACCTATAGATATGAGTAAAGTCTTAACACTAAGTAAATTTTATGTGCAAAACGAGTATTATCAATTTTATAATCGTACGAATTTACGTTACGTTTACTCAGCACGTTCGTGTTAGCCCCACTGATTGCACTTTGGGTGTTAAATTAGGCCCTAGCTGGACCTACAATAACATCGTGCAAGAATTTTATTGTGTAATATAATATCCACTCGAACGTTCTTAAATATTTACCCTCAACGATCAATAACATTGAGCAATACCTACGTGATATTGCACAATATAATTTACCGTCTAGAATGAGGGGAAAGAAAATTAATATACTTCTTTGTAATAAAATTACCAGTGTTTTCCTTTATTTACTTAATTTAAACAGCTTACAGTCTTAATATAATCATTATTATATGTAAAAGTATATAAAAAAGGAGGGAAAATAATAATAGGGCATCAAAAAATTCGTCCGCATCGTTGTCAACAGGAAAAGCGCCCAAAAGGCTGGCAGCATTGCCCGGCAAAGCCGATTCTTTGACCAAAAAATAGGCCTGCCCTCCGGTCACGTGACGAGTCGACCAACCGCTTGTCGATGTCTCGAAAAACTAATAGTGATAGTGATAACTTCAAGCTCCAATTTGTTTGACAAAGTGTTTGGTAAGTGTTTAGGTATGCTTCAAGGTTTTAAAAGGCTTACGATCA
Organism: Hydraecia micacea; assembly: GCA_914767645.1. Taxonomy (NCBI): domain Eukaryota; kingdom Metazoa; phylum Arthropoda; class Insecta; order Lepidoptera; family Noctuidae; genus Hydraecia; species Hydraecia micacea. The sequence continues at coordinate 15,912,097 of OU611776.1, forward strand.
AAAGTGACTGAAATAAAGCAGTGTTTGACAGTTCATCTTTATCAACTCTCTTCATCAGTTGTCGTTCTAATAAGCCTTATCTTATACGCCTTGACTGGTGAAAGTCAGCCTAAGAAAGTTGGAATTTATTTGATTGTCTAGTGTTCCGTAATACTGTATCGCCTCTGCTTTACCCTTTCAAGGAAATAGCGTTATGCTACCGGATATTCCCACAACAACAATCCACGGCTGTGTTCATCAAAAGGAATCAGCGTGCAATGAATATGGCGAAAGTGTTGCCAAGAGCTAAGGACATTAGGCACGCCGCCACTGCCATGTCGTTGATAATGGCCCATCATCTCATTAGCAGCTTTCATTCAAACTGGAAGGCTTTTGTTTTTACTACTCTTTTTGATGGATGGGCACCGCGAATTTATGGCCTGTTTATAGTGTTTATGTAAATGTTTCTGCAAATTTGGAGAGCAGTGGTGGCCCAGTGGTAACGGCCGCGACTTCGGAGTTTTAGGTCGTAGGTTCGAACCCAGACAGGCACTTTACTTTGTGAGAATAATTTCTAGTTCTAAAAGCAGTGAAGGAAAATGTCGTAAGGAAACCGGCAAGTTCTTGAACCACAAATTCGATGACATGTGACATCTACCTACCCGCACTGGGCCCGCGTGGTGCAATAAGGCCCACTCCCTCTTGCCGAAGGGAGGCATTACTGGGAAGGTGTCCCAGCAGTGGAAACATTATAGGCTGATTATGCTTATGCATACAACTTTGCCAGATAACGAGAAAGCAAGAACGAAGAGACACAGATTAAATATCCGCAAAGTTGACACAAAAGATAAAAAAAGTCATGAGTCAAATAAAATGATTTATTCCGGTCTGATCCCTTGAGCCCCCCTCCACCCCCCCCCCCCCCTCGATCCCCTGCTAGTTCGTCTTCTGTTTATGTAAATGGAAGACTGGTCACCTTAGTCTGTGCTGGTCACTCAAACTGTTAAACATGTAAACATCACGCTTTTCCGCTCGACAGGCAGTTGATAGCAGCTAACTATAACGCTATACTAGGGTTAATCTCGCTACAATAAACTCTATCAAGAAATAATCAATATTATCTATAGCCCACGCTCATTGACTTAATTTTTTTCTTCTAAATCTCAACAGGCGATTACAAATTAAATAAATCTCCGGATCAAAAGACGAATACCAGCATACACAACAGTGTATTTCTATATATATTCAAATCAGTTCCCTAGGGCGTCGTAAGTGACTCCGGGTTTGTATGAGGTGGGGTAGCAGCGGTACCGTTCTATGATGTTCTGCGATGAGATCGCACTGAGAAATCTAGTTGCCCTAGGGATTTTGTAGGCCGAATAGCTATTGCTGTGTTATGGATGAAGAAACTAGGTCGTGGACTTACTAATGACTGCATACATGTGAAAATCAGGCACAAAGCCGGTACTCGTTAGTCATATTTCGTATTCCGTGTCCGAGTGAATAAATTACTCAAAATTCCACAGAGCATCTGTTTCCAGAGGCAGACTTTTGCAAGTATTGTAAAGAAACATTTGTGAATCTATAATATGGCTTTGCCTACTACATATTTTAGTAACGCCATACTAGTTTTCAGGTTTCAGGCTTGTGATTACCAGGATCGAACAATTAACGTGCTGTCCGAGGCACAGAAGTGTAAAGACTACGCTATTGTTACCCGGGTTGTGTCAATCTTATCCAGATCTCTCTGACAAGCTTATTATAGCGTACCCGTCTTTCACAAAATAAATATTTTACTATTCCCGGACTGGCTGAGACAAAAGCAGCCTTACCTCGCAGCTTCTATTCCACCTTCACTGTGACTTTACTAAACAACAACAGCCACGCTAATGGGCTTATAATTCCGCAGAACCAGCAAAAAGTCATGGCCAAAACCCAAACTCGGGCCCAATGGCGTTAGTTAGGGGGAGCCACTATAATCCTGCCCAATAATAGGTAAGGTCAGTGAAATTTCTGATAAGAGCCGAGTTCAGCGCGCACTGAATACTAATGTTATCCTCTGCCAAATTGATTTATATCTGCACGAAGTCGCCCTGTATATTTTCACAATATTCTGTACGGATATGTGGGATGTGAGGGAAATAAAATGGACCACGCGTGGTGAAAAGGCACCGGCACAAATTGAAGGTAGACTACATGAAATATAGTGTTCGTTTGACGGAAATGTGTCACGTGCAATTCTCTCAAAACTGAAATACCTTTTGTAAAATCAAAACTCTGTTCCACAACTGAACATTTTGCAGCGACTTTTACAAAGTGTACAAATAATTTTCAATGAAAAACAGATTGAAATACTGAAAGCTGAACAGAAATGTTCGACGAAGTCGATAATTCCGATATTAATATCAATTCTTATAGACTTTAATATCAAAGTGCCAGATTCGCAAAAGAAAGCTATGTATTGGCGAATCAAATACTCGTATATTGCAAAATTAAATCACGTAAAGCTAATATATCTGAGTGTGCGAGTTGTAAGAACACACGTGCACACACACATATACACAGCTTCTTACAGCGTTCGTGTGTATGTAAAAGGTAAACGTTATTTGTTCACTACCCTACCCCCACTACTTTGTATCTTTGGGAGTGGGACAAAGGGTATATTGTATCCTGAAGACATGATTGGAATGTACTTTTTGTTTGAAAGTATCATCTCTTTTGTCAAATACGTCAAATAAACTAGAGCTAACAAATAATGTTGGATCTTTCTTTATTATAGTCAATAGCTAGTGTGGAGAAATGAGACAATATCACAAGAAATAGTGGAAGAATAGTTCCTTTCATTTCTAACATTTGTAAGTTTATTTTTGTGTTTACCTAATGGCATCCTTGTCACAGATAATCCCACTGCCAGCCTACATTAATTATTTCGTTGTGTTATTACATTCCTCTCAGGGGAAGACTACGTTTTGGTCGTTATCCGGCTCATATGATATTTATGACACACATACACACTGAAACTTACACAAGGTACGAAAAAATTTAAAATAAAAAAGTAGTCGTACTTCAAAATGTGATGATACAATCTATTACGAGGTACACATTTAGTGTACTCGGACTAATTATTTGAACAGATGATAGTTTATCTCTGCTGCGAACAATTATGTACACGATAGCCACTAAATTAATCTGTTACAAGGGAGCGTAGCATAGCATAATCGGCCTATAATATTCCCATTGCTGGGACACAGGCCTTCTCTCTTCAAGAAGGCTAATAATATATCACGCGGGCCCAGTGAGGGTTGGTAGATGTCGCATGTCTTCGAATGTTTGAATCACGATGTTTTCCAATAACTATTAGTATGACAAAAATTATTAGTATAAATGAGATGAAATCCAATGGTCAAGCGAAGCCTGTTGTGGCATTCTATCGATAAACATTAAAGTGCGTCCAATATCGGTCATTAAATAGGATACAGAAGCCATTATAGAACTATAGAAAACACTCGGATCGTAGAGAAATGAGAAATACTTTTATGCTCTGAAGTATTGTTGTATGACCAACGGGCATTCTTCTATACAATTCTTTTATTGCAACATTTTTGCTTCGTAGGCTGTGAAGAGATATTTCAAATAGCAGAATTTTTAGTACAGTTATGAAAGAATCTATCACAAGCAATCAACGGAAAAGTGCTGTCAATATTACACCTGAGAGTTCTAAAAGGAAATGCGGTCGGAGAGACTTTTGAAAAAGCCTAAGTAAAATTCGTAATTCGAGGTTTGGCTCTCGCCTATTTCCTCCTCCAATATTGGACAAATTTAAAAGATATTTCATAAACTGAATAAGAAGGATATATACTGTGTCCCTATTTTTTTCTTTCTTCATGAATAGTTGTCACATTTGTACACTAGGCCTCTGTTGACAGCGGTTTAAATCGGCATTTTTTGAGGGTTCTAGTGCTTATAAAAATAATGTATCATCAAAAAGGATAACATGGGGACATACAAGTAGTTAATATTTATTATTCTTTAAAAAATCATTGCTGTATGGTCATTAACCAGAAAGAAAACCGGCGAGAGCGTTTCTATGGAGAAACGACCACCCGCATTTCCTCTCAATATGTACCTATTAAAAAATCAATGCTTCATGTTCGTGAACGGGCGCCGTCAGAAGGGACTGGTCATTTCTTAGCTGCTACGGTTTATTTTGATTTAAAATTTGAATTGTGTGTTTTTTTTTTAAATTACCAACGTTTTTAACGTTCTGCATCTTTATCACATGCATAATTTCAACATGAGTAATGTAACCATATTATTTTGATTTAAAACAGTTACCGTGGAGTTTCTTGCCCGTTCTTCTTCATACTACGCTTTTGAATGGGCAACTAACTTCATCTTCCTGACTGACCGACCGCCTGACAATTCAAAAGTGCCTGTAATTGGTTTATTTGAAATAAATTATTTGAGTTTGAAAAAATGGCCAAACTTTATTTATTTTTTCTCTGGAAAGAATTTCATACTATCAATATGCATTTATAATATTGTTTAGACCAATATTTTGTTTGCGAGAAAAGCTGCGGATAAAATTAGTTGGTTTGTATTAGTATGTGAAGGTGACTAGTTTGAAGTTATTTGTCCTTTTGACTGATAGCACGTTATCTTAACTAAATCAATAATTGGAAGGTGATATAAATATTGCACTAAATGGAGACAATTAAGTTGTTGTTTGGAAGTGTAAGATGCGAGTTATAGTTGCATTGTTGCTGAGTTTGGTTGCTGTGTCAGGTAAATAAAACATTTTAAGAATAGAAAATATTAAATTAATATCTCTTAGAAATATGAGCCTCTAAGGTTTATTAAAAGGGGGCAGCAGGATGGGCTTGATTCCTTTAATAAATATTGGTCCTTGGCAGCTCTGGACAGAGAGATGTGGAGAGTAGTAAACAATGTAAACAAGTAAACAATTTTATTCATGACGTCTTGAATAAATTGCAATATTTAGTTTTGTATAATTTAGATGCATTTTTTCAATTTTGTAAATGTAAGAACCATGGGTCCGTTTATTATGATTTTTTGATGTTGACTTGAAAGAGCATGGCAGTTGAGAATGTGTCATGCTCACTTAAATGTCTCACTGATGGTGGCGCGTGTGTTAGATCATTCGGTTCCCTACAAAATGGTTGAGTTGGATGGTGCTGATCCACGCGTCATGTTCGTGAACGGGCGCCGTCGGTTGAGACTGGTCATCTCTTAACTGCCAAGGCTTATTTTTAGTCTTATATTTTGAATTGTTTTTTCATTTGTGTGTTTTTTTTTACATTATTCTCACATATAGAAGCAACAGGAACAATGTACCCAGATTTTGATTTTGTAATATCTTGATTTAAAAGAGTGTCCATGGAGTTTCTTGCCCGTTCTTTTCCATAGAGATCTACGTTTTGGAATGGGCAACTAGCTTCAACTTTCTGACTAACTGGCCGACTATTTAATTTTGACAATTCAAAAGTACGCCCCTCGTACGCCTTCCAAAGGACCGGGACCTCATAGTCCCGAGATATGTTAAAACATATAGGTTTCAAGAGATTGTCGTGAACCTTTTATTATGCCGTGTATAATTCTATTAAAATAAGCCAATTTCTTTATGATCTACAAAAAAGACAAGCTCCCTATTTTGAGTAAACAAGAACGAGAGGCACCTCTTTCGTTTGGGGTATTTTCTCGCAAAATTCTAAGGAGGCGATAAAGGAAAATGGGTTAATGTGCCGTTTGTAGACGATGAACCACTAACCTCTTTTACTTGTCCTTTCTTATAAAAAACATTATTTACATTCTTTTATAAAATCTATGGCTAAAATTTACAAACCTTTGGCATCTTTTTCATGCATTAAGTTGAGGGTATATTTTTCAAAATGAAAGTAATTGCTACTGTTAGTGTGTTAAGCAGTTATACCGCAGATATCTGCCAGATTTGGCATCCTTACGTAGGTGTATTAACCTTGGAAATTTACAAAAGAGTCCATTACTAAATTGTCTGCGTCTACCCTTACTGGACACATGAGTATTGATATAGAAGAGGTAAAGTGGAACCTTGAGGAGGTACTCAAGGTTCCACTTGTAATTTATGGATCATGGCACTTCTTATCGTTCACGCATAGAAGAGGTTCTAAGCGTATGAGTAGGCTGCTTTGAAGTATAAATCTTTAAGTGCATTTTACTCAAACTGTGTTCAGTAAGAGTAGACGCAGACAAACAGTTTAGTAACGAATTTTTTTATTGAAATCCAAGGTTATTACGCCTACGTAAGGGCAATTGTCTGCCGTCGTCACCTGGACGTCACCGAGAACGAGATACAAAAGCGTTGTTGCCAATGAAACTCCGTTGTATCGGCCGAAGTTACGCATCTTCAACTTGCAGTCACTTACGGATATTAGATTAGTTCGGGGCCCGAACTAAGAATGAATGACTAAGCATTTAACAGTTTTCCTTACTCCCGCGATGTTTTTGTGACCATCCGAAAAAGTTATGAATCAATGGGAGTAGGGTTCATTTACGTTTCATTTATGAAGTATCGTACTATCTTTGGTCGATCCTGTATCTTCGTTGACGTATTTAGAGTAGGTACGCCTCCAGAACCACCGAGTTCGGTCGCGATGGACACACGATCGCCGTCACCGGGACGTCACGTTCGATTCCAATAATCTTGTTTCTTGGAGACGTCATTTTCTTTCTTTCAGTTCTATATTAGATGTTGCTTACTTATATACTTACTAGCTTCTGCCCGCGCCTTCGTCCGCGTGAAATTTCACCCTCCCCTCATTCACCCTCTTAGGGGTAGAATTTCGAAAAACCCTTTCTTAGTGGATACAACCTACTCTTCGCAAAGAACACACTCTCCAAATTTCATGTCTCTAGGACCAGCGGTTTAGGCTGTGCCTTGATACATCAGTCAGTCAGGACTTTGAATTTTATATACATAGATGTATATTCTTAAAAAACACCAGCAGGACTAAATATGTCTTGTCTTTTGTTGGAAAGGTCTATTTCCAGCAGTGGACTGCCATAGGCTGATGATGCATTGAAATTACCTGTAACAAAAAAAACATCTTTAAGCAAACTTAATACGTTAAAGATAATAAAACGAAAGCCATGAAAACTGGTGAGGCCTGAGATGTTTATAAAATGGATTTTATGAACCATAAACAATATCTTCATTACATTTTCTCTTTACTGTGCGCGTAAAAGTTTATAATAGGTACGTGTTTTAATTAACACTTAAAGTCAAATCTTAAAACAGACGGGATGTGACGAAGTCTATATTTATTATAATTGCGGTAATTTCGTTTGTTATACAGTTTTGGTCTGTGTGTACATAATTATATCATGTTATATCTATACACGTTATAAAAAGTCACTTTTCGTGTATGTCTAGGATACGGATTTCAGCATAATTTAGAGAATTTAATCCGGACGGTTACGGATTAGTGGTGGTCCTGTGAATCCATACAGTAGTGTTGGTAAAGAAAACTTAAAACTAATAGGAATAAATAGGAAAAAATGTATGTAAGCTAAAGTAAATAATGTCAGGCCATATCGTTCCGAATGCATATACATATCTTGCATTGATTCGAGTTTTTATTTATAAAAATAGTCTTTCTCTACATTGAAAGAAATCAGCTGTGTCACATTTTGAGAGCGAGCTATGCGATAATGGCTCACATGCAAAATGTCTCGGACGTAATTAAGTAGGTTTCATCGTTCAAGGGATTTACGCATTCTCTGTAGTAGATTTACTATTGAATTAACGGCTGTTTTTCAATTGTTTTTGTCTACAATTTCAGCCGTCCCTGCAAATCCTCAAAGGATTGTGGGAGGTGCTGTAACTACCGTTGACCAGTACCCAACCATCGCCGCGCTACTGTACTCCTACTCCGGAGTAAGCTTCTATCAGTCTTGCGGAGGCACCATTATCACTCATCGGTCGATCCTCACCGCTGGGCATTGTCCTTCGTAAGTTGCTATATTATTATACTTTTATTTTTCTACGGACTTATATAGGAAAACTTCTCAAAATAAAATATGGCCCACCATTTTCTATCTACCCACTTGAATTTGACGCTAAAATTGACGCTCGAAACATTGGTAAGGACCCATAAACATGCCAAGAACAAAGTTCAGTGCTTTACTTCACAAATGCTTACCTAATTATTTATTCATAGACAAAATTCTAAACTAACTTAGGTCGGGCCCTATGTTGTTTTGAGTAGTTTAGGTCTAAAGTTTCAAGAGAGGAATTCTTGATCTTGAAATATAAAGTTGACGATTTCTTGTTCGATTAATTATTCACATTAATTTTTGTAAGATCAAGTGTTATCATATCACGAACATCAAACCAATCTCAGATCAAAAGAAAGGATGGTTCATTGACTCTGAATGCGTCATGTTTTTGGTATTTCTAATGTAGTCACATCAGCCGTATGCACGATGACCGCTGGGTACACAATAAAAGAAAATACGTTTACTTGCGATAAACTTGACTCAAGAAAGAACATAATTACAAAACGAACAAGTTGGGGGAAAATATGAGTTACATCTATGCAAAACGGCCAACGCTCAGCATAATGCTACGACCCTATGCGAAATAGAGCCCCAGCGCTACAATGGGTGCTTGAAGATTGACGGGTCTGCCGAGGCCGGCCCAGAAAGAGGTGGCGAGACGACCTGGACGCGTACCGCGAGGGCTGGTTCGAGGTGGCGCGGGAAAGGAGTTCCTGAAAGGACTTGGCGAACCTTTGCCCGGCAGTTGGACAGCATAGACAAAACAAAAAAATAATGGGGTATAGGTACCTACTATAACTACACCTCCGCCTTACCCCTTCCAAGGCTTGATGTTATGAGTTCTAATAACAGAGACTTTCTCCTGTTCCAGTGGAGATTCTATCATCAAATGGCGTATCCGAGTTGGGTCCAGCTTCGCCAACAGTGGCGGCATCGTGCACACTGTCATCGCCATCTTCGTCCATCCTAGCTACAACCCGCGCACCATTGACAATGATGTCGCCATCTTGCGAACCACTGGCACTATTGTGTTTGGGCATGTGGTTCAGCCCGCTCCTATTGCTGGAGTTAATTACAATCTCCGTGATAATGACACCGTCGTTGCGGCTGGGTGGGGCACTACTTCTGTAAGTTTCAAATTCTTAGAAATCCCTTTTTGATCAGAAGGCCAACTCTCGTAATTAAAAACTTACAAAATCTAGTCGCAATCTTATCTCAGTGACAATCAATGACTTGTAAAAAATGTAGGAAAATTAGAGGTATTTTGACAGATTGAGACTGGATCAGAAGGTCAACTCTCGTAATTTAAAACGTTCAAAATCTAGTCGCAGTCAGACAAAAAATGTCCAAATCTTGTCAAAATGTAGGGGAATTAGTATTTTTGACAGATTGAGACTGAGATCAGACTGTGAACGTCCCAAAATTACGAGAATAGCCCCTCCGGCATTGTCACTTTCCGCCTTAATAAATATAAAACGAGTTCTAACTTTTGCCAGTTATTGTATTTTGAATTTTATTGAAAGTTCTTATTACAACATTGACAACTTAGACTCAGGTATATCGTCAGTTTTTGTAATTATAACTTTAATCTTGTCGAAATTGATTTCTAAATTTAAAAATGGCTTGTTGTTTTAAACCTGAATCTAAAAATAAACCATGTTTTGTAATAATGCTGTTTTAGTTCAATTAAATTTAATTTTATTAATTAATTAACAATTTACATTGTATTTAATACATAAATTTTGTACATAATAAAACTCTAATAAAACAAGTAACACATTGGTCATTTAAAAATTAACAACATAACTCACATCCACTAGAGATATAACACAATAAAATTACTTTTTTAACAACTTAATTCTCTAGCCATGGGTTTAATTAATCATCTATTCCTATGTTCATGTTATTGATGAAATGTACAATGATTATATACCTAGTTTAATTCCTTTGCAGTCCGGTGGTGCATCTTCCGAGCAACTACGCCACGTCCAGCTGTGGACAGTGAACCAGGCTATCTGTAGATCCCGGTATGCAGTTCGTGGGTCTAACGTCACTGACAACATGCTGTGCTCCGGCGTGCTCGACGTCGGTGGTCGCGACCAGTGCCAGGGTGACTCCGGCTGTCCTCTCTACCACAACGGTGTTGTCGTTGGCATCTGCTCGTGGGGTGCAGGATGTGCCTCAGCTCATTTTCCTGGGGTCAACACTCGGGTGACTCGCTTCACTAGCTGGATCGAGTCTAATGCTAATCAAAACTGAACAGATGGCTGAGTTAGTGCGGTGGGGGGAGACTAGCTGTTGCAGAATGATAAATATTAGCATGCTCTAGATATAGATGTTCCGGGTCAGTATGTGCGAGATTTATGATTCTAAATGCACCCATGTTAAAGGAGAAATTCTAAGAGTAAGTTTCTTTAGTATAAATAAAATATTGGTTCATTTCTTAATTATCACTGAAAAGAAACTGTATTAAAGAAATGTATGGTAAAATATGTAATTCTTTTTTAACATTTTGTATTTTTATTAATTCCTCAAGAAACTAAAAAAATATCGGCATCGCTCTCATGTAATATCATTACTTCATCAAGGTTCAGGAATATACTTGAAGGCATCATAGCAAATGTTTTAAAGATGCTTAACTTCACGAAAAATACGATCTTTCTTCTACATAATGGGCCGAGTTTCTAAATTGTGCGATATCGTAAGTTCAATGAGATTAATGTGGGCAACGAAAGGCAAAGGTCCGCCATTTTGGAAGTAAATAAGTTATTCGGCTCATGCTCCGTCTGATATATTCGAAAGTTTGTCAAAAAAGTTTTTTCCCACTATATTTATTGTAGGAATGTTTTTGTAGCAGAGGTTAGCATGTTTTATTTCTAAATTAGCTGACCCGGCGAATTTCGTACCGCCTCAGAATAAATAAGAACGAATGTATGAGAAAATGAATTATCTTCAATTCTTTTTTTTTCGTTCGTGATTATGTTTTAATAGTTATTCGGGGCACAGACAAATCCAACAAATCAAAGATCATAAACGGACGGTCCAGCAGTTCTTGAGTTATAAATGGTGTAACTAACCCGACTTTGTTTTATTTATAAGTATACCTAGATACGATTTAGTTTTCATTTTCTATTTTAGCGCCTGATCAGTTCATAGAGTGAGTTTCGATATCCATATTAACTTAATCGCTTGTCGATAATATAATATAATGTTTTATTTTTATCAGGCGCAATATACGCGCTAAAGTTTTTTTCACGTTGACAGCAGTGGCGGTTTCTTATATAGCTTTGATGGAGTACCTTATAGTTGTCTAACTCTTGTAGGTAAGCATTTGATAAATGATAACTGATTTTATTTCTGTAAGTAGGTTTGTACAAACACTTTTACACGTCTATCATAATTTAAAAACTATATGAGGCCGGCGTTTCCTATCTGACTACTCTGAGTAGAAAGGCCCAAACAAACTCAGGGGCTTTAGTCTCTTTTAAAATCCAAACATAATCTTGGTCAGATCATATCAAGACCATGTAGATTGGTGTCTGAAATGATCTTTTGAAGACACACAGATTGAGTGGACCTCTCCAGTGAGTGCACGCATTTGTCAGTAATCATGGAGCTCAACTCAGAACTTGGAGTTCAAGGATTCGACGAACAATACAACGGACAGAGAAAGGATATTTGAGTAGGCTGCATATTATGCTACTCAATTGCCAGTCCATGATTAAAACTGAGAAGAAGAAAAAAAAACAATTTAATATGCAAATGTAAGTATGGAATGTAAGAAAATCATGCACATTAGTGCTTTGAAGTAAACTACCTTTATTTTACCCACGAGTGATTTTTGAGCATTGAGGTGTACCTACCTACGAGTTCACCCCAGCGCGTCAAATAAATACACTGTTGGATTTTCAAATCTCGGCGCTATGCAGTGGGTTGAAAATCCAGTGAGGGATAAAAACCGCCGGTGGCTACGTACGAGCCTACGACGGCTAATGATATAAAATGTTAACCCAACTAAATTAATTTTAGGATCAAACTATTTTAGGGATGCATGAAGAGTCTCCTCGTGTAGCGCAGTTTGTTCCGCCAGATACTCAACTGAACTGAGCGCTCGGCGCATCCTGGAAAGTCACACATGACACCTTATTTGACTGGTCAATTCTTCCCTTGCGGTGGTAGGGCTAACGCCCGCATGGTTGGCGACACCCCGGGTTCCCACCGGAGTCCGACGTCAAGCAGCCTGCTGTGTTTCATCGAAGCGTGAGAGTTCCAGTGCCTTAGGCATCTTCTGGGCACGCTCGTTCCATCATAGACCTGATCCATCGCTTTCCACAAGGCGTGATCAAAGTCAAGAGCGGGCCCATTCAACAATAAAAAAAAAGAATTAGTCTGATGTAGGTCAACCTGGCATTATTGGTAATATTCAGTTTTGAAGGTTTTAAACATGGTTTATCAATTGAGACACCTGCAAAGCCGGTACTGGTAGAATATTTTGTAACAACTTAGGAAGGTTAGATATGGGCATACAATTAACTAATAGTTATTTTTATCTCTAGATAATCTACCTTTATCTAACATTGGTTAAATAAAACTGACGCATTAGATTTTTTGTATAAATACAGGCAAAGTACAGGTAACGTTAGAACTTATACGACGGAGTCATGATGCGTGTCATTGTTGCCCTGTTGGCTAGTCTAGTCGCTGTTTCAGGTATGTGTAGTTATACTCACTGTTTGTGTGAATTCCTGCAAACTTTTGTACCTACCGTCTTACTAATAAACGTATTATATCAGATGAATTCACACCGATTTCTCTCTTTCAGTCGTCAAATAGTAATAATTTGACTCTCGAAAGAAGAAGACAAAGCGTTGTGTAACTATACAGACGCTATACAACGTTTTTTAGTAAGGGGGCTAGAATAAGTCTTATCCTGAGAATAAATTTGGAATTTTTGACAGTTTTCCCATACTAGAACTGTCAGATGTCAATTTTATTCCGCGGATAAAGTATATCTGACTTTGGTGAAATCAGCCGTTAAGTATGTTTTCTTGTAAGATGAGGAGGCTCGTGGCTAAGTAATAACTGCCGCACGGGTTGATCGATCAGGTTAAGCTACGCTTGCCTTGCTTGCGAGACCTCCGTGCCTCAGAAATCACGTTAAGCCGTTGGTCCCGGCTGTCATTCTTGGATCTTTGACAGGCGTCACGGATTGTCAGAAGCCCGAAAGGCTGACAACCAGTCTTACCAAGGGGTATCGTATTATTCAGTAACTGGGTTGTGGAGGTCAGATCAGGCAGTTGCTCCATGTAAAATACTGGTATTCAGATGCATCCGGTTAGACTGGATTCCGACCTGAACATATTTGGGAAAAGGCTAGGCAGATGATGATGTTATCTTGTAAGATATTGACTGACTCTTTGAGTTGAGTTTGGGGACCGGCGAGGTAATTGAGTAACATACTAACAATTGCAATGCATTTAATTAATTCGACAATTCAACAACTTTCATTGCGTTATATATGTTGTCGAGCAGACGATTTTTTCAAACATATGAAGCAATGGATTAAGAATTTCATTCAAAATCTTTGGATTGTGAAATAAAGTGTGTAAATGGGATACAGGGTTCATTCCCCGGGTCAGCCAGTGTTATTGGGTTATTCTATTAGGAGTCGGGACTGATAGGACTGCTTCCCTTTCTAGTAATGCAGGCGTTATATTTTGGCAAAGTTAAAACATTGTACAATGAGGTTTATGTTATTTCATTTGAGCAGTCGTGGCCCAGTGGTAACGGCTGCGACTTACATACAAGTTTTAGGTCGTGCAGATGATTTACTTTGTGTAAATGATTTTAATACCACTGCTCTCAAAACGGTGAAAGAAAACATCGTGAGGAAACCGGCATATCTTAGAACCAAAAAATTGAAGAATTGTGACATTTACCAACCCGCACTGGGCCCGCGTGGTGGATCACAGCCGACTCCCTCCCAACGAGAGGAGGCCTGTGTCCCAGCAGTGGGAACGTTAAAGGCTGATAATGCCATTTCATTTAATAATTAAGTGTTAATTACTTTGTACGTTACATTTTCGGTTGATAAGTCTTCTAGGCGTAAGTTGTTAGGTACGATTCTCGGTTAGGACAAGTTACAAGGGTATTCGAGGAAGATTTTTCGGGAATAAACATAATGTCGTAATAGGAGCGTTGGTATACATCACAGTAAACTTTTGCTTATCCCTTTGGTCAATACATATTCAAATAAGCTTTGAGTCGGTCGTATTCATGCCTGCTCATCCGTGAGAGCGAGAGTTTCTGGTTGTTATCGTGTGGCTTCCTTTGAGAGGGCTGGGTTTTCATACATCGCTTGATTTTCTATTTACAATGTATCGTTTATTGTGGAGGGGTTTGAAAGCACTAAAGATTGAGGTTATGTTGTACTAGCAGCGCCCCGCAGTTTCACCCGCCCAAGTGTCGATCCCGTGGCAATATCGGGATAAAAAGTATCCTATGTCCTTTCCCGGGACTCAAACTGTGACCGGGACCAAAAGTGGGACAATCTACACTGTCCCACTGCTGCACTAGTCTATACTAACTATAATATCTATAGACTAAAAGAAAATTATTGGTTCATATTACTTACTTATGAATCAACGATGGAAAAGAGCTCCTGGTAGGATTTTGGGGGAGGCCTTTGTGTATAGGCTAACAGTCAGTGGGACAGTATAGGCTAACAAAAAACTTATGTACAGGCCCATCAAGTTACTACAATCTGTCAAATTTATTTAATAGATTTTCAACTTTATCGCTAAAGTATAAGGTTCAAAGTTTATTGGGCAAATTTGACAGTTTCGGGTGGCTTGATGTGCTGGCGTCTGTACTTGATTCAAATCGAGATTTTTCTATTATTAGTATTTCTGAATTCCTTTGTGTCTTTTCCACAGCTGTTCCTGCGTTTCCCCAGCGGATAGTTGGTGGTGCTGTCACAACTATCGACCAGTACCCTACCATTGTGGCTCTGCTGTACTCATGGAATGGTAACTCTTTCGGGCAGTCATGTGGAGGCACTATCCTCACCAACAGAGCCATCCTGACTGCTGCTCATTGTCCATAGTGAGTTCAACATTAGTACCTATACATATTATAAATTAAAGTCGCTTTTCGTGTATGTCTATGTGACCGCATTGTTCTTCTAAATCACGCAACGGATTTTGCTGCTGTTTTAATTTATTTTAGAAGGTTTATGTGTATAATGCATATTATATAATTAATAAATCTCGATTTTTTGTCATGTTGTATACAACGACACATAGCAGGTCGCTAGAAGGAAACAAAAGATGATCTAACTATCATTTGTTTTTTCAGTGGTGATGCACCATCTAGATGGCGTTTCCGCGTTGGCTCCACCTGGGCCAGCAGTGGCGGCATCGTCCACGCCTGTGGCTCCATCAGTATCCATCCTAGCTATAACACCCGCACCATGGACTCTGATGTCGCTATCATGCGTACTACCAGCACCATTTCCATTAACAACGTTATTCAGGCCGCTTCCATCGCTGGTCCCAACTATAGCATTGGTGACAACCAGGTTGTATGGGCCGCTGGATGGGGTGCAATTTCTGTAAGTATCATTCTTGTAAAGAAACAAATATTTTGGAAGATTGTGAATATCTAATGGGTCGGTCTTATTAATTGAAAAAATCACATGCCACTATCTATAACTGATAATATAATGTTGATAATGAAAATATTATTTATTGTCTTTGCAGTCAGGTGGTTCTGCCTCCGAGCAGCTTCGCCACGTTCAGATCTGGACTGTGAACCAGAATACATGTCGTTCTCGCTATGCTGCTGGTGGTGCCACCATCACCGACAACATGTTATGCTCCGGCGTGCTCGACGTCGGTGGTCGCGACCAGTGCCAGGGTGACTCCGGCGGTCCTCTCTACCACAACGGTGTCGTTGTTGGTGTCTGCTCATGGGGCCTTGGGTGTGCCCTTCCTCACTACCCTGGTGTTAATGTTCGTGTTTCCCGCTTCGCCTCCTGGATCCAGGCTAACGCTTAGAATCTGAATCTTAATGAGAACTAAAACGATGTTTTTTATGCCGTTATTTGTTTCCTTAAGGTATAAAGTAATTCTATGATCGAAAAGTCTGTGTATCGTGTGTATGAAGGAATATGAAATAAAATCGTTTGGTGATTACTTTTCATAGCATGCATCTACCATGCATCTACCATGTATCTACCATGCATCTACCATGCATCTGCAATTAATATTCAGCTGCAATCGGTTGCAGCTGAATACCAGTATTTAACATGGATCGACTGCCTATCTGACCTCCACAGCCCAGTTACTGGGTAGTACCCAGTAACTGGCCCTTTAGTAGGACTGGTTGTCAGACTTTCGGGCTTCAACTCGTAACAACTGTCAAAGATCCACGTTTTATGTAAAGATGTATGCCCATCCACGGACCAACCGCAACAAGCGTAGCTTAATCTGAACGATCGATCCGTGCGGCTGTTATTACTTAGCCACAAGCACCTCATAGTTCATACCTAACATAATGAAATAAACGTAAACAAGCTTAGCAAATAAAATAAATTATAATTCAGCACTGTATGATAATAACGCTAGATAAGATAGTGTGAGGGTGTGTGTGTGGGAGGCAGTCACCTCCTTCTGCAAAGCAGTCATGCTAGCGAAGGAGGTGGCGGGATGGCTGAGAGAGAGAGCCTCACATCCCAGCCGCCGCGGGAGACGCTCCGGGCGTCGGGAGCCGCGTGACGACTCCCGGCCACCGTAGGCGCGGGCCTACGGACGGAGAGTAATAGGTAGCTCACCGTCGGATCAGGACCAGGCCAGTGCCGGACGGCGCGTATGTGTTCCACGCGCGCTTCAAAGAGATGTTAGCATAAAAGAAGGGGCCCGTTAGGGCCGAAGCCTGCCGTGGTAGCGGGATTGTCCGAAAGGGCTAAGGAAGGAACACGGGTAGGTTTTAGTCAGCTAGAGTCTGACACTCCCTTCCGCTCCACCCAGAGCGGGAGGGGTCATTTGATGATTTCCCATCCATAAAAAAAAGGGTGTGTGTGTAGTGAAACATGCAACACAAAACAATAACAGCATTTAACAGTATAATACAAAAGCTAGCGAAACCGACTCTCCAAACTTATAATTTACTAGCTTCTGCCCGCGACTTCGTCCGCGTGAGTTTCGTACTTTTTTATAACAATAAGAATATAGAGTTTTGTTCACGGCTAATTGTCCTCCACTACGTGTGATATTTGAAAAAAAAAAGAAATACCTACTGTAAAGGACCGGTATCTACCTAAATACCGTCTTTCATAGTATTTCTTTATACACAATGTTTTTCACTAATTCGGAAGGGGGCACTAAAACAACCAGGCTAGTTATTCATATTGCCTATACACACCATACAATCGTTTTCGTAAGCCATTCCTGGATTGTAAGACATACCTGAAAGGTACTTTGTAATCCATGGACTTGCAGTTGCCTGCGTGTTGTATCGTGACTGAGCCGCTCTATGCACTTCAGGATTTGCCAGCTGGTAATTAGCAGCAGCTCGCCTGTGCACTTCAGGATGTGCCTGCTGGTAATTAGCAGCAGCTCGCCTGTGTACTTCAGGATGAGCCTGCTGATAATTAGCAGCATCTTGCCTGTGCATTTCTGAGTTTTTTTTTTTATATTTAGATGCCGCTTTCCGATAAGGTGTACGGTTACTTTTTGAATACTTTTTTTGAGCCTGTTTTAGTTGACTTTTTCTCGTTGCTGCTGTGTATCTAGCTCTACGCTTCTTATTTTTCTTTTGAGCTATCGAGCAAGTCGACTGAGAAATAGATACATTAACTGGCGGTTTGGAAGAAAAATCCAAAGAAAAATCTGAATCAGTTGATGACACAGGTATATAATCAACTACTTCAACACGTCTGGAAGTAATTTTTTTAGCCTTTACAGAGATTGGATTGAGTGTAGAATTTATTTCTACTTCAGATAATTGTTCCTCATCTGAAACATAAGCTTCAAAATGACCACTACATAGATCGCCTGAAAAGCGAAGGCGCTTAACCGGACAACCTTCAGCACCAACCTTTACATATAACTTGCAATTGCGGTAAACCTCAAAAACAAAATTATATATTCTGCCTGCCGCGGTCAACTCACATAATGTGCCATAAGTTGAAGACAGAATCATATCGGCATAGTATTCGTCTGATGTATTGTAGTTATCACCACGTCCATTTTCAGAAAAACCGGAAAACTCATCCCAGTTTTGCTTTACGTGATCGACAATTTGTTGACGTACTTCGAATGCCATTTCTTCATTTCCGTGCATCAAAAAAGAAAGAGACCTAAAAAGGCAAGCTCCGTCCCCTACGATTGGTACGACAAACTGTTGTACCATCTGCCCATCAATATTTATAATTTCAACAACCATATTTACAATCAATTTCCTTAGTCTAAATAAAAGTGAAAAATAAACAAATCATAAAAAAAATATCTAAAAATAATATACTTTAAAACCTATACATAAAGAAAAAAAAGACTTATCAATGTTACAACAGCTACCTACCTAAAAGAAAAAATCCTATCCTAATCCTAATTTATAAAAACAAATCTTGATATTTAACACATAAAATTCTGCTCCGACTTTCTAAACCTAACCTAGCTACCTTACTATTTTATCTCCTTCGTATCTTATCCGGAAAATAAAATCGTACCGAAGGTACGGATCACTGGGGTACTTATACAACGCGCGGTAACGAAACCATAGCGACTTCTATTTTTTCCACTAACGCCATCTATCGAGCTCCCGGGTAACTTTCTTTCTGTCTGTTGCTCTGAAAGTAAATAATATGACCAAAAACTATTGGATAGATTTTGTTCAAAATAATGCAATAGATATTCCCCTTGTGTGTTCAGCCTGTAAGGTACAAATTATCACGCTATTTGCTATAAGGGATGAGCAGTATCGCATTCTGTTCGATATTCTACCCCCTAAGGAGGGGTTGGGGGTGTCAAAGTTTGTATGGAGAAATTTTAGCGCGCAGTCCGATTAACTCGGAATTCAGTATTTATACTTGAGACCAAAAATGAAGAATAATATAATGTGTATAAAAGTAAAATTGACTAAGCCTTTTCACCCCCTAATAGGGGTAGATTTTCAAAAAACCCTTATACACATTATTCTTCATTTTTGGTCTCAAGTATAAATACTGAATTCCGAGTTAATCGGACTGCGCGCTATTTCTCCATACAAACTTTGACACCCCCCAACCCCTCCTTAGGGGGTAGTTTAGGAAAACTAAAAATGACAATCTTTATAATTTACTTAGATAAATATTCTTGCCAAGTTTCAAGTTTATTAACCCAAGGAATAAGATTTTTCATACAAACTTTAATCCCCTATTTTACCCCCTTAGGGGTGGAATTTCGAAAAACCCTTTCTTAGTGGATACCTACTCTTTACAAAGAACACACCCTCCAAATTTCATTTCTCTAGGACCAGCGGTTTAGGCTGTGCGTTGATATATCACCCAGTCAGTCAGTCAGTTTACCATTTTATATATATAGATTTATATGTAACATGTTAAGGCTTGATTTATTCCAAACCGAAGTGTTTAATTTACCTCGCGATGAGGTAATTTACAGCAAAAAGCGGTTGCTATTAATCGAAGCAAAGTATAAGTAACAATGTGAAGTTTAATTACCGAGGATTAGGTGTTAAGTGGCCATATAAAGTGAAATAAGGGTGTTGCTACACTGTATGCGTATGAGGAGAGAAGTTCCTTATCGTACGTTATACTCTGCACACCTGGCGAGTGAGACTGCGTCGTTAGTCTAGTGGTCGCAAGCGCTAGAGCTGAGCGTCAGGTCGGGGTACGATTCCCAAGTCGAGCAGAGTTATCATTGGGGTTATGTTTATGAACGGGTGCCGTCGGTCGGTTGAGACTGGTCATCTCTTAACTGCCAAGGCTTACTTTTGATCTTATATTTTGAATTGTTTCTTCATTTGTGTTATTTTTTTTTATATTGTTCTCATATATAGAAGCAACAAGAATAATGTACCCAGGATTTTGTAATACTTATCTTGATTTAAAAGAGTGTCCTTGGAGTTTCTTGCCCATTCTTCTCCATAGAGATCTACGTTTTGGAATGGGCAACTAGCTTCAACTTTCCGACTAACTGACCGACTATTTAATTTTGACAATTCAAAAGTGCCTGTAAATGGTTTAATTGAAATAAATGCTTTGAGTTTTGAGTTTATCTATCAGGCATTTCTCGGATCCGTACCCGGTTGATGGCAATAGGCTCGGTCCCTATTACATGGCACTTAAACAAACTCAAACTCAAACTCAAAGCATTTATTTCAATTAAACCATTTACAGGCACTTTTGAATTGTCAAGAAGTCGGTCAGTCAAAAATAAAATGAAGCTAGTTGCCCATTCCAAAGCGTAGGTACCTATGGAGAAGAACGGGCAAGAAACTCCATGGACACTCTTTTAAATTATATTTTTACAAAAATATTAGTTACATCATTAATGTTGAATTTATAATAATATGTGAGAACGATGTAAAAAAAAGACGTATGCGTTAAAAGCGTCCAGAGTACAGCAAATATTAAATAATAAAAAAAAACAACAATCCAAAAATAAAATAATTAAAAATAAAAATAAGCCGAGGCAGCCGAGTGATGACCAGCCCCAACTGACGGCGCCCGTTCACGAACATGACGCATAGATCAGCACCATTCAGCTCAACCATTTTGAAGGGAGCTAAATGATCCAACACACACGCCACCGTCAGCGAGACATTTGTGTGAGCATGACATACTATCAGCTGCCAGGGCACATTCAAGTCAATGAAAGACATATTACCCGGTAAATGGTAGCTCTACAGTACATAGAACTCACATCTGTGCTATGCAATTATACAATACAAAGGAAATTGAGTTTATACAATGCAAAGATAGTCTTACAATCTTCAGCAGCTCCAACAGTATTTTCAAGTGTTAATCGATTTGTTGTGGTTGTGGAGCAGGACCAGCAATGAGCCAGGCATTTTTATCAGCGATGTAATCCCCTAACTTATAATATGCCTGTCTGCATAGTGTGCGTTTTATACAAGACTTGAATTTTGTTTCATTCAGTTGAAGAATGTGGGGAGGTATCTTATTATAACATTTTAAACAGTACCCCATAAAAGATGAGTCTACTTTAGCCAGTCTGAAACCTGGTTGAACCAATAGGTCCCTATTTCTAGTACTATAATTATGTCTTTCTCCTCTTTTACTAAAAAGATGTAAATTTTTCCTTACATACATGATGTTTTCGTAGATATATTGACAAGGTACCGTCATGATGTTAATTTCCTTAAACAGTTCCCTTAGAGAATCGCGCCCGCGGAGATTATATATGGCTCTGATGGCTCTTTTCTGCAGAATAAAAATAGAATCGATGTCTGCAGCCCGTCCCCAAAGTAAAATACCGTATGACATGATACTATGAAAATAACTAAAATAGACTAGTCTCGCAGTATCTACATCAGTTAATTGACGGATTTTTCTGACAGCATAAGCTGCTGAACTTAGACGTCCTGCAAGAGATGTTAAATGAGGACCCCATTGTAGCCTTGAATCGAGCGTGATCCCCAGGAAAACAGTTTTATCGACGAATTCTAGTTTCTCTTGATTCAATATTATCTCACAATTACTACCCTTGACATTTGGTAAAGAAAATCTTATGCACTTAGTTTTTTTTTCATTTAATACTAAATTATTAGCAGTGAACCAATTTTGGACCTGCAGTAGGGCGTTATTTACGTCGTCAAAATTTGTAGCACGTCTATTTACCTTAAAAATTAAGGAAGTGTCATCAGCAAATAACACCATTTGTGGTTGATTTTTTAATAAATGCAGTAGATCATTAATATACACTAAAAAGAGGAAAGGACCCAATATCGAGCCTTGTGGCACACCCATTTTTACTGTTAAACCATGTGAATTGACACCATTTATTTGAACTTGCTGTTGTCTATCATTTAAATAAGAACTAACTAAACTGAGCGCAAGTTTTCCAAGTCCGTAATGCTCGAGTTTCAAAAGCAAGGTTTCATGATCGACGCAATCAAATGCCTTGGAGAGGTCACAAAAGATTCCTATGGCGTCTTGGGCCTCTTCCCACGCGTTAAAAATGTGTTTTAACAAAGTTACACCGGCGTCGGTCGTACAACGTCCTTTGGTGAAACCATACTGTTGATCGTGTAGGATTTTATTCGTGTTAAAATGATTGAGTATTTGATTAAGCATTGTCTTTTCAAACACCTTGCTGAAAACCGGCAACACGGATACGGGTCTATAATTATTGGTGTCCTTACTGTCCCCGGATTTGTAAAGAGGTATTACCTTACTGTATTTCATTAAATCGGGGAAGACTCCTTGATCAACACACGAATTAAATACTAAGGCTAAGTAGGGCGCAATAGTCTCAATTATGGACGCACAGACCTTAATGGACATTCCCCATAGATCTTCGGTCAATTTGATTTTAATTTGCTTAAAGGCTTTAATTACTGTTATGGGGTTAATATGCCTAAAGTTAAATTCAATCGGGCAGGCTGAAACGTTCGCCCTTACTAAATCAAAAGCGAGCGAGGGCGAGGAATTTAAGGTTCCAGTTGTTTTAAGTGGGATACTAGTAAAGAAATTTACAAATTCTTGAGCTACTTCTTTGTTATCGCGAATGAGACCACTTTATGTCTGCAGTGTGTAATCAGAATTATGCTTTTTATTCCTGTTCGTTTCATTATTGATAATTTTCCAAACCGTCTTTATTTTATTGTCTGCTGATTTAACCTTGTTGCTAATGTATATGGCTTTAGCTGCCTTACAGGCATTCTTAAAAGTTCTAGAGTAAGTAGCAACATACTTATTAAAAGTTTCCGTGTTAATATAAGGCTTAAGGCCATACAGCTCGAAAAGTGTTTCCCTACTTTTCCTAAGTCCTTTAGTTGCCCAGTCACAAAATAAAAACTTAGGGCTGATAATTTTAGTGTTCTTTTTAAAAAAATTATTGAACTCTGTTTGGACTACCGAAAATAATTCTTTATACAAAATATTAACATTGTTCATTGTAAGGTTCTGATTACTTAATTTACAAATTAAAGTGCTATTAAATTTATATATAATTAACATAACTGGCGAAACGTAGGTGTACTATAGGTACAGCTCTGCCAGCCCTTCGGTGGAACAAGGAATGATGTTATGTATGTAATATTGGACGTCACGACACTTTTGTTACATACCAAGTGTGTAAGATTTGATCGCGCGGGCTACGGGCTACGGGAAAAACAGATCTCTGGTTCACTATTTTTTGAACTTTACTCAATCAGCCAGATCGCGTGCATTGCTATAAGGAAAACCCTTACCTAAATAGATAAGAAACATAGAAACACGGTGATTAGTAGAAAACAGTAGCTGACATACGACGAACAGTAATTGAAATTGTCTATCATAGATAAGTCAAAATCTATGAATCAATGCACTTTATATAAATAATATTAGCGAACTGGGAATGCAAGTTAGTGCATCAGTGGTCATCATGCGTGCAGTCCTGGTTTTACTAGCCGTAGGCTTCGCTGCAGTTGTGGGTGAGTTCCTTCTCATTTTTCTTTCCATATACGTGCTTGGTTGAGTCTTAAGCTTATGTAGCCCGCGAAATTGCTGATTCCAATAATGATTATTCTGTAAACAGATATTTGTAACGGTTGGGAATTATATTTGAATCAACATACAACCTGACCAGGCCAGTAAATTGCAAAAAACGTAAGAAAAATTGAGTTTCGTGAGCTACCTTAGTGCATTTAAAATGACGTGCTCAAGATTCTGTATTTTTTATGTTTTTAGTTTATTTCCGGCACAATAGTCAGAGTCAAATAACCGTTATATTAAATATTACGTTGTGTATGTACAAAAGGGTTGTCACTTTCAGAAATCAAACAGGAAAGTGATAATAGAATTGTTTGTGGACTTGAAATGAGAAATATTGCGGTAGGTAAAGTAGGGAAATAAATATTATTGTAATTAATCTATTGAATTCAGATTAGATTATTGGTTTCCTAGATAATTTTATTATTTTCAAGTTATCAATACAGAAGCCAATCTGAATGACTACAGCGTTATTCTGAGAACTCCGTATAAATCCACATGATTTTTAGGGTTCCGTAGTTCTGACAAGGAACCCTTATAGTTTCGTCATGTCCGTCTGTCTGTCTGTCCGAGGTTTTGCTAAGAGACCGTTAGTACTACAAAGCTGTAATTTTGTAGGAGTGTGTATATCAATTACGCCGAAAAAGTGGTAAATTAAAATTTTGGTAAATATTTTTTTTAGGGTAGCTCCCCTACATGTGAAGTGGGGATGAATATTTATTTCGTCGTCTACTACCCCATCATGTGGGGTATAGTTAAATAAGCCTTCTAAAATGACTTGGGGGTTTCTAAAATTATTTTTCGATTTAATGCTCGATTTACGAAATATTAAACTTTAAAGTGCCAATCCAGTAGGGCGTCCCCCCTCTAAAAGCTAAACTGCTGGCTTGAAAAATCTGGAAAAATTCACGATAATAGTGCATTTCATGAACTTTAAAGAAAAATTATAGCGATTAAGATAACTTTATTAGTTTAGCAGTAATAGTCGTTGAACTTAGGTGTTGGATAATTTTTTGTTATTATTACCATTAACTCCTAATATCTTTACCATTACTTATATTCAGAATAAAGAACAACAGAATCGTACTATATTGTGATAACGGGCTACTACGGAACCCTACACTGTGCGTGGCCCGACACGCACTTGGCCGGTTTTTTTTTTAGTAGCCTATTCTTTCGATCAGTTTGACCTTCATTTAGATTCACTATCTGTAAAATTGCGCACTGAAATAGATTACATAAATTAATCAAGTAAAGTCGGTTATCGTAAACATGTAATAAACAGAACATCCATGTACCTAGGTATCATCCATGGATTTCAGCCTAAACAGATAATTTGGATAATTAAGTCGATAATATTCGTCTTTGCTATTTTTATATAATGTTTTAATAATTTTCATTATGATCTCGTGGAAAAATATAAATACCTATATAGAATATGAATGAACACAAAAATTATAGATAAACATGGTAAAGGTCCTTCTGAAATGGTGTTACTCCAACTTTTTAATACCCATTAAACAAAAAAAAAAACCTTAAGGTATATACACATAAGTGAGTTCTTAGACTTGTCAAGGCAAGCTTATTTTTTGACTATCTTTTGCCTCCTGTTGCGCCCGTGGAGGTCGGAAATACTTCCACGGGATCGTTCTGCCGGGATAAAAAGTATCTATCTATGTCCTAACCCAAGTTATGGTCTATCTGTTGGCGTGGGGTGAAAATGTAACAGACAAACAGAGCGTCAAGCCGTCCAAAACGTCTATCGGAGTAGATCGAGAGACTTTCGTCCTATGTCAACATAATGCGCTGGGAAGTCATCTTGTTGGCACCGCAAGCTGCCGTAAATGTTCAGTGGCACTTCTTCTAATAAATTTGGTGAGTGGTTCTGTAAGAAGTCTATCTAAAAATTTTTTTTTCCTTCAACAAAGAAGTAATCTACCAAGTGTCATACCATTTTGAAATCCAGACTAAACGCGCCATCTTCAAAAGTGACTTGCCAAATTAGCTTAGTATCTACATTTTTTTAACCGTACAGTCTATTTAAGTTGCATGTTGTAATTATTTTGAATTCAATGTTGGGCAAAAATTTAACATTTTAGGTGCTTAAAACTGAATTATGTTTATATTTTAAACTGTGATTTACAGAAGGTTTAATTCATGGTTACATTACAGAAAAAAAAATCGAAGAAAAGTTAGTGTTTTTAGTCACAGGGTGTCAGTTTTTCCGATTTGTTTTTTGATAGTTATAATTTCTAAAGTACATGGCCAAGATTTTTAAAAATATTTTTCTGATAACTGTCATGACTTGGCCTATCACCCATTTCCGGCTTGACGTTGATTTCTGGGACAGCCTGTATAATTTTTTAGTATGGATTTCCACAGACGCTTATTTGAACCTTTTTGTACAGCCGTTCCTACAAAGCAATCTGTGATTGTTGGAGGATCGTTAGCTGTTATCAGCCAGTATCCCAGCGTCGCTGGTCTGATGTACTCGACCAATGGCAACAACTTCAACCAAGCGTGCGTTGGCACCATCGTCACTACCAAAGCTATCCTGACTGCCGGTCATTGTGTGTAGTGAGTATTCATTACACTACTCCAAAATATTACACGCCTTTTAAGGCCGTAACAGCCGTTACACATGGGCCTTCTGATGAACCCTACAATGAACGGTTTAACACTTGGAAGAACCCCCTTGTTGTTACACCAAACTGTTTTTATTTGGGAAAAGAAGGACGTTGTTGTTCAACGTCCATCCTCTTGACGTAATCACTAAGCTGCCAATTTCGTTACCAATAGTCATTTGGTCTCCTATTATTTGCTTGGACCACTAACATTATTTGCTTCCCTCTGTTTATAGCGGTGACGCAGCCTTCAAATGGCGTGCCCGAGTTGGATCCAGCTGGGCCAACAGTGGTGGATCCGTTTACATCCTGAACACCATCGCCGTCCATCCCAGTTTCAACATCCGTACCAAGGACTTTGACATCGCTATCCTGCGCACTGTTGCCTCCATCGTTTATAGCAGCAACGTTCAGGCTGCTTCTATCGCTGGCGCCAACTATAATCTACCCGACAATCAGGTCGTCTGGGCTGCTGGATGGGGTACTACAGCCGTTAGTATTTAATATCCCATGCATGTTACTACTATATTTTATTTTTATTGCTGAATGGGCCTGTTTTAAGCTGTTCTTTTTGTTTTGCAGGCTGCTGCAGCCCCTACAGAGCAGCTTCGTCACATCCAGGCTTGGAGTATCAATCAATACACTTGTTCCTCCCGCTATGCCGTATTTGGCGCCAACGTGACTTCAAACATGTTATGCTTCGGTTGGCCCAACGTTGGCACTCGTGACCAATGTCAGGGTGACTCTGGTGGTCCGATCTACCATAACAGCATCTTGGTTGGCATCAGTTCGTGGGGCTACGGTTGCGCTAATGCTGTATACCCTGGTGTCAATGCTCGTGTTTCGCGCCTTGCTACTTGGATTCAGTCTAACGCATGATGAAATCTGCTTAAAAAGGTTTGCAAGGTCAGTCACATGTAAAATTTATTTGAAATGTTAGTAAAATTATTTTTGTTATTGCATTCTTTTATTCAAAGCCTAGTAAAACTATAAAGTATTTTTAGGCAAGTAGGTTTGTATTAATTATTATTTGTAGATTTTCCATTTTTTTATGATTTAAGGTCTAATGTATGTACCAGCATAATTGTTTTTTCACTGATTAGGTTATTCCGATTGGGTTTTCCATTCAGCTAACAAATTATCAAGGTATTAATTTAAATTGCAAGATAGTCTAAGTGGATTATCAGTATCTAGATCGAGAGAGGGAGAGAGAGAGAGTAGAGTTAGAGGTATCTAGATTATCAGTCATTATGGATCATCACCCACCTAATCACACGCCTGCGCCACATATTGCATGTGTGGGGCTTATCAAGCAGTACGGCTTGATAAAAGTTGGACTCCTGCCTGACCTTATCATAGATGATTTTACGGTAATTAGATTCCTATGACTGTACGAACTTGGTTACTTATCTCTTTTGATGACTGTTCACCAAAAGAGATAAGTGACCAGGGTCGACGGATATAGTTGAAGTTTAGTAAGAAACCGATGAATGTTTTCAAATTAAATTTAATTTGATAAATGAACTGTTTGTTTTCTATTAATTAAATTAAATTTTATTCGAAAACATCCATCGGTTTCTTACTAAACTTCTACTATATCCAACAACCTATCATAACTTTGTAAGGGTGTTGGGTGCAACACATACTCGTAGGTACCTGTTTTGTTAACTAGCATAAGTCAAGTGTACCTACAGATGATATTATTTAATGTTAACACATTATTTGATTAAATAAATTGTAAATAAATATTATTTTGTTTTTTTTTTAATTTATTTTCTCAGGTTCCAAGAACCTGATATTTATCAAAATCTCACGGGTGTAAACCAAGGTGAGATTTTAAGATTGAGTAGATTAGGTGTTTTGTACTGCATTGGAATTATTGTCTAAATCTAATTGTAAGATCGAACTATGCGACACGTGTTTAATATAGCTGCATATCTGTAGTGTAAGGTTTTTATATTTGGAAAGATTGATTGTATTTAAACTAATAAATAGTTGTTTCGGGATGATACCAGTCGTTGATACCATTATTGGGACTATTGTTACTCTATTCATTTTCCAAACTCTGGTAATTTCTTCTTGTAGTTCTGTACTGTATATTTCCTGATTTTTTCGGTGATAGTTTTTTCTATATTATTGGTGTTTGGGACTGCTATATCTATTATGTATGTGTGTTTTATTATTATTAAATGTATGGTCATGAGAATACCTAATTAGAATTACCTATACCTAGTAAAAAAGTCCCAAGTAGTAGCTACAAGAAAAAAGTACTTCATTTTCAGACCTGCAGTATTTCAAATAGGTAGCGATTTGCGAGTCCTTACCCCACCGTCCTTGGCCACGAGTTTTGGCTTAGCGACAAGCGGCGCGACAAGCTGCGCGATTTTTTTTGTCTAGCGTTGACGCTGCGAGCGGTGCGTCGTGGCATGGTTCATACATTTTGGTACTCCTATATTTGTTTTTACCGCTCGCCGACCCCTGCTAAGCTGCCGCTAGGACGTGGCCGGGCCGTTACTCGCAAATCGCAAGTAAAGTAAGGTCTTTAGCTTATCACTTAATCTGCCACACGTAATGGATACAAAATATAAATGTAAGTATTATTTTATTTTAAACGTATGTATTATTTTGAAAAATTCATTGAGTTTCAAAAATTCGCAAAGAATGTGCCCAATATGGAAGTAGTGATGGGGCTATGGAGAAATGTCTTGACCGTGCACAGGATGGATGGAAAGCAGCACATGAAGTAATTTTTTGCTCCGTTGGTGTATTTGCTGAATGGCGTTCCAGTGTGAGGATAAAAAAATGCAAAAATATATATTTTCTCATGATCACTCAGCGAGTTCGCAAAGGTAACGTTACACGTGATATGTTTATAATTTTTTAATCTTATGTTGTAAATTATTCCATGAACTGTTCATTAACTATACACTACCGAATTGGGAAACTATAATGGTAGCGTATGTATGTGCTAAATAAATAAAAAATCTTGTCTGAAAAATGTCCATACAGCCTGCTGCAGCCTACATTTCTATATTCTTGCATTCATATTTTTGTTACTTCTGCTACACCATAAATACATATACCTATCATGGTTTTTGTTGTCATTTTGTGTCGCGGTATACTTTATACCACTAACACGCCCATTACTAAGATTAGATAATACCCGCTTACATGATTATCTACACCGATACCAAGTATTAAATCAATACAGTTCAATAATAATAATATGTGCTCGGCTAGGCTGTGTTCCCGCATTGTTGAGGCGGAGGGGCTCAGTAGCCGTGGCTTGGACACCCACGGTGAAGCGAAGAGGAACCCGAGGAGGGGCCGCTCGTCAGGGCTTTTGCCTGTAAGCCGACGACGTAGCGGCCAACAAGTAGATTGCGGTGCCGCTTGGGCGACATCGCAACTGAGGCGGGCCGCGATGTCGTATGGGAGGCGTCGCGGCTGAGGGTTGGAGGCCGCGGCGGGAGAGGAGTGCCGGTATTGCGGTGCGCCGCTCTCCCTACATTCCGCGGCCTTGACGGGGTCGCCACCGTCTGATGGCGGACATGGTGGGGCCGCAGGGGAGGAGGAGTGTTGGTATGACGTTGGCCGCTCTCCCTATCCGCTGCGGCCGAAAATTGGCAGGTGGCGGAGCCAATGACCTGAACCGTCGCAGGGGGACCAAGGGTGCCCAGACACGGGGTCGTCCGGCGCCCAAGTCCTGGTTTGGTCTCTGGGGTGGTCACGGCGTGCTATGTGTTCTGGTGTGCCGCTGATGGGGAATACTGCCCAGAGGAGGGTCCGGTGACGGACAGCTGCGGCGGGTTCACGGATGAGTGCTAACGCGTGCACATTTTCCCGCCGTAAGCGACAGAGTCCTCCTCTGCCGCTTACGGCGGAGTAAGCTTAAAGTAAGCTTAAATGAATTACTGGACGATGAGCTTGAGCAAGACAACCTATTGTGTACCGAAGTCATTCAGTCATAACCCACATAGCAACTTGTGTCATAAAAAAGTGGCCTCCAAAAGTTAGGTGACTATTTTCCACTTCAGCTTTGTCACATCACATTATGATTTAAAATTCTAGTGATCCAAATGCCTGAAGTGCTATCTTATCATTAAAAAAAACCCGGTCAAGTGCGAGTCGGACTCGCGCACCGAGGGTTCCGTACAAAGAAGACGGGTCACGGCCCATACAAATTTTACCCAGGCCCGGCGGAAAAAAAAGTTATCTCACGTTTTAGTATATTTTTTTAGTATATTAATAACTGACAGTCACCATTACCCAAAATCGTGGCTATCATTGTAATATTGCTATATATTATATTTTGTCAGGAAAAATATTTAAAAAATGTTATTATTTAGAACTCTAGGTAGCTGCGCACAAGTCGTGTGCATCGTTTATTATTTGGGATGGACTAGACATTTAATCACCCTGCGTGCAGACTTGATAATACTGTATTAGATATTTTAAATTCAATATGATAATGCCATTTGTTTTTTTGTATTTTATTTACTAGTTTTCTGATTTCTGTTGTTTTTATTAGTTATTTCTTCACTATTTTTAAACGCATGGCACTAAGTTCACGCACGAATTCAAGATTCATTAAAAATATGATATATACTCAGGTAAAAGTGAAATATATATGTTTTCCTGATCTAAAATGCGTAGCAATATCACATTTATTCACTAATAGCTAAATTTAAGTATTTATTTGCAACTTTAAACGAAAAAAATTGGACACCCATAAAAAAAGAAATAGCAATATTTACATGATAGTCATCGAAATTAAATTAAAAAAAAAATGCTGTTATGTTTTACTCATGATAACGCATAAACTGAGATATATTTCTTTAACGCCGGGCGTTATGAAAATTTTGGGTCAATTTTGACCGAAGGTATGTAACTACAAATTTACGGTTTTAGAAATTTTTCCTTTACTTGTGCTAAGGACATTGCTTCTTGCCAAATTTCATGATTCTAGGTCAAGGGGAATTCCCTTGCGAGTGTCAAAAATGCGGCATAAACGGAACATAAACGCCCGTATCTTTTCATTGTCTTGACTTAGAAGTTTGATTTTTTTCACTGCTTCAAGGGATTGCAGCCTTGAGTATTTGATATTAATTTGAACTTTTCTCACCGAATGAAGTGTACCGAATCATTACTAAGCGGATCGCACACAAACCAACAAAGGACTTATATGATACATCGGTGGAGCTACTGAATACAGCGGCTGCACCGCTTGCGAATGTACTAGCGGTGTTGTTCAATAGGTGTCTGCGTAGCGGATGCTATCCAAGTGCTTTTAAGAAAGTCAGGGTGTCTCCGCTGTATAAGGGCAAAGGCAAGAAGGGTGATGTAAACAATTATCGCCCGGTGTCTATCATTCCAGCAGTTGCCAAGGTCTTTGAAAACGGACTATGTGACCGTTTACTTGACTTTCTTAAAAAGACTGACTGCCTCACCGATCGGCAATATGCCTACAGGAGGGGGCGATCAACAACTACCCTTGCACGTGTGGTCATACGCCATGTAATGAAGGCTCGAGAGGAAAAACAGCAGGTCGTAGTTCTCTTCTGTGACCTCTCAAAAGCTTTCGACGTCGCGGACCATGATGTGCTGGCACTGAAGATGAGGCATCTTGGGGTAGAGGGAAAGGCGTTAGAGTTGCTGCTTGACTTCTTAAAAGACAGATCGCAGGTGGTGATAGGCGACGGCGGAAGGGTCAGGTCAGACCCTCTTGACATCACTAAGGGCGTTCCACAGGGCTCCTCCCTATCTAACATTATGTTCAGTCTGTTGGTCAACGACCTACCTGGAGCAATAAGCGAGGCCGATGTCTTTATATACGCGGACGACGTGGCTGCGGTCGTGTGCGCTCAGTCGATGGGACGACTACAAGAAAGGCTGAACTTAGTGGTGGGTAAAATTAGCAATTGGTTCAAAATAAACGGTTTGATACTCAATACAACCAAGACCCATTTCATGCACGTCAACCTGTCCGGTCGAACGTGTACGCCACTGTCACTTCGGGTAGGGAGCAGTGTGGTCGAACAGGTGCAAGTCACCACATTTCTCGGCTTCGAGCTGGACAGCTCACTGACGTGGGGGCCGCATATCGAGAGAATGTGCGGAAAACTCGGACGAGCATGTTTCGCCCTGGAACGATTAGCGCAAACGCTCCCACGTAAAATGATGAGAGAGTGTTATTTCGCGTTAGTACACTCGGTTCTTCAATATGGCGTTGAGTTCTGGGGCCGAGCTGCCGACTGGGAGCGAGCCTTCAGAATGCAGAAGCGTGCAGTGAGGGCCATTACACAATCAAAATGGGATGCAACCGCGAGACCACTTTTTAAAGCGTTAAAAATATTGACTGTTCCCGCTATGGTGATATTACAGGTGGCAGTATACGTTAGACAGAATTTAAATGAATATAATAAACGCGGAGATAGGCATAACTACTGTACTCGTGGTAAAGACAAGTTAACTAGCTACCGACACACCCTGTCTAAATCTGGAAAGTTGATTCATATCATGGGTCCATCGGTATACAATCGGCTGCCAGATGAAGTTGTAAGTGCAACGTCTGACAGTGCTTTCAAAGCAAAACTTAAAGGATGGTTAACCGACCAGGTATTATATGACCTAAAAGAATGGTTTATATTGATTTAAGTATTTGTCTCCTTGTTGTTTTTTGGTTCGACGAATGATTAATCTATTAAAGTATAATATGGTATTGTAATATTTTCTCAATTAGTGTTATAATGTATGATAAATGTTCCACACTCTATTTTTGTAAATTCTATGACTAAAGTGTATTGACATGTAATTTTAATAATTATTAATAAATGAACTGAACTGAACTGAACTGAACTGAACTTGATAACTCCACGCGTTCCTGAGAAAAAGGGTATTGACAGACGGACAACGAAGTGATCTTATAAGGGTTTCGTTTTTCCTTTTGAGTTACGGAACCCTAAAAATAATCAAGTAATCCCTTAGGAGTACCTGATTATTTTTTTATTTTAAATCTCAATGTGGCATCATAGCTGAAGTGGAAAAATGTCAACTAAGTTTTGGAGGTCACTGTATGTACAGTCAACAAAAGATTTATGCAGGATCGTCGGATATAGTTGAAGTTTAGTAAGAAACCGATGGATCTTGTCGACTGAAATTTAATTTGATAAATGAGCTGTTGGTTTTCTATTAATAAAATAAAATTTTATTCGAGAACATCCATCGGTTTTTTACTAAACTTCAACTATATCCGACGATCCTGCATACTTATCTCATTTGTTGACTGTACATCCTTTTATACCGGGTGTAATTTTAATCACCGTTTTCCTCTTAAGGGGTCATTGTACTCATCATTATGAACAACTTTTACTATGGGACAAAACCTGAAATCGTAAAAAAAATCTGTTAGGTATAATGTTTGTTTAGTAAGCTATTGTAAATAATGTTCTTTTAAAACTTATACAGATAATTATGCGCGTGAGTTCGTGACATACTTTGTTGTCTTCAGGGGATTATAATCAATTATTTTGT
The DNA here is from genome assembly GCA_914767645.1 of Hydraecia micacea. Lineage (NCBI taxonomy): Eukaryota > Metazoa > Arthropoda > Insecta > Lepidoptera > Noctuidae > Hydraecia > Hydraecia micacea. The sequence goes on from OU611776.1 coordinate 15,946,003, forward strand.
GTATCGATGTTCGATAATTCCGGTAATCATTATTATCTGAGCGTATTTACCCACTCGTTATCGTCGTATGTTATCCTCATGATCCGTTATAAGTCTTCCGCAATAAAAGTTCCAAAAATATGATTTCTACGCTCCTTCTTAGTATAACAGTTTAATAGAAAATTAGAATAAGAAATGAGTACAAGGGGAAGTCTGAAAGTGGCACCGGTGACTGAAAATTTGTGTGGAAATCGATTGTCATGGTATGGACATGTGATGCGGAGGAATGAGGATAATGTCGTGAGGAAAGGTTTGAGTATGAATGTGGATGGGTATAAGAGTAGGGGAAGACCAAAAGAAACGATGGATGTACTCTGTGAAAGAAGATATGGCTAGAAAAGGGTTGACTACCGAGATGACGACTCATAGAGAAGTATGGAAGAAAAATACATGTTGTGCCGACCCCAAATAAATTGGGATAAGGGCAAGAGATGATAAATGATGAGAGTAACAGTTTATTAGTTACTAGCAGCGCCCCGCGGTTTCACCCGCATAAGTTTGGATCCCGTGGGAATATCGGGATGAAAACTATTTTGTGTCCTTTCCCGGGACTCAAACTATCTCTATACCAAATTTCATCTAAATCGGATCAGCGGTTTAATCGTGAAGAGGTAACAGACAGACAGACACACTTTCGCATTTATAATATTATAAGTATGGATTTAGGTACGCATCCTTCATCAAGCTACTACTAGCTATTTTTAGCTTTTAGTGTATTTTCTTTTGTACATACTCATAATCCTACTTATGAGACTAAACAATTTAGATAAAGGCAGGCCCTTTATCCTATTTGAACTTGGAATGGGCCTAAATTGTATCATATTTTTTCATTGACAAGGGAATGAATGATAACGTGACAGCTAACAGGATAGTCATGTTATTTTTTTTCATTCACATCATCTCTCATACAATCCTTCCTCTTTTCCCGCCGCCGACGAGTCTCGTCGACCGCTGTCGACGCGTCGGTGGCCGCCGTCGGTGTATTTTTAATTCACGCTTATCTACATGTTTTCACAAGAAGTTATTTATCATAATATTAATTATTATTACACACTTAGTATCTACTTAACGCAGATTAATTTGGCAAGATTGTCAGAAACTTGGAAAATCCATTAGCCAAAACCTGCTGATTGGGATTTTCCGGGTACGTTATACTACTACGCTCCGCTTGAATAGGTAAAAAGAAAAGGCTAATCTTACAAATAATTAGACTTGTACATATTATTTCGTCTTCTTGGAGTTTATTATTACCTCTCTGATGGTTATCATCATGATGGATGGATGGATGGGGTCTACTCCCTAAACGTTAAGTTCGAAATGAAGGGCGTTTCCTACTCCGCATTACTTACGGACATATTAATATGAGTTCGGTTTCCGAAATAAGAATGAATGACAACACGATTTTGACAGTTGTCCCTACGCCCGATAGGTATTTGCTCGTCGAAAAAGTAACACTTGTTTTGACGGATCATCTACTTTCAGACGGGCCCATATCATCGTTGACGGACTTAGAAGTAAACCCCACTATATCTAATCGGGAGGAAAGCTTTTGTAGGATACTGGTATTAAAACGGGATCTTTTTGTTAGCAACCACTAGACTAATGAGCCTAACTTGCCATTCCAAAAATGTATTCAGCTTCTAGGTATAAGCACATGGAAATAATTAATACTTTTAGTTTTCCTTATCTTTTGGCTGTCATTCGTAGATCTATGAAAGTCTACGGGTTGTCAGAAGCCCGAAAATCTGACAATCAGTCACACCAAGGGGTATCGTATTACCCAGTAACTGGGTTGTGGAGGTCAGATAGGCAGTCGCTCCATGTAAAATACTGGTAGTCAGCTGCATCCGGTTAGACTGGAAACCGACCCCAACATAGTTGGGAAAAGGCTAGGCAGATGATGATGAGTTTTCCTTATCAATAGGGAAAAACAGTAGCAGCGATAATTTATTTCTGGTGTTAAGTTAAAGCAATTTAAATGAATGAACAATTATCCATAATCCGATAAGAGTATCTAAACATTACGCGAGTGTGATGGATAAGCGTCCACCTGAAATATCTACTCTTAATGAAATATTGAGCAGTGGTGGCCCAGAGGAGTATCGGCCCCAACTTACGAGTTGTAGGTCGTGTGTTCGAACCCAGGCAGGCACTTTACTTTGTGTAAATCATTTCATCACCACTGCTCTCAAAACGGTGAAGGAAAACATCGTAAGGAAACCGACATGTCCTAGAACCAAAAAATCGAAGACATGTGGCATCTACCAACCCGCACTGGGCCCGCGTGGCGGATTACGGCCCACTCCCTCTCACAGAGAGGAGGGTTGTGTCCCAGCAGTGGCATTATAGACTAATTATACTAATGATATAATTGCATAAAGTACTTAGTGGTTTATTTTTGAAATATTAATTACAAGAAGTATTTTACAATCTAAAATATATATATATATATATATATATTATATACAAGTGTATAAAAAAAAACTGGGACTGAGTGGCAACACTGCCCGAGTGAAATGTCAAATTTTTGTTCCGTATTTTAAAATTAATTTTAATTAGTAAATAAGTAAATTTAAGGTGTAATTTTATGTGTAAACGTAATATAATTGCATAAATACTCAGGATTATTGTTTTCCTGTAAATAGATAAAGTAATACGCAGTGTTTGTTTCACCTAAAACCGGTAACCTAAAACCAACGTTCAGCTGACGTTCAAACTGCGGATTAAAACGGGGAGTATTTGTCTACCGTCTAAATCGCATTGTTTACATCGTAGAAAACGAAACTTAGCGAAGATTCTGTTATTCTTATTCTGATCTTAATTTAATATATAACAATAAAAACGTTCATGATCGTTATTTTTGCATTGCCGTTATACCTACAGTAATATCAAAAACATAACTTTAAAATCTAGGCAACCTACCCACATAAAGAAAAATAAATTCCTAAGTCAATAAAATCATGCAAATTTTACATTCTTTTTGATAATATAGCCTTGAATATAGCCATTCAAACTAATTCAGTAGCCAACCTAGTTTCTCCACTTAACTACAAGAACTTCTCCCATTTTCCCTTTCATTTCCAACTTTATTTTATTTGTCTGTTCAACTTTTTCTCACCATTTCTTTATTCTAATTTCAGTAATAAATCCTGAAACCATGCCTGTGATGACCCGTAAGGCTACTGCTCAGGAGATGGACCTTAAATTAAGAACGGCCCTCCAAAAACTTGAAGCAACGCAACTCCAGTGTGACCAATTGCTACTGGAGAGCGAGGAAAGTGAGGAGGAAATAAAGAAAATAGTTGACAAAAACTCAAGCCTTAAACGGGAGCTAGTAGACCTACATCAACAATATCTGAATGTTGTTGATGAACGCGATCAACTGAAGGTAGTCACGGATGGTTTCAACAACTGTAGTAATTTGTATGAGGAGGCTTTAAGTAAAGTTAGGGACCTAGAAGATGAATTAATTCATGCTAATAGTCGCATCATCCAGTTAGAGAAAGAAAAAGAATGTAATCAGGTTAAAGAAACAAACCATTTATATAATGAATTATTAAATATTAATTGTAACCCTCATTCCATAATAACTATTGACCTTACTGAAGATTCCTTGCTGAAACAGAATTCTAGTTATAAATTTAGTCATAATAAAATGAAAAAATATGCAAGAATGAATAGAATAATTAAAAAATGTTATCAATTTAGGAAACAACAAAAACACTTTTCCAAAAATATTCCACTGAGGAAAGAACGTGTTGATCTAATTAGTAAATTAAACAATTATCAAATCAAATTAGAAGACAGCAAAAAATATATGAATTTGATACACAGCGATTACAGTCCGACATACAGGTACTTGAGGGCAGACTTAAGTCCCTTTACATTAAATATGTGGGTTCTCAGAACCAAATTAAAGAACATATTCTTGCTGCTAATGAGTTAGTTATGTGTCAGTGTACTTGTCAGAAGGTTTCAAACCCTGTCGCTGTCCAGCCTGAGGCAACGGAGGACCCGTCCCAGACTGAAGAGTGTATCCTTAACCAAGATGTATCTGATATAGTACAGGATCTTTCACAAGTGGTACAGCTTGAGATTAGTAGCTGTCCATCTTCCAGTAGTCATGATTGTTATGATTCAGTTATGTTCTCAGATAGTATAGGAAGAGGTTTAGGTAAATTAGTTAGTAATAACCTGAGTTATTCTACTCAAAATAATTGTATGCCAGGGTCAACCTACAAACAAATAATGGCATCAGTAACAGGAAATGTATTTAATCCTAAAACCAACATTACTGTATTTGTAGGTAACAGTTCTAAGGTCAGAACATATGAAATAACTGACTGTGTAACTGAGTTGTTAAAGTTAAATTGTAATAAAATAATATTGTGTGCTTTCCCTTATTTTAAAAAATTGACTAAAAGACAAAACAATTATATTCATATGCTTAATAACCATATGCACTTTTTAGTTAGTCATTACAGTAACAAGCTTGTATTTTTTGACACCAATAGTTTTGTAGAAACTTTAAAGTCGACTAGGGGTACTGTGTATCTGCCTGTTAGTTTTAGACATATAATAGCAAGGCTATTAGCTTTTTATATAAACACAGACATAAGTATTATGTCGAAGTCTTGTATTATTAACACCGCAACAGTTAGTAATAATACTAATAATAAGGTGGTTTGCCTGAATGAATGTAGCCCAAATGCTATAAATAATTATACAAATTGTACGAAGGAGGATCCACTTCCCTCACGCACCATGAGCTCACTGCCTGCTGATGACAATGAAGTCTTGGGATTAACTCCGGATAATCATTTAAACTAGTTTGTAAGACAACAGAAGGTGCCAGTAATAATATTCTTTTACATAACAACAACAAGGTGTCTTCTTGCTCTAAAATAAGTAAATGTCAAAAAGGAGATCAGCAGAATGCCTTGATATTATTTCATCAAAATATTCAAGGCATGTCTTCCAAATTATTAGAAATTGAAATGTTTTTAGAAAAAACAAAGTATGACATTGTTTGTTGTACTGAACATTGGTTAAAGGATTACCAAATGTTAATTAATTATGAGAACTATAGTGTGGGCAGTTGTTTTAACCGTAAATCTATGCAGCGTGGAGGTTCTCTAATCTTAATAAAAAATTGTTTAAAATCCAAGCAACGAAATGACATAGTAGGTTTATCAATTGAACATTGCATCGAACTGTCCTGTGTTGAGCTAGATAAGCATGTTGTAGTGTGCGTTTACAGACCCCCTAATTATCAGAACTTTTCTGTATTTGAGTCAATAATGGAAGATGTCTTAGCGAAACTTGCATCCAATAACAAAGCGGCAATTATTTGTGGTGACTTTAATATTAATATTTTGGAAAATAATGCAAATAGCAGTAGATTATTAAGCCTTTTCAAATCGTTCAATTTATCTAATGTTTTTACAGAACCTACTAGAATAACTCCAACTTCTGCTACTTGTATCGATAATGTTTTTTGCGATTGTGATTATTTAGATAAAGCCATCGTAAATTATCTGCCGTCTGATCATAGTGGACAAACGGTAACTTTTAAGTTTAAAACACCTTTGCAAAAAGTGCAAATACAATTTAGACCAATAACGACTGGTAAACTAATTAGATTCAATAGTACCCTAAATAATAAGTTAAATGAGCTGAGTCATGATATGGATGATGCAAATAAATTGTACGAGGATTTCTTTTCAGTAGTTCACACTCAATTCAATAAAACTTTTGAAAAGAAAACGAAAAACATTTGCCCTAATTTTATATTTAGTGACTGGGCAACTAAAGGTATTAGGATAAGTAGGGAAAGACTGTTCGAGCTGTATGGCCTTAAGCCTTATATCAATACTGAAACTTTCAGCAAGTATGTTGCTACATATTCCAAAATGTTTAGAAACACATGCAAAATAGCCAAAGCTCTGTACATTAGCAACAAAATCAAGTCAGCAGAAAATAAAATAAAAACAGTTTGGAAAATTATAAATAACGAAACTAGTAGGAATAAAAAACGAAACACCGATTACACGTTGGAGACTTCACGTGGTGCCCTAAGCTCTAACTTAGAAGTAGCTCAAGAATTTGCAAATTTCTTTACTAATATACCATCAAAAACGACGGAAGCCTTAAATTCCTCACCCGACGTATCAATGGATCTATTAAGAGCGAACGTTCAAGCCTGCCCGGTTGAATTTCAATTTAAACATATTAACCCCGTAGTAGTAATTAAAGCTTTTAAGCAAATTAAGATCAAATTGACCGAAGATCTTTGGGGAATGTCCATTAAAGTCTGTACCTCCATAATTGAGACTATTGCGCCTTACTTAGCCTTAGTATTTAATTCGTGTGTTGATCAAGGAGTCTTCCCCGATTTAATGAAATACAGTAAGGTAATACCACTTTACAAATCCGGGGACAGTAAAGACACCAATAATTATAGACCCGTATCCGTGTTGCCGGTTTTCAGCAAGGTGTTTGAAAAGATAATGCTTAATCAAATGCTCAATCATTTTAACACGAATAAAATCCTTCACGATCAACAGTATGGTTTCACCAAAGGACGTTGTACGACCGACGCCGGTGTTACCTTATTAAAACACATTTTTAACGCGTGGGAAGAGGCTCAAGACGCCATAGGAATCTTTTGTGACCTCTCCAAGGCATTTGATTGCGTCGATCACGAAACCTTGCTTTTGAAACTTGGGCATTACGGACTTGGAAAACTTGCACTCAGTTTAGTTAGTTCTTATTTAAATGATAGACAACAGCAAGTTCAAATAAATGGTGTCAATTCACATGGTTTAACAGTAAAAATGGGTGTGCCACAAGGCTCGATATTGGGTCCTTTCCTATTTTTAGTCTATATTAATGATCTACTCCATTTATTAAATAATCAACCACAAATGGTGTTATTTGCTGATGACACTTCCTTAATTTTTAAGGTAAATAGACGTGCTACAAATTTTGACGACGTAAATAACGCCCTAATGCAGGTCCAAAATTGGTTTACTGCTAATAATTTAGTATTAAATGGAAATAAAACTAAGTGCATAAGATTTTCTTTACCAAATGTCAAAGGTAGTGATTATGAGATTATATTGAATCAAGAGAAACTAGAATTCGTCGATAAAACTGTTTTCCTAAGGATCACGCTCGACTCACGGCTACAATGGGGTCCTCATTTAACATCTCTTGCAGGACGGCTAAGTTCAGCAGCTTATGCTGTTAGAAAAATCCGTCAATTTACTGATATAGATACCGCGAGACTAGTCTATTTTAGTTACTTTCATAGTATCATGTCTTACGGTATTTTACTTTGGGGACGGGCTGCAGACATCGATTCTATTTTTATTCTGCAGAAAAGAGCCATCAGAGCCATATATAATCTCCGCAGGCGTGATTCTCTAAGGGAACTGTTTAAGGAAATTAACATCATGACGGTGCCTTGTCAATATATCTACGAAAACATCATGTATGTAAGGAAAAATTTACATCTTTTTAACAAAAGAGGTGAAAGACATAATTATAGTACTAGAAATAGGGACCTATTAGTTCAACCAGGTTTCAGACTGGCTAAAGTAGACTCATCTTTTATGGGGTACTGTTTAAAATGTTATAATAAAATACCTCCCCACATTCTTCAACTGAATGAGACAAATTCAAGTCTTGTATAAAACGCACACTATGCAGGCAGGCATATTATAAGTTAGGGGATTACATCGCGGATAAAAATGCCTGGCTCAATGCTGGTCCTGCTCCACAACCACAACTAATTGATTAACACATGAAAATACTGTTGGAGCTGCTGAAGATTGTAAGACTATCTTTGCATTGTATAAACTCAATTTTCTTTGTATTGTATAATTGCATAGCACAGATGTGAGTTCTATGTACTATAGTGCTACCATTTACCGGGTAATATGTCTTTCATTGACTTGAATGAGCCCAGGCGGCTGATAGTATGTCATGCTCACACAAATGTCTCGCTGACGGTGGCGTGTGTGTTGGATCATTTAGCTCCCTTCAAAATGGTTGAGCTGAATGGTGCTGTTCTATGCGTCATGTTCGTGAACGGGCGCCGTCAGTTGGGGCTGGTCATCACTCAGCTGCCTCGGCTTATTTTGAATTATTTTATTTTGAATTGTTGTTTTGTTACTATTTGCTGTACTCTGGACGCTTTTAACGCGTAGTAAGTTTCTTTTTTTTTACATCGTTCTCACATAATTATAAATTCAAAATAAATGATGTAACTAATATTTTTGTAAAACTATAATTTAAAAGAGTGTCCATGGAGTTTCTTGCCCGTTCTTCTCCATAGGTACCTACGCTTTGGAATGGGCAACTAGCTTCATATTTTCTGACTGACCGACTTCTTGACAATTCAAAAGTGCCTGTAAATGGTTTAATTGAAATAAATGCTTTGAGTTTGAGTTTGAGTTTTGAGTTTGAAAAAAAAAGACAAGAGCTCATAGGGCATCAAAAAAAATTCGTCCGCATCGCTGTCAATGGGATAAGTGCCCAAAAGGCTGGCAGCATTACCACGTTGGATGGCAATGCTTATTCTTTGGGCTAAAAATAGGCCAGCCCTCTGGTCACGTGTAGAGTCAACCAACCGCTTGGCGATGTCTCGAAACATTCGATGAGCACTCGGGCCCCAAGGCCCTAGAGTTTCAACCCCAAACGGCTCAAACTATAACTCCCAAAAAGGTTGTTATATTTGCGTCGTTTGAGGTTTTCTGCTCTTGCAGCAGCCGCCCCAGCACAGCCCGCCGTGCTAGGAAGATGGGATGGCGCGAGGGTGTCGACACAAGTTGCATCCCACACCAAAGGCCTACCCAACTTCCAAGGCATTAAAAATAAAAATAATAAAATAAAACATTACATATTATTTTGTACATAGACTCACCCCTTATTGTTTTTTGTGAAATATAGGAGTACTACACGTTTGCATAATTATCTATGTTGATTGTTGATGATATATGATCACAGATCTATGAGTCATTTGATTTGAGTTACCTATGTGAATCTTTTGTGAGCTTTCGTGTAATATATGTATGTACATACATACATAAACCCACGCCTTCTTCCTTTGGGGATAGGCAGAAACTACAAAACTGCACCTTCTTCGCCGCTTTCTCCTTACGTACTCTTTTATATTTCTTATTTTTCATAAAAGATAAGATATATGAGGATGATATTTCTTATCCTTTCTTTGAATTATGATCTAAGATATGTGATAGTGTAATATGGCCTAAGTGCAGAATAAAACAGAAATTACAGGCATCGAAATTACTGGCATCTAACTGTAAAAGGGTTTATATTGGAGATAAGCCTACTGCTAAAACAAATGAAGATACCGCATGTTTAATCGATATCTTCTAATGACAATAACTTTTAAACATTTTATTATTTAAACACAAATCATATGCTTCATGGTATACCCACCGGCAACTTCTCGGAGAGCCTTAGGGGATAAATTTCCAAAAAAACGACGATACAATTAACTTTTTAGTTATTCTGTGCATTTACTTATAAACAGAAGTCTAAGCCAACCACTACATTAATTATTTCGGTTGTGACAATTAAATAATTTTATTAGTAATTAAAAACCGGCCGGGCCGCCGACATGGGGAGGAGAAGCCCCTTATTTTGACTTTAATTTTGCTTCTTTTTTACAGTGGTCATGCCGCGAATAGATGGCACTTCCGTGTAGATGTAAACAAAGTTACCACACGTAGGAATTAATGTTTTTTTTTTTGCTTTAAAATTGTGACTAAGCGCTGGTACAATCAGCGTTACTAATCGTAAAACCGTTTCGGACAAGGAGCTTTGTACGTGGGACACTCAGAAAGTTTTGAGAAAATAAAAACAAAAGTGTTCTATGGGTAAATATTTTTTATTAAATCTTTTCAAAGTGCTCTCCACTAGCCTCTATACAACCGTATATTATATATATAATGCCGTACGTCGTAAACGCTCTTAAGATAAGTTCGTTTAATCTTATAAATAACTTTCACAAAGAAAAGTGCCTGTCTGGGTTCGAACCTTCGACCTGCAACTCGTAAGTCGCGGACAATGTTTCCACAGGGCCATCACGGCTCAACATATTTTGACATAAACTTTTCGCTTTGTTACAGTGGTTATGCCCCTAATAGATGGCGCTTCCGTGTAGGCTCAACCTGGCCCAATAGCAGCGGTGTTGTTCACAACGTATATCTCTATCTTGCGATCGTCCACTGTCATCACACACAACAACAACGTTCGTCTCATTTCTACTGCTGGTGCCAATTACTTCCTGGCCAATAACCAGGTCCACTGGGCTGCAGGATTGGGCTTGACTTCAGTATGTTTAAGTATTACTTGTCGCTTTCATCAAAACATTTTACCTTTATTTTCTTGATATTTAATGTTTTTATTTTACAGGAGTTTGGATCTCCTTCTGAGCAACTCCGTCACGGCCAGATCTATTCAATCAACCAGGCTACTTGCAGAAGTCGTTAATCTACTCTCATGTTGTGTTCCGGTGTTCTCAACGTCGGCGGTCGCGACCAGTGCACACAGGACTCCGGCGGTCCTCTCTACCACAACGGTATCCAAGTCGGTGTGTGCTCCTTCGGTCGTGGATGCGCTAGGCCAGACTTTCCCGGTGTCAACACTCGTGTTTCCCGCTACACCACTTGGATCCAATTCAACGCCTAAGAAGTGATTTACTTAAATAAAACTTATAACAAAATATTTGTTTTTTACAATGAAGTTATTTTCATGTCAAGTCTGTGCAAGTCTGTACAAAGACGCGGCGGCGACGTGGCGTGTCGGTCATTTGTCGTGACGTCACCGCACGCTGTCGGTAGCGCGACTTTACTAAATGTACCTTGTGGGGACGCCAGTGACGTCACGGAACTTGCCGACTTCGGGTATAATTAGGAGATCACATTTTCGGGTGACTACCGCTAAATGTACCTTACCAAGACACTGCTACTCGGGTATATTTAGTAGAACCAGTTTAAAATGAATCATTACTAAATTATACCCTATTTCAATAGAATAACTTGCTTGAAAAATGGCGTGATTAGCGCATCATAGTGCGAGTATTTAGGGTGAGGAATATCACGTGACGGGTCTGAGTTGGTTTACAAGCAATAATAATGAGACGTAGTCGACGGAGCCCCGCTTCCGCTTCGCGGGGCCCCCCCTATTTCTGTCTACAGGGTTTAAAGGAACCTAACACGAAGGAGATGAAGGGGGCTCGTTCGCTCGCTTTGCTCGCTCAATTGAGCCCCCGTCATCCCTTTCGAACCTAACCTGTCCGAGTCGGGGTGCCCCAAGTCCCGAGCTAGCTTCGCTCGCTCTTGCATCCTAAGTTCTCATTGCGTTTTACTATGTCGAGATAGATGAATGTACAGAATATTTAAAATATATATTAGCATGTTAACATTAGGTACAGTACCGGAACGCGCAATGCCACAACCCAATGCAACGCAATGTTTCACAACCCTGCCAAATCCTTTGCTCTGCACTCGTACATAGTTTGCTTTGGAAATGACGAGCATAATGTATACTAATACAGAGAATGTCTGTGTTGAAATACATTTTGCTCATTAGTGTAACGAGCACAAAGCGGTCGAGCACAGACTATAGATGTCTGTGGTACCTACTCGTACAGTCTGGGCCGGGTATATTTAGTAGTACGTAATCACGCAACGCTAGGTCCTAAATATTCCCGATTATGATACTCCAACTCGGGTATATTTAGTAGTTAGAAATTTCGAAAGTCTCATGCTAACTATACCCGACCAAAACCCTATGGGGAGTTTCCACAAGGTACATTTAGCAATAACGCGTCGGTAGCGTGTGAAGTTTTAAAGAGACCGTAGCCATAGCGCTTAGATAACGCTATTACGACCAATACATTTACGTTATCTTACTCGGTCTTCCCCAATATTTTGTTTGCATATAAGGCAACTAAGTAAAGGCCTTGTTCACAGGTGTGTTCTACTGTTTCTGCTATGAAAAAGAAAATTTACGGAAAAGGACCGGTAACTAATTAAGGTAGTATTTCATGACAAACCAAGAAACAACTCTCTTACCATTCATTCGAATGGAAACGAAAAGTTGGTAAAGCATACAAACATTTTCTAAATAGTTTTGTGGCAATATTTGTCCCTCCATTAGAGGTTATTTAGCTATAACTTCTTCAAAATAAATTAAGTGAAGTGAGATAAACCTAATTACTCAGGCTTCTGGTAGAATCGCAACCGAATTCAACCTTGGAGAAAACTATGCAGACGAAGATTCAATACAAAATAAAAATGCATTAATAATATAATTTACCTTTATTAATGGCTAACAATCGTTAATCCTACACGGCCACAAAAAAAAGGGTTATCATCATTGATTTGATTAATCCTTTATAGTCTTTACTTTATCAATTCTATCATTTTAAATTGGTATAAAAGCCATAGCTATTTGGCATTATCACACTTTTCTGACGACGGTAAAAATGCGTGTGATTGCTCTGTTGGCCCTTTGCGTCGCGGCTGTGGCTGGTTAGTAGACTTGAACTGGATTTTACTGTGCGCCCGAGTTTACAGGATTTACAGTTTTCATTATAAAACAAATTACCATTTATAAATAAAACTGTATTTAGTTTCATTCATCACCTAAAACAAAACTAGTGTCTACAGACTTCGAAGCTCAAGAATCAAATTTTATTATTGCGTTAATGCCATCTTCATTGTTCTATCATTTGAAGGTGTTTAATAAGTTTGTTTTTTCTAGCGGTCCCAGCTAATCCCCAGAGGATAGTGGGTGGTACGGTCACCACGATTGATCAGTACCCCACAATGGCCGCTTGCCTCTACTCGAGTAACCTGATCAACTATTGGCAATTGTGTGGTGGTACCATCCTCAACAATAGAGCCATTCTTACGGCTGCTCATTGCACTTTGTAAGTATATATGTACTGGTTATGATTATTGTAAGGTATTTAAAATTGGTGGAGCGACATACAGAGCTGCCATAGTGCCCCCCCTATTTCTGTCTACAGGGTTTAAAGGAACCTAACACGAAGGAGATGAAGGGGGCTCGTTCGCTCGCTTTGCTCGCTCAATTGAGCCCCCGTCATCCCTTTCGAACCTAACCTGTCCGAGTCGGGGTGCCCCAAGTCCCGAGCTAGCTTCGCTCGCTCTTGCATCCTAAGTTCTCATTGCGTTTTACTATGTCGAGATAGATGAATGTACAGAATATTTAAAATATATATTAGCATGTTAACATTAGGTACAGTACCGGAACGCGCAATGCCACAACCCAATGCAACGCAATGTTTCACAACCCTGCCAAATCCTTTGCTCTGCACTCGTACATAGTTTGCTTTGGAAATGACGAGCATAATGTATACTAATACAGAGAATGTCTGTGTTGAAATACATTTTGCTCATTAGTGTAACGAGCACAAAGCGGTCGAGCACAGACTATAGATGTCTGTGGTACCTACTCGTACAGTCTGGGCCGGGTATATTTAGTAGTACGTAATCACGCAACGCTAGGTCCTAAATATTCCCGATTATGATACTCCAACTCGGGTATATTTAGTAGTTAGAAATTTCGAAAGTCTCATGCTAACTATACCCGACCAAAACCCTATGGGGAGTTTCCACAAGGTACATTTAGCAATAACGCGTCGGTAGCGTGTGAAGTTTTAAAGAGACCGTAGCCATAGCGCTTAGATAACGCTATTACGACCAATACATTTACGTTATCTTACTCGGTCTTCCCCAATATTTTGTTTGCATATAAGGCAACTAAGTAAAGGCCTTGTTCACAGGTGTGTTCTACTGTTTCTGCTATGAAAAAGAAAATTTACGGAAAAGGACCGGTAACTAATTAAGGTAGTATTTCATGACAAACCAAGAAACAACTCTCTTACCATTCATTCGAATGGAAACGAAAAGTTGGTAAAGCATACAAACATTTTCTAAATAGTTTTGTGGCAATATTTGTCCCTCCATTAGAGGTTATTTAGCTATAACTTCTTCAAAATAAATTAAGTGAAGTGAGATAAACCTAATTACTCAGGCTTCTGGTAGAATCGCAACCGAATTCAACCTTGGAGAAAACTATGCAGACGAAGATTCAATACAAAATAAAAATGCATTAATAATATAATTTACCTTTATTAATGGCTAACAATCGTTAATCCTACACGGCCACAAAAAAAAGGGTTATCATCATTGATTTGATTAATCCTTTATAGTCTTTACTTTATCAATTCTATCATTTTAAATTGGTATAAAAGCCATAGCTATTTGGCATTATCACACTTTTCTGACGACGGTAAAAATGCGTGTGATTGCTCTGTTGGCCCTTTGCGTCGCGGCTGTGGCTGGTTAGTAGACTTGAACTGGATTTTACTGTGCGCCCGAGTTTACAGGATTTACAGTTTTCATTATAAAACAAATTACCATTTATAAATAAAACTGTATTTAGTTTCATTCATCACCTAAAACAAAACTAGTGTCTACAGACTTCGAAGCTCAAGAATCAAATTTTATTATTGCGTTAATGCCATCTTCATTGTTCTATCATTTGAAGGTGTTTAATAAGTTTGTTTTTTCTAGCGGTCCCAGCTAATCCCCAGAGGATAGTGGGTGGTACGGTCACCACGATTGATCAGTACCCCACAATGGCCGCTTGCCTCTACTCGAGTAACCTGATCAACTATTGGCAATTGTGTGGTGGTACCATCCTCAACAATAGAGCCATTCTTACGGCTGCACATTGCACTTTGTAAGTATATATGTACTGGTTATGATTATTGTAAGGTATTTAAAATTGGTGGAGCGACATACAGAGCTGCCATAGTGCCTTCTGATTAAAAAAAAACTCGGTAACTCAACATTGCATACGTAAGCATAATCAGCCTACCACGTTCCTACTGCTGGGACATGGGCCCTCTATCTCTGAGGGGGAGTGGGCTGTAATCGACCACGCAGGCCCTGTGCGGATTGGTGGATGTCACATGTCTTCAATTTTGGTTCTAAGATATGCCGGTTTCCTTACAATGTTTGCCTTCACCGTTTTGAGAGCAATGGTGATGAAATAATTTACACTAAGAAAAGTGCTTGCCTAGGTTCGAATCTACGACATACAACTTGTGACTAGTGGACAACGTGTCCACTGAGTCACCACTGGTGAACGTAATATAATAACAAAAACTTTCCTCTTTTTTGCAGTGGTCATGCCGCTAATAGTTGGCGCTTCCGTGTAGGCTCGACCTGGGCCAATAGTGGCGGTGTTGTTCACAGCGTACAAACTATTATCAACCATAACCAATACAACCATAACACAAATGACAATGATATCTCGATCTTGCGATCGTCCACTGTCATCGCACACAACAACAACGTCCGTCCCGTTTTCGTCGCTGGTGCTAATTACTTCCTGGCCGATAACCAGGTCGTCTGGGCTGCAGGATGGGGCTTGACTTCTGTAAGTTTAAGTATAGCTTTATTGCGTTTAAGCAAAATATTTTATCTTTATTTTCTTATTATTTATTGTTTCTATTTTACAGGAGTATGGATCTCTTTCTGAGCAACTCCGCCACGTCCAGATCTATTCAATCAATCAGGCTACTTGCAGAAGTCGTTACCCTACCCTTACCGACAACATGCTGTGTTCCGGTGTCCTCGACGTCGGCGGTCGCGACCAGTGCTCACAGGATTCCGGCGGTCCTCTTTACCACAACGGCGTCCAAGTCGGTGTGTGCTCCTTCGGTCGTGGATGCGCTAGGCCAGACTTCCCCGGTGTCAACGCTCGTGTTTCCCGCTACGCCGCTTGGATCCAATCCAACGCATAAGAATTGATTTGTGAAATAAAATTTGAGAAAAATCATGTTTTTGTTTCCTTTTGTACCCCTTTAAATGCATATAAGTGTTTGAGTCTGAAATAAATCATACGTCATACGTATAAGACAAATGCATAAAATTACAAACACCTGGTTTTGAATTGAGAATTTGAAGACGAAATAATAAGATTTTGTGCATATCCCATGGATGCATTGTGTGACGAGATTTTATAAAATAAGAAATGAGTATTTCCCATGGAAAGAGATTGTTTAATAGATTTAGGGATTTTTCAATCGACAGATATTTTTTATTCGTGCAATAAAATTGACGTCTGACAGTTATTGTATGGAAGAATTGTCAAAAATTTTAAAATTATTCCACTGATAAAATTATCGGGCGTTGGAAAAATCAGTCATTCGGAAACGTGCCCAGCAGACTGGCAGCACTGCCACGTTGAATGGCACTGCTAATTCTTTGTCCAAAGAACGACCCAGCCCTCTGGTCACGTGAAGTGTCGATCAGCCAGCGAGAAATTTCCTTAAAAAGGAGACGCGCACTCGGACCTCATGACCCGAGCGTTTCGACCCCAAACGACTCAAAGCTGTATTTACTACCCATAAGGTTAAAATATTTGCGACACTTGAGGGTCTTAGTAGCCGCAGCAGCAGCGGCGTCAAAACAGCCCGCTATGCTAGGAACATGAGATGGCGCAAGGGTATCGACAACACAGGTTGCGTCCCAAACCAGAGGCCTACCCACCTTCCAAGACAACAACGTCATTCCGTCTGGTCTCTTCCCATCGACACGTACCAAGCTGTTTGGTTCTAATACCGCTGGTACGTGGTGACAAGGGCTTGACGCATAATATCGTTGATGCTGGCGTGCCATGCTATGCAACCTGCTCTCCTGCAGCAGGACAGGCCATGGTGCCCGAGACTGTGGACAGCTTCACCGCAGTGACACCGATGCGGAGCAGCACAAGCTGCGCCCAAGCGGAGACACGTAGCGAACCGAAACTATGAGTCATCCATCATTGTGCCTATGGTGGATGACCGGAGCGCCTAAAGTCACAAGCCTGACTCCCATTCACCCACAGCCAGCAGACGGGCACGCTCAACACTATTACGTGACCTCGTACAAGGGTAGGTATTCCGTACAATACTGCAGAGCGGCACGTTCCACCGCCTCTGGGAGGACGGGTTGTCGGAAAAAACCGTATTTGGACAAGCCATTTTCCAAGCGTTCAATGCATCGGTCAAACACAGTACTGCAAAATCGACCAGTGAGGGAGATAACCTGGTTTATTTATCGGTACTGTGGACCGAGGAGAGGAAGGCCGGCAAACATATACTTGAAATTTTGCGGACGCCGAGACCGCGAATGGGCAGTATGGTTTACTGCCACGCTCAGTTGTCCAGGGCTATATTTAGGACGGAAGTTCGTGTGTTTATGATAATTTGGTATACTTTTTCTAAAAGTTGTGGATATTTCCAAAGATGAGAGGAGCGAAGGCTATAAGTAAATTTTGGCCCAAAGCAACATTATCGAATGAGTGTGAAGGCCGAATTTATGTAGGTCTTTCCGAGACATCGATTAAATTTTGTATCTTCTCCTCAATGAACGTTGGAAAGGATTCGTCAAAAATTGGGGAACCTAGGAAGGAGGTGAAGAGAGTTTCTTTTCGTAATTTTGATATTTAGTGCCATTGTATTAAATTTTGTTATGGTACTCAGTCTGTCTCCCGCTCACTGGGAGGAGGCCTGTGTCCCAGCAGTGGGTCTGTCTGTCCGTCGTTTGGGGAAGACAAATTTCACATTTTGAAAGGTTTAGGTCTAGGCTAAGGGAACTCAATTTTTCTATTAAAAACGTTAAATTTTTTAAGACTGTGTTCACGTCACCTCCTAGGGTTCCGTCATCCAAATACCAAACGTGGAATTTAGAATTTAGTTGTCGAATAATTGGATTTATTGCCAAACTAAAAATTACTGGCCCAAGAGGGTCACACTGTTGGCATCCGACGGCTGATTTCAAAAGGTTGTCTTTATAAAGTAACTAGCTTTTGCCCGCGACTTCGTTCGCGTGGAATAGTGACTTCCGGCAGATTTTTCGATCCCAACGCCATCTATCGAGCATAGTGACAACTCGGATTATTTATCTATACTCCGTTCGGGCATTTTAGTTTTACTAAAAGTTTTATTATTAAAGTGTTATATTATTTTTTTCATACCTTTTTACTATTTATTTACTTTTTTCCGATGAATTAAAACAATAACATGAACCGAACTCGTGTAACGATCGACACCATTGCGCGATCACCAACTCGACATATATAGTACTAATAGAATTATCTATACTCCGTTAGAGCATTTTCTTTGTACTAAAAGTTGTATTATATTATATTTTCATACCTTTTTACTATTTATTTACATTTTTCCGATGAATTTTCAGTACTGAATTGATGCCGACTCTTGACCAATAGATGGCGCTGTTTGTCCGGAATAAATTTTATTTTATTATTTATTTTTTTCTAATAAAAACTATCCTATGTCCTTTCTCAAGTTCCAAACTATGTCTGTACCAAATTTCACACAAATCGGTTCCGTAGTTTAGGCGTGAAGCAAAGACAGACAGACAGACAGACAGACAGAAAGACAGACAGACAGAGTTATTCGCATTTATAATATTAGTTTGGATTTAGAGGGGTGCCTGTAGGGTTCCCTCTATCTGGCAGAATCTTGATTCTCCGAAATTCATTTGGCATAACACACTTGGCATAATCTTCCTTAAACGAATATTTATTGTTTAACATAATTATTGTTTGTTTGACTGTTTATATGTCCGAATTTACAATGGCATACTTTTAAGATGGCAGAATTTTATTTGAAATAATTTTATTAGGCATATTGCTTTTTGTATAAAATAGCATTTTAAGATTAAAATACTGTCTTAAAAGTTAATATGTTGTAGTACAAAAGTTAGTGACAGAAACAAATCGCTGCAAAACCGACTCCACGTAGTCTTGTCTGCCCTACCCCTAGAGTGTAATTTAAGCCCGCGTAGGCGCGGAGGGGCGAAGCGGCCCGTGAGCTGAGGAGCAGATGGTTTTAACGCTCGCCGGTGCGGCTGAGGTGCAAGCTGAAGCTGCGCTGGTGAGCGTGAATACTATCTGCGACGATAAGCTCGCGTGGGTCCGCCGGAGCCTCGCAGCGCCGGAGCCGTGACAGAAACCATGCCTGCTTGCATGCTCACCTGCATGCTGCATGCTTGCTTGTATGCTGCATGCTAGCTGAATGCATGGCGTATGCTTGTTTGCATGCTGCATGCATGGTGTATGCTTGTTTGCATGCTTCTTACAGGGAAATAAAAACCACATAATTATGTTCGCAATCAACTGTATGATTGAGTGATAATTATGATAGATGAGTCTTTCAATTATTATGAATATCAAATGTATGCCAAAAGATGAGTCGAACTGTAAATTTTCTGAGATATGATGGTTCTACTTTTTACCGACTTTACAAAAAGGAGGAGGTACTATGTTCGGCTGTAATTCTTTTTTTGTTCGAAAGTAGATAGTTCTGAGGTGGTCCCATTGTCACCAAGTTAGGATCTGATGATGGGATCTTAGAGAAATCGAGGGCAACCCTCAAATTTTATAGGCTCACTTATTGTTATTCGTATATTTTATGAAGTATCTTGTGTATTTGCGTATGATTGTCACCATCTCAGGTAGCTGGGCTGATGATGAAAGGTACAACTCCTTAACAGTAAGAAGTTACTCGAACAGGCAAGGACTGTTTTAATAAATTGTTTTGATGTTTGATAGGGCATTTGCCACATTTGGTCTCATGATCATCAAGTCATGAACTGATGCTGCAGTCAGGATAGTCTGCAGAGTACCTAACTCCTCGACAACTAACAGCAGATATATCGTGTTTAGGCTCATTGATTAGTCGTGTTTGGGCTCGATGTGTGGATAAACGTACTGTTAATGAGGAACACCGAAGTACATAGAGACCTGATGCTGAAGCCAGGAGCATCAGAAAAAGTACAAACCTTGAAATTACAGCACCGTAGTCGTGTTTGGGCTCATTTTAAACAGGACTAAATTTTAAGTTCAATGCAATGTTGACATAAGTTTGGCCTGATGCTGCAGCCAGGATTATCAGCATCTAGTCTAATTAATGAATAAGGTATGCTTCAGAGGTGGTCCCATATAAATTTTATGAACTTTGTTTGGGTAGTTTTGGAATTAGCTTCAACAATACGTTTGTTTTCCACTTAGTTTATATTGATGATGTTTATCTTCCTGTCACTAATATTCACATAGCAAGTAGTGTTATATGAATTTTTATTATGGGGTAGGTACAACTAAAAAGCGAAAAATAAAAACTTTTTTACAAAAAAAAACAACCGACTTCCAAAAAAAACACTACAAAGTGAAAAATAACTTTAATTTCGGAAGTCGGTGTCGTTGGTTCCACGTTTTCGTTTTTTTGACACCGACTTCCGAAATTAAAGTTATTTTTCACTTTGTAGTGTTTTTTTTGGAAGTCGGTTGTTTTTTTTTTGTAAAAAAGTTTTTATTAATTATTATGGATATGAAATTTATGCCTAAAGATGATTGTGACTTACAAAATTATGTTGTCTGCCTATTTATTTTCTGCGAAATGAAGTCTATCCGTTGTTATGCAAAATAATATTATGACATATAAAGTTCTGCTATAAAGGGTGGACCCGTGCCTGTAACATTGATAGAGAAATCTGTAAATATTGGGTATTTCTATTTGAACTTCTGCCAACAAGGTGTCCCTGTTTACGTAATTGAAAGCATGCTTAATGTCTTAAGGATGATCTTTATTAATTAGTTATTTGGTTTTTTATTCGATTGATGCTGATAAAAATGATTAAGCATGATATGTACTCATAAATGTACTATCGTAAGTGTAAAGAAGTTTTCATACAGAGACTCTACCATGAGTTTGCATAGGCAAAACTCGCTAGCGTCTCCGTAAATAATATGTATAAAATATTGTACAGCGCCCCTAGCGGTCACAGAAAGAATTAAAATCCGTATTCCGTACCATGAGCACTATAGTTTTCGATAGGTAAGAAACCTAACGTATTCTATTCGATAGTCACTAACGTTTTTCAGCTGTCGCCATACAAAACGGCACCATGAGTCACAAATTTGACAGACGCTATCGAAAAATACGCTTACGATAGTAGTTACGTAGCTCACTAGCATTTTGACGTGTGAAACATATGTTTACACTAGCTTCTGCCCGCGACTTCGTCCGCGTGAAATTTCACCCTCCCCCCCATTCACCCTCTTAGGGGTGGAATTTCGAAAAACCCTTTCTTAGTGCACCCCTAGACCTCATAAGGAACCTACATGCCAAGTTTGGAATCTCTAGACCCAGCGGTTTGGGCTGTGTGTTGATATGTCAGTCAGTCAGTTCTCCTTTTATATATATATATAACGGCGCGTGACATTATTAAATAATGAAAATCAGTTAATTTTGAGAGTTGCAATTTATTTTGTTATTTTTTTAATCATTGGTCATTATTTTGTTATTTTTTAACGATTCTCGATTTGAATTCGACTAAGTGGTAATTTTAATTAAGAGCGGGTAACACCGAATGGAGTTGCGTCTGTCATGGCGGGCGAACGTCGTGTCAATTCAGTCAGTCGATTGACAGCCGTTGCACGTGGTGGTCACTCGCAAACCCATTGGCTCTGAATCGTTAATTATTACTGCAATCCTTAATTGTTTAAGTAATTTAAGTGTCTGTATAATTAAAATAGTGAACAGTCAACGCTACCGTGTATTTATTTCAACGTTTCCTGAAGTCTATCGCCCACTATGGATTCCCGTGCTGACGAGGTCACGAATCAGCAATCGGATGCAACAGCCCGGTCTCCCGACGTCCCGTTATCAGAAGTGGGATCACCAGGGACTTCCCAGGAACGTGAAACAGGTCAGAGTATTGTTACTAACCTAAATAGTGAATCCGACCGTTGGAAAATGTTGTTTGAAATGCAACAACGTAGCATGATGGAATTAATTCGTGCTATAAAGGACACGAACGCAGTTGATACAAAGCTTGCATTCCCCGAATTCAATCCTGATTCTCGAGACGCCGATGCCAGGTCATGGTGTAATACTGTAGACTTATGCATGCAAGATAAACAATTAGCCAGTGGTACTCTGATTATCGCTATGAGCAAAGCACTTAAGGGCGCGGCAGCTACGTGGTTGGCTCAAAATAGTTTTGCTGGAATAACCTGGCCTCAGTTAAAAAATTTATTTCTTGCTCGTTTTGTCTACGTCGAGACTCCAGCTGCCACATTGTGTAGACTCTTTAATGAAAACCCAAAAGACGGAGAGTGCATGGCCGCCTATGCTACTCGATTCCTGAGTACATTAATGAACCAATGGCATTCTCTATCGACCGAACAAATTGCAATTGCTGTAACTCTGGCTCACGCAGTGAAAATCGAACCACGGTTGCAAAGGCTAGCATACACTGAAAAAATTGATACTAGAGTGAGATTGCAACAAGAGCTAATGGCGTCTACATATCGGAAAAGGGGACCTCCGATACCAGAAAAGTCCAATGCTTGCAGTGACGCTAAGAAACCGCGATATGAACCAAAAAAATGTTACAATTGTGGCAAACTAGGCCACATGGCGAACGAATGCCTCTCCAAAGACTCGCGTAATACCAGCACTAATCTCAAACCTCAGTTTTCAGCAACCAACAAACAGCAAGATACCCAGGACAGCAGTGTACCAAACAAAACATCGTCGCCTACGTGCTACTTCTGCAACGAACCAGGTCACATCGCCACTCGCTGCCCGAAAAAGGACACCAAGATTAGCAGCGGCAACGTCGAGCACCGGGTGAATACCTGCACTGTGAAGCCAGCCACTGACCACCTAGCAATTGAATCCGGTGAGAAATTTTCATTTTGTTTTGATTCCGGCGCCCAGTGCTCTCTAGTCAGAGAAAGTTTAGCAAATAGGCTCCCAGGCAAGCGTCATCATACCTTGGTGACATTAATAGGTATAGGCCAGTCAAACGTTAAGTGTAATGTTCAAATATTGACAACTGTAACTATACAGGGATACTCAATGCAGTTATTATTACATGTCGTGCCAGACTATTGTATCTCTGATTCGATTATGATTGGAAGGGACTTGCTATCAATGGGGTTTTCGGTTGAAGTTGGTGAAAGCCAACTTGTTTTGAGGAAAATTAGAACAGTTTTAGCTTGTGATGTAGGTGAGAAAATTAGTAATTTTTACAATATCAATACTGATATTCCCACTGAGTATAAACGTCAGTTAGTTTCATTGCTCGAAGGTAGCTCGGATTATTTTGTGGAAGGCACGCCGACGGGTAGAGTAACTGTTGAACCATGAAGGATATAATGCACTGTTCTAGGAATAGTCTTCATATGTGGTTGCCTAGCAACTGTTCTGTTATGTCATCTTATATCTATATATATAAAAGAAAGTCGTGTTAGTTACACCACTTATAACTCAAGAACGGCAGAACAGATTTGGGTGAAAATTGGTAGGGAGGTAGCTTAGAGCCAGGAGACGGACATAAGATACTAAAAAAATCAGAAAAAAAAAAAAAAGAATCAGACTTGGAATAACAAAACGCAAATGACAGGGCTAGGAGTAGGTTCGGGGTAGGGCAGGAGTAGGGTAGGAGTAGGGGTAGAGTAGGAGTAGGGGTAGGGTAGGAGTAGGGTAGGGGTACGGTAGGAGTAGGGTAGGGGTAGGGGTACAGTAGGAGTAGGGAAGGGTTAGGGTAGGAGTAGGGTAGGGGTACGGTAGGAGTAGGGAAGGGGTAGGGTAGGGGTACGGTAGGAGTAGGGTAGGGGTAGGGGTACAATAGGAGTAGGGAAGGGTTAGGGTAGGAGTAGGGTAGGGGTACGGTAGGAGTAGGGAAGGGGTAGGATAGGAGTAGGGTAGGGGTACGGTAGGAGTAGGGTAGGGGTAGGGGTACAGTAGGAGTAGGGAAGGGTTAGGGTAGGAGTAGGGTAGGGGTACGGTAGGAGTAGGGAAGGGGTAGGGGTACAGTAGGAGTAGGGAAGGGTTAGGGTAGGAGTAGGGTAAGGGTACGGTAGGAGTAGGGAAGGGGTAGGGTAGGAGTAGGGTAGGAGTAGGGTAGGAGTAGGGGTAGAGTAGGAGTAGGGGTAGGGTAGGAGTAGGGTAGAGGTACGGTAGGAGTAGGGTAGGGGTAGGGGTACCTACAGTAGGAGTAGGGAAGGGTTAGGGTAGGAGTAGGGTAGGGGTACCCACGGCGGGGCACGCCGCTGTAGCGGCGGTAAGGCCAGTACTGGAGGAGTGGCTCAATAGGAGCCACGGCGCCCTCGGCTTCCGGCTGACGCAGGTGCTTACCGGACATGGGTGTTTCGGGAAGTACCTGTGTCGCATAGGCCGGGAGCCGACGTCCCAGTGCCACCATTGTGGTGATTGCCGCGTCGATACGGCGCTGCATACATTGGCGGAGTGCCCAGCTTGGGCCGAGCAGCGCCGTGACTTGGTCGCGGCCGTAGGTGCTGCGGGAAATCTCTCGCTTCCGGCTGTTGTGTCTACCATGGTCGGGAGCGAGTCAGGGTGGAGTGCCGTCGCCACCTTTTGCGAGGCCGTGATGCTCGCAAAGGAGGCGGCGGAAAGGGAGAGAGAGGCTGCCTCCTCTCTCCCCTCCCGCAGCAGACGCACTGGGCGTCGTAGGGTGGCTGACTTCCGGCCACCGTAGGGCGCGGCCTGCGGACGGCAGACTCGGGGCGTCTTGTCGTCCGACCAGCAGCAGGCCTAGAGGCGGCGGCGTCGTGTTCCGCGCGCGCCTCATAGTGGAGGAGTCCTGCGGCCGGGGTGACGGCCGCAGTGGGTGACGGGGCCCGCCTGACCATCTGGCGGGCCAATACCCGTCGGGGGGTAGTGACGAATGCTTCGGCGATACCCGCCCTCCGACACATGGGTACATGAGGAACACGGGTTGGTTTTTAGTCAGTACGAGTCTGACAGTCCCCTTCGCCCTTCCCCGAGGGCGGAGGGACTCCATGAGGATTTTCCAACCCGATACCAAAAAAAAAAAAAAAAAAAAAGGAGTAGGGTAGGGGTACGGTAGGAGTAGGGAAGGGGTAGGGTAGGAGTAGGGTAGAGGTACGGTAGGAGTAGGGTAGGGGTAGGGGTACCTACAGTAGGAGTAGGGAAGGGTTAGGGTAGGAGTAGGGTAGGGGTACGGGTACGGTAGGAGTAGGGAAGGGGTAGGGTAGGAGTAGGGTAGGGGTACGGTAGGAGTAGGGTAGGGGTAGGGGTACAGTAGGAGTAGGGAAGGGTTAGGGTAGGAGTAGGGTAGGGGTACGGTAGGAGAAGGGCAGGGGTAGGATTGGTAGGAGTAGGGTAGGGGTACGGTAGGAGTAGGGAAGGGGTAGGGTAGGAGTAGGGTAGGAGTAGGGTAGGGGTACGGTAGGAGTAGGGTAGGGGTAGGGGTACAGTAGGAGTAGGGAAGGGTTAGGGTAGGAGTAGGGTAGGGGTACGGTAGGAGTAGGGAAGGGGTAGGGTAGGAGTAGGGTAGGGGTACGGTAGGAGTAGGGTAGGGGTAGGGGTACAGTAGGAGTAGGGAAGGGTTAGGGTAGGAGTAGGGTAGGGGTACGGTAGGAGAAGGGCAGGGGTAGGATTGGTAGGAGTAGGGTAGGGGTACGGTAGGAGTAGGGAAGGGGTAGGGTAGGAGTAGGGTAGGGGTACGGTAGGAGTAGGGAAGGGGTAGGGTAGGAGTAGGGTAGGAGTAGGGTAGGAGTAAGGGGTAGGGAAGGGGTAGGGTAGGGGTACGGTAGGAGTAGGGTAGGAGTAGGGTAGGGGTAGGGGTACAGTAGGAGTAGGGAA
This sequence comes from Hydraecia micacea, assembly GCA_914767645.1. NCBI lineage: Eukaryota > Metazoa > Arthropoda > Insecta > Lepidoptera > Noctuidae > Hydraecia > Hydraecia micacea. The sequence goes on from OU611776.1 coordinate 15,971,819, forward strand.
GGGTTAGGGTAGGAGTAATTGGTAGGAGTAGGGTAGGGGTACGGTAGGAGTAGGGAAGGGGTAGGGTAGGAGTAGGGTAGGGGTACAGTAGGAGTAGGGAAGGGTTAGGGTAGGAGTAATTGGTAGGAGTAGGGTAGGGGTACGGTAGGAGTAGGGAAGGGGTAGGGGGTAGGGGTACGGTAGGAGTAGGGTAGGGGTAGGGGTACAGTAGGAGTAGGGAAGGGTTAGGGTAGGAGTAGGGTAGGGGTACGGTAGGAGTAGGGAAGGGGTAGGGTAGGAGTAGGGTAGGAGTAGGGTAGGAGTAAGGGGTAGGGAAGGGGTAGGGTAGGGGTACGGTAGGAGTAGGGTAGGGGTAGGGGTACAGTAGGAGTAGGGAAGGGTTAGGGTAGGAGTAGGGTAGGGGTACGGTAGGAGTAGGGAAGGGGTAGGGTAGGAGTAGGGTAGGGGTACGGTAGGAGTAGGGTAGGGGTAGGGGTACAGTAGGAGTAGGGAAGGGTTAGGGTAGGAGTAGGGTAGGGGTACGGTAGGAGAAGGGCAGGGGTAGGATTGGTAGGAGTAGGGTAGGGGGTATTAGTAGGACACCACGCGAACGAAGTCGCGCCGGGCAGCTAGTTTGTAATAAAGACGAGTTTATTTTATATTCATTATAAAATATATATTACTTTATTAAACCACTGTTACAATGATATAAATACTTTCATTGAAAGCAAGCTCAGCCAACAGGTTATGGGCCCAGATGTGATCTGGTGTAATATCTGAGCAAAATAAAAGAAGTATCTCAATCGAATATGGAACAAGCTGTTGTAAAGAGTATTGAGAGATTGGGAGGCCAAGCCAATTATGGTACGTGGGCTTTTGCCATGGAGATGTTCCTGACCGACCTCGATCTATGGGAGTGTGTGAATGATGGTTTTGAGGCAGACTCTGCGGAGGCTAAAAGAAAGGATGCCAAAGCTCGGAGTAAGATCTGCCTCATGTGCAAGGAAAATATTTATCCTATGATCATGCATCTCAAGACAGCAAGAGATACTTGGCAAACGTTGCAAAAATCTTATGCTGACGGCGGGTTACTGCGACGGCTATATCTGTTGCGGAAATTATTCAACGCCAAATTGACAATGTTTTCGTCAATGGAGGAATATCTCAATGACATCCTGTCAACCAACCAGTCATTACTTAGCATAAAGGCAGGTCTGGATGATGAATTCGTTGGGATCATTATGTTGGCCGGTTTAACCGATGCATACAATCCTCTGGTGATGACATTGGAGCATTCAAGCATGAAGATTACAACAGAGTCTGTGCAGGCAGCGTTGCTCAAAGAAAGCTTGAGGAAAAGCAGCTCAATGAACACAGCTGAAGATGACACGGCAACGGCACTGATGTCAAACTCCAAAAAGGGTGTTATATGCCATTTGTGTAAGAAGAAAGGGCATTATAAATGGCAGTGTCAACGTCGTAAGACAGGAGACAAGTCTGAAAACAACAAGGGCAGTAAGGAGACCTCGGGTCTAATGGCCGCTCTATCTATGATGGTTGGTGAGGGCCATTGGGTCGTAGATTCTGGAGCTACATCACACATGACGTCTGACGTGCATATTCTAGAAGATAGACAGTCCACTAGTTCTAAGCTAGTGACGACCGCGAACAATAATAAAATTGTATCTAGTGAACAAGGGGATGTGTATGTCATGGGGCGCTCTGTGAGGTTCGAAGATGTACTTATGCTTCCAGGTTTGACGACAAACTTGCTGTCGGTTAGTAAAATGTGTGCTAAGGGTTGCACTGTTGTTTTTGATGAGACTTGTTGTAAGGTTTACCAAAAGGATTACAAGGTAAAAGTAATTGGAAAGCCAGTATTGACAGCACCACTGAAACAGGGGTTATATGTTTTAGGTAAAGAAGCAGCAATGGTTCTGACGTGTCCTCCAGAAGAATCTTCTCGTGCTAGGTTTGATTTGTGGCACAGAAGACTAGGTCACCTGAGTGGAGCTCTGATGGTGAGGTTAAAAAGTTTGGCAGATGGTCTGACTTTTAAAGAGGTGAGCACGGAACCTTGTGAAGGTTGCTGTAAAGGGAAGGAGTGCGTCAAAATGTTTCCAATAGGTAAAAGTAAGAGAGCTAAAGACTTTCTTGAACTCGTGCATTCGGATTTAGCGGGCCCTATGGAAGTGGAATCCTGGGGCGGTAACAGGTACTACCTGATTTTTGTGGATGACTTCAGCCGAAAAACATTTGGCTATTTGTTGAAATCCAAAACCGAAGTTTTAGCTAAATTCGTGGAATTCAAGGCACTAGTCGAAAATCAGACGGGAAAGAAAATAAAGAAATTTCGTAGCGATAATGGCACTGAATTTACCAATGTAGAATTTCAAGGTTTCCTGAAGAAACATGGGATCCAACACCAGAGATCAGTACCTTACACTCCTCAACAGAATGGAGTGGCGGAGAGAACAATCCGCACAATAACTGAGAAGGCTAGATGTATGGTGCATGAGGCTGGTTTGGATAAGAGATTCTGGGGCGAAGCCGTTGGTTGTGCCGTGTACCTGAAGAACCGATCTCCAACAATGGCCCTCAAGGACAAAGTTCCAGAGGAGGTTTTTACAGGAGAGAGAGTCGATCTATCGAATCTGAAAATATTCTGATGTAGAGCTCAGGTTCTGGTAAAGGATCATAGTCGCAAGAAGTTTGATCCAAAAACGATTCAAATGATAATGACTGGGTATTCGACTAATTCGAAGGCGTACCGATTTATAAATTTGAAGGATGATCCAACGAGGATTGTCATCGCTCGAGATGCTACTTTCATGGAAAATGTTCCCATGATTACTAAAGAAAAACAGGAAGCTGTTGTTCCTGTTTCTAATAAGGATGCTGTGGTCATAGATTTACAGTATGACATTCCAGGAGTTAGTCGTTCCACTACTCAACCAGAGATACCAAGGATTGCTGGTCCTGTTGCAGTGGGGGTTCCGGTGGCTAGTTCGAATGAAGAGGAATCTGGAAGTGCATCTAGTACAGCGAGGGCTAGTTCACTGACAAGATCGGATTCTGGAGAGAACTTTTACGACTCTGTTGACGTAGACAATCCTACGACAGAGGATTTGCAAAGTTCAGCTTCTGTCGACTTAGAGCGTCCTGTGGCAGAAGATTTGCAAAGTTCGAGACGTTACCCTGCTCGAAATAGGGTTCCGAAGCGGGAAAAAGATATGGTGTATAATTTCCATGTGTCAGAAGATCCTGATCCTATTTCTGTTAAGGATGCTATGGAGCGTTCTGACAAGAAGTTTTGGTTGGAAGCGATGAAGGACGAGTTCAATTCCTTGAAGGTGAATGGAACCTGGGAATTAGTTGATCGACCGTTAGAGGCTAATGTTATTAAAACAAAATGGGTCTTCAAGTTAAAGATTGGAGCGGATGGCAGCACCCAGCGCCATAAGGCCAGGCTGGTTGCTAAGGGTTATTCGCAAAAACCTGGTGAAGACTATTTTGAAACATTTGCACCGGTAGTCAAAATGTCGTCGATTCGTCTTCTACTAGCACTGGCAGTTGAGAAGAACCTGAGCGTTCATCATGTTGACGTTACCACCGCTTTTCTAAATGGAGATTTGCGTGAAGAAATTTATATGGAACAGCCGCAATCTTTTGTTCAAGAGGGGAGTGAAGGCAAGGTTTGCAAATTGAAGAAAGCCATATATGGCCTGAAACAAGCTGCCAGGTGTTGGAACCAAAAGATTCATGACCATATAATAAAGATGGGTTTTTCTAGGTCTAAATATGACCAGTGTGTCTACACAAAGATTCACAATGAAATATTCACTGTAATAGCTCTGTACGTGGATGATTTTTATATATTTACAAATAGAGCTGTAGAAGCCAGTACGGTGAAATTTCAGATTGGCAGATCCTTCAAAATAAAGGATTTGGGTGAGGCAAGAGAATGTCTTGGAGTCCGGATTGAGCGGAAGAGTGCTAATGAAATCCATTTGTCTCAAAAGAAATACATTTCAAAAATCTTAGAGAAATATGGAATGTCGGACTGCAAACAAGTTAGTACGCCAGTTGAAGTGAACCTTCGCCTGAAATCTGGTGAAAAGAACGACAATACTCGATATCAGGAAATTATCGGTTCACTAATATACCTGGCATGTTGTACAAGACCTGATATATCGTATGCAGTTACGATGCTGAGTCAATTTAATAACTGCAACGATTCTACTCACATGGCGGCACTGAAACGTGTGCTTAGGTATTTAAAGGGGACAGCGGAACTGTCGTTGTGTTACAAAAAATGTAATAAGCCTTTGGTTGCCTATGCAGATGCAGATTGGGGAAATGGGCCTGATGGGAAATATTTCTCTGGTTATACCCTTATTTTCGGTGGTGCTGCGGTGTCTTGGCAGTCCTTAAAACAGCGTTGTGTTGCGTTAAGTACTGCTGAATCTGAGTACATCGCAATCTGTGAGGCCGCTAAGGAAGTGATATCAGTTAATGGATTATATTCTGAACTGACTGGCTATAAAACTAGTGTTACTATTTTTAGTGATAGTCAAAGTGCCAGTAAGCTAGTTTATTCTCCTGCTATTGGAAAACGTTCCAAACACATAAATATAAGATATCATTTCGTTAGAGAGCTAGCAGAGCAAAGGGTTATTTGTGTTGAATATTGTGAGACTACCCTTATGCCTGCTGATATGATGACTAAGGGAGTTGGTAAGCAGAAACATGTGTTCTGCACACAACATAGTGGATTAAGTGGGGGTGTTGAACCATGAAGGATATAATGCACTGTTCTAGGAATAGTCTTCATATGTGGTTGCCTAGCAACTGTTCTGTTATGTCATCTTATATTTGTAATAAAGACGAGTTTATTTTATATTCATTATAAAATATATATTACTTTATTAAACCACTGTGTTACAATGATATAAATACTTTCATTGAAAGCAAGCTCAGCCAACAGTAACGACAGGGCAGTTAGAGATTCGATTAGCTGATCCAAACCGCACAGTACAACAGCGGCCCTATCGTTTAAGTCCCGAAGAGAGAGAGGCAGTTCGCACTAAAATAAGAGAACTTCTAGAAGCTTCTATCATTCGGGAGAGTTGTTCACCCTTTGCGTCGCCAATATTACTGGTTAAAAAGAAAGACGGAACTGATCGTCTTTGCGTCGACTACCGAGAATTGAATAGCAATACAGTACCCGACCGTTACCCATTGCCACTAATTTCTGACCAGATAGGACGTTTGGTAGGGGCAAACTACTTTACCTCGCTTGATATGGCTAGTGGCTATCATCAGATACCGGTTCAAGAAGAGTCCATAGAGCGCACAGCTTTTGTAACGCCGGACGGGCAGTTTGAATATCTGACCATGCCGTTTGGTCTTCGAAATGCCCCTTCGGTGTACCAACGTGCCATAAATAAGGCCCTAGGACCCTTAACTGAGTCATTTGCCGTAGTCTATATTGATGACGTCATAATTCCTTCAGACTCTATTGTAGAAGGCTTAGATCGCTTACGTCAGGTTTTGGAAGCTTTGACAAATGCCGGTTTTTCACTGAACCTTCATAAATGTGCTTTTCTGAAAACTGAGATTGAATTCCTAGGATACCACGTATCTGCTGGTAAAATAAGACCAAATCCACGTAAAATCAGAGCTTTAACAGAGCTTCCACCGCCTGACACGGTAACACAGTTACGGCAATTTATAGGATTGGCTTCTTACTTTAGACAGTTTATTCAAGGTTTCTCACAGAAAACTGCCCCTCTTTATCGACTCACATCCGGTAAAGGAAAAGTTAGTTGGACTCCAGCACTTGAAGTGATTAGACAGGAAATCATTAACTTACTGACAGACACACCGGTTTTGACTATTTTTGACCCTACTAAGCAGATAGAGTTGCACACTGACGCCAGCGCTGAAGGTTATGGCGCTATACTAATGCAGAAAATTGAATGCAAACTGCACGTGATTGAATACTACAGCCGTCGAACCTCTAGCGCTGAATCCAGGTATCACTCTTACGAGTTAGAGACGCTCGCAGTAGTTAATGCTGTAAAACATTTTCGTCATTATTTACATGGGCGAAAATTTACGGTAGTGACTGATTGCAATGCAGTCAAAGCGTCTAAGTCAAAAGTAGATCTTACTGCGCGAGTGCATAGATGGTGGTGCTTTCTACAAACTTTTGAGTTTGATATTGAACACCGTCAAGGTAAAAATATGGGGCACGTTGATTTTCTATCACGAAATCCCTTACCCGTAGCTGATGTCCAACGAGCGGTCCCAAAAGTAGAGCAAAAGCGAGTCAATTTCACTGAAATCTCTGATACGTGGTTACAGGCTGAGCAGGAAAAGGATAGCGAAATAAATTCCATAATAGCTAAACTTCAAAATAATGAGCTTGATCTTGACCTTGCTAGGACTTACGAAATTAGACGAGGGGTTCTGCATAGAAAGATAGAGCGTAACAGCAGAAGTATTTGGTTACCCATAGTACCAAAAGCGTTTCAGTGGTCAATTATAAATCATGTTCATGAAAGCATAATGCATTTAGGGTGGGAGAAAACATTAGAAAAAACGTATTGCCATTATATACTAACCCTATGGACTCCGGTCCGAAATAAAAATATTCTATTCTATTCTATTCTATTGGTTTCCTAACATGAACAAATATGTCAGGAAGTTTGTCGAAAATTGCATCACATGTAGAGTATCCAAATCCCACTCTGGGAAAGTTCAAGCAGAATTACATCCAATACCGAAAGTAACGGTACCTTGGCATACCATTCATATGGATGCAACGGGAAAACTTAGTGGTAAGCGGGACTCTAAGGAGTACGTGTTTGTTTCAATAGATGCTTTTACGAAATACGTACTTCTGCATCATACTATGAACATAGACGCTAATAGCGCTATAAAGGCGTTGCAGTCAAGTGTATCATTGTTTGGTCCCCCTTCGCGTGTGATTGCCGACCAAGGCAGATGTTTTGCTGGGAAAGAATTCAGAGACTTTTGTGCTGCACATAATATTAACCTACATCTCATCGCTACCGGTTCTAGTCGCGCTAATGGTCAGGTAGAACGCGTGATGTCCACACTAAAGAATATGCTCACGGCAGTAGAAACAAGCAACCATAAATCATGGCAAGCAGCATTACCAGAAGTACAGCTGGCTATTAATTGTACATTGAGTCGGACAACTAAAGCAAGTCCCCTTGAGCTATTGATAGGTAAAGTTGCTAGACCGTTACAACTTATGACGTTAGATACAGACGAGACAGATTTAGACTTAGATTTGATTAGAGAGCGCGCAGCACAGGAAATAAAGACAAACGCCATTGTAGAAAAAGCTAGATTTGACAAAAATAAAGCAAAAGTAAGGAATTTTAAAGTAGGTGACTATGTGTTATTAGAAAATCATGAGCGCAATAAAACTAAGCTAGAACCCAAATTTAAGGGGCCTTACCAGGTGGCTGAGGTGCTTGATGGTGACAGGTATTTACTAAAAGCATTGAACTCTAATCGGACGTATAAGTATGCACATGATCGCATACGACCCATGCCAGAGTGCTACGTTCCATTGGAGTTGAATGTAGGTTTGGAGGCACCTACTAATAGTGTAGAGTCAGAATGTGCCGATAACGGCGCAGGTGAGTTGTGCAGCTAGATTTACTTGTTTACTGTGAAGGCCTTTGTTAATAATTAACCATTGACGACAAAAGCCTGTCTGGCAATAGCCTGTGTGGCACTGGCCTGTGTGGCTTTAGCCTGTGTGGCGCTAGCCTGTGTGGCGCTAGCCTGTGTGGCACTAGCCTGTGTGGCACTGGCCTGTGTGGTACCAGCCAGTGTGGCAGTAGCCTGTGTGGCAATAGCCTGTGTGGCACTAGCCTGTGTGGCGCTGGCCTGTGTGGCACTAGCCTGTGTGGCGCTAGCCTGTGTGGCACTGGCCTGTGTGGCATCAGCCTGTGTGGCACCAGCCTGTGTGGCAATAGCCTGTGTGGCAACAGCCTGTGCGAAACTAGTCAGTATGGTACCAGCCTATCTGGCCGCAGCCTGTGTGGTATTAACCTGCGTGGTAATGGTAATAGTTTTGTGTTATCCGATAACTGTGATCGTTCTTTGTGATATTGTGGTGTTTGATTCAACGGTCAGAATGACCGAACGTTAAGTTGTTTACTTGAGTTCGTTTATGATTGTCCACAGATGATGACTGATGAGACAAACTATTCACCCGAGGACGTGTGAAGATGCAGGACGGCCGTAACGGCGCGTGACATATTAAATAATGAAAATCAGTTAATTTTGAGAGTTGCAATTTATTTTGTTATTTTTTTAATCATTGGTCATTATTTTGTTATTTTTTAACGATTCTCGATTTGAATTCGACTAAGTGGTAATTTTAATTAAGAGCGGGTAACACCGAATGGAGTTGCGTCTGTCATGGCGGGCGAACGTCGTGTCAATTCAGTCAGTCGATTGACAGCCGTTGCACGTGGTGGTCACTCGCAAACCCATTGGCTCTGAATCGTTAATTATTACTGCAATCCTTAATTGTTTAAGTAATTTAAGTGTCTGTATAATTAAAATAGTGAACAGTCAACGCTACCGTGTATTTATTTCAACGTTTCCTGAAGTCTATCGCCCACTATGGATTCCCGTGCTGACGAGGTCACGAATCAGCAATCGGATGCAACAGCCCGGTCTCCCGACGTCCCGTTATATAGATTAAAATTATATACGTTTTTGAGTATTTTGAGTCAAAATTATGCCTGGAACAGCTTATTTAGCATGGAATATGTTAACGGCCACTGAATTTGAAGACCAACGACATAAACAACGTGAATTTCAAGCCAAAATTACAGGAAAATGAAACTTCTAGCTTACCAATGGGCAGGACATTACGCAGCTAGCTAGGAGGCTTTCTGTGATGAATATTAACTTAAATTTAAATAAAAGACATTTAACTTAAACAACCTTTTCATTTATTGTATTAATATATGGGGAACATACAGCATTTATAACAAAATAAGGAACACAAACATTGACATAAAAACACGTACTTCTACACAATTATTTTATAACATTGCTCCACATTAGGATTTCCTCTGTACCATGGGTGCATTTACAAACACAAATCGTACATACTTAAACACCCAGACCCGGAAGAACTAGGTATTATGTGGAAGAACGGATCACACAAATTTTTTCTTCATGCGGGAAATGAACCCGCGAATTTTAACGCAGAAGCGACAAGATTGGTGCAGTTTCGGGAAATTGTGCCACACTGGTCCTCATTGTATTATTATCTTGTGCTAAACTTATTTCACTGAATTTTATAAACGCACGTAAATAAAATAAATTACAAATTAAAAACGACACTCGATGACACAAACGCAAGTTTCTATGGCAACAGTGACATATAAGGAATAAAAATGTAACAACCAAGCGGTTGGTCGACTCTTCACGTGACCAGAGGGCTGGCCTATTTTTTGGCCAAAGAATCAGTATTGCCATACAACGTGGCAATGCTGCCAGCCTTTTGGGCACGTTTCCTGTTGACAGCGATGCGGACGAGTTTTTTGATGCCCTTTGATTATTTCCCCTCCCTTTTTATATACTTGTACATATTATTATTTTAAGACCGCTTTTAAATATTGTAAATATTTTGATTTGTAAATATATTCATTTATTGAATTTTTAACAACCACTAAATACCTTAAGTAGTTCACTAACCGCCAACTTTTCTATTTAGTCGGATTATTGAGTGTCACAACATTTTTAGCATAGGCGATACTGGCGATAGCATTACAATTTGAGCATTATATGCCGTTATCTCTTCTTATTACTGAGAAAAAAAGAAACAAGTGTACGTTACCCTAGCAGGAAAGTAGCTCCTAGAGTGATATGAGTGGAACGTATAATTAGTGCGTAATCTGCTGTAAATGTGCGCCAAATAAAAAATTTGTGCGCTTTGTCGTTTTGGTAAAGTTACGACCCCGTCGTTTTGACTTTAGGCAATATTATTCAATAAAGCATGCACGTACACTTTTGAAACTTGTTATGGTTATTATTAGCATCAAGAAGGACCGAACACAGTTTTCAGCGATCTTATACGTTTTCTCGTTTAGGCGCTGTGACATGTTTTCGCGTTTTCAAAAAAGCGAGATTACTTGAAAATTATAAATATTTTCTTGAATCTAATTCTGTCACAAATACGCACAAATTAAAGGCTACTCGTGTATGTTTATTCTACAGGCGCACATACAATAGTTTTAGAGATACACGATTCTGCAAAACGTCACTCCAGCAGGAAACTCAATATCTCGAAAACCTGAAGACGCACAAATTATATTTTCAGCGCACATTTTTGCACAAATATAAGCTCTCTGCCCATGCACAATATTTCTCTCTCCGATCATTCGTTTAGAATTTTCCTGCTGGAAAAACGTTACCCTAGCAGGAATCGTTTTTTCCGTTTTTTTCCAAAACGACAAAGCGCACAAATTTTTTATTTGGCGCACATTTACAGCAGATTACGCACTAATTATACGTTCCACTCATATCACTCTAGGAGCTACTTTCCTGCTAGGGTAACGTACACGGAGTGAAGTTAGGTAGACGACAGTATCTATCGAGTTTACCTTAGCGACTGCGTAAGACTCCGTAAAACTCATGGTGCAAGCATTGTCAAAATCTATTCGATCCACGTTAATACGCTAGCGAGTTTAACGCTAGCGAGCAAGTTTTCGATAACAACTCATGGTAGAGCTACTGGTTGTAACGGTTCACTAATGTTTTACCAAAACTCCATTCACAATTTTTTATTTTACAACCAACGTTTCGTATACTATTTATTTCACAAACAACTCATTCCGCAAATATTTTATTTTATAAACACTCGCTTTACAAACATTTATTTGGCAAATGCTTTTCTTTGCAAATGTTTCGGATGATATTTAATCATTTATACATTTTTCATTTAAATTTTAGATTCTCTAGCGACTGCATTAAAATCCGTTGCGTAGTTTAAAAGATCTAAGTTTACAGACAGCGGGAGCTACTTTGTTTTATACTATGTAAAGATTTTCTAAACCAGTCACGAAGTGATCATGACGGTATTTTCCATTTGTGTCAAATAATTGACAGGCAAGTATTTTTTTCTATATAATCTAGTCGTTTCTGCCACTCGCCGGCCGCTGCCGAGGCACCGCTCACTCCGCTCGCTTGGCTCGTGCGTAGGGGGTCACAGTTTTAACCTAACCGAACCAAACCATTTTTTAAAATAATTAACCTATTCTAACTAGTTCGGTTCCGAGAAGCCTAATAAAAAATAATCTCTTTTTTTTTCTATTAGCGAAAGTCGATGAAAGAATGAGTTTCATTTTTAGGAAATTGCGTAATAATAAAAAAAAAGTCTATATGTAAAACGTTTTTATCCCAAACGTTTTTTTATAAGATGATAATCTATGTTGCTAGTAACAAGCTATGTTGAAGACGGAGAATATGAAATAAATAGCACCGTACCTTTTTCAAATCTGAACAGGAACGGCTCTAATCGAAATATTGTATTAAAAAAAAAGTCGCAGGCTATTCAGGACAAACCACCAAAGGAGAGAAGCATATTGTGGTAAGAGAAGCATCTGCCACCTCCCGACTTCGATAAACCATTTAGGTGCATTTGCCTCCCGGGCATGACCTGCGGGGTAATTGCGTAACACGCTATCAGTAGCAATCGGTTTAATTTTGACAGTTCAACAATGAACGTTGGAAAGTAATCGTAAAAAATTGGAGAACCTAGGAAGTGAAGAGAGTTTCTTTTCGTAATTTTGATATTTGGTGCTATTGTATTAAATTTTGCAATAGACTACCATCGTCTGTCTCCCTCTCACCGAGAGGAGGCCTGTGTCCCAGCAGTGGGAACATTATTAGTCCGTCTGTCCGTCGTTTGGGGAAGGCAAATTTCACATTTTGAAAGGTTTAGGTCTAGGCTAAAGGAATTTAATTTTTCTATTAAAAACGTTAAATCTTTTAAGACTGTATTCACGTCACCTCCTAGGGTTCCGTCATCCAAATACCAAACGTGGAATTTAGAATTTAGTAGATGACTGGCCTCTTGGGCCAGTCATTTTTAGGTCGCCTTGTTGACATCTAACGGCTGATTTCAAAAGGTTGTCTTTATAAAGTAATTTAGAGGGATGCCTGTAACATTGATAGAGAAATCTGTAAATATTGGGTATGTCTTTTTGAACTTCTGCCAACAAGGTGTCCCTGTTTACGGGATTGAAAGCATTCTTAATGTCAACCTTAAGGATGACCTCACCTTTATTAATTGGTTATTTGGTTTTTTATTGGATTAATGCTGATAAAAATGATTAAGGATGATAATATGTACATAAATCTCCTATCGTAAGTGTAAAGCAGTTTTCATACTAGTTGTAACATCTTATTTGGCATTTACACCCAAATACTACAAGTTGTAATATTTGTTTTCAACAAGTTTTGTAAAACCATGTCGTGTATAAAACCTGTATTGTTGTTGTTTCAGACATGTACCTATTGCTAACTATTTTGTTCACCTTTTTAAAATATTATAAGTTTTGTAAACAACTAGTCTTTACAAATTGTTTTAGATGTAACCGATAAACGAAAACAGTAGACACAACATGTAGATGTTTATGAACATGTTTCATACCTTGTTTTAAACGCAAGGTTAGCAATATTCTAATTTCTTGATTGCCTTGTGGTTTGACGTATCAGCATTCGAATTATATGAGTTACAATTATTAATTATCTATTGTCACGTGACCTCGGGAGCCAACTCGCATAAGTAAGCAAGAACCTTCGAACCAAGCCAAACCAAACCATATCCTAGGAACCCAACAAAATATATAAAAAACGTGTGCGGTCGGGAGAGCCTCAATGGGAACAAAGTTCTTTACTTTTCTACTTAAAAACAAATAAATCGTTCAGTATTTAGGTTATACAACCGGCCGCGCACAATGCTCGTCTGCTCGAATCTCGATACTCGCACGTACACACACTCGTATATAATAGAAAGAGATATAGAGAGAGAGAAAGACACATAGAGCGCATAACGCCTTTTCCTTATTTGACGATTTCTACCAGTCAACTCCTACCGCAAGCTGTTTATTTACCTTGTAAAAGCTGCATATTACGTGAGTATGTATTTGAAAATTCGTGGGTTTTTTTTTTATTAATAAAATTATGCTCATTCTGTAAACCTCTTTAGTTTTGGGAATTCCTAAATATTTTAATCTCTACGCATTGTTAATTTGATAGTCAAACAGAATAGAATGTACTATAAATACCATAAATTTATAACGAGTTAATACACTTCTCAGCGAGTAATTAACAACATGCGTTTCATTGCTTTGCTAGCCCTTTGTTTCGCGGCTGTCGCAGGTGTGTTTTGTTCTCTGTTTTAAATGTTTATCAATTAAGGAAGTAAACTTTATTTTTAAAATATAACGAACGCTAATATTTTTCTTAACATGCACTTTCCGTCGAATTGCTTCGTTTATGTATTGCTTTTGTATTTGTATATTACTATTGAAATGATTCCACCTTTAAAGTACTTGGCAAGTGGTAACTTTTAAACCCTATTTTTCTTTCTAGCCGTTCCCTCCAATCCCCAAAGGATTGTAGGTGGTTCTGTTACCACTATTGGGCAGTACCCTACCATAGCTTCTCTCCTGTACACATGGAACTGGAGTGCGTACTGGCAAAATTGCGGTGGTACCATCCTCAACAACAGGTCTATCCTCAGCGCTGCTCACTGCACCGTGTAAGTATTTTTTCATGACAATAGCAATTTGCTTAAAGTCTCTTATGATGACAGGTTTACCTATCATTTCATTTTTTTTACAGTGGTGACGCAGCTGGTAGATGGCGTATCCGTGTCGGCTCCACTTGGGCTAACAGCGGTGGTGTTGTCCACAACGTCAACCAGATCATCATCCACCCTTCATACAACGCAAATACTGAAAACAATGATATCTGTATTTTACGCTCCGCCTCCACCTTCACTTTTAACAACAATGTCCGCGCCGCTTCCATCGCTGGCGCCAACTACAACCTCGCTGACAACCAAGCCGTCTGGGCTGCAGGATGGGGTGACCTTTACGTAAGTTTACTGCCCATCTGGAAAGTGTCTTGTTTCTGTTTTGTTTGTTTGAAGATTGATATTTGAATATTTCTGTTTCACAGTCTGGTTCAGACGCTGGCTCTGAGCAGCTCCGCCACGTCCAGGTTGTGACTATCAACCAGAACACTTGCAGAAACGCCTACGCTGTCCGTGGTGTCGCTATCACCGACAACATGTTGTGCTCCGGCTGGCCCAGCGGTGGTCGCGACCAGTGCCAGGGTGACTCCGGCGGTCCTCTATACCACAACGGTGTTGTTGTAGGTGTCTGCTCTTTCGGTATTGGCTGCGCTCAGGCTGCCTTCCCCGGTGTCAACGCTCGCGTCTCCCGCTACACCGCTTGGATCCAATCGAATGCATAAGAATAGAATAGAATAGAACACTCTTTGTTATGTCTTTATTTTGTTCTCTTTGTTTTTCTCTTTATTGTTATTTTTTTTGTTTTTATGTCTTTTGTATAAGTGTGTTCTCTTTATTGTGTAGAAATTAATAAATCATTGAAATAAGCAGATAATGTTTTAGTTTCTGTCAATATCACATATCATCTTTTGCAATAGATTTTGAAAGGTCTATTAAATTAATGTTTAAATGCGACAGCCGCAAACCAAAGGTTGACATTGATTGATAATAATTTTATTATAATTCCTTATTTATAAGTCCTACAATTCCAAATGACATATTTAAAATAATAAAATCTTTAAAGAATACACACAGTACTAGATACGATAATAGATCTACGTCAATTATAAAGTACGTTGCACTATCCATTAGTCCGGTTCTAAGCTACTTGATCAATCTATGCATCCAAAACGGAAAATTTCCCAGTAAGCTAAAAGTCTCAATCATCAAGCCTTTTTTCAAAAAGGGTAAAAAGGAGGAAATCGCTTGCTACAGGCCAATAGCTTTAATCCCTATTTTTTCTATGATAATTGAAAAAGTAATCTACAATAGCATTTATAACTATTTTGAAAAACATAATCTTTTTGTCAGTGAACAAAATGGATTCCGTAAAAGCAAAACTATCAACATGGCCATTTACGATCTTCTTATTAGGATTTACAAAAATAGGACACCAGTCACGGCTATGTACATGGACATGACGACGATTCGACCATGTGGATCATAAATGACTGGTCATAAAACTGTATATTATTATATATGGCATACGGGGTAATGCTCTAGACTTGATAAAATCGTATTTAAGCCAGAGATCACAAATAACTGAAATAAATAAGATTTCTTTTGCGACGAAAACTGAAGTGCAGTATCTATCGTAAAACCGTTTCGGACAAGGAGCTTTGTACGTGGGACACTCAGAAAGTTTTGAGAAAATAAAAACAAAAGTGTTCTATGGGTAAATATTTTTTATTAAATCTTTTCAAAGTGCTCTCCACTAGCCTCTATACAACCGTATATTATATATATAATGCCGTACGTCGTAAACGCTCTTAAGATAAGTTCGTTTAATCTTATAAATAACTTTCACAAAGAAAAGTGCCTGTCTGGGTTCGAACCTTCGACCTGCAACTCGTAAGTCGCGGACAATGTTTCCACAGGGCCATCACGGCTCAACATATTTTGACATAAACTTTTCGCTTTGTTACAGTGGTTATGCCCCTAATAGATGGCGCTTCCGTGTAGGCTCAACCTGGCCCAATAGCAGCGGTGTTGTTCACAACGTATATCTCTATCTTGCGATCGTCCACTGTCATCACACACAACAACAACGTTCGTCTCATTTCTACTGCTGGTGCCAATTACTTCCTGGCCAATAACCAGGTCCACTGGGCTGCAGGATTGGGCTTGACTTCAGTATGTTTAAGTATTACTTGTCGCTTTCATCAAAACATTTTACCTTTATTTTCTTGATATTTAATGTTTTTATTTTACAGGAGTTTGGATCTCCTTCTGAGCAACTCCGTCACGGCCAGATCTATTCAATCAACCAGGCTACTTGCAGAAGTCGTTAATCTACTCTCATGTTGTGTTCCGGTGTTCTCAACGTCGGCGGTCGCGACCAGTGCACACAGGACTCCGGCGGTCCTCTCTACCACAACGGTATCCAAGTCGGTGTGTGCTCCTTCGGTCGTGGATGCGCTAGGCCAGACTTTCCCGGTGTCAACACTCGTGTTTCCCGCTACACCACTTGGATCCAATTCAACGCCTAAGAAGTGATTTACTTAAATAAAACTTATAACAAAATATTTGTTTTTTACAATGAAGTTATTTTCATGTCAAGTCTGTGCAAGTCTGTACAAAGACGCGGCGGCGACGTGGCGTGTTGGTCATTTGTCGTGACGTCACCGCACGCTGTCGGTAGCGCGACTTTACTAAATGTACCTTGTGGGGACGCCAGTGACGTCACGGAACTTGCCGACTTCGGGTATAATTAGGAGATATCACATTTTCGGGTGACTACCGCTAAATGTACCTTACCAAGACACTGCTACTCGGGTATATTTAGTAGAACCAGTTTAAAATGAATCATTACTAAATATACCCTATTTCAATAGAATAACTTGCTTGAAAAATGGCGTGATTAGCGCATCATAGTGCGAGTATTTAGGGTGAGGAATATCACGTGACGGGTCTGAGTTGGTTTACAAGCAATAATAATAAGACGTAGTCGACGGAGCCCCGCTTCCGCTTCGCGGGGCCCCCCCTATTTCTGTCTACAGGGTTTAAAGGAACCTAACACGAAGGAGATGAAGGGGGCTCGTTCGCTCGCTTTGCTCGCTCAATTGAGCCCCGTCATCCCTTTCGAACCTAACCTGTCCGAGTCGGGGTGCCCCAAGTCCCGAGCTAGCTTCGCTCGCTCTTGCATCCTAAGTTCTCATTGCGTTTTACTATGTCGAGATAGATGAATGTACAGAATATTTAAAATATATATTAGCATGTTAACATTAGGTACAGTACCGGAACGCGCAATGCCAGATGTTTCACAACCCTGCCAAATCCTTTGCTCTGCACTCGTACATAGTCTGCTTTGGAAATGACGAGCATAATGTATACTAATACAGAGAATGTCTGTGTTGAAATACATTTTGCTCATTAGTGTAACGAGCACAAAGCGGTCGAGCACAGACTATAGATGTCTGTGGTACCTACTCGTACAGTCTGGGCCGGGTATATTTAGTAGTACGTAATCACGCAACGCTAGGTCCTAAATATTCCCGATTATGATACTCCAACTCGGGTATATTTAGTAGTTAGAAATTTCGAAAGTCTCATGCTAACTATACCCGACCAAAACCCTATGGGGAGTTTCCACAAGGTACATTTAGCAATAACGCGTCGGTAGCGTGTGAAGTTTTAAAGAGACCGTAGCCATAGCGCTTAGATAACGCTAGATAACCAATACATTTACGTTATCTTACTCGGTCTTCCCCAATATTTTGTTTGCATATAAGGCAACTAAGTAAAGGCCTTGTTCACAGGTGTGTTCTACTGTTTCTGCTATGAAAAAGAAAATTTACGGAAAAGGACCGGTAACTAATTAAGGTAGTATTTCATGACAAACCAAGAAACAACTCTCTTACCATTCATTCGAATGGAAACGAAAAGTTGGTAAAGCATACAACATACATAATCAGCCTATAATGTTCCCACTGCTGGGACACAGGCCTCCTCTCTGCGAGAGGGAATGGGCCGTAATCCACCACGCCGGCCCAGTGCGGGTTGCATACAAACATACAAACATTTTCTAAATAGTTTTGTGGCAATATTTGTCCCTCCATTAGAGGTTATTTAGCTATAACTTCTTCAAAATAAATTAAGTGAAGTGAGATAAACCTAATTACTCAGGCTTCTGGTAGAATCGCAACCGAATTCAACTTTGGAGAAAACTATGCAGACGAAGATTCAATACAAAATAAAAATGCATTAATAATATAATTTACCTTTATTAATGGCTAACAATCGTTAATCCTACACGGCCACAAAAAAAAGGGTTATCATCATTGATTTGATTAATCCTTTATAGTCTTTACTTTATCAATTCTATCATTTTAAATTGGTATAAAAGCCATAGCTATTTGGCATTATCACACTTTTCTGACGACGGTAAAAATGCGTGTGATTGCTCTGTTGGCCCTTTGCGTCGCGGCTGTGGCTGGTTAGTAGACTTGAACTGGATTTTACTGTGCGCCCGAGTTTACAGGATTTACAGTTTTCATTATAAAACAAATTACCATTTATAAATAAATCTGTATTTAGTTTCATTCATCACCTAAAACAAAACTAGTGTCTACAGACTTCGAAGCTCAAGAATCAAATTTTATTATTGCGTTAATGCCATCTTCATTGTTCTATCATTTGAAGGTGTTTAATAAGTTTGTTTTTTCTAGCGGTCCCAGCTAATCCCCAGAGGATAGTGGGTGGTACGGTCACCACGATTGATCAGTACCCCACCATGGCCGCTTGCCTCTACTCGAGTAACCTGATCAACTATTGGCAATCGTGTGGTGGTACCATCCTCAACAATAGAGCCATTCTTACGGCTGCTCACTGCACTATGTAAGTATATATGTACTGGTTATGATTATTGTAAGTTATTTAAAATTGGTGGAGCGACATACAGAGCTGCCATAGTGCCTTCTGATTAAAAAAAAACTCGGTAACTCAACATTGCATACGTAAGCATAATCAGCCTATCACGTTCCTACTGCTGGGACATGGGCCCTCTATCTCTGAGGGGGAGTGGGCTGTAATCGACCACGCAGGCCCTGTGCGGATTGGTGGATGTCACATGTCTTCAATTTTGGTTCTAAGATATGCCGGTTTCCTTACAATGTTTGCCTTCACCGTTTTGAGAGCAATGGTGATGAAATAATTTACACTAAGAAAAGTGCTTGCCTAGGTTCGAATCTACGACATACAACTTGTGACTAGTGGACAACGTGTCCACTGAGTCACCACTGGTGAACATAATATGATAACAAAAACTTTCCTCTTTTTTGCAGTGGTCATGCCGCTAATAGATGGCGCTTCCGTGTAGGCTCGACCTGGGCCAATAGTGGCGGTGTTGTTCACAGCGTACAAACTATTATCAACCATAACCAATACAACCATAACACAAATGACAATGATATCTCGATCTTGCGATCGTCCACTGTCATCGCACACAACAACAACGTCCGTCCCGTTTCCATCGCTGGTGCTAATTACTTCCTGGCTGATAACCAGGTCGTCTGGGCTGCAGGATGGGGCTTGACTTCTGTAAGTTTAAGTATAGCTTTATTGCGTTTAAGCAAAATATTTTATCTTTATTTTCTTACTAGCTTCCGCCCGCGGCTTCGCCCGCGTGGATGTCGGAAATTATCCCACAGGACAGTACCGGTGAAGTAGCGCATGTCCTTCCCTAGGGTGCTATCTATCTCCTTGCCAAATATCGAAATCCGTTCAGTGGTTTAGGTGTGAAAAGGTAACACACAGAAAGAGGTACTTTCGATATGGCTCACTATTTTGGGCTTCCACATAAAAGGTAGATAATATATTCTGTCGCGGACATTTATTTAGAACTGTTTAAGACAAACAGTCCCATGATACATTATATTCGTGTAACAACAGCGCTTCTGCGCGATTCAGCTGTTGTAGAGGTTTCTGTGGCTCTTTGGGACGCCATGTAAGTCGCCTGCTGCTGACGTCGATCTTGTGACTCTTCTGGTGTCTCCGCAGCCCGTTGAGACACCACTATACTCGGCATGCTGTTGACGCCGATCTTGGGCCCGTTGAGACATCAGATAGGTACTCAGCATGCCGTTGACGTCGAGGTTGAGACTGTTCTGGAGTTTCAGCAGTTGTTGAGATGCCAAATACTCAGCGTGTTGTTGACGTCGATCTTGGGACTATTCTGGTGTCACAGTAGCTCTGTGTGCCGCCTCACGCACCGCCTGCTCAAACCTTCGCAGATCAGTTTGTTGAGACGTCTCGTTATTCTAAATCTAGCTATTTTTATAGCTCGACCTTTATTAGAGCTTTATGAAATATTAGACTTACGCTTTTGGAGTCATTATTGTAAGTAGGTACTATATAAAAAATCACCTAATCGGTAGTAATTTTCAAACTAACTAAAATAATTCCAATAGCCAATTAGGAGGAAAACGAATCTAACTTCTTACTACTTACAACACAACCTAAAACTATACGTTAATCTTAAACTAACAAAAAAAAAAAAACAATTGTAATAATCTAAGTAGGTCATCATCTGCCTAGCCTTTTCCCATCTATGTTGGGGTCGGCTTCCAGTCTAACCGGATGCAGCTGAATACCAGTATTTTACATGGAGCGACTGCCTACCGGACCTCCACAACCCAATTACTGGGTAATACGATACCCCTTGGTAAGACTGGTTGTCAGACTTTCGGGCTTCTGACGACCCGTAACGACTGTCAAAGATCCACGAATGACAGCCGGGACCAACGGCTTAACGTGCTTTCCAAGGCACGGAGGGGTCTCGGTATGTAAAGATGGTCACCCATCCACAGAACAACCGCGGCAAGCGTAGCTTAACCTGATCCATCGACCTGTGCGGCTGTTATTATTTAGCCACGGGCCCCTAATAATAATCTAAGTAGGTACCTAATGAAAATAATAACGAATCTATTTAGGTACTTAATACTTACAAATACAACCTATACCTAACCCGTGACCTAACTAACTAAAAATACAATCCTACCTATAAGTAATTAAACAAACAAAGAAAACAATTGTAATATAACTAATAATTGAATTTAAAACGAATCTATATTTGTACTTAAAATATACTACCTAAAAATTATAATGCCTACTGTTAGTTAGTAATAAATCGCTTTGAAACGAATTTAAAGCTGTAAAAAAAACTCAAAATGAACACAACCGTCAACGACGTCTGCCGGTCTGCCCTCACGCCCAGCAGTATAAAAGTGTCCTGTGCCTCACGCACATAATATTAGTAGACACACCTTCCAATGTATAAATAAAAGGATAATAAACTTATTATTGAAATCCTTAGAACGGTCTTTCCTTTGGTGTTCCACGGTCTGCCTGCCCGCGTTCGGGATTTCATTGCCTGGACTGGACCGCCCCTCCACCCCGTCTGCGCGCCCCGACTCATGTAGGCATTAATAGCGCTCCACTCAGGTCAATCTTATCGTGATAACTTTTAAAGTATTCGTCCAAATTGCTTAGTGTAAAAGACAAAGTTTATCTACATGAAATACCGAAAGCGATAAATGTATTGATTTTAATAAGAATTAACAAAGTACTCTGAAATATGCATTGTAAAAAAAGTACCCAATTTAAATGTATTTATGGATCACTATTTTGGATATAATGGCTTCCACAAAAAAGATAGATATATGCTCTCGCGGACTTTTATTTAGAACTTTATAAGACAAACAGTTCCACGATACATTATCTTCATGTAACTCTAACGGTTTAGGCAGCGCACGCCAAGATAGCTCTCAGAAGGCAGGAATTTTTCCGACTTACTTGATACTTATCGTTATATTATGACCAAATCACACAAAATCTTTATAAATTGTAGCCTATGTGTTATTCTGATGTATAAGCTATATTACTGTGAAGTTTCATCAAAATCCGTTTAGTAGTTTTTGCGTGAAGGAATAACAAACATCCAAACAAACTTTCGCATTTATAATATTAGTAGGATTATTTATTGTTTCTATTTTACAGGAGTTTGGATCTCCTTCTGAGCAACTCCGCCACGTCCAGATCTATTCAATCAATCAGGCTACTTGCAGAAGTCGTTACCCTACCCTTACCGACAACATGCTGTGTTCCGGTGTCCTCGACGTCGGCGGTCGCGACCAGTGCACACAGGATTCCGGCGGTCCTCTTTACCACAACGGTGTCCAAGTCGGTGTGTGCTCCTTTGGTAGTGGATGCGCTAGGCCGCAGTTCCCTGGCGTCAACGCTCGTGTTTCCCGCTACGCCGCTTGGATCCAATCTAACGCATAAGAATTGATTTGTGAAATAAAATTTGAGAAAAATCATGTTTTTGTTTCCTTTTGTACCTCTTTAAATGCATATAAGTGTTTGAGTCTGAAATAAATCATACGTCATACGTATAAGACAAATGCATAAAATTACAAACACCTAGTTTTGAATTGAGAATTTGAAGACGAAATAATAAGATTTTGTGCATATCCCATGGATGCATTGTGTGACGAGATTTTATAAAATAAGAAATGAGTATTTACCATGGAAAGAGATTGTTTAATAGATTTAGGGATTTTTCAATCGACAGATATTTTTTATTCGTGCAATAAAATTGACGTCTGACAGTTATTGTATGGAAGAATTGTCAAAAATTTTAAAATTATTCCACTGATAAAATTATCGGGCGTTGGAAAAATCAGTCATTCGGAAACGTGCCCAGCAGACTGGCAGCACTGCCACGTTGAATGGCACTGCTAATTCTTTGTCCAAAGAACGACCCAGCCCTCTGGTCACGTGAAGTGTCGATCAGCCAGCGAGAAATTTCCTTAAAAAGGAGACGCGCACTCGGGCCTCATGACCCGAGCGTTTCGACCCCAAACGACTCAAAGCTGTAGTTACTACCCATAAGGTTAAAATATTTGCGACACTTGAGGGTCTTAGTAGCCGCAGCAGCAGCGGCGTCAAAACAGCCCGCTATGCTAGGAACATGAGATGGCGCAAGGGTATCGACAACACAGGTTGCGTCCCAAACCAGAGGCCTATCCACCTTCCAAGACAACAACGTCATTCCGTCTGGTCTCTTCCCATCGACACGTACCAAGCTGTTTGGTTCTAATACCGCTGGTACGTGGTGACAAGGGCTTGACGCATAATATCGTTGATGATGCGGAGCAGCACAAGCTGCGCCCAAGCGGAGACACGTAGCGAACCGAAACTATGAGTCATCCATCATTGTGCCTATGGTGGATGACGGGAGCGCCTAAAGTCACAAGCCTGACTCCCATTCACCCACAGCCAGCAGAC
The DNA here is from genome assembly GCA_914767645.1 of Hydraecia micacea. Lineage (NCBI taxonomy): Eukaryota > Metazoa > Arthropoda > Insecta > Lepidoptera > Noctuidae > Hydraecia > Hydraecia micacea. Next base: position 15,994,953 of record OU611776.1, read on the forward strand.
GGGCACGCTCAACACTATTACGTGACCTCGTACAAGGGTAGGTATTCCGTACAATACTGCAGAGCGGCACGTTCCACCGCCTCTGGGAGGACGGGTTGTCGGAAAAAACCGTATTTGGACAAGCCATTTTCCAAGCGTTCAATGCATCGGTCAAACACAGTACTGCAAAATCGACCAGTGAGGGAGATAAAATGTTCCTGGTTTATTTATCGGTACTGTGGACCGAGGAGAGGAAGGCCGGCAAACATATACTTGAAATTTTGCGGACGCCGAGACCGCGAATGGGCAGTATGGTTTACTGCCACGCTCAGTTGTCCAGGGCTATATTTAGGACGGAAGTTCGTGTGTTTATGATAATTTGGTATACTTCTTCTAAAAGTTGTGGATATTTCCAAAGATGAGAGGAGCGAAGGCTATAAGTAAATTTTAGCCCAAAGCAACATTATCGAATGAGTGTGAAGGCCGAATTTATGTAAGTCTTTCCGAGACATCGATTAAATTTTGTATCTTCTCCTCAATGAACGTTGGAAAGGATTCGTCAAAAATTGGGGAACCTAGGAAGGAGGTGAAGAGAGTTTCTTTTCGTAACTTTGATATTTAGTGCCATTGTATTAAATTTTGTTATGGTACTCAGTCTGTCTCCCGCTCACTGGGAGGAGGCCTGTGTCCCAGCAGTGGGAATATTATTAGTCTGTCTGTCTGAGGAGGTACTATGTTCGGCTGTTTGTATGTTTTTTTTTTTTTTTTTTTTTTTTTTTTTTTTTTTTTTTTTTTTTTTTTTTTTTTTTGTATGTTTGTTCATCGAATACTCCGCCAATTGTCGACGGATTTTCAAAATTCTTTTTTTGTTCGAAAGTAGATAGTTCTGAGGTGGTCCCATTGTCACCAAGTTAGGATCTGATGATGGGATCTTAGAGAAATCGAGGGCAACCCTCAAATTTTATAGGCTCACTTATTGTTATTCGTATATTTTATGAAGTATCTTGTGTATTTGCGTATGATTGTCACCATCTCAGGTAGCTGGGCTGATGATGAAAGGTACAACTCCTTAACAGTAAGAAGTTACTCGAACAGGCAAGGACTGTTTTAATAAATTGTTTTGATGTTTGATAGGGCATTTGCCACATTTGGTCTCATGATCATCAAGTCATGAACTGATGCTGCAGTCAGGATAGTCTGCAGAGTACCTAACTCCTCGACAACTAACAGCAGACATATCGTGTTTAGGCTCATTGATTAGTCGTGTTTGGGCTCGATGTGTGGATAAACGTACTGTTAATGAGGAACACCGAAGTACATAGAGACCTGATGCTGAAGCCAGGAGCATCAGAAAAAGTACAAACCTTGAAATTACAGCACCGTAGTCGTGTTTGGGCTCATTTTAAACAGGACTAAATTTTAAGTTCAATGCAATGTTGACATAAGTTTGGCCTGATGCTGCAGCCAGGATTATCAGCATCTAGTCTAATTAATGAATAAGGTATGCTTCAGAGGTGGTCCCATATAAATTTTATGAACTTTGTTTGGGTAGTTTTGGAATTAGCTTCAACAATACGTTTGTTTTCCACTTAGTTTATATTGATGATGTTTATCTTCCTGTCACTAATATTCACATAGCAAGTAGTGTTATATGAATTTTTATTATGGGGTAGGTACAACTAAAAAGCGAAAAATAAAAACTTTTTTACAAAAAAAAAAACAACCGACTTCCAAAAAAAACACTACAAAGTGAAAAATAACTTTAATTTCGGAAGTCGGTGTCGTTGGTTCCACATTTTCGTTTTTTTGACACCGACTTCCGAAATTAAAGTTATTTTTCACTTTGTAGTGTTTTTTTTGGAAGTCGGTTGTTTTTTTTTTTGTAAAAATGTTTTTATTAATTATTATGGATATGAAATTTATGCCTAAAGATGATTGTGACTTACAAAATTATGTTGTCTGCCTATTTATTTTCTGCGAAATGAAGTCTATCCGTTGTTATGCAAAATAATATTATGACATATAAAGTTCTGCTATAAAGGGTGGACCCGTGCCTGTAACATTGATAGAGAAATCTGTAAATATTGGGTATTTCTATTTGAACTTCTGCCAACAAGGTGTCCCTGTTTACGTAATTGAAAGCATGCTTAATGTCTTAAGGATGATCTTTATTAATTAGTTATTTGGTTTTTTATTCGATTGATGCTGATAAAAATGATTAAGCATGATCCTACTATAATAATATTATAAATGCGAAAGTTTGTTTGGATGTTTGTTATTCCTTCACGCAAAAACTACTAAACGGATTTTGATGAAACTTCACAGTAATATAGCTTATACAGCAGAATAACACATAGGCTACAATTTATAAAGATTTTGTGTGATTTGGTCATAATATAACGATAAGTATCAAGTAAGTCGGAAAAATTCCTGCCTTCTGAGAGCTATCTTGGCGTGCGCTGCCTAAACCGTTAGAGTTACATGAAGATAATGTATCGTGGAACTGTTTGTCTTATAAAGTTCTAAATAAAAGTCCGCGAGAGCATATATCTATCTTTTTTGTGGAAGCCATTATATCCAAAATAGTGATCCATAAATACATTTAAATTGGGTACTTTTTTTACAATGCATATTTCAGAGTACTTTGTTAATTCTTATTAAAATCAATACATTTATCGCTTTCGGTATTTCATGTAGATAAACTTTGTCTTTTACACTAAGCAATTTGGACGAATACTTTAAAAGTTATCACGATAAGATTGACCTGAGTGGAGCGCTATTAATGCCTACATGAGTCGGGGCGCGCAGACGGGGTGGAGGGGCGGTCCAGTCCAGGCAATGAAATCCCGAACGCGGGCAGGCAGACCGTGGAACACCAAAGGAAAGACCGTTCTAAGGATTTCAATAATAAGTTTATTATCCTTTTATTTATACATTGGAAGGTGTGTCTACTAATATTATGTGCGTGAGGCACAGGACACTTTTATACTGCTGGGCGTGAGGGCAGACCGGCAGACGTCGTTGACGGTTGTGTTCATTTTGAGTTTTTTTTACAGCTTTAAATTCGTTTCAAAGCGATTTATTACTAACTAACAGTAGGCATTATAATTTTTAGGTAGTATATTTTAAGTACAAATATAGATTCGTTTTAAATTCAATTATTAGTTATATTACAATTGTTTTCTTTGTTTGTTTAATTACTTATAGGTAGGATTGTATTTTTAGTTAGTTAGGTCACGGGTTAGGTATAGGTTGTATTTGTAAGTATTAAGTACCTAAATAGATTCGTTATTATTTTCATTAGGTACCTACTTAGATTATTATTAGGGGCCCGTGGCTAAATAATAACAGCCGCACAGGTCGATGGATCAGGTTAAGCTACGCTTGCCGCGGTTGTTCTGTGGATGGGTGACCATCTTTACATACCGAGACCCCTCCGTGCCTTGGAAAGCACGTTAAGCCGTTGGTCCCGGCTGTCATTCGTGGATCTTTGACAGTCGTTACGGGTCGTCAGAAGCCCGAAAGTCTGACAACCAGTCTTACCAAGGGGTATCGTATTACCCAGTAATTGGGTTGTGGAGGTCCGGTAGGCAGTCGCTCCATGTAAAATACTGGTATTCAGCTGCATCCGGTTAGACTGGAAGCCGACCCCAACATAGATGGGAAAAGGCTAGGCAGATGATGACCTACTTAGATTATTACAATTGTTTTTTTTTTTTTGTTAGTTTAAGATTAACGTATAGTTTTAGGTTGTGTTGTAAGTAGTAAGAAGTTAGATTCGTTTTCCTCCTAATTAGCTATTGGAATTATTTTAGTTAGTTTGAAAATTACTACCGATTAGGTGATTTTTTATATAGTACCTACTTACAATAATGACTCCAAAAGCGTAAGTCTAATATTTCATAAAGCTCTAATAAAGGTCGAGCTATAAAAATAGCTAGATTTAGAATAACGAGACGTCTCAACAAACTGATCTGCGAAGGTTTGAGCAGGCGGTGCGTGAGGCGGCACACAGAGCTACTGTGACACCAGAACAGTCCCAAGATCGACGTCAACAACACGCTGAGTATTTGGCATCTCAACAACTGCTGAAACTCCAGAACAGTCTCAACCTCGACGTCAACGGCATGCTGAGTACCTATCTGATGTCTCAACGGGCCCAAGATCGGCGTCAACAGCATGCCGAGTATAGTGGTGTCTCAACGGGCTGCGGAGACACCAGAAGAGTCACAAGATCGACGTCAGCAGCAGGCGACTTACATGGCGTCCCAAAGAGCCACAGAAACCTCTACAACAGCTGAATCGCGCAGAAGCGCTGTTGTTACACGAATATAATGTATCATGGGACTGTTTGTCTTAAACAGTTCTAAATAAATGTCCGCGACAGAATATATTATCTACCTTTTATGTGGAAGCCCAAAATAGTGAGCCATATCGAAAGTACCTCTTTCTGTGTGTTACCTTTTCACACCTAAACCACTGAACGGATTTCGATATTTGGCAAGGAGATAGATAGCACCCTAGGGAAGGACATGCGCTACTTCACCGGTACTGTCCTGTGGGATAATTTCCGACATCCACGCGGGCGAAGCCGCGGGCGGAAGCTAGTATGTACATAATTGTACTATCGTAAGTGTAAAGAAGTTTTCATACTGGTTGTAACGGTTTACTTATGTTTTACCAAAACTCCATTGACAATTTTTTATTTTACAACCAACGTTTCGTACACTATTTATTTCACAAACAACTCATTCCGCAAATATTTTATTTTATAAACACTCGCTTTACAAACATTTATTTGGCAAATGCTTTTCTTTGCAAATGTTTCGGATGATATTTAATCATTTATACATTTTTCATTTAAATTTTAGATTCTCTAGCGACTGCATTAAAATCCGTTGCGTAGTTTAAAAGAGCTGCTTTGTACTATGTAAAGATTTTCTAAACCAGTCACAAAGTGATCATGACTGTATTTTCCATTTGGTTCAAATAATTGACAGGCAAGTATTTTTTTCTATATAATCTAGTCGTTTCTGCCACTCGCCGGCCGCTGCCGAGGCACCGCTCACTCCGCTCGCTTGGCTCGTGCGTAGGGGGTCACAGTTTTAACCTAACCGAACCAAACCATTTTTTTAAATAATTAACCTATTCTAACTAGTTCGGTTCCGAGAAGCCTAATAAAAAATAATCTCTTTTTTTTTCTATTAGCGAAAGTCGATGAAAGAATGAGTTTCATTTTTAGGAAATTGCGTAATAATAAAAAAAAAGTCTATATGTAAAACGTTTTTATCCCAAAGGTTTTTTTATAAGATGATAATCTATGTTGCTAGTAACAAGCTATGTTGAAGACGGAGAATATGAAATAAATAGCACCGTACCTTTTTCAAATCTGAACAGGAACGGCTCTAATCGAAATATTGTATTAAAAAAAAAGTCGCAGGCTATTCAGGACAAACCACCAAAGGAGAGAAGCATATTGTGGTAAGAGAAGCATCTGCCACCTCCCGACTTCGATAAACCATTTAGGTGCATTTGCCTCCCGGGCATGACCTGCGGGGTAATTGCGTAACACGCTATCAGTAGCAATCGGTTTCATTTTGACAGTTCAACAATGAACGTTGGAAAGTATTCGTAAAAAATTGGAGAACCTAGGAAGTGAAGAGAGTTTCTTTTCGTAATTTTGATATTTGGTGCTATTGTATTAAATTTTGCAATAGACTACCATCGTCTGTCTCCCTCTCACCGAGAGGAGGCTTGTGTCCCAGCAGTGGGAACATTATTAGTCCGTCTGTCCGTCGTTTGGGGAAGGCAAATTTCACATTTTGAAAGGTTTAGGTCTAGGCTAAAGGAATTTAATTTTTCTATTAAAAACGTTAAATCTTTTAAGACTGTATCCACGTCACCTCCTAGGGTTCCGTCATCCAAATACCAAACGTGGAATTTAGAATTTAGTTGATGACTGGCCTCTTGGGCCAGTCATTTTTAGGTCGCCCTGTTGACATCTAACGGCTGATTTCAAAAGGTTGTCTTTATAAAGTAATTTAGAGGGATGCCTGTAACATTGATAGAGAAATCTGTAAATATTGGGTATGTCTTTTTGAACTTCTGCCAACAAGGTGTCCCTGTTTACGGGATTGAAAGCATTCTTAATGTCAACCTTAAGGATGACCTCACCTTTATTAATTGGTTATTTGGTTTTTTATTGGATTAATGCTGATAAAAATGATTAAGGATGATAATATGTACATAAATCTCCTATCGTAAGTGTAAAGCAGTTTTCATACTGGTTGTAACATCTTATTTGGCATTTACACCCAAATACTACAAGTCGTAATATTTGTTTTCAACAAGTTTTGTAAAACCATGTCGTGTATAAAACCTGTATTGTTGTTGTTTCAGACATGTACCTATTGCTAACTATTTTGTTCACCTTTTTAAAATATTATAAGTTTTGTAAACAACTAGTCTTTACAAATTGTTTTAGATGTAACCGATAAACGAAAACAGTAGACACAACATGTAGATGTTTATGAACATGTTTCATACCTTGTTTTAAACGCAAGGTTAGCAATATTCTAATTTCTTGATTGCCTTGTGGTTTGACGTATCAGCATTCGAATTATATGAGTTACAATTATTAATTATCTATTGTCACGTGACCTCGGGAGCCAACTCGCATAAGTAAGCAAGAACCTTCGAACCAAGCCAAACCAAACCATATCCTAGGAACCCAACAAAATATATAAAAAACGTGTGCGGTCGGGAGAGCCTCAATGGGAACAAAGTTCTTTACTTTTCTACTTAAAAACAAATAAATCGTTCAGTATTTAGGTTATACAACCGGCCGCGCACAATGCTCGTCTGCTCGAATCTCGATACTCGCACGTACACACACTCGTATATAATAGAAAGAGATATAGAGAGAGTGAAAGACACATAGAGCGCATAACGCCTTTTCCTTACTTGACGATTTCTACCAGTCAACTCCTACCGCAAGCTGTTTATTTACCTTGTAAAAGCTGCATATTACGTGAGTATGTATTTGAAAATTCGTGGGTTTTTTTTTTATTAATAAAATTATGCTCATTCTGTAAACCTCTTTAGGTTTGGGAATTCCTAAATATTTTAATCTCTACGCATTGTTAATTTGATAGTCAAACAGAATAGAATGTACTATAAATACCATAAATTTATAACGAGTTAATACACTTCTCAGCGAGTAATTAACAACATGCGTTTCATTGCTTTGCTAGCCCTTTGTTTCGCGGCTGTCGCAGGTGTGTTTTGTTCTCTGTTTTAAATGTTTATCAATTAAGGAAGTAAACTTTATTTTTAAAATATAACGAACGCTAATATTTTTCTTAACATGCACTTTCCGTCGAATTGCTTCGTTTATGTATTGCTTTTGTATTTGTATATTACTATTGAAATGATTCCACCTTTAAAGTACTTGGCAAGTGGTAACTTTTAAACCCTATTTTTCTTTCTAGCCGTTCCCTCCAATCCCCAAAGGATTGTAGGTGGTTCTGTTACCACTATTGGGCAGTACCCTACCATAGCTTCTCTCCTGTACACATGGAACTGGAGTGCGTACTGGCAAAATTGCGGTGGTACCATCCTCAACAACAGGTCTATCCTCAGCGCTGCTCACTGCACCGTGTAAGTATTTTTTCATGACAATAGCAATTTGCTTAAAGTCTCTTATGATGACAGGTTTACCTATCATTTCATTTTTTTTACAGTGGTGACGCAGCTGGTAGATGGCGTATCCGTGTCGGCTCCACTTGGGCTAACAGCGGTGGTGTTGTCCACAACGTCAACCAGATCATCATCCACCCTTCATACAACGCAAATACTGAAAACAATGATATCTGTATTTTACGCTCCGCCTCCACCTTCACTTTTAACAACAATGTCCGCGCCGCTTCCATCGCTGGCGCCAACTACAACCTCGCTGACAACCAAGCCGTCTGGGCTGCAGGATGGGGTGACCTTTACGTAAGTTTACTGCCCATCTGGAAAGTGTCTTGTTTCTGTTTTGTTTGTTTGAAGATTGATATTTGAATATTTCTGTTTCACAGTCTGGTTCAGACGCTGGCTCTGAGCAGCTCCGCCACGTCCAGGTTGTGACTATCAACCAGAACACTTGCAGAAACGCCTACGCTGTCCGTGGTGTCGCTATCACCGACAACATGTTGTGCTCCGGCTGGCCCAGCGGTGGTCGCGACCAGTGCCAGGGTGACTCCGGCGGTCCTCTATACCACAACGGTGTTGTTGTAGGTGTCTGCTCTTTCGGTATTGGCTGCGCTCAGGCTGCCTTCCCCGGTGTCAACGCTCGCGTCTCCCGCTACACCGCTTGGATCCAATCGAATGCATAAGAATAGAATAGAATAGAACACTCTTTGTTATGTCTTTATTTTGTTCTCTTTGTTTTTCTCTTTATTGTTATTTTTTTTGTTTTTATGTCTTTTGTATAAGTGTGTTCTCTTTATTGTGTAGAAATTAATAAATCATTGAAATAAGCAGATAATGTTTTAGTTTCTGTCAATATCACATATCATCTTTTGCAATAGATTTTGAAAGGTCTATTAAATTAATGTTTAAATGCGACAGCTGCAAACCAAAGGTTGACATTGATTGATAATAATTTTATTATAATTCCTTATTTATAAGTCCTACAATTCCAAATGACATATTTAAAATAATAAAATCTTTAAAGAATACACACAGTACTAGATACGATAATAGATCTACGTCAATTATAAAGTACGTTGCACTATCCATTAGTCCGGTTCTAAGCTACTTGATCAATCTATGCATCCAAAACGGAAAATTTCCCAGTAAGCTAAAAGTCTCAATCATCAAGCCTTTTTTCAAAAAGGGTAAAAAGGAGGATATCGCTTGCTACAGGCCAATAGCTTTAATCCCTATTTTTTCTATGATAATTGAAAAAGTAATCTACAATAGCATTTATAACTATTTTGAAAAACATAATCTTTTTGTCAGTGAACAAAATGGATTCCGTAAAAGCAAAACTATCAACATGGCCATTTACGATCTTCTTATTAGGATTTACAAAAATAGGACACCAGTCACGGCTATGTACATGGACATGACGACGATTCGACCATGTGGATCATAAATGACTGGTCATAAAACTGTATATTATTATATATGGCATACGGGGTAATGCTCTAGACTTGATAAAATCGTATTTAAGCCAGAGATCACAAAGAACTGAAATAAATAAGATTTCTTTTGCGACGAAAACTGAAGTGCAGTATCTATCAAACCCGAGCGATGTTCCATATGGCGTGCCGCAGGGAAGTGTTTTGGGTCCCTTGCTTTTCCTCATTTATATAAACGATTTACCAAGAGCCGTAAACATTCCGTTAGTCCTTTTTGCTGATGACAGCACTGCTGTATTTTCTCTGACAGACATCAACACATTTGAAAATTACATAAACGATACTTTAAATGACATTATAAATTGGTTGACATGTAATAATCTCATAATTAATTTAGATGAAACAAAAATAGTTAGAACTATTCCCAAAGAAAAATCCCTTTGACATTAAATGTAAATTATGAAATGAAAAAAATAGAGGAAACAGATACCATCAAATTCTTAGGACTATGGATTGACAAAAATATGTCATGGAAGACGCAAATTGATACGTTGTGTAAAAAACTAAATAAATTATCCTACGCTTTATATAGACTATACAAGATTGTAAATCAAGCAGCAGTACTAACGGCCTATCATGCCTATGTAACGTCTACGCTTAGATAGGACTTATTTATTGGGGGAATGCTACAGACAAAAAAACTACATTGCCAAAAAAAACTGGTTTGAATCTAGGTAATACAATGAAATTCCCGCTATACCCGGTGTTTTTTTTTCCTTACAGCCTGAGTCGGTAGGTTCATCAGGTTGAATGAATTAGAATAGTTAGTTATCTTTGACATCTGATTATTTTTTTACGGTATGGACCTGTTCTTGACCTTGACCAGGTCTGATAGAAAATGATAGATGATGAGATCTGCGATGAAAGGAGCGTACCCAGAAGATGGCTGTTCACTCCTTTGAAGGCTTACAGGTTATAAGTGTTAGAGAATACAGACACTGTTTGGTCAGCTACGATGGCAGAAATTTAGGGCAGTAACCTCCTCTTATTTCACCATCAAACCTCATGGACGATCGGTACAGAAACAAACCTTCTTGAAGTGAACAGACGTGTGATACCACCTCTTCACAAATCACTATCTTAATTAAAAGAAAACTACCAACATTATTTGTCACTCGGAGCAGCAATTTAAATATTTTTACTTATCTATTATTTTGACAAACGCGAAATGATTTTTACAAAGTAGAATGATTTTTACAAAGTAGGGACCTATTCCATCTTCCAGGAATCTCTTACTTGTTAAACGAGTACCTATCTTGTACCCTCGTGCGAGAAACGAGTTAAAAGCAAAATGGACAGCATGAGAAACTACGAACATAGCTAAAGCGTTATTTTTCAAAAAAATAAATAAATAGAGATTAGAGACGAGTCCTTAACCATATCGCGTGAAGACAATAATGATACAATATCTTAAAAACACTATCTACTACCTGTTATAGCAGATAATAGTGATAAAAATTGCTTAATAATAATATAATGTAAAAAAGCATACACACTACTACTGGTGCTGGCTTCGAAGCATTATTTTTAGCAGATAACTTTTTACTTTTCTTTGTATGCTCATAATTATTTACGTAAAACATTTATGTTTTGTTATTATTCTTTAAAATAAAATGTTGGAAAATCAGCGAGGAACTTTCGATCTACGAACGGCGGCAAAATGTTCGAGAAGAAAAAAAAAGGACAGTTTTAATAAAAATAGTTTTAATAAATACAGTTATCTAACAATTTTTATTTGAAAACATGTACATGCTTAGGTCAAAAGTCCTTTGTTACCTATTTTGGGTATTTTTTCAACAATTCTAACACTGTCTCAAACCGCTATAGTTTTCCTGTAAAATATGGACCACTATAGGTGTAACTTTTTACACTCTGTATAGTGGTCCATACCATCACGAAGCTGTCATCGACGCAATTGTTTGGAAACTACTTTTATTTACATGATAACTCGCTGATTGTGGTAGTGCGCAATGTAACGCAGGCAAAACATTTAGAACTTGTTTTCGTTAAAAAACGTAAAAAAATTAAACTTTGGCCGAAACATAACACATACATACATTTCCGTCTCCAAAAAAAAATATCATGACGGGATGAATAAGTGACTCTCGGCTTCGTCAAAAGTACAGACGCCAGCACATCAAGCTACTATACAATCTGCCAAATTTCTTTAATAGATTTTCAACTTTATTGCTTAAATACAAGGTTCAAAGTTGGTTAGGAAAATTTTACAGTTTCGGGTAGCTTGATGTGTTGGCGTCTGTACATATTTTTACACCCGTAATAATAACTCAATTGAAATCAAAATTTTAGCTAAAAATCCTGGAGATAAGGACATTTTGCTCTATTTTCAAAGTCTCTAAGCCAAACTATAAAAGAAAGATATTAATAGATTATAAAAAAAAAATACGTTCTTTTATATCATACCAAACACGATGCGTTACTTTAAAACTTTCTTCCTTAGACTGAACACATTATAAACCGGAAAAAAAATAGACACTATAAAAATCGATTTTAGTGCGCGTCGCCGAGACCTAAAAACATTATGGCAAAATGAAAATTTCTACATTGATTACAAAAAATAGATCTTAAAAAGGTTCTGCTTTTTTTAAAGTTCGGAATGTAAAGAAAATAACTGTGTTCTTGGTTTTAAATTTAAAAAAGTTAATAAACATCCAAATATGATTTTAAAAATGACATCAACTGTTTCGTTAATTTGTTCCCATCTAATCTGTACACGTCTTTAAGTTTTAGTGTAGATTAAAATAAGATAAATAGATAATAATATAACACTAAAACTATTTAATCCTTTCACGTTATAGTATTATCAGTCAGCTTTGGTATAAATACCCTTCACATACAACGATTTACAATTACTCGTCGTCGAGTAACTAACAGTATGCGTATCCTTGCTCTGCTAGCCCTTTGCTTCGCGGCCGTCGCAGGTATGTTCTTAAGAAACTTTGTTTTTTTTTATTTTTGTTAAGAAAACATTGGAAGCTTTTATCAAGTTCTGTTGTTTATTGTGGAAAAAATGAATATTTTATTATTTGTACTAAGTTTTTGTTGAAACATTTCAGTCAATGATAAATGGAACTTTGAACAGCATTTTAATTGAATCTTCTTCATTCTAGCCGTCCCTTCCAATCCCCAGAGGATTGTCGGCGGTTCGGTCACCACTATTGATCGGTACCCCACTATCGCCTCTCTCCTGTACTCATGGAACTTGAGCACATACTGGCAGAATTGTGGTGGTACCATCCTTAACAACAGGGCCGTCCTCACCGCTGCTCACTGCACTGTGGGTGACGCAAACAACAACTGGCGTATCCGTATCGGCTCCACTTGGGCTAACAGCGGTGGTGTCGTCCACAACGTGAACGCGAACCTCATTCACCCACAATACAACAGCAACACTTTAAACAATGACATCGCCATCTTGCGCTCTCCCACCACCTTCTCTTTCAACAACAATGTTCGCGCCGCTTCCATCGCTGGCGCCAACTACAACCTCGCTGACAACCAAGCCGTCTGGGCTGCAGGATGGGGCACAACTTCCGTAAGTTTATTGATTATTCCTCCCGTGTTTATAAAACCTCAATATTTCTTATTTTGTTTGATCGGAGATTAATATTTGCATATGTCCATTTTGCAGGCTGGTGGCCAGTCCTCTGAGCAGCTCCGTCACGTCGAGCTTAGGAGTATCAACCAGAACACTTGCAGAAACAACTACGCTGTCCGTGGTATCGCTATCACCGACAACATGTTGTGCGTCGGCTGGTCCGGCGGTGGCCGCGACCAGTGCCAGGGTGACTCCGGCGGTCCTCTTTACCACAACGGTGTCATTGTTGGTGTCTGCTCTTTCGGTTATGGCTGCGCTCAGGCTGCCTTCCCCGGTGTCAATGCTCGTGTTTCCCGCTACACCGCTTGGATCCAAAACAACGCATAAGAAGTGATTTAGTGTGCTTAGGGTTATATTTTTCTAATAAATAAATTGTAAACCCACGCAATGTTTTAGTTTTCGTTATTTTCAAAATATTTTAAAACCTCAGTTTAGTTTTAGAAAACAAAATTAAATACATCATTGTTCATTGTTATGACGAGAACACAAATAGTATGAGAATTTTTGTTTGTCAGAAAAAAATACAAAACCGCCTTCAGGCCGTTTACACTTTACCTATGATAGATTGATAGCAACCTCATAGTTCCAAAAATCAGGATCACTTAGTTTTAAAAAAGGAAATAAAATAACAGTGAACTGATTGGAAGTTATGGCTTGGTCTATTAGGAAACTCTTGGCTCGTATATGCTGCTAAGACTATTTAACTGGGTTTTAAACCGAGCTTTTTCGTAAGATGATAATTGATAATCTATGTTGCTAGTATGGGAACGGAGAATATGAAATAAATAGCACCGTACCCTTTTGAAATCTGAACAGAAACGGCTCTAATCGAAATATTGTATTAAAAAAAAAGTCGCAGGCTATTCAGGACAAACCACCAAAGGAGATAAGCATATTGTGGTAAGAGAAGCATCTGCCACCTCCCGACTTCCATAAACCATTTAGGTGCATTTGCCTCCCGGGCATGACCTGCGGGGTAATTGCGTAACACGCTATCAGTAGCAATCGGTTTCATTTTGACAGTTCAACAATGAACGTTGGAAAGTATTCGTAAAAAATTGGAGAACCTAGGAAGTGAAGAGAGTTTCTTTTCGTAATTTTGATATTTGGTGCTATTGTATTAAATTTTGCAATAGACTACCATCGTCTGTCTCCCTCTCACCGAGAGGAGGCCTATGTCCCAGCAGTGGGAACATTATTAGTCCGTCTGTCCGTCGTTTGGGGAAGGCAAATTTTACATTTTGAAAGGTTTAGGTCTAGGCTAAAGGAATTTAATTTTTCTATTAAAAACGTTAAATCTTTTAAGACTGTATCCACGTCACCTCCTAGGGTTCCGTCATCCAAATACCAAACGTGGAATTTAGAATTTAGTTGATGACTGGCCTCTTGGGCCAGTCATTTTTAGGTCGCCCTGTTGACATCTAACGGCTGATTTCAAAAGGTTGTCTTTATAAAGTAATTTAGAGGGATGCCTGTAACATTGATAGAGAAATCTGTAAATATTGGATATGTCTTTTTGAACTTCTGCCAACAAGGTGTCCCTGTTTACGGGATTGAAAGCATTCTTAATGTCAACCTTAAGGATGACCTCACCTTTATTAATTGGTTATTTGGTTTTTTATTGGATTAATGCTGATAAAAATGATTAAGGATGATAATATGTACATAAATCTCCTATCGTAAGTGTAAAGCAGTTTTCATACTGGTTGTAACATCTTATTTGGCATTTACACCCAAATACTACAAGTCGTAATATTTGTTTTCAACAAGTTTTGTAAGACCATGTCGTGTATAAAACCTGTATTGTTGTTGTTTCAGACATGTACCTATTGCTAACTATTTTGTTCACCTTTTTAAAATATTATAAGTTTTGTAAACAACTAGTCTTTACAAATTGTTTTAGATGTAACCGATAAACGAAAACAGTAGACACAACATGTAGATGTTTATGAACATGTTTCATACCTTGTTTTAAACGCAAGGTTAGCAATATTCTAATTTCTTGATTGCCTTGTGGTTTGACGTATCAGCATTCGAATTATATGAGTTACAATTATTAATTATCTATTGTCACGTGACCTCGGGAGCCAACTCGCATAAGTAAGCAAGAACCTTCGAACCAAGCCAAACCAAACCATATCCTAGGAACCCAACAAAATATATAAAAAACGTGTGCGGTCGGGAGAGCCTCAATGGGAACAAAGTTCTTTACTTTTCTACTTAAAAACAAATAAATCGTTCAGTATTTAGGTTATACAACCGGCCGCGCTCAATGCTCGTCTGCTCGAATCTCGATACTCGCACGTACACACACTCGTATATAATAGAAAGAGATATAGAGAGAGTGAAAGACACATAGAGCGCATAACGCCTTTTCCTTACTTGACGATTTCTACCAGTCAACTCCTACCGCAAGCTGTTTATTTACCTTGTAAAAGCTGCATATTACGTGAGTATGTATTTGAAAATTCGTGGGTTTTTTTTTTATTAATAAAATTATGCTCATTCTGTAAACCTCTTTAGGTTTGGGAATTCCTAAATATTTTAATCTCTACGCATTGTTAATTTGATAGTCAAACAGAATAGAATGTACTATAAATACCATAAATTTATAACGAGTTAATACACTTCTCAGCGAGTAATTAACAACATGCGTTTCATTGCTTTGCTAGCCCTTTGTTTCGCGGCTGTCGCAGGTGTGTTTTGTTCTCTGTTTTAAATGTTTATCAATTAAGGAAGTAAACTTTATTTTTAAAATATAACGAACGCTAATATTTTTCTTAACATGCACTTTCCGTCGAATTGCTTCGTTTATGTATTGCTTTTGTATTTGTATATTACTATTGAAATGATTCCACCTTTAAAGTACTTGGCAAGTGGTAACTTTTAAACCCTATTTTTCTTTCTAGCCGTTCCCTCCAATCCCCAAAGGATTGTAGGTGGTTCTGTTACCACTATTGGGCAGTACCCTACCATAGCTTCTCTCCTGTACACATGGAACTGGAGTGCGTACTGGCAAAATTGCGGTGGTACCATCCTCAACAACAGGTCTATCCTCAGCGCTGCTCACTGCACCGTGTAAGTATTTTTTCATGACAATAGCAATTTGCTTAAAGTCTCTTATGATGACAGGTTTACCTATCATTTCATTTTTTTTACAGTGGTGACGCAGCTGGTAGATGGCGTATCCGTGTCGGCTCCACTTGGGCTAACAGCGGTGGTGTTGTCCACAACGTCAACCAGATCATCATCCACCCTTCATACAACGCAAATACTGAAAACAATGATATCTGTATTTTACGCTCCGCCTCCACCTTCACTTTTAACAACAATGTCCGCGCCGCTTCCATCGCTGGCGCCAACTACAACCTCGCTGACAACCAAGCCGTCTGGGCTGCAGGATGGGGTGACCTTTACGTAAGTTTACTGCCCATCTGGAAAGTGTCTTGTTTCTGTTTTGTTTGTTTGAAGATTGATATTTGAATATTTCTGTTTCACAGTCTGGTTCAGACGCTGGCTCTGAGCAGCTCCGCCACGTCCAGGTTGTGACTATCAACCAGAACACTTGCAGAAACGCCTACGCTGTCCGTGGTGTCGCTATCACCGACAACATGTTGTGCTCCGGCTGGCCCAGCGGTGGTCGCGACCAGTGTCAGGGTGACTCCGGCGGTCCTCTATACCACAACGGTGTTGTTGTAGGTGTCTGCTCTTTCGGTATTGGCTGCGCTCAGGCTGCCTTCCCCGGTGTCAACGCTCGCGTCTCCCGCTACACCGCTTGGATCCAATCGAATGCATAAGAATAGAATAGAATAGAACACTCTTTGTTATGTCTTTATTTTGTTCTCTTTGTTTTTCTCTTTATTGTTATTTTTTTTGTTTTTATGTCTTTTGTATAAGTGTGTTCTCTTTATTGTGTAGAAATTAATAAATCATTGAAATAAGCAGATAATGTTTTAGTTTCTGTCAATATCACATATCATCTTTTGCAATAGATTTTGAAAGGTCTATTAAATTAATGTTTAAATGCGACAGCTGCAAACCAAAGGTTGACATTGATTGATAATAATTTTATTATAATTCCTTATTTATAAGTCCTACAATTCCAAATGACATATTTAAAATAATAAAATCTTTAAAGAATACACACAGTACTAGATACGATAATAGATCTACGTCAATTATAAAGTACGTTGCACTATCCATTAGTCCGGTTCTAAGCTACTTGATCAATCTATGCATCCAAAACGGAAAATTTCCCAGTAAGCTAAAAGTCTCAATCATCAAGCCTTTTTTCAAAAAGGGTAAAAAGGAGGATATCGCTTGCTACAGGCCAATAGCTTTAATCCCTATTTTTTCTATGATAATTGAAAAAGTAATCTACAATAGCATTTATAACTATTTTGAAAAACATAATCTTTTTGTCAGTGAACAAAATGGATTCCGTAAAAGCAAAACTATCAACATGGCCATTTACGATCTTCTTATTAGGATTTACAAAAATAGGACACCAGTCACGGCTATGTACATGGACATGACGACGATTCGACCATGTGGATCATAAATGACTGGTCATAAAACTGTATATTATTATATATGGCATACGGGGTAATGCTCTAGACTTGATAAAATCGTATTTAAGCCAGAGATCACAAAGAACTGAAATAAATAAGATTTCTTTTGCGACGAAAACTGAAGTGCAGTATCTATCAAACCCGAGCGATGTTCCATATGGCGTGCCGCAGGGAAGTGTTTTGGGTCCCTTGCTTTTCCTCATTTATATAAACGATTTACCAAGAGCCGTAAACATTCCGTTAGTCCTTTTTGCTGATGACAGCACTGCTGTATTTTCTCTGACAGACATCAACACATTTGAAAATTACATAAACGATACTTTAAATGACATTATAAATTGGTTGACATGTAATAATCTCATAATTAATTTAGATGAAACAAAAATAGTTAGAACTATTCCCAAAGAAAAATCCCTTTGACATTAAATGTAAATTATGAAATGAAAAAAATAGAGGAAACAGATACCATCAAATTCTTAGGACTATGGATTGACAAAAATATGTCATGGAAGACGCAAATTGATACGTTGTGTAAAAAACTAAATAAATTATCCTACGCTTTATATAGACTATACAAGATTGTAAATCAAGCAGCAGTACTAACGGCCTATCATGCCTATGTAACGTCTACGCTTAGATAGGACTTATTTATTGGGGGAATGCTACAGACAAAAAAACTACATTGCCAAAAAAAACTGGTTTGAATCTAGGTAATACAATGAAATTCCCGCTATACCCGGTGTTTTTTTTTCCTTACAGCCTGAGTCGGTAGGTTCATCAGGTTGAATGAATTAGAATAGTTAGTTATCTTTGACATCTGATTATTTTTTTACGGTATGGACCTGTTCTTGACCTTGACCAGGTCTGATAGAAAATGATAGATGATGAGATCTGCGATGAAAGGAGCGTACCCAGAAGATGGCTGTTCACTCCTTTGAAGGCTTACAGGTTATAAGTGTTAGAGAATACAGACACTGTTTGGTCAGCTACGATGGCAGAAATTTAGGGCAGTAACCTCCTCTTATTTCACCATCAAACCTCATGGACGATCGGTACAGAAACAAACCTTCTTGAAGTGAACAGACGTGTGATACCACCTCTTCACAAATCACTATCTTAATTAAAAGAAAACTACCAACATTATTTGTCACTCGGAGCAGCAATTTAAATATTTTTACTTATCTATTATTTTGACAAACGCGAAATGATTTTTACAAAGTAGAATGATTTTTACAAAGTAGGGACCTATTCCATCTTCCAGGAATCTCTTACTTGTTAAACGAGTACCTATCTTGTACCCTCGTGCGAGAAACGAGTTAAAAGCAAAATGGACAGCATGAGAAACTACGAACATAGCTAAAGCGTTATTTTTCAAAAAAATAAATAAATAGAGATTAGAGACGAGTCCTTAACCATATCGCGTGAAGACAATAATGATACAATATCTTAAAAACACTATCTACTACCTGTTATAGCAGATAATAGTGATAAAAATTGCTTAATAATAATATAATGTAAAAAAGCATACACACTACTACTGGTGCTGGCTTCGAAGCATTATTTTTAGCAGATAACTTTTTACTTTTCTTTGTATGCTCATAATTATTTACGTAAAACATTTATGTTTTGTTATTATTCTTTAAAATAAAATGTTGGAAAATCAGCGAGGAACTTTCGATCTACGAACGGCGGCAAAATGTTCGAGAAGAAAAAAAAAGGACAGTTTTAATAAAAATAGTTTTAATAAATACAGTTATCTAACAATTTTTATTTGAAAACATGTACATGCTTAGGTCAAAAGTC
This sequence comes from Hydraecia micacea, assembly GCA_914767645.1. NCBI lineage: Eukaryota > Metazoa > Arthropoda > Insecta > Lepidoptera > Noctuidae > Hydraecia > Hydraecia micacea. The sequence goes on from OU611776.1 coordinate 16,014,113, forward strand.
CTTTGTTACCTATTTTGGGTATTTTTTCAACAATTCTAACACTGTCTCAAACCGCTATAGTTTTCCTGTAAAATATGGACCACTATAGGTGTAACTTTTTACACTCTGTATAGTGGTCCATACCATCACGAAGCTGTCATCGACGCAATTGTTTGGAAACTACTTTTATTTACATGATAACTCGCTGATTGTGGTAGTGCGCAATGTAACGCAGGCAAAACATTTAGAACTTGTTTTCGTTAAAAAACGTAAAAAAATTAAACTTTGGCCGAAACATAACACATACATACATTTCCGTCTCCAAAAAAAAATATCATGACGGGATGAATAAGTGACTCTCGGCTTCGTCAAAAGTACAGACGCCAGCACATCAAGCTACTATACAATCTGCCAAATTTCTTTAATAGATTTTCAACTTTATTGCTTAAATACAAGGTTCAAAGTTGGTTAGGAAAATTTTACAGTTTCGGGTAGCTTGATGTGTTGGCGTCTGTACATATTTTTACACCCGTAATAATAACTCAATTGAAATCAAAATTTTAGCTAAAAATCCTGGAGATAAGGACATTTTGCTCTATTTTCAAAGTCTCTAAGCCAAACTATAAAAGAAAGATATTAATAGATTATAAAAAAAAAATACGTTCTTTTATATCATACCAAACACGATGCGTTACTTTAAAACTTTCTTCCTTAGACTGAACACATTATAAACCGGAAAAAAAATAGACACTATAAAAATCGATTTTAGTGCGCGTCGCCGAGACCTAAAAACATTATGGCAAAATGAAAATTTCTACATTGATTACAAAAAATAGATCTTAAAAAGGTTCTGCTTTTTTTAAAGTTCGGAATGTAAAGAAAATAACTGTGTTCTTGGTTTTAAATTTAAAAAAGTTAATAAACATCCAAATATGATTTTAAAAATGACATCAACTGTTTCGTTAATTTGTTCCCATCTAATCTGTACACGTCTTTAAGTTTTAGTGTAGATTAAAATAAGATAAATAGATAATAATATAACACTAAAACTATTTAATCCTTTCACGTTATAGTATTATCAGTCAGCTTTGGTATAAATACCCTTCACATACAACGATTTACAATTACTCGTCGTCGAGTAACTAACAGTATGCGTATCCTTGCTCTGCTAGCCCTTTGCTTCGCGGCCGTCGCAGGTATGTTCTTAAGAAACTTTGTTTTTTTTTATTTTTGTTAAGAAAACATTGGAAGCTTTTATCAAGTTCTGTTGTTTATTGTGGAAAAAATGAATATTTTATTATTTGTACTAAGTTTTTGTTGAAACATTTCAGTCAATGATAAATGGAACTTTGAACAGCATTTTAATTGAATCTTCTTCATTCTAGCCGTCCCTTCCAATCCCCAGAGGATTGTCGGCGGTTCGGTCACCACTATTGATCGGTACCCCACTATCGCCTCTCTCCTGTACTCATGGAACTTGAGCACATACTGGCAGAATTGTGGTGGTACCATCCTTAACAACAGGGCCGTCCTCACCGCTGCTCACTGCACTGTGGGTGACGCAAACAACAACTGGCGTATCCGTATCGGCTCCACTTGGGCTAACAGCGGTGGTGTCGTCCACAACGTGAACGCGAACCTCATTCACCCACAATACAACAGCAACACTTTAAACAATGACATCGCCATCTTGCGCTCTCCCACCACCTTCTCTTTCAACAACAATGTTCGCGCCGCTTCCATCGCTGGCGCCAACTACAACCTCGCTGACAACCAAGCCGTCTGGGCTGCAGGATGGGGCACAACTTCCGTAAGTTTATTGATTATTCCTCCCGTGTTTATAAAACCTCAATATTTCTTATTTTGTTTGATCGGAGATTAATATTTGCATATGTCCATTTTGCAGGCTGGTGGCCAGTCCTCTGAGCAGCTCCGTCACGTCGAGCTTAGGAGTATCAACCAGAACACTTGCAGAAACAACTACGCTGTCCGTGGTATCGCTATCACCGACAACATGTTGTGCGTCGGCTGGTCCGGCGGTGGCCGCGACCAGTGCCAGGGTGACTCCGGCGGTCCTCTTTACCACAACGGTGTCATTGTTGGTGTCTGCTCTTTCGGTTATGGCTGCGCTCAGGCTGCCTTCCCCGGTGTCAATGCTCGTGTTTCCCGCTACACCGCTTGGATCCAAAACAACGCATAAGAAGTGATTTAGTGTGCTTAGGGTTATATTTTTCTAATAAATAAATTGTAAACCCACGCAATGTTTTAGTTTTCGTTATTTTCAAAATATTTTAAAACCTCAGTTTAGTTTTAGAAAACAAAATTAAATACATCATTGTTCATTGTTATGACGAGAACACAAATAGTATGAGAATTTTTGTTTGTCAGAAAAAAATACAAAACCGCCTTCAGGCCGTTTACACTTTACCTATGATAGATTGATAGCAACCTCATAGTTCCAAAAATCAGGATCACTTAGTTTTAAAAAAGGAAATAAAATAACAGTGAACTGATTGGAAGTTATGGCTTGGTCTATTAGGAAACTCTTGGCTCGTATATGCTGCTAAGACTATTTAACTGGGTTTTAAACCGAGCTTTTTCGTAAGATGATAATTGATAATCTATGTTGCTAGTATGGGAACGGAGAATATGAAATAAATAGCACCGTACCCTTTTGAAATCTGAACAGAAACGGCTCTAATCGAAATATTGTATTAAAAAAAAAGTCGCAGGCTATTCAGGACAAACCACCAAAGGAGATAAGCATATTGTGGTAAGAGAAGCATCTGCCACCTCCCGACTTCCATAAACCATTTAGGTGCATTTGCCTCCCGGGCATGACCTGCGGGGTAATTGCGTAACACGCTATCAGTAGCAATCGGTTTCATTTTGACAGTTCAACAATGAACGTTGGAAAGTATTCGTAAAAAATTGGAGAACCTAGGAAGTGAAGAGAGTTTCTTTTCGTAATTTTGATATTTGGTGCTATTGTATTAAATTTTGCAATAGACTACCATCGTCTGTCTCCCTCTCACCGAGAGGAGGCCTATGTCCCAGCAGTGGGAACATTATTAGTCCGTCTGTCCGTCGTTTGGGGAAGGCAAATTTTACATTTTGAAAGGTTTAGGTCTAGGCTAAAGGAATTTAATTTTTCTATTAAAAACGTTAAATCTTTTAAGACTGTATCCACGTCACCTCCTAGGGTTCCGTCATCCAAATACCAAACGTGGAATTTAGAATTTAGTTGATGACTGGCCTCTTGGGCCAGTCATTTTTAGGTCGCCCTGTTGACATCTAACGGCTGATTTCAAAAGGTTGTCTTTATAAAGTAATTTAGAGGGATGCCTGTAACATTGATAGAGAAATCTGTAAATATTGGATATGTCTTTTTGAACTTCTGCCAACAAGGTGTCCCTGTTTACGGGATTGAAAGCATTCTTAATGTCAACCTTAAGGATGACCTCACCTTTATTAATTGGTTATTTGGTTTTTTATTGGATTAATGCTGATAAAAATGATTAAGGATGATAATATGTACATAAATCTCCTATCGTAAGTGTAAAGCAGTTTTCATACTGGTTGTAACATCTTATTTGGCATTTACACCCAAATACTACAAGTCGTAATATTTGTTTTCAACAAGTTTTGTAAGACCATGTCGTGTATAAAACCTGTATTGTTGTTGTTTCAGACATGTACCTATTGCTAACTATTTTGTTCACCTTTTTAAAATATTATAAGTTTTGTAAACAACTAGTCTTTACAAATTGTTTTAGATGTAACCGATAAACGAAAACAGTAGACACAACATGTAGATGTTTATGAACATGTTTCATACCTTGTTTTAAACGCAAGGTTAGCAATATTCTAATTTCTTGATTGCCTTGTGGTTTGACGTATCAGCATTCGAATTATATGAGTTACAATTATTAATTATCTATTGTCACGTGACCTCGGGAGCCAACTCGCATAAGTAAGCAAGAACCTTCGAACCAAGCCAAACCAAACCATATCCTAGGAACCCAACAAAATATATAAAAAACGTGTGCGGTCGGGAGAGCCTCAATGGGAACAAAGTTCTTTACTTTTCTACTTAAAAACAAATAAATCGTTCAGTATTTAGGTTATACAACCGGCCGCGCACAATGCTCGTCTGCTCGAATCTCGATACTCGCACGTACACACACTCGTATATAATAGAAAGAGATATAGAGAGAGTGAAAGACACATAGAGCGCATAACGACTTTTCCTTATTTGACGATTTCTACCAGTCAACTCCTACCGCAAGCTGTTTATTTACCTTGTAAAAGCTGCATATTATGTGAGTATGTCTTTGAAAATGCTTGGGTTTTTTTATTAATAAAATTCTGCTCATTCTGTAAACCTCTTTACAGAACACTTGCAGAAACGCCTACGCTGTGCGTGGTATCGCTATCACCGACAGCATGTTGTGCTCCGGCTGGTCCGGCGGTGGTCGCGACCAGTGCCAGGGTGACTCCGGCGGTCCTCTTTACCACAACGGTGTCGTTGTAGGTGTCTGCTCTTTCGGTGTTGACTGCGCTCAGGCTGCCTTCCCCGGTGTCAACGCACGCGTCTCCCGCTACACCGCTTGGATCCAATCGAATGCATAAGAATAGAATAGAATAGAATACTCTTTGTTATGTCTTTTTTTTTGTTCTCTTTGTTTTTCTCTTTATTGTATTTTTTTGTGTTTGTGTCTGTTGTATGAATGTGTTCTCTTTATTGTGTAGAAATTAATAAATAATTGAAATAAGCAGATAATGTTTTAGTTTCTGTCAATATCACATATCATCTTTTGCAATAGACTTAGAAAGGTCTATTAAATTAATGTTTAAATGCGACAGCCGCAAAGCAAAGGTCCAGGCACAACGAGGATACACATGTGGTTAATAACTCGCGGACTAGTGAAATATCTTGCTTAAAGTTAATGGTATCTATAACAAATCAGAATTACGACAATAATAATGACTTATTTTATGACATGACATTATTTTATTAATCCAAATTAAAATAATTACCTACTAATTATTTTAATTTATGACTAGGAATGTGAAATGTTGCACTCAGCTTCCTTTTATAATGTAGAGGAACACACACACAACACACAAGAAGGGGTTTTTGGAAATTCAATCTTTATGCGTGTAAAAAGAGGAGATTTTGTTTGTATGAAAAATCTTATTCCTTTAGTTAATAAACTTGGCACGAATACTTGGTTGTAAATTATGAAGATTGTCATTTTTTGTTTTCCTAAACTACCCCCTAAAGGAAAATTGGGGGGTGTCAAAATTTGTATGGAAGAATTTTAACGCGCGATGCGATTAACTCGAAACTCAGTATTTATACTTAAGACCAAAAACAAAGAATAACATTTGTATCAAGGTTTTTCAAATCTACTATTTATTTTACAGGGAAGTATTTTACTGCGTGACTTGGTTAACTCAGAAATTGGTATAAATAATCTTTGAGTCAAGTAATGAACACATCCCAAACGATTTTTAGAAATTCCACCCCTGTTGGGGTGAAGAGTGGGGTACAGTTTATATGAAAAATCTTATTCATTTAGTTAATAAACTTAAAACTTAGCAATATTTGGTTCAGTAATAATTAAGATCGTCACTTTTAGTTTTTAAAACCCCTCACAGAGGATTTAGGGGTGACAAAGTAACAATTGGTTAGAAAAATATTATGTAAACCCGCAGTCGGATTAACTCGATACTCGCTACTACTAAAACAAAAAATAAAAAGTATGTGTTTAAGGGTTTTTAAAAAATCGACTCCTACCAAGGTGGAAAAGGGTAATAAAGTTTAAGGGGTGGATTTTACTGCTTGCTTCCATTAACTCGAAAAAAGGTATGAGTTTTTGAGTCAAGTACACATCCCAAACGATTTTTCGAAATTCCATCCCTTGGGGTTGAAAAGCGGTGTACAGTTTATTTGAAAAATCTGATTCCTTTGATCTATAGATAAACTTAAAAATTTTCCCGAATACTTATTTATCTAAATAAATAATAAAGACCATAAACAAACATTTTCGAAATTTTTAGAGGAAAGTACGAAATACACGCGGACGAAGTCGCGGGCAAAGTGCTAGTGGTAAATAAAAAGAAACTAATGCCCAGATAACATTAAATTAAAAAAAGCATTCGTACCGAATTTTTAATAATCTGTTGGACCTCCCAAAGCATTCGCGGCAGGTCTACATCGGCGTGGCATGCTGAGTATCAGGTGGTCTATTGTCCCCTGTGGAATACACACAGAATATAAACACACTTATGTTATGTATAATGAATAAGGCAAATCGATGACGCTTCTAATCGCATCCATTTCGTCAAGAGTTATATAATGTTAAAGTCATCATCATCTGCCTAGCCTTTTCCCAACTATGTTGGGGTCGGCTTCCAGTCTAACCGGATGCAGCTGAATACCAGTATTTTACATGGAGCGACTGCCTATCTGACCTCCACAACCCAGTTACTGGGTAATACGATACCTCTTGGTAAGACTGGTTGTCAGACTTTCGGGCTTCTGACTACCAGTAACGACTGTCAAAAATCCACGAATGACAGCCGGGACCAACGGCTTAACGTGCTTTCCGAGGCATGGAGGGGTCTCAGTATGTAAAGATGGTCACCCATCCACAGACCAACTGCGGCAAGCGTAGCTTAACCTGATCAATCGACCTGTGCGGCTGTTATTATTTAGCCACGGACCCCTCTGTATAATGTTAAAGTAAACATGATTATTATCAAGTTAGGCAGTAAAAACTGAGCAGTAAACTAAATAAAAATGAATCATAACAAATATTTAAAAGGACAACATGTACTAGAAAAAAATTCCTGGTGATTCCTAATGCCAAGAGCTTACTGCAGTGGAGCTACGAGGAAACAGAATATAATATTTGTTTTATTACCGAACCAATATTGGAGTCGGTCTATTCGACCAATGGTATTCTAATTACTCCACAAGTCGGCGCACTCGCAAATGGCCTGTGACAGTATTTTACTGATTGGTCAGTGATAAAACCTCGTATTCACTGCTCACTGGACAAATCGACACCAATGCCTTGAAACGTTGGGTGATGTCGACCAACGTCTCTAGATATCTGGCCTCACGACCTTTGTCATCGTTTTCGATATTGCCAGACATGTCGTGGGATGTCGCCCGACATATATAGGGACACGCCTCGTAGGAAATTGTATGCATCAGAGCCTGTCCGGCAGTGTACGATGCACTACGCAAAGTGATAGGGCGCTGGTTTGCAGTTGAGTTATTACCCATATTACAGGAAAAAACCTACATTGCCAAAAAAAAACTGGTTTGAATCTAGGTAATATAATGAAATTCCCGCTATACCCGGTGTTTTTTCCCTTACAGCCTGAGTCGGTAGGTTCATCAGGTTGGATGGATTAGAATAGTTAGTTATCTTTGACATCTTATAATTGAAATGAAAACTTCTTTAGCGGCGTTGTACACTTTTTTTGTAATGGGTAAAAAATGTTAAACTCGCGTCAGGACACGTGACCTGATCGAAAATTCGTAAGACGGATGGAGAGTAGACAGCCGGCGCCGGCGCGGCGTAGGAGTATCCCCCTCTCTTTCAACGGCGGCGGCGCGGCGAAAATGTATAACCGACACCGCTTCGGATGTGTTCGGCTGTCCTCGAGATGCCACTGTTTATTTTTTTACGGTATGGACCTGTTCTTGACCGTGACCTGGCCTGATAGAAAATGATAGATGATGAGATCTGCGATGAAACGAGCGTACCCCAGAAATGGTAGGGTAATTAACGAAACAACTAATTACGCAAAATACAATTGGTAATTAATAAAACTAACCATATAAATCCTTAATTGGCGTTAGGTATATACTTACTACCTGATTGAGTGTTGGGTGATGATATTATCAATACATTAGATTTAATACCGCTTTATTTTATGTACTTGATTCACATACCACAGTGCCGGTCAGTAACCTCGTTGAAATAATAAATTAATAATCGCTAATTTCACCATTAACTTCTTGATCTTCAATAATAGCAGATCCTTGCTATTTATTAAATCTGGCTCGAAGTGACATATGAATGATGTGCGTACAAGCACATAACAAAAATATAATAGTTTAGGTAGGACGGAACACTTAAAGCTAAGATCGATTTCATAGGCGCTCCAACATCCACCGACATTTACTTATTGACATTCTTCATTTCAAAAACGGAAATAAAGCCCGTTAACGTCCTAAAACTACCTATATCGAGATCCTCAAGATGTTTTACTACTACATTTTTTTTTACTTTCCTACGCTGTCCCCCTCTTGGGCAAAGGTCTCCTTCCATTTTTCGCCAGCCCGCGCGTCTTCCTTCCAGTTTTGACGGAACCTATCCAGCTCGATCCGTCATCTCCTACGTGGTCTGTCGCGACCTCGCCTCACTATCTCAGGGACCAGTTCCGTGCTATTTGGGCCCACAGTTTGTCCGGCATGCAGCAAACATGTCTTGCCCAGTCCCAATTAACTTGGGCAGTCTTTTAAGCCACGTCAACTATCTTTGTTTTAGAGCGCAGTATTGAGTTTCGAACACGATCCGTTAATTTAACGCCTTGTTGGCAGACCCTAAGTTAGGACTTCTGCATGTTAGTTAAAGAACAAATCTGTTCACCATATGCTAAGACAGGAAGAATACACATGTCCATTAGCCTGCGTTTCAGTGCTATAGGCAACTCACCCTTACATAGTTCCTTCATGGAGCTCTTCCAGGCGTTTTCCGTTCGTCTTATGATTTCTTTATCTTGCTTCGCCTGGAGAGAGACTACTTGGCCCAAGTAAAGGAATTCCTGGTGGTAATCCTTATTACTAAAAATTATACATAGTTTATTGCTCGGAGTCCTACGAATAGATATTAAGGAAAGGCTGGCCGTTTGCCATGCTAAAACGCAAAAGGTTTAGTTAATAGTGGTAGAGGTAACTTCAAAATAGCCTCTCTCTTTGAGATTCTTTTTATGTTAGCGTCGTGTTGATAATAAGCTGTTAACTTGAATGTTTTGACATTTTAAATGAAACCCGAGGTTATATTTACAATATAATTGTATTAGGTAAGCCTGTGATGATAGTTGTATGTGTGTTTAAATAAATAAATAATTTAACAAAATGCTTGACAGATGGCTATAGTTAGTGCCATGAAAGATGAGACTTGCTTGACACACCACGTGGTTTGACATGCGCAGTACACGATTTTAGGTGGTCTCTAGCGGTATGGGGTCTCAGCGCGGCGCGGGACTGAACTGGGCGTCATAGGAGCGGCGGAAAGAGATCTTTCGTGGCGCTAACTACTTATACTTTCAACATTCTATGAGTTGGAATAGAAGTAAAAGGCTTACTCTATCGTTTTTGTTGAAAATACGTGATTTATGAGTGCAAATAGATAAATACGTGATTTATGAGTGTAAATAGATAAATCAACATTAAACAAGGAAGTTTTTATTGTTACTAATCTTACTTCAGCCAAAATCTGTCGTATAACGCTTTTTAGTGATTGTTAATTTCATGATTGTTACCTAAGCTGCCATCTATGAATTTTTGTCAAGACTAATTATAACTTGTTCAAAGTCAAAATCAAAATCAAAAGTCATTTATTCACACTAGGCTGAGAATCAGCACTTTTCGAACGACAAAATTACAAAACACAGTCCCCCAAAGCGCCCGCTCTTCACCACTTCACTTCCTAGTGCTTTCGCTGGGGAGAAGAAGTGGCGGAACAAATTCCCCAGCAGCACCGCAGGCTGTCTGTTTAGCTAGAAAATAATTGATTTTATACAACACTAGGTATCAACGACTAGCTGTAACATAAGGCCTGCATTCATGTTTATGCGGCTTTTTATTTAATGGCGTGGGGAAGCTAGCTAATAAACCACAGTGGTCGGACGTTAAGTCATTTAACACTAATTTATTTTTGGTTGGAGTTGAGCCTTAATAAATTCAAATCTTTTATAAAGCGAAAACTATGCCAGAAAGCTTATTATACTGTAAAAGACTATTGAGGACAAAAAGGCTTGGGACTGAGCTGCTCCAATATGTTTAGACAGTGAATGTAGTTTTTTTTTTTTTTTGCTATTTTACACTTTATTTTTCTTAATATATATGTACTTAAACAATGACATGTACATTTACTGTATCAAATATTATATATTTTAATTATTTTGAATGTGAGGACTATGTGGGTCATTGTTTCCGTTTTAATCATGGTTTGGCAGTTTGAGTAGTTTATGCGGCCTACCCGAATGTCCGGTCTTTGGTATTGTTCGTCAAATCGTTGAGCTTCTTAAGTTCTGAGTTGAGCTGCACGGTTACTGACAAATGCGTGCACTGACTGGACAGGTCCACTCAATCTGTGTGGTTCTTTCCTCAAAAGACCATTTCAGTCACCAATCTACATGGTCCTCAAAGATTATGTCTGGATTTTTATATACACATTGACATTTATTCATTTTATATATACAATGACATGAATATTTACTTTGTAAAGTATTTTTATTTTATTTAATTATTGTGAATGTGAGGACTATGTGGGTAATTTCTTTTTTCTGTTTTCCTTCTTAGTTAGTTTTAATCATGATCTGGCAGTTTGAGTAATTGACGCGGCCTACCCAAATGTCCTTTCTTTGGTATTGTTCGTCGAATCGTTGAGCTCTTCAAGTTCTGAGTTGAGCTGCACGATTTTTGACAAATGCGTGCACTGACTGGACAGGTCCGCTCAATCTGTGTGGTTCTTTCCTCAAAAGACCATTTCAGACACCAACCTACATGGTCTTCACATGATCTGACCAAGATTTTGTCTGGACTTTAAAAGAGACTGTGACCTCTGAGTTTGTTTCGGCCTTTCTTCTCAGAGTAGTCAGATAGGAAACGCCGACCTTATCTAGCTTTAAAAAAATATGATTGACGTGTAAAAGTGTTTGTACAAACCTACTTACAGAAATAAAATCATTTATCATTTAGACTCCATGATTGCGTACAAAAAATAGATCTTATGAAGGTTTTTTAAAGTTCGGAATCTAAATAAAGTAACTGAGTGTGTTCTTGGTTTCAAATAAAATAAAAAGTTTATAAACATCCAAAAAATGACATCAACAATTTCTTTAATTTGATCCCATCTAATCTGTACACGTCTTTAAGTTTTGGTGTAGATTAAAATAAGATAAATTGATAATAATATAACACTAAAGCCATTTAATCTTTTCACGTTATAGTATTATCAATCAGCTTTGATATAAATACCCCTCACATACAACGATTTACAATCACTCGTCGTCGAGTAACTAACAGTATGCGTATCCTTGCTCTGCTAGCCCTTTGCTTCGCGGCCGTCGCAGGTATGTTCTTAAGAAACTTTGTTTTTTTTATTTTTGTTAAGAATACATCGGAAGCTTTTATCAAGTTCTGATGTTATTGTGGAAGAAAATCATATTTTATTATTTGTACTTATTTTTTTGTTGAAATATTTCAATTAATGATAAATGGAACTTGGAACAGAATTTTAATTGAATCTTCTTCTTTCTAGCCGTCCCTTCCAATCCCCAGAGGATTGTCGGCGGTTCGGTCACCACTATTGATCAGTACCCCACCATCGCCTCTCTCCTGTTCTCATGGAACTTGGTCGCATACTGGCAGGCGTGTGGTGGTACCATCCTCAACAACATGGCCATCCTCACCGCTGCTCACTGCACTGTGGGTGACGCAAACAACAGATGGCGTATCCGTCTCGGCTCCACTTGGGCTAACAGCGGTGGTGTTGTCCACAACGTGAACGCGAACATCATTCACCCACAATACAACAGCAACACTTTCAACAATGACATCGCCATCTTGCGCTCCGCCTCCACCTTCTCTTTCAACAACAATGTCCGCGCCGGTTTCATCGCTGGCGCCAACTACAACCTCGCTGACAACCAAGCCGTCTGGGCTGCAGGATGGGGCACAACTTCCGTAAGTTTATTGATTAATCCTCCCGTGTTTATAAAACGTCAATATTTCTTGTTTTGTTTAATCGGAGATTAATATTTGCATATGTCTATATTGCAGTCTGGTGGCCAGTCCTCTGAGCAGCTACGTCACGTCGAGCTTAGGAGTATCAACCAGAACACTTGCAGAAACAACTATGCTGTCCGTGGTATCGCTATCACCGACAACATGTTGTGCTCCGGCTGGTCCGGCGGTGGTCGCGACCAGTGCCAGGGTGACTCCGGCGGTCCTCTTTACCACAACGGTGTCGTTGTTGGTGTCTGCTCTTTCGGTTATGGCTGCGCTCAGGCTGCCTTCCCCGGTGTCAATGCTCGTGTTTCCCGCTACACCGCTTGGATCCAAAACAACGCATAAGAAGTGACTTAGTGGCAGTGTGCTTAGTGTTATGTTTTTCTAATAAATAAACTGTAAACCCACGCAATGTTTTAGTTTTCGTTACTTTAAAAATACTTTAAAACTATCATTATTCATTGTTATGATGAGGAACAAAATATTATTTGTCTATGATGTTGACCAGAAAATAATATTATAGTGATAGTAAAATAAGTTGGATAACATAACTTCAAATTGTTGTTTGTCAGAAAAAAGACAAAATCGCCTTCAGACCGTTTACACTTTACCTATGACAGCAACCTCATAGTTCCAAAAAATAAGGATCACTCAGTTTTAAAAACGGAGATAAAATAACAGTGAACTGATTGGAAGTTATGACTTGGTCTATTAGGAAACTCTTGGCTCGTATATTGGCCTGCTAAGACTATTTAACTGGGTTTTAAACCGAGCTTTTTCGTAAGATGATAATCTATGTTGCTAGTAACAAGCTATATAAAAGATGGAGAATACGAGATAAATAGCACCATACATTTTCACATCTGAACAGGAATGGCTCTAATCGAAATATTATATTTAAAAAAAAGTCGTAAGAGCTTCTTACGCTCTACGCAGGCTATCCAGGACAAACCAACAACGCAGAGAAGCATATTGTGGTAAGAGAAGCATCTGCCACCTCCCGACTTCGTTAAACCCCAGGAGCATTTGCCTCCCGGGCGTGAGCTGCAGTGGCCTTTATGGAAAGCTCTCAATCGACTGCGTACCCAAGTAGGCCGCTGAAGACACAATTTGTCGAAGTGGGGGATTACAGACCCATCCAACACCCAGTGCAAGTGCGGTGCGGTAGAGTGTCCATGGAGTTTCTTGCCCGTTCTTCTCCATTGGTACCTACGCTTTGGAATGGTCAACTAGCTTCATATTTTCTGACTGACCGACTTCTTGACAATTCAAAAGTGCCTGTAAATGGTTTAATTGAAATAAATGCTTTGAGTTTTGAGTGCTTCTGACCAGACCATGCTCCACTTGTTGGAGTGTCCTAAATGTCCGTTCACTTGCAGCTCGGATGACCTAAAGAATGCCACTGATGCTGCAACCAACGTGGCCACCTACTGGGCTCAAACTATATAAAAAAAAACAGAAAAAAAAATTATTTCCTTCGGTTGTACAAAAACACTTATCTAAACACAATGCAGCGGCGATAAAAATATAAGAGAAAGAGTTTTCGATGAACTCTGGCACCCAAACTAAGATTTAACTTGTGTTTAGGGTGCCAGCGTCTTCGCCTATAATTTGAACATTATATCAATAGTTGTAGGACGAGCACAGTTTAATTATTGGTTTACTAATATTTGCCATAATTTAAAATGCAATTATTTTATATACCATACTTGTATTTGCCATAATTTTATTAGAAACTAGCTTTTGCCTGCGACTTCGTCCGCGTGGAATAATGACTTCCGGAAAAAAACAATTTATCCCCCTTTTTCCCCGTTGGGAGGGAATTTCCAAAAATCCTCTCTTAGTGGTAGCCTAATCCTCCCAACAAACACACATGCCAAATTTCAGCTCTCTACTGCCAGTAGTTTCGGCTGTGCGTTGTCTGTCAGTCACTCAGTAACGGAAGAGTTTTATATATATAGATATAGATCAGTGGCGAAGGTACCATACAACTCGATTCCCGCCGGCTTCCCTTCGAAAATTCAGAACATAACCACTCTATAGTCAATTCATCATTGTAATTTTCTTTTGGTATATTTTTTTTGCTCCGGCCTACCTCTGTCATAAATTCACCCTTCGCCACTTATAGATAGCTGTGCCCGCAACTCCGTCAGTGTGTACCTAATTCCTTGTGTGTTATTAAGTTAATGTATTGGTAATATTGTTTAGATCACGTTCACATGAGGCTTAAGTACCTATACAACGAAATTACTACTTCACCTAAAAAGAAATAAAATGTAAACTATTAATAATTTGTAATTTGAACGAATATAATACACTACCAAAATAACTAATATCTATTTTATAAAATAACAACAGAAGAAAACTAAATTAATTTAAAGACTAAAAGTCGCGCTGATAAACAATATTGTCTGTCAATAAGGTCGAATGCTCGGAACGTCTACTCGCATCAACAGCCAAATATTGTATGAAGTTCGCGTTTTTTTTTTTTTTTTGGGAATGGCATCTCGCAGTTCAACCTATTAGGTTGTCGTCTGCTTAACCGGGCTTGCCTGTGGATGCCTCAAAATTAAGGCCTCCAGCCAGGGCTTAAAAAAAACTTAAAAACTAAGCGACTACACGCTAAGGGCACCCCCTGTAGGGTACGGACCTCGGCTTAGGGCGTCGCTGGGGGGGGGCAGCAAGGGACAGGCTGGATCGGAATTATTTAGGGGCGAATTTAATACTACAGGCTCAGCAGCGCGGGCTGGCTCGAGCAAGGGTCGGGGAGGAGAATTTACGGGGCGTCGCGACGTGCGTCCTCGACGGCGAGGACGGAAGGACGGTTGTCGGGTCGTGTTTTTGTGTCTCTTAATGGTGCTGGTGGCTTTCCTGCTCTCCTGTAAGAGGGTAGTGGCGTCGTCGGGGATGGTGAGGGTATGCCTTGGTCGGCGAATCCTACTTATGCGGGAGGGAGTATATCGGGAGGCCGCCGCAATCAGGGCATTTGGGGTGCTTTATAGCAGAGTCGAAGAAACGCTTGGCGAGGCGCTTCATGAACTGCTGGACGGTGTGAAGTTCGCGTTTGGATCCCCCGCCCTTTTATACCTCCCGCCGCGAGCCGTGTCGAGCGCGGCGACCGTTACACAAAAATAAATCCTTATAGCGCGATGGCTTATTAGCGTATTTCATGTATAACTTTGGTGTTTCTGTACCGATTTATATGATTATTTTTTTATTAAATAGGTAATAATGTTAACATTTTTTAATTAGAGATGAGTGAGAGTGTTATAAACGTAAGAGTAGACAAATATAATCAGAAAGCTCCGAATTGCTAAGCTATCGGGAGTTACACGTATTATTGTGAGTCAACCATAAAAGATAGACATTTGCTGTCGTGGAATATTTTTTATATAATTTTAAGGAGAACATTTCCGTCATACATGATTTCTGTGTAGCTTTAACCATTAAGGCTGCACACGCGACGGAAGCTTCAAAAATGGAGTAAGTTCTCCTGTTTTCCCAACATTTCCCTTCACTGCTCTGCTCCTATTGATCGTAGCGTGATGAAAAGTATACTATAACCTGCCCAGGAGTATGAAGAACAATTGTACCAAGTTTCGTTGAAATCCGTCGAGTGGTTTTTGTTTCTATAAAGAACATACAGACAGACAGACAAAAATTTTACTGATTGCATTTTTGGCGTCAGTATCGATCACTAATCACCCGCTGATAGTTATTTTGGAAATATATTTCATGTACAGAATTGACCTCTCTACAGATTTATTATAAGTATAGATAGAAGATAACGCTTCAGTTGCCATAATCGTGAAATTACATAAAATCTTTTTCACTTATTTCATTGGTCATAATCGATTAAGTGTCATAATAATTTTAATCCATTTTTATTTGCTATATTTTTCATTTTCAATAATGTCGTTTTCCATAACATTTATTCACAATAATATTCATTCGCCCATCATACTAGCACAACAATGCTAGTTCAAAACAAGCGCCTGCAATTTTGATGTTATGATCATGTTAAAATGGATAATTTTGCTATTAACATATTCACAGGTGGGTAAAACAAAATAAGTCTGACATAAAAAATCAGTCCTTATTAACATTTTTAGTCGTCCATTTACTTATTAAATCCGGAAATATGAGTGAAAGTTGTGAACTGTTTAAAACAACAAAAGGCGGTTTCGATTTTGACTACTTAACTGTTTATTGGGTTACGTATTATAATATCCAAAGTTATTCTAACTATTTTCGATATAACTACGGTTGATTCACATATGTTCATAACACATACTTATTGGTCGACTGAATTTCTGTTTCACTTACTTAGTTTTGATTAAACTAAAATTAATTGCACTACCGAACGATTAATCTAATGATTCTTTAAGATATTGGATATTTCAACTACGTATGAAATAACTAATGGACGACTCGCCTACAGCTTATTAATACTGCGCGATCGTTTTATTTCTAACGACATCAGGTTACGGAGCCCCACTTGGTGGGGCTCCTATTTCTGTTTGCAGGATTTGAAGGAAACTAACTAAACCGAACCTCGGGGTGCCCCTGACGGTAGTCCCTTACTTCTCCTAAACTTGTTTGTCCGAAAATCATTATCCATAACGCGTTTGCTATAAACTTCAGAAACCATAATGTTCAAAAATTCAAAATTTTGTTTTACATAATTATCTAATTACTTCTAAAACTATTCTGTCATAATATCGATGTTCATTTAAACAATAAAATTATTAGTCCTAAAACATTTGCTAAAAATTAGGTTAGGACAGAAACGAATCGCTGTAAATCCGACTCCACGCAGTCTTGTCTGCCCTACCCCTAGAGTGTAATTTAAAATCACGTAGGCGCGTAGGGGCGAGGCGGCCCGCGGGCTGAGCAGGAGGCTGCGAGCGAGCCGAGGTGGTGAGCGAAAGCCGTCTGTGACGATTAGCACGCATGGGACCGCCGGAGACCCGCAGTACCGGAGCCGTGACAGAAACCATACCTGCTGCATGTTACATGCTCACTTGTATGCTGCATGCTTGCTTGCATGCTGCATGCTTGCTCCATGCATGGTGTATGCTTGTTTGCATGCTGCATGGTGTATGCGTGTTTGCATGATGCATGGTATATGCTTGTTTGCATGCTGCATGCTTGCTGCATGCATGGTGTATGCTTGTTTGCATGTTTGCACGCTTCTTATGCATGTTGCATGCTCGCTTGCATGCTTGCTTGCATGCTTGCTTGCCGCCGCGGCACGCGGGCCGCCTCGCCCCTACGCGCCTACGCGATTTTAAATTACACTCTAGGGGTAGGGCAGACAAGACTGCGTGGAGTCCGATTTACAGCGATTCGTTTCTGTCCTAGATTAATTTTTAGCAAAAGTTTTAGGACTAACAATTTTATTATTTAAATGAACATTCGGAATAATACACATGATATAATACAATACTTAGGACATATGACTTTATTTCATGCAAAATTAGGAGATTCAATCATTATAGTACTCGATATTATGACAGAATAGTTTTAGAAGTATAGATAATTATGTAAAACAAAATTTCGAATTTTTCAACATTATGGTTACTGAAGTTTATAGCAAACCTGTTATGGATAATGATTTTCGGACAAAGAATTTTTGGAGAAGTAAGGGACTATCATTTACGATACAACAAATGTCAAAATTAAGTTTGGTCGGCTCCGAACGGACCGATTGAAATAAAATGAAGTTCAGTCAGCTATCTTTGTTTTAAAACGCAGTACCTATTGTGTTTCGAACACGATCCGTTAATTTAGCGCCTTGTTGGCAGACCCTAAGTTAGGACTTCTGCATGAAAGTTAAAGAACAAGTCTGTTCACCATAGGCTAAGACGGGAAGAATACACCTGTCCATTAGCCTGCGTTTCAGTGCCATAGGCAACTCACCCTTAAATAGTTCCTTCATGGCGCTCTTCCAGGCGTTTTCCGTTCGTCTTGTGATTTCTTTATCTTGCTTCGCCTGGAGAGAGACTACTTGGCCCAAGTGAAGGAATTCCTGGTGGTAATCCTTATTACTAAAAATTATACATATTTTATTGCTCGCGATCGGTAGAGGTAACTTCAAAACAGCCTCCATTTTTGAGATTTTTTGGATGTTAGCGTCGTGTTGATAATAAGCTGTTAACTTGAGAGTTTTAACATTTTATATAAAACCCGAGGTTATATTTACAATATAATTTAAACCCACCCGGGAAACGGGTTACTTACTTATGGCTCCTCGGGGGTTTTGAAAAGGAGATAATTTGTAATTTCGGTGTGTTGCGATAGTTACGAAGGTAGTACAGACGCCAGCACATCAAGCTACCCGAAACTGTAAAATTTTCCCAATCAACTTTGAACCTTATACTTTAGCGATAAAGTTGAAAAACTATTAAAGAAATTTGAGAGATAATACTTTTTTATATCCGAACTAATATTTGAGTCGGTCTACTCGACCAAAGGTGTTCTAAATACTCCACAAGTCGGCGCACGCGCAGATGGTCCGTGGCAGTATTTTACAGATTGCTCCATTTTTCTGCTTCAAACGTAGCCGTCGTGAGCTTATCCGTTCAACCTCAAGGACAACAGATTGAAAGCAAGTTCGTAAAGAGACTAACTGAATATTTAGCTGTTCTGCTAGTCTCTTCATGAACTTGGACCTTACAATCTTTCGACAACAAAATCGCTATTCTACGCATCCTCCGCTCATAATCAGCAGATCCAAGTAGCAGCAGGGTCATCCCCGCTATTACGTTTATTATTTCTAGATTCACATATGAACCTTGTAAAAATGTAATAAGATTAGTAATTACTCGTAATAATGGCAAAGATACACATAGATGATTTATAAATCATCATTCTCCTGACTTTATCCCAACTTATTTGGGATCGGCGCAAAATGTCTTTTTCTTCCAAACTTGTCTATTAGACGTCATCTCGGTAGTCACCCCCTTTCTAACCATATCATCATTCACACATTCCATCCATAGTTTTTTTGGTCTTCCCCTACTCTTATAGCCATCCACGTTCATACTCAAAACTCTCCGCATGACATTTTCCTCATGCCTCCGCATCACATGCCCATACCATGACAACCGATTTCCAAACACCTTTTCAGTTACCGGTGCCACTTTCAAACTTCCTCATATGTACTCATTTCTTATTCTCATTTCTTAACACCACACATCCCTCTTAACATTCTCATCTCTGCTGCATGCAGTTGCCTTTCATTCATCCCTTTTGTTGCCCAACATTCTGATCCATACAAGACAGCAGGTCTAATCATGGTTTTATATACCTTCCCCTTAAATTTAAGGGTAATGCGGGAGTCGCAGATTGTTCCCGTGACCTGCCGCCATTTAATCCATCCAGTTTTAATTCTGTGCTTAATCGTCCGATCTACTTCGCCATCGCTTTGCACAAGTGAACCGAGATACCGAAAGTCGGAGCAGTGAACAGACGTCTGATACCACCTCTTCACAAATCACTATCTTAATTAAAAGAAAACTATTAACATTATTTTTCACTCAGAGCAGTAATTTAAATATAGGATTTAGGTTTACTTATCTATTATTTTGACAAGCGCGAAATGACTTTCAAAAGTCTGCAATGAAGTAGGGACCTATTCCATCGTCCAGGAATCTCTTACTTGTTAAACGAGTACCTATCTTGTTCCCTCGTGCGAGAAACGAGTAAAAAACAAAATGGCCAGCATGCCAAACTACGAACATAGCTAAAGTCTTATTTTTCAAAACAATAAATAAATAGAGATTAGAGACAAGTCCTTAACCATATCGCGTGAAGACAATAATGATACAATATTTTAAAAACACTATCTACTCCCTGTTATATCAGATAACAGTGATAAAAATTGCATATAATTTAAAAAAGCATACACACTACTAAGTACTGGTCATCGCTTCGAAGCATTATTTTTATTCACTTTGAGGGGATTCAGGTATAAACTTATCTACTTTTATTTGTATGCTCATAGTTATTTACGTAAAACATTTATGTTTTGGTACTATTCTTTAAAATAAAATGTTGAAAAATCGGAGACGAACTTTAGATCTAAGAACGGCGGCAAAATTTTCGATAAGAAAAAAGGACATATTTAACTATTTTTATTTGAAAACATATACATGCTTAGGTCAAAAGTCCATTGTTATCTATTTAGGGTAATTTTTCAACAATTCTAACACTGTCTCAAACCGCTACAGTTTTCCTGTAAAATATGGAACAATACAGGCTGTAACTTTATACACTCTGTATAGTGGTCCATACCATCACGAAGCTGTCATCGACGCAATTGTTAGGAAACGAATTTTATTTACATGATAACTCGCTGATTATGGCAGTGCGCAATGTAACGCAGGCAAAACAGTTACAACTTCTTTTCGTTAAAAAACGTAACAAAAAAGAAACTTTGGAAGAATAGTAGATTACACAACAAGTGAAAAAAAAGGGAATTTAATTCGAGGAACTAAGTTGGATCCCGAGAGAAGCGAAGGATTCTAGAATAGAATCCCGAGCGTAGCGAGGTATTCTAAATTAGAATCCTGAGCGGAGCGAGGGATACAAGGACCGAGATGAATTATTTTTTTCACGAGTTGTGTACTCTACTTTTTACCATTGACTGCGAGAAAAGAAATAGTAGTATAGTATTTATCACATTTTATTTTATAATCAGCATATCCTATAAACAATAATTAAAAAAAAATGTAAGTAAGTATTTAAAAAAATATGTATTTAAAATAAAACTTTTAAAGTATAGTAGGTTTTTAGATAAATAGGTATTTACTTTTACGGCCAGAAAACTGTGGTCAGGCGCATCATTTAGAAAACGCTCAATGTTTTGGGAGGTTAGCACTCTAGATTTCTTTGGCTTATTACCCTCGAATAGTCGCTTTAAGCATGTCACTAACTTTGAGTAGTTTGAAATATCAATGTTGTGTTTGATTCTCATTGTGGCTTTTAGCATAGAATATAGCTCCAAAGTGTCGACGGCATCTTAGTCTTGGTTAATTCGTTGAAATAGTTAAGAAATATGGACTCTGACAAGAAATTGGCGCCATTCGTGGTTTTTCAGTCGCAGAACAAATAGTATGTTTTCAGGTACAACTCCCGAGATTTTGGCGGCAACAAATTATCTACTATAATTGCTGCTTTATTTCGTAATGATTCCGGAGTCAGTGTCTCATTTTCGTCACTAGAAGAACTCATTTATAATTTATATTACTTATTAGATTTTCCAATGACTTAAAACAACCACGATAACAGATAGAAAAGAACCTATAATGGCGGGATATTTTATTTTTAATTTAATTTTATAGCTCTATGGAATAACTCCATATACCAGCCAGTACGTACTTTCAGCACGTTTTATTTTATTTTTGTACATAATTCGTATATTCGTGCTTGTTCCAAATTCAAAATGTTTTTATTCACTCAGTGACTAAAAGAGAGTTTTATTCACTGTTATCGATGAATAAAATGCCCTTTTTCGAGTGGCAATGGTAAAAACATAATTATGTCCGTCTCCAAAAAAATAGATTTATTCCGGTCTAACTCCCTGAGACCCCCCCTCCACCCCCCCCTCTCCTCGATCCCCTGCTAGTTCGTCATCTGTTTTAAACTTTGTCTTATCCACTTTATGCTAGGTTACTCTTTTTGAGAAAATAAACGTTTCATGTTTTACTTACACAATTAAATAAAGATTTTTTTTTTTAATATCCGTGTACCATGCGTGCTCGATGGGATTGAGAGCACGGCAATACCTAATCATGACGGGAAGAATAAGTGACTCTCGGCTTCGTCAAAAGTACAGACGCCAGCACATCAAGCTACTATACAATCTGCCAAATTTCTTTAATAGATTTTCAACTTGGTTCAAAGTTGGTTAGGAAAATTTTACAGTTTCGGGTAGCTTGATGAATTGGCGTCTGCACATATTTTTACAACCGTAATAATAACTATTGAAATCAAAATTTTAGTTAAAAAACCTAGAGATAAGGACATTTTATCTTCAAGGCCTCTAAGCCAAACTTTAAAAGAAAGATATTAATAGAAGATAAAAAAAATACGTTCTTTTAAATCATACCAAACACGATGCGTTACTTTAAAACTTTTTTCCTAAGATTGAATAAATTATAAACAGGAAAAAAATGGACACTGTAAAAAAAATCGATTTTAGTGCGCGTCGCCGAGACCTAAAACATTATGGCAAAATGAAAAGTTCTACATTCCTTATAAAAAATAGATCATAAAAAGGTTCTGCTTTTTTTAAAGTTCGGAATGTAAAGAAAATAACTATAGTCTTGGTTTTAAATAAAAAAAGTTAATAAACATCCAAATAAGTCTGATATAGTGGTGATGGATCGATCAGAGTGGCGCGCAATGATTGTTGGCATAACCGTCCCGCATGATAGAACCTCGTGAAAGCCGAGAAAGATAAACAAATCAAGTATCTTGACTTGGCTCACGAGGGTGTCGACATGTGAGATGTGGACTCAGCGATCATTGTGCCGATAGTCGTGACAGCTAATGGTTTAGTAGCCAAGAGCCTCAACCAACACCTGAGAAGGCTCTCGTTGGGCAGCTGGATCAAGGGCTTGACTCAGAAAGCGGTACTTCTGGACACGGCCCGCATTTTTAGGAGGTTCCTCTCTCTGGAGCCCTGACCGCCCGCGCCGGTAGCTTGGACCCTGTTCCCGATACCGGTGGGCTACTATTTTTTATAATTTTAATTTTTTTTATATTCTAATATTATTTTATTCTAATATTTTTTTTATATTCTAATTATTTTAGAGCAGTGGTGGCCCAGTGGTAAAGGTCGCGACTTACGAGTTGTAGGTCGTAGGTTCGAACCCAGACAGGCGCTTTACTTTGCGTAAATTATTTCATCACCACTGCTCTCAAAACGGTGAAGGAAAACATCGTGAGGAAACCGGCATGTCCTAGAAAAAAAAATTCGAAGACATGTGACATCTACCAACCTGCACTGGGCCCGCGTGGTGGATTGCGGCCCACTCCCTCTCACATAGAGGAGGCCTGTGTCCCAGCAGTGGGAACTTTATAGGCTGATTACGATTTCTTACTAATATTTGAAAATATAATTAATATGTATTCAATTGAATAAAGAAAATAATAATCCAAATATGATTTTAAAAATGTCATCAACAATTTCGATAATTTGTTCTCATCTAATCTGTACACGTCTTTAAGTTTTGGAGTAGATTAAAATAACATAAATTAATAATAATAATATAACACTTAAGCTATTTAATGCCTTCACGTATTATCAATCAGCTTTGATATAAATACCCTTCACATACAACGATTTACAATCACTCGTCGTCGAGTAACTAACAGTATGCGTATCCTTGCTCTGCTAGCCCTTTGCTTCGCGGCCGTCGCAGGTATGTTCTTAAGAAACTTCGTTTTTTTATTTTTGTCAAAAAAACATTGGAAACTTTTATCAAGTTCTGATGTTTATTGTGGAAAAAATGCATGTTTTATTGTTTGTATTAATTTTCTGCTGAAACATTTCAATTAATGATAAAAGTACTTGGAACAGAATTTTAATTGAATCTTTTTCTTTCTAGCCGTCCCTTCCAATCCCCAGAGGATTGTCGGCGGTTCGGTCACCACTATTGATCAGTACCCCACCATCGCCTCTCTCCTGTTCTCATGGAACTTGGTCGCATACTGGCAGGCGTGTGGTGGTACCATCCTCAACAACAGGGCCATCCTCACCGCTGCTCACTGCACTGTGGGTGACGCAAACAACAGATGGCGTATCCGTGTCGGCTCCACTTGGGCTAACAGCGGTGGTGTTGTCCACAACGTGAACGCGAACATCATTCACCCACAATACAACGGCAACACTTTAAACAATGACATCGCCGTCTTGCGCTCTCCCACCACCTTCTCTTTCAACAACAATGTCCGCGCCGCTTCCATCGCTGGTGCCAACTACAACCTCGCTGACAACCAAGCCGTCTGGGCTGCAGGATGGGGAACAATTTCCGTAAGTTTATTGATTATTCCTCCCGTGTTTATAAAACCTCAATATTTCTTGTTTTGTTTGATCGGATATTAATATTTGCATATGTCTATATTGCAGGCTGGTGGCCAGTCCTCTGAGCAGCTCCGTCACGTCGAGCTTAGGAGTATCAACCAGAACACTTGCAGAAACAACTACGCTGTCCGTGGTATCGCTATCACCGACAACATGTTGTGCTCCGGCTGGTCCGGCGGTGGTCGCGACCAGTGCCAGGGTGACTCCGGCGGTCCTCTTTACCACAACGGTGTCGTTGTTGGTGTCTGCTCTTTCGGTATTGGCTGCGCTCAGGCTGCCTTCCCCGGTGTCAATGCTCGTGTTTCCCGCTACACCGCTTGGATCCAAAACAACGCATAAGAAGTGACTTAGTGGCAGTGTGCTTAGGGTTATGTTTTTCTAATAAATAAACTGTTAACCCACGCAATGTTTTAGTTTTCGTTACTTTCACAATACTTTGAAACTTAAGTTAAGTTTTAGAAAATAAAATCAAATACATCATTATTCATTGTCATGATGAGGAACACAAATATTATTATAGGCTATGATTTTGACCAGACAGTGATAGTAAAATAAGTTGGATAACATAACTTCGAATTGTTGTTTGTTAGAAAAAAGACAAAACCGCTTTCAGACCGTTTACACTTTACCTATGACAGCAACCTTATAGTTCCAAAAACTAAGGATCACTCAGTTTTAAAATCGGAGATAAAGTAACAGTGGACTGATTGTAAGTTATGGCTTGGTCTATTAGGAAACTCTTGGCTCGTATATTGGCCTGCTAAGACTATTTAACTGGGTTTTGAACCGAGCTTTTTCGTAAGATGATAATTGATAATCTATGTTGCTAGTAACAAGCTGTGTAAAAGACGGAGAATATGAGATAAATAGCACCATACCCTTTTCACATCTGATCAGGAATGGCTCTACTCGAAATATTGTATTAAAAAAAAAGTCGCAGGCTATCCAGGACAAACCACCAAAGGAGAGAAGCATATTGTGGTAATTGCGTAACACGCAATTGCGTAACACGCAATCTGCGGGGTAATTGCGTAACACGCTATCAGTAGCAATCAGTTTCATTTCAACAGTTCAACAACATTCATTGCGTTATTTACGTTGTTGAGCAGACATATTTTTCGAACATATGAAGGGTTCACTAATGTTTTACCAAAACTCCATTGACAAATTTTTATTTTACAACCAACGTTTCGTATACTATTTATTTCACAAACAACTCATTCCGCAAATATTTTATTTTATAAACACTCTCTTTACAAACATTTATTTGGCAAATGCTTCTCTTTGCAAATGATTCGGATGATATTTAATCATTTATACATTTTTCATTTAATTTTAGATTCTTTTTTTTTAAATCACGTTTATACAAACTATCATTTTATAATACACTAGCGACTGCATTAAAATCCGTTGCGTAGTTTAAAAGATGTAAGCTTACAGACAGCGGGAGCTGCTTTGTACTATGTAAAGATTTTCTAAACCAGTCACAAAGTGATCATGACTGTATTTTCCATTTGGTTCAAATAATTGACAGGCAAGTATTTTTTTCTATATAATCTAGTCGTTTCTGGCACTCACCGGCCGCTGCCGCGGCACCGCTCGCTTCGCTCGCTTGGCTCGTGCGTAGGGGGTCACAGTTTTAACCTAACCGAACCATACCATTTTTGTAAATAATTAACCTATTCTAACTAGTTCGGTTCCGAGAAGCCTAATAAAAAATAATCTTTTTTTTTTTCTATTAGCGCAAGTCGATGAAAGAATGAGTTTCACTTTTAGGAAATTGCGTAATAATCAGTCTATATGTAAAACGTTTTTATCCCAAACGTTTTTTTGGTGTCCTGTCAGTTTACCAAAAATTGATTTACAAATTTTTACTTGACAAGCAACGATTGGCAAAAACATGATTTGTCATTTCATCATTATACAACAACATGTTTGCCAAATAATTCACTATACAAAATAATTACCCGATAAACTTTTGTCTAATAACGTGTTATTTGACAAACAATTCATTTTTTTTTTCATTATATCTTATAAAAAAACGTTTGGGATAAAAACGTTTTACATATTGACTTATTATTACGCAATTTCCTAAAAATGAAACTGATTCTTTCATCGACTTGCACTAATAGAAAAAAAGAGGCTATTTTTAGTGGGCTACTCGGAACCGAACTAGTTAGATTAGGTTAATTATTAAAAAAAAATGGTTTGGTTAGGTTAGGATAAAACTGCGACCCCCTACGCACGAGCCGAGCGAGCGAAGCGAGCGGTGCCGCGGCAGCGGCCGGCGAGTGCCAGAAACGACTAGATTATTATAGAAAAAAATACTTTGTAAAAAATATTTGTAAAGAGAAGCATTTGCCAAATAAATGTTTGTAAAGCGAGTGTTTATAAAATAAAATATTTGCGGAATGAGTTGTTTGTGAAATAAATAGTATACGAAATGTTGGTTGTAAACTAAAAATTTGTCAATGGAGTTTTGGTAAAACATTAGTGAACCCGTTTTTTTATAAAAAAAAAGAAAAAAAAATGAATTGTTTGTCAAATAACAAGTTATTAAACAAAAGTTTATCGGGTAATTATTTTGTAAAGTGAATTATTTGGCAAAGTTGTTGTTGTATAATGATGAAATGACAAATCATGTTTTTGCCTATCGTTGCCTGTCAAATAAAAATTTGTAAATAAATTTTTGGTGAACTGACAGGGCACCGTAATTTGGCATACTTTCGTTTCTCCTAATTATATTTTCGCATAATATTATTTACGCATAATAGCTTATGCATAATTTGTTTAAGCATAATTTCTCTAATCATAATAATGTTTAAGCATAACATTCTAAAGCATAAATTTAGCATGCTCGTTTTATTTCTAACGACGTCAGGTTGACGGAGCCCCGCTGCGCGGGGTGGATCCACCCTTTATAGCAGAACTTTTTATGTCATAATATTATTTTGCATAACAGCGGATAGCAAAAACTTCATTTCGCAGAAAATCGATTGGCAAACACTCATTTATCATACATTCAAATCTCATTATTTTGTAAGTCAGAATCATCTTTAGGCATAAATTTCATATCCATAATAATTAAAAAGTAGAATCATCATATCACAGAAAGTTCACAGTCAGGATCGTCTTTTGGCATACATTTCATATTCATAATAATTGAAAGACTCATCTATCATTATTATCACTCAATAAAACAGTTGATTGCGACATACTTATGTGGTTTTTATTATTTCCCTGTAAGAAGCGTGCAAACATGCAAACAAGCATACACCATGCATGCAGCATGCAAACAAGCATATACCATGCAGCATGCAAACACGCATACACCATGCAGCATGCAAACAAGCATACACCATGCATGGAGCAAGCATGCAGCATGCAAGCAAGCATGCAGCATACAAGTGAGCATGTAACATGCAGCAGGCATGGTTTCTGTCACGGCTCCGGCGCTGCGAGGCTCCGGCGGACCCACACGAGCTTATCGTCGCAGATGGTATTCACGCTCACTAGCGCAGCTTTGGCTAAAGCCGGCCAGCCTCAGCCGCGCCGGCGAGCGTTAACACCGAACCGAACTGAATTTCGCGCGGAAAAGTTTCTAAAACATATTTTAATTTATTGAGCAATTTTTTTATTGTGGATTTTATTTTTGATATTTTCTAATAGTTTGCTACAGAATTCCCAGTATACATTTTTTAGGTAGGCTTAGCAAAATTTTGTTTAAGAATGATGAATTCCGCGACCTCGCCTCACTGTCTCAGGGTACCAGTTCTGTGCTGTGGCCCACAGTTTGTCCGGCATGCAGCAATCATGTTCTGCCCAGTCCCAATTAACTTGGGCAATCTTTTGAGCCACGTCAACTATCATTGTTTTAGAGCGCAGTAGTGTGTTTCCAACACGATCCGTTAATTTAACGCCTTGTTGGCAGACCCTAAGTTAGGACTTCTGCATGAAAGTTAAAGAACAAGTCTGTTCACCATAGGCTAAGACGGGAAGAATACACCTGTCCATTAGCCTGCGTTTCAGTGCCATAGGCAACTCACCCTTAAATAGTTCCTTCATGGCGCTCTTCCAGGCGTTTTCCGTTCGTCTTGTGATTTCTTTATCTTGCTTCGCCTGGAGAGAGACTACTTGGCCCAAGTGAAGGAATTCCTGGTGGTAATCCTTATTACTAAAAATTATACATATTTTATTGCTCGCGATCGGTAGAGGTAACTTCAAAACAGCCTCCATTTTTGAGATTTTTTGGATGTTAGCGTCGTGTTGATAATAAGCTGTTAACTTGAGAGTTTTAACATTTTATATAAAACCCGAGGTTATATTTACAATATAATTTAAACCCACCCGGGAAATGGGTTACTTACTTATGGCTCCTCGGGGGTTTTGAAAAGGAGATAATTTGTAATTAATTTCGGTGTGTTGCGATAGTTACGAAGGTAGTACAGACGCCAGCACATCAAGCTACCCGAAACTGTAAAATTTTCCCAATCAACTTTGAACCTTATGCTTTAGCGATAAAATTTAAAAACTATTCAAGAAATTTGAGAGATAATACTTTTTTATATCCGAACTAATATTTGAGTCGGTCTACTCGACCAAAGGTGTTCTAATTACTCCACAAGTCGGCGCACGCGCAGATGGTCCGTGGCAGTATTTTACAGATTGCTCCATTTTGCTGCTTCAAACGTAGCCGTCGTGAGCTTATCCGTTCAACCTCAAGGACAACAGATTGAAAGCAAGTTCGTAAAGAGACTAACTGAATATTTAGCTGTTCTGCTAGTCTCTTCATGAACTTGGACCTGCTTAAAATCTTTCGACAACAATATCACTATTCTACGCATCCTCCGCTCATCATCAGCAGATCCAAGTAGCAGCAGGGTCATCCCCGCTATTACGTTTATTATTTCTAGATTCACCTATGAACCTTGTAAAAATGTAATAAGATTAGTAATTACTCGTAATAATGGCAAAGATACACATAGATGATTTATAAATCATCATTCTCCTGACTTTATCCCAACTTATTTGGGATCGGCGCAAAATGTCTTTTTCTTCCAAACTTGTCTATTAGACGTCATCTCGGTAGTCACCCCCTTTCAAACCATATCATCATTCACACATTCCATCCATAGTTTTTTTGGTCTTCCCCTACTCTTATAGCCATCCACGTTCATACTCAAAACTCTGCGCATGACATTTTCCTCATGCCTCCGCATCACATGCCCATACCACAACAACCGATTTCCAAACAACTATTCAGTTACCGGTGCCACTTTCAAACTTCCTCATATGTACTCATTTCTTATTTTCATTTCTTAACACCACACATCCCTCTTAGCATTCTCATCTCTGCTGCATGCAATTGCCTTTCATTCATCCCTTTTGTGGCCCAACATTCTGATCCATACAAGACAGCAGGTCTAATCATGGTTTTATATACCTTCCCCTTAAATTTAAGGGGAATGCGGGAGTCGCAGATTGTTCCCGTGACCTGCCGCCATTTTATCCATCCAGTTTTAATTCTGTGCTTAATCGTCCGATCTACTTCGCCATCGCTTTGCACAAGTGAACCGAGATACCGAAAGTCGGAGCAGACTGGGAGAAGTGCGCCATCAAGCGCTATGGCTCCAGAACTGACCGCCGAAATCGCAGAACATTATATTCGGTTTTGGTTCTGCTGATTATCAAGCTAACATTCTCCAGCTTCTGTTGCCATTTCTCCAATCTGCTCTGGATCTCAGGTCCATCTTCACCGATAAGGACAATGTCATCAGCAAACAACATGCACCAGGGTGCCACCTCCTGGATGTCCGACGTAAGAGCGTCCATAATCAACAGGAAGAGGTAAGGACTTAAAACCGATCCCTGGTGCAAGCCTACAGCCACACTGAACTCGTCGGTATTGCCAGCAGCCGACCGGACGTAGGCACGAGATTGACTGTACATAGCACGAATTAACTCTACATACTTCCCGGGCAAACCTTTCTCTTCAAGTACCTTTCTTCTCAAGGATAAATACCTAGTAATATTGAAAATATTTGTAGTCTACATGATTCACGGTTGTTCCATTAAGTCCAAAGACAAATATTGTCAGTGGTAAAGTCTCGTATTCACTGCTCACTGGACAAATCGACACCAGTCCCTTGAAACGTTGGGTGATGTCGACCAACGTCTCTAGATATCTTGCCTCATGACCTTTATCATCGTTTTCGATGTTGCCAGACGTGTCGTGGGATGTCGCCTGACATATCTAGGGAAGCCTGTCCGGTCATTCTTCTTTATCGACATGTCACAAAAATCATAACACCGTTAATAAATAAAATGGCAAATGACCTAAAGACAGTAGGTACCCATATTACAGGGAAAAACAACATACATCGCCAAAAAAACTGACTTGAAACAAGGTAATACAATGAAATTCCCGCTATACCCGGTGTTTTTTCCCTTACAGCCTGAGTCGGTAGGTTCATCAGGTTGAATGGATTAGAATAGTTAGTTATCTTTGACATCTGATTATTTTTTTACGGTATGGACCTGTTCTTGACCTTGACCAGGTCTGATAGAAAATGATAGATGATGAGATCTGCGATGAAAGGAGCGTACCCAGAAGATGGCTGTTCACTCCTTTGAAGGCTTACAGGTTATAAGTGTTAGAGAATACAGACGCTGTTTGGTCAGCTACGATGGCAGAAATTTAGGGCAGTAACCTCCTCTTATTTCACCATCAAACCTCATGGACGATCGGTACAGAAACAAACCTTCTTGAAGTGAACAGACGTGTGATACCACCTCTTCACAAATCACTATCTTAATTAAAAGAAAACTACCAACATTATTTGTCACTCGGAGCAGCAATTTAAATATTTTTAAATTATTTTTACTTATCTATTATTTTGACAAGCGCGAAATGATTTTTACAAAGTAGGGACCTATTCCATCTTCCAGGAATCTCTTACTTGTTAAACGAGTACCTATCTTGTTCCCTCGTGCGAGAAACGAGTAAAAAACAAAATGGCCAGCATGACAAACTACGAACATAGCTAAAGTCTTATTTTTCAAAAAAATAAATAAATAGAGATTAGAGACCAGTCCTTAGCCATGTCGCGTGAAGACAGTAATGATACAATATTTTAAAAACACTATCTACGACCTGTTATATCAGATAACAGTGATAAAAATTGCATATAATGTAAAAAAGCATACACACTACTACTAGTGATGGCTTCGAAGCATTATTTTTATTCACTTTGGGGGGATTCAGGTATAAACTTATCTACTTTTCTTTGTATGCTCATAGTTATTTACGTAAAAAATTTATATTTTGGTACTATTCTTTAACATAAAATGTTGGAAAATCGGAGACGAACTTTAGATCTAAGAACGGCGGCAAAATTTTCGATAAGAAAAAATGTCAGTCTTAATGGAATACAATTTTTATTTGAAAACATATACATGCTTAGGTCAAAAGTCCATTGTTATCTATTTAGGGTAATTTTTCAACAATTCTAACACTGTCTCAAACCGCTACAGTTTTCCTGTAAAATATGGAACAATACAGAATGTAACTTTATACACTCTGTATAGTGGTCCATACCATCACGAAGCTGTCATCGACGCAATTGTTAGGAAACGAATTTTATTTACATGATAACTCGCTGATTATGGCAGTGCGCAATGTAACGCAGGCAAAACAGTTACAACTTCTTTTCGTTAAAAAACGTAACAAAAAAGAAACTTTGGCCGAAACATAATTATGTCCGTCTCCAAAAAAAATAGATTTATTCCGGTCTAACCCCCTGAGCCCCCCCTCCACCCCCCTCCTCGATCCCCTGCTAGTTCATCATCTGTTTTAAACTTTGTCTTATCCACTTATCGGCTTGATTGTTGACATAACCGTCCCGCATGATGAGAACCTCGTGAATGCCGAGAAAGATAAACAAATCAAGTATCTTGACTTGGCTCATGAGGTTGTCGACATGTGAGATGTGGACTCAGCGATCATTGTGCCGATAGTCGTGACAGCTAATGGTTTAGTAGCCAAGAGCCTCAACCAACACCTGAGAAGGCTCTCGTTGGGCAGCTGGATCAAGGGCTTGATTCAGAAAGCGGTACTTCTGGACATGGCCCGCATTTTTAGGAGGTTCCTCTCTCTGGAGCCCTGACCACCGGTAGCTTGGACCCTGTTCCCGATACCGGTGGGCTACTATTTTTTATAATTTTAATTTTTTTTATATTCTAATATTATTTTATTCTAATATTTTTTTTTATATTCTAATTATTTTAGAGCAGTGGTGGCCCAGTGGTAAAGGTCGCAACTTACGAGTTGTAGGTCGTAGGTTCGAACCCAGACAGGCGCATTACTTTGCGTAAATTATTTCATCTCCACTGCTCTCAAAACGGTGAAGGAAAACATCGTGAGGAAACCGGCATGTCCTAGAAAAAAAAATTCGAAGACATGTGACATCTACCAACCCGCACTGGGCCCGCGTGGTGGATTGCGGCCCACTCCCTCTCACAGAGAGGAGGCCTGTGTCCCAGCAGTGGGAACTTTATAGGCTGATTACGATTTCCTACTAATATTTGAAAATATAATTAATATGTATTCAATTGAATAAAGAAAATAATAATCCAAATATGATTTTAAAAATGTCATCAACAATTTCGATAATTTGTTCTCATCTAATCTGTACACGTCTTTAAGTTTTGGAGTAGATTAAAATAACATAAATTAATAATAATATAACACTTAAGCTATTTAATGCCTTCACGTTATAGTATTATCAATCAGCTTTGATATAAATACCCTTCACATACAACGATTTACAATCACTCGTCGTCGAGTAACTAACAGTATGCGTATCCTTGCTCTGCTAGCCCTTTGCTTCGCGGCCGTCGCAGGTATGTTCTTAAGAAACTTCGTTTTTTTATTTTTGTCAAAAAAACATTGGAAACTTTTATCAAGTTCTGATGTTTATTGTGGAAAAAATGCATGTTTTATTGTTTGTATTAATTTTCTGCTGAAACATTTCAATTAATGATAAAAGTACTTGGAACAGAATTTTAATTGAATCTTCTTCTTTCTAGCCGTCCCTTCCAATCCCCAGAGGATTGTCGGCGGTTCGGTCACCACTATTGATCAGTACCCCACCATCGCCTCTCTCCTGTTCTCATGGAACTTGAGCACATACTGGCAGGCGTGTGGTGGTACCATCCTCAACAACAGGGCCATCCTCACCGCTGCTCACTGCACTGTGGGTGACGCAAACAACAGATGGCGTATCCGTGTCGGCTCCACTTGGGCTAACAGCGGTGGTGTTGTCCACAACGTGAACGCGAATGTCATTCACCCACAATACAACGGCAACACTTTAAACAATGACATCGCCGTCTTGCGCTCTCCCACCACCTTCTCTTTCAACAACAATGTCCGCGCCGCTTCCATCGCTGGCGCCAATTACAACCTCGCTGACAACCAAGCCGTCTGGGCTGCAGGATGGGGCACAACTTCCGTAAGTTTATTGATTATTCCTCCCGTGTTTATAAAACCTCAATATGTCTTGTTTTGTTTGATCGGATATTAATATTTGCATATGTCTATATTGCAGGCTGGTGGCCAGTCCTCTGAGCAGCTCCGTCACGTCGAGCTTAGGAGTATCAACCAGAACACTTGCAGAAACAACTACGCTGTCCGTGGTATCGCTATCACCGACAACATGTTGTGCTCCGGCTGGTCCGGCGGTGGTCGCGACCAGTGCCAGGGTGACTCCGGCGGTCCTCTTTACCACAACGGTGTCGTTGTTGGTGTCTGCTCTTTCGGAATTGGCTGCGCTCAGGCTGCCTTCCCCGGTGTCAATGCTCGTGTTTCCCGCTACACCGCTTGGATCCAAAACAACGCATAAGAAGTGACTTAGTGGCAGTGTGCTTAGGGTTATGTTTTTCTAATAAATAAACTGTTAACCCACGCAATGTTTTAGTTTTCGTTACTTTCACAATACTTTGAAACTTAAGTTAAGTTTTAGAAAATAAAATGAAATACATAATTATTCATTGTCAAGATGAGGAACACAAATATTATTATAGGCTATGATTTTGACCAAACAGTAATAGTAAAATAAGTTGGATAACATAACTTCCAATTGTTGTTTGTCAGAAAAAAGACAAAACCGCTTTCAGACCGTTTACACTTTACCTATGACAGCAACCTCATAGTTCCAAAAATAAGGATCACTCAGTTTTAAAATCTGAGATAAAGTAACAGTGAACTGATTGTAAGTTATGGCTTGGTCTATTAGGAAACTCTTGGCGCGTATATTGGCCTGCTAAGACTATTTAACTGGGTTTAGAACCGAGCAGGGATCTTGACCGTACTTCCGGGATTGTCCTGATAGCCGTGGAATACCTCTCCACTCCTCATAAGCACCTCAGGACATGTTGCCCCTTGTCGCTATGTCACTATGTGCTAGCGACCGTTTCCGGGGGCCCATTATTGAGTGTGCAAGTCACCCCCTGCCATTTCATCCGTGTATATATAAAACATTGATCAGGCAGGGGTCATAGTTCTTCTATAGTTCTTGGTAACCAGTCCACTTCAGCCACCCAAACCCATAGTCCAACTTTTTATTTTTCCATATCCTACAATAGTCCTACAACAACCGGAGGTTATCCTTGGGTGCACTTGCATAGTGCAAACAGGGATAATCGTCGGACGGTGCCGCATTTCATTAAAATTTCCTAAGGGGCCTCTGCGAGATGGCTTCGGCCCCTCGTACGCTTTCCAAAGGACCGGGACCCCATGGTCCCGAGATATATAAATTCAAAATATAATAATAATAATTGTTAGGAGGTTCCTCTCTCTGGAGCCCTGACCGCCGGGTAGCTTGGCTTATAATTTTTGACGTTCAAAAGTGCCTTTAGTGTGCCTAATTGAAATAAATGATTTGACTTTGACTTGACTTGGACCCTGTTCCCGATACCGGTGGGCTACTATTTTTTATATTTTTAAATGTTTTTATTTATTTTATATGCTAATATTTAAAAATATAATTTATATGTAAATAATGAAATAAAGGAATAATAATAATAATAAGTTTTATTGATTCATAAACAAGTGTTACAAAATTTAGGTATGACACTGGATCCCGCACTAGGATACCCTGTGTCGCAGGATCCAGTCTCTTTCGACAGATTATATGAATTATTTAAGAAATGTTAACAAATGCAACGGTTTCATTAGAAATAATAAATTTAAACTTAGAACTAAAAGGTAACTAAATGCATGGGTGTAAGTATGTATGTGTTGAGTGTGAGTGTGTATGTGATGAGTGTAAGTATGTATGTGATGAGTGTGAGTGTGTATGTGATGAGTGTAAGTATGCATGTGATGAGTGTTAGCGTGTATATGATGATGAATACTTTATTTGTTGAATGATAAAAGATTTTCCGTTTCAGCATAATTAAGCCCAAACAGCCAATCCTGTACCTGTTTTTTGCACCGAAACTTGGTCAGGGGGTAGATATCAAGCTTTTTGTTTACTTTTTCATACAGGTATGGTCCAATACGAGAGAAAGCCTTATTGCCAAATTTAAGTTTGCAGAAAGCTCTGTTTCACTTAGGTTTTCTACGTGTGCGCTGGTCCGTTACCTCTGTGGCAGCTGCTGTTTTGTGAAATTTAAGTAGTACTGATAAAATGTATAGTTGGCGCACCGTAAGTACTCTCGTTTCTCGATATAACTTATCAGTGGGGTATCGGATTCCTAATCTATGAGAAACCTTAAGGATAGCCCTTTGCGCACGCTCAGCAGTAATTAGATAACTTTTACCAGCGAAGCCCCAAGATATTATACAGTAACCAAGCACAGACTGACATAAAGCCAGGTAAGTCATCTTGAGAGTATCTTTGTCAGCTACAGATCGAAGTCTCTTAAATATGTACAAAAGTTTCCTTACGCGCGAAGCAACCAATTGTATTAGCTTTCCCCATGTCAGGTGTTGGTCTATGCAAATACCAAGATACTTGATACTATCAACATTTTCAAAAACAGGTCAGCTGCAGCTACCTCCAAGACTATAATTGCATTGATGGGATTTGAGTGCAAATTGTTTAGGGGCAGCTGTTTTTATGCTTACAGAAAAATTTACTACCTTTGTTTTTTGAACATTAAGGGTAAGCAGATTGTATTGCAGCCAACTGGTAACCTTATGCATTCCAGCCTCTGCGGCACTATAGGTTTCCTTCCAAGAGTCGCCGTGGAAAATAATGGCTGTATCATCAGCGTACGCAGATATTTGCGCGTTGTCCAAATTGAGTGAGCAGAGACCATTAACGTACAGGAGAAACAAGGTGGGACCAAGGACACTACCCTGGGGCACTCCATATTCCACTCTCGCAAAGGTGCTCTGAAAATCACTCAGGCAAACCTTCTGTTCACGTTCGGAAAGATAGGAGGTAAACCATTCCAATGCAACGCCCCTGACACCTAAGCGTTCCATCTTCTTGATCAATATGGGCCTTGACACGGTATCAAAGGCCTTGGCAAGATCAAGAAAGACGCCGGCACACTTTTT
Organism: Hydraecia micacea; assembly: GCA_914767645.1. Taxonomy (NCBI): domain Eukaryota; kingdom Metazoa; phylum Arthropoda; class Insecta; order Lepidoptera; family Noctuidae; genus Hydraecia; species Hydraecia micacea. The sequence continues at coordinate 16,050,797 of OU611776.1, forward strand.
GCCTTTGTCAAGGTTATCAATGACATGATCCACCAACTTCGAGACTGCGTCCTCCGTTGATCTGCCATTTCGAAAACCGTACTGGTTGGCCGATAGCAGTTGCTTCTTTTCTAGGTACGCTAATAGTCTCTTGTTCACCAGCTTCGCCAGTATTTTGGACAGGGACGTAAGAAGAGATATAGTAATTGTAATTGGATGGAACTGATGCGTCTCCAGCTTTGTAGATTGGGCAGATATTAGCTGTTTTCAACTGGGCTGGAACTACTCCTGTCGACATGCTCAAATTGCATATGTGTGAGATGGGAACGGCTAGAAAATGTTGAGCCAGTTTAAAAACACGATTCGGAATACCATCCCAGTTGGGCACAGCCATCCGGGTGATTGCTAGCTGTGTGAACTGCGGACAATAACTGGCCTTGGTTGGAACTGGTAACTTCATGCGACTTCCAGTTGGCGAAATCAGAGTTACGAGTATATTAGCGTTTTGAAATATTTTACTGAATGAGACGGGATTTTTTTAAACTAATTAGGTAGGTACCAGTCTCATTTGTGGCGTAGGTTTTTTACAGTTTTAGTTAAATATAAATTAATGTAATAATAGGACAATTCGTAGATTGGTTCAATAGGTTATATTGATCTTGTAGTGCTTTAAATATTCACCTATAGGTATAACATATCATTAAAAATAACTTTCCTTCTTTTTCTTGAATTGTTTTTAATGTAAAAAATCATTACGAGCGTTCCCGTAAAATTGTTTATGTGTGCTGAAATACCAAAAGCACACGGACAGCAGCCACTTATTTTGACATCCTGTGATTTGTGTTCGTAGCAATCTTGATTCGTAGCAAAGCTCGTAGCACGTCGCTACGAATCTCTCAACTACGCGGTTCATTCAAGAACATAGTTAGCAAAAATTAAGTTGTTCTATTGAATTCTCTTTGTACAGAATTTCAAAGAAATTACCAGAAAATAGTTTTTTTTTTAACGAGCGTTTATTAGTTTTTAATAAAAACGAACTAAAAGTTAAACAACAATTTTATTGCGATTGGAAATAAACCGCAGTTTTCAAACATAAGCTTATTACACCCTCTTTTTTTTCTCTCCTGTTGTTAAAGCGAGTTGTAGGTCGTAGGTTCGAACCCAGACAGGCGCTTTACTTTGTGTAAATTATTTCATCACCACTCCTCTCAAAACATTGAAGAAAAACGTAAGGAAACCGGCATGTCCTAGAACCAAAAATTCGAAGACATGTGACATCTACCAACCCGCACTAGGCCCGCGTGGTGGATTACGGCCCACTCCTTCTCACAGAGTGGAGGCCTGTGTCCCAGGAACATTATAGGCTAATTATGTATGTATGTTATGTATATTGTTAAAAAAAAAGCTTGTAAAAGACACAGAGTCACCGACTTTCAGCATAAGCAAGCTGAAGTCTCGCCGTGCCATCTCGCCGCGATGATATCGTCGTGTGGAGACACTTTCTAAGAGAGTGTACGTGGCACAACGATAATATCGCCGCGATTCTCTCGCTCGTGGAGACGGTCCCTTAGGCAAGGCGCAAACAAGCCACTGGCCACAACCACCGGTGTCTTTCGCTTTTTGCTGCGCTGTTGAGAACTGGTGTAGCGAGTGGCCGCCACACGTGTGCGACGAATTCATACAGAACGTATGAAAAAGTGTCTGAACTGCTTGTTTAGCCTAACGCTATGTAGGTTCGAACTGAAGTCGCCGCTGGAGTGACATACCTGTAACAATAAGAAAATAATATTAAGGTGGATAATTGTCTGTCTCAACGCTGCTGGTTCGGATATTACAAGAGTCATGCCATTGACCCTGTTTATTAATTTAGCAATTTAGGAACCCTGTGTTTGGTTGAAGTCAGTATGTAGAAAGTAAGAAAGATTTATTTTTGCACTGTTGAAGATGAGAACACCTAATTAAATATATATTTGTCTTCTTTTTGAAAATTTTGTACGGAACTAAAAACTATAATTTTATTAAATTCACAGCATTTCACTGTAGGACAGTAGGCCACTCCCATGTGAGCCATTTAAGCATTATACCACAAGCAATGAACCATTACAATTTTAACTGACGAAATAAGGGCGATTATCGCATGACTTCCCCTCACAAGAGCGAGTCATAATCACTGCTTTGATGTTATAAGTGGTATTTACGTGATGAATTATTTAACTTGTTTCAGTCTAACTTTCCATCTGTTGTGGCTTGCTTGACGAATGCCAATGTCAGCGGCGGAGACACCCGAACGGTGGCGGAAACAGCCGACAACCTGGATCGATTTTTCTAGTTTAGCTTACCGCGGTTCATGGTTGTATGCTGGCGTTCTATTTGTGGCAGTAGTTTAAGGCTATTATAAGGACAAATTCTGCCCTCTATTTCGATGTACAATGCCAGGGTTTGTAGTCGATGTTCGATCGTAAATATACCATTTGTTTATTACCATGATTTATTTCTTTGTTTAATCTAATCTGTTGATGGTATCGTTTAATTTGACTTGTGTGTATTCGCATTGATAGTTAGGGAATAATACTTTTCGGCAGTTTTGGTATCGCTTGCATTTTTATCTAAACATTGATATCATCATTAATGACCTGATATCTAGATACAAACTATACGCCTTACGTTTATATAGATTGAGTTAGACTGTTGCCATAATAATAATAAGAGTACCAGTATATTTATGTCCCACTGGAGGGCAAAGGCCTCTCTTCTCATGGCATGACCATTGATGAGCCTACCGTTTGTTCTCAGTTATTGAAGTGAAAACTTAGACGCGTTGGAATTTTTTTGAGATGGGAAAAAACCATTGAACTCGCGACACTGTTACCGACACCGCGCTACATTTGGATGTGTTCGGCTGTCCTCGGGATGTACTCGGTTTTAATGTATTTCCGATATTATGTCAGTGAGCGATGGCAAAGTATTCTGTTTGTGTTTTGTTTATATGACGATTAAAAAAATACACACGTAATTGTTCAAGTTTTCACTTCTGTCGGCACTCCCGGAGTGCCACTATTTTTTTTCTCTGATTTTGCATCACTGTCCAAATCACAGTGATCTTTATTCTCATTCTAATAAGGTTGCTGTTATGTTGCTGCTATGAGATATAATCTATTTGTCAAAAATCTGTTGTTTTACGACTTATGCAAGGCCCTCCTGTGCATTTCATGCTTCTAGTACAGCCTTATAATAGCGAAAACGAGCACTAAGGAAGAACTTTTGAAAATTCACCCCCTTAAACATATCAGCCAAAAGTTCAATTCTGTCTACAGCTGATAATTTTAATGTCTGATCGTGAAATTAATCTTGACACGCAATAACCAATTATCGCGTACGCAAGCAGCGATTAATAATGCTTAGATATGGATCGACAAATAAGTTTTACAGTTATCTTATATTTTTTATTTTATTTTGTCACAATAAGAACCTGTATTAATGATAACGTCGTGATTAGTCTGCAAAGTGATGATTTGCACAACAGAAATAAGCCAAATGACGTACGATACTATTTTTACCATTAGGTATACTGACTTAAAAATTAGTCTTTCTTATGAAACAAGCGAAGAAGTCATGGTACAATTTTCGACCTGGATTTCCTGGTAATTGACTTATGCTCGGTTCTTTTAAATAAAAACGAATTGTTTTGCTTACCAGTGGTAACATTTCTTATAGAATAGAATGTAAACTTTATTTCAGACAGGAGTGCATAGGGTTAGTAACAATTTTACTTAAATTCTCGTGTTAGAAGGTTACAGATACAGATAAACAACTAAAATTCAGTGTGGAGCTGCATCCACCTCCGTAACATCGGGCAATCCCACCGATCTGCGAACACACTGAGAATACTGTTGGTGCTGCCGCGAACACGCGTCATCAGGGATGCACATCTATTCCTAAATGGCGGCAAAACCATTAATATTGCTATCCGCAAATATCCCTGATGCACTACAACGCCACGGCAGCCGCAGCAGTACTGTCAGTGCATTACTATTGAACAGGTAGATCGCTGTATGCTCGCTGAGTGAGGTTGACCTGAGGCTGCACGTGTAGAAGGACTGACAGCAAGCTTTGAATTAGCGTTACTTTAACTGGCTTTGTGCATCGTGCAAACTTGCGGACCAGAATGTTACAACGGATAGCCAGTGACCTACGTTCCCTTTCAATGTTACAATTGTCTTTTAAATCTTCAGTGAGCCAGTGGCCCAGATACTTCAGCTTGTCTATTCTTCGCAGGGGTTCTCCACACAGTGCGACATGTGGAATACATGAATATGTCGCACTGCCTGCTTTAAAAACCATTAGTTTGTTCTTTAAGCCCGTGAGTCTGGGTGAGCTGAGCCCCCCTGCCTCACCCCGCACTCCAACCGATACACGTCCGAGTGCGAGTCTACCCTCCACTTCACGCTATTGCTTTGACTACTATACCAGTACTTGAATATTGACACTATTTCAGATGGTAACTCAGTCTCACATTCTAGTTTACACCACAAAACATCTTAACATACGAGATCCTTGACAGATCCAGAAAACAAGCAAAAATAGGAGTCTTCCTGTCTGTGTAGTATTGAACAGTCCGCTTGAGGCACATGATTGCACTCTCATTTGACAGCCCAGAGTCCAGACCTAAAACAGAACTGGGCATCATGTAGTTCGAGGTGTTTAGCCAATTGCTTGTCAAGCAGACTGTCTAAAACTTTTGCTATGACAGTGGCCAGAGAAACGGGCCGACCCCAAGCGCATACGTTCTTAAATATTTCCGTCAGGGTCCGTTCAGGGTCTCCAAATCTGAATTTCTGATCAGGAAACCGTACGTATGCGGCCAGCCTTAAGCTGATATCACGAAAACAACAAAAATATTTAAAGAATAAAACTCGTATGCGATTGGCACGCTTATTTATCGCTTGGATTGGAATAATAATAATTTTAAATAGTTGCATATTTGAAATTGTGAAACATGTTCTAATTATTTATTTAAGGCATGTCAAACACGAGCGAAAAGTGTATTGAACTGTGAAAAGTCCATACAAGACGTGTTCAATCTGCCTAGCCTTTTCCAAAATATGTTGGAGTCGGCTTCCAGTCTAACCGGATGCAGCAGAGCAACAGCCGGATGGAGCGAGTGCCTACCTGACCTCTACAACCTAGTTACTGAACTAACCCGATACACCTTGGTAAGACTGGTTATCAGACTTTTGGGATTTTTTGGTAGTTAGACGCCGTTGGTCCCGGCTGTCATTCGACAGCCGCCTTTTTAGCCTTCCGTAACGACTGTCAAATATCTATGAATGACAGCCGGGACCAACGGCTTAACGTGCTTTCCGAGGCACGGATCCGAGGAGTATCGATATGTAATAGATGGCCCATCTACGAACCGACTGAGACAAGAGTAGCTTAACCTTCAATAGACTCGTGCGGCTGTTATCATTTAAGTAAAGTACTTTGTTTATACAATAAACTTCTAATCTTTTTGAATCAGGGATTAATGACTGAAAACTAGTCTATTGATTAAGCATTAAATTAGTCATCGTTATGAGATGACGAACATTGAGGTGTCGAGGTTTGAAGAAAGTTTTAGATCGGTCGAAATCCAGACACTCTCAGGAAAAGAAGTTAGCTATGAAAAGTTAAGTCTGGTACCTGGTTTATTCCGTAATGATGATGACAGGTGATGCTAAACTACTTATTTATATTGAGTTTAATTAAATCTGCACATATGGCCCTCCAGAATAATACACTCGTACCTACAATAACGTGACCATTTTTTTTTTGTCAGAGCGGGACGCTTGCGGAATTAAACAAAAAAAAAAACTTATTTTACTAGGCATTTATTAAAAACAGCCTAATTTATAAGTAATAAGGTAAATTAGTTCTTAAGGTTCCACCTTTTATTGCGGTAGACCCGTAACGGCTACCGAGTGTGGTTTTGTTGAGCAGATTTATTGTTATAAATATACAGTGATTGAGATAGTTTGTTGTTTCCTTATCTTTCGACACCAAACCACGGAGAAAAATTTATAAATGTAACACTATAGCCTATTATAACTACTCGTATATGCAAGTTCGTTATGCTAGTACGAAGACTCTATTTCAAGAACACACAATATTGACTTTATCGACCTTCGACGTTCTCACATAGCCTTGGATCGACGTGCGACGTAATAAAGACCCTGAAACATTACCACGGTCAATTTTATCGATAAACCATCAGTGAATTCATGCCCGTAATAAAAGTCAGTTAATTTGTTTTCCTAAAATCAAATGAAATCAAAAATGTTTATTTGTTAGAATATGGTACAATAGATGTTACAATATTGGTTGCAGCATATCCTGCCATAATATGGTTTACAAATATTTCTACAATTATACGGCCAAGATCTGATTACCGGTAGAGATGTTCATAAATCGATCTCGATGGGGTGTTTCTTCTTTAATTTCATCACCACTGCTCTCAAAACGGTGAAGGATAACATCGTGAGGAAACCGGCATGTCTTAGAACCAAAAATTCGAAGACATGTGACATCCACCAACCCGCACTGGGCCTGCGTGGTGGATTATGGGCCACTCCCTCTCATAGAGAGGAGGCCTGTGTCCCAGCAGTGGGAACATTATAGGCTGATTATGCTATGCTAAGGTAAAATTAAGACAAGAGAGGTTTATGATGATTTTTGATGATCTAAAGAGGTCAATCGTCGAATCCGACGCAACTGGGCAGCGTTCGGGAAGCTACGTAATATCTTCTCGTCTCATATACTACAGTGTCTCAAGACGAAAATCTTTGTCCAGTGCGTGTTGCCAGTAATGATCTAAGGCACTGAAACACTCACCTAATTAGAAAACTGCAAGTCACCTGAAGGGCAATGGTTACGCTTGGAGTTTCCCTAATTTCGAATCGGAAATGAGGAAATGCGATGGGAGAACCAAGGTAACTGCCGGAAGGAGCCGGCATTAGGAATTGCCGAACTTAAGTGGCAGTGGGCAGGGCACATACTCGCAGGATAGATGGCCGATGGGGCCGGAAGGTTCTGGAGTGGCGACCGCGTACCGGAAGACGTAGTGTTGGAAGGCCTCCCACAAAGTAAACCGATCTGATTCAGTTTGTATTTCAATATTGTAAGTTACTTATATAAAATCTATCATTTGATTCAAGTTTGCTTCTTTAGAAAGCCAATGAATTTAAAATAATCTTATCTGCTGTCATAATAAACATCCTGAAACTAATCAACTAATCATCAAATATATTTTGTTGTTTGATAAATAGGTGCTTATTAGGATTATTAATTGATGGATCGGTGTAATCAAATATAATACACACATTAGTATGTAAAACCACGTGCAGCGTGACTTATTAGAATCTTTATCTACACCCATGATATAAATCCTCTATAAAAGTTTCTGAAACAGTTAGCTTATTGCCAACACTAAAACAACCAGTGTCATAGTAACCATAATATCATCCAAACTAGTGTTATAAAAAGTCCTTTCAAAAAAAGAATAATGTCATGCACGCGCGTTTCACTACCACAGCGCCTTAATCTAAAAAAGAACTTATAGGTTATTCAAATTCACGTCGTATCCCGCCGGCCGCCATTTTTGTTCGATATTAGTATTACAAAAAACTGTTTCAGAACCTTTTATAGAGGATTCATATCATGGGTGTAGAGTAGATAAAGCTTTCACTGCAAAACTCCAAGTTGCCCAATTATCTCTACCAGTGAGTTTCTCAATTGATATCAATGAACTGTTCGCCATTTCTAACAGTATTTATCTGAAATAAGCTAAACTCATGCCTGTAACAAAATGAGGTTATGCATGCGGTTTTTCACAAACTTTTAAAATACTGTTTAGATTGCAAAGATAACACTATACGGCAGGTTTGGGGCGGCCCATAACCTAATCATAGTGCACCGCGGTGGTTTTAGCCGGTAAGAGTCCGGCATGCCCCTCTGTCCCCCCTACGATAGAGGAAATCCATGAGGATTTCCACCGCGCAACAAAAAAAAAGGCGTCCATACTTTCAACAGTTCAACAAAATAAATGACGCAATCAACGTGGCAATCAATTGTCATTTTATGTGTATTAAGCAATTATTTAAACAAGTCAGTAGAATTAACTTACTTGGACTTAGAGAATTGTCACAGAATTGGTTCGATCCCCAGCATAGCTATTCACAACCACTCGATACGCTTCCGTACCGTATCGAACATCAATCAATGTTTTCGTAGGAGTCCTCTAAGCGCTGTTCACAAGTCCAAAACCCGGAAATTTTGTCAGTTTAAATCAAATAGACGCCCGCTATTCTTCCGACAGCTGTTTGCTGTTGGGGCAAGTCAAATCAGGTTATCGAAATGTGTCATTTTCGATACGATAGCCTGTCGTATGGTTACGAATAGCTATGCTGGTCAAACAAAGCGTCATTAGGTTTTTCTATTAGGAATATCTCACTAGCAGCCCACAGTCTGGATTTGTGCCCGTTTGATGGCAATTGCCCGCTCTCATTATTAAATACGACTTCAACTTCAACATAACTGGCTTAATCTGGGTGTACTTCTGCCTACTCGTTGGGAAAAAAACAAGCGCGAAGTTGTGTATTAAAGTTCCTTCTTAAACAAATTCTTAACGAGAACGATCAAAAGCAATTAGGAAACAGTGGTATTTGAAACGGTACCATCAAGTAGAGGAGTTCGTTCAACAATCGGGCCCGAGCTACGGTACGATACTATGTAGTTCGCAACTGCAATTACTTTGGTCTCGTTAAGACCATAGTTTCATGGTGGCGGGACGAACCATGTGGCACGGAGTTTCCATTAAAATAGAAGCGATATTAACTTGAAAAACACGGAATATCAGATACCGTTCAGGTGTAGATTTATAGACGAATGTTGCTCGCGACTACGTCTGCGAGTATTTTGTATTTCACAATTTTTTATACAAATATCCAGGATGAAAAATAGCATACCTACGTCCGTCTCCAGGTCGGTTACGAGGTTTAGGTTTAAAAGTACAAATGATAACTGATTTTATTTCTGTAAGTAGGATTGTACAAATACTTTCACACGTCAATCATATTTTAAAAACTAAATGAGGTCGGCGTTTCCTATCTCACTACAATGAGAAGAAAGGCCGAAACAAACTCAGGGGTCATACAAATATGGTGCTGTTCCGCAAACGATGAGACATTTGACATCATGTCCTGCGTTGCGTTCATCATCATTTCAGCCGAAAGACGTCCACTGCTGGACATAGGCCTCTCCCAAGCACCTCCACTTCGACCGGTTCTGTGCTTCTCGCATCCAACGGGTTCCTGCGGCCTTTACAAGGTTGTCGGTCCACCTTGTGGGAGGCCTTCCAATGCTACGTCTTCAGGTACGCGGTCATCACTCCAGAACCTTTTGGCCCCATTGGCCATCTGTTCTGCGAGCAATGTGCGCTGCCCACTGCCACTTAAGTTTGGCAATTCTTCGGGCCTGTCGGTTACCTTGGTTCTCCTGCGGATCTCAGCGTTGCGATCACTTAGGAGGAACTTTTGGGATTGGGACAATGTCCAACTCGTCTCTACAAGTTCTGGGTTGATAATTTAGATTGCCATCGACACGCGAAGAAGCAGATCATTATAACTAATCAGCTAATAATGTTTCTACATTAACTGGTGGATCTCAGGCCTCCTCTCTGTGAGAGGGACAGTCCCAACAGCTATTTGCTGAATTTAATTGTTTTCGGATTCTAGAACACACCGATACTTCACGATGACGTTTTCTTCGCCATTTTTAGAGCACGGCTGATTATTTTTGTATCTGCATGACTATTATTTTTCTTATCATCATATTATTATTATTTGTGAAGCAGACACCAATTAAAAAAAAAACAGGACAAATATTAACAGTTTTCAGTGCCTATTATCTCAGGTTATAATATTAGGTTAGATATAAATTTATCATCAAGATTGAGGTAACGATAAATAAATAGTAAAAAATAATGATTATAACTGCATTCGTCACAGTTTTTACTACACTAGCTTTTGCCCGCGGCTTCGCCCGCGTAGACCTCCGAAATTATTCCACGGGAATGATAAGATGTTCGGGACGCGGGATAAAAGTATCCGATGTGTAAAGCCAGGTTATAAACTATCTGTGTTGCAGTGGCGAAGGATGAATTTATGACAGAGGTAAGCCGGAGCAAAAAAAAAATCCAAAAGAAAATTTCAATGATGAATTGACTATAGAGTGACCTTATGTTCTGAACTTTCGAAGGGAAGCCGGTGGGAATCGAGTTGTATGGTACCTTCGCCACTGCTGTGTTGTTAATTTCATCCAAATCCGTTCAGCCGTTTTTGCGTGATTGAGTAACCAACATCCAAAGATACAAACCTTTTTCTGAAATCTTTAAAATCGTCGTCATGTCTCAGTCAATTTACACAAAACCTTTAATAAATTATACACTTATAAACCTTCCTCATGAATTACTCCAGCCATTCGTGAAAACCGTATGAAAATCCGTTTCGTGGTTTTTGAGTCTGTCGCGTTCACGCAGACAGACAGACGCGGCAGAGGGGACTTTGTTTTATATAATGTAGTGATATTTAAATGTTTCGATAGTTTAATGTCTAAAAAGTATGTAAGTAGGTCCACATATTATAAAGGACATCAGACCGCAATACAAAATACATTTGGTCAACCCTTTTATACAGATATCGGATACCGTAAGCGACGTCCAAGAATATACAATAAATCAATCATGAACAGCCCTGGTAAAAAAATAAATTATCTAAAATGTCTACGCCACAAAATATTAGACCCATGTGAAAGATATTATGTCCCCTAATAAAATTAATTTAGTTTTTGAACAAAAAGTTTGGCTTAGTAGGGCTTACAGGACCTAAACGCAAAAAAAAACGCAAGTTTTAGAAACAATAAAAGTATATGATCGACTGCAGTAAACAAAACCAAAAAAATATAGCTCATATCGATACCTCTGGGCTCAAAGGACGAGTTATGCGAACATAAATGTAGGGAACAGCTGATTTTTTTTCGCGATTTCAGGTTTGGTTCCATATTAAAAGTTCTTCATAATGATGAGTACAATGACCCCCTAGAGTTATGGGATATAAAAAAACACGTTGTATAAACACTGCATAATAAAATGAAAATCAAGCAATTTTTATATGTGTAACATTAATCTTATTCGTACAGAAGGCTGGAGCCGGAGCCATTTTTCAACATTGAATAATTTTATTTATTTAGGTCGAATCACGGTCGTCCCAAACCTTAATGAGGAAACATTTTTCTTAGAATTTTCTTTATTATCCTTTTTTTAGTTCAAAGGAACTAATTGCTTTATATTGGTAATGAGGGGCTTTATTGAGGAGGAAAAACATTTTATTTTAGGAAAAATAATTTGTTGTTCGTTTAGGAGGCCCATTATTAAGGTGATTAATTTCTTTGGTAAGCAGTCGCCTTCATGAAGCGGTGGTCACTCACTCTTCCTTTGGTCATCCATGTTTGTCCTTTCTTTGGCATTGTTCTTCGAGTCGTTGAGCTCCTTAAGTTCTGAGTTGATCTACACGATTACTGACAAACGCGGGCACTGACTGGGTGGGTTCACTCAAATTTGTTTGTTCTTTCCTCAAAAGACCTTCTCAGACACTAACCTCCTGACCAAGATTATGGCTGGACTTTAAAAGAGACTGTGGTCTGTGACCTCTGAGTTTGCATCGGACTTTCTTTCGGAAACACCATCTCATTCAGTTTTCAACATCATTTATTTTTGACCTGTAAAAGTGTTTTCTTTAAACATATTATAGAAATAAGCATCATTTCGTTTCTTATTTACATTATTATTAAGTAATTAAGAACAAAGTTATGTGTGTTACAGCTTACTTGTTGTCCTGATAACCCCTCAAACTAAGCTAATTATAGAACTATGGCTCTATCAGGTCATCGTTTCCATAAATACTTAGTGCAACAGGTAAGGTTTATACGACCTTTTGATACACAGCCGAAATATTAGTAAAATCAAACAATATTAGATCACATTTCAAGAACTTACTTAAGGGGCTTACAGGACCTAAACGCAAAAAACGCAAGTTTTAGAAACAACAAAAGTATATGATCGACTATAGTAAAAAAAATCAAAAAAATATATGATATTCTTCAAGATAAATGCTAGGAAGATAGTGTGTTGAAAACATAATACAACTTATTTGGTACGATAAAAAAAAATCATGAAGATACCTCTAAAAACTTTATTTTTACAACAAAAATCATACTAATATATATACAATCAGTATGATTTTTTGTCAGATTATTCTACAAGCAACATACTAAAACTATAGTGTTTTAGTTTTTTTGTCCAAACACTAGATTTTTCGTAAATCGTTAATTGATTCATATTTTGCAATAAATTACCAGCGTTGTGGCATCGCGCTTCTCTTTCTTTTCTATGCAGTCCGACAAAGACCGCGCTTTAGGTCATGTAGTCCTCTTAAATCTTAAAAGTTTAAAACTCCAACTGCAGTTCAAAGCAATAACAGGTAAACCAAACAGGTCGAAACCACGTATCGTAGCGTAGCAAACTTTACTAACCCCCTCCCCTTCATCGTTCGCGTATCAGAGCGAACGGCGAAGTTACAGAACTTGCACAAGTACCTACTGAATTTAGTTTGAAAACTTCACTCGCATTGCCCGGGATTATATCGATACCTCTGGGCTCAAAGGTCGTAAAGGACAAAATGCGACTTTTCAGGAGAAGCAAAAAACGAAAAAAAAAAAAATATATTTGCTCTAACATTTTTGTTTCTTGAGCTATTTAAATGAAACCTAAGAAGAAAGTGTTTAGAATTTATAGTATTCTCTAGGGCAGTGTTAAAAAATGACCCTACTGCTGTATTTACCGAGATAGATTTCCTTTACGACCATAAATTTAAAAACAAACGTCCTTTACACCCTTAAAATTTTCATCCTATGATGAACCTAAGGGCGTAAATGTACTTTACTGCACAAAACTAAACAAAATAAGGAAATAATCGACAAGTGTAATAATTTTTAGGTTCTTAAAGGACCACCCGCTAAGGTATTCTGAAAGGATAAATTAATAATTAAACTTAAATATTAAATGGATTATGTAATTTTGTATGTATTTATGTGTATACTACTGTAATTTCTTTACAAATATTCGTGAAATAACATAATTATACAAATAAAACGTGCATTTTTGTAATCAAATTGAGATCGTTTATTTGTAATTGAACACAAAGCTCTAAATCTTTAAATTATAAATGAATATTTTTAATACGTTCACCAATACTGCTGAGTGTGCCCGCCTGCTGGCTGTGGGTGATTGGGAGTCGGGCCTCTGGCTTGAAGCGCTACCGTCACCCAACATAGGCACTATGCTGCGTGACACCACATTCTGGCTCGCTACATGTTTGCGTCTGGGCGCTCCTTGCGGAGCTCCACATCGCTGTCAATGCGGTGCAGCAGTCGACTGCCTCGGACACCATGGCGTATCTTGCAGCGAGAGCGCTGGTCAGATGGCACGGCTCGCCAGCATTAACAACATCATCCGTTGGGCTCTTGTCACCGTCGGGGTGCCCGCTGTTTTAGAACTCAATGGCTTGGCACGCGACGATGGGAAGAGGCCAGATGGAATGACCATAATGCCTTGGAAGTTGGGTAGGCCTTTGGTGTGGGATGCAACCTGTGTCGACACCCTCGCTCCATCCTATCTTCCTAGCACGGCGGGCTATGCTGGGGCGGCTACTGCAGGAGCAGAAAACCTCAAACAGCGCAAATATAACAACCTTATTGGGAGCCATAATGTTTGAGCCGTTTGGGGTTGAAACTCTAAGGCCTTGGGGTCCGAGTGCTTATCGAATATTTCGAGACATCGCCAAGCGGTTGGTTGACTCTACGCGTAACCAGAGAGCTGGCCTATTTTTAGCCCAAAGAATAAGCATTGCCATCCAACACGGTAATGCTGCCCTGCTAGCCTTTTGGGCACTTATCCTCTTGACAGCGATGCGGACGAATTTTTTTAAATGAGCTCCTGTCTTTACCTTTAAAAACAGAATCTGTTTGATGAGATGATGAGTAAACACCCCTCTGAGCAGTTGGATGGGGTGGTTTTTTAATCCTGGATCTGAACAGTCATTGTGGCAGCGTCGTACAAACATCTCAATGCCCGCACGCGATCTGACGGCTGGAACTCAACAAATCTCTTGGCGAGACAGTTCGTGACGACCCTCGAGAGCAGCTTGGATACGTGGTTCAGAAGTGAGATGGGTCTATAGTTCTTCACCGAGGATTTTTTTGAAGAACAGAACCACCGCAGCTCCACGCCTCGGGCATTATACTCTCTTAGATGACAGAATTAATGAGACTTGCTAGTCTTTGAATTATTGTATTTCTTTTTTTGGATCGTTTTCTTGTAGGTTTGGGTTTTTTTGTTTCAATATCTTCATCTATATCGTCACTTCTTTGATCTTAGTTAGATCTTGTAGTTTTGAGTCAGTGTCAGTGGCAGACGGCCCACCGGGTGGAAAGATTAAGTCCGACGGGACGGCGGATGGCTTGAGCATCCTCAGCTCACCCCCGGAGTGAACACAGCGCGAGAGTCGGCTAACTGTCTTTTAGCTAAGTAATGAAGCTTAGCTGCTTTATTGCAAAATTATATTTTTTTTTTACCGTTTTCATTAAACAGGCAATTATAATTATATATTTTTTTACCGTTTTCATTAAACAGGCATTATATTCAAGAAAAGTATTATGGGAATTAAATGCTTAACTAAAATAGCGTTAAGGGCGGGTAACTGCAAATAAGTTAAGTTTTTCACTTAAACTTTTCTTTAAATGCTTAATTATAAAGTAGTTATAGTCCTTTAGCGTCTTTATAGTCAAGAAAAATCAGATAACGTACTTGTAGAAATAATCATCACATCGGACAGTTAAGGTATTTTAAAGTAGGTACATTAAGCGAAAAAGTGTCGGTTAGATGCTTTCAAGTGATGGAATCATCAGAAATTATGTTACTTAACGGTTTAAAATATTTTCATATCTTTGGAACTATTTATTATTGTTAAAATGTTTCTTAGACAGAAAGATAGCGAATTTTGAACTTTGTCACATTCTATTAAAAAGTGAAGATTGACCATTTGAGGGTTAACGGTTTTCTACTTCGTACTTTCTAGAATACTAGTTATTTACAACCTAGCCAATAGAGGAGGCTATTTATATTTAAGTAATGTACAACGAGTATTAGAAACAATTTAATAAGGTAGGGGTTGAAAGTTTGTGTACAGAAATCAAATTCTACGATAATTATGAAGTGGATACCTAAACTTCAACATCTTGTAATTTCAATAATCGTTATAATACATTTCACAAAATTGTGAGTTAGGTAATAGTTTTGTGAAAATTATTTAATTTTTATTAAGTTAGGTAGTAAGTTTAGATTAAATTCGTTGTTTTATGAATATTCTAGGATTTATGGGACAATTCCTCACTTACGTTTATATATACGCCCTTAGTGGAAGCAAAGAATTAAAATGAAACTAGGTAGTAAAGGACACTTGTATTTTTTTTATTTTAAATTGTAGGGGTGTACAGGACAATTTGCAAAGACGATGTCCTTTACATCCAAATTTTTGAGGGACTTATATTAACCACCTAAGGTGGTATAAGACAATTGTTATTTTTTATGTATTTTACACCCAATAGTTGTTTTATACTTTGCTTTACTACCAAAATGGGTTCACTCTGGTAACTAAGTGTTATTTACATCCATATTTTCACGGTAAACTTTGTTTAACGTCTCAAATTATGTGGGTCGTAAAGGCATTTTTTTTGCGAATTTCGTAAAACGGAATATACAGATCGATAGGAAATTAAAAACTGAGTATAGGAGTATCAATAAGTCATTTTCGCCCAAATGTCCTTTACGACCTTTGAGCCCAGAGGTATCGATATATCACATATTTATGTTCTCTTTTTGGGTCAGCCGGGTTGTTAAGTCTAGTGCATTGGCACTGCTCAGTTGCATCTTGAACTAAGTTATCGAAAACTTATTTCTTTGGTCCTTAAATGCAACTAAGTAAGATACCTATAGCTTGGCGGCGAGATGGGCGGACGATATTGTTGCCATCGCGGGTAAAACTTGGATGAGGCTGGCACAGGAGCGCGTGGAGATTGGCACAAGTAAATAGAGGCATATGCTCAACAGTGGGTGAAATCAGTAGCTGTGGATGATGAAGTTAACAAATATTTTGACAGATAAGACTAATTTGCTTTCGGGATTTATTTGCCAAAAATGTAAAAACATATAAGTTTATGGAAAAATACCTTTAAATCCTATATAATAAAGTTCAGTTTACGGTACAACTTAAATTCAAATCAACTTAATTACCATTGAAATAAAGTTGATTAAATTTGCTTAACTTGAAATAATATTAATTTGAAACACAAGTTTAAATTATGGTTTATATAGATGCTTAAATTAATTGGCAACCCTCAACAATTAAACTTGAAGACATCTTAATGTAACGAAATAATTATAATATGTTGTGTTAGAGTTCAGTCGTTGAAAGTAGGTAAATTCTCACAAAATAAAATTCTTCAAAGAGATCATCATTAAGTTTTTTTCCGTTTATAAACTATTCTAATCATTTATGATTTACTAGCTGCGCCCCGCGGATTCACCCGCATAAGTGTAGATCCCGTAGAAATTTCGGGATAAAAAGTACCCTATGTGTTAATCCAGGGTGTCTGCTACCTCCATACCAAATTTTATCAAAATTGGTCCAGCCGTTTGTGCGTGAAGAAGTAACAAACATACAAACACACTCACAAACTTTCGCCTTTATAATATTAGAGTGTGATATTTACTATCGATAGTACAGATAACACAGCCCGTGCCTCGGAAAGCACGTTAAGCCGTTGGTCCCGGCTGTCATTCTTGGATCTTTGACAGTCGTTACGGGTAGTCAGAAGCCCGAAAGTCTGACAACCAGTCTTACCAAGGGGTATCGTATTACCCAGTAACTGGGTTGTGGAGGTCAGATAGGCAGTCGCTCCATGTAAAATACTGGTATTCAGCTGCATCCGGTTAGACTGGAAGCCGACCCCAACATAGTTGGGAAAAGGCTAGGCAGATGATGAGTACAGAAGACACAGTGGTATCAAACAAGCAACGAGTACACATACACATACATAAATTCAGGCCTTCATCCCATGGGGATAGGCAGAAACTACAGAAACGCCACCTGCTACGATCCTCACAATCTCCTTTTACCTAGTTTACATTCATACATCAGCACCCTAATTGCGTAATACACTATCTATCTCAATCTGAATCATTTTGAAGCAAATTGCTAATCCATTGCTTCATAAGTTCGAAAAATTTGTCTGCTCAACACGTAAATAACGCAATGAATGTTGTGGAACTGTCAAAATGAAACCGATTCCGATTGATAATGTGTTACGCAATTGCCCCGCTGGCTATACAATCACGACGCGAGCGGTTGCGAGTACTACGCTCCTGACCGTTCTGAAAAACATCACCTAATACTATAAGGCCACTACATCTCCTCCTAGGGTGTTGGGGTCCACATCTGAGATGAGTAATAGATACAAAATACATAGGTAATAGGTAATACGGGCTGGTGTCCGCAACTCCACGTCAATGCGCGTATTTTGCGTACGGTCAAAAATAAATAATCTCATTACTGGGTGTCGGTAT
The DNA here is from genome assembly GCA_914767645.1 of Hydraecia micacea. Taxonomy (NCBI): domain Eukaryota; kingdom Metazoa; phylum Arthropoda; class Insecta; order Lepidoptera; family Noctuidae; genus Hydraecia; species Hydraecia micacea. Next base: position 16,068,546 of record OU611776.1, read on the forward strand.
TGCGCAGACTTAAAACCATCCATCAGAGCTTTTTCATTTTAAGTCCTAATGAATAGCTAAGCGCTGTAAAACAGCTTCCAGCGCTTAGCTATTCATTAGGACTCGACTCAGAAATGAGAAAAGCCTTTTTTCAAAGCAGAAAATCTTTTTAAAGTTAGGTATTTCTACCAATCTAGATGTGCAAAAAATCTTGAAACGATCCCACTTTAATTTTTTAATTAATTAAACTAATAGTATAAATGCGAAAGTGTGTCTGTCTGTTACCTCTTAACGCTTAAACCGCCGCGCGATTAAGATGAAATTTGGTATAGAGATAGTTTGAGTTCCGTGAAAGGACATAGAATAGTTTTTATCCCGATATTCCCACGGGAAACTTATGCGGGTGAAACCGCGGGGCGCTGCTAGTATATAATACATCGAACCCCTTATATAGTCCCCTTATATTAGTCACTGGTATGATTACCTAGCAGAGTATGTCCTTCATTAAAACATTAGTAAATGCCATGGTCCAAGACTTACCTTGACTAATACTGCTGTAGCCATCAGGGGTCATCAAAGGCGTTCCTCCTCCGTCATACATGTTTCAAGGTATATTTCAAACAGGGAGGGAACAAAGGTATTCACATCACTTCCTTGTAACAGGTACACGATATTTGTTAGCACTTATATATTACACCATTTATTACGTTCACAAGTTCTTGCGTGATGGTTTTCACATAAGCCGATTGTTAATTTGAAAGACCTTCGCTGGGCTACGTGTTGAAATATGCCTACATTCCAATGATAACATATTTTTGTTAGAAAATTACCTAATTATAATATAATAATACGTTATTGAATAAAAAAGTGTACATTTAGCCGATAGTAGTAAAATTTCCCATACAATTAAAGTGCCTAAAACTAAAACTAAAATTTTATTACAGGTGCAAGTAATGATGGTTAGGAATTACAATGTAAGGTAGCGACCCGCCCGATCTAGGTTGATTCAAACCTGTGTTTCAGGCCATCTTTACATTCTAATTAAATTAAAAGTTAAGGTAGGTAGGTCATAGGCCCGTATTGTCCCACTGCAGGGTAAAAAAAGTCTCCATTTCTTTAAAAGTTAAATTGATATAAAAATAAACTATGTTTTTTTTTTATTAAAAACTAATTAAATTCGTTCTAGACATTTAAAACAAGTAAAATATTAACTTGTCCTAATTAAGACAAAAGGAGCCTTTTAAGAACGAAACATCAGAACCCTATCTCAAAGACATGACTAAAGTTTAACATTCAGGGAACAAAATTAAAATGATAGCAGCTTTCAAAGAATATTTGAGAAGTTAACCAAGTTTATCTGCCGAGTCCAAGGCTTCAAGTTTATACATAGAATTGCTGGGTCCCTCTTTACAATTTCATTACCGCGGTGCGAAGGCTCATCATAAATCATGACGAAATAGAGCCTCTAACAAAGTTGTTTACTGTAGATATTGTTTAAACAATGAGTTACTGGTTCAACAATATATTTAGCTTTAGGTTCCGATAGTCAGACTATTAATATTGTCTTTATAAAGTGCCTATAACTTAGATTGATTGCGTGGCAGAGATACATCGCATAATGATAGCATAATAGGTCTATAACGTTTCTACCGCTGGGACACAGACATCTTCTTTGAGGGGAGAGAGACATAATCCATCACGCGAGCCCAGTGTGTGTTGGAGAGGCATTTTTTGCCGACCTTGTAAAATTCAGTCAATTGTAGACCAAAGGAGATTTTCAGTCGTAGTTCTAGCGTAGCTTGTAAGGATGTAGGTAAATAGTTATTATAATCCAAGAAGACAGGTTGCGCCATCCTTCAGAAACATGTATGGGTAGAAGAGGATGATGAGGTAAGGTACACATATGGGCATCTTCAAATATCTTCATTGTTCTCATTTTATTGTTGAATTATTCCTGAAGGAATAACAGTAACGGTCTTGTTACAAATCAAGGTTATCTTTAGACCATTGAACCATTTTTAAATTTCGAACTATAATCCGACAAAGTTAAAGTTCTTATTACAAAAACTGACTTTAAATTCGAGTCTAAGTTGTCAATTTTGCATTAAGAACTTTATTAACGTTTGTCAGAATAAAGTTCAAAATGCAGTAACTGGCTCGAAGGTTTAGGCTCTGGTTAAGGTTCAAATAAAATAAGTAACGTGTCGTTATTTCATCGGGGTCTGTTGAATTTGTAAACAGTGTTGATTTGTGGTTTGTCCTTACCAAATAATAGTTGCTACCGAGAAATTGATATTATCTACTGAATAATAAATATCTCCAATAATTTCAATGTTAACCTCGACATCAGTAACATAGCAAATAGTTCGATATATTACATTATTATTTTATACACGGCTATCAAATTATTTAGGTCTTAGAAAATAAACTCAAAAAATATGAAAAAACATGACCCTGATAATTACAGACTTGGTTTCAAGTAAATACATTTAAATAAGTGCTTATTCAAATATGTATTTTTTGGCGATATCCTAATCTAAATAAAACAATAAATAGAAATAGACGAATATCTGGAAGCCGACCTAAACATATTTTGGGAAAAGGCTAGGCAGATGATGATGAATAGAAACAGACCACGTTAGACAAAATAATAGGCCTCTTACAAGTTTTTATACGCATGTATTTAATCGAACTTCAAATCCAGCAAAATGGGAATCAATTTTGCTTTCCTTAAATTATTATTGAACAGTCTAATATAGCGATTGTGAACCTCAAATAATTCCTATTTTGGGATTCAATAAATACTAAATAGCCAAGTAACTTTGACCAACTGTGAGAAAAGGCCAGAAAATTAAAAAGAAGCTCAATTATTTAAAAGCATGTGCATCATTAGAAGCCAAAAATGTGTTTAAGAGGTTCAAGTGTTTAAAAAAGTGTGCATCATTCGAATCGCAAAAAGTGTTTTAGAGGTTCATTAATTTTAAAAAGTGTACATTATTCAGCTCAATAAGTTTCCAGAAGCTCGGTTAAATATGTATTTTTCGTTTTTAAACAATGTAAGCCCCAGTGCATACGTTCAAATATTTGTATCCTTTTCTTTATAGTCTTGCATTTATGTTCGTGTTGTTACATAATGATGTAACAGCTTGACTTGTAGCATTATTTGAAATATAACACCAAAAAACCTGTGAATCACCATTATAAGATTACTAGTCTACCAAATATTTGCTTGGTGTCACATTCATAAAAGCACGAAATTCATTAGAACTAGAAATAAAAGCTCTCTCATTTTCGCAAATATTTTTTTATCACGTTATACGTTAAACGGTTTATAATTTAACCTTTATTTTAGTGTTTATTTCAATGACTTTTAAATACATTCACGAAAACTGGAAATTTCGCCTTAAATTTTTTACTACGGTATTTTTTACGTCGTTTTCGCGGCGGCCTGGCACGTCGGTACGAGCCTGGTGGTGGGACTCCACTACCACCCCATGGCACCACAAAACCCACCACATAGAACTTAGAAATGAATGGAGTCGGCATTTCTTTAACGAGGTAAATTATGTTGGGAATATTTTTCGCTTCGTCATTGCGTTGTGTGTGCGACAGGGTGATGTGTTTATTTATCCAAGGGCTTTACCTAATATTAGATGGAAATACGTGGTATAGAAAGATAAGTAACCTAACTATGTGTTTTGAAACCGTTAAAACTTTTATAAAAAAGCTCTGTTATCATTTCATTGTATAAGTAGTGATTTTAATATAAAGTAGTTTAATTTTCAGCACCTCCCAATGCAAAGGAGGATATCCCAACATTTAATTGAAATACGTGGCCTTGCTGTTAGTTTGACAAGATTATTTGAACAAACTCAGTCGTTGTACTTACTTGGTATGCGGAACGCAGCACGGCGCGGCGTATCGTCGATAGCACTTTGACAGATTAACGTTGTGGACTCCCGCCGGTCTCATTTGAGATTTCATTTGATTCATTTGAAGTAAGCTGGGAGTGTAATTAATCTATCTTCGAGTAGTTTTTCTTTAGAATTTTGTTTATCCTTTTCACGATAAGGAATAACAGACAAACAAAAAGTTTAACTATGAAACAAAATTTTTGACATTTGGATAACTCTGTCGATTTTCGAAAGACAGCAATAACTCATAATCTTGCTCAGAACCATAAATAGTAGCTAGGGTCAGGGTAAAGCTCTGTCCATTCAAAATAAGAACTCTCAATAAAATATTACTGGCTGAATGTCACTCGTCCATGTAGACGTGAGCTCGAAATAGCCCACTGAATTTTTAATAAGACATTGAGAACTTACTTTCATGGCTCCTCGTAATTTATGTAGTCATAGTACACGGCCGTGACCGTGTCCATGGAACATTGCATGACAATACAGTATCGATTGCTTGCACATCACTCCTATATTTTGTTAGGTAGGCTTGTAAATTCTGCGCTCCTGGTATCTTGCTTGTTTAATTGACTAAGTGGGGTAGTAGTAATGCAATGTTTGTTTATGTCGGTCACGCCCTGTTTTCGCATGCAATTCTTTGTTTGTTTATTTCGTTCAATAAACACTTACCTTCCCTTGTTTGTGTCCATGGAAAAAACTGGGTGGACTAGGTGAGTCATCAGCGTATAACAGTTAGTTGGCATAATGGTTGAATTAGCTATTTACTTTTTTAAACCTGTAGTTTGCAGCTATGTGGCATTAATTTATCTAACAAATGAAGCACGTTTATGTAAATCTCTTTCTCTATCGTCTCATACCATTAGCAAAATGAAACTAACTTTTTAAATTACAAGAAACACTTTGTACCTGACTTACATTGTGTACCCTATATACCTATGTGGCGGTGCACCTATATCGCTACATGCCAACTACGCATCACATTGACATCACGCAAAATCCTGCATCATCCAAGAAGAGTTTACCGCGTGACTAGCATCACACTAATATTATAAAGGCGAAAGTTTGTGAGTGTGTGTGTTTATATGTTTGTTACTTCTTCACGCTCAAACGCCGGGACCAATTTTGATAAAATTTTGTATGGAGGATTAACATATAGGCTACTTTTTATCCCGATATTCCCGCGGGATCAAAACTTATGCGGGGGAAACCGCGGGCGTAGCTAGTAATAATATATACAAAGCCCCGACAACAATCCTCAGGCAGTAGCCCACCAGACCCAACACCCGTCTGGTCGGAGGATCCTCCCTTTTCTATGGAAGATGAGTGAACTATCTTTACCTACATTTTGTTCCAACCATAACTTTGCAAATAGCAAAGTACTAAATTCCCATAGGTAGCCATATTCATGAAGTTTGCACGAACATGTAAATGCTCGATAACCTACAATAATCCATTCCATGTTACCACGTGTATATTCAGCGTACATACTAATTACTAAATTGTGTTTGAGCTTCGTGCATGGGCAAGTCCTGTTATTTACTGACCGTTAGATATCGCTTACCTACAAGCTTATGTAAACTGGACTGCGATTATACAAAATGGTTATTACAATCTATCAATTTAAACTAATTAAATAGTATGGAAATGAGAAAGACTGAATGGGAAAAGTGAACTGTCGGCTATTAGGAATATAAATAATGAAAAAAAGAAAAAAAAAAGTCCAACGTCTATTTCAAATAAACCAATTGCAGGCCTTTTTGAATTGTCAAGAGGTCGGTAAACCAGAAAGATGAAGCTAGTTGCCCATTCCAAAGCGTAGTAGGTTCCTATGGAGCTCCAGGGATATGCCTTACAAGCATTGCACGGGGGTGTTCCGGAATTGATCTTTTAAGAGGAACTGGGACCACCCCTATGTGCTGATGGTGATCACCGGGGTGGTTTTAGTGAGCCACACTCCCCGACCTTCTTCCCCGGAGGTCGGGTGCCTTTTGAAGGTTTCCCCCCGAACACAAAAAAAAGGTTCCTATGGAGAAGAACGGGCAAGAAATTCCACGGACACTTTTTTAATAAATCAAATATTTACCCACCCCGAGCATCACACTGAAGGAACTCATTGTGTAATATAATAAAATAATACAAGAGCAATGCCAAGCTCCATTGCTCCCAGGCGCAAGAGAGCAATTATCTCCGCTCAGTTGAATCTTACAACACATGCGGGATGCTGAACAGCTGATTCAGGTTGTTTTATCTTTAATTTCAGGACCAATGCATACTATTTTAAGGGCGTGGGTTCGAACCTTGACAGTCGCTTTACTTTGTATAAATTATTTTACCATCACTGCTCTCAAAACGGTGAAGAAAATCATCGTGAGAAAACCGGCATATCCTAGAATCAAATATTCGAAGACACGTGACATCTACCAACCCGCACTGGGCCCGCGTGGTGGATTAAGGCCCACTCCCTCTTACCGAGAGGGCCTCTGGCCCAGAAGCATTGTAGGCTAATTAGTATTAGTAGTAATAAGTAATTACCTAATTCTAAAAAACAAAACCGCAAGGCCAAAAAAAAAACGTTCAAATTCAAGTCGCAATCTCATTTCAGCGACAATAAATGTCAAATACTTGTCAATAAACAATCTTATAAATTCAATGAAAAATCGTTGCCGACAAGTTTTAAACAATAAATCAATTAGAGGTGTTTTTTATCTTAGATTGAAACTGAGATTACAATGCGAACGTTCTTAAAAATGCAGGAATTGTCCCTCGGAATTGCAATAGCTGTCCCTACTTGTCTGAAGGACTAAATAATAATAATTTATAAACTACTTGTTTTAATTTGTCGAAGTGGGGGATTACTGGCCCATACAATACCCAATGCGACTGCGGTGCCTCTAATCAGACCATACCCCTCTTGCTGGAGTGGCCTAAGTGCCAGTTCACCTGCACCGTGGATGACTTAATGAACAACACTGATGCCGCAATCAATATGGCTACCGACTGGGATCAAACAATATAAAATATCTAAGAAGAGTACCATCGACACGAAAAGACGAATCTATATACATAAAATTCAAAGTCCTGACTGACTGATATATCAACGCACAGCCTAAACCGCTGGTCCTAGAGACATAAAATTTGGAGGGTGTGTGTGTTTCTTTGTGAAGAGTAGGTATCCACTATGAAAGGGCTTTTCGAAATTCCACCCCCTTTTTTTTGGATGGGAAATCATCTAATGACTCCTCCCGCTCTGGGTGGAGCGGAAGGGAGTGTCAGACTCTTACTGACTAAAACCCACCCGTGTTCCTTCCTTAGCCCTTTATGTTCCGGGGCAGCGGTAACCCTTTCGGACGATCCCGCTACCCAAATTCCACCCCTAAGAGAGTGAATGGGGAGAGGGTGAAATTTCACGATAATATTACAAGATAATGATAATTCTCAAATCTTTATTTCGTAGATTACCTTAAGCTCAGCTACTGTTTCGGACAACAAGTCTATCTTAAGACGCGATTAATTTATGATGCGTCATAACAATCATTAGATTAATTTTATCACTATATAAATTGTTATGACAGTATATTAGGTATGCAATTATATAAGTGCAGACGTTGGTACGTGTTTACTTATTCGCAGCAATTATTGTTTTATTTTTAACTAGCAGTGCCCCGTGGTTTCACCCGTGTGAATATCGATCTCGTGGGAATATCGGGATAAAAAGTACCATATGTCCTTTCCCGGAACTCAAACTATCTCTATACCAAATTTCATCTAAATCGGTTTAGCGGTTTAAGCGTGAAGAGGTAACAGACAGACACTTTCGCATTTATAATATTAGTATGGATATATAGGCCTCTATGTCCTGCATGGCACTTAGGTAATCGTAAATGACCAATCGTGGGTTTAAGTACCTACTGACTGAACACATGTGCCTGCCGCTTCGAGGCTAATAGGATGTCTATATGAGGAATTAGAGAGTTACGTCTAATTTTTAGCCGACTGCGGCGAAGCCCAATAGGAGGGTTATGTGTTTGACCTGTATGTATGTCCGTTTCTTTGTTCCCTCGTAAGTGTAACTTCTAAACGAATGAACGGATTTGGATAAATTATATGCCTTTAGATTTGTCTTGGTAGCGCGAGTGTCACTGGCTACATTAAAATAAAAAAAAAACAAAGTAAAATGGCGGATTTGGGGTGCCATATTGTGGAGTTCGAATTTTTTTGTTCTTCTATATCTTCATATATATAAGATGCTGGCCATCTTTAGCATAGAAGCCAGTGCACAAAATACGGATGCCGCAAAAATCACTAAAAAACTTTATTCGCCTCATTGGCGCCAAGCCCCACTGTTTCGCAACAACATAGTAGCGAACTGACGAATGTAGGGCAAGCAGGGCTGGCCAAAGGAGGGTCGCACGCGATCATCTGATAAACAAGAATCTTCACGAACCTCGCGACCTACGCGCGACCCCTGCACGTTAAACTGGTAATTTTGCCCACGATTATGGGAAAAGATGGCTGTTAAATAATCTGTTTTGCATATTTTTATGTTTATGGTCGTTTTTCATTACGGAATTTGTGGGATGTTTTATGATAGGCGTTCAAGGCGTAGGCTACAATTTTGTAATGCGTTGCTATCAATAATATTTATATGAGATCTTTCAGCAACGTCATTGACTGTCGCAGCAGGTCTATTCTGTACAAATTTCACCGTGAAAACTTAGGTGAAATGAGCGTGAAGTGAACTGTCATCCCACTGAATGCTACGGATTCACAGCTTACTTGAAACTCACTTTACTTAGGTTTTCACAGTGAGATTTTTACAGAATAGATCGGTGTGAAGTGGCGGTCAAATGAGATAATAGGTACAACATAAAAATAAAATTTGATGTATTAGAGAAATAACAAAGCCTTTATCAAAATACTGCTGTTCCAAAGCAGTAAGTTTTAATAATTGCAAGCAACAATCTACACGTGTTAGTTGTTCATCAGTGTGATTAGGTATAATCTAAATCTACCAGATCTGCATTAAGTTTATTTTTTACGCAAAAAGAAACTTGGATTCAGAAAACTCTATAAACCGTTAATTGTATTATAAAATCCAGGCACGCATACTTTTCATTTAAAAAAAAAACAAAAGAAACTTATAAAAATGGAACTCAACCCCCAGTCATTTTCGTATATAAAGGTATTAAATTCACTGAGTTGCAACTGGCTAGGTTTTCCAACGCGTCAAAGAGAATTAGCGCTTCCCACTTCAACCACATGATTGGATTTGCGACTCACAATCCGCTCTGAGGTCTCACGTATTCCAGACCTGTCCCAAATAAGTTGCGCACGGGTTAATGCAATGGATTTACTGAGGTCTGAGTTTACAAGGAATCTGGAAATGCCATAAAATTCACTGAAATTCAGTTAAGTACACGTTTTGTGTGCTAGTTAAGCTCTTTCATATTTTGATACCCCATATTTTAAGCTAGTAATCACACTTTAAAATTTTAACACCACGGCCTCAGTTGCAATGGAAACAAAATTGGTACCCATTTTTATCAGTTACGTGTGTCATCATCATCATCATCATTTGAGCCGAAAAACGTCTACTGCTGGACATAGGCCTCCAACAAGCACCCCAAGCCACTTTGACCGGTTTTATTACAGAATAAGATATTTAAGACAAATCTCCAGCGGAGAGCATTACTTAATAGTTTCTGACATACTCAGCTGTGACAGACAGGCAGACAACAAAGTCGCACACTATGATTTCTCCTTGGTCCCTTATCGAAAGGAATGTTTAAAAGTACATAACATTTTACTTTTAGAAATATTAACAATTATTTATTGCCTCACGTGTATCGTGGAACTAGAAATACATATTTCTAGTGCTAAATTATTCAATTTTTATTAAAATATCAACTGAATCGACCGGAAAATTTAGAAAATGTGTATTAACAATTTAAGTACTTAGTATATAAACATTGACTTTGATTTTCACACATTGTATCTGCGACAACAATGTATTATTTACAAGTGCAAACTGTGATCCTATTATACGGACTAAGTCTCGTTCGTAGCTTTCTCGATTTAACACATGAAGATTTCCGGCTTGAAAATGAACAGTCTGTCTATTTCAATATATCTATCCTCCGAAGTTCTCCTACAGATTGGATCGAGCAACCAGTCGATCATTTCAACCATACTGATCTACGTACCTGGAAACAGAAGTATTTCAAAATAATGAATTCTTGGAAACCAGAAGGACCGATTCTACTATATCTTAATGGCGAAGCACCTCTAAACCTATTCAAGCTAGGTATGACGTACTTGAAGGATTTCGGTGGTGCCTCTCAGTCACTTATAGGTCAGATAGCTGAAGAAACAGGTGCTGCTTATTTTATGCTGGAGCATAGATATTACGGAGATAGTCAACCATTAAATAAATCTACCACTGAAAACCTGAGATTCCTCTCTTCAAGACAAGCACTGGCAGACGCAGCCCGTTTTCTGATAACATTGAAGGAATCTCCAGAATTCAAAAATTCCAAAGTAATAGTCGTTGGAGGTTCTTATGCGGGAAATTTAGCAGCTTGGATGAAACTGTTGTACCCATGGTTGATTGATGCAGTACTATCCAGCAGTGCTCCTGTACTAGCTAAGAAAGATTTCAACGAATATTTTGAAACTGTCACCAGTACATTCAGAACATACGGGTCACAAGAATGTGTCAATAAAATAACTGAAAAATATAATACTTTTCATGAATTATTACAAAGTTCTGAAGGGATTGAAAGGTTTAAAGAAGAAAATAACGTTTGTGAAGATGTCGATATGACGGTACCAGAAAATCAACAACTGTTTTTCTTAGCTCAAACTAACTTTTTCGCCGAAAAAGCTCAATATCAAACTCCTGATGAAATTTTCTCAGCTTGCCTGAATTTCAATTTATCCGAACTACAACACCGAAGTTCTTTTGTCTGGGATAATGACAATAACTGTCATAATTATAATTTTATTGAAGCGGTACAGAATATAAATGATCAGATGCGGTCCTGGCTTTATCAGACTTGTACAGAATTTGGCTATTTCCAATCTGCTTATTCGAACAAACAAATGTTCGGAAACGCTATTCCTGTAGGTTTCTTTTACAAAATATGCAGGATACTCTATGGAGACGAATTTAACGAGGAGAGAATAGAGCAAGGTATCATCAATACTAACAGACTCTATGAAGGACTAACGCCTACTTTGAAAAATGTGGTATTTGTAAATGGAGACATGGATCCGTGGCATAGGCTAGGTATAGTGCACGATCTGTCAGCTGATGCGCCAGCTATATACATTAAGGGCTCTTCCCACTGCCATGATTTACGACGAGATCCAAGCGATACCGACAGCATAAAGGGAGCAAGAGAAACAATTAAAAACTTACTGAAAAAATGGATAGGACAAGCATAATAACAACTACGTGTATTGTAATACTTTCTGGAATGTCTGTTTGTATTTTTTGTTCGTTTTTACTAGGTACACAGTGGGGTTTAAATTAATGGTATCTGCTTAGCCTTAAATTTATGACGTTTACGTCGTTGATATAATAAATTTAAGAATATTCTGATTTTATCTGACTAACATTCCACGATTGTCACAATCTCTTAATAAATGAGACAAGATTTATCTTTATCTAAACATATACAACAGTCTTACTTACAAGTCGATTAGCCTTCATTATAAAACACAAGAGCAATCTGTTCATGTGATGTGTTTTGCTCTAAGATTTGTAGCAACTTTTATTCTTGTTCCACAAGTTCTAATACCTCAACGATTTCCTGTAAAGGTTAAATGACACAAGCACGCAATTCAACTAGTTTGGTATCGGTTCAAACGGCTGAATCTAACCATATCGCTTTCTTGCAGCATTTACTTACTTGGAATGGGTTGCCTCTTCACACACCGGTTCGTCCTTTGCGATGTCAGTACAGTGAACCAAAAAAAAGTTAAAAGTGCAACCTCTAATCTCCTTCTTCGTCACAACATTATCTACAAGTTAGGTACTTTAAAAAAAAAATAAGAATTAAAGAAAGTTCGGAGTTTGACTTTAACACATATTTTTGCATATAGACATTAATGATGATATTATTGTTGATTCGGGATCATGTCGATATTTCGATTAGATATGATAATCTATACATATATAATAAAGCTGAAGAGTTTTTTGGTTTGAACGCGCTAATCTCTAAAACTGCCAGTCGAATTTGAAAAATTCTTCAAAAGCAAAGCGAAAAACGTCACAAAGAACGCTAGGCGTAAACGGAGTAATAGCGTGGTGGGCGATGCGGTGCTAAGCAGTGAGTTGTGGGTCAAAACTACACGTTAACAAAGTCGCAGGCAGACAATAGTCGGTAATGAGGGAACGATTAAAAATGACCTACCCAAATGACAGTACCTGAATTTGTCAAACACATTCGATGCATAATGCAGTCAGCCCTGTAACCAAGGAATGGACCAGCTTGCTGACTGGCTAACCTTCGTGGCATTTTCGTATAAATTCTGCCGAAACGAGGGACGAAAGTAAGATATTTATTTTGTTAAAGGGAATCTTTTGCAAACTGTACTAACTGCACACGTTAGTAGTTCATTCGCTCGTTTAGAGCATCCTTGTGAGGTGTCGGAAATGCGAAAACCATGAGTGGCTTCACCAAACACTAACTTGTGTGTATGTACTTTCAGCTTGTAAATAAATCTTTGCAGGTAAATTGTAATTTTTAAAGGCACTTTGGTATTCAGTTCGATGTTTTGTTTTTAATTCAACGTTTAAAATGCACCATTTTCAAAATGGCGGCAACGCATGAGATATATAAATCGATAGCTGCCATCAATGTAAACAGAAAACAGACAAAGTTAATCACGTGACTCAATCATCAACTTTGAACGTTAATATCTCGGAAACGTGACACTTACGGGGTTTGTTCTTATTATGTTTTCATTGTGTGGCCGCCATTTTAAAAATGGCTCCATATAAAAATCTGCAAACCCCTTTCAACTCCAGTAAATAACTAAGGCATCACTTGAGTTTTAAGAATGATTGCTGTTCCGTTATCTCTAAGTATTCGAAAGAAATGAATTGTGAAACTTTAAAATAAATAATGAAAATGAAGACCAGCTTTAACAAAAAACAATAGAATTTTAGTTTTCGAAAACAATTGAATTTCGGCCTTCAAGAACGCGATAGTTAAATGATAAATGATTTATTTCTGTAAGTAGGTTTGTACAAACACTTTTACATGTCAATCATATTTTTTAGTTTTTTAGTTAGCGAAGACAACATAATCCTCTACATTCAAAACCATAGACGAACAACCCACTGAGTTCATTGCCCACACAGGTACCAACTAGAAGGCATACAGCACGCGAAGTGGTGGTATTCGCAATGGTAATCATGTCACGCGTCCATGGTGTGCAACCCCTGGCTGTATTGATCCGTGGCACTTTGTGTAAATTAGCTTCTTTTATGAAAAAAATACGTTGTGTACACTTTCCATATTAAACCCTATCATATTATTGAAACAGAAATGTAACTTCCTATAAAGAATCAGACAAGACAGAGAAATTTTTATAAGAATCTGTTGATATTTTGCCGCATAATATCCTGGTTACATGGGATGATTGCCTATCTGACCTCCACACCCGTAGTAAACACGATAATCGTTGGTAAGCCTGGTTGTCTTGTCCGACTTTTAGCCTTCTCAGTACCCGTGACGACTGTCAAAGATCTACGAACGACAGCCGGGACCAACGGCATAACGTGCTATTCGAGGCACGGAAGGGCCTCAATATTTGAAATGAATGGTCATCCATCCACGAAATGACCGCGGCAAGCGTAGCATAACCTCGATCGACCCGATTACTTGAAACGAAAATCAAAATATAACAGGCAGCAAACGAAGTTGTGTTACCTATACACATCTACCTACCTCTTTGTGGAAAAAAGTCGTGATTAAATGTAAAAGCCAGCTAGTGCATTATCGTTTTTTACACAAAGTGCTCTTGATGGATGAACATGTACATAGAGTATTTTAAAGTGAGCTTGATGAATGAACGATCTGGCGCGGACAGCCATCTGTCTCCGCTTCGACAGGCGGGCGGAAACGTTTTTAGCAGTTTTAGTTTCACAGATTTTGATTTGTAGATACAGGGCTTTTTTAGTTTATGTTGCTCAATGATTTTGAATTCAGGGCATGTTACAGCAGTGGAGCAGTGAGGGTGTGTGTGTGTGTGTGGGGTGTGTGTGTGTGGCCGTGCAGTGGTGGTGGAGTGCAGTGGTGGAGTGTGCAGTGTGCACTGGTCTCTATTTCTAGTATTAAAATAATGTCAATCAATAATGTCATCGCTCGGTATAATCATAGGGTATATATATTTATACACGAAACATTTTAGAGAAACAACGATGTAGTATTTTTCGTGTATTCCCGTTGTCCCCGTGATCGTTGTCCCCGTTAACGGGGACAACGGGAATTTAATAAAATAATTAAAATTACTTCCCGTTGTCCCCGTTAACGGGGACAGCGTACGGGGACAACGGGAATTTAATAAAATTATTAAAATTACTTAATACGTAATTATTGTAATATTAAAATTGCTTGAGACATTTTGCATAAAACCTTTTACTCCGCTTCAATGACAGTATTTATACATAAGAAAGAACTGTGTGTCAAGTACATATTCTTTTTTTTTTTTTATAAAACATTAAAAAAATCCTTTCTATGGCTTCATTACCTCCTTTAAGTGTATCTCTTAAAACATTTCGCCTATGAATAAATGGGCCTTATAAATCAAGATGATCCCTTCAAAATGGTTGAGCTGATCTATGCGTCATGTTCGTGAACGGGCGCCGTCAGTTGGGGCTGGTCATCACTTAGCTGCCTCGGCTTATTTTTAATTACTTTATTTTTGGATTGTTGGTTTGTTACTATTCGCTGTACTCTGTACGCTTTTAACGCGTACGTCTTTTTTTTTACATCGTTCTCATATATAAGTATAAATTCAACATAAATGATGTACTTAATTAACTAATATTTTTGTAAAAATATAATTTAAAAGAGTGTCCGTCCGTTCTCCATATTTCTGACTGACCGACTTCTTGTCAATTCAAAAGTGCCTGTTAATGGTTTAATTGAAATAAATGCTGAGTTTGAGTCAAGGCACTCAAGGCGTATATCGATCTAACTTCGTCATGTATCAACAATACATCAAAGTTACATACAACAAACATTTAGTTCGTCGAACCTAAAAGGACTGCGTAAGCAAACAAGCACAAATATTGAACCAATGTATGCCATTCTCCTGGATGCCTATACACTGGCAACAGACCAACTCTGAAGC
Organism: Hydraecia micacea; assembly: GCA_914767645.1. Lineage (NCBI taxonomy): Eukaryota > Metazoa > Arthropoda > Insecta > Lepidoptera > Noctuidae > Hydraecia > Hydraecia micacea. The sequence goes on from OU611776.1 coordinate 16,083,809, forward strand.
AAGAAACAGACCAAACCAAGCGAGTTTACCTCCAGCACATAAACATACCTAACCCTAAACACGTCTGTCCGTCCGTCTTATTTGCATTGGACGGGAAACAAGTTCAGTGCATCGGTAACCCTCGATCGCCGCCGCTCCCTATTGATCCACTCAGCCGCGCCTTTCAACCCTTTGCTGATCGTTCACAAAATACACAGTTCACAAATAATGTAGGAGAGCGCTAAAGTATAGGAAAGAATCGTAAATCGTGTAGAACTTTGTTTCGCTTTTACACAGCTGATGTTTAAAACGGGGCATTATTTTTGTTGATCTATAAGGGGTAATTAGCAATAGATGGAGTTAAAAAGGTTGCTTTTATTTTGGGGTGTTTTACGTGTGTGTGAGTAATTTTTGTGATTTGGTTGAAATGAAACGTTGATGTTATAAGGTGCTATTTCTATAGTATAGTTTAGACGTTAGTTTGAATGAAGATCAATCAACCTGCCTAGCCTTTTCCCAACTATGTTGAGGTCAGCTCCCAGTCTAACCGGATGCAGCTGGATACCCGTATTAGAATATTGATATCCCGATGCATCAGGTTAGGTTGGGAACTGACCACGGAGCGACTGCCTATCTTACCTCCAGAACTCAGTAACTGGGAAATACGATTCTCCTTGGCAAGTCTAATGGTTGTCAGACTTTCCAGCTTCTGCCTACTCTACACGTAAAGACTGTCAAAGATCGATGAATGATAGCTGAGACCAAAGGCACGTGGGGGTCTCGGTATGTACCCATAACATACCGAGACCCCTACGGTCACCCATCCACCGACTAACCTCGGCAAGTGTTGCTTAACCTTGAAAATCGACTCATGCAGCTGTTATTATTAAGCCACGAAGGTATACGTACTTATTGCAACAAGAAACCTCTTAAAAAGTCGTAGATATCCCGTAAAAGAAACTTTAATACAAAATACATTCTGTTTTGGTACCTATATTTACGAACTTCTGAACTCTAAACTTACTGTTGGGTAATTGCATAACACACTAACAGTAACAATGGCTTTCATTTTGACAGTTTAACAACATTCAATGCGTTATTTACGTTGTTGAACAGACAAACTTTTCGAACATATAAAGCAATGGATTAGTAATATTCTTCAAAGTTATTCAGATTGTGTGTTACGCAATTAGGGTGATGCTGACTGTGCCAGGCGCACGGTCACATTACTTTTAACCTAAATATTGATATCAAACATCAATGAAATAAGAACGTACAAACATACCAATATCACGAGTTCCTATTCTTCCTCAAATGTGAAAGTCAATCTCGCTGAGTGGAAATTGCAACGCACAGGGCGGCAGGGCGCTTCGGCTGCCAATCAATGGCTGATGGAAGAAAAAATACGTCGACCGCGGAGACAGGGACGTATTAAACTAGAATTGTTTTAATGCTTGTAAATCCAAATAAATAAAATTTCACAATTCATAGTTTTCGTTACGTTCGTAAAGCCTTAAAATCCGTTCTCGTATTAGTCCCGTAGGTATGAGTTTCAATTAGTACCTAATCTGCATTCGCGATTTATTTGCCAAAAATGTAAACAAACATGAGTTTATGGAAAAATAACTTTAAATCCTACACAATAAAATTTAATTTACGCCACGACTTTAATAGTTAGGTATTTATGCAACTGTTGTATAATATTGCCGAGAGTGATAATAGTATCACATGAGTGTTTTAATATCTATTATACTCGTATACAATTGCATACAAGACTTTATCTACACATATGATATGAATCCTCTATAAAAGGTTCTATAACGTCACGTCGTCGTTTAATGATGATGATGATCTCCGTCGCATGCTTGTAGCGCCGCGTCTGTGAGACTTCTTTCGTGAAACTCTACAAGATTGACAATACTGACGTCGTTGTCTTTTCGTATTTCGGAGAACAAAGATGCAGAGGATACTGACTTTGATGATATTAATCACCAATGTCAGTATCCTCGGCATCTTAGTTAGGCATTTTTCTTTAAACACTTCGAAGATTATCCTTTAACACGTTTCAAAGTAAAAAGGAAAGCGAGATAAGTTGCTAATCCATCTCTTCGTTGAGTGAGATAACAACAGCTGATTCCATTTGTCTTCCACACCGAGATTACCATAGTAATACTTCAATAAAAATATCTAATTTTCTTGCATAATTGGAGGCTTTAGTAACATCTGGAGGCTACAAGGAGACCGAATAAATAAAGTAATAATTCTTGCGACCAGCGAGCGGACGCGACAAAACTTCAACGTTGCAATATCTTACGTCCAAACGATAGTAGACCCTCTACTCTCTCAGTCCGTCAACAAAGATACGGGCCCATCTGAAAGTTTAAAACAAGTAATAATATTTTTTTTTTCGGACGGCCAAATACGCATCGGGATTAGAGACAACTGTCAAATCGTGTTGCCATTCTTTCATAGTACGGGCGTCAAACTAATCTCCGACCGTAAGTAATGCGGAGAAGGAAAGGCCCGTAATTTCAGCCAAAACTGCGGATATCGTGCTTAGAGCGTAGCCCCTGATACTGCTGTGCGTAAACAGGTAAAATTCTAGTTTCGATACGAGATAATACGTCGACATAATTTAGTCGCGCTGCGCATGTTACAAAGCCTATATATTTTCGGCCTAAGTCAGGTAGATTTCCTTCTGTCTCTGTTGAGTTATGTCTGGCTTATCTCTGACTTTTATTGTGTCGTAAGTAATCAGGTAGACTGCTTTCGCATGTACTTGTAAGATATATTGTGTGGATGGATAATGGATGAATTTAAATGTGTGGTGAGAAATTTAAATCAAGATGGGTGATTATAAATAATGATGGGCGTTTTGGCCGGTATGTCCAATAAAAACCACATATACATCAAATTAAAGTTTATATCATAAGGACCAATTTTCATTTAAGCAGAAGGCTGTGAAGTACCGGGTTAAAGAGATATCAGACCTACAAGTACATACCATGTAAACATATTATTTCATGACGCTAATGTTCACTGCAGTACTCGATAATATTAGTTATTGACTCATAATATTGAGGGGCTTATGGCTAAGTAATAACAGCTGCACGGGTCGATCGATCAGGTTAAGCTGCACTTGCCGCGGTTGGTCCCTGGATGGGTGACCATTTTTACATACCAAGACCCCTCCGTGCCTCGGAAAGCACGTTAAGCCATTGGTCCCGCTCCCGGCTGTCATTCGTGGATCTCATTAAAACTCTATTGGTCATCAGGCCAGGCTTCATACAAAAATGCCCATCATTCTTTGTATACAATCAAACGTATAGCTGGTAATTGGAACAAAGTGTAGACCGGTAGAAAACGTCGCGTCTGAAAAAAGCGTTATGCGAATTTATCTCTCTTTCTATTATACAGGGTTAGTTTTCAAAGACCAGTCAAATTTAAGGGGGTGGACAGACCATCAAACTGAACAATTTTGTCCACCAACATCGTAATCGCGAATAAAAATTCAGCCGTCCCATACGTTTAGGTCGGGTAGGTATTGAAGTTTTCTATGGGATAGTTGATAAATTTTTCGCGATTACGATATTGGTCCCATGGAGAAAGTTGTTCAGTTTGATGGTCTGTACCACACCCTTAAAAATGGCTGGTCTTTGAAAACTAACCCTGTATACAAGTTTTTGTGTGTGCGTGCGAGTATCGCGTAAGAAACTTCGTTCTTAAAGGGACCCCCGGCCGCACACCTTTTTTTGATAAATAGTTCTTAGATCGCAGTACATTCTGAAAGTCACATATGATAAAGCTGCTATTTCTTCTTTTGACATAGGTAATAATTCAACGGCACGGTGTTATTGGGGTTTTCCATTGGACATTTCTTAGTAACAGCCCGGAGTTTGATTGCCGTCTCATCGGACTATGAGAGTGGAGGGAAGAGAGAGTGTGCACCTGTGTCTACGCAACTGCGCTCACACTTGTGCACTATAAAAATTTAGTCTGAATTCATCGACATTATTTTGAATTTGGAACCACAATGACCATTTTTTTTAACGGCTCTCCCTAAATCACCAAAGTTCCTCTAATGAGCTAATCAAAGTACAGGTTTCTCTGAAGGATGTAATAGGTCATAATATTATTATAATGTTCATAATTTCCGTTTCAAAGTCCTTGAATTTAATCTCAGACAGATTCATCTTACTCAAAATCTCTTTGAAACCTCAGCCTTCATCGTAACAATATAATTGTGTTTGCTCCATGTTATCATCGTAAATCCAAAGCAGTAAAATTAATAATGAAGACTGTTGACTGGAGATAAAAGATATAATTGTTACCATAATTTGTTTTATTCATTAAGACAATACTGTTGCATGTTGTTATTCGTTTAAAATGAGTGCTAAGGATAAGAGTTATGTGAAGAAAAATGTTGAAATAGTGTCTCCTGATGGAGGATGGGGTTACATGATAGCAATAGCTGTGGTTATAAATATTGTGAGTTTTAATTCGTTAATCAATCAATAATCTTTGTTGGAAGTTTAGTGTGACTGCGACAGCTAGGGGACTGAAATAACGACAGGCTGCGGCCGACACTTGGCGTCGAGTTGTAGAGTCGCAACGATAGGCTAGAATCGTATGCCCTCGCTACTTGTCGCAGCAACAAGACGCATGGTGCACGCGCCCACACGGTGACAGACAGTCACATGCGACAGGTCAGCGTCAGTCTTGCTGTGAACGCTGAGGAAGGTGCTCGTGTATTTGTATGGCACCTTCGCCTTCGCATGATAAGTAAAGTTAGCGCCACGAAAGATGAGACTTGACCCTGCCTCCCGCACTCTTTCCGCCGCCCCTATGACGTCCGGTCCCGTCCCGCGCTCATACCGCTAAAGAGACCTAAAATCGTATACTGCGCAAGTCAAACCGCGTGCTGTGTCAAGTCTCATCTTTCGTGGCGCGCATTGTACCGAGGCAAGTGCAACTAGAGACTTCATATTCACTCACAAGATGAACAAGAAGACCGTCTATCTCAAATACTCATAGAAAAGGATCGCTTCCTGCACGACATCTGTCGTAACAACAAACGACAGCTCTGCGTCTACTCGCAGCGACAAGACGAATAGTTTGCGCTGGCACTAAGAAGATGTGTTATCGCTGCAACCAGAATAATGAAAGATTAGGGTAAAACAAATAATTGTGCACATGACAAAATGACGAACACCCGTCTTTTGTTCTATGTGACGCATCCTTGACAGATAAGCAAAACACTGTCAGCGATTCTGGTATTAAGCTTCAGAGCCGATCTGGCAAATAATATGAGAAAAATGTCGCTGGATGTTTGTGACTTAACATCTTTTTTTTTTTTTTCCATTTTCCCTTTTGGGAAGGCAAAGAGATCTAGCCCATGCAGCCTGTTCATGAGTTTTTTTTTTTGTACAATTGCGGCTTAGGATATGTCTCCCCGACGTCCCTAGAAAAATGACAGTAAACATCTTGATGTTTTTTTTTCGATATCATTGTCGAAAGTTAATTCAATAAAAAAATATAAATAAAATACACAAAATTTTACTAAAAGCGGTTTGACAGCTCATAACAAATCGGCCAAAAATCAGCAAAAAAAAAACAGTGGCACTCCAGGAGTGCCGACAGAAGTGAAAACAAAACACAAACAGAATACTTTGCCATCATTCACTGACATATCGGATATACATTAAAACCGAGTACATCTCGAGGACAGCCGAACACATCCGAAGCGGTGTCGGTTATACATTTTCGCCGCGCCGTAGAAAGAGAGGGGGATACTCCTACGCCGCGCCGGCTGTCTACTCTCCATCCGTCTTACGAATTTTCGATCAGGTCACGTGTCCTGACGCGAGTTTAACATTTTTTACCTATTACAAAAAAGTGTACAACGCCGCTAAAGAAGTTTTCACTTCAAAAAAATTCAAATAATAATTCAGCTAATTAATTTTCTACTATTTTTCAGTCAACATCAACGGCATTCATATCCAGTTATGGGCTATTGTACAAAGAGTTTCTACAAGACATCGGAAAGAGCTCCACAAATGCCTCCCTAATGCGAGGTTTAAGTGCGATATGTACAGCTATAGCAGGTAAATATAACTCTTCCATTACAAATATTATTCGTACAACAAGCCGGTTTTCCATTACAAATATTATATAACGAGTCACTTTTCCTCTTTTACAATGTAGCCGATAAATCATGGCCCGGCCTGAACAAAGGCTGCTTCCATAAAGATGCGGGTTGTCGGGCCCGACTCCCTGTACAGATCGCTGCAGGATAATCTTCGGAAAGAAACGGTAACATGTTTTACCTGTTTCTTTATATGTGAGCGCATAAGAACGACCCGCACTTATCGATACCGACTTGACTTTACCGGGACCCCGCTTTTTTATACAAGCACCCTTAGGCTCCCCGAACTTTCGCGCGTGTACACTCACTCACACTCGCCTCATATCACTCATCTTTATTTTCAGAAACACTTACACTACTTGACGCCATTTTTATTGTTTTGTTTGGCAGCGCCTAAGGTGGTAGAAAATAAAACTATTTGAATCAATTCGCCTAGGCATTATGTATATGGCGATCGAATCATCAATTGGGTTTCAATGAATTTTAAATAATACCTAGGCGTTATACATTTTGCCTTTGGCATTATACATAACGACGACAGTATGTATATGACGAATTATACAATCGGCCTTCGACATCACTACAAAAAAAAAAATCGCAGCCTTCTGCGCAAATTTCGAACCGGCCATAATTCATCAGCCGTATTGTACATTACTTAACCAAGGAAACAAGAAATCTAAGCTCCAAAGTGTCATCGACATTTTCCTAGAGATCTTGACCGTGTCATCTTAATTATCATTTTGGGTCCACTGTTGAATTTTGTTTAGCTATCATAATTAAGCCAACCGAGACAAATGGTAATATTCTAAAAGTAAAAACAGTATCATGCCTCTCCCTAACAAAATAAATCAGTAACCTTTTGAAGTTATTATTATTAAACCTCATCCATCGCTTTCCATCAGGCGTGATCGAGGTCAAGAGCAGGCCCACTTAGCAATAAAAAAAGTTCTTGAACGCGGCTTGCGGTAGGAGTAAAGTGGTAGAAATCGTTACGTACAGTCAACAAAAGAGATAAGTATGCAGGATCGTCGGATATAGTTGAAGTTTAGTAAGAAACCGATGGATGTTGTCGACTGAAATTTAATTTGACAAATGAGCTGTTTGTTTTCTATTAATACAATTAAATTTTATTCGAGAACATCCTTCGGTTTCTTACTAAACTTCAACTATATCCGACGATCCTGCATACTTATCTCTTTTGTTGACTGTACATAATGAAAAAGCGTTAAGCCCCCTCCACGAAACTTTCTATTATATATAATAGAAAGAGACAGTGAGAGATAGTTTTTATGGTTTTCGAGGGTGCTGAAGCCAATAGCGGGTGAAAATGAAAATCCAAGATGGCGACAACTTTATGAGAGCACACGTTTTTATTTCTCCCATTTTTTGTGCAAACTTTCAACATGTGTAAAGGAAACCGTATTTCAAAGAATTATCTGAAATTCACAGACTGTGTCACATGCTTTGCTTTTAATTTTCAGGGTTCCTGACGAGTCCATTACTGTCATTCATGAGTCTTCGAATGCTAACATTATCAGCTACGCTGGTATTCAATACTGGAGTTATTTGTATCATGTTTGTGAAGTCAGTGTTCACTTTCCACCTATGCCATGGAATATTACAGGTAATTTCAGGATATTAACAAAATAAGAGTTGTAAATGGACAGTATCTCGCCTACGGACCAACTACATTTTTTTTCTGTAGTTGATTCTTAGGAATTCCAATGGGAAACATCAAATGAAAGGAGATGTAAAAAAAACTAGAACAGGGTGCCTAAAAAGGCCACTTTGTCAGAATCATAAAAGGATAACATTATGAACGTAGTTTCAGTTGATTTTCAGTCATCCATTGGTTGATCAATGAGTAGTCCGCTGGGTGCTATCCTTGCCAACAGTTTGCCTCTACACGCATACTAATTTTGGATTGGAATGACGATGTGTCATTCGATTATTATTTTCATTGTTACCACAAAAGTCAGTCTCGAATTGTGTTGCTAATGTTTATGTAGCACGCTGAAATGAACTTTATAATCTTCCTTATCGACATGTTCTGAACAATGTGATGATTTTCCTTAGTTTAAATTCCTCAAATGATCCTTCATAATTTATTATTAAGAGCTCGTATTTGCCCAGACAAGATGGCGGGATGAGCTAGACTTCTTCAACAAAGACTGGTTCTTAAAGTGAAGAGAGTAGAGGTGTATGATTTACAGTGGGACATAATATCTAATTTAATTAAAATGTTTCACTGTTTCAGGGACTTGGATTCGGGTTGATATATAATCTGTCCTGCACTATACTGAATGATTATTTCGTGAGGAAACGACTAATGGCAATAAGTTTAGTTCAAAGTGTTGTTGGTAAGTGTCTTAGTACTTGCAATAGATAATACAAACATAAATGGCTATTTATTATTTTTATTTAGGCTATAGGTTTTGCCTGGATCGCACATTGTTCAGTCAAAGTCGCCCTCGGAAAAATACGTGATCAATAAAACACTCACTTCAAAACTATCATTTATATATTGTATTATTCTTATGACTGTCGGAAGTTTCTTATGTACATCTAATACATATCGTATAGTCTTCTCCTCCTTATCGATTTCGATAACGGCGACCCTTAGAAATCAATTCCTTGCATGTGTCCTTAGATGGTTCGCTAGACCGAATTTAGTTTTATAAAACCGGAGACATGTGACATCCGTACAGGCCTGCCTGGTGGATTACGGCCCACTCCCTCTCACCAAGAGGAGGCCTGTGTCCCAGCAGTGGGAACATTCAGGCTGATTATGTTTATGCTAAATCCGGTCACAACTAGAACAATAACCTTACAAACTTTAAGAGGTGCTTTAGACCATCGAACTGAACAACTTTCACTATGGGACCAACTCTGAAATCACGAAAAAAAAATTAGCTGTTTCATACATTTTGGTCAAGTAGGTACTTATTGAACTTTTGTATGAAACATCTGATTTTTTTTCGTGATTTCAGTATTGGTCCCATAGTAAAAGTTGTTCAGTTCGATGGTCTAAATCACCTCTTAAAGTTGGTTGGGTTAATTTTTTAACTCCTTATACACGTGTAAGAGGTAGGACATACATTATCTCTTTTCGTACATCTATTCCGAGGAAAGGAATCGCCTAAATATTATTATACTGTTGGATCCCTTTCATTTAGACGTCCCCTAGTGTTAGTACAAAGTAGCAATATTTTCTAAAGACGTGGTCCTTAAAGACTCTTTCATCAAAACACAATGTACAATAACCTATTGAAACTCTAAAGTCCAATGTTTGTGATAGGGACAACAAAGCACTCTGTCAGCTGACGTCATCGAGTCCATCCGAATTGTTTGACACCTCATTCATCAAAATCTGCGCTTTGAGTTCACTTTGTTTATTTTTTATGGGACTTTTTTAAAGGCTGTTTTAAGCGTCGTGTTTATCATGTTGTTTTTCGTGAATGGAGTTGTGTAGCTTTTCAGTTTTCAATCATGGATACTTTGACCTCTTAAAAAGTTTTCGCTTCATAAAATTAGTTCTTATTACTACTAATACTATTCGATTGTTCGTCTGCCAGATATTTTCATAGATAAATGGAATGTAGAGTAGAACGGAAACTTCATAGTTATCTTTTAGATAATTTAACCGCTACGTTTCCAAAGGTAGCAAAACAAGATAAGTAGCCGAAGCAAACCCTGCGTGCACTTTTATTAGAATTTCACTTCATTGGGGTTAACATACGTTTAAACCACTGAGCCATTTTTGAATATTAAACTTTATTCCGACAACGTTAAAGTTATAAATGCAAAAACTGACTTTAAACCCGAATATAAGTTGCCAATTTTGTAAAATAAACTTTATCACAGTTGGAATAATGTTTGAAATACAAAAACAAAAGTTAGAACTCGTTTTGTAATGAGATGAACGACGCGGTTCAGTGTTCTCGTCTGATAGTTCATGTAATACGTGACAGATAGCGCAACTTACCTATTGATCAAGAATCTTTTATAGTGCATCAACATGTTCGGCTTCATGAAATTCGTGCGAGTTTCCTTACTATGTATATTTTTCTTTAGTTTAGTGATTCGTACGTATACTCAGACTTTCGGGCTTCTGACTACCCGTAACGACTGTCAAAGATCCACGAAAGAGAGCCGGGACCAACGGCTTAACGTGCTTTCCGTGGCACGGAGGGGTCTCGGTATGTAAAGATGGTCACCCATCCACAGACCAACCGCGGCAAGCGTAGCTTAACCCGATCGATCGACCTGTGCGGCTGTTATTATTTAGCCACGGACCCCCCGGACTGAAGTCAAAACCAATTATTAATTTTATACTCGTATAATACATTTATTTCCGCGTGATCTACTAAATCATCTCACATTTCTCTCCCGCGCATCGAACCGCTACCAATGATCGTACAATATAATAAAATGATAATATTTCCGTCCCCTTACAATGTTATTTATTGCGAATGGATGTGCACGGCACCCACGCAACCGTGTCCCGTATGGAGACGTTATGTCCGCTTAAGTGCATCGTGTCTTGAATTGATCCTTTAGCGAAACATTTTGTAACATAGAATAGAACAGTATATTCTTTCTTTCTTTTCTCTGTATAACTGGCTAAATGTGGGTGTTCTACAGGTGCACCTGTGTCTAAACCATCAGGAATAGGAGCGTCTTTTTCGAGTTATCTATCTCTTATGTTGCACCTGCCATGTTTTGTCTCTGAATCACTCTGAGGCTGGTAGAAAATGCCCCGGGCATTAAGTCCGCCTTTGATTCTACAGAATTTTTTACTTGGGCATATAGTTTTAATAAATAATAAAGGCGTGATGTTAGGTTTTGTCTAAAATACTCTTTATTATGTACACCATATCTACCAACCCGCACTTGGCCCACGTAGTAGATTACAGCCCTCTCGAAAATAGGATTATAGGCTGACTATGCTATGTACAGACGCCAGCACATCAAGCTACTACATTCTATCAAATTTATTTAATAGATTTTCAACTTTATCGCTAAAGCATAAGGTTCAAAGTTGTTTGGGAAAATTTTACAGTTTCGGGTAGCTTGATGTGCTGGCGTCTGTACATATACATTACAGATAGAAACACCTTATTGAATGTAGAGAATTGTGGGAATCAAATGTGGTTTGATTTGTCTGAGACGTTAAACGTTGAAGAGAAACATCGTGAGGAAACAAGGCATGCCTTAGCTCCAAAAAAATTACCACTTCCCAGTGCGTCATTTTCATAATGTTCTTATGAAATATACAGAGTGTGGCGTAAATAGTGGTCCACCGTTAAGGATTCGATATACTAGATAATTAACTATAACATATTACAATTTTAACCATTTTAGTAGTACATTTTTTTACAAAAATCTCTCTTGAATTTGCATGATATGTTAAAAATTAGGGTTCTAACTTTTACTTTAAAAGCTAAAAATTTATATAAAAAAACATAATTTTACACGATAGCTCTAGTATTCAGCAGTAATTAACAGAAATCAAAATGAAAAAATAATGGTTTTTGATGAAACTAGAACCAAATTTGTAACAAAAGGTAGAAATTTCGTAAATAAAAAACAAAAATATATATATTTTCGGAACACTTGGATAAAAATGGTTAAAATTGTAATATGTTATAGTAAATTATCTGGTATATCGAATCCTTAACAGTGGACCACTATTTACGCCACATCCTGTATATGAATGCCGTTTATAACACAAAATGTCTTGATTTCTCTCAAGTTACATACAATTACATAGCCCCGTTCATATTACAAGGGTTCATTAATCAAGCTAAGTATATGGTCTACCGCAAATGTCCAGTCTAAACCTAAAAGATTACAGCCGAGACTTCATCTGGACCTAAGATAAATGAAACCATATCATTTCTTGTGTTCCATTCGTATAGTTTTGGAAGTCATTTTATTACACAACTATCAATTTCTATTCGTTTTCCTTACATCAGTTATTATCTTCATGACAGGCAGCTTCTTTGTAATATAATACATCGCTGGGCAACAGCTAGCAATTTATATTGACGTTCAAATAGGGCCTACCCTATTTGAGCAATTTTGATAGATTACTTCCATGGAAGAAGTGCATTAGGCAGTCAGATTTTCATGGAGTGTTATTTGACAAATTGTTTATTGAAAGTGTTTTTAATATTACCTAGGTACATTTTGTTCTTTGAACGAACAATGCCAACCTTGGTCGACAATGTCTACGATGACGGTTGACGGTAACTATGATGGTTTATAGTACAAATCTAAGCAATTGCATTGCCCAAGCACTAACAAAGATCTCTTTGTAGAGTATTCTATCTATCTACATATCTATGTAGATAGATAGAATACTCTTTATTATATGCAGCATAAAAATTACAGTTGATATTATCTGTTGTCTGATTTTTTCTGTATAATTAACCGTAAAAATAATTATCTAACTAGTCCAATAATTTTACTCTTTTGTCTGTAGGCAGTGAACCTCGTGGTAGCTTTGTTTTCATAGTTTAAATTTAATATTTTATCAAAGAACAACGTTAACATTAAATATTATCATATGTAGGTACACTTGACTTGTGCTAGTTAACAAAACGTGTATATGTTGCAACCAATACCCTTACAAATTTTTTTTGTCTCCTTTATTTGCTCTTTAACACGGCTGTCTACATCTCTCTATTTCGTGTCCTATCGCAGGTATGCTGGAAGAGATTTCTTATGAAATAAGCATCACCTTTGAACCTAAATAAAATAAAATAAATAAATAAATTATGAAATAACTTGTATTAAGGGCAGTGGTACAAGCCCATATACTTCACTTTCACAAAAGAATTGCAGGCAGCACAAATAGCAGAATAACAAACACAGTAACAGAACCGGTGTCAGCTATATCAGCATCAAGAACTATAGTTGTATCACCGTACCTAACTACATTTTCTTTTTCAGCGGTAATGTTAATGGTAGCACCTCTATTTGTAAAGTGGTCTTTAGTAAAATACGGGTTCCGTGATACAATCCTGATAATATCAGGGCTAACAATGCACAATTTCATAGCAGTTGCTCTAATGCAACCAGTCAAATGGCATATGAAAAGGATTGATGTTCCGGATGGCGGTAATGGTAAGTTCGTTACATAATTAATACTTCTACAGATGCCTGTTTCATCATGTTCATAGAAGATTGGCTGAATTATTTAGCACATCATTGCTAGAAGGATATTATAGTGACCTTAATAATGATGTTCTTCAGAGAGGTCATGTGCGAAGTATGTACTCGCAACTGGTGTGCGTGTATGACCAGGTGCAGTAAGAACTTAAACGAAGAAAAAGCAGCATGTAAGGATCCTAGCAGGTGGCGTTCTGTACCTATAAGCAAAGACGACTTCCAGTCTAATCATATGTAGCTGAATACCAGTATTTTACATGGAGCGACTGCCTATCTGACCTCACCAGCTACTGGGTAACACGATATCCCTTGGTAAGACTGGTTGTCAGACTTTTGGCTTTTGACTACCCATAACGAGCTCGCAAAAAAATACAAACTTTGTTACAGAAAAGTTGTTGCATGACAAGAAACTGAACGAAGAAGCCGGCGTCGTGCCAATTATAAAACTGACAAACACAGATGGCAATCTTTCCAATCCCAATGAAAAATTGTATTTAGCGTCCGAGGACGACGGGTCCGGTGGAATCAAGTACGTCACAAACATTACTTTTGAAAATTGTTTGTTGTTTTGTAACATATTTTGGTGTTTAAGAGTTGTCAGAGTCCTTTGGAATGTCTTTTTCACTGCGATCTGGGCATATCTAGTACGTAAGTACCTATATGTGTTTTCTAGATGTAAAGGTTCATTAGAAAACCAGCGTCAGACAGCATCTGTGTCTGAAATGAGCCTTTTTTGGCGCAGCCGTGAGGCACACACTATTGTTGTCTGAAACATTTTTTTTATTTTATTAATTTTGTATTTTGTGCTTCACGAACTGTGTCCAAATAAACTTTTTTCTTTCTTTCTTTTCTTTCTTGTCCTTATTTTCTTTCATTTCTTTTTTTTTTAAATAACCAATGAAAAATTCAACGCAGTCCAGAATCATGTAGTGAAACCATAGTAACCGGATGCGCGTCGATGTCCATACTCCAGAAAAAAAAGTGGCTGGTTGGTATAGAAAGATTTTATCCAGCAATAGGTGGGACAAAAAAGGTATTGAAATGAAAACAGTAAACGGCTGATTCACCTTTATTATATAGTTTCAGAAAAATCATCGGTTCTTTAGTAGACAAGTCCTTACGCGAAAAGTTTTTGATGTCATGCGTATGCGCTGGTCCAGCACTTGCTATGTTTGCTGATACAACGTACTCATCAATCCTGCCACAAGCATTGTTCACCGCTGGATGGGTCCAAGTAAGTAGTATTGTTACTGTGTCTTTTCACTTATATCAAAACCCGCTTTCCTGCAACTCGTATCGACGATTCGACTCGACTCGTTCTCGTCTCGTTTTTTATTTTTTCAAACACTCAAAAATGAAATTGTGTTTTTCTTTTAACTAGATCAGCACCCTAATTGCACACTATTAATCTCAATTTGAATCATTTTGAAAGATATTGCTAATCTATTGCATCATAATGTTCAAAAAAATTATCTGCTCAGCAACGTAAATACCGCAATGAATACTGTTGAACTGTCAAAATGAAACCCATTGCTACTGATAGTATGTTACGCAATTGCCCCGCTGCTTACGTACGTTAACTTATAATTTAAAATGTTTGCTCCTCTTATCAAATAATAATCCTACACTATACCTATATCAAATACACCATTATGGAAATATATTATGAAAATTGGTGAACACGTTCTTAATTCGGTCAATGACCTATACTCCGGTTTGTGATACATGTGTCTTCTAATACGACGTTACAAAATCTTCAGATAATTGAAGCACTGCATGAGAGAATCAGAAGACCAATTCCCGTAATTAAAAACATTCAAAATCTTGTCGCTATCTCATCTCAGCGACAATCAATGTCAAAAACTTGTCAAAAATTTAGGGAAATTAGAGGAAATTTTGACAGATTGAGACTGAGATCAGACTGTGCGTTACGTTCTTAAAATTACGAGAATTGCCCCTCTGTTTTATTGTTTTAAAGCTGGGTTTCCACTATCCGTGCCGTGCGTGTCGTGCTACGAGTTGCAGAGGCCTCTGTCCAGCAGCTAGATGGACCGACAACCTTAAAAAGGCGACTGGGACAGACTTGATGCGGAAGGTGGAGGACAGGGTGTTAAGGCGCAGCCTGGGAGAGTCCTCTATGTCCGCCAGTGGACTACGTTATTAGGCTGAGTTGATTGATGTCAAGCAGTGGACTGCTGTAAGCTGATAATGCTGATGTTCCAATATCTTCGCGTATCAACTATCCTTCGCGCGTCTGCTTTGTCGTGGTCGCCTGATTTATGCATATTCAAAGGAGATGCGCGTAGCGAAGTTGTTGTGCACACATAGTGGTTTCCCTGCTTAATACCTAGTTTAGTTTTGAATATTTAAAAAACTTGTCTAGACTATGTTTAGATTTCAAAGATATTATTTTTCCACTTATTGCTTATGTAAATTGGAGTTTATCTAATCTATGTTATCTTTCGGATTGTTTTGAGTTCAAAATGAGAATCGAATTCGCTAATTGGTACCGTATACACGTGGCACATAAACAGTAAATACAACTTGCAATACGAGTATACCTATTGGGTTTTTGACTTCGTTTTTTATTAGAAAACTAGCTTATGCTCGGCATAGCCCTTTTTTTTTGCCGACTTCAAAAAAGGAGGTTCTGTATTCGACCCGTATGTATGTTTGTATGTCCGCGATTTTCTCAAAAACTAATTTTTTAGTCGGAACCTTCTGTCGCTCATACAACAACTTTACCAAAGTTTCATCTCAATCGTTATCGAGTTTTTGCGAGACTAACGAACAACATTTAATTTTTATTTATATAGATAGAAAGAAAAGTAATTAATATTTACTGCCTTGAACAACGAATTACATCCGGTAAAATTGTGTAACTTAATTTGGAAGAATTTGACAGAGTAGGAATAAGAAAACGGATTATAAAGCGCAGTCATCATATTATCTGCCCAAATTAGATATTACCACACCTACTAAAATAAAATATAGTTTTACACTATCAACGTCACAAACAAGATGAAATCTGCAAATGTACAATATACCTCGTATGCAAATAGGCATCCTCATACCTACCATCTAATACATAGTCAAAAACCAATATTTGAGTACAGTAGCAATCTATTTATGAAGTAAAGATAACTTTAAAGTAATTATTTGCTTGCAGGATAACATCGCATTGGTCCAGTCTCTGTATGGGTTCGGAGACTTGGTTATGCGGGTGCTGTTTGCAGGTCTAAGTAATTGGCTACACAAGTTGGGCAGTCAAGAGATTTATGTCCTCGGAGTTACTCTCGGCTTAGTGTCAAGGCTCGGTAAGTCTTGAACGTTTGCAGTACGTCATATGAGGCCACTCTTAATTATAACTGAGTCAGCTCGGTCTACACAAGCAAATACTGCAGTGATGTCGGTTTAGGGACAGAATTGTCGACACACATAATCAGCCTAACGTTCCCACTGTTAGGACACAGGTCTCCTCTTGGTGAGAGGCAGTGGGCCGTAATATACCACGTGGCCCCAGTGCGGGTTGTTGGATGTCAAATTTTCATTCTAGAACATTCTGGTTTCCTCACGATGTTTTCCTTCACGGTTTTTAGAGCTACAATTTTTTCTTTAAAGTCATCATCATCTGTTTAGCATTTTCCCAAGTAGGTTTAGGTCGGCTTCCAGTCTAACCGGATGCATCTGAATACCAGTATTTTTCATGGAGCGACTGCCTATATGACTTCTATAAATCAGGTACAGGGTAATACGATACCCTTTGGTAAGACTGGTTATTAGACTTTCGGGCTTCTGACGACCCGTAACGACGTAGATACTTTAACCTTTTAACCGCCCGACTTCATATCAGTTGCCGTGCCCCCAGCGGCAGCGCCCGGAAAAAAAAAACGAAAAATAAATACCTGATAGAATACAGCGTAATTTTAAATAAAAAAGCAGATTAAACGAGCTGTGGTATTTGATCGTAAATATACGACCCTGATGAAATGGATACGAAAATATTTGTCGGATTAATCCGGCGGCGGCGTAAGCGGTTAAAAGGTTAAAGTGGTCGTGGTAAAAATTTTAAGCTCTTAAATTATTCTTTCTTTCAGGTATGCTATGGTCGAAGAGCTTCATAGCCATGATGGTCTACATCCCATTGGTGGGAGCCTCACACTGTGCTGTCACCATCCTCGTTCCTCTGGTGGTAGCTGATGCTGTGCCTCCTCACAAGTTCACAGCTGCTTTAGGAATGCTGATGATGCTGTCGGGGATAGTGAACTTGGTTCTCGGACCTGCTATTGGTACGTGCAAACCATTTTTTTCTGTCAAAATATTAGGTAGTATGATTATACAAATAAATGTGTGTGTAGGTACTGTGGGGTTCGTAGCTAAGATGTGTGCTTTGGATATAAAATTAAAAAGCGTTAAGCTTTAACCAGCATATATTTTAGAAGAACCTTTCAAAACAACGTTAAAACTAGCACTTTCTATCTGACAAGCAATAATACTAATAGAATATCATCATCATCATCATCATCTGCCTAGCCTTTTCCCAACTATGTTGGGGTCGGCTTCCAGTCTAACCGGATGCAGCTGAATACCAGTATTTTACATGGAGCGACTGCCTATCTGACCTCCACAACCCAGTTACTGGGTAATACTAATAGAATATATATATATATATATATATATATTTCCGCCATATTCTACCTGCTATCCTGGAGTGTAAATCTTAAATGAAGGTTTTTAGTAATCATAAGTTACTATTTACTCCTACAGTACTTAAACAGAAAAACTTTAAAAACAAGAATTCCAAAGACAAGAATAAAAAATTGTAAAAAGTTCAAAAACACAAACGACTTTTTTTAGCTCATTATTTATATTATCAATTATGGACTAAAAACCCGAATCTAAAAGTTAAATAAAATGTTCATAAAAAAAGTATGACAATACTTTGACTGTTAGCAACTCGGAATAGCTGTTTTCTAATAAAGCGTTATTTAATTGTTTTTTAAACGCATTTACTTCTCGCATTTAAACGTGCGCATTTGCGGCTTTAAATGCACGTTTAACTTTTTAGCTCTTTTTTTGACACGAAAACTTTATTAAATAACAAACACGTAAAGCAAAAATGTCATAATTGAAATGCATTATTTTTATCTTAAAAGGCTAAATCATACGTGACAGATAGACTTGGTAAATAAGATACTTCTTATCTATAAGTAGTTTATGGTAACGGTCTGTGATTTTTTCGGAAGATGAGTTTTTAAATGTTAGATCAGGATGATACATCTAACATTTTAGAAAAGCTAATTCATGCTACCTAATATGTAGGTACCTATACCTATAAATCGTATATTTTTAGAAAATTTTCGGTAAAATATCAGAAATGTGACTAGAACTCTTCTGTTCAGAAAATTAATATCTGATAGATACTAACTTGCAAAACGTAAAATAAAGAGTACTATGTATTTACCGTTGATTTCAATAAAAAGTGTTGACAATCCTGACAGCCTCTTGGGGACTTTTCCCGTTGACAGTGATGCGGACGAATTTTTTTATGCCTAAAAATCTGTTCTCTTCTTTATATATCTGTACACAATATACAGGGTGGCTATCAACGCAGAAACTTAACATTTTTCTAGATTATGATAATTCATGAGTTATCATGAATTCAGCACATGATTCTAGACGTAATGTAGAAATATTTCGTAGGTTATTAACAAAAAAATCACCTGTTTTATAGAAAAGTGTAACACCTACGCGGTCAAAACCGACTACTGAAAAGGCTTATTTCAGTAATATTTATATTTTTGAAATGTGCTAATTAAGTCCTTTCATTTGGTACCCAACAATGCACCATCCCAAAATATTTATTTTTAAATTCATTTCTTTATGGCCTCTAGAGGGCACCATATTGAATTTAGTGTGACTTCATATAGCCTATAACCAGCGGACGGTCAAGACGCTTCTATCGATACCTCATAATAATTATGTCAAATTATTATGAGTACTTTTGAAGTTATGAGGGAACAGATGAACATACAATACATACCGGTCAAAATCGTAACCCTCTTTTTTGCTTCGCCGTAGTCGGGTAAAAAAATAAAACATAAAAGAATTAACAAAATTCGTACAGTGATGCTTTAATAAGTGGCCTCTAAAACATGATTGAATACGTTGAGAACGGCATTACAGTTTCTATAAGATTTTTTCCCTTTTCCTAAAAGGTGCAGTACGAGAGCTGTCAGAAAGTTACGGGCCAGTGTTCTACCTCATCGCGTCCTGTTTCGCCATCATCGTGCTGTTCTGGTCGATAGAGCTGTGTTACAAGAAGAACAAACACAAGAGATTGCAGCGGAGGGAATATTTACGACAAAAGAAATTAAATAAATGATTTAAATGTTTATTTGTTTAGTTTTTCTCCTGCGTAAGTTCTTTGAGTATGTGCAACCGGTACAAGGCACTCGCTAAAGCGAAAGATAATCAAGACCCATGGCAGTGAGTAAGACAAAATTTATAGAAAATTACCAAAAAGAAATCAAAAGACTGTGACGCGCCGCTGGTATATTTACAGGCATATTTTTTTATTCTGGACTTGGCAAACTGAAATTGACTCATCATCATCAGCCTATAGGCTGATTTTTTTTTTAGTTTCAGTCATATTCAAGTTTTTTTACCATGACCGAACGCAGAGTCTCCAAAACGCGAGGCAATGCAATGCAACTTAACATAATATAAATACACGTAGCAAAAATGAAATTGTGATACCTAAAGGGCTCTGAAGGTCCGTGGCATACCTACCTTGTTCGCCATTTTGTTTTTTCTTCAAAATGTCGAATCGATTGCTGACATTAATGCAAACATGATTTTGATCTGAACCGATTTAGATGAAATTTGGTATAGCGATAGCTTGAGTCCCGGGTAAGGACATAGGATAGTTTTTATCCCGATATTCCCACGGGAAACTTATTCGGGTGAAACCGCGGGGCGCTGCTAGTATTATAAATGCGAAAGTAAGTTTGTTATGCTTTCACGCTAAAACGGCTGAACGGATTTGGATGAAAGGCACATGGGTGGACCATGACCTGGAGAAGGAAATAGGCTATTTTTCATCCTGGATCGTAGACGAAAACGCGGGCAACAGCAAGTTTCTTATAAAAGTATATCCGCTTTTTAGTAAAATAATGATTAACAGATAGTGTGTTTCTTTTTACGCGTGTCAAAAAGTTGTTGTGTCATTCAATAGCTTCTTAATATGGAGTTGGCCTAACCATGTGTTAAATTCTGGTATTTTCAGATTCAGTCTCAATTCTATACTTTGTTACTCCATTAGCTGTACGATTGATCCGTAATTTGCAAAATTATATTTATTTTTCCATTTTTTAAATATATTTTTTTTTTTATTTCGCGGGTTTCCTTGCCTTATTCCCCTTAATATAATAAAAAAATCGTTCATATTAGTAGATAGGTACTTCAGTTCCATCGCGCAATGTTCTCAACACGCTGTATCAACAAATGTCAAGTGTACGAGTAGGTAGGTGTGACTGGCATTTCTATAGTAAAATTGTCTCATCATAGAACAAAACCATTTATTACAAGTTTAAATACAATGCTTGCAGTAGATAAAGTAAGTAAATATATGAATCTTAATAAAAACCGATAGCAGACAACGCGGGTAGTTTGTTGTGTTGCCTGAATGGCATCAATATGGTGGAAGAAAAAAAAGAAAGTTCAAAGTTGATGGATAAGAAGTACAAGTTAGTGGCACCCGATGGAGGATGGGGCTATTTAGTAGCCATCTCTGCTATTATTAGTTTTGTGAGTAAAGTGCTTGTTTTAGTAGGTAAACCAGCGAAACTGGTTCACATAACGCGTGGGAAAATATACCTACATAAGGGCGAGCATAATAAAAAAGGGTTTTTAAAGTATTGCTATAGGGCAATGCTCGTAATTGAGGCGAAAACACCAGGGTGGCCCGCGAAATTTAAGTTTTTTTACGTTTTTCGCAATTTACTGGTCGGAATCAGGCCGTTTTCCCCGATTCGCGGCCGTATTTATAGATTTATAATCACAAAAATCATAGCGGGCTACCTTTGCGCGTCCTCCTTTTAAACGTTTAAATTCAAGTCGCAATCTCATCTCTCAGCGACAATCAATGTCAAATACTTGTCAAAAATGTAGGTAAATTAAAGGCTTTTTTGACAGATTGCGACTGAGATTAGAATGCGAATGTTCATAAATATACGAGAATCGCCCTTTTGATTTCGACTATAGGTACTGGAATGCGTTGATTTTCAACCATGGTTTTGGGAAGAAAATAAAAATCCTACTATCCTACTAATATTTTAAACGCGAAAGTTTGTAAGGATGAATGGATGTGTGTCACTCTTTCACGCAAAAAACTACGTACCTATGTCACAGCTGAAGTGGAAAAATATCAACTGTACTAGGAACTATCCACTTACATAATATAGGTAACGTAATACGTATTAATTAAAGGGCGATAACAACAAATAGTCAAATAAACTGTTGAATAGTCATAACTCCATTGTGTACGTTTTCATTCTGGCATTTTGTTATCTTAAACGCAAATTCTGAAATCGTGCTAGTGGAAAACTCAACCATAACCATATATGTAGGAACGGCACACTCCTTTGCTCTGGGTGCAGACGCTAGCACATCAACCTACTACAATCTGTCAAATTTCTTTAATAGATTTTCAACTTTATCGCTAAAGCATAAGGTTCAAAGTTGATTGGGAAAATTTGACATTTTCGGGTAGCTTGATGTGCTGGCGTCTGTACATTTAATTTCTTTGCTACAAACGCGGGCAACGTTTACTCTAAACTCATAACTTCTTTTGCAAGATGTGTACATAGCTCAAAGCACTAAAATGCAACCAGCAACCCAGGTCGTTCTGACTAGGTCAAACAAACTGAACAGCCAACACTTGCAATGAAAAAGATGAAAATAGAATAGACTTCAATTAATAATATGTATAAAATAGATATAGATTTTATTTCCAGAAAGATAATGCTTAAATCCGCACTGGGCCCGCGTGGTGGATTACGGCCCACTCCCTCACACTGAGAGGAGGCTTGTGTCCCAGCAGTGGGAACATTATAGGCTGATTATGTTATGTTATTTTATTCTGTTTTTCTTTCAGTCGACCACAACAGGGTTTGCCGGGACTTTCGGGATGATATATGATGACTTTATCAACGACATACGTATGAGTTCTGCCGGTGTCACATTGCTCACGGGAATATTCTGGGTTTCAACTGCATTAGCAGGTATACATTGACTTCTTATCACACAAACCCAGTGGGAGACTCAGGTCAGGTGGAGCGATGACTGCACAGGATAGCTGGTAGCAACTGACCGGAGGGAACTATGTCCAACAGTGAACACCTTTAGGCCGATGATGATCATTCTCAACAGAGATAAAACTAAGTTATTTTTAGATGCTACTTGACAACCAAATGTAGGTAATACATAATACTGTAATCTTTACTAATCTATGTATATGTATTATATCGATACTAATAAATAAAGGTGAAGAGTTTTTTTTTGTTTTTTCGTTTGTTTGAACGCGCTAATCGCTTTTAAGTACCGGTCAGATTTCAATTTTTTTTTGCAATTCCAAGCCCAATTTTTCAGGAGGAGCCGAGCAAAACAAAAAAAAATTCAGAAAGAACGCTAAGCGAAAAAGAAATGATAACGCGAGCAAGTCATCTGGTGAACAAGACATTTCATGCTGACGAAGTCGCGGGCTGAAACTAGTACATAATCATTTCCCTGTCTAGAAATTTTTATTTTTATCTACCGATGGGTGTCATCTGTCCTTCTAAAAGCCTCCGACAGTTTTATTTTCTGTAAAACATAGTGATTGAATCGCGATATTTTTGTGATGGACCTGTAGATAGAATCTAAAATTAGATTTAAAAAATAACTTCTGTACCATGACTATTTTTATGATTTCAGGGTTCTTCACGTCAGCCTTGCTGTCAATAATGTCGGTGCGATGTCTTGCTTTCGCGTCTTCCGTCATATTCGCTTTTGGAACCCTTGGCACGGTCATCATGACTTCAACTCTGATGTTCTTTCTTACCGCAGGAATTTGTCAGGTACCTAAATGAATTGAAAATGTTTTGTAGTTTTACTATTAGGTAAAAGACCAGCCAGCGAGAGGACGTTATTTCGTTGTCTGCCCGTTTCCCTACTCAGGTTTTACTACTCAGCTTTTTATTAGTAACGGGCATCCGCACTGAACCTGCATGGTGGATTACAGCACACTCCATCTCACAGAGAGGAGGCCTGTGTCCTAACAGGGGGAACGTTATTGGCTGATTTTGGTATGCGCAACGAGCATTGTTGAAATTATTTTTTTGTGCTTTCTACATTGACTTTTTTTTAATATCAGACAGTCATTTTGTCAAAAAAGAAAGGCCACCAATCCGCAAATCTCTGTAAAAAACACTTTATTATTTAAGTAGATTCAAATTTTCTATTTTTATGTTACAGGGTGTTGGCTTAGGGATAATGTACAACTTGTCATGCACAATAATGAACGATTACTTCGTCAAGAACAGAGTACTGGTAATGAGCTTTGTTCAAACCGCGACAGGTGAGTTAGGGCCTTTATCACACTGGCGATTTGCACTCGCCTCGCTTTGGACTTGCTTGCAAATCGCCAGTGTGATAAGGCCCTAAAGAAACAATACCACTTCACTCCACACTAAAAAGCATGTCACAAAAGGTATTTGAGGCCTATGCTTAGCAGAGGGTGGAATTAGGCTGCCACCACATGTGACTGTTCCTAAATTACCCTAGGCTGATAAAATCTTTGTTTTCCCTAATGATGTTAAATATTAGTGTTTAGGTC
This sequence comes from Hydraecia micacea, assembly GCA_914767645.1. Lineage (NCBI taxonomy): Eukaryota > Metazoa > Arthropoda > Insecta > Lepidoptera > Noctuidae > Hydraecia > Hydraecia micacea. The sequence goes on from OU611776.1 coordinate 16,107,985, forward strand.
ATCATCATCATCATCATTTCAGCCAAAAGACGTCCACTGCTGGACATAGGCCTCCCCCAAAAGGCAGTTTAGGTCGGTTCCCCCTAATTAATGATGATGATAATGTTTTTATTCTGCTATTCCTCCAATGATGTGCGAGGTAGCTAGCGGTGAGGTTAACCAACAGAACAGTCAGTCTATTTCCATCAGAGCTATGTTGTGTAGCGGAACGGGTAAGACGTGGTATGAAGATGCGTTTGTAAAAAACTTAGCTTCGTTGAACCCTTTTCCACCGGAGCTAGCCAAGTTACGCCATGACAATCAAACAATCCTGTTGGTTGAAATCATACACATCCATCGCTACACAGCTTAGCACATTTCTGGTGGAAAGGTCTTGTTGACTTTGTAAGTTTGTTGGTTTAAAAAATTCGTAATTACAGGAGTGAATGCAATGGTTGCTCCCATATTCGTGAAATGGTCGCTGGAACAATATGGATCAAAAGGAACATTGCTGCTCATAGGAGGCCTTTCGTTGCACAACTTCGTTGCTGTGTTGCTGATGCAACCAGTTAAATGGCATATGAAGAAAGTTGAAGTATTTGAGACCACTGAACTTAGTAAGTATTTACATACATGCGCATTGCATAACTCTGATATTCCTAGTTATGTAGCCCTAACCAGTACATAGAAACTCTACCTTATAAAAAGTGAATATTATTAGTAATAATATTTACTTTTCGAACCCAGGACCCCACCACGGTCCTGGGTTCGATTCCCGGGTCGGGCAAAGCGTTATTGGGTTTGTCCGTTGGGAATTTCTTAGTAACAGCCCGGAGTTTGGAAGTTGGTGGTGTGATACCCCCCCTGTGCCTCGGAAAGCACGTTAAGTCGTTGGCCCTGCGCCTGATCTCTCTCCGGTCGTGTCGGATTGCCGTCCCATCGGACTATGTGAGTGAGGGAAGAGAGAGTGCACCTGTATCTGTGCACATACTTGTGTACAATAAAATCTCCCGCGCCGAGGGCTGATCTCCGCTGAGATTGGTCGCGACGGCCGAAATGCGGTCAGGAGGCTTCTAGTTTACAATTTCCATCACATGGGCACAAATTCAGATCAATTTGGGCTGCTTCTGAGAAATTCCTAATGAGAAAAACGGGAATCATGAACCCCTGTTCAGCTGCTGCCGCGTTTGAAAAAGGATGATTTACATTGATCCAATAAGACTGCTTCAATATTTGATCCACGTAAACACTATATAATTCAGTCCAGCATCCAGTTTCAGAAAGGAGGCCTGTGTCCCACCTGTAGAAAAATTATAGGCTGAATATGCTTATCCAGTTGCTAACGCTGGATTTTAGTAGAGCAATCGCTCATTCCCCAATAGCTTATTAAGCGTTACTGGATTGTTGCACTCGATCATACTGGATAAATATATTTGCCTTAACTATCATCTAATTATTTCACAGAACTTCTGCTAGAAGTAAACAATGATGTCAAGAAATTGGATACACCAGTAATTAAATTAACAGACATAGAAGGAAATCCCACAAAAGAAGACATGGCGAAAGCTCTCGACTTCCCTGAAAATGATGAAAAGAAGAGCGGTTTCAGGTGCTTAATCTAATAGTTTTTTTTTTGAGAATTTCATAGATTTTTCCAAAAAATATCCATGATCATAGCTACCCATCTACATTATCATCACTATCATGTATTCTTCGAATTACAGGAAAATTCTGGAATCAATTATAGACACGTCATTAATCAAGTCGTTCCTGTTTTCTTGTGCTGCTCTTGGACCTTCCTTGTGCGGTACTACTGATGGTTTATACGTGGTTATGGTTCCACAGTACTTATACTCTATGGGATGGAGCCAGGTCAGTTTTATTTTGCAATTTTCAAAGTAGGTTAAACAACCATTTGAGACATTTCGGCTTTGGATTGGTACTACAATCCTCAATCAATGCCTCTGGTGTAAATGTCCATAGAGGTTGGTGACCACTGACTACTTACAATCAGGTAAGCCGCCTGCCAGTTTTCCAACCAATAATATGAAAAAAATAGGTTCCGTTAAAACCCTGACATATCTTTCCAAATTAAAACAATTGACAGTCTTATAAGGGTGTTGAAAAGAATTATCTAAACTAATAAGAGAAAAGATTTGATTTTTTTGTACATTGTTTGATACGCTTTTACGCTAAAATGGCTATACGGACCTGGTTGAAATTTGGCACATAGGTGAATTGGTCATAACCTGAATTAGGACATATGATATTTTAATCCCGATATTCTCACGGGATCGAGACTTACCCTGGTGAAACCGCGGGGCGCAGCTAGTATAGCAATAATTTATTAATACCCAGCTACTGCCCAAAGTAAAAGTATTACTAGATCTTTCCTAGAGTAAGCTAACATATCCAGAACATTGGTAAAAAACAATAACTTATTTTTCAGGAAAACGTAGCAATGGCTATAACTATGTACGGGTTTGGGGACCTGTCCATGAGGGTCATATTCACGATCGTCTCAAAGTGGATGTTCAAACTGGGAGTCCAGCAGATCTACATTGTTGGAGTGGTTGTAGCGGTCCTGTCAAGACTCGGTAAGAATAACTTCGGTTTCTTTTAATTAATTGTCTGTGGCTTATTATGCTGTAGATTGAGAACATTATTGAAAACTTGTATTTGACAATACTGTGGATATACGAAAAAAAAAGTCATAATTATGTGGAGTGCGTCACACAATTTTCAGACATTGGTATTTAAGGCATTGTTAGACCCACATTGGCGCCGATTCCCTTGTTCACAAACTAAACTAAATTTAAGTTCAATGCATCTTTTTCTTTCTATTTCATTAAGAAAAGGACAGAACATAAATATTTGTTTAGTCCTGTCAAATCAAGATACTCCATGGACAAGTTTAGACGTGATTAAAAAATTGGCTACTAAAAATACGTCAATTTATGTCAGGTGCTGACTAATTTGACAGTACTAAACTAATATTTATGTTCTGTCCTTTTCTTAATGAAATAGAAAGAATAAAAAGCACTGAACTTAAATTTAGTTTAGTTTGTGAACAATGGAATCGGCGTCATTATATCTTATTAATATAATATTTGGTGCTGGTCTGTAATTGGTTTTTGGGTGACATCTCTGAGTATGCTGGGGAGTTTGTTGCGCCATTTCTATATCCCAGCTAAAGCACTAGAAAGTGGTGAAGGGCGGGCGTTTTGGGGGACTGTATTATGACATTTTGACGTTCGAAAAGTGCTGATTCTCAGCCGGATTTGAATAAATGTCTTTTGATTTTGATTTCGAAAATAAATATGTATGTATATAAATATGTAATATATATGTAGGACTTTAATAGAGACCATGACTTCGGACTTTCTTCTCAGGGTTATGTCAGCTAGGAAACGCCGATGCCATCTATTCTTAAAATATAAAAATGACTTGTCAAAGTATCTTAGAAGATCTGCTTACAGTAATAAACGTCATTTCATTATTGACTGTAAGTGATCAGTACTTTTCGTCTGAATCATTTTCGAATTCTATTCTAGATATTGAAATGTCATTATCTGGGTATCGAAGAAGCCTCTGAAACATAAAATCACACAGGTGGGGTAGCAGTATCATCAAGTTAAGTATCCCCATAATATCTCCAAAACCTACTTAGACACGCAATGTGGTTTTGGCAGTTTATCACTTCAGGCTCTTTATTGAAGCTGTCGATACTTTAACACCTTCATTCGTGGAACCTCTCTGAATGAACCTAGTCGAGACTTGCACAGACCGCACTCTAATATCTAACACACTTTAAACTATAATCCGAGAGTTTTGAAGGATATTTCCTAATCCATTGCTGCATAGGTTTGAAAAATTCGTCTGCTCAACTAAGTAAATACCGCAATGAACGTAGCTGAACCGTCATAATGAAAGGAATTGCAGTCAATTGCCATTTAATGAATGTAACGCAATTTCCCCGCAGGGATGCGTGACACAAAAGGGCCTAAACTCAGCGGTGGGTGGAACAAGATGATGATGATAATTTTATAATTAACTAGCTGCGCTCAGCGGTTTCACCCACATAAGTGTCGATCACGTGGGAATCTCAGTTAAAAAGTATCCTATGTGTTAATCCTGGTTATAAACTATCTGTATGCCAAATTTCAGTTCAGCCGTTTGTGCGTGAAGAAGTAACAAACACACAAACACACTCACAAACTTTCGCCTTTATAATATTTGTGTGATGTATGTAAAACATTTTCAAAGAATAACGGTGGAATTTCTTGCCCATTCTTCTCCATATGAAGTATGAACACTACCTTTTGGAAGGGGCGACTAGAATCAATTCTATTTTATTGTAATTTTTGACGTTCAAAGGCGCCTTTTATGTGCCTATTTTATAATCATCATAATCAGCCTATATTGTTCCCACTGCTGGGATACAGGCTTCCTCTTTTTCAGAGGGAGTGCGCTAAAATCTATCACGCGGGCTCAGTGCGGGTTGGTAGATGTCACATGTCTTCGAATTTTTGGTTCTAGGACATGCCGGTTTCCTCACGATGTTTTCCTTCACCTTTTTGAGAGCAGTGGTGATGAAATAATTAACACAAAGTAAAGCGTTTGATGATGATGAATTATATATTAATTACTAATTTCAGGTATGCTGTGGTCAGGTAGCGTTATAGCAACAATGGTGTACTTCACATTGATGGGAGTGGCCCACTGTTCCATCGCAGTCCTCATTCCTATAGTCATCTCGGATGCTGTGCCCCCTGCGAAATTCACCTCAGCTATGGGCATCTCTCTTCTTCTTACTGGGATGTTTAGCATTGTCACTGGACCTGCTGTTGGTATGTATTTGTCTTTTGTGTTTCTTAACCTAAGTTTAACATTTAAGCTATGTATCTCTGTCCATCTATCTGACAGTTCGATAACATTATAGGTCATAGCTAGTTTTTCAATAAAGTCCCTTTTTAATAATCTTCATAAAAGGAGGTTCTGTATTCGACCCGTATGTATGTATGTTTGTATGTCCGCGATTTTCTCAAAAACTAATGAACCAATTTTGATAACTCTTTCACTAATGTGATCTACATACTTTTAGAAAGGTTTTAGTATATAATACATTATGTAATTATTCTTATGTACGATGTTATATGCATAAATGTATTGCATCTCCGACATTTCTATGCGAATATGGATGATTCTTCTAATCGATGTCTTCAATTCCTCAATGCACTAGTGTTACTTGAATTTGTGTGGGGTAGGTACAACTAAAAAGTGAAAAATAAACTGAAAAATAGACTTAAAAAAAAACACTACAAAGTGATAAATAACTTTAATCTCGGAAGTCGGTGTCAAAAAACGAAAATGCGGAACCAACGACACCGACTTCCGAAATTAAAGTTATTAGTGTTTTCTTAGAAGTCGCTTGTTTTTTTTTGTTAAAAGTTTTGGTTCTTTACGTTACATGAAAATAAGTCCTAACGAGGAAGCGTCTACCTATCGACTATTTTTCGCTCAAGAAACGTACATGATGCCAATATGTGACCGCTTTGTTATTTGTTTCAGGCGCTATACGAGATTTCACGAATAGCTACTCAAATGCGTTCTACACTCTGATATCGTTTTACGCATTAGTAGCTGTGCTGTGGCCGATAGAACTCATTGTAAAGAGCAACAAAAGAAGAAGAAAAATTTCAAGCAATTATAAATCTAGGCAATTAAATAATGAATCTAAATGAACGTTTTTGTTTTATTTAAAAAGTTAACTATACGCCAACTTTTTTGTTGGTGACGGTCCGATGGTTCAAGCGGGCGACGGACGCGGGAGACGTAGTGCGGGGTTTGTGACAAGCATAGATATCCGAGTTACAAGTGTGCGGGTGGTGCCGGGACCGCCCGGCGGGAGCGTCAATCGCGCGCCATCGGCAACCCGTGCTCTCAGATACGGCTGCGCATCTCAAATCGAACTAGATACTTATTAATACCTTCGACCTTGTGAAAGCCGCAGGAACCCGTTGGATGCGAGAAGCACAGAACCGGTCGAAGTGGAGGTGCTTGGGGGAGGCCTATGTCCAGCAGTGGACGTCTTTCGGCTGAAATGATGATGATGATGATGACTTATTAATATCCAAAGATGAAAAAAAAAAATCGAGGTCAATCCAAATAAATTACAATGTAGGTTTTTTATCAATGCTCATCAGAAAATAAAAATAACCAACTATGTATTTAGAATAGAATACTTACCTACTTAACTCTTACCTATCGCGCATGCTACGAGCTAAACAAGAAGTATTAAATATAAAAAAATGCCTAATTAAAGCAGGTTCAAGTATTATTGTGGGTGCTCTGGTATAACTCGCATAATATTCAGTTTTTAATTCTTTATTTATTTTTATTTAATATTTAAATTTGTGGGCACAAATCGTTAGTAATAGATAACATTTTTGAAATGCCAATAAATGTAATACTCATATTAAAAATTGTGTTATGCCTGAAAATTCGTTCAGTGGAAGTAAATCATGAAATATTTCATAGAGAAATCTTCTGCAGATTTCTATTTCTATGTTTGACAACGCAATATCTTGTGCGGTCGGGTGCGCGTCATTTGTTATGCCCGCGTCCCTCTTCAACCGCTAGGGCCATTAGATTGTCATCAATGAAATTGTCAGCCTATAATAACACGTAGAATATACCTTCCTCGTTAATATTTTCTTTGAGTAAGTATACTAGGTCCTGTATTAATTAAATTATTAAGACAAGTTTTTTTACTGCAGCCGACCGGAGAATCCATGCGATGCAATGCGAAATTGATGGAGTCACCAAACCGTCAATCATCAATGCACAAAGTATAGTGTTCTATAGAGAATAGGATACAATAAGGCATATAGGCAATAGTGCCCTTTTTTGTGGATGGGAAATCATCAAATGACCCCTCCCGCTCTGGCTGGAGCGGAAGGGAGTGTCGGACTCTTACTGACTAAAACCCACCCGTGTTCCTTCCTTAGCCCTGTAAGTTTCGGAGTAGCGGTAACCCTAGTGCGTCAATAGTGCCCTTAGATAATTTACTGTTGTTGATTATTTTCGAGCTCAGAATCCGACACGCGTCAGTCTCCTGTAACTACACACATCAAAAGTGTCTAGGGATCAACATATATTTTTGCAATAACTTTTCTCCTGATTGATATTAATTAAAATTTTCTTTAAGGATTCATCAAATAAAGTGTTTTCGTTTGTCACAGTAACGATAAACCAAGTCACCTTTGCATTAATAAAGAAATTTGCCATTTTCCTAATAAAGGGATTTTTGACATTTGAACCACTAACACAAAAGTTCGAAAAAAAGACTGAAATAACAGTTTTCTTTAAAATTTTATTGGGTAACTTAAACAATTAATAATCCGTGTTTCTACCGCGAACACTAACAACACAAGAACATCGGTTTGGCATACTCAAAATGAGTTCATCCAAATCACGCTGTGGAATGGCAGCCCATGTTCGTTGCAACAACCAAAAAAGGTCTTCTTGCGACTGGATACCCTCCATATTCGGCAGAGCTCTTCTCTGTAGCATATCCCATGCATGCTCAATCGGGTTCAAGTCTGGCGACTGAGCAGGCCAGGGCAGGACATTGATGTTAGCTGCGGCGAGAGTCTGTCTTACAACTCTTGCGGTGTGCGGTCGTGCATTATCATGCATTAACTGAAATAAGGGACCGATTTGCACTTGTAGAGGAACGATGACGTCTGATACAATCGTCTCAGCATAAATTTGAGCGTTGAGGTTGCCTCTGATCCAAATCAACTCAGTTCTTCCGCCGATCCAAATACCCGCCCATACCATGATGGTTCCACCACTATAAGGATGGACTTCCTGGCAGGATTTTAATCGCTGTTGGCGTCCAGGGGTTCTCCAGTGTCGTATACGTCTTGTATCCGGTCTCATACCAAAACGAGACTCATCAGAAAAGCACACGAAACGCCATTGTTCTTCTGCCCAATTTCTGTGTTCAAGAGCCCATTGATATCGAATCCTACGATTGTGCATTGCTATAGGTGGTGCCCGTAGCGGTCTTCGGGAATGAAGGTTCACTTCATGCAAGCGGTTTCTGACTGTTTGGTCGCTAATTAAGTTCCCTGAAGAGTGATGAAGCCTCACGGCTAACATCATGGCGGTTATTGTTGGAGCTCTTCGAGTTAAGATTTGAATGTATCGGTCTTGTCTCCGTGTGGTGCAGCGATACCGTCCTCCATGGCGCTCAGCCACGGTACCAGTGCTTCGGTAACGTGTCCAAAGTCGACTGATAACACTCTGACTTGTATTCAGAGCTAAAGCCACAGTACGTTGCCGGGAACCAGCTTCTATCATTCCCACGGCTCTGAGCATTTCTTCCCTGCTTAAATGACGTCGCCGCTCCATAATAACGTTGGTTTTAATCAGTAGTAGGGAAACAGTAGCACTAATAATGTCTTCAATGCGTTGTATGTTTTTATAGGGAAAATATTGACAGCTGATTTTCATCTTTTACTCGAATTTGATTCACAGTTCCTGATTCAAATTATGAAATGCACCAAAAAGGATCCATATAAATTTATAAAATCATAAATTTATTACAAAGCCACATCTCAATCTCAAGAAATCCGCATAAAAATGCTTGATCCCTAGACACTTTTGATGTGTGTATAATAATAGTATGTGTGATAAAGTTTAGAACTACTGCATTGGTGGCTTGCCACAAACTAGGTAACAAAATAAATCTTTTTATTACGTCTTTAGGAGTGTTTGGTCAACTGGACCCACCTTTGGTCAACTGGACCCACATTCAAACTTCTTTTATTTAAAGCTGCCGTGGATACAGTCGAAACAAAAAGACACAAAGACAGGGACACGAATCTGGTAAAGAATCTATCTGTCTTTAGAAACGCACAGAAAAGGCTGTATAAAAACTGGGTTCAGCACCTCAATGTACTGATGGTCAATCTGGAACCGTTGACGAGACTTTACTATAGCCCAAGTCTCGATCGAATCAAAGGCTTTCTCGTAGTCCACAAACGCTTAGCAGAGTAGCTGGTGATATTCTACGGTCTTCTGTATAACCTGCCGAAGCGTATATGGTGGTCGTCAATAATGCGCGCGAGACGGTTCGTGATGACTCTTGAAAACAGGTTGTAGACATGGCTCAGAAGTGAGATGGGCTTATAATTATTATGAAGGGCATGGTCGCCTTTTTTTTAAAGAAGAGTAAGTATCACCACAGATCTTTTCCATACCTATGGCGTTTTACCTCCAAGTATGACGGAATCAAACAGCTTCTGGAGGGCCTTAAGAACCAGTTTTCCATCGGCCTTCAGGAGTTCGGTAGTCATTCCGTGATCGCCACGGCGCGGCGCCTTGATGTTTTTAAGCTGCTTCAGAGCCATGCTAATCTCGTACAAGCTGACATCCGCGATGTCTTCGGGTCAGTCTAGCTCTTGGGTCATTTGCCAGATTCGTACCGGGGTTACCCCGTTGACGTATAAAACCACTCCATAGAACTTCTCGATCTCTTGACTTGTTATTTTTTTGTGTTTGCGTTTTGTTTTTGCGTCATGTTTATCGTAAATAAACGTATTTCCTTTCTTTTCTTTCTCTCAATAGTTCAGGTTTTTGGCAAGCTGACTCGGCAAGGTTGTCAAGGTCGCCTGTAATAATAATAGTAGGCGTGATAAAATCTCACACTACTGCATTAGCTTGCCACAGACAAGATAAGAAATTAAATCTTAATTATTACGTTTGTAGTAATTTATAAAGATTAATTACGTTTTTGATAACATTAACTGTCACTCATCATTATGGGCCCACTCTTTATTTGAACTGTCATTAAATATTATACAGGGTGAATCCTTTAACGCGGTGCTATAAGTTTTATTGTGGGTGTGTTCTTTGTGAAGAGTAGGTATCCACAAAGAAAGGGTTTTTTCATGTCTCTAGGATCAACGGTTTAGGCTGTGCATTGATATATCAGTCAGTTAGGACTTTGAATTTTATATATCGCACATTTGGAGAAACATCGATGTAAATGTATTTTTCCCAAAAATAAGTTAAATATGCCAAAGCACTTAGAAAGCGTATTTGCGTTAGGAAAGCAAAGACTTAAAAAAAAAGTAGCAGTTACGTCGATGTTTTCCCAAATGAGCTATATATAGATGGATTAGCAATATCCTTCAAAATTTAATACTGTGTTACGCAGTTAGGGTGCAGGAGCAAGTCACCATAATTGGTTGTTGAGGATTAGAAGTAGATGTACTGTTATCTTAAGAGCCTATCATAATGACAGGGCTCCTAATCAGAATCTCGTCACAAATTCAAAGCATTTATTTCAATTAAACCATGTACAGGCACTTTTGAATTGTCAAAATTAAATAGTCGGTCAGTTAGTCAGAAAGTTGAAGCCCATTCCAAAACGTAGATCTCTATGGAGAAGAACGGGCAAGAAACTCCACATAAAATACGTGGTAATGCTGCCAGCCTTTTGGGCACTTATCCCATTGACAGCGATGCGGACGAATTTTTTGATGCCCTATGAGCTCTTGTCTATTTTTTTTATACACTTGTATATAATATATATATATATATATATATATTTTAGATTGTAAAATACTTCTTGTAATTAATATTTCACAAATAAACCACTAAATACATAAAATACTGTTTAATTTGAAAGATACTTTAGTACTATTGCGTCCAGTTTTCACAACACGCTATACCACTAAATGTCACTGTGGGTGTGACTGGCATTTCTACCTATAGTAAAACTATATCATCAAAGAACAAAACCATTTATTACAAGTTCAAATACAATGCTTGCATTAGATAAAGTAAGTAAATATAATATGATATTAATAAAAACAGTGGCCGACAACGCGTGTAGTTTTGTTGTGTTCCATGCGTGAATCAATATGGTGGATAAAAAAAAAGAAAGTTCAAAGTTGATGGATAAGAAGTACAAGTTAGTGGCACCCGATGGAGGATGGGGCTACTTAGTAGCCATCTCTGCTATTATCAGTTTTGTGAGTAGTGTTTTTTTTAATAAGTCAGCGGTGTTGTCGGCAATTTAATATATGGAAAAATAAAGGTGTTAAAAAATTTACCCGACATACTTTAAGAGGTGCTTTAGACCATCGAACTGAACAACTTTCACTATGGGACCAATTCTGAAATCACGAAAAATTTTAAGAGGTGCTTTAGACCATCGAACTGAACAACTTTCACTATGGAACCAATTCTGAAATCACGAAAAAAAAATCGGTACAATTTATGTACAATTTTAGGTAGAAAAACACCAAATTCTTCTACAATTCCTGTTAGCTCCCAAACCAGTAAAGCTGCTTCATTGCAGGCGTCGACGCGTGACCTCGCGACTTAGTAAAACTGCTTGTTTTACTAAGTCGCAACGTCGCGCGTCACCGTCACCCAAATTGTTACACAAAATAACGTAATATTAAGTATTAATGAGACAGATAACAATAATAGCTATTTAAACAAACTGTTGAATGGTCATAATTTAAATGTGTAATTAATGATTCTGACATTTTGTTATCTTTATGCAAATTGTAGAATAGTGTTCACAGAAAAGTCAATCGTACAGACGCCAGCACATCAAGCTACTACAATCTGTCAAATGTCTTTAATAGATTTTCAACTTTATCGCTGAAGCATAAAGTTCAAAGTTGATTGGGAAAATTTTACAGTTTCGGGTGACAGCATGATGTGCTGGCGTCTGTACCTAAATATACCCGATGGAGACGACAATACGACAATAAATTAAACTTCGTATATCTAATGACGTTCCCAGTCTGCATACAAAAATTCACCAAAATACATCCAATAGTTTAGTCACTATAGGTACCTAGTCCCATTGTCGGCTCATCTAATATTATTTTAATTTGTTTGAAAAAATCACGTTTTAAAATTCGATGTTAGGATTTATTTTTGATAGTACCAAAATACTCCTAAGCCTGTGTTTTTATTTGCGGCGCACTCCATTGCTCTACTTTTAATCGGTTGAAGAAGTCACTGAACGAGACACAGTAGATTTTATTGTTATTACCCCTCAACTTTTACGCTATAATCATAATTTATTTTGCAAGAAGTGTACAAAATGTTTACCTACATAGCTCTAAGGGAGTTTGTCCACTGATGCCGTCACCGGGACGTCACCGAGGAACGAGATTATTCGAAAGTGTCATCCCAGTGCACCGCCACCGAACTTGGCATGGTAGACAAAACAAAAACCTGGCGTACGTACGGCACATAGCCACGGCAGTGTATGGACAAGATCAAAGTTGTTTTGTATTGCCGGCACATCGGCCTGTTACCATCTCGGACCGAGTTCTAGCGGTCATGATGAACTACTCGAAACTTCGGCAGGCGTTCGGGTGACGGACGTGTGGTGGACACGCGACATGCGTATAGCTACTTTGTCGCAGTCATCTCAATCTCGGTGACGTCATGGTGGCAAACGCCCTAACCAGTAAAATTATTCACCCAGGTAATTTTTCCTAGGTCAAACAAATTGAAAAATATACCAACACTTACAATGAAAATCGAGATTCATAAATAATGAAATTGTAATAATTATGAAAAAGGCTCTTAAAAGCAATACATTATAAGCTATATAAATCATGAAATAAAGTGACGAATACAAATTGGTCGAATGTCGTCAGATAAGTTTTGATTATGAATATGGATATACGAGTAGAAGAAGACCAAAGAAATGATGGATGGACTGTGAAAGACGATAACTCACTAGAAAGGGAGTGACTACCAATATGACGAATAATAGAGAAGTATGGAAGGAAAAGACATGTTAAGCCGACCTCAAATATATAAGGGCAAGGAGAATGATGAAGATAATGAATAAAAATGGCTCATGAGGTTCAAAAAAATTGATGTGATGCAACAGGGTAACCTGTACAACATTGCAGTCTTGGCTTGGGCTAGAGTCAGTATAGAAGTGAAACTAAATATGTTTTCTTTTTTATTCGAGTTATCTTATCTTTTTGTATGCACGTGATTTTGTGACAGATAAATCTATTTTTTTTTTCTTTCTATCTTACTAAGCCTCCAGAAAGTTCAATCTAAAATATTTGTTTTTCTTTCAGTCGACCACAACCTCGTTTGCCGGGACCTTCGGGATGATGTATGATGATTTTATGAACGAGATATCTATGAGTTCTGCAGGTGTCACGCTGCTCTCGGGAATATTCTGCATTTTTTCTGCATTAGCAGGTAATTATACATTGGATACATAATAATATATCGTAATCGGCAGGATGTTTTTTTTTCGCCGACCAACGACCAACTCATAAGTTGGTAAAAGAAAATCATTAAAGTAATAATTACCTATACCTCTGCCACCTTTAATGCTCTGTTTATCAATCCATATACAGTGGCGTCAAAAAGTTAGTTGACATTATTCCACTTCAACTTTGACACACTACATTATGATTTAAAATTCTAGTGATCCAAAAAATGTTTAAACTGCTACATTTTTATTCACTAATGATAAATGATTTTATTTCTGTAAGTAGGTTTGCACAAACACTTTTACACGTCAATCATATTTTTTTTATTCTGGGCCGAGTATATTTAGATTGCTATCGACACGCTAAGAAGAAGATATTTTTAAAAACTAGATGAGGTCGGCGTTTCTTATCTGACTACTCTGAGAAGAAAGGCCTAAACAAACTCAGAGGCCACAGTCTCTTTTAAAGTCCAGACATAATCTTGGTCAGGTTATATGAAGACTATGTAGATCGTCAACTACTTTTGAGTTATCATATAAATAATCAAGTATTCCCTTAGAGTATCTGATTATTATAATCTGGCATCACAGTTGAAGTGGAAAAATGTTAAATAACTTTTGGAGGCCACTGTAATTTGTATTTTTGTACTGCGCAATTCTATAAATCTCAAGTAATGTTTTAAATTTCTCTATTACATAGCAATATAGCGAAGTAGTATAGTAGATTGTGATACGAGGGTCGAAAGGAATTAATGACTTTCACCCGTGTGAGTGAAACATAAACACTCTACTTTTCATTTCGAATATAAGGAAAGTAAAAAATAGTGGTTTTTCTAAAATATTTATTGATAATAATAACATGAATAGTGGGGTACGTCTATGTAAAATTAATTGAGATGTTAGAAAAATATGTGTATTATATTTTTAATATGGAACACACAGCGTCACCGCCGCGGGCCGTCCCGATTAATAGGTTTTTTTTTTAATTCACACTGGCTGTTTATACACCCACAAGACCGCAACATTTTTCTTAATTATGTAAAAAGTTTCGTAGCTGACTACCTAACCAATTTAGTTCTATTTTTTAAATTTATTTCCGCCCTAGAGAGGGAAGCAATTACTTGTACTATGAGACTTTTCCGCCCTAAGGTGGGATGCAGCGTCTGCCACCCGCTATTCGGATCAAACAAACACTACTTTCCGAGTATGAGAAGTGAAAAGTAATATTTGGCCTCAATTCAGCCGTGAACGAGCAGGTACCAGCCGTTAATTTAAATTCTGATATTATTGCCAATTTATTGTGTTTGGATTTAATCAAAATCAACTGTGCATCCTCTATACCATGACTGTTATTATGATTTCAGGGTTCTTCACATCTGCCTTGCTGACTATAATTTCGGTGCGATGGCTTGCTTTTGTTTCTTCCATCATATTCGCATTTGGGACCCTCGGCACGGTTATAATGACGTCAACTCTAATGTTCTATCTTACAGCAGGAATTTGTCAGGTATTTTTTTTTATTAATAATTCACCCTACATTAGGACAATGACATCTTCTGTAGAGGATAGGCACGAAAAAAAATCTGCTGTTTAATACAAAAGTTCAATACCTACTTGATCAAAATGTATGAAACGGCCAACTTTTTTTCGTGATTTCAGAGTTGGTCCCATAGTGAAAGTTGTTCATTTCGATGGTCTAATAAAGCACCACTTAAAGTTTGTTGGGTTAATTTTTTGACTCTTTGTATATTATTATAGTAGGATAGGATATAGAAGGATAGGAATAGTAGGAATTAGTAGGATAATAATTTTTTGACTCTTTGTATATTATTATAGTAGGATAGGATATAGAAGGATAGGAATAGTAGGAATTAGTAGGATAATAATCAGTCTATAATGTTTCCACTGCTGGGACACAGGCCTCTTCTCTATTAGAGGGAGTGGGCCGTAATCCACGACGCGGGCCCTTTGCTGGTTGGTAGATGTGTCTTCGAATTTTTGGTTCTAGGACAAACCGGTTTCCTCACGATGTTTTCCTTCACCGTTTTAACAGTATTGGTGATGAAATAATTAAAATTTAATAAGCGAAATAATTTGTAAAGCGCCTGTCATGGTTCGAACCCATGACCTACAACTCGTAAGTCGCGGCCACTACCACTAGACCACCACTGCTCTCATTTATAAAGGTTTTATCGCAACTTCTACATTCGTGTTTAGAAAAAAACACAATAATTAATTTTATCAGAAAAATTACGCCAATTTGTTTGACAAATTCTATGACTACAATCCGGTAAGTCTAATAAAGAGCATGGCACTATTGTAAACGGAATTATTAAAACAGACTGTTTTTATGTTCCAGGGTATTGGTTTGGGGATAATGTACAACTTGTCATGTACAATAATGAACGATTACTTCGTCGAGAACAGAGTATTGATAATGAACTTCGTTCAAACCGCGACAGGTGAGTTAAAATTAAAATTAAAGTTTTTTTTATTTTTTATAATCTACTAGATAATGGAAACATGCTACAAAAGGCCAGCCCGCTACTAAATATTAGGCCTTCAAGCCTAATACTTAGTAGCGGGCTGGCAGTCAGCAAGGCTGCCAGCGATGATGATGGTGAATATTACATTTAGTATCACCCAGGATTCACCACATAGCACTGTATTTTGAGAGATAAGAGTGTAATTTTTTTTGCCATGTAGACGTGCCCTAAAACTCGGAGTTTTAAAGCACGGCACTGGATGATTTGGTTATGTACTTTTATTAATTTAGAAAAATATGGCATTTCAAGACGAAGAGATGGCCGATGGAGTAAAGCTGTGACCGAATGGTGGCCAAAGAAACCAGGGCCGTCCAAAAGCGCGCTCGGTTGACGATATCGTCAAAGTCGCGGGAAACACCTGGATGAGAGATGCACAGAACCGGGAAGTGTGGCAGAAGAAAGGGGAGGCCTATAACCCAGCAGTGGGTGCTTCCGGGCTGAAATGATGATGATGGTGATGATGATGTCATTTCAGGGGTCAACGCCATGGTCGCTCCAATATTCGTGAAATGGTCGATAGAAGAATACGGATCAAAAGGAACCCTACTGCTCATAGGAGGCCTTTCGTTGCACAACTTCGTTGCTGTGTTACTGATGCAACCAGTTAAATGGCATATGAAGAAAGTTGAAGTCCCGGTGACCACTGAACTAAGTAAGTATTACATGACTAAACTTACATCACCATGTTAAAGTCTCAGTATTCTAGGAGTACCTATCCACAATTTTAATCTCCCGTATAAAAGGTGATCCCTTTTGCGATAGCAAAGTGAAAAGTGATCTGAATTTGTGTCTGACGTTGGGCTGCTTCTGAGAAATTCTTAAAAGAAAAACCCAATGACACTTTTCTCAACACGGAGGTGAACCCCAGCTCAGTTGTCGCGTTTGTACTAGACCAACGAGGTAATGATACAGTGAGACGGCTTCGATATTTGATCAAGGTAAAGAATATTTAATTCAGTCCAGCATTAGGTTATAGAGAGAATGCCTGTGTGGCGGCATCTACATTGCCACATGTAAACTACGCATCATACTGACGTCGCGCAAAATCCTGGATCGCGCAAGCAGAGTTTACCGCGCGACCAGCATATATACAGTGTCCCGACATCACCCGTCTGGTCGGAGGATCATCCCTTTTCTATGGACAATGAGTGAACTTTACACCCTGTTCCATGAGGAACAGGGTGTAAAGTTCCAGCCACAGCTGCCAGAAAGCCCAGCCCAGCATCGGGAATATTATAAGATGATTATGCTTATCCAGTTTCTTGACGCTAGATTTGAGTAGAGTAGCCGCTTATTCGCCGTTATTGTTGCACTCAATCAAAATACTGGATCAATGTACTTTAACTTTAATTATCATCTTATTATTTTACAGAACTTCTGCTAGAAGTAAACAATGATGTCGAGAAATTGGATACACCAGTAATTAAATTGACAGATACAGAAGGAAATCCCACAAAAGAAGATTTGGCGAAAGCCCTCGACTTCCCTGAAAATTATGAAAAGAAGAGCGGTTTCAGGTACTTATACGCAGATATTATTGGGAGTTGAAAGCCTTTTTTTGCCTTTTCGTCTGCATCAGGGGTTTGAATCGAAATTTTCTAATTCAAAACAAAATAAAAAACGGTGACCTATTTTTCTATCCAAGTATCACAAGAGCCGTTGGATATTTTCAAATGTTTGATTTGATTCACTGTTTGTTTTCTATTAATTAAATTAAATTTTATTCGAAAACATCCATCGGTTTCTTACTAAACTTACACTATATCCAATGACCCTGGTTACTTATCTCTTTTGGTGACCGTATATTGCTGTTTGTAATTTTTTAGTTCTCTTGTGTTTAGAAAACCAGCCCAAAGTACGTAAAAATATAAGTATTTATTTATATTTACCATCAATGTATTTTTTACCTATAGGAAAATTCTGGAATCCTTTATAGACACGTCACTCATCAAGACATTCTTACTCACTTGTGCTGCGCTTGGAACATCCATGTGCGCCAATGCTGATGGTTTATACATGGTTATGGTACCACAGTACTTATACTCCATGGGATGGAGCCAGGTCAGTTTTAATAGTACAAGCTCATTTTCATAACATAACATCACGTTTCAATGGTTAGGCAGTGGTGTACCTATATTTAGTACAACCGCATTCTGCAAGTTATGTTTAAGTCCTATGTAATAGGGCGAGCCTGTTGCCATCAACCGGACCATACCGGACACTAATCCAGACTCCGGGCTTCTGAGAAATTCTTGATGGAAGCTGATTTTTCTATCTTCAAAATAGTTTCGGAATCGTACCGCATTGCCTTTGGTATTGAAAATCTACATATGCAATGGTTATCAATTACCATTCCCAATACCTCAGGGAGGGCCGCTTAGAAATTTGCCATATTATTATATTTCGAAATTAACACACTTGACGACTTTATAAGAGTGTTGGGGACTCTATATGCAGCCAACTAGATCACCCTGTAACAAGAATGTCTTTAGGCCCTTCACACAAACAGTTTTCTCGCCGTTACGGTTTAGGTATACAAGTTTACCCTTAAAATTCTAAAATATTCAAAACAATGTGGAGTTAAATAGGAAAAAACAATTGCTAAAGAATCAATGACTTATTTTGCAGGAAAACGTAGCAATGGCTATAACTATGTACGGGTTTGGGGACCTGGTCATGAGGGTCATATTCACGATCGTCTCAAAGTGGATGTTCAAACTGGGCGTCCAGCAGATCTACATTGTTGGAGTGGTTGTAGCGGTCCTGTCAAGACTCGGTAAGAATCTTTTCGGTTTCTTTAAATTGATGACGATTGCCTGTAAATTATGCTGTAGATAGAGAACGTTATGGAAAACTTGCCAAGGATGACGATGATTAATTAATCCTATTTCTAATTTCAGGTATGCTGTGGTCAGGTAGCGTTTTAGCCACGATGGTCTACTTCACATTGATGGGCGTGGCCCACTGTTCCATCGCAGTCCTCATTCCTCTAGTCATCTCAGATTCTGTAGCTCCTGAAAAGTTCACCTCTGCTATGGGCATCTGGCTTCTTGTTACTGGGATATTTAGCATTGTCCTTGGACCTGCTGTTGGTACGTATTGGAACGTCTGTCTGTCTCTATACGTTAGTGCAGTATCCTTATACTTAGATAGTATAAAACAAAGTCGGCGAAATGTAAATAACTTCCGAAAGACTGCACCAAATTGGATAATTCTTTTTGTTGCATTCGGTATTGCCAGGACAAGGTTTGTATGAAAGCAAATTTCGGAAATTCGAAAAAAAAATTGAAGCTGGGGCGGGCCGCTAGTTTTCTTCAAAAAAAGGAGGAGGTTATCAATTCCGTTGAATATATCGTCGTCTTGGAGGGCAATGGAGCTAAGCCACAATTTTAGCGAAATGGAGTTAAGTGCATCAACGTGTTGTGAAAGAGCCAAAGTTTATATTAGTCAATAAATCTAACTGATATCATGACTGTAAGCAGGTTTAAAAAAACCAGTTAGATTTATTGACTAATATAAACTTTGGCTCTTTCACAACACGTTGATGCACTTAACTCCATTTCGCTAAAATTGTGGCTTAGCTCCATTGCCCTCCAAGACGACGATATATATTTTTTTAACGTTTGTTACCTCAGAACTACGTTATTTATAAGCCGATTTGCAAAATTCTTTTTTATAAGTTATTTTCTAGATAATTTAAGTATTTGTTATCATATTACTGATTTGTTTTTATTTAATGTATGCGATCTTTGGTGACATGTAACTGATTGCTCTGACATTTGTTTCAGGCGCCATACGAGATTTCACGAATAGCTACCCAAATGCGTTCTACACTCTGATATCGTTTTACACATTAGTAATTGTGCTGTGGCCGATAGAACTCATTGTAAAGAGCAACAAACGAAGAAGAAAAGCAGCAAAAAATTTAAAATCTAGTCAATTACATAAATAATCTAAATTAACGTTTTTATCCGTTTTTATTTATTTAACAAATTAACTAACAAACGCTATATATTGCCTTCTTTGTACTATGAGAAGAGGCGTTTGCCTTGCAGTGTGACAATAATAGGCTGGTATTATAGATATACCTTTCTCGTAAATATTTTCTTTCAGTAACTTTACTATTCATTGTGCAGTTTGAAAACAATGTTCGTAAATATACTCCAGACTGAAGGCGAGACTACATGACCTAAAGCACGGTCACTGTCAGACTGCATAGAAAAGAAAGAGAAGCACGATGACATAACGCTGGTAATTTATTGCAAAATATGAAGCATTTATCTATTTACAAAAAATCTATTGTTTGGACTAAACAATTAAAACACTAGTGCTTTAGTATGTTGCTTGTAGAATAATGTGACAAAAAATCATAATGATTGTATGTATATTAGTAGGGTTATTATTGTAAAAAGAAAGTTTTTAGAGGTATCTTCATGATTTTTTTTCTATCGTATTAAATTAGTTGTATTATGTTTTCAACACACTATTTAACTAGCATATATTCTGAAGCATATCATATATTTTTTCAGATTTTGTTTACTGTAGTCGATCATATACTTTTATTGTTTCTAAAACTTGCGTTTTTTGCGTTTAGTTCCTGTGAGCCCCTGAATGATGGCCTGTACATAGTCACAGGCTATCAGTTATCAGCATAAGCAGGCATAAGGGATACACACTTTCACAATAGGCTGGGTCATTATCATTACCTACAATAATTATCCAGACTGGTATAAAAGCGACTCATCATTGTTGGTAAAATTCCTCCCGTTTTCTTTCTGAACCTTGTCTCTATTTTGTGCCGTTTCTCAACTTGCTTACCTATGTTCTATACCTAAACACACTGAGGGTGCGTATACGTTTTTTCATTCACCATCATCGTCATTGTTTCACTCACTGTTAAGTACAAGCCTCCTCCTTTTTGTGCCGTGCCATACTTTCCTGGTCTGTGCGAGTTTTTTCATTGGGTATCTGGTGGCATTTTCGATGTGGTTGGTCCATTTACAATCTTTTTGCAGCACTCTAAGATACACCACATTTTGTTTTTCATTACATCCTTTGAATCTCGTTTACTTTTTTTCTTTGTTGTAGCCACCTATCAATCGAGTCCGATCCTCATCTCAGAGTTTACACAGTCTAACAAACAACTGATACACTAGGTTTTTTATATTCCCCAATGTACAGCATTCGTTTCAAACTGCACAATATAAGTCAACAAAGTTGTCAACCAAATAGCGCAAGAGCAAACGGAGTAAAACTTGGTAGTGGACTGTGGAGTCAGTTTATTTATCCGATGTGGCGAGGCTATTTACTGTGCAGTCACAAAGTACTGAGCTGAGCTTCTTTGGATAGACTCACCGTTTTACTTAACAGCTAGCGTAAGGAAGAAATCGGTTTCAAAATTCACAGTATGGAGGTAGGTAACCTACTTCTTTGTGAGCGAGATTTTCAAAAATCCGGCGAGGCATTAAGTGCGACCGCCATTTTCTTTTTTGGCAGCGCGCTATGTTTCGAGTTTTAAGGTTAGTTTGAAAGGAAAAACTTGGAACCTAACACAGTCATTTTGTTGTTTCTTTTGCTTGGGTGGGGGTACTTTTCGTAGGAATAAAGAAAGATAAAAACTAGAAGATAAAACCTATTTAGAACTGTAGGTAGTATCAAAACCACCGCCCTAGATGGCAAAACTGTGTTGGGTGGTGTTCGGCGAGTCACACTTTAGGGAACAACAAAAGAACAAACCTAAAAGCCAGTTTTCAAAGTAAATGGCAAAAATCCACCTATAATACCTAATACATGAGCGGTATAACTGGGCAATACTGGACCCTTGTAGACCGTAGATTTGTAGACTATTTCAGCCAGCACATCAAGCTACCTGAAACTGTCAAATTTTCCTAATCAACTTTGAACCATAAGGTTTAAAGAAAACTGGCAAACTGGAAGAAAGTTGAAAATCTATTAAAGAAATTTGACAGATTATAGTAGCTTGATATGCTGGCGTCTATACCTACCTGATACTTTTTCACAAGCCTACGCTGTCTTCCCATACCTATTGACACTGCAATTAAAAAAAAAATTAAAAGCCAATTATTTTTAAAAGAGTAACCGTGGAGTTTCTTGCTGGCTCTTGTCCATAGTAAACGACCAATTGGAACCGTGCACCTAGCTTCTGACATTTCATAAGTGGCCATGTAGGTTTATGTGAAATAGAATATTTTGTTTTTGATTTTTATTTTGGTTATGTATTAAATGAATAGTCTTGCATTTACTTTTGGAATGACCATTGTTGAGATAGCCATACTTATAATTTATGCGATTTCTGTGTTATTATTATTGTATTATTTTGCTTAACCTGTTATGAGCTGCTCAGACATGAACTATTAGCATCAGCGACTACCTAAGTTGCCTGTTCAGACTTCCGAAGCAGGGTGCAGATACCGAATCCTCCTTTAGTGACGCAAATTAGCCAGTGCAAATGCGAATTAATCTTTACAGAGGTTAGGTTAGGAGAGACATTATCACTTTTCTGGTCTGAATGAAAATGTATTAGAAATCTACCTTAGTATGTATTGTATACATATTTTACTACTATCTTGGGGGTTTATTCAAAAACGTTGCTTAAAGTTATGAGACGTTTAAACGTCAAAAATGTATGGATAACAGTCGCTAATCATTAGTTAACTTTATGTAACGCTTATAAATAAACGAGTTGATGTTTATTGCGTTGATCTATTTGTGATGTTAATTTTTGGCGCTGAAAATAAACCGGAAAAATAAAATACAAATAAAGATAATAATAATATATTGACGAATACGCGTGCATCAAGTGGACGTGAAACAACCCGCCCTAACTAAGTATTCAAACTATAGCTAAACAAAAGTAGTAGCACGTTACTGTACCATCGCATAAATGAAATCAATATTAAGTCATTTTTCACAAAAACAAACTTTCAATTTGCATCAAATTTCGCAGCCAGCGACCCGCTTTTGGTTGTTTTATATGGTAATCAGCTGACATTTGCGATATTGTTCTCAAATCCGTCTAGAACTACCAGTGGAAACTACCGCTGTTTATTTAGTTCATGTCTGTTTATATTAAATTTCAAATGTGGGACCTTCACCAAGCACCTTGAGCCATTTATGAGCCCAAAAAATGTAAACCACGTTCTACTAAACTGTGGTTTTATTTAATTGATGACGTCAAAGTGCCAATGGGGTAGTTGGATGATTTTTCTTCAAGCATTTGGATCCTTTCAGCCTTGGTTCGTACAAGCATGCAGCTTGAACCGAGCCGAGCTCGAGCTTGTATTGAGCTAGGAAAGTGGTAGTCATCTAGGGGTTTTGAGAAGTTGAAAGATCCTTGAAAGCTTAGGAACATTTTACCGAGGAAATAACATAACAGGAATCATAATAAGCCCACGTTTGCACTAACGTAAAACGATCGCGACGGGATTTTATCGCGCAATGAATTTTGAACTCTCGGAATTGAGCCGAGCATTGAGAATTCAACAGAGTGCATCCCAGCTTGTCAAAAAAAACACACCGTTGGATTTTCAACTCTCGGTGCTATACAGTGCGTTGAAAATCCAATAAGCGAAAAAAATTGGGTTAAGGAAACGAGAAGGACGATGATGACTGTAGAAATGATCGTAACGACCATCAGAAACTGAATCTGATACCAACCCAAACTTTCCATGATGATACCAAAACGAAAGTATTCTAAAGTAAATACAGAACCTACGTACTGTATTTACACGCAAGAGTTCATTGCCATCGGTGCCTTAGCATTAACTGTATTCAGACAACAATAAGTGAACCTATCAATTAAATCAGGATCAATAATTTACATATACTTTTTTTTTGTTGTTTAGCCTATACTGTCCCACTGCTGGGCAAAGGCCTCCCCCGAATACCCATTGTGAGGAGATGTTTGCCCAGTCTTAATTCATCCTGCATGCGGCTGATGTGACCCGCCCAATCCCGTTTGAGCTTGACAGCCTTCTTGCCTACATCTATTATACCTATTCTGTAACATCTCACATTTACCTAGGAGTATAATATTCCAGCTTCAACTAGCCTGCAAATCTCATTTGTGCGGCCGCATTCAAACGTGAAAATGACTCACTCTTCACAGGAAAACGATTATAAAGATATATTACGAAAACTTTCCCTTCAATGATATAATATTATTCAGTGGTATTACAAGTGTACACTAGCATTTTTAAATTACCCCCTGTAAATAAAACCTGTTTATTTGCGCCACCTAAAGTAAATGTTGGCTTGCGGTTGCTAGAGATAAAATAATCCATTTTAATGTTATAGTGTTGTATTGGGTTTCCTTTTTGACCTTGCTGTAGGACGAAAACAGCGGCAGATTTTTATCATTGCGTAAATCTTTGAGATTTTAGCTATTCACAACATAGACATGTTCTTGTTGGGATGTTTTCTCTGTATCTCAGAAGATTGGCTGAGCTCTTAAAAGCTTGTGACGCGTGTGTACGCAGTTTTGCCTGTCTATATGACGGTAGGATCGATCATTATTGTAGTATGGTAGGTAACTGCATTGCGCCAAGGAAGTAACCAATATTTACCTTGTTTGATAATAATGAATGTCATATCGTGCTTTCATATACATGCGAGATCTATATTACGCCAGACTTTGAATTAATTCTGTGTATGTGCTTATTTGGTAAGCCTTTATATAAATAAACTAGCTCGCGTTAAGTATTATTATTAATTAGGTATATTTTTTGCGGCTGTACTGATAGTTCAAACTAATACATTTACATCCTCAATCATCCCTTATTTTATCCCCATGGGGGTTGAATTTATCAAAATCTTATTTAAGCGGACGTCTTCACCATAGTAGCTCCAATCTTTAATTTCAGTTCAATCAGTCGAAAATCTAAGAAGATTTATACAAACTTTCATCCCCTATTTTATCCCCTTAGGGCTGGAATGTATCAAAATCCTTTCTTAGAGGATGCCTACGTCATAGTAGCTATATGCATGCAGTCTCAGCCCGATCGGTTTAAAATTGACAAAGTTTCATACAAACTTTCATCCCCTATTTTATCCCCTTGGGGGTAGAATTTATCAAAATCCTTTCGTAGGGGATGCCTACGTCATAGTAGCTATATGCATGCAGTCTCAGCCCGATCGGTTTAAAATTGACAAAGTTTCATACAAACTTTCATCCCCTATTTTATCCCCTTGGGGGTAGAATTTATCAAAACCCTTTCGTAGGGGATGCCTACGTCATAGTAGCTATATGCATGCAAAGTCTCAGCCCGATCGGTTTAAAATTGACAAAGTTTCATACAAACTTTCATCCCCTATTTTATCCCCTTGGGGGTAGAATTTATCAAAATCCTTTCTTAGCGGATGCCTACGTCATAACATCTACCTGCATGCCAAATTTCAGCCCGATCCCTCCAGTGGTTTGGGCTGTGCGTTGATAGATCACTATGTCAGTCAGTCAGTCAGTCACCTTTGAGTTTTATATATTTAGATAAATATCGAAGTAGGTACCTACACTGATATACCTCTCATATTTTTACTTTACTTTATACTTGAATAAAAAAATTATTTATTTACCTGTTGTTATTTTTTTTAGATATATTTTCTCTTAGTTAAGCATACTTAATGAACTGAGTATTCACATAAATAATATAATATTATAATTGTAAGTTGTCTATTGTGAAATAATTTACCTACATTGTTTTATAAGTGTCTACTATTTCAGTATCTACCTACTGAAAAGTGCCTCCATGGAAAGAGAGCAGCAAACATGGTCTGAAACTGACTGAAAATCCTATTATTTTACATGAGTTCCACATAATTTTCTGCTGTAATATCACACAATAGTTACCCCGGGGGTAAAAGTACAGCGGTGTTGTTATTGCAGACTAGAGATCGACATAAAAATATTACGAAATATTCCAAGCAACGATCGTAAAACCCGTATTATAGCCTACATGCGACGGATTTTTCCACAAAAACAAAATAAGCAGTATCTACTCTGATGAAAGTTGTTCGAGTTAACGATGTTACCGCGTGAGCAGTTAACTAGATAGGTAGAACGGATGAACTAATGAATAATATAACATTATAGAAGCGCAGCGGACTCAGGTTGGCCGAAGCAAGGAAAACCTGTTCTAGTGGAGATTCATAGACGACTGCGCCTTGGAGTGTAAATGTGGTGCTGTTCCACAAACGATGGGATACTTAATAGGACACTATTAAGTAACATATCGTTTGCGTTTGCGTGTCCCGTCAGTTGCACGTTAGAGGAACTGATGGACGCTGGTGATGGGGCCAAACAAGTAGCCGAATTCTGGGCCGAGTCCATTTAGATTGCTATCGACACGCTAAGAAGTAGATAGAAGCGCATATTATGTTACTCCGATATCGCCAACATAATTACCTATAACACTACACCAATAAGACATGCTCTAACAGGTCTGTCATTGTCGATGATGATCAAATTCGCAACGCGTAAGGTGTATGCAGAAGGATGTAGACCGACCAAAGTTTCTACGTAATTTATATGTTGTACTTAATAAAGAATATTGTAATCTACACTATGTTGTTTCATCATAGACCTCATCCATCGCTTTCCATCAGGCGTGATCGAGGTCAAGAGCGGGCCCATTCAGCAATAAAAAAAAATTAATTAAACGGGTTAGTTTTACCTTGTAATTACTGTTCAGTACGAGAGGAACCGCAGTGTCAGACATGTGGTTCATACACTCGATAGAGTGACTCGTGGAGCGAAGCTGTTATAGCGGAACGCTTTTGAGGCCGAAACCAGCAAAGCCAAATCTAACAAGAATATGCTCGCTATGGAGCTCTGAGAGTCGAGAGGCTGTCCACAAAGTGACCAAGTGAGATTTTACGTGGTTAAGATCAGACGCCGAATACAATTTGGATTGTGAAGACCATTGCAGAAGGATAGCGGTCTGACTTTCTTAGCCTTTCCGAAAAGCCTAAAACTGCAAGCATTTACAATGCTTATGAAGCGGGAGTGTCGCATCTATACAAAGTATTATCTCTTCTTTGTCTATGGTTGAACGTAGTTAAACCGAACGGAAGTGTAGGAAAGTTCTATCGAGTTAACGTTTTTTGCACTACACTTCAATTTTAGCGGTTTATAGGTCAGTCTCAACCTGTTTAAAAGATATTGATCTGGATATATTATTGATTGGGCTATTCGGATAAAGATTGTTATTGAAAAGATGTGCTGCTAGATATCCAGTGTCTTTTTTTGGTATCTAGGTATAATAATAATAATAAAAAAACTGGCACTCCGAGAGTGCCGACAGAAGTGAAAACTTGAACAATTACGTGTGTATTTTTTGAATCGTCATATAAACAAAACACAAACACAATACTTTGCCATCACTCACTGACATATCGGAAATACATTAAAACCGAGTACATCCCGAGGACAGCCGAACACATCCGAATATAGCGCGATGTCGGTAACAGTGTCGTGAGTTCAATGGTTTTTTCCCATCTCTAAAATGCCCAACGCGCCTAAAGAAGTTTTCACTTCAATAATAATCAAGTAGAGACACGTGTGTGTCACACCTTTTTGCATGTGTCTCCTTTGTTACTACAGAAGAGCTGTGGCTCGCGACTTTTTCTCCGTGTATTTTGTACTAGCTTTTTCAGCAAAACCAATTAAAGTCAGAAAGAACGCTAAGCAAAGACAAAGTAATAGCGCGGGTAGGCGATGCTATACGACGGGCCCGCCCCGTCGCGGGCAGAAGCTAGTAAATAGATGAAGTTCAGCTGAGCTTTCCATTTAGCACTTCAACTATTTTAGTACCAGGACATCCAAGCGCTGAAGTATCACGTAAGTATTTAAACTTCCCTACCAACTCAGCCTGCAGCACAGCGTAGCACTGGGCGCAGGCTTCATATTGTTTTATCTCAAAGTTGCAAGCAGCCACCGTATCAATTACGACTGCTTTACAACAGATAGGACCATCTCGTCTAGACTTATTAAACCTGTCAGTTATGCAATTAAAATGCAGCATCACTAGGAGAAGTACCAAAAATTATCTTGATAAGATCATTCTTTGTCGTCGTCGGGAAAAAATTAAAAACACGTGTGGCAGTTTACTGTACATTACATTATTTACTTTAATATACCTAATTTATCTATTTACCTTACTCTTTTAAATCCTCAAGTTATTTTTAAGATTATACACGTGTTCCCCTTATCTTGTCCCCACTAGAATTCCATCTATCATGAATTTTGTTTTTATAATTTCGTCGTCAATAGATTTTTTTTATGATTATACCTACTGTAATTGACTGCTCTTATTATTATTTTTTTATTGCTGAATGGGCCCCGCTCTTGACTTCGATCACGTCTGATGGCAGGAAAGCGATGGATGAGGTCTATGATGGAACGAGCGTGCCCAGAAGATGCCTTAGGCACTGGAACTCCCACGAATCGACGAAACTCATTTTTATTTATCTTTTGAGCGTAGATAACCATCGCAATCATGGAAAGATAAGCACCAGGCGGATTTGACGAATAATTATTCAGATCTGTTATGATTATCAACTAGTTTCGCTGAAATCGATAAATTGGCTCAGACACTTCGTGGATAAAAGCTGATTAAAAGATAAGTTTTATAAAGAGGTAGTGTTGTTCAGCGTATGTATAATGTATATCACAATATAGCTAGATGTCTGGACCCGATTGGTAGATATTTTTGAACGAAGCTTCAAACAAAAATAGTAAAATATTCATCACTATTTTTTGTTTGAAGCTACGGACGTTTTATTACGTACAGACGCCAGCCACATCAAGCTACTAAAATCTGTCAAATTTCTTTAATAGATTTTCAACTTCATCGCTAAAGCAATAAGGTTCAAAGTATTACGCACGTTAGTATTGGGAAAATTTGACACAGTTTCGGGTAGCTTGATGTGCTGGCGACATTCAACATAACATCACACCTTTATTTCGCGAAGGGTTAGGTAGAGGTGTAACTAAGTATTAAGTACACCCACATTTCGTCAGTTAGTTTTAAGTCCCATGTAACAGGGGAGAGCCTTATGCCATAAGACGTTAGACGATTCCAATAAATTAAAACTACGACTAACATACTAACTAACCTAGTTTACCAGCTTAGCATATTATACCAACTTAGCCTCTCTATAAGCCTAAAGTTATTGAATTTTAACGCCTATAAATAAAGTTGTTTGTCTTTCGAGTAAGTTTAAAAGGTGTGCTACACAAGCGAAAAGGCAGCAGGAAATCAATGTAGCTTTTAATTATCATGTAAATCATTAATCTATAGAGTTATTTAATCAGCTGAGTCGTAAACTATAAGACATGGATGTTACACTTTATCAACAAGCCATAATCTGTAAAATTCCATTGTTTTCTGACTGCTAAATGTGTTGAAGCATTACCTTCTATGGAGAAGCGTCAGGGTAGCCATTTTTCTTATTGATTGATTTTTTATATGAACATAGAGGGTT
The DNA here is from genome assembly GCA_914767645.1 of Hydraecia micacea. Classification (NCBI taxonomy): domain Eukaryota; kingdom Metazoa; phylum Arthropoda; class Insecta; order Lepidoptera; family Noctuidae; genus Hydraecia; species Hydraecia micacea. The sequence goes on from OU611776.1 coordinate 16,137,298, forward strand.
GTATTGATGATGATTTTATTGATTATAATTCTGTAAATACTTGTTACGAACGCGAATAATATTTTGTTCAACACGCAACCTGTTACTGACCTGAAAATTGCAAAACAACGTAACAAAATTTGAATTTGGTGAGCTACCCTTCCACCGCGGAAGGACTGGGTGTTGTCACGCCTATCGGAACCCTATATTAACCTGTCCTCTAGAAGTCTAGACCAACGAGCCACACAGTCTAGTAGTATTTATCTACCTAGGGAAACTATATTCGTGCCCTGATGGCATGTAACTTGGGATCGGTTGACGCAACATCTTTTCTTCTTCGATTCTCCCCTGTCAAAAGTCACGTTAACATTCACTCCCTTTTCTTTGATATCATTCCTTAGACGATCCATCCATCTTTTTTTGGTCGTTCTCTCCCTCTCCATTTATCAAGGAAAAAAATACAATAATGCCCGGGCCTAGTATTCATAGAAATTGATTACAGGTTGAGACAAATTGTAGCTCATAGAAATTAAACCAATAATCATACGGGCTCTTTATGAGTGTAATCTTTAAATAACTAGAAAATTTAATTGCTGTATTGGCAGAAAAAGAAGAATGGATGCATTATTGTATAATGCCTGTCAATCATCATAAATAATACCCGCAGTGTGTTGAGGAAAAGGCTAACTTGTTTTAGACGTTACGGGAAAAATAAAACCACTGACATAAAATGGTTCTTTTTAATCTACTTTCGTGCAATTGCGGCCTCTGTGAGATTTGTGATAACAAATCGCCTTGTCCTAACCCCGAAGCTTCTGATAAAGATCAGAACTTGACAAAGTGTGAACTGGATCAACAAGATTGGCTTTAACCATTCGTTTTGGTTTGCAATGGCAATGATTCAATTTGAGTGTAATAGTGTGTTACGCAATCAGGATGCAGCTCTTATTGAAGGAGTCCAGCTCATCCCGCCAGTATGCCTAAAAATATTTTTTTGCGTTGATATTGTGATGGGGCTTTTTTTTTTGGGGTTTTACCTGAAACAAAGAAAAATAATTGGTTAGTACGTAGGTATTATTACACAAATATTATAAAGGCGAAAGTTTGTGAGTGTGTTTGTATGTTTGTTACTTCTTCACGCACAAACGCCTGGACCTATTTTGATAAAATTTGGTATGGAGGTAGCTGACACCCTGAATTAACACATCTACTAGTTTTTATCCCGATATTCCCACGGGATCGACACTTACGCGGGTGAAACCGCAGGACGCAGCTAGTTAGAAGTAATTTGTGAAGAAAAGGCTCTGGTAGCACTTACTACCAACATACTTATATATAGATAGGTATATAATCATGTAGAGTTCCTGTTTCCAGATATCATTGAAATGAAATATTTTACATTGCCCCTATAACAGCCCCATTTTATTGGCATTTAAATTCTGATTGCAATGTAATGGAGTCGTAACTTTAAAGTAATTTTTACAGTGTTATTTGTCAACTGTTTTTTTTTTCAACTTTAAATACAGGGAAAATTTATAGCAGTCTTGATATTGTTTCATTTTCATCAAACAGCATGTTTTAATTACATTTGCTTGTTGATACTTTTAGTTTCAAACAAGATAATTTTACATAATATAAGCTAACAGACTTAAAATAATATTAATAATAATGTACGTATATAAAAAAGAAGGAAAAGTATCATAGGGCATAAAAAATTCGTCCGCATCGGTGTCAACAGGAAAAGTGTCCAAAAGACTTTATTTTTATTTTTTATTTTGTTTATTTGAAATGGACTTGCTCTTGACTCTTGTCTAGGTCAAAGACTGGCAGCATCGCCACGTTGTATGGCGATGCTGACTCTTTCACATGCTTTCTGGTGACATGAAGAGTCGACCAACCGCTTGGCGATATCTCGAAAAACAAAGTGGGCACTCGGACCCCATGGCCCTAGTGTTTCAACCGCAAACAGCTCGAACATACACTCCCAATAAGGTTATTTTCGCCGTTTGATGCCGTTTTCCGCACTTGCAGCAGCCGCCCCAGTACAGCCGGACATGCTAGGAAGATGGGATGGCGCAAGGGTGTCGACACATGTTGCGTTCCACACCTGCCTGGTTTCCAAAGCTTTACGGTCATTCAGACCGGTCATTCTCCATCGTCGCATGCCAAGCCTTCTAAAACAGCTGGTACCCCGGTGGTGATAACAGCAGTACGACGGATGATGTCGTTAATGCTGGCGTGCAGTGCTATCCGGCCTGCGCACCTACTGCAGGATAGGCCATGGTGTCTGAGGCAGTCGACAGCTTCACCGCACTGACATCAATGAGGAGCCCCGCAAGAAGCACCCAGACGCAGACAAGTAGCGATAACAGCATGTTTTGAATAGTTTTAGAATTAAACTGATTACCAGCCAGTCTGGCTATCTGAGTTATTTAAACTCCATTTGGAATAAGATTAGACATTTGAATAAACATTTTTTACTGTCCGTTCAACCGATTTTGACTTCTGTTGCGTTGGTGGCATGATAAATGGTATGTGCAGCTGCAGTAAATAGTTGGTATTGTAGCCACTTTTTTGCTTTTAATGCCATCCTTATGCCTATGGAATAGAAGTCAAAATCGGTTGAACGGACTGTAAAAAAGGTTTGTTCTTTTTTGAAATGAAGTGTAGGTAGGTTTAGTCTGCTACTTCTACTTGCTTCATGCTATCAAAGGTGACTAAAGAAAAAAGCGACATGGGTAGTTCTTATGATCATCTGCCTAGCCTTTTCCCAAGTATATTGGAGTCGCGGTCGACTTCCCGTCTAATCGGATGCAGCTGATATTGAAAGTATACCTACTGCAATCACCAGTCCATCTGACAAGCGTGTTCAATCAATCAACTCAGCCTATTGTAGTCCACTGCTGGACATAGGCCTCTCCCAGGCTGCGCCACAAAACCCTGTCCTTCGCCTTCCGCATCCAGTCCGTCTTCAGTTCAGTCCGTCTTCAGGTCAGTCAGTCTTTAGGTCGTCCGTCCATCTAAATTGGGGGCGTCCCACACTACGCTTGCCGATACGCGGTCTCCACTCAAGGACTCGTCTGCTCCACCGGCCATCGGTACTTCGACAAACATGGCCGGCCTACTGCCACTTCAGTTTGCTTACTCTGCAAGCTATGTCGAACAAGCGTGTTGATGATGAAAAATTCACATTTTCCGAATTCACAATGATATTCAATACCCTCTCGTCGACTTTATTGACACAAAAATAAGGAAATAATTAACAAAGCGTTCATAAACGTCAAGTTTTAATGAATTAACATTTGCGAAAACATTTCCGATGTCCAGCCTAGTTATTTAATTTTAATTTTTATTCTTCAATAAAAACGTATAATAGAAGGAAAATTCAATTAAAAATTGTTAACAAAACAATTGTTTTACAAAAATTGTAGATCTCCGACCGGCTTTTGTTGTGAAACACAAAGAGAAACCGAACTTTTGTTTTGTGAAACCGCAAAAAATTAAACCATTATTAAAACGTTCAAAGGCTAGGTGGTAAAACGCGAGTTTTTTTTACTTTTTTCAGGGCAGACTGATATAGAGTTATACGAAGGTATGAATAGTCTAATTACAATCGTTCCTTTATAGATTCTTAAATTAATAAATTCTCTAATTCCTAATCGCCAGTCTGTATGAAACTATCTCCTATTTTTTGTATATCTAGTCATGTCATAGGGCTGTAAATACGCAGCCTCCTCAACAATATAATCAGTCTCTCGGCGCACTCGCTGTAAATCTCAACCTAGGGTATTCCCAACAACCACAATAGGCGCCTACGCAAACAGTTTCTTTAGTAAATACTATTATTTTGTTAACACCTGTTATTATTTAAAAGGATTTAGATAGCGGTGTTATAATAGTGTGAATAGATTTAACACTTAGTAACATTCATGCTGGCATCTAAGAAGTCATGGTAGACAAATAATCTATAATAATAATTCATCATCTTGCCTTGCCTTTTCCAACTAAGTTGGGGTCGGGTTCCAGTCTAACCGGATGCAGCTGAGTACCATTATTTTACATGGAGCGACTGCCAATCTGACCTCCACAACCCAGTTACTGGGTAATACGAAACCCCTTGGTAAGACTGGTTGTCAGACTTTCGGTCTTCTGACGACCCACAACGACTGTCAAAGATCTACGAATGACAGTCGGGACCAAAGGCTTAACGTGCTTTCCGAGGCACGGAGGGGTCTTGGTATGTATAGATGGTCACCCATCCACGGACCAACCGCGGCAAGCGTAGCTTAACCTGATTGATCGACAGAACAGAACTAGTATTGTCTACGACTTCTCTCGCGTACAATCTAACTCATGTTTGACTCGCTCGGTGATGGAATTTGATAATCATCAACATTCATCATCATCATCAGCCTATAGCAGTCCACTGCTGGAAATAGGCCTCTCCTATTGCACGCTATTCAACTCGATTTTCGGCAACTCTCATCCAGCTGCTACCAGCCATCCTGCGAAGATCGTCGCTCCACCTAGCCTGAGGGCGTCATTATTTTTTCTTAATAATCTTCTAATTTCTTTTAATCATCATCATTATTTTCCTTTTGGATTCCAATTTATTTTGGGTCGGCGCAAAATCTCTTTTACTTCCATACTTCTCTATTAGTCGTCATCTCGGTAGTCAACCCCTATCTAGCCGTATCATCTTTCACAAAGTCCACTCATTAATGCTAATAGTAATTTTATTTCCAAACTTCAGTACACGTTACATCAAGAGGTCTCGACCCCTGAACTTGGACATCCGGTATGACAGGGGTCGAGGTTTCTCCAGTTACATGGATCAGCATGAGAAGGCTTAGACTATATAAAGTATATATAAAGCGTGCCGCTTTAATAGATACATTTATTTCTTCTTCTTAGCGTATCGATGGCAAAAAGTTTAAATATTTTTGTCCCAAAAATTCGCGAACTCCGCTCACTGATGCAGTCATAAGATCACCAAGGGAACAGAAGACCAATTCCCGTAATTATTAAAAACGTTCAAAATCTAGTCGCAGTCTCATCTCGGCGACAAACAAATGTCAAAAAGTTGTCAAAATGTGAGGCAATTAGAGGTATTTTTGACAGATTGAGACTGAGATCAGACTGTGAACGTTCTTAAAATTACGAGAATACGGCGCAGGATGGTAGGTGGGCGGGCCATTGTCTGTGGGGAGGTGCTGCATACGCACTTGAGATAATTTATTAACACACGTAGGTATTCGGTTTCGCGTTTTCGTTTTATGAACATATTCTTATTTCATTAAATGTTATTATTTATTTACAATTTCCTAAAATAGCATCTTGGAACAACCTGTACTTAAAGAGCTGAAGCACAGGGGTCATTTGTCGGGGTCACGAATCATAACACCTCATCAAATAATATAACGTACAAAGAGTAGGCGAATTTAAGGAAAGAGTAGTCCTATGTCGGCAAGCAACACAGGCGGTAGTTTTCTAATTATGTATTACTAGCAGTGCCCTGCGGTTTCACCCGCATAAGTGTCGATCCCGTAGGAATATCGGGATAAAAAGTATTATATGTGTTATTCTGATGTATAAGCGTATGTGTAATCGTTTGCGCGCGTGTGTGTGTTTTACATAACGGAGCTGTTTTGTAAAACGACCAGCGGTTTTGTAAAATAGCGCATTCTACAATCCATCTGCGAAATATACATTATATAATAACACAGTATGTAAGTACTTAGGTAAGGGGAAAACTACTCGTTGATCGATGTCAGGAAATTTACTGTAATAAATCTAATATTAGGCCATTTTTATTCAATTAACTAATAATACAAAACCGGTTTAATGTGATATAGCCTTATAAAGATTATTTATAATACTTCCGGAAAACATCCGTAGTTACAAAGTGTTAACGTGTTTTTGGTATTTGTATGATGGCATTTTTACCATAATTAATTTATTTCATTTAGATGTTATTATTCATGCCACTGGACTGTGGTTATAATATGTTATAATGACCTTATTATTGGTGATGGTCTTTAGAAAGTATAAGTACGTTGTACTCTAGACCGGCCTGAGTGTACTTATGACCAGAGGGGGCGATTGTCGTAATTTTAAGAACGTTCACAGTCTGATGTCAGTCTCAATTTGTCAAAAATACCGATAATTTCCCTACATTTTTGACAAGTTTTTGACATTGATGGTCGCTGAGATGAGATTGCGACTACATTTTGAATTTGGAATTGGCCTTCAGATGTCTGAATATGAACGTAAACGACACAAAAGGAGTATGTATGGATCGTATCATCGTAGCAGGGGGCATTCTGTAGTTTCTAGCTACCACCATGGGAAGAAGGCGTGACTTTCCTAATTCAAACTTATGTTTCAAATTAATATTATTTCAAGTTATACAAATATAAACTTTAATTTAATGGTCATTAAGTTGATTTCAGAGGGACTAGCACTATTGAAACAGTGTTAAAAATGTTTGAAGTTGTAGCGTAAACTGAACTTTATTGTGTAGGATTTAAAGTTATTTTCCAAAAACTCATATTTGTTTACATTTTTGGCAAATAAATCGTGAATGCAGATTACGCTACTCGATATTTATACGATGACACACGAGGGCTTACAAGTATCTAACCATCTAATTAACTTCCTTAATTATGTTTTACTATCAATTAAAATACAACCTAATAGATAATTTAAACGCTAACAGTTTTAAAATAATAATATGTACAAGTACTTATATAAAAAGGAAGGGGAAATAATCAAAGGGCAACAAACAATTCGTCCGCATCGCTGTCAACAGGAAACGTGCCCAAAAGGCTGGCAGCATTGCCACGTTGTATAATAATAATAATAATAACCCCATCGCCGTATCTCTACGTTGACGTCGTGGTGGGGCTTGCGCGCTCCGAACTCTGGGCCTGCGCCGAAAGAGTTTACTCTCCGGAATGGGTCTAAGGTGAGGAGCCAGACCAAGAGAGATACAGAAACCCGCAGGGCAGCATGTGGCGAGCTGTTGGGCAGTAGCGACCCCACGGACCCTATCTCCCGGGAGAAGTCTTGTTCCTCACCTCTGGCTTGCCTTTATTGGCCGGCTGGAGTGAAAAATGACGAGGAACAGAGCTCCCACCTCATTCTTGCCTTTATTGGCCGGCTTGAGTGGAGATTCGCAAGAGCAAACGTGCTCGGAGGAAGGAAGTATTCCAGTAAGATGCTGGTAGGGATCTTGACCGTACTTCCGGGATTGTCCTGATAGCCGTGGAATACCTCTCCACTCCTCATAAGCACCTCAGGACATGTTGCCCCCTTGTCGCTACGTCACTATGTGCTAGCGACCGTTTCCGGGGGCCCATTATTGAGTGTGCAAGTCACCCCCTGCCATTTTATCCGTGTATATATAAAACATTGATCAGGCAGGGGTCATAGTTCTTCCATAGTTCTTGGTAACCAGTCCACTTCAGCCACCCAAACCCATAGTCCAACTTTTTATTTTTCCTATCCTACAATAGTCCTACACCAACCGGGGGTTATCCTTGGGTGCATTTGCATAGTGCATACAGGGATAATCGTCGGACGGTGCCGCATTTCCTTAAAATTTCCTAAGGGGCCTCTGCGAGTTGGCTTCGGCCCCTCGTACGCCTTCCAAAGGACCGGGACCCCATGGTCCCGAGATATATAAATTCAAAAATAATAATAATAATAATATTCCACAACTATCACACAACGCCATCTAGTCCCAAGCTAAGCAGAGCTTGTGTTATGGGTACTAGACAACTGATAAACATACTTATATATTTCTAAATACATACATATTATAGATAAATTACAACCAGACACAGAACAAATGATCGAGCTCATCACACAAACATTTGTCCTGGGTGGGAATCGAACCCACGACCTCCGGCATAGCAGTCAGGGTCACTAACCACTAGACCATCAGGCCTGCAATGCAATGTATGGCAATGCTGATTCTTTGGCCAAAAAATAGGCCAGCCCTCTGGTCACGTGAAGAGCCGACCAACCGTTTGGCGATGTCTCGAAATACTAAGTGGGCACTCGGGCCCCATGGCCCTAGTGTTTCAACCCCAAACGGCTGAAATATATAAGTACTAAAGAGATTGGAGTATTTGCGCCGTTTGAGGTTTTCCGCACCTGCAGCAGCCGCCCCAGCACGGCTCACCGTGCTTGGAAGATGGGATAGCGCAAGGGTGTCGACACACGTTGCATCCCACACCAAAGGCCTACCTTCCAAGGCATTATGCTAATCTTAAATTATGTAAGTATTTGAACCTATTAGTAATTGCAACCTATTGCCTAACATAATCCACACATTACATTTTTATATTTGATAGCATAGTTAATTAAAAACCTATAACAACTACACGCGCGCACATTTTTAAATATTTTATTATTTAATAGGTAGGCAAGTATCTTTTTTTTTTTTTTTTTTGTTTAGCCTATACTGTCCCACTGCTGGGCAAAGGCCTCCCCCAAGTCCTTCCAGGAACTCCTTTCCCGCGCCACCTCAAACCAGCCCTCGCGGTACGCGTCCAGGTCATCTCGCCACCGCTTTCTGGGCCGACCTCGGCGGCGCCGTCCATCTTCAGGCACCCATTGTGTAGAAATTTTAGCCCAGCGGTCATCCTGCATGCGGCTGATGTGACCTGCCCAGTCCCACTTGAGCCTGGCAGCTTTCTTGCCTACGTCTGTTATACCCGTTTTGGAGCGCAGCATGGTGTTCCGAATTTTGTCCTGTCTTTTTACACCCAGGATGCTGCGCTCCATCGCTCTTTGGCAAACGCCAAGGCGGAACTTTTGCGACTCGGTGAGCGACCAGGTCTGAGCACCATAGGTTAGGATGGGCAGGATACACATGTCGATAAGTTTGCGCTTCAGGGAGATCGGCAGATCACCCTTCATTAGCGTCTTCATGGACCAGTAGCTTTTCCAGGCGTTTTCAATTCGGCGATCGATTTCCCTTTCCTGCCTGTTTTCGAAAGAAACTAACTGGCCCAGGTAGATATACTCATCGACATAATGTATTTCCTGCCCATCTACCTCGACCCTACGCTTGGTGCTGTTAGTCATAAGTTGGGTTTTAGACCGATTCATCGCAAGTCCCATCTTGAAGCTAGCCGTGCTCAGTTCTTGGAGCATGATCTGAAGTTCTTGAGCTGTGGGGGCAAAAAGGACTATGTCGTCGGCAAAACGGAGGTTTGTCAGCCTCTTCTTGCCAACGTCAATGCCCTTGGTCTTCCATGAGGCTGCCAGTGACTTAAATATCTCCTCAAGTGTGCTTGTAAACAATTTGGTAGAGAGAGTGGGCCACCCTGCTTAACACCTTTTTGTATTTTGAATGAAGGTCCAGCAGTATTGAGTTTAATGTTTGCGGAGCTATTGGTGTAAATGTTTTTTAAGAGATCGATGTATAGCTTTTCGAGTTCCTGGTGTTCTAGGGATGTAAGTATCTTTTATAACCCGTTAATTAATGTTAAATCTCGTCATTATCACAATTAACTTTGATTATTCAGTTAACAAAACTTAACTGAGTTCTTAATTCAAAACAGTCTAACCCTCAACCGCTGAGTCAAAACTGAGGAGTTGATACATCAACACTTGGTATATTGTGTAGGTACCCCGAGGAATTATCTCGAAATCAACAATTACATATTCAAATGGATTCCACAAAGCGAGTCTGATTGACGAAAGCTTGTAATTTTCGTGAATGAACTTCATTAGTAGGTAAGTTATTTCAATTTAGAATTTGAAGACTGACGAATATTTTCTTGATTTTTATTTAGAACTAGCTACCCGCCCCTGCTTCGGACGGTTTTTACGACTTATCAAAACATCAAGATATTATCTGTATTATATCTAAGTTTATTATAAAGGAGGGGCCCGTGGCTAAATAATAACAGCCGCACAGGTCGATCGATCAGGTTAAGCTACGCTTGCCGCGGTTGGTCTGTGGATGGGTGACCATGTTTACATACCGAGACCCCTCCGCGTTGGTCCCGGTTGTCATTCGTGGATCTTTGACAGTCGTTACGGGTAGTCAGAAGCCCGAAAGTCTGATAACCAGTCATACCAAGGGGTATTATTATCCAGTAACTGGGTTGTGAAGGTCAGATAGGCAGTCGCTCCATGTAAAATACTGGATTCAGCTGCATCCGATTAGACTGGAAGCCGACCCTAACATATGTAGTTGGGAAAAAGGCTAGGCAGATGATGATGATCTAAGTTTATGATTAATGTTTTAAAAACATAAACCTTCCGGAATGAATTCTCTAAATGATGGTGAACACCTCATCAAATTCCTTTGCGCAGTTTAGAACACACAGAACGACACGAACAGTGGCTTTAATTTACCTATAGGTACAGACGCCAGCACATCAAGTTACCCGAAACTGTCAAATTTTCACAATCAACTTTGAACCTTATACTTTAGCGATAAAGTTGAATATCTATCAAAGAAATTTGACAGATTCTAGTAGCTTGATGTGCTGGCGTCTGTACCTATATTATGTAAAATTTTTAAAGCGTAAGTGATTTACACAACAAAAAATATTTTTTTTTAAATCATTTGGATGTGTGTTGTTTTCCGCAGTGTCAAAGTCTATTTATTACCTACTTCATCTTTTTGTACGAGTATTTCTTGTTGACTAAGGAATCCTGTTGTCAGAATAATATAGATACACCATTAATTCTTACAACCATTCGGGCTTTTTTCAACCCATACTAATATTATAAATGCGAAAGTGTGTCTGTCTGTTACCTCTTCACGCTTAAACCGCTGAACCGATTTAGATGAAAAGAGACAGTTTGAGTCCCGGGAAAGGACGTAGGATAGTTTGTATCCCGATATTCCCACGGGAAACTTATGCGGGTGAAACCGCGGGGCGCTGCTAGTGTAACTTTAAACGTATAAATTCTCCGAGCAGACAAATTGAAGCTCTTATATATGCAAGTTTTTAAATGCCATCTAATCTGAACTGACATAACTGTGTTATTGGTAAAATAAGCAACTGGAAATTAATCCTGAATATTGTATAGCTGCGAGTTTTTGTTCGCATAAAAACTTATATGTTATGTATATGTTAAACCTATGGAGTTTATATATCCTCAAAAAACCGCCAGGTTCCTGCAGACAGGCACAAAATTACAGTGTATGTGTGACATCGCTTCATGCCTGTCTGCGGGAGCCTTTAGGGAACATAAATTTATATCATTGAACTATCTTATACGGATAGAGGTGTGTGAGTGACTATTGCATCGGTTGCAAATAATTTACTTGCTCTACGTGCGTTTTGACGTCCCACACACATACATGCTGATATCAAATACAGCCTACTTACTGTTTTGATTTCATAATTTCCTTTTAGCAGAATATTGATAAATAAAGCGTAGGTATTTATTACATTTCATGAACATTCGTAGTTTGCACATACCTATGTAAAATGTGAGCCAATGAGCCTACATTCCTTACTGTGGTTTATTTACTTACCCCTGTTTCGTGACGACAATAAAACAATTAAAAATTATAAACTCTTGAACAGGTTCCAATAATCACCAATTTGTAACACTCAAAATCGTTTAGTTCAACTCATAACTCCACAACAGCAAGAACAAAAGTAAACTGCATAACAAACGCAGACCTAAACCTTGCAGTTAGCAACCATCATTAGCATCAATGGGTTAAGAGGCGTATTACAAAAAAACGCGAAATTTGAAGTTTTCGACGTTGAAATTGTATGTTTTACGTTCGTTGTATGAAATAACAATTACTTGGTAAAAATAGTTCGTTTTCTCTACTACAATAACCTCAGAACCGATTTTAGATAAGTTATTTAATTATTTAGTAATAAGCTTTCTCCCGATGAATGTTTAGGCAAAAACTCACGGAGACATGATTTCGGAGCTCTAATTTGGAGATTCTACTGAATATCTACCATCAAAAAAAATATAATTAGCTTTCAAATATCCTATACTTCAATAATAATAGAATATATTTTCGTTATATGCCTTTTATGTAAAGAAAAAATAATCTACGTAATTCAATTATCGACCGAAAAGGCTTCGAAACAAGCCCCGATATCTCTAAAGTCCTACATTATTTAGGCGTAAAATTTATACCAAAATAATCATCAACATTTGCTTAGAATATAGTATTATTTTTATTTTTTAAATCGCTACCATTATTTTTTAATTAAATAAATAAAAATACTATATATTTCACTGCGCCGGCCAGCTGCGATTAGTATCGCGCGAGCGCTTGTCGAGGTTGGACCTATGTCAGTTTATTTCCCGCGCGCCTTCTTTCCGATACTACCGTCGTGTGCGCCGATTGTCGCATCTAGACGCTGCCGCATTGCTTTTGTGTGCGTGTGAACTACGGCCGCAGTTTTTGATCTTTGTAAGTATTTATTTTCGAACGGTATATTTAAATTAGTATAAAGTTCACACTTTATTAGTATACCAGATAGTCAACTTATTAAAGTTATTTTGATTGCAGCTGATTTGAGTTTTCTTACCAATCGAAATGGGGAAAAATAAATACAAATATAATTGCGTTGCAAAACACAATAAAAAAAAGGAAATAAAAATAAATAAAAGAGGGTAAACGGAGCCGGTCGAAACCCAGCAAGGTTTTGAAAAGGCAGGATCCAGAGAAGGACACGTGTGACAAGGATGGTTTCATCAAAGTGGAGAAGAAGAAGAAGAAGCATCCTTGTCGGAACCAGTGCGGCACCGCGCTGGCAGGACCCAACATGCTGCTGCGTCCAGCAATCCCGACGACGCAGCTGTACGTGTCCAGACTGCACCACTTCACGAAGGTTGAGGAGATCGTGGAGTACATGCGTGTGGAGACCAACTGGACTTGGTTGCAACCATACTACTATATACAATTTATACAACTATGCTATCAACCGTAGATATTATAATCAATTACTGCATAACAATTAAAATATTTGTGAACATATTTCAACAGTAAAATTCATAAATAATGAAAAATATAACAAAATAATTCATAATAAAATTGAAATAACACGTAAAAAATTTTCCGCCCACTAAACTCCATCCTAAAAAACCTTCAGTTACGGAAGATCAAGATCGTTTAGTCGCCATATTCACAGTATCATAGTCATAGTGCGAGCGAGAAGCATGAAAGAAAGTATCGCTCGCGTAGTTTGCCGCGCTCGGTGCGTAAAATACCTAAATTTGCGAAACGCCGAAATGTGAGAGGGCTCTTAACGAGATGCCCGATAAAAAATAAAAGCAATCAGTGTTTGTGTCATTGGACTATTTAAATGGAATGTGTGTTGTAGCGTAAATTTTAATTCATAAATCGAATGCTCATTGCGACCGCGGTCGCAGCTCGTGGTGGCCAGCGTGTAAACAACAACAAGACCAACCTCACCGACTCAAGAGGATAGCATGGCTCATCTGCTTCCGAACTGTTGACAAATGATGTCGTCTCAAAATTAGAAAAAAATAAAGATTTTTTTTTTCTAAACAAAAATCGGTAGTTTCGGTCTTTCAGGCGACGTGAAAAGTGGCGTGTTAATATTATCACCTTGTTTATCAATCGTGTTTGTGGGAAATCCGAACAATTTGTTTACATTCTGTACCCTCAATAAAGGTGTTACATTTGAGCTTCAAGTAAATAGCCTCCGTACAAATTGACGATAACATTAGATTTATAAAACCGCTGCTAAGGTGATATGCGCGGAGAAAGAAAAGGTTTCTGTGACAATATGAAAGTGAAGGAAAATAAAATTGAGTACGGCGATGTGGATGAATATGAATATGTGGCCCCTGAGGGAGGATGGGGGTACATGGTGTGCGTCGGACTTTCTGTCATCTTTGTAAGTAGAATTAAGTACATATATTTTGTTTTTATTTTTCGCGACATCGTGGTCGTTCGTAGTTATTTGTGGTCGTTTGTGTTTTGAGCGTAGAGTCGCAAGTTTGATTCCCAGTTTATTTTTTTTATTGTTTTTTGTGCAATAAAAATTTAATTGAATCAGATTTTATAAGAAACACGTCTGAGTGAGCTGAATAAACCACTTTAAGTTAAGAAAATAATGAAAAGCTAACCCTCATCTTTCAGTGTCAGCACTTTGCCAAAAAACAAAATTATCGAACTCTAGGTAAAAGTAGGAGTTCAAAAAGTTCATTTGTATGCGAAACTTTCTTGTGGTTTTGGTTAATAAATTGCTACCTTCAGCCAGGGTATAAACTTATATAATTATCGTTCCCCAATTATCTTGGATTTTTTGATTTGCTTCTTACTTTAATTATGTAAAAATATTTTTTATATTTTACTAACCACCATTTGTTAACTTATTGACTGAACATTTTATAAAAGTTTCGTGTGAAGGAACATATATATAGTGATCTAAAATAATTGTAAGTATTTAAAAGAAATTGAACATTTTATTACATCAACTCAAATGCATCTCGCAATTGAAACCGTGATGTAATCCTAGATACTGCTTCAAAATTAAATAGATACTTGCATAATTATCATGTCATCAAAAATAAAAAAATGTAGGTAGGTAATAAAAAATGTACACGCTGTTTCAAATTACACAAAGCCAAATTAAGTCCTGACCTGGATCATAGTCTACCCATGTACAGACGCCAGCACATCAAGCTACCCGAAACTGTCTTCCCAGTCAACTTTGAACCTAATTCTTTAGGGATAAAGTTGAAAATGTATTAAAGAAATTTGACAGATTGTATTAGCTTGATGTGCTGGTGTCAGTACCAAATTTCATGTACCTAAATCCGTTCAGCCGTTTTAACGTGAAAGCGTAAAACCAGACCAACATCCAAAATATCAAATCGTTTTTCTTTATAATACCTATCAGTTTATATGTACACACTAAATTAAACTAAGGATTATGTCCGTGCTGTAGGTATTAAGAAATTCGCCTCTTAACTTAATATATTAAAATAAAATTATTATATGTATTTTAAATATTAATTATAATAAAATTTGCGATAGGTATCAAACATCTTAATATTACGAAAAAAATAATAGGTAGGCACGCAGGATATACAATCTATTTTTAACATAATCTAATAATAAACTTTTACATTCACTTTCCTTGCTAACAGTAATATTGACACAGTAATAAAAATAAAACTTAAAAAAAGACACTGTTAACGCTGTGACAATTTGTTTATTAGTTGGCCTACTATTAAATATTGAATACTGAACAGCATCCGATCTATTCTGTAGAAATCTCACCGTGGAACTAAGGTGAAGTGAGCTCGAGGTGAACTGTCTTTCCACCTAATGCTGAGGATTGACACTAATGACAGCTTCTTCACTTAAGAGGGGACGGGGCCTGCGAGGAAGTTGAAAAATAGGTATTTGAAGAAACTATTGCCGTCGCCTTACCTCAAGTCTGCCCCCGTAGTGTGTAATAGGGACAGCTGCAGCTCAAACCGAAATGATCACAAAAATTTTGACGAGATCGACGTTTCGCATTCCCCTTTTTCCTCCTCGAAAACTGAGCCGATTCAATTACTTTTTACATTAATACTTTAAGAAAGAGTATGTTTAAGTTTCTATCATTTTTTTTATGTTAAATCTTTTCTAATTTGTCTGGCAGTGCTCTGATCACGGCGGTAAACATAGTGCATTTTTTGTAATTTTTAGAGGGTCATATTTTCTTTATTGATTAGTTACTGAAAAAAAGAAAATGTCAGGGTCATATTTACAGCAAACCTAGATTTAATGAAAAAAAAATATTGCTCTAGAGGCATTATTCAGGAAGAAAAATGCGCACTGGCTTTATACTATAGCGAATAGCTAGTGGCCCTTCCGCCCTTCTCTATCATCATTCATCTGTGACCAGCTAAGACGAGTTCACGTCTCCAGCTAAATGTTTATGTGTCTAAAGATAGAACTCCTCCGTTTTGACATTAGAAATGTCTTTTCGTTCGCTCCAGTGTAGGCTCCGATTTCACGAAAAAGTGCGATCCCCTGATATCTCAGAGAGTTGTGAAGATATGATATTCAAAAAAGGCTCAAAAGATGCGTATTTACGAGAGCTGTAAGGTGCAAAAATAATTATTCGAGAAAGTAAAAAAAAAAGTTATGGTCGATATAGTGAAAAAAAAATCAATGTTTTCCGAATTTTTGATTTTGGCGCTCGATATTTTGGAAACAAAGAATGATATCAAAAATTTGAGAAAATCTCCTCTGGACAATTTAGTCAGCTACAATTTGAGCCTAAAACAAAGATGATCGGGTTAAGGGTTTGCCCTGTCGTCTAAACTGTTTGAAAAAAGTCAGAACGACATTATTATTCAATGTTGTAGTTTTATTTTGTAACCTTTTCCTTATCTAGACTTTCTCGTCGCTCAGCGACAATGTTTTTTCGAATTCCGTAGATTCATTTCCGATGTGCTCGATAGTCGTGGGAGGCACGAAATCTGTGAATTTTTATTCTATTTTCGTTGTTTTAATTAAGATAAAACTTCACTTTGTATTTTAAATAGATCTATAAAAGGCAAGCTCGTTGATAGGTAATCTTAGTTTAATAAAATATATATTATGACAATTTAATATTAGTTAGAATCACATCAAATGGTACTTAATATTATTACATTATTTATCTAAATATTCTTTTAATTGTATTAAATAACGAGCTTGAAAAACGACCAGCGTTAGTTTTTTTTATTGTAACATACCTAATCAATTTTGCATACTTACCAGCCTGTAACTGTTTCGACTGCCATAAGATTGCAAATAGACACACGACTTTCAAAACGTCAATTAACAAACTATTTCAACTATCTGAAACGTAATTCAATACATGTTGTTGCTAATTAGCGTACTAGTAATCAAATATACCTCCTAATTAGTGCAGTAGGTAGGTACGTATGCTAATATTATTTCCGTAAGGATCTAGTTACCTAATAACCATGTATGCTTTATAATTTCTAACGTCACTATATTATCATGGACATCCACGTCCGTAAAATCTATGGAAATACATGCACATTATTTCCATACATTTTACTTCCCTGAGTTATCGTGATGCCGTGACGTGGACTTGGACGTCCACGATAATATCGGTATCTTAGAAATTTTAAAAGCGCACATTGGAGACCTGTTGCTACCGTATTATTAACCCGTAATAATGGCGACTTACTCCCAGCATTTATTGTGACCTATCCAACCGTTTTTTTATGCACAAATCCAATCGACAATTTTAATGAGACCACCGCACGCAAGAAGATGATTCAGTACAATACAATATATCCGTAAAAGATAATAATACCTATAGGCAAATAAAATAGTTTCCATGTTATGTCCGTGGTCAATGCCATCAGAAATATTTATTTCAATTAGTTAAAAGTTACACTATGTTGCACCATATTTTTCTATCTTACGAACCTGTTATATTTCGAAGGTTGTCGTTGGCTCGTTGGGTCTTATTTCCGTCAATCAGTACAGCACTGCGATTCTGTAACCATCTCGCCGTGAAAACTTAGGCGAAGTGAGCGTGGAGTGAGCTGTCAGTGTCATTCCACCTGATACTAGGGATTGACCAAGCATACATTTACAATCATAATCGAGATTTTAATAATATTTTTTATGTTAATTCTATTGAAAATTTTATATAATTTCAAAGCTAGTATTTTAGTGATCAAAACATTAATATTTTGTGGGGTTTTAAAATAAAATAGCAAAACAGAATCTTAGTCAGAAACTCAATGTTGTTTTTTTATATATTTTTTTCCCTAGACTAGTCCTTATAATTATGGCCTGAGGCGCGAGCGAGTCACGCACGAACAGTAAATAAAATAAAACATTCACGTTTAAGACAGCTAGACTGATGAAAATACGCATCGACATTATTTGTTTGTTATTATGAGCGATTGTAGATCAAGTCTAGAAAAGACTGCGACGATGTTCAGCGTTGGTAACCCAATCTATTCAATTAGAAGAGATAATTGTGTTAAGTTATCGAGTGCTAACGGCGTGCCTGGCTGACGGACCATAGAATTTAATCCCACATAGTTTGAGTGGCGCGATCACTTCACCCGATTCACAACATTTAATGTCGTGAGTCTAGTAAAGACTAACAACGCTAATATAATCAATTAGAAGAGATAACCTAGTGTTTCAAGTCACCGAGTGCTAACGGTGTGCCTTGCTGACGCGTGACAGACCATGGTTAGAATTTAACCCCACGTAGTTTGTGTGGCGTAATCACTTCACCCGATTCACGACATTAAAATGTCGGGTTATGGGTTTACTTTTTGGGGTCACATAGAAAATTTAAAAAAGCTTTGCTTACTGTAGGTACCGTGTGATATATCAAATGAAAAGGCTTGTCGTGAGGGTCATAAATATATTTTTATAATAACAAAAAAAAGTTAAGCAAATCTCTATTGAGAGATTTGCTTAACTTTTTTATGACCAAATGTAAGTATGTACCTACGCAGCAGTGGCGAAGGGTGAATTTATGACAGAGGTAGGCTGGAGCAAAAAAAAAATACCAAAAGAAAATTACAATGATGAATTGACTATAGAGTGGTTATGTTCTGAATTTTCGAAGGGAAGCCGGCGGGAATCGAGTTGTATGGTACCTTCGCCACTGCTACGCAGTATATTGATACTGCGTACATACCTACTTACATTTGGTCATAGGTAGCCAAAACATGTTCGGGATGTTATATTCAATTTAAAGTTGGTATTTTTTAAAAGTTATGCTTAAAACAGTTGTTATAAAAATAAGATTTTTGGCATTTTCAGTCTCAAATAGCAGCCAAGGGGTTAATTGCAGACTTTTGCTGTAATAATATCTAAGAAATGCTCAAGATGTTATTCCCCATAAGAAAACAGTACTTTTCTTTTCTGGTCGGCACTTTAATTTATGGGTACGTTATGAACTTATGAATGATGAGTTTTTGAAATACAAACATATTTGCAGTTGATCAAATTAATTATGTGCATTTTGCATGCGTAAATATTCAACCCAACTACGGAACCTTTCAATGTGCCGACTGTACGTGGTCCGATATAAACATGGTCAGTTTTTTAAATTTCTTTGGTAACCTACCACAAAAAAGAAACAATTTATTAGGTACTCAAGTAAACTAATAGAAACAAAAACTAACAAGCTCATACAACTAACAAAACATATTGAAATGTAAAGTGATTGCGGAATACCCAATTTATACAATTAATAATCATCATTCCCTATCTTTTGCTAAGCCTACCTAAAAAAATGTATACTGGGCATTCTGTAGCAAACTATTAGAAAGTATCAAAAATAAATAATTGTACAATAAATAAAAAAAAATTAAGCGGCGAGCGCATTCCGAAGATAAATATTCAAATATAGAAACAATTCGGCGCGAAGTTCAATAAATGACTATTATGGTCAAAGGTCCTCAGGTATTGACTCAGTTTCAATATAATGTCCAAAAAACTATTAAAATTACATTAAAAAGCATAAGTCATTATTATTAACAATGCTTATTGTTTTTAATGTTTAAAATAATTTTATTTCAATTTCCGAGTATCGATTTCCGATATTCGACATATTAAAATTACCCGAGTCAATCGAAATAAAAAAAAAATTGTTTAGGATTATCGCTTTCGCACATCATTACAATAAAAAAAAAACAATAATGGACGGCGATTTTGAACACAAATTGAGTAGTGGTAATGAACAATAAGTGTTATTGGACCTGTGTTTTAATATTACGTTAAGATTTGGGCATTTTCGTGTCGTTCATAATATTTTCAATAATATTTGTCTCATTTTAAATCTTATCTACATGTGTGTGTGTGAAATTTGTGAAAAGTAAAAATGTAAACACGCACGATTGGCGCGAAACTTCGACATTAGATATCAAAAAAATTCATTACCACTACTTATTTAACTTGGACAATGGATGAATTCGTCAAATAATTAAATGATGTTATTCACTGCCCATGTGGTGGAGTTTGAATGTTCGAAGTCCCCAAATTTTATGTTTTTTAGCCTCGACCTGTTAGATGATTTGCGTCTAACGCGCATGCGCGGCGTGACTCACGGCGTGAGTCTCACGCCGCGCATGCGCGTGAATTCTGGCTCGTTCCGAATTAAGCCATCATCACCCACAGCGCTCACTTGGATATTAAAAAAAAATAGTTTGATACCTAACGCGCATGCGCGTCGGGAGTTATGGCTCGGCACAGCGCTCACATAAGTAATTAGCGTTCCGATTTAGATAAATCACTATTATGGCAGCTAAACTATATTCACTTGAATAGGTACTAATGGTTGGATGGTTGGATTATAGTATTTATTTGTGTATACACCACGAATTTCTTCATCTTTGTTAAGGTGGCGACTGTACTGGCGGAAGCACGATTTAAAAAATGCCACGTTAGTTTAAAGGCAATATATTATGATGCGACTCAAAACAAAACAGCACAACAGGCTGTCATTCATTTGTGACAGCGCCCGCTGTGATAATTATTAATTTAGGGCATGGTCGCCGTTATCGGAAGATGGCGCATGCCATGACGTCATCTATGTCGACTTACGGGACATGGTTATCGCGCTCACGCTAATTCGGAAAAAGGGCCCTAATTCAATATGACCCACTTAATGATTCTTTACTTCGAAACCACATCAATTCCTTACCTATATAATCAATACATATCTGCTATTTACGTATTCTCTATGACACAATTTAATGAACGAAACCGGTTTGAACTGTCAAAATACCACGCTTGACAACCGTACGGCGTGGTAAGATTATGCGGGGAATAATAGGTAATTTATACCGTACAGAATAATTGGGGTCAAAGTGTAAGCAAGCTGTAAACGATTACAGTGCAATTCGGAATGTAGTTACGAGATTCTTGGAAGTGAATTACGAATTCACTTCCAAGAATCTCGTAACCATAGCAACATCACTTCGGCGTAGGGTTGCCACCAACCACTTCTTCATTTAAGGGTTACTAGCATAAAAAATACGGGTCTTAGTTATTTTTACGGGAGACACTCTGATTGCGAGCTGAGCGAGTGTCGATTGAACCGTTGAATTTTGTAATATTATTTGATTAATGTTCTTTTAATAGTGGCATCGGCGAGTTACCTAAGTAGGTATCTATTTACAATAATATATTTGCACGCGTAGAGGGGTCTGTGGCTAAATAATAACAGCCGCACAGATCGATCAATCAGGTTAAGCTACGCTTGCCGCGGTTGGTCTGAGGATGGGTGACCATCTTTACATACTGAGACCCCTCCGTGCCTCGGAAAGCACCTTAAGCCGTTGGTCCCGGCTGTCATTCGTGGATCTTTGACAGTCGTTACGGGTAGTCAGAAGCCCGAAAGTCTGACAACCAGTCTTACCAAGGGGTATCGTATTACCCAGTAACTGGGTTGTGGAGGTCAGATAGGCAGTCGCTCCATGTAAAATACTGGTATTCAGCTGCATCCGGTTAGACTGGAAGCCGACCCCAACATTGTTGGGACGCCTTACAAGTTAAATAAGTAAGAACAAATCTCCAATGTGATAATGACAGTGACTAACGCGCAAGCGCGGCGTGATCTTATCACTTCACCCGATTCACGCCATTAAATGTCATGGGTCGCGTGAAGTGGTCACTTCACCTGATTCACGCCATTAATTTTCATGGGTCGCGTGAAGTGATCACTTCACGCGACCCATGACATTTAATGTCGTGAATCGGGTGAAGTGATGATCACGCCGCGCTTGCGCGTTAGTCACTCTCATTATCACATTGGAGATTTGTTCTTACTTATTTGACTTGTAAGGCGTCCCAACAATGTTGGGGTCGGCTTCCAGTCTAACTAGTAACTAGTTCTAGTGAAGTGATCACGCCACACAAACTACGTGGGGTTAAAGTCTAACCATGGTCCGTCACGCGTCAGCAAGGCACACCGTTAGCACTCGGTGACTTGACACACTAGGCTATCTCTTCTAATTGAATAGATTAGCGTTGTTAGTCTTTACTAGACTCGATCTACCATCGCTCAAACTAACAAACAATGTCGATGCGTATTTTCATTAGTCTAGCCGTCTTAAACGTGAATCCATTTTCGTAATTTTTTAGTTTGGTACTATGTTGTTATTAAAAAAAATCATATTTTATTTTTGTTTATTGCTGACAAGTGTAACTATCATAGGAGTGGGAGAATCGTAGCGGTGGTTGGCTTTTTCTACTTTACCAAACTGATTTATAAATTAAACTTGAACCTTAAAAGTCTAATACTGAAAAAATACGTTTTTGGACTTAACAGGTTTCTCCCAGACACCACAGATTTTATTTACTGTTAGTGCGTGACGCGCTCACGCCTCAGGCTATATTGACTAGTCAGTCTAGGAAAAAAATAAAAAAAAAACATTAAGTTTCTGTGCTGCTATTTTATTTAAAACCCCCATGAAATAATAATGTTTTGACAACTAAAATACTAGCTTTGAAATTATATAAAATTTTCAATAGAATTAACATAAAAAATATTATTAAAATCTCGATTATGATTATAAATGTTTGCTTGGTCAATCCCTAGCATCAGTGGGATGACACTGACAGCTCACTCCACGCAAGTTTTCACGGTGAGATTTTTACAGAATCGACATGCAGTACCCTTATTGCGTAACACACTATCTATCTCAATCTGAATCATTTTAAAGCATATTGCTAATATGGATTAAGCCATGGTGCTTCTTATGTTCGAAACATTGGTCTGCTCAACAAAGTATATACCGCAATGAATGTTGTTGAACTGTCAAAATGAAACCCAATGCTACTGATGTTGCGTCACGCAGTTACCCCGCAGGTAGTGTTAAGCCATTTATTGGGCATGTGGGATGTTGCTAGCTTTTTCTTTTAAACGTGACAGCAGATTAATGTTAGGCTCAGTAGGTGGCAACTGGCAAAGCTAGACACGTGATTGAGGTATTGGGTTGGTTATATACCCATTTGTTTATAAACGTTGCTTAAAGTTAAGAGACGTTTAGACGTCAAAAGTGTACTGTTAAATAGCCGCTAATCACTACTGTATGCAACGTTTATAAATAAAGGGAATAGTCCAGACAAGGACCTACATTTTGGGATAATTACTAGTTACTAGATGTTTTTTTATCACCATAATAAACATTTTTGACACAAATCTTTAGGAGGTTCCTCGTTCCATAAGAAGTGGATGTGTTATGTGCCCGATCCAGTCAGTAAACTTTTAATAAATTCGATGTTGCGTCTCCTAGGACCAAAATTAAGTATTGCACAACTATTATCATTCCTTTGAAATAGACTCTAAATCTATGTAAGGTAAGGTAACTATGTTTTTTGTGGACACTTAAGTCAATGATTGTAAGTTACAGCACCAGCACCCTAATTGCGTAACATACTATTACTCTCAATTTGAATAATTTTGAAGCATATTTCTAATCCATTGCTCCATATGTTTGAAAAATGCGTCTGCTCAACAACGCAAATAATGCAATGAATGTTGTTGAACTGTCAAAATGAAATCCATTGCTATTGATAGTGTGTTACGCAATTACCCTGCTGGTTTGCCTCTTCGGAGAGAGCTAACTAGTTATCAAAAATTAGAAGATAAAACAAAACCTGCCTTATCTATATGAGTATTGATTTGAATTTTCCATATTTGGAATTACTGATATCACAGTAATAAAATGTTGATAAGTTTACTTCGCGTGCTGACTTTTAACATGAGTGACCATGACCATTGCAACCGTTTGTATGTATAATGGTCTTTAATTATTAATATTATGTATCTATATTACTTTAAAATGGGATACTAAGATATAGATTTAAATATAAACTAGTTTCACAGCTTTTTTTTTTATTGTTACGATAATGTGACTAATGCACACATTATAATTTATTATATTTGTGAATAAATTAGACATTTGAGAGCAATGGTGGCCCAGTGGAAACAGCCGCGTCTTACGAAATGTAAGTCGTGGGTTTGGACCCAGACTACTTTGCGTAAATTATTTTATTACCACTGCTCACAAAACGATGAAGGAAAACATCGTGAGGAAACCGGCATGACCTAGAACCGATAATTCGAAGACATGTGACGTCTACCAACCCGCACTGGTATAGAGGTATGAGGAACAGGGAGTAAAGTTCACTCATACTCTATAGAAAAGGGAGGATCCTCCGACCAGACGGGTGTTGCGTCTGGCGGGCAACTGCCCGATTTTTCATGTCGGGCCGTTGTATGTATGCTAGTTGCGCGGTGAACTCTGCTTACGAGATGCAGGATTTCGTGACGTCAGTATGACGCGTTGTTCGCATGTAGATACTGCTACACTGGGACCGCGTGGTGGATTGCGTATCCCAGCTGTAAGGACATTATCAGCTGACCATGAACAAATTAGTGTTTATCAAACAAGTTGGTGAACTAATTTTGCCATTAATAGATACATTTGTTGGGGAACCCGCATAAAATACACAGTCATACAGACTGTGAAGAAAGTGAGACTGATAGAAAAAAAAATCGTTAATAGGAATTAACTCTAACATAATGTAGACTAAGGTTATTCTAAGTGCGAATTAAAGCAATTTCATTGACCATCGTTTATTTAAATCAGCGTTATAATTAGGTTTATTTTTTTATTGAAATTCTTACACATGTTGTCTACGTCTCTTTTTATGTATCTACCTACTTACTCTCCTATCGCAGGTATGCTTAAAGAGATTTCTTTAGAAATTAGCATCAGATTTGTAGGTATTTTTCAATTCCTTTGTTCTTGTCTATTTATATGTGTGTACATAAATGGTTAAATAATGATTGTCTTTAGGATGTTACTTTGTATAACGTGTATTCATTGGAAATAATTGCGCAACATTGTTTCATGCAATTTCAAGTGTTTTTGGAAACAATTTTCGGTCATTCCGTTTATCACCCCTGTAGGCAACTCATTAAATAGGTACCTACCTAGCATATTATTGTATGTTAATTTAATAATAATATTATCGAATACGCCTGCGCAGTGCGTCACTTAGATTTCGCGCGCGTAGTTTAATAAAAGCATCGCATAGCGCATGCGCAGTGCGCTATTTTTGAGTTCGCGCGCGCGCCGCCGTTCGATGCGGCAGGACGCCGGACGAGTGTCCCTTGAGCCGCGACTGGAGCGGGAGTGTATAGAGTCGCGAGGCCGCTCCCGCCAAAAGTTTAGTTAATACCATCAGACTGTATTGTTTTCTTGATTATTGTGTTCTTGACTGTGGTGTACGTGTGTGTGTGCGAGTTGTAAATACATTACTTGTAAAAACCAGTAACTTTGTGTCCTTTTTTTGTGTTGAAATCCCGCCACAATGAACATTGGTCCTTCGAAGCCGGATAAAATGGACAGCAAAGTTACTGGCGTCGTCACAAGGAGCAAAGCCCACGCTGGAGCTGAGCCACGACCTGAAGCGAATACGACGTGTGTCACTACGATCCCGCGTAGTGAAGTTGTTGCCACGTCGACCGGGTCGCGATCAAGCCGTTTGAGCCGCGAGGCGCTACGTCTCCGTGCCGAGTACAAGGCCGAAGAAGAACTCGCCAAGTTGAAAGAACAGCTTATAAAAAAGAAACTAGCATTAGACATCGCGGAGATCGAGGACGAAGTATCAGAAAACCGCGCTGACAGTGTATGCAGTAGTAATAAAGTGGATGAGTGGCTAAGCTCAAGTCAAGCCCCATGCGAGCACGCGGAAATACCGCCAGCGCCCCGTGCGCCGGCCGGCGCGTTCCCGCCCGAAGGCCTAGCTCGAGAGCGCGCGCGCGGGCCCGCGCATGCGCCGTACGCCACGCCCGGTGTTCCCGCGCTTTTCGAACCCGCGGCGGCGTCCTCCCCGTCCAATCCGAAATATGCGCCTGGCGCTCCGCCCGAAGTCACCACCGCTGGCACCGTCGCTGCTTCCGACATCATGCACCTAGCCGACGTTATCATTACGAACATGACGAAGCGGCCACGACAATATAGTGATCTTCCCGTGTTTGATGGCAGCCCGGTAGAATGGTTGGCGTATCGTCGTACCTACGACGCTACCGCGTCCACGTATAGCTCGTACGAAAACACCGTACGACTACAATCATCGCTCCGTGGCGCAGCAAAGTGCGCCGTTGAAGGTATGCTGCATACCGGGTCCGACCCATCGGACGTAATAAAGTCCCTCGAAGAGGAGTTCGGACATCCCAATTTGCTATTGGAAACAGCATTAAGCAAAATTCGAAGTCTACCTCAAGTATCCGACAGTGGCGTCGAGTTACGAAATATGACGTGCGTTATTCGAAATTGCGTCTACATACTAAAAAACATAAAAGCAGAGGGTTATTTAAACAATCCCCAAATAACGCACGAAATCATAAGCAAATTAACTCATGTTCAACGGGCGCAGTACGGCGAGTTTGTGATGAAAGTGAACACCGACAGCAAACAAGATCTTCGTGTATCGCCGAACATAAATGTTGTGCTCGATTTCTTGAGTCATTTGTCACGGGCATCAGCTTATTACCTACCACTGAGTCATCATAACCGGACCACCATTGCTGCCAACTCCGCTAACGCAGCCGCTGTGAATACTTCACGCGCCGCCGGACGCGCGGATCCTGCTCGGCGACAGCAACGGGAACATACTCACCGTGTACATATTACCAGCGAGGAAACTGCGTCATCGAGTAAGTCGCCGTGTACGTCGTCGTCATCGAATGCGTGCGTGTTATGTAGTAGTGCGGGTCACCGACTACCCGAGTGCGATAAGTTTCTAAACAAAAGTGAACAAGAAAAGTGGGACTTCGTAAAGGTAAATAAACTATGTTTTAAATGTTTAGTGCAAAGTCATTCTCGTTATCGCTGTCGCGCAAAACGGTGTGAAAAGTGTCGTTCTCCGCATCACATTCTTCTCCACTACGAGAAGTCGAGCGCCCCGGACGTCCGCGCCGCCACCGCCGGCGCCGGCGCGCCAGCGGTGGCTGGCGCGGCCGCCGTACAATCGCCGTCGGACGCCGAGTCAGTGACGAGTATGGGTGAGCAGTGTCGGAACACAAAAACATTATTAAAAATTGTGCCTGTAACTATTATTGTAAATAATGTCGAACATAATTGTTATGCATTGCTTGATGATGGTGCCACTGTGTCGTTAATTGATTCTAGTGTTTGTAATTTTAGTGGACCATTATCCCCGTTGAAAATTGTTAGTGCACGCGGTCATGTTGTTACTGATAAGAATTCTTGTAGGGTGACTGCACTAATACGCGGACCCAACGGTTTGTGTCATGATATCGCATTACGTACTATCGATAACTTAGACTTGCCCACCCAAAGTGTGCCCGCCAGAGTTTTAGTTATAAATAAACATCTACGAGACTTAGATTATTGTGAGATGTCGTGCGCAAAACCAATGTTATTAATTGGGCAAGATAATTGGCAGCTAATAGTTAACCAGGAAATACGACAGGGTAAATCCGGACAACCCGTAGCATCGCTTACGAAGTTAGGGTGGGTTGTTCATGGGCCTGTAGGTACTTGTAGCGAGTCTGTTCGTGAATCGGTCAACCTAGTCTATGATAATTTAGATGATTTAAACGAACTTGTTAAACAGCAATTTTTGCTTGAGTCTATCGGTATCACAGAAGTGTCACGCAAAAATGTTGAGACCGAACGCGCCTGTAAGATCCTAGATAACACTAGTCGCCGTGTCGATGGGGGCTGGGAGGTAGGACTACTATGGTCACGAGACGCTGTACACTTACCCGATAATTACGATTATGCTGTCAAACGTTTACGCGGCATAGAAAGTAAAATGGATAAAAACTCCGATTATGCTGCATCGTATTGTCATCAAATTGATAGGTTAATTTCTGAGAAATATGCTAGGCGTTTGGATACTCCGCTGTCTGTTAACCCGGTATGGCACTTGCCGCATTTTGGGGTCGTTAACCCGAATAAACCAAATAAGCTTAGATTGGTTTATGATGCCGCGGCCAAATACAAGGGCGCATGTTTAAATGATTATTTGTTGACAGGGCCGGACTTATTAAATTCTTTGTTAGGTGTGTTGTTTAAGTTTCGGTCTGGTCCAATAGCTTATACAGCGGACATAGCTGATATGTTTCTGCGTATTAAAATAAGGAAAGAAGATCAGGGCGCGCAGCTCTTTCTTTGGAGAGGCCGGAACAAAGAGCGTGACCCCGACACATACGTTATGGACTCTATGATTTTTGGTGCCAAGTCGTCGCCTGCCTCAGCCATACATGTATTGAATAAAAATGCTAGTGAGTTTCGAGATTCGTATCCTGAGGCCGTTAAGGCGATTCATGAAAACCACTATATGGATGATTACCTAGATAGTGTTTATTCAATAAATAGTGCACGTCAGCTGATCAAAGATGTTGCCATGATACACTCCGCTGGTGGATTCTCTATCAGGGGGTGGGTGACCAATTCACCCGAGCTTCGAAAAGAATTACCAGCTGTCGTACCCGGTACTGTAAATTTTGATAAATCTCCATATAGTGGTGAACGAACATTAGGTATGATATGGATGCCGGAGTCAGACGAGTTAGCGTTCGACTTATCGTTTAAAAAAGTGACACCTGAAGTAGTTGACGGCAGAGTTATTCCTACTAAACGGCAGTTTCTGAGATTTATTATGAGTATCTTTGACCCTCTAGGCTTACTTTATCCTTACACGATAAAGTCTAAAATCTTGTTACAGAAGATATGGAAATCTGGTATAGGATGGGACGATCAGCTAAAGGAAAACGAGTTCAAGGAATGGGAAAGGTGGCTCCAGGATATCAAACAACTAGGTAACAAGCGAGTGCCGCGTTGGTACAGGCTTGATCCTTCAACTGTCGATTTACATGTTTTTGGTGATGCTAGTGAATCAGCTTATGCTGCAGTAGCATACTTAGTTGGTAGGGATGAATTTGGCAAACCAACCGTCTCTCTTGTTATTGGCAAAGCTCGTGTCGCCCCGCTGAAGGTGATATCCGTTCCACGCCTTGAACTGCAAGCAGCTGTGCTGGCGTGTAGGTTAGCTTGCGTCGTTGTCAAAGAGCAAGGCTTAGCAATAACACGCAAGTACTTGTGGTCCGATTCGAAAACGGTTTTAAAATGGGTACATTCGGATCCTCGTGATTTTCAGAAGTTCGTTTCACATCGGTTGGCAGAAATAGATCGGAAGTCCAACCCAAGTGAGTGGCGGTGGGTACCGTCTGCAGAAAACCCTGCTGATGAAGCCACGAAAATGTACTGGCCTACAAATTGTAAGTTGTGGTTTTCAGGTCCCTCTTTCTTGTACGCGGACCAAGACCAGTGGCCAGTCAACGAGTTCGACGATGCAGTCGATACGGATTTGGAGCGTCTTGAGAAGGTTCACCTAGTAAAACAGTATGAACCTCTATTTAATGTTGATAGGTTCTCTAGTTGGACACGGGTTGTTAGATCTGCGGGTCGTGTTCTTGCCTTTTTAGGTTTGTGTCGTAAGATCCAGGTTGAGAAGTTAACAGTCAGCAATGTCCGTGATGCTGAAATTCTTTTGTTGAAACAATGTCAAGCTGAGACTTACCCCAAAGAGTTGTCATTACTGAAATCAAAAACTGCATTACCTCCTGATAGTTAAAATTCGCGATTTAGATCCTTTTTTGTATGAAGATGATGGTTTGCTTCGAGTCAGAGGACGCCTAAGTGCTGCACCGGAATTAATGTTTGATGAGAAGTATCCCATTATTTTAGATGGTCACAGCTATACCGCGCGTCTTATTGCACTCGAATATCATAAGCGCGCTCACCACGCCAATACTGAAACTGTCATAAACAGTATTAGGGAGAAATATTGGATAACTCAGTTGCGACGTACAGTCAAATCAGCCGTATCTAAATGTCAGCTTTGTCTTGTCCGTCGTGCTCGCCCTTCGTTTCCCAAGATGGGAGATCTACCGACCGCTAGACTTGTAAATACAAGAAGAGCTTTCGTACATTGCGGGGTAGATTATTTTGGTCCGATGGAAGTTTCGATAGGCAGGCGTCGAGAAAAAAGATGGGGCGTTATATTCACTTGCCTTGTCACTCGCGGTGTACATATTGAGCTCGCGTCTTCACTATCAGCTGACTCGGCCATAATGGCAATTCGACGCTTGATAGCTCGCCGTGGACAACCCTCTATCATGTTTAGTGATAAAGGCACGAACTTCGTTGGTGCTGACGCAGAGCTGAAAGCTGCCATTCAGGCATTGGAGAGCGACAAAATTTATGATTTCGTAATTACCAAGGGCATTTCTTGGCAATTTAACCCTCCTGCAGCCCCGCACATGGGTGGGTGCTGGGAGCGGCTCGTTCGCTCTGTAAAGACTGCACTTAGAGTTACATTGTCGGCGCGAGCGCCTAAAGAGGAGTTGCTAATGACATTGATGGCTGAGGTAGAGATGACCCTAAACAGTAGGCCATTAACTTTTGTGGGTACGGACCCCGATGGGCCCATCGCTCTTACCCCCAATCACTTATTGATAGGTACAGCGACCGGAGCATCTACGTTAGGTATATTTGATGCATCGGACTTAACCAGTAGAAAGGCTTGGATAAAGGCTCAGACTTTGGCGGACATGTTTTGGAGACGTTGGCTGAAAGAGTATGTCCCCACCCTTCAAAAGCGCCAAAAGTGGCTACACGACGTGCCGCCTGTGAAGGTAGGAGACATGGTTCTTATTTTAGAAGAGAATCAGCCTCGTAATATGTGGCCTAGGGGCGTAATTAGTGCAGTCCACCCAGGTCGCGATGGCCATATTAGAGTAGTAACTGTTAGAACCTGTAGGGGCTTTATGAAGAGACCGGTTGTAAAGGTCGTTGTGTTGCCTACTGACGAGTTTGTTCAGGAACAAGGGGGTGGAATGTAGGCAACTCATTAAATAGGTACCTACCTAGCATATTATTGTATGTTAATTTAATAATAATATTATCGAATACGCCTGCGCAGTGCGTCACTTAGATTTCGCGCGCGTAGTTTAATAAAAGCATCGCATAGCGCATGCGCAGTGCGCTATTTTTGAGTTCGCGCGCGCGCCGCCGTTCGATGCGGCAGGACGCCGGACGAGTGTCCCTTGAGCCGCGACTGGAGCGGGAGTGTATAGAGTCGCGAGGCCGCTCCCGCCAAAAGTTTAGTTAATACCATCAGACTGTATTGTTTTCTTGATTATTGTGTTCTTGACTGTGGTGTACGTGTGTGTGTGCGAGTTGTAAATACATTACTTGTAAAAACCAGTAACTTTGTGTCCTTTTTTTGTGTTGAAATCCCGCCACAATGAACAACCCCAAAAAATCCACCCTACGCCTATAAATTCTGTTTATCCAACTAGGCTTATGGTGGATTCTCGGACATGCATTCGGTGCAGTTTTGAACACACAATTGAATACCATACGCTGCGCATCGGTCCGCAGGCTCTTCTATTTTTGAAATGTGACGCCATACTGTCTTTTTTCCAGATTGCCGGCACAGCACACCAGCCAGTATTCGGATTCATATATAACGACTTTTTGGACGAATTGGGAGTAGGCACAGCGGCGGTGACACTCGTGTTTGGGGTATTTCAAGTCACATTGGCTATTGCTGGTAAATATAGCAATAATTAATTTATTTACAGACAGAATACAATAAGTAATACAGCTATCGAAGAAAAAAAGTACGGACACAGCCACTTCGTAAGTTGTTAAAAAAACAGCCAAGTGCGAGTTGGGCTGGCGCACTAAGTGTGCATAAGTATATACACTCGAGTGGCACGCGTCAACGGCAGAGGCAACTGCAACCGTCGACAACGTGCCGCTCGTGGATTTGAGTACGGTACAGCCGTAGACATAGAGTAATTAATGTTCATTATAATATGTAAGAAGAGACGGGAGTCCCATAGAAAAAGATGAAAAACGGCACTTGTATGAAACTTGCACTAAAACTGAATACCAACATAGCAAAAATGACACAGACTGCAGATGTTAAAGCGAGACAGCGATAGCCGCCATTATGTTTAGTGCACATTTCGTAGTCTCTTTTTTTATTAGACAGTTGCGTCAGACTGGCCGTAGGTGTGTCGATGGTTGCAGTTGCCTCTGTCGTTGACGCGTGCCACTCAAGTGTATGCACAATTAGTGCGCAAGTCCAACTCGCACTTGGCTGTTTTTTTGAACAACTTACTAAGTGGCTGTGTTCATTCCGTACCAGGTTGCCGTACCACCATAACTATGTAAATTACACATATTCTGTGATCAACTGGCTACCTACAGCAGTTTATTTTATAAGATACAGCCCTGTGACAAATAGACGAAAGGGCGGCCGGACAGGCAGATGGCGTAGGCTTAATTACTAAGTGCGTTTACACTTTTTTGGGTACGGAACTCAAAAACTTACACGTGTAAACTTCATACGTTATTTATGTCCGCCCCTTATCAGCCTGGCTGATTAGCAAAAAAAATACAAGGATTTGCTAGCCTTTTTTATTCCTGAGTGGTTCTATTAACGTTTATTGAATATTTTTTCCTAGAGATTTTTGCCTTGTAGGTACCCATTGCTTATTAGGCTCTGAGATTCAATATAAATCAATTACAACGCATATTTTCTAGGTATAGAAATTCTCAGTTAAGTTATTAGAATAGGCTTAACATTATTGGAATAACTTTATTATGTAATAACATAGAAAAAAAAGAAAGAAAGAAAGAAATTATACGTTTATTTGCGGTGAACATGACGCAAAAATGAACATAAACACAAATATAAAATAAAAAAGAAGGTAAGGGGTTTCCCTTACCTTCTTTTTTGCGTGGATGTGACGCATGTTTATGCGTCACATCCACGCAAAACGGCTATCGCTCAGCATTATGCTGCGACCCGCTCCGATGTCGCGAAATCTCCTAAAGATCGGTAACAATAGAAAAATAATTGTGTCTCATTACTTCATTAGTGACAGTTGAGCTCATAGTTAGTTACGTAAAATTTAATAAAATTTCTGTATTATATTCAAGGCCAAATATGTAATAAAAATTTGTTATTTTATTTACGTGTGTAGGTACTATGTATTTATTCTTGTGTTTTTCTTATTTTACAAGCTTTTATTTAGTTTTACTTGTTCCGTTGTCAGTCTGTCTGTAATAATTTATTTTTGTTTTTCTATTATATTATGTTTTGTCACCCTAGTGTAGACTGGTAGAAAATGCCTCAGGCTTTCAATCCGCCTTTGTGCAGTTATTCTTACTTGTAAAGTTTAAGAAAAGAAGACATACTAAAATAAAAAAAATATGACGTGAATGAGCATTCCCCTTTATCTAGAAAAAAAAACTCCAAAAACAAAAACTAGCACCTAGTAGAACATTCGAGAACACGAATGTTGGAAGCCAAAGGGATAGCGAAACACGTGTCGACACAGAATGCTCCGTCTATTTCGCTGAAGACTTTTTGCATTTCCGTAGCAAGCAACGAATGGCCAACAGAATAAAGCCAGTGCTTAGCTCTATGATGCAATTTTAAAACTCCGCGCCCTGTTCTAATTGTAACAGCTTTTTCTCTTTGTCTTTATTTACGGAATACAAAAAGCTAGCTACGTCAGAATTATATTATAGCACATAACGTAACACCACGCCTGTATTTCCCTTAAGGATTAGGCAGAGTTGAACCTGCAGAACTTCCACATTTCGCTAGGTATGTTTCAGTCTCATGTAATAGGGGGCGAGCCTATTGCCATCGACCGGGCAGAAATCCAGACTCCGGGTTGTTAGGCCGTTTACACATTATGCCGTAGCTGCAGCGGCACCGCCGCCGCCGCGCCACGTGTAAGGGTTCAAACAAATCCAAGGGTAACTAAAACAGCGCGCTGCAGCTACGGCATAATGTGTAAACGGCCTAACTGATGGAAAAAATACAATAACACTTTACCCGACCCGGGAATAGCGCTTGCGACCATTAGACCAACGAGGCAGACATATATCATGTATCAGACGTGTGTTATAAAATAATGCATATTATTTTTGGACTTCTATTAAACCTCGTTTGTTTTGTTTTAATTTAAAACTAGTTGGAGGCCTACCATGAGCTCTTAATGCGATCCATTATAGGACCTAAACTGAACTGTACTTCTAATTCGTACCATGACGTCAGTTTAACGATTCAATTTAGGTCATGCCATCTGACAGCGATTGTCCCAAACTGAGTCGCAAGTTTTGGGTTAAAAGTAAATGCCGCTGAGCATATTGGACGTCATGGTACGACTTTGAGCGATGCAGTTTAGGTACCTAAACTGAAATGTCTTGCTTTTGAATCGTTTTTAATTAGATCATGGTAGGCCACCTGACCCGGCGAACTTCGTACCGCCTCAGAATCAATAAGAACAAATGTATGAGATGTTTTTTTTGTGACTTGTTCCCATGGTTTAGAATAGAATAGAATAGAATACTCTTTATTATGTACTTACACCATATAAATTACAGTCATAAATATAGAAATTTTACAATGGGTGACACAATGGGCGGTCTTATCGCTAAAAGCGATCTTTTAAAGACAACCTTTGGATGGATTAAAAAGAGGAAGGACAGACAAGTACTGTAGGTAGTCTGTGGTGTACCATTTACACAATACCATAAATACATACATAAAGTATATGGTTTAACTACAACAAATCAAAGATCATAATAATCGGTCCAGCCGTTCTCGAGTTATAAATGGTGTAACTAACCCGACATTGTTTTATTTATATAGTAAACGTGAACATGGTGGTTATTCCTCGGTGTTCCAGTTGGCCGCTACGTCTAAGTTTTTGCTCAGAGTGGGTTTACTTACGGCAATAGTGCAACGAAAGGGGATCGAACGCTTTAGCTGCTTAGTTTAATATAATATTTTGAAATTTTGCTGTTATTATATTATTATTTTTTTATTTTATTATTATACCGAATCAAATTCCACGACCGTGTCGTTATCAGTAGTTAATTTATCATTATGCGTAATGATTTATTTATTAATAAAATAATGCTTAGTTAATAACGAAACATTAGAACCATCTTGCTCTAATTTTATCATTAATATCAAATTGAAATATATCAAAGTCAAGAAGAAGTCAAACACGAAAGGAATACGTGTAAAAAAAAAAACTATGTTTTCGATCTTTGACGACAAAAATAATCGAGACAAAATTTTTTTTCTAAGAATTAAGTACATTTTAAAGATGACATCAAAGATAAAGCATACGATCAATTTCACAAAACCAAATCGTTATGGTTACAAAATCCATTACGAGGCCATTATTGATTCCAACATTATAAATCGCTTACCTATATTGCTTAGGAACAAGAAAACTCGAAGACACAAACACAAGACTTGTAGGTAGTTTGATTAATTGGTCTGGAAATAGAAAAATCTAAAATCAGATATTTGCTATTAAAAACAATAGCTTCATGGGTTGTAAGTTCAGCGTAGGCATTTGCTACGCGGCGTCTACGCGGGTGCCTCGCGCAGTTGCGCAACCAACATCTACGCGAGTACTATGCGCAACGGCGCAACCTATCGTCTAAGCGGTTGCTACGCCCAGTCTGACGTAGAAATCAGACCCTGCATCATAAATGTCTACCCTGGAATAAGGGGACTGCATGACCTAAAGCGCAGTCACTGTCGGACTGCATAGAAAAGAAAGAGAAGCGCGATGACACAACGCTGGTAATTTATTGCAAAAAAATGTATTGTTTGGAGAAAAAAAATCAAAACACTAGAGCTTTAGTATGTTGCTTGTTGTTGTTTAGTATGTTGTTTGTGTTGTCCTGTAGTCCCCTTAATTGCGAAAACAATTTTAGTTACCACAAATACATAATTATTGCCAGTTTTGTTTTTTTATTCATATTTTTTTTAAACTCATTATTCTATCGGAATCTTTATTGTACTCAAAACATCAATTTAATTTAATTTATTTTAAAAGTTCAATATTAGTCAAAGGTTTTGATAAACTGTGTTAGACGTATCGTGTTCAACAGCAAATTCATTCTTATAACATAAGCTAAATGTGTCTCTCCAGCAACATAGAACATTTAAAAATGTTAGATTGAATAATGGATAAGAAATCTTTACGTCTTAAATTGTGTAAATGGCCTATAATAATTGATGTATTTTACTAACTGATTATATAAATTGGATCCTACGAATCAGTAATATTGGATTTGATTAGAACTCTATCAATGCTTGATGATTAATTTTTCCGTAGGCAATTGGCTGATGTGTGATAATGCCTTAATATAACTTCAGGCGTTTTGCAATTTTTCTGACACAATTTTGATGTCCCTTGTCCTTGTCCCATGTCCTTTGTCCTTTTATTTGACTTGCCTTGTTTGTTAGTATGTATTGTCAAATCTTATAAGCTGAATTAAAACCAATTCCTCTAATCCTACGGCTACGGTGGTGAAATTTTACATTTTGATTCTGATTCGAAGACAATGCATTTTTATGATGCATGGCCTAATTCTACACCCAGGATTAGCTCTAGATGTAGGAACGCCTTAACGGTCAAAGGTATGGACACGGAATTTTAGTTTGTTGCTATTGATTTTTTTTGTTGCTTTCTATTGATTATGGAAACCGGAATTATAATGAAAACCTCGAATTAACAAAAATACTAGCCACGAAATTATATTTTGCAAACTTGATATTATGCTGATTACTTTTGAGAAAACAGTATTGTTTTAAGTATGAGTGTCGATGGCTATAAATGTAGGGGAAGAACAAAGAAAGGATGGACGGCATGTTTGAAAGATGATAAAATGGCTAAAAAGGGGGTGACTAACCAGTCCTCCAGACTTAATTTCGGTCATGGTGACCAATCTTAGCGGAGACCAGGCTTCGGCGCGGGAGATAGTATACTGCACAAGAGTGGGTGCGCAGACACAGGTACACTCTCTCTTCCCTCACTCTCATAGACTGATGGGAAGGCAATCTGCCACGACTGGAGATAGATCAGGCGCAGGACCAACGGTGAACGGCTTAACGTGTTACCGAGATGATGACTAAAAGAGAAGTCATCATCACATCATCTGCCTAGCTTTTTCCCCACTATGTTGGGGTCGGCTTCCAGTCTAACCGGATGCAGCTGAATACCAGTATTTTACATGAAGCTACTGAACCCAGTTACTGGGTAATACGATACCCCTTGGTAAGACTGATTGTCAGATTTTCGGGCTACTGACAACCCGTAAAGACAGTCAAAGATCCACGAATGACAGC
This sequence comes from Hydraecia micacea, assembly GCA_914767645.1. Lineage (NCBI taxonomy): Eukaryota > Metazoa > Arthropoda > Insecta > Lepidoptera > Noctuidae > Hydraecia > Hydraecia micacea. The sequence goes on from OU611776.1 coordinate 16,174,541, forward strand.
CGGGACCAACGGCTTAACGTGCTTTCCGAGGCACGGAGGGGTCTTGGTATGTGAAGATGGTCACTCATCCACAAACCAACCGCGGCAAGCGTACTTCTCTATTAGATGGTTTATTATAATGTGGTCGTTCTTTTTTTTTTTAGTAAATAAACAAACGGGATAGATAGCTCGGAAACTATAAAATACGAGAATAAATTTAATACTAATACATAGATACATAAATATAAACAAAATGAAGTAAAGTACAAAAACTACAAATATTTACGCTTAAAAACTGTTTATACAAAGCCTTATTATCTCTTCTTGGTAAATGAAACTGAGAATGGAAAAGCCGTTTAAATCCAGCGGATTACTTTACCCTGCTCTCAGTAGCAAAGTTCCTATATAACTTACCTTAGCTTTGTCTAGTAGAGAAATGTTTTACATTTTCATGATTTAAGTAGGTATACAGGGAAATAGTACATTTCAAAGTAAAATCAATAGATTAACAAGTAAACGTAATTAATTTTTATTTGTGATTGACATATAATTATTCTTGTGTACCTACAGGTTGCCATTGACATCGACGCGCAAATTGTAATCATGAATTCAGCACATGAATCTAGAACCCCTAGCGTAGAAATTTTCAGTCAGTAATCATAAAAAAAATCAGCTGTTTCATAGAAAAGTGCAATACATACGCAGATAAAATGTATGGAACAGCTATTATTAGGATTCCGTACCTCAAAAGGAAAAACGGAACCCTTATAAGATCACTTGGTTCTCCGTCTGTCTGTCCATCTGTCAAAAGTCTTTTTCTCAGGAACGCGTGGAGTTATCAAGTTGGAATTAATGTTAAATACTCAAGAATGCAATCCCTTCAAGCAGTAAAAAAATCCAACTTCTAAGTCAACGCAATCAATAGATACGGGCGTTTATGTTCCGATTATGGCGCAAATTTTGACTCTCGCAAGGAAATCAAAACCTATAGGGTACTTCCCGTTGACCTAAAATCATGAAATTTGGCAAGAAGCAATGTCATGTAGCACAAGTAAAGGAAAAAAATCCGAAAATCGTAAATTTGTAGTTACATACCTATGTACGGAACCCTCGGTGCGCGAGTCCGACTCGCACTTGACCGGTGCATATACTGAATCCATGGTTACAGCTTGCGCGACGATGTCCCTGTCACCACGTTTCTGCAGTTCCTTATACCTTATTAAGGTACTCATCTCTGATTTCTGATTATGGTAACCATAATTAGATGGTTTAGCGCAACTGGGGAGGTAATGTCCAGCAGTGGGCTGTGATAGACTGAGTTGATTGGTCAGACCCGGATAACACATACGTGTGTCAAATGTTGATAGGTATATCTATATCTATAAAAGGAGAACTGACTGACTGACATATCAACGCACAGCCCAAACCGCTGGGTCTAGAGATTCCAAATTTGGCACGTACGTTCCTTATGATGTCTAGGGGTGCACTAAGAAAGGATTTTTCAAAATTCATCTCCTAAGGGGGTGAATGGGGGGGTGAAATTTCACGCGGACGAAGTCGCGGGAAGAAGCTAGTAAATTATAATACCTTTTCTCTTGTTCCAGGATTCTCAGCCAACATAGCGTTAAAAAAATTATCCCTAAGACAAGTGGGTTTAATAGGAGCCTGCATATACACACTAGCTTCATTCCTGGCCATATTCGTAGTATCTACGACACAGCTGATCATAACAAATGGCTTCCTCCACGGCTTGGGAATGGGGCTACTCATACCTGTCTCCTACACGAGTTTCAACAGCTACTTCACAAAGAAAAAAGTGCTCTATTTGAGTCTTTGTAAGGCTTCAATTGGAATGATAACGATGTTTTACCCGTTGTTTATCAAGTTTACGATAACTGAGTATGGGTTTAGGGGAACGCTCGCGATACTTTGTGCGATATCAGCGCATAGTATATTCGGGGCTTTGGTCATGCATCCTGTGAAGTGGCATATGAAAAAGCAGCCGAAACCCTGCGAGAAAATAGTTTGTAAGTTTTTACTATCTATATAAAGAGGATGGTTTATAACGGTCACTGTTCTTTGTGCAAATTCATTTCGCTTCGCAAATCTCTTTGTACTGTATAAAGTTCAGCTTATATTTAATATTAAACCAGAGAAATGAAACTTGGCTTTGAGTTCTGGTACTCCTTTTTATTTGGTGTTTCGAATTAATATTTTATCAAACGCTGACCTTATTTTATGATATTTATATTGCAAAATTTATTTGCTTATAGTCGTATGTAAACTTTTCCTTGAAAAGCCCTTAGGGTTTGTAGTGATTAGCGACTGTTTAACCATTTAACCATAAATGTTTGACGTTTGACGAATTTTTGACGTTTGAAGAATTTTTAAAGTTGACGTTTTGACGTGACGTAACGTCACTTAACTTTAATCATCGTTTATAAATAAACCCCTTATTAACATTCCAGTAATACCACCAACACCAGCCAAAGAAGATAACAAGGATAAATTCGATTTCACCAAAACCTTACCGAGAATCGATACATCAGAAAACGCTAGATCCGTCGAGAATTTGTATCGAAACAATCGATTGGAAAATCCTCAGAAAGGAGCCGAATTACTATTTGTGTCCAAATTAAGCGATTCCAGACGATTAAGCATACCAGTTGTCTTGATCCCGGCAGATGGAAAGATAGATAGCAAATTCAATTCGAGTGATCACGTGTATCGGGAGAATTTATACAAAGCTGCTTCGGTATCGAGTTTGGGCAACTTTGGTAACATTGCCGCGGAACCTATGCCGATTATAAAGAACAAGGAAGGGAAATGGTATGTTCTACGCATTATTTATTTTGGGTGCTTAAGTTCTAGTTTTCTTTTTTGTTAGTCTTAGCCTATACTGTCCCACTGCTGGGCAAAGGCCTCCCCGAAGCCTCCAAGTCCGAAGTTTCCTGGAAGGATCCAGGAACTCTTTTTCCTCGTTATCTCGAACCAGCGCTCGCGGTCGCGTCTTCTGGATTAAAAAATAAAATCTAATGACGTCTTTTGTACGAACTTCTTAGACTGCCTCGTTGGTCTGGTAGTCGCAAGCGCTACTGCTGAGCACGAGGTCTTGGGTTCGATTCCCAGGTCGGGCAAAGTGTTATTGGGTTTTTATATAACTTTTGAATTTCTGGATGGCAACCTGGATTTTTACCCGGTTGATGACAATAGGCTCGCCCCCTATTACATAGATAGATAGATAGATAAACCGTTTATTTACATGGGACTTAAACGTTACCGGTGAAATGTGGGTGTACTACACATCCCTGCCTAACCCTTGGGGGGATTACAGGCGTGATATAATGTTAGAATAGCTTGAAGATGTAGAGGGACTGACAGTCCAGTGACCAGGGTGCGTCATACACGTAGAGTCTATTTTTATTTATATGTATTGTTACTTATATGCCATTTTTATTCAAAATATATTGAATGGATTAGGTTGAACTGGCTAAATAATAACAGCCGCAGAGGTCGATCGATCAGGTTAAGCTACGCTTACCGCGGTTGGTCTGTGGATGGGTGACCATCTTTACATACCGAGATCCCTCCGTACCTCGGAAAGCACGTTAAGCCTATGTTCCCAGCTGGCATTCGTGGATCTTTGACAGTCTTACGGGTAGTCAGAAGCCCGAAAGTCAGACAACCAGTCTTACGAAGGGGTATCGTATTAGCCAGTAACTGGGTTGTTGAGGTCAGATAGGCAGTCGCTCCATATAAAATACTGCATCCGCTTAAACTGGAAGCCGACCCCAACATGGGAAAAGGCTAGGCAGATGATGGAGGTTGAAGTGACATAGTTTTATGTATTTATTCATATACTTATGTTGATTTTTTGTAGCACGTGCTATAAAGAATACAATGACCATTTAATTTCGATACAAGAAAAAGTTATTTTTTCATGTTGTTATTTTAAAATTGAGGTAAAAGACATCTTGCGCCGATCCCAAACCAACCCTATTATTAAGGCTTCCGCTGTCCGTCCGTCCGTCTGTCTGTCACGGGCTGTATCTCATGAACGTAATAGGTAGACAGTTGACATTTTCACAGGGTATGCATTTCTATTGCCGCTATAACAAAAAATTATAAAAGTAAAAAAAAGTTAAAAAGTGAGAGGTGAGACACAAAACAAGCATCGTTTAAAAAAAAATGTGTAGTGTTAAATATTATATTATATGGTACGGAATCCTTCGTGTGCGAGTCCGACTCCCACTTGGCCGGTTTTTCTTTTTTTTTATTAATAAAGAAGACTTATATTACAATAGTTCCCCCCTACTTCACCCTACCCCCTACCCCCTACCCTACCCCCTAGACCCTACTTCACAAGAATGACTTTAGTTATACTTTTTCTAAATTATTTTGTAACAACCATGTCATTTCTTTTACTTACAGGCAAACAGTAGCAGAATTCCTGGACTTATCCTTACTAAAGGACTTAGTTTACGTTAATATTATATTCGGACTGGCATTAACTTTCTTTTCCGACCTCACTTTTTTTACTCTAGAGCCATTATTTTTGGACAAAAAGCATCTAAGCAAGGTAAGGTTCTTTAATATTTTCGCCTCAGAATTCATTTTAAGCTAAAAGATGGCTTTAATGTATTTCACTAAGATCATTTTTATCTTTGCCAAGCACTTTTTTTTTTAGTAGGTAAAATTTATATGTTTGTGAATCATAAATCTTGGTGACTTTTGCGAATTTACGACATCAAACTGCGGTAAAAGCTCTCGAAATATATTTCTTTAAAAAGGACGCAATAAAAGGAGTCTGAAATATAAAAAAGAAAAGCAAGGAGTTTAAAAATAACCTGGGAGGATTCGCAGATGTTCGTTCACTGCATATGTATCCTGTATGCATAATTCTGATCATAAACCACATTGCAATTCTATTCTCGAATTCAAGCAGCACTGTGTTGCCACTTCAATTAAAATGTACGTTAAAACTCAACGTTTCTGGCTGGCAACACATGCGAGGAAGTGACAATAAAAACTTCCATCGGTGCATTGTTCCGGCTTTCGGGTGATACTGCTTGTAACAATGACAAAATTTTACTACTGTCGTTATTTTTTCCTGTGTATACAATTTACTACAATGTATGCAGTAGTTATATCCTTTTACACAATAACTGTTATCATTGAAGGGGTAGAAAAAGATTCGTTCTTCTCCATAGGAACGCTTTTGGAATGGGCAACTAGCGTCATCTTTTTGACTGATCGACTCCTTGACAATTCAAAAGTTTCTCAAATTGGTTTAATTGAAATAAACGCATTGAGTTCCAATTTCAATTATCGCGTTAAGGTGATAACAGTTTTATGTTAATTTAATTTTTCATGAAATATTAATTTTATGTAACTAAGCTGCCCTCTAAGATAAGCCTGTCTCGTGTGACGAGACCATTCTACCTAGAACAAATCTTTAAATTTATCCTCTGCATACTGAAAGCTTAACAAAACCTAGCTTGGGAAGTCCGCCTAAGGTAGGTTTGGTTAGCTTGATAGCCCATTGTAGTTTGACCTGAAGTGTAGCCGAAACTTGACTTCATATCACGATTAGCTATAGCAAAAGATTTGCTAGTTTCCTAGACAGAGGCTTGAATAGGCTTAAGTGCCCAAGTTTACAGCTCTAATACTTGGATAATCAAGGTAGCTCTTTCGTTTCCAAAGCGCAGAAAAGCCATCACTATTTTCAAGGCATCTTTAACGACCGAACGAGACGAGTAGACTTTAGATCTTTAGACCATTTTTTATTTTATCAAGTACCTGGTACTTGTTGACAGGCCTACGCTGTCCTCCCATACATACTGTAATTTGAAAACATGGTAAAAGCCAATTATTTTTAAAAGAGTAACCGTGGAGTTTCTTGCCGGTTCTTCTCCATAGGAAACGACCAATTGGAACCGTGCACCTAGCTTCTGACGTTTCATAAGTGCCCATGTCGGTTTATGAGAAATAAAATAGTAATTTTGATTTAGACCAACCTAAAACCCGAGTAACTATATACACAGCAATCCTAATAATATTCTAACGAAACTGTATGACATTCCAGGCAGAGATAGCGAACATAATAGCAGTGGGAGGAGCGATGGACATGTCAGCGCGTCTCTTCCTGGGCGTCGCCGGTCAATTCTTCAGGATGAACAGCCGCTACATGTTCTTCTGTGGTGCTCTATTTACAGCAATCTTTAGATTCGGTAAGGAAAATTCAGTTTCCTATTTATAAGAGCACATACTGTGAGCACATATTATGTCAGAAAAATAACAACAATTATCAGCACCTCCTTACCGCAGCTGAATACCAGTAATAAAGATGGGGCGACCAAAACTCAGTTACTGGAAAATACCCCCCCCCCCCCCTTTGTATGACTGGTTGTCAGATTTTCGGGCTTCTGACGACCCGTGATGGCTGTCAAAGATCTACTAATGACAGCCGGGACTACGTACGTGCTTTCCGAGACACGGTGTAGTCTCAGATGGTCACCCACCCACAGACCGACCTCGGCAGGCGTAGCTTAACCTTCTATCGACCCGTGCGGCTGCTTTTATTTAGGCACGGGCCCTTTAAAATAACAACAACCAGATAAACTCGTCACAAAAAATCTATTCTGTACTTTCTAAATTTTTTGCATCATATCTTTTGTCTTTTTCAGTATTCATCCAGTTCTCAACATTCATGCCACTACTCATCCTAACTGGTGTCCTGGGTTCCTTGAGGTCACTAGTCCATATAGCCCAGCCGATAGTGGTAGCTGAATATGTACCTATAGAGAGGTACCCACCAGCATATGGACTATACATGCTGCTGGCTGGAGGCATCAGTTTGAGCGTCGGGCCTATGATTGGTAAGATCATCTGATTCACAATATTTACAATAGTAATAGGGGCCTGCCTCTCATGTACGAAGTTGGGTTCGAAACTTACCAAGTTATAGTCCGTTCCAAAAGTATTTGTTAAAAAAATAAGTTTAATTATTTTGGACCTTATTTCAGTAATATTTATATTTTAGAAATGTGCTAATTAAGCCCTATCATTTGATACCCAACATAGCATGATTAAAAAATCTTTTAGGTCATGAATATGTGCGCTAGAGGGCGCCATATTCAATTTATTGTGACGTCACATAGCCTATTAACCAGCGGACGATCAAGACGCTTCCAAATATCCGTCATTTGTCCAATTATGACAAGTAGTTTAGAAGTTATGAGGGAACAGATGAACATACATACCGGTCAAAATCATAACCGTCCTTTTTGCTTCGCCGTAGTCGGGTAAAAAGTGTAAACAAACCCTTGTTCGGGTTAAATTCTTACGCAATCACTCAGTAAAGGGTTTAAGTAAGATTAATCTGTATATAGAACATTTCAACTCTCAACACTTTCTCAAACAATTATTGTTTGAATAATATCATTCAATTGTAATTGTAAAATCATCGACTAAAATTGATGTTATAAAATGAACCTCAATTGGCCTATGGAAAGAATCAACACAAGGAAATGTAAAAATAGAATTTCGTGTTTAAGTATGGATTCAAATAATGAAATCAAAGCACTCAATTTGTAAGCATGACACTACTAAATGGCATTCGCAGGTATTCCATAGGCGTTTTCTGAGAATTTTGGAGCCGACCATATATTATAGGTACCAATGTGACTTTTTCTAACTCCTAAGTACTTATAACTATCCGAGCTGTTGCCCGGGGCTTCGCCCGCGTGATTAACAGAAATTATCCCACGGGAATTTACTACCGGAATAACAAAAATTGTCCTATGTCCTAATCAAGGTCATGGCCTCTCCGCATATCAGCCAATTCCATTCGAAAAGTAACGGAGAGACTTAATATTTCCAATCCCAAAAAAATCAATATTAAAGATATATGAGTTTTAAAATCATCCCCAATTTTACCCCCTTGGGGGATGTTTTTTTTTTTAAACATGTAATTCTTTATTTCTTACCAAAAGCGTGAAGGACAATGGGTAAAGTTGTATGGGCCCCGTACCCAAAAAAAAAGATGAATGTAGCATTATGAGCTATATCGGTATTCGTTGCCCTCATGGAGTAGTATAATTAATCCTAAGGCAGCATGTCTGAATTCAATTGGAGAAATTGCACCTAAAATCCACAATATCTATCACGGTGGCACAGTCATCATCTGCCTAGCCTTTTCCCAACTATATTGGGGTCGGCTTCCATTCTAACCGGATGCAGCTGATTACCAGTATTTTACATGGAGCGACTGCCTATCTGACCTCCACAACCCAGTTACTGGGTAATACGATACCCCTTGGTAAGACTGGTTATCATACTTTCGGGCTTGGACTGGCAAAGATCCACGAATGACAACCGGGACCAACGGCTTAACGTGCTTTCCAAGGCACGGAGGTGTCACCCATCCACAGATCAACCGCGGTAAGCGTAGCTTAACCTGATCGATTGACTTGTGCGGCTATGTTTTTAGCCACGGCCTCCTCACGGTGACACAGTAATATCTCTAATCAGCCCTTCAAACTAACCAGCATGACATTAATCACGTTTGCTGACTACTCAACCCGACTCAGCAATCCTGTTTAATCAATATCGTTCGCATCCGCTGACGTGCGTGTCCCTATTATGCCTGTCACTTCAATTTGTGTCTATCCGACGATTCAACTGAATATTTAATACTGTGAACACATTAATTTGACGTCATAGCGTTATTGCAGTACATAGCACTGTTGTCTGTTGAAATACCTGAAATTAATTTGGTTTGAAGCCTTTCTACGGGAAAAATGAATTTTGTGAACTCGTTTAATGAATTCATCCTACAGGCTTTGATGTGAGTTTTAGCCGGAATGGAATGATGTAGGTATATGGTTTTGGTTTGTGGCAGCTGTAACGTATAGATACGTGATATTTACTGAGCTACAGTTTCCTAGAAAAGCGATGGCCGCCAAATAGTGTCCGCAATTTACGGGCGAATAACGTCAATGAAACGTTATTTTAGGGCCTGTTCACACAACGTTTTTTAAACGCGCCGTTGACGCGCGTTTTAGAAACGTGCGTCGACACGGCGCGCTTTTATCCTACAGAAGGTCTACAGGCTGCGTCTGACTCGCGTGCGTATCGCGTCTGTATCGCTACAAACGCGCGTCAACGGCGCGTTTAAAAAACGTGGTGTGCACAGGCCCTAAGAAAGTAATTTGGTGTGTTCCTAGAGAGGCTAAAGAGAGATTTTTGACACCGTAAAGGCAAACCCCGCTGCCATCATTTTCATGTCAGTCGCCACTGCAGCCGTTGTTTGTTGCCCACCGGTCTTTAGGAAACCATAGCTTTGATGTGATTCAATTTACGATTCTCTTTTGTTTATATTAGGTCAACTGAATGTTTTCACTAACAAATGGGCTTTTAAATAAAATGTCACTGTTATTTGTTTAGGTTTTACAAAACGTTGAATTGTTAGTTTAAAATAACGTGTTCTGAATTCAATTAAAAACCAGTAAAATAAAGCTCTGGCGATACTGAGGTGATACCCGCATACGCGCGTCAATTGTGCTAATGATTAGGAAGTCGGGCGACTATTCGCGCTCGTTTGAACACCTCTACATAAGTTAGTTGACACAAACGATGCGAGCGAATTTTGACGCGAATCCCGCGCGAGATTCGCTGCAGTTTGGCCCGAGGTTAAAATAAATGTTTTGAATTCAATTAGAAACCCATACAATAAAGGTTTATTTGATTAGGTACCTACCAACAATTATAATAATATACTATTTTTCTTCCTTTTTCCAGGTTTTGTCCGAGACTACACAGGCAGTTATGCCATAGCGTTCACCATTTTGTCAGTTTGCAACCTCTTCTGCGTCGTACCCTGGGCAGCGGAAGCCATAGCCAAATATAGGAAGAACAAGAACTCTGCCAATGCCCTAAAGACATGAATAGTCAAGCTATAAACTTAAGTACTAACACGAGTTCATTCTTTTTATAAAAGGATTTGAAACTCCCACCGTGATTTAGAGTTAGTAGTTTCTAAATTTAAATTAATTGACTTGTATCAGGTCCTGTGGACCAGGAGCACCTCTAATTAATTGAAGTAGGTATTGTAGAATATTAATGTGAAGTACTTTGACGTTATGTTTTATGTCTTATTTTATGTTGATTGGTCAATGATTTGCTCATTTTGTGTTGCTAAAAGCAACAACAAAAAGAAAATGTTGATAAAATTCGAATTATAATGTAAATATTTTTGTAAGATTTAGCATTTATGCATATTGATTTTGAAAATCACAATGAGTCTATGATAAAGGTTGCTTAGAAAATTAGAACTTATTAATTTAGAAGATAATTTAAGTTTAGTTTATAGAATAAACCTGCCAAATGCTTGCCATATTTTATAGGTCTTTGGGTAAAATGGGCCCCCACTGAAGAGTGGTGTATTTATTAATAATGTAGGTTTAAGTAAAACAGTAATAATAAAAAAAGAACACGGCCAATAATTATTTAGGATGGTCAATCTTCTGGGCACGCATACATACAACAAAACAGTTTGGTACATACTAGGTACCTAAAGGAAAGAAATACTTCATTGTAATTTTTGAACTCCTGCAAAATATTGCAGTAATTTTGCAGTCAACGAAACAATTAATAAATTATTTTGTTGACTGTACGTCTCGTGGGGCGAGCTGGAAAAAACAAACGACCAGTGGGCCACATTAACCCAGCCCCCTTATTGTGTAACACACTATCAATCTTAATCAGTTTGAACGATAGGGCTAATCCATTACTTCATATTTTCGGAAAATGTGTCTACTCAACAACGTAAATAACGCAATGTATATTGTTGAACTGTCAAAACGAAAACCTTTGCTACTGATATAGTGAGTTACGTAATTTCTCCGCTGGATCAAAAGAGCTGGAAGTCATGGGGAAAGGCGTTTGCCCAGCTGTGTGATGATGCAGGCTAACAGTAACGTGTAAATAATATTGATAGATAGATAGATAAACCGTTTATTTAGTGCAACAAAGGACACAATACAGGCATTAAAAAAAAAACAACAAAAAAGGTGAGAGAAAAAAAAAAGAACAAAGATTAAAAAAAATAAATTGACCCATAGACACCTCGCATGACATTTGTAACGGTCGATCACTACTGGGCGGTGTGTGTCCCATAGTTGCACCAAATGGGAGTCCAGCTCAGCATATGCCAGGTGCAATACCTGACGCTGGTATTCTGCTGCATCCCGTTAGTATTGATTTATTTCTCACCACAATATGATTATAAAATAAGAAAAAAAAAAAAAACAATATTGTCCAGTCATGGGCTTAAAGAAAAATATTGTGCGAGACTGGTGCCTAAGCTAAGCCGAAGCCCGTATTTCAGGCCATCAGGTCTCCGCCCCAAGTACATAATTTTATTATGGTTTCCCGTATACTAAAACTAGTTTGCTGAATGCTATAGTAGTATGTGCTTGTGGTACTTAAACATAGACGGAATGTGTCCCAGGAAACCTGTACCAGCGAAGGTCTATGGTCAGGGGACACTAATACCCATCGATTGGACCCCTATGTATGTTCCGCGTTGTAGTTTTTGAGAAATTATAAATTTCTTTCCAACAGATATTTTAACCTCGTGATCAAATTCTGAGCTACTAGTAGTTAGAATTTGAGTGTTTGTGTTTTAGAACATGTGAATGCACATTCTAGCCATTATACTGATAAAAAGAATCTAAAAAAAAACACCACTCAGAAAAAGTTATGACTAAAACCGCCTGCAATAAAAAAAAATCTAGAAATAAAACAAAAAAATAATTTCTCGAAATTACCAAATATCGCGGAACATATATAGGGGTTCAATCGATGGGTATTAGTGTCCCCTGACCACAGACCTTCGCTGGTACAGGTTTCCTGGGAGCTGGGACACCCTGTATAGAACCCATCCATTAAGTCTTTTCTTACACAGGTGCATTGCGAGTGGGAAGATGTTGTGAACATTGTTTATTTTTAACCGACTTCAAAAAAGGAGGTTCTGTATTCGACCCGTATGTATGTATGTATGTATGTATGTATGTATGTATGTATGTATGTATGTATGTATGTATGTTTGTTTGTCCGCGATTTTCTCAAAAACTCATGAACCGATTTTGATAATTCTTTCACTAATGTGATCTACATACTTTCAGGAAGGTTTTAGTATATAATACATTATATAATTATTCTTATGTACGATGTTATATGCATAAATGTACTGCATCTCCGGCATTTCTATGCGAATTTTGATGATTCTTCTAGTCGGTGTCTTCAATTCCTCAATGCACTAGTGTTATTTGAATTTGTGTGGAGTAAGTACAACTAAAAAGTGAAAAATAAAAACTTTTTTACAAAAAAAACAACCGACTTCAAAAAAAACTACAAAGTGATAAATAACTTTAATTTCGGAAGTCGGTGTCAAAAAACGAAAATGCGGAACCAACGACACCGACTTCCGAAATTAAAGTTATTTATCACTTTGTAGTTTTTTTTGAAGTCGGTTGTTTTTTTTGTAAAAAAGTTTTTGTTATATAGACATTTCTGAAATGTTATTTTTAGTAAGTTATTTAAAATAGTGATAGAATGTTCAATTTATAATATTACGTATGTGTGTTAATGTGTCAAATGATAAATAAACCTGTGACTGGATTGGAAACATGATTTCCAAAATTTTGTGACTGCGATAAAAAATAGTGAAACTGTTGATTAAATAAGAAAATAAAGATATTTTTTTACAATGCCACTTTTTTGTTTTTATTTTTTTGTATTTTTTTTTTGTTATATTACGTTATACGCTAAATATGTTTATGCTTTAATTTTAAAGTCGTGTCCGACTGAAACATGATTTACTGTTGAAACAGAAACCACAATCGAATCCTCGGCTCCTCTACTAGTTTCGGCTGAAACTGAAACCGAACCTTATTAAGTTAAGTAAAAGTAAGTTAAATTGACATTATCTTCTGAGGTTTGTAACAATATAATATGATTTAAGGGCTAATTTTACAATATCAGATTCTTTTACTCAAAGAAAAATTTAAATGGAACTGGAACTGGAACTGGTTTTGAATGGAAATTGGATTGGAATTGGATTGGATTGAACTTCAGCTTTTGGTCGGGCCGAAGATTCTGCCACTTTTTGGCCGAAAACCGAAACCTAATTTTATGGCCGAAACTGGCCGAAATCGACAGATATTTGCCCAAGAAAATGCTGTAATTTACTGGGTCTTTGTCAAAAGTGGTAAAGTGGTAAATTACGAGGTCAAATTTATCTCCCAAATCATATTTGTTAGCAGCGTAGCTATTCACAACCACTCGATACGCTTCCGTACCGTATCGAACATCAATCAATGTTATCGTAGAAGTTTTCTAAACGCTGTTCACAAGTCCAAAACCCGAAAATTTTGTCAGTTTAAATCAAATAGAGGACCGTTATTCTTCCGACAGCTATTTGTTGTCGGGGCCAAGCGAAAGCAGGTTATTGAAATGTGTAATTATCGATACGATAGCCTGTCGGATGTTTGTGAATAGCGTGGCAGATCCGGAAACCTTTAAAATCATGAATGGTGCTATCTTAATCAGGGTATTTTCTCGTGGTCCTACTATTTTGTCCTACCAGTAGGTCTACGAGGGTATGTTATTGCTGTTGGTCCTACTGAAGTTTAGAAACTAAAATGAACCCTCCTGTACCTATAATGAAATTGACTGGATAGGTGTGGGGCGTGTCTCAGTTTCAGTCTTCATACTGCCTTCTCTTTATATCTTAGAAAGCATTTTGTATGTTCGCAAAAACTTAGGACTTTTCAAAATAAGAAGCGATTTCCATAATAAGTATAAATACACGTAGTAAACATGAAATTGTGATACCTAACTAAAACAAGCTAGTCCTTTCTTATAAACAGTATCCGCTTTTATAACAAGTTGCCAATGCCAAAGTGCCCATGTTGGTATAAATGAAATATTTTTTTTCTCATTGATAATAATACAGATACAAATTACGATATTGATTAAGTAAATGGTTTATTAACAAAAAAAAAAAAAAAACATTTCATTAATATTTTAATAATGAAGTAGGTACTTGATAACATTCTAAAATCTCAATTAGAATTAATTCATGGTTTATTTTATAACTTTTTATTTTATAACTTTTTATTAACATTCATGGTGTTAATAAAACAACCGGTAATTTTTTATTAGATAAATTATAAAGAAGTAATACGAGTATGTCATCAACGATATTTTTAAAAAGAGGTATGTACTAAAAGTGATGTTGACTCACTAAGAAAGCAGTACTTATGAAGACTGAAACTGAGACACGCCCCACACCTATCCAGTCAATTTCATTATACAGGAGGTACATTTTAGTTTCAAAACTTCAGTAGGACCAACAGCAATAACATACCCTCGTGGACCTACTGGTAGGACAAAATAGTAGGACCACGAGAAAATACCCCTTAATCAAAATAATATCATAATAATCAATTGGCAACAGCTAAAATTTTGCTGCTATTAAATTATCTTGAATTATCGTAAGCAGTATGGAAAAGATTGCGAGTGATGATATCCTTTGATATCACCAGATTAGGAGAGGTTATCAACTTATCAGTCAAAGGAAGATTGTGTTCAACTAAATACATGCACTGTTTTAATTATTTAGAAATATTTACATAATTTAAAAAGCTACTACTCTTCAAATAATAATATGTACAAGTATATATAAAAGGCTGTTTTAATCAGGATTACTTATAAATAGGTAGGTACAGTCAAGTCTTATCTTTGTCAGTTTTTTAAATTTTTCCTTTAACAAGCCTGGACACATAATACCTTTTGAAGCTACGGCACTGAGCTGACTAGTGCATAGAAAACTATATTTAGTAACTTGATAACAAAGATCATAACGGCATACACCTTTGACCGGTGTCGAGTTGACATCAAACTAAAAACCTTTTTAAATTTTATGTTTTTTTTTTTAATGTCATGCTGTCGTTTTTTTTCTGAGCCGATGTCGACTATTCTGTCAACGTCATGTCACAACTTTATTCATCTATGATTCAGTCTGACATGTAGCTAAAGAAGATGGCTGAATATCATTCTGCGGTATCAATACCGCAGAATACCGACTCGGCATAGTATATGGCGTCGTAATGTCAACATTACGACGCCATATACTATGCCGAGTCGGTAAAGCAGATGCTATCGTGCAAAGAGCAGGAAGAAATAGCCCTCAATTTGTATGTAATCTGTGATAGCTCTTAAACTGATGAAATAACTGCAGGTACAGACGCCAGCACATCAAGCTACCCGACACTGTCAAATTTTCCCAATCCACTTTGAATCTTATGCGTTAGCGATAAAGTTAAAATCTATTAAAGAAATTTGACAGATTGTAGTAGCTTGATGTGCTGGCGTCTGTACATTATTGGATGCGTCTCGTTTATCTATCAGCACTGTGCTGATAGACACAAGAGAGATTTACGTCAAAGATATCATAAGCGTCACTGTGGAAAATACCTATAAAGTTTGCATAATTATCGCATTTATAATAGTTACATTATTATAATTATTTCATAATTACCTATCACGAATTATCATTTACTCGTTATAGGTAATTATTATGAATAATAATAAAATCACTTTCAGACTGAGCGAGTTATAGATAACTGACCTGTAATGCTATTCTGTAAAAATCTCACCGTGAAAACATAGATGAAGTGAGCTTAAAGTGAGTTGTCAATGGTGTCAGTCCCTAGCATCAGGTGACATGACAGCTCACTTTAATCTCACTTCACCAAAGATATCACGGTGATCTTTTTACAGAATAACACCGCTGTCTACACTTAGCAAAGTCTGTGTCAGTTGTGTCACAGAGTGGATATGACAAAGTTTAAAACAGAAGACGAACTAGCAGGGGGTCGAGGAGGGGGGAGTGGAGGGTGGGGCTCAAGGGATCAGACCGGAATAAATCAAAAAAATACAGATACTGCGTAATTATAATATATATAAAAGGAGAACTGACTGACTGACATATCAACGCACAGCCCAAACCGCTGGGTCTAGAGATTCCAAATTTGGCACGTACGTTCCTTATGAGGTCTAGGGGTGCACTAAGAAAGGATTTTTCAAAATTCATCCCCTAAGGGGGTGAATGGGGGGGGGTGAAACTTCACGCGGACGAAGTCGCGGGAAGAAGCTAGTTATAACATACAATAAAAGTACCGACATTTACCTAATCACACCACTCACTAAGCCATATATTTATAGAGTAATAAACTTTATCTAGACATAATATGTAATCAATTTTATTGTGTACGAGTGAATAAGTGAACAAGGAAAAATTTATCATCGTACCGAACACAGAGGGATGTGCATGTGTTATAGGTACATAACACATTATGCGACAAGTCGGGAATATCGACTAAAAAGTCTGATAATCCCAGCTCCGATGAAATAAGGAATAGATTGCGACGTTTGGCAGAGAAATCGTTAGGTATGCCTGGATAAAAACATGGAATACATTGCTTCGAAGGAATGCCGCAATTATATTTCTGATTGGAGCAGAATAAATAATTTTACCAGAAATAGAATATCTCGTCGCTCCTGGGCTTTTAAATAAAATGAAAATAAATCCAAATCAAACGCTACAGCGGTGCTATTCTGTAAAAAGATCACCGTGATAACATAGGTGAAGTGAGTCCATAGTGAGCTGTCATTCCACCTGATGCAGCGATTAACACTATTGACAGCTCACTTTAACCTCACTTCACCTAAGTTTTCACGGTGAGATTTTTACAGAATAGCATTACTGTAATTGTTTTTTAAATCTGAAACCATTCCGATAATTTCAAAAAAATTGCTTTGAAATGAGAATTCAATACCTAGTTCGTACATGGGTTATTTGAACAGCAGAATAAAAATACCGTCTCTCCAAATTATAATTACTTTCTTGTTTACACCTAAGAATCGTCTAATTGTCGAAAGTAAATCCTTCTGCTTATTGAAATAAGCGAGCTTCAATTTTAGAGCGTTAAGTAAAGTGCCCAACAAAATTAATCGTCATCAAAAATACTAAGAGCAGTCAGGGAAATTAATTGACATACATACAACGCAAATTTGCCGTGTTATAGCCCTTTCATATAAGTCACAAAGAATGACAGTTGTTATTTGAATCTACGAAAAATGCAAGTTGGTCGTCAATTTGATAAACATTAATTTCCCTGACTTTCACTTTAACCACAACCTCCTTCATCTAAGGTGGCAGTTCTACCACACGCCGATCGAATTAGGTGAAGGTATAAAACTTGTATTGTACCTACTGTTTATGTTTATTACGTTACCTAGATATGTTTTATTACATTACTATAGCTGCGCAACCCGGTTTCACCCGTATAAGTGTCGATCCCGTGGGAATATCGGAATAAAAAGTAGGCTATATGTTAATCCAGTGTGTCAGCTACCTCTACACAAAATTTTATCAAAATTGGTCCAGCCGTTAGAGCGTGAAGAAGTAACAAACATATAAACACACATACACTCACAAACTTTCGCCTTTATAATATTAGTGTGATATATTTATTTATTGTAAGTTGAATGTACTTATATCTACACAATAAGAGATATCATTTCTTTTTAATTTTTTTATCGCCAAAGCCCACGACAAAAACGTCGTCACGCACAATGTGCGCCCCACACTATTGCAATCAGCTGTCAACTGTCGAATAACAAAATCGCATTTGTGTTCTAGCCCTAAGACAGTGCGACAACTGTTTATCAGCCGCGTCCGGTCGACAGCCAGTCCGTTGGCGACACTTACCGACGACACAGTGATACAGTGGATCAGTGCTATGGATGACACAAAAGAAATTAACCTCCTTAAGGAGGAAAACATTTTGGACGAAGTTAAGGAGGAGCAACTTTTGGACACAATTAAGGAGAAGGCTGATAGAAATAACTGGGGTTATGCTGTTGGATTTGGAACTGTGATAACCTTTGTAAGTATTACTTTTTTTTTGTATTTGGCGCCAGAATTTTTCATTTGTCTTATTGTTTCGTCGAATTGGGTTATTTTAAAGGTCGCGCGCTGAATGAGTCACTCGCTTGTTTATTATTAGACAAAGACGAAATTTAGATGATGTTGTTTATAAACAAGATATTGCGCACATATTTATATGTATAATTAGGTTATTGACACTATGAGAGTGTTACATTGGTTCTGTCTATTTATACAAATAATTTCACATTCGGTTAGTAAGTTATTTTGGGGGTCATCATCCTGTTGTTAACCTAGAATATAACTTGCTAACCGAATATATTTCGAAATTTTATGGTTATATTTCTTGAGTTTTTAGCTGTTTCCGAGTGTTTGTACACGCCAATTTGGAGTGTTTCTATATTGTTCTGGTCCATAATAATATGGGGTTAATAACAAAATGTTTGTCAAATGTTTGTTTAGAAACAAAAACAAAATGTTTGTCAATAATTTGTAGCTAGACATACCTACATCATTCACTCGATTCTAAGTTGAAGTCTCTCCATACTAATGCAGTCCTATCTGACGGTAATTGCATCCAAATTGACCTATGATTTCCCTAATGTCACCGGCCTATCACTTGTTGGATATCCACTTGTCCAATCTAGAAATAATTACATACCTAATGGCCTGAGTCCCCAAAAGGCAGTCACATGATTTGGAGAAAGAGGTTTTATGTTTATGCTTTGGACGACATTGGGAGCACTATTGGTGACAAATCTGTTGAGATTTTTATTTTTATAGCTTCACAAAGTAATACAAACTTTTTGAGTTTAGCCTGTAAGTTTTGCCCAAGATCTCTATTAGACCTTAGATATGGAACTCTAAATTAATTCGTTGCATATGCTTATTCTTTAAGATACCTATATTGTGGTTATTAAGTTTTCCCTAAAACCTTCCCAAAAGTTTCACGCAGAAAACATCTCATGAATAGCGATGTCTCTTCTTAATAAATCCCATGAACAAACAATCAACTAAACGCACTATATCGACACCATTTTTCTCAATTCCGCATTTTGGCAGAACAATAAATTTCCTCCTTCAGAATCAGCCCAGCCGTTCTCCCACGAATTCCCTCCTTAAGTATACAAACAAAAGCGATTCTTACACAAAACTAGCATTATTTCTTGCCATTACTTCCGATCCCTCGCCAATAATGGTGCCTGACTCGTTTAATATTTACGTTGATAGCAAGAACACACACATGAACCTCAAATAGCCTTGTGTAAAGATATCATGTTCCTATTTCAATTCTTACATATTGCTTGTGCAATGTTTAATTAAACTACACCTAATGCACTATTCATTATGTAAACACTGATTGTAGTTTGTATGTATCTATTAATTATATTATGATTAATGTGATCGTAAAATGCATCCATGTTTTGATTAATTACTCGCACAATGAAGGTACATTTATATATGAATATTATCATATGTATATCAGTAAAACTTTCTACATTGTTTTTAAATCTGATTTTTTCTTGTTATTTCTATTTACTGGCACAAAATTATTAATTATTCCTCCCACGAAAGCATGGTTTTACGGAATTCTTTACAAGGGGACATATTACCTCAGCAAAATTTTGCTAAGCTGACACTACATCATAGAAATAATTATACAGGGCGGCAGGGACATAAAAAAAATTGCTTTTCCATACATTTTGACCGTGTAGGTATTGGAGTTTTCTATGAAACAGGAGTTTATTTTTTTCTGATAACCGACGAAAAATGTTTACACATTGGGGTTCAGAATATTGTACTGAATCCATGGTTTCGGTTAGCGCGCCGATGTCCCTGCCACCCATATCTATGGTACAGACGCCAGCACATCAAGCAAATTTTTTCCAGTCAACCTTGAATCTTTAAAAGCTGTAGCGATAAAGTTGAAAATCTATTGAAGAAATTTGACAGATTGTAGTAGCTCGATGTGCTTTGTTTACGTACTTATTTCCACTTCGCAGACAGGGTTTATAATTCCCACGTTTGTAAGAAATTGTAAGACACCTATCTACTTCCTAGTTTAATATTTGCTCAAAAACCACCTAGTATGTGCTACCGGGAAACTTACAACTAACACCGACCTCGTGATTTAATACAGTGTAAACTGTAAAAATAACGATAACATTAAAACAAACGTTAAAAACTCTTCACAAAAAAATATGGCGTCATTCGTTTGCAATCTCAAAGTCAATTAAAGTATTAACTAATCTTTCCGCGTAATTTACCGAAGTCAGTTGAAGAAATTGGTCACAAATTCATAATGACGCCTGAACAATAGGCTGGAAAATCACAACTTATAACTGAAATGGGAATAATGTATATATTCTTAATTAGTCCTAAGGAAATGAACTAATTAAGAGACATCGAGGTGATTAAGAACAGCATGAAACTGTTAACGTTAACTTTTTCAAATGTCATTAGTTCATTCACCTTTGATGTGAACTTTTTAGTTCATGCATTTCATAAAGTTAGCTTTTAATTTTATACACTATAATGAGGTCTACTCCATTATAGAAAAGAAAGAAAATACATTGTTACATAATACTTTTGGGTTTTTCCATCTGGAATTTCTTAATAGCAGCTCGGAGTCTGGATTTGTGCCCGTTTAAGAGGACTACATGACCTAAAGCGCGGTCTTTGTCGGACTGCATAGAAAAGAAAGAGATGCGCGATGCCACAACGCTGGTAATTTATTGCAAAATATGAAGCAATTATCGATTTACGAAAAATCTAGTATTTGGACAAAAAAACTAAAACACTATAGTTTTAGTATGTTGCTTGTAGAATAATCTGACAAAAAATCATAATGATTGTATGTATATTAGTATGAATTTTGTTGTAAAAAAAAAGTTTTTAGAGGTATCTTCATGATTTTTTTCTATCGTACCAAATAAGTTGTATTATGTTTTCAACACACTATCTTCCTCGCATTTATCCTGAAGAATATCATATATTTTTTTGAGTTTTTTTACTGTAGTTTATCATATACTTTTATTGTTTCTAAAACTTGCGTTTTTTGCGTTTAGGTCTTCTAAGCCCCTTAATAGCAAGTCTCGCTTCTTACTACATGAGACTTTAACATAACTCGCAAAATGTGGGTGTACTATAATAGGTACACCTCTGCCTAAAGGTACACATAACAACTCGGAAAGGGGTCGTCATTGTCACCGTATCGCCTTTCGCCTCGGCGTCAAATAGGCGTCAACCTAACATAAGCACGTAACCAAAGCGGATCAGAAGCTCCGATACGTCGACTCGGCTACGGCTAGGCGTCGCCGCGCTTACGGCTCGCCGACCGCTGTTTGATGGTGCAGGCAGGCCGCGGAAGGGCTGAGGGCGCAAGGGTGGACGAAGAAACGTAAGCTCAGGTACGGAGAGACGTAAGCGCGGGGACGACGAGCCGTAAGAGCGAGGCCACACGATGCGTTAACCGTGCGTGCCACACGGGCGGTGCGGCACCGCACTAGAACGCTGTTTATGTGTGCGCCGCAGCGCATCACCCCTCCCCGCCTCGCAGGTCACAAGTGCGGCGCGCTTGCGGTGCGACGCCGCACGGCGGGCCAACGCATCGTGTGACATGGCATAGTGATTTTTATGTAGGATGACGTTGCGGCACCGCTCCGGCGCCGCACCGCACCGTTAACGCATTGTGTGGCGTCACTCTAACGCACTGCACCGCGGTTCATGAGCTTGTCCCGAGGCGAGGCGATTACGTTACGATTCCGATTAGTGTGCGTTGCAGTAGGGAGTTTTATACAAAGAATACTGAATGGCTCGAGTTGATACGGTAACGATCCCTTTCCGATTTGATACGTGGGCCTTTACCCTTGGGGTAATAGAGATGTTATTATATTATATACATTTATTCAGCACAGACTAAAAGGCACTCAAAATAAGATCATGAAGACATTCAGCATTACGTGTAGGAACAATTTAGACATAATAGAAAAAAATATCATAAAATAGGAACAGGAAATTGTAAAATCTGCTTGTCAATGGCTTATTCGCAGACACAGTACTTCATTATAATAACGCCCCGTTTATAATTAACGTTGGTACTGATGAAAATCCTTCGTGGGGATTTTGGTGAAACGCTATTCTCCGTGATTTTATTGTTACCTATATAAAACCCGCCACGTTAAATTTTCAGAGCCAATCCGATGAGGGTTTTTTGAAATGGTGTTCACTAGGTGGCAGCACTGAGATGTTAGGTCCGGGCACCTGTCAAAAGTGTCAAAACGCCTATATTTTCTTTAGTCGTGACCAAGTCGTGACTGAATGATGAACGTCATCATATCTATATAATATACTAATTATAAAGCTGAAGAGTTTGTTTGTTGGAACGCGAATCGGAAGGTGTCAACTCGCGCGCGGCGCGCGAGTTTGACACACTCGAGTTGACGAATAAGTCGTAACTACCTGTCGGATTGGGAAAAAATCTATTTGCAACCCATAACGCAAATTTTTAAGAGGGCTATAGGCTACATAACATCACGTCAGGACCTATAGGAGCCGAGCGAAATGACGACGGGAACAACAAATTTCACGCAAACGAAGCTGCGGGCAGAAGCTAGTATTTTATATTCATTGTCGAAATGGAAGACCTCTTGTCAAAGGGCGCCAACTGGTGGCGTAAATTTTCATCAAAACCGTCATTATGAAACAATAGGTACCTATTCTATTGGGGCCAAAGTACACACGCTACTTTTAGCATCAGCGATCTACGATTTTGCGACTGTATCGATGCTGGGTTGCGTTTTTGCGACTATCTGCGTTCCATCGCAGTATTAAAATTGCGCGTTTTAGAGATTCTATCGATGCTGCATCGCGACTACGCAACTTCCTGCGTTCTGACGCGGTATTGGAATCGAGAGGATTGTAGCGTTCAGGTTCAGGCGCTGTGTTGAGCTTCCGAAAAGTGACTCAATGGCCGCGTTTGGCGTTTTTAAGTGTGCGGTGTGGAATGTTTGGTCGCTACATTTAGCTTCTAAAAGCGACTAAATCGCCGATCGCCGATGCTAAAAGTAGCTTGTCTGCTGTGGCCTTAATCGAATTCCGTTCGCTAAATACAACAATGGAACAAAGAAACGCTCGTTTCCCAATATTGTAATTAAATTGTGAAACCGAATCTAACTGTTCTATCTAAATAATTTTAATTGTTGTTGACTTTGTTTAATCATATTTATTAATTAAACTAGCTTTTGCTCACGGCTTCGTCCGCGTGAATGTCGGAAAATATCCCACAGGAACATACTACCGGGATTAAAAGTAACCTATGTGTTAATCCAGATTATAAACTATCTGTGTGCCAAATTTCAGCCAAATCCGTTCAGCCGTTTTTGCGCCAATCCGAAACATTCATACAGACAAACGGACAAACATTTTTCGTTAAATACTATTTTATTGTATGCATAAATTAAATATTGAACAGCAGTGGCCTAGATTTATTTTCCTCTGCTTACAATCGGTAGAATCCAAATTCTTGGAATTATAACAAAGGTTTGTTTCAAAATAATGTCCACAAAATCGGGTTAAATGATTTAAGTCCTCTTTCTAATCTCGATCACACTTCGGTTATGATTCATCCAGGTGTAAAATAACGGATTATGGAAAGGCACAATGGCTACCTAATTTATCTCTTCCAGACCCTATCTCATTTGAATTATCTAAAGGTGTTGCCAAAAGGGTAAATGGTAAATGAATTTCATAAAAATATTCGTAATATTTTTATGAAATTCATTGACTGCCACGTTGGTCTAGTGGTCGCAAGCGCTACTGCTGAGCATGAGGTCTTGGGATAGTCTTGTCGATTCCCGGGTCGGGCAAAGTGTTATTGGATTTTTCCTTAGACTGGAATTTCTCAGTTGCAGCACGGAGTCTGGCTTTGAGCCCGGTTGATGACAATAGGCTCGCCCCCTATTACATGGGACGTAAACATAACTGGCAAAAATTGGATGTACTATAGGTACACTTTTTTTTTTTTGATGGGAAATTATCTAATGACTCCTCCTGCTCTGGGTGGAGCGGAAGGGAGTGTCAGACTCTTACCTACTGACTAAAACCCACCCGTGTTCCTTCCTTAGCCTTTATGTTCCGGGGCAGCGGTAACCCTTTCGGACGATCCCGCTACCCACTATAGGTACACTCAGGTAGCAAAAATGGGGTGTACTATAGGTACACTCAGGTGGCAAAAATTGGGTATACTATAGGTATACTCAGGTGGCAAAAATTGGGTTAGGACAGAGGTGTACCTGAGCGTACATCCAGGTACACCTCTGTCCTAACCCTTTGAGGAATACAGGCGAGATATTGTGTTGTAGTATGTTATGTTCTAACAAACTTCATGTTCTCTATGATGTTATAATTATATTTATGAAATATTTACAGATCGCTGGCATTGGACATGTCAACTCGTTCGGACTGATCTACAATGATTTTATTAATGAAACACAGTCTACAGCCAAATCGTTAACTTCAGCACATGGAGTATTTGCCATCATGTTGGCAATTGGAGGTTAGTTTTCTAGAGATTAATAAATAAAATCGTGATGTTTAGTTATTTATAAATGTCGTATCCCTGGTTTCATAATAAAATATTTTATTGCATCTGGTAGTTTATTAAATATTTTTTGGACATTACGTAGTAACTATTGATCAATTATAAAGTATCATGTTTTGGTTAATATTGTTTAGTTAAATAAATATAACCTAATATGTATAAATTGCCATGGTTCAAGCTATTTGAATTATCAGAGTTTGTAAGTGATATAAGATGTCTTCCATTTGTTTGAATAATAGTCCTTCGCCTAGAAAACGTTTTTGTCTAGTCGCAAAGTCGCGTCGTGAACAAAGATATAACAAGGTCAGCATTAGCAGAAATACCTATTGTCATATGCATTGTTTAGATTTAAATTCTTATTTAATTAACTAGCTGACTTTACTATTTCACATATTCATTGTTTAGATTTAAATTCTTATTTAATTAACTAGCTGACTTTACTATTTCACATATCTATTCATTGTTTAGATTTAAATTCTTATTTAATTAACTAGCTAACTTTACTATTTCACATATTCATTGTTTAGATTTAAATTCTTATTTAATTAACTAGCTAACTTTACTATTTCACATATTCATTGTTTAGATTTAAATTCTTATTTAATTAACTAGCTATCTTTACTTTTTTCAGGTATAATACTCAACAGCATAACAAAAAGATATTCATTAAGATTCGGGGGCATTATAGGAGCAGTTCTCTTATCTGCAGGATCTTTCAGTACCATATTCATAACTAATACTAGCCAACTTCCAATTACTTTTGGAGTGTTCCAAGGAATTGGTTTCGGAATGGTGGTACCGGTGTGTTACTCGACTTTGAACCATTATTTTGTGAGGAAAAGAACAACTGTCATGAGCATTTGTAAGGCTGTCCAAGGAGTTATATTGATGTGGTATCCTCAATTACTGAAGAAGATAATGTCTCTATATGGATTTAGAGGGACTTTATTAATTCTGGCTGGAATGTCTTTGCATACATTTCCTGGGATGCTCGCAATGAAAACAGAATCCACAACCCCAGGAAAATTAAGAACAGCAAGTATTTTTTCATTTGAAATTGTTTTCTTTGTAGAATGAATTGTTTATCAAATTAAACGTGGTTTCGAATTTGCAGGTGATCTAGAAAATGCGAAGTCACACGAAAATGAGGATTTGTTAAAAGATAGAAATAAAGATTCTCAGAAAGCGGATCCGTCTGGAAGCAAACAAGTTTTTGAGAAAATCAGGTAACAACAATAATATTTGAATAGACTATTTTTACAGACAGAGTACTTTTGGGGTCCAGAAAACTGTGTCGTAAACACAACGTATAAGCTGCTTCTTTTTTGGATGGGAAATCATCTAATGACTCCTCCCGCTCTGGGTGGAGCGGAAGGGAGTGTCAGACTCTTACTGACTAAAACCCACCCGTGTCCCTTCCTTAGCCCTTTATGTTCCGGGGCAGCGGTAACCCTTTCGGACGAACCCGCTACCCACGTATAAGCTGCTTAGATCTACCTTTGTAAATACATATAACCTATTTCTCTAATTTTATATACTCCCAATTGTATGTACCAAGTTTACCTTGATAATGATAACACAATACATTTGCTCCAAATTCACCTTGGTACATACAACGAATCAATTATTTCAATAAACAATTTCAATTTCAATTTCAATTTCAACGCGGAGCTACGTTGTAATAAAATATTATAATTAAATACCTCGATTCAAAAATAGCATAACCAGTAACCTGATTATGCTATCCATACGAGTACTAATATTATAAATGCGAAAGTGTGTCTGTTACCTCTTCACGCTTAAATCGCTGAACCGATTTAGATAAAATTTGGCACAGAGATAGTTTGAGTCCCGGGAAAGGACAAAGGATAGTTTTTATTCCGATATTCCCACGGGATCGAGACTTATACGGGTGAAACCGCGGGGCGCTGCTAGTTTTCGAATATGGGTATTTAATTAGATATGTGTCCCAGCAATGGGAACATTATAGGTAATGTTCCCATTGAATACAGACTTCCTATCGGTGAAAGGGATTTGAAAGTTTTCATACTAAATTGATGGAATAGTTGCACGTTTTCTTTAGTTAATCATTGATACTTTGATATTTCTTCTTTTACAGACAGAAGTTAGTGGAAATATTGAACTTCAAGATCTTGAAAGATGCTGTTTATTGCAACATTTGTTTGGGACAGAGTTTTGTCAACTTTTCCGACCTCACTTTCTTCATCTTACAACCGATGCTGTTATTTCAATATGGCTATGATAGGGTAAGTTATATGACATGTCTTCGAATTTTTAGTTCTAGGACATGCCGGTTTCCTCACGATGTTTTTCCTTTATATTCATCTAAAAACATTGACTATAATTTCCTTATATCAACACAATAAATAGTTATATACGAGCCGTAACATAACAGTAATACCGTCGTAATTCACACAGGCAGGCCTATATTCTCATAAAGATAACATTAAGGTAGGCTGAGGTGACGTTAACAACTTGCTTACTCATAGGCGCCAATAAATTGATATATTTTGCAAGGTTAAGTTATTTTTGGAGAACTTACTGAAATGATGGATCGAGCAGAAGGCTCACCTGATTTTACGTGGGGGAAATACTTTTAATCTATATAATATACACGTACTAATAATAAAGCTGAAGATTTTTTTCGTTTGAGCGCGCTAATCTCTGTAACCACCAGTCTGATTTGTAAAATTCTTTTTTCATTTGATAGCCCAATTTTTTTAATCACGCTAGGACTAAAAAAAGAAAAATAAAGATGAAGAAGGAACGCTAAGCGAGAATGAAGTAATATCGCGGGCAGGCGATGCGATGCGACGGGGTCGGTCGCGGGAGCAAGAAATTTCACGCGGACGAAATCGCGGACAGAAGCAAGAGGCATCTTTTTATTTAAAAAAAAATCGTGTAAAAGACTGACTTTAAATTCATATGAATAACTAAAAATCAAATTTTTATTACAAGTGTTTTAAGCATTAAGTATCTAATAGTATGGCATAACATTAAAAAAACACCAACTTTTAATTGAATTTAACATTCTGAACATGTTTTAAACTATAAATTCAAATAGCAGCGGGGGGGTCAATGGTAGACTATCGTTGTAATAGTAAAAAATGCTCAAGAGGTAATTTCCCATAAGACAGCAGTATTTTTTTATCTGGCACTTTAATTTTTGGGTACGAAATGAATGATGTCCTTTGGGCAGGATTGGGCAGGATAACGTCGGTCGGGTCAGCTGGTTTCTGATAAAGGCGAATTGAAACAGTCTCAAGCGACTATTCATGTTTGGACACGCATATAAAAAGCAAAAGACTTTCTCTGTGGAGACATCCTTACTATTCCACATCACAACCTTTTTATTAATGGTATTATTTTTAAGCTTATAAATATTCCCTTATTCCTGTTTCAGAGTCAAGTGGCAATGTGTATCTCAATCTGTGCCGCGGCTGACGTCGGGGGAAGATTTGCCCTGGCCCTCATCAGCAGTATGTT
Source organism: Hydraecia micacea (assembly GCA_914767645.1). Classification (NCBI taxonomy): domain Eukaryota; kingdom Metazoa; phylum Arthropoda; class Insecta; order Lepidoptera; family Noctuidae; genus Hydraecia; species Hydraecia micacea. Next base: position 16,202,647 of record OU611776.1, read on the forward strand.
CCATATCAACACAAGAGTATTGTACTATGCAGCAACGCTGCTCACCTTCCTTATCAGATTATGTATGTATATGTCAATCATTATTTTCTTATCTTGTTTGCTGTTTTGAAATTATAAATGGTATCTGAGGTATCGTGTTTGTTTAAGGTTTAAACAAGAGTTTTCTATTTGATTACGAGTGTAAATTATGTTTGTTTTTCCTAGACAAGCCAATATTGTTAGAATGAGAGACATACCTTGTTTGTTCATTACAGCTTGGGTATATTGTTTTTAATTCGTCAATGGAAAATTAACTCATAAAATTCTCTTTAAAAAATGGCAACACTTCTGAAAAAAAATAAACGTCGTCTGCCATTTCATGAATCATTATGACCCAAAAAGTTACTCCCTATAATTTTAGTTGCCCTTTTCAGTTAACTGAACGTGACTTTATTTACGTGCTTATTAAGAAATCTTATCATGTACACACTCCAACACATCAAGCTACCCGAAATTGTCAAATTTTCGCAATCAACTTTGAACCTTATGCTTTAGCGATAAAGTTGAAAGTCGATTAAAGAAATTTGACAGATTGTAGTAGCTTGATATGCTGGCGTCTGTACAAGTCTATAAAGGAAAAAAAATGGGAGGACGAGCTCATTGGTCATCAAAAATTTCGTCGTCATCGCTGTCAGTGGGAAAAGTGCCCAAAAGTGCCAAATGTGTCTGGCAGCGTTGCGCGTTGCCACGTCGCAAAGCAATGATTTTTTGACCTAATAACTTTAATTTCGGAAGTCGGTGTCAAAAAAACGAAAATGTGGAACCAACGACACCGACTTCCGAAATTAAAGTTATTTTTCACTTTGTAGTGTTTTTTTTTGGAAGTCGGTTGTTTTTTTTGTAAAAAAGTTTTTATTTTTCGCTTTTTAGTTGTACCTACCCCATACAAATTCATATAACACTACTTGCTAGTGACAGGAAGATAAACATCATCAATATAACCTGAGTGGAAAACAAACGTATTGTTGACGCTAATTCCAAAACTACCCAAGCAAAGTTCATAAAATTTATATGGGACCACCTCTGAAGCATACCTTATTCATTAATTAGACTAGATGCTGATAATCCTGGCTGCAGCAACAGGCCAAACTTATGTCAACATTGCATTGAACTTAAAATTTAGTCCTGTTTAAAATGAGCCCAAACACGACTACGGTGCTGTAATTTCAAGGTTTGTACTTTTTCTGATGCTCTTGGCTTCAGCATCAGGTCTCTATGTACTTCGGTGTTCCTCATTAACATTACGTTTATCCACACATCGAGCCCTTTCCAATGAGCCTAAACACGATATATCTGCTGTTAGTTGTCGAGGAGTTAGGTACTCTGCAGACTATCCTGACTGCAGCATCAGGTCATGACTTGATGATCATGAGACCCAATGTGGCAAATGCCCAATCAAACATCAAAACAATTTACTAAAACAGTCCTTGCCTGTTCGAGTAACTTCTTACTGTTAAGGAGTTGTACCTTCCATCATCAGCCCAGCTACCTGAGATGGTGACAACCATACGCAAATACACAAGATACTTCATAAAATATGCGAAAAACCATAAGTAAGCCTATAAAATTTGAGGGTTGCCCTCGATTTCTCTAAGATCCCATCATCAGATCCTAACTTGGTGACAATGGGACCACCTCAGAACTATCTACTTTCGAACAAAAAAAGAATTTTGAAAATCTGTCGACAATTGGCGGAGTATTCGATGAACAAACATACAAAAAAAAAAAAAAAAAAAAAAAAAAAAAAAAAAAAAAAAAAAAAAAAAAAAACATACAAACAGCCGAACATAGTACCTCCTCCTTTTTGTGAAGTCGGTAAAAATAGGCCAGCCCTCTCGTCTAATATTTATTTGTTTATTATCTATGTTTTTCTCTTTCAGTAATGTTACAAATCACCCGATTTGTATGGATGGCGACAGTTACAGGAGCACTAGGAGTCCTTAGGGCTTGGCTCCATGTGGCCAGTCCCTTGCTGATCTCCAACCACGTGCCTCACGAGGACTTTCCGGGAGCATACGCACTCGCCATGCTAGCTACTGGCACTATTAACGTTACTTTATCTCCTCTTATAGGTAAGATATTATTTTCTTTATCTGATTACAGCGATTTTGTTTTCCACAACGCCCCGACCAGGGCACGGAGATGCCTATAAGGCGGCATTATCAACTTGTTCAAGAAAGTGTCACCATTTACTCGCACTACGGCGCTAATGACGTATAGAAACTGACGGCTTTGAAGGTAGTCCGCGACAGAAGATGCGCGCGCATGCATGCGCTCAACGCTCTCGACGCTGCTGCCGACGCGGTGTTTCTGTGATCTGTTCATACTTCACACTGTGCCAGAGAATTGACCAAGATGATTAACAAATCAGTCTTCTAGACAAACGGACAGCGACCGTAAGAAGCAGGATGGCTAAATCCATTAATTAAGAGGTGCGAAAGTGCAGAATCTTGTAGATATATCGCAGATGGATTGTAGAATCCGCTGTTTTACAAAACCGCTAGCTGTTTTACAAACCAACTCCGTTATGTAAAACAACTGAACAATGCTCAGCGGTTTTCCATAATTACTGAACTTGAATACGCAGAATTGCATAAATGTTTTGCATTTATCAATGCAACGGGTCAACGATTAGCGGTCTTGTAAAACAGCGTGAAATGATTACGTCAGTTTGTAGATTTTAGTTCTAAATGTTGTCGCTCGTAGCTCTGTGTGTCGTATTTCAACAATAATGGCGTCCGAAAGAGAAATAAATTAAACGAGTAATACAAGTAAAAATGACCTTAACTCAAATGAAAACAGTGATTTTAAGGACAATATTAATTAAAAGTTATCAGAGTTTTATGAAAGACGCTCATTGTGACTGCAAATTAGCCATTCTGCATTACGTCTTTGGTAGCAGTTTTGTAAAGCGTAGCGCAATGACAATCCATCTGAATGTTGCTCAATTGTTTTACATAACGGGGCTGTTTTGTAAAACAACTAACGGTTTTGTAAAATAGCGGATTCTACAATCCATCTGCAACAGATATACGATCTATTTACTACCTTTAGACACGCTTGCACCAAAAATCACATTAAATTCAGTGCTAAACTCTACTTAATCATCGTTCTGTCACTGTCTACTTCAAACAAATGACAGCAATTTATACATAGAACGATTTGTTTCAAATTCGTTGAGTATTTAGTGACTTGTAAAACAACCCTTTCACAGTTACTTTACCTATGATAGTGCATCACTTACCAAATCACAGTGATCTTTATTCTCCTTACAATAAGGTTGCTGTTGGGTTGTTGCCACTGCCTAGTCTATCAAAATCACATTGATCTTTATTCGCGTTACAATAAGGTTGTATTTAGGTTGCTGTTGTAAGAGATAAAATAACTGTGTAAAGACTCTACAAGAGTAATGTTTCTTTTAGGCACTAACAAATTGAGTCAGCTTTATAGCTACAACGTCAGTTTAATAACCAACTTATTTTTCGTGCAAACTTCAATCAAACCGAGCGTAAAAATATCGATTTTAACTCGATATCGATACGGTTGTGTGGAGTTAGATTAATTACGTGAACGGTGCTCAAAGCAACGCTTCCCAGAATTGATCACGCCAGGCTTTCGACTTAATTACTTCCCGTTAGTAGTTACCGTTTTACGTGTAGTTTCTAGGAAAAAGCTGTATAGGAAAACGTTGTTAAAAGAATCGTTATGCAGTGCTTTTCTGTAAAAACAACCTGTATAGTTTATTTACTTTGATCGTGTATTTCTTTTCATTTTTAGGATTCCGTTCCTCAAAAGGAAAAACGGAACCCTTATAATATCACTTCGGTGTCCGTCTGTCTGTCCGTCTGTCAAGGCCCCTTTTCTCAGGAACGCGTAAAGTTATCAAGTTGAAATTAATATCAAATATTCAGGGCTGCAATTCCTTGAAGCAGTGAAATAATCAAACTTCTAAGGCAACGCAATCAAAAGATACGGGCGTTTATATTCCGTTTATGCCGCATATTTTGACTCTAGCAAGGGAATCAAAACCGGGTACTTCCCGTTGACTTAGAATAACGAAATTTGTCAAGAAGCAATGTCATATAGCACAAGTAAAGGAAGCAATCCGAAAATCGTAAATTTGTAGTTACATTACAAAAAACACAGGTGAGCTGTCACAGGCATTTTCAAAATTGTCACGGGCCGTCAGTTTCTATGAGGAAAGGGTGACGCGCACTAACACGCTTGGTTTGTATTGTATGGAAATCCATCTGAAGCAGTGGCCGCGTCTCCATGTTCTGTAGTCTCTCTAACAGTGAAGACCAGAGTCAAAACTGTCTTTAATCTCCACTACATAAAGTGATGTCAGTACGATTAAGTACAAAGAACTTGTTGCTAAGTTAGGTATAACAGCCGCACGGATTCATCGATCGGGTTAAGCTACACTTGCCGCAGTTGATCCGTGGATGAGTGACCATCTTTACATACCAAGACCCCTCCGTACACCGGAAAGCACGTTAAACCGTTGATCCCGGCTGTCATTCGTGGATCTTTGACAGTCGTTACGGGTCGTCAGAAGCCCGAAAATCTGACAACCAGTCTTACCAAGGGGTATCGTATTACTCAGTAATTGGGTTGTGGTGGTTAAATACAATCATTCCATGTAAAATACTGGTATTCAGCTGCATAGACGCTAGCACATCAAGCTACTACAATCTGTCAAATTTCTTTAATAGATTTCCAATTTTATTGCTAAAGCATAAGGTTCAAAGTTGATTGTGAAAATTTGACAGATTCGGGTAGCTTGATGTGCTGGCGGCTGTACAATAGTATTATTGTGAAACCTAATCTACGTTGTTTAAAATTTTCCATAGCAAGATAAGATAACAGGTAAATAAATGAATCGTTTGATAATATCTTTTATTTGTTAATACCTAATTGACTTCCATCTCTTCTACCGTTATTCTAATTTAATAACTTGTGTTAGTGATATCAATAACTATAACACTGCAGTGATCTTTCTGAAAAGTATGCAAAATAAGTTTTAAGCCCTAACAATAAGATAAGAAATAGATAGGATAATTATTTTATCATCAATAAATAAATTATCACCAAAATTTTATGTTATTTTGTAATGGTAAGGCTAGGAAAACAGAACATCTTATCTTTGAGTGACTAACGCAAAATACAACAAGAACATTCATCATCTGCCTACCCTTTCCCCAACTATGTTAGGGCCGGCGTCCAGTCTAAAAGGATGCAGATGAATACAAGTATTTTACTTAGAGGGACTGCCTGATCTGAGCTCAACAACCCAGTTACTGGGTAACACGAACCTTTGGTGACTGGTTGTACTGTCACCAAAGGAGATAAGTAACCGGTCGGAAGTTTAGTAAGAAACCGGTGGATGTTTTTGAATAAAATTTAATTTAATTAATAGGAAAAAAAACAGTTAAAAACATCCATCAGTTTCTTACTAAACATCAACTATATCCGATGACCCTGGTAACTTATCTCTTTTGGTGACTCTACCTACTCATCAGAGGGGCAATTCTCGTAATTTTCGAAGTCTGATCTTGGTCTCAATTTGTCAAAAATAGCTCTATTTAAAATAGCTCTAATATTTCTGTTTCCAGGTTTACTGAAAGACGTGTACCAAGACTACGTGCCAGCATTTTATGCTTTAACTTTATGCTGCATTCCTTGCCTCCTCTTTTGGCCCATAGAATATGTGATTAAAACGAATTGAACTATTCCTAACATTCAATAGTTTAAGAAAATCTTTACTTTTTGCAGCTACATCACGATATTCGTGAAAAAAAAATTGTATTTTTAAATGCTTAGTTACTTCTATTTGTACATGTATATACTTTGTTTAGTAATAAATGCGTTATTTTAACTTGATTTGTTTACTTATAAATTGATAATGAATGAGTGCTCTTAGTTATGCATGATAGCCATGATAGCTTTTGCCCACGATTTCGCACGCATGAAATTTCTATAACATAAAATATAGGGTGACTGGAAGATGGGTGCAAAGCTTTAAGGCGAAGATATTACAGACAATTTAGAACTATTTAAGCCATGTTTGTCTTAGACAAAGTCTTACCAATTTTTTTTTACCAAATTTTTATGTCTAATTACACAGAGGCCTAAAAAATGTTTTGCTAGATTGCTTCCACAGTACTTCAATAAAATAAAATAAAAATGAATTAATTTATTCTATTTAATTAAAGTACTGTGTACTATGGTAATTTGGCCATAAATAAGCAGTTTGCTAAAAATTAGGTAAAAAAGAATTGGTAAGACTTCGTCTAAGACAATCATGGCTTAAATGGTTCTAAATTGTCTGTACTATCTCCCACCCTTTTGTGTGCTGTGTGTGCTGTGCTTTGCACCCATCTTCCAATCACCCTTTATATCCTGTGATACTCGGCAATACTGTAGCTTTCCATTAGTGACAGAACTTTCAGAAACGGATCAGCAGTTCCGAAGATTGCCCCCTACATACAGACTCACAAAGTTTACCTCTTTATAGTATTAGTATACAGGGTGGCAGGTACATCGACGCACAAACTGTAATCATGAATTCGGCACATGATTCTAGATCCCCTAACGTATACGTATTTCGTGAGTTATCAAAAAAAAAATTACCTGTTTCATAGAAAATTGCAATCAGGGTGGCAGTGCCCCCCTGATTAGACCCCTGTATTCGGCTGGTTTATGACCCTCATCCTTAAATTAAGTGGACTACTTACTCCCTCCATCATTTCATTTACGCAGATCTTACGAAAACAGTCTCCAGGTAAAATATTATCAGGTACTTTTTCAGTGTTACCTCAGTATTACGTGGGGGCTGAAGAGCCGTCATTATTAACCCTTAACGTGCGGGGTACTTTAGAAAAACCTTCGGCGAACCTTCGGCATCAATCTTTCTGACGCTTTCTTATTACCCTTTTCGTGGCTAATCGGTTTTAAACGTGTTAGGTTTTTCGAAATATGAAGGGTTGATTTCGTGGACTATTTTTAGGAACCTATTCATGAGTTTTGGTTTAAAAAGGTAAGATGATTTATTTATCAAAGAGGGTAAAAATATATATATACTGGATAAACTTCTTAAACTAAATTAACTAATAAACTATTATAAGTAACTGAAACTAAAATATGGCATGGAAATACTCCTCCGCATCGCTGTCGACTGTTAATGTACCCAAGAAACTGGCGGCATTGCCACGTTGTATGGCAATGTTTAGGCTCTAGCCAAGGTAAAAGCCAGCCCTTGGGTTACGGGCAGTGACAACCATAGGTTTGGAAATTTCGTTGACCAAACAACAACAAAAAGTTTTACTGATATGGGCGAGTTATAGACTGCTGTAATAATTTGGTTTTAACCACAAGGGCTTTAGGGGATTGATTAATTAGTTGTGGTTCCTATCAATTCTATTTTAATCACGAGCTTTCCGAATTCTATCTAATCATGGTTTGATCGATTGGCGGTTGATTTAGTTTAAATTGAGTATTAAAATGAGCAATTATTAGTTTAAATCTGGTTAATCTGAACCCCGCCATACAAAACTGAATTGGACATACGCAGGACATGCCTTGAGGTAAAGAAAGAAGGAAGGTTAATTTTAATTGTCACCGAAACACGTGCGTATAGAAAACCAAGTTAGGTTTAGGTTTTATTCTCAAAAAAGACAGTCACTTACCTACATGAGAACAATGCTTCTAAAATAAATTTTAAATACTAGTATATAGTTTGCAATGCATTTTAGTCTTTAGAAAGGGTGTTATTTGATATTGAATTAATTGAGTCTTGATTGCATTGAATAAATGTAATTTTTCATAATCATAATATTAAATCATTAGAAAGTTGTAAGCAAATAAACGATTACGATTATGATACATAAAATAAAGGTAGGTAGATACATAAAATAAAAGTGTTTACAAAAATGTGATCGAATACCTATTTAGTGAAACAAAAAAAAAGAAAAAGAGCAATATATTCTATTCTATTCAGATCAAAACAAATATATAATCAAAAGCACGCAGAAACGGTCGTGGGTCTATCTAGTCAAAGCATAAACATATGGTAATCAAAAGAAACCCACTGCATCATTCACCTCTTGCATAAAACAACCCAGCATCCGCACATACTTGACTCCTAAGCAGATTATCGGTACATCTTGAAATGCATGACGGAATCAGCTAAAAGGAAACCAGTCAAATTTATTCATAGGTTCTCGACAACTTAGTTTGCTCCCATCAGATTGAACGGGATGATAAAATAAAAGTTGAGTGCATACTGACTGTATGCGCTTCGCTTTTATTTTATTATCCCGTTTTATCGGGAAAATGTTGCATTGCAGTTTTGCATAAACATCTTTAGGGTTCCGTACCCAAAGGCTGCCAACGGGACCCTATTACTAAGGCTCCGCTGTCCATCCGTCTGTCACAGGGCTGTATCTTTGGAACCGTACTAGGCAGACACTTGAAATTTTCAGAGTGTGTCTTCTAAGGCTGCTATATCATAAATAATACAAATAAAATGAATTTAAACATTTAAGGGGATCTCACATCTACACAGCCTATTGCAGTCCACTGCTGGACATAGGCCTCTCCTAGGCTGCGCCACAACACCCTGTCCTCCACCTTCCGCATCCAGCCACCTGAGTCCCATATATAAACGTGTTTATTCAGAGTTTAAAAAAAATAACTGTGTTAGTAGGTATTGTACAATGTTACGGAATCCTTCGTAAGCGAGTCCGACTCGCACTTAACTGCTTTTAATTTATTGCCTTTATAGTTTTTGCTCGTTTCGATAGTAGAATAATTAATCTGGGATGGCAAGGGAATATTGAACGTTTCAGTTTGTTATTTCAATAAATTGTTGATGGGTTATGCAGATTTTGTTGCGCTTGTGGGTTATGGCGTAAAGGTCTATTCAAACCTAAGCGGTATTCGCTTGAGTAGCGGGATTGTCCGAAAAAGTTACCGCTGCCCCGGAACATAAAGGGGCAAGGACGGGTGGGTTTTAATCAGTAAGACGTAAACGACCAATTGGAACCGTGCACCTAGCTTCTGACGTTTCATAAGTGCCCATGTTGGTTTATGTGAAATAAAAATATTTTGATTTTGATTTAAGAGTCTGACACTCCCTTCCGCTCCATCGAGAGTGGGCGAGCATTTGACCATTTGATGATTTCCCATACAAAAAAAAAAAAAACTGGTATTCGCTGCCTCTGTGGGTAGTGGTACATACCACGCGGGTTTCGCTCATGTATTTCGAATCAAGTTCCGCGGCTAGAGCGACCTGAGCGATATTCGCTGCCGCTGTGGGGAAAATCCGGGTGTGAACAGTAATATTACCGCATAACCACTCGGTTTTCTCTACCGCAGAAGGTAGCGAATACCGCTTAGGTTTGAATAGGCCTTAATTTACTCATTACATATAGGTACGTCAGTTGCATGATATAAGAATGAACTACAATAGGTTTTCACTTCATAAACTTTTTAATATGAAGTCCTCCAAAAACAACTGACTCCTAATGTTTTGTCAGAATCATATACTGAACCCATGGTATCAAGTTGCGCATCGATGCCCCTGCCACTTGTATGTATCACGTTATTGGGGACAGAAAAGCGTCTCCATAATATTTCCATACAATTTAATTCCCTGTGTTATTGTGATGCAGTGACGTAGACGTAGATAATATCGTCACGTTAGGAATTATAAAAGCGCACAATGTGTAAAAATCTATAAACTGATCATAATCATCATAATCAGCCTATAATGTTCCCACTGCTGGGACACAGGCCTCCTCTCTGTGAGAGGGAGTGGGCCGTAATCCACCACGCGGGCCCAGTGCGTGTTGTAGATGTCACATGTCTTCGAATGTTTGGTTCTAGGACATGCCGGTTTCCTCACAATGTTTTCCTTCACCGTTTTGAGAGCAGTGGTGATGAAATAATTTACACAAAGTGAAGCGCCTGTCTGGGTTCGAGCCTACGACCTACAACTCGTAAGTCGCGGCCGATACCACTAGTCCACCACTGCTCTATAAACTGATGTTCTTTTTTAATTGCATTATCCGAATTCAACTTCTAAGTACAGACGCCAGCACATCAAGCTACTACCTACAATCAGTCACATTTCTTTACTAGATTTTTAACTTTATCGCTAAAGCGTAAGGTTAAAACTTGATTGGGAAAATTTGACAGTTTCGGGTAGCTTGATGTGCTGGCGTCTGTACATTGGCAGTGCATTAACTTGATATTCGGGATAATGTCAGCAGAGAGCCTGGCGATAGCTAACGTGATTACCGCATAACTGCTTTGGAACATTCTGGAACTGGAAAGTTACTAATTCCATGTCAAACGAGATTATGGATGTATTTTGAGGACAGGTAGCTGAGGAATGTCGGATAAATCGAGAAATGAGCTGTATTTAATGGACCACAGTCACAGCGAAAACGTTTACGTGTGGTAATTTTAATCAATTTTCACTTTATTTTTAAGTAGAAGTCCATCGTCCAATGGCCACATTGTGTAATGAAATCCCTACATATATATGGGGCCTTCATCATCATCATCATTATCCACATATATTTTTTTAACTTGAATAAACATCAATTGCCAACATTAATTTGAATAGATCTTAGGTCGAACAGAGGATAATGATGAATATTAATAGAACCAAGCACCCACATTCTACTAATCAAAATATCTTTTAAACACGGCTTTTAAACGTTACATTATTTCAGCCAAGAGACGTCCACTACTGGACATAGTTCTCCCCCAAGCGTTGCCACATCAACCGGTCTGTGTTCCCACATCCAGCGGATTCCTGCGGCCTTCACAAGGTCATCGATAAACGTTTATCATTATAACTAGCTGCGCCCCGCGGTTTCACCCGCATAAGTCTCGATCCCGTCGGAATGTCGGGATAAAAAGTAGCCTATGTGTTAATCCAGGGTGTCAGCTACCTCCCCCCCCGGTGGGTTCCCGCATTGTGTCGAGACGGGGGGGCTCAGTAGCCGTGGCTTGGTCACCCACGGTGAAGCAAAGAGGAACCCGAGGAGGAGCCGCTCCTCAGGGCAAAAGCCTGTAAGCCGACGACGTAGCGGCCAACACGTAGGTTGCAGTGCCGCTTGGGCGACATCGCAACTGAGGCGGGCCGCGATGTCGTATGGGAGGCATCGCGGCTGAGGGTTGGATGCCGCGGCGGGAGAGGATTGTCGGTCTTGCATAATTGCACTATTTCCCCGTGGTGGTGCAGAATGCATGAGCATTTCACCACGTTAAAAAAAAAGGGTGTCAGCTACCTCCATACCAAATTATATCAAAGTTGGTTTAGCCGTTTGTGCGTGAACACGTTACAAACATACAAACTCACTCACAAACTTTCGCCTTTATAATATTAGCGTGATATTAAATACCTAAATGTACGGAACACTTACTACGGAAAACTTATAAAAAGGTACTTGCGAATTCGTAAAGGACATATTTCCGACGTTATTTATTTACCGGAAAGAGACAGGCAGGTCCTATTTTTGATTTGTGACAAATGAAAATTGACGTAGGTTAGGAAGAAATATAAATATAATAACATTCTGTGTGTTTGGTGGTGAGATTGAACGACGAAAAAGGTGATGTTAAGGTCATGTCAAATTGTATGTTGTTATTTTCAACCATATTGACTAAAATTTAGGGTCGAAATGAATAAAATGGCCTAAAAATATGCTTATTTCTTCCGCTTAGCTTGTTGTATTGTATACAAAAGTAACGATAAGGATTTCAAATTTTGTCTTTGTGCGACAGGAGGCAATGTAATGTCACGTAGGGTAGGTCATTCACACGCATTGGTAGTGTCCCTCGAGTTACTACATTATTGATAGGGATGTTCACAATAATTTAAATGAAATGGGTATAAAAACAGATGTAGTAGGCACTTTTATTACCTTTCATTGTAAATAAGCTGATGCATAACGGGATGTACTACGTACCTACACTGCGTTTGCGATTTAATTTCCAAACATGTAAATAAATACGCGTTTTTGTAAAAATAAAATTTAATAGCCACTCATAAAGTTCAGTTTGCGCTACAATTTCCAACTTTTTAATGAGTTTTTCAATAGTACTAATCAATCTGAAATCAACTTAATTTATACTAGCCTAAAGTTGAAATTCGTACTAGTGGAAATTGCATCAATTGGAAAAAAAAGAATACACTTTAAAGCGATTAACACACGGCACCGCGTACCGCCGCGGAGGGCGGCGACGGTAAAGCGGATTTCGTAGCGGTGCCCCACGCGGTAAGGCGGTTTACGCGCCTGTCCGCGCGGATCGATTTAACACGGTTTTGACCAGTTTGATCACAGACATTGGAAAGAATGGATTTGCAACACCTCCTGCACCCACGATGATCCGCGCGGCTATGCGGCGCCCCGTGTGTGAGGCGCCGCTCCACCGCGCGGACGGCAGCGCGGAGGGGCGGTGGCGGTGAGAGCACCGCTCGACCGCGCGGTCGGGCGGTGTACGTGTGTTAGGCATCTACGGATTTATTAGAGGCCAATGCGACATGAGATCCGCTTCACCGCCTACCGCGGCGGTGCGCGGTGCCGTGTGTTAATCGCCTAAGTCAACTATGCTCAAATTAAATGCCCATACAATTTCTTTATTATGTAAATTACAATAAAATTATGAGAGTATTGCCTATTCCCAGAACAGATTCAATAAAACAATGACATTTTAAAATTCTGGGTTTTTAAAATGTCTCGCATCTCAACTACATAGTTACTTGACAAAAGTAATAAGAAGTTGTTTTTGCAATAAAAAATGATAAAATATTGGTCATTAGATTACAGATATTTTATTATTTATTTTGAGTTTTTTATGACATAATAATATTATGCTATAAGTAGTATCTACTGCTATTCAAAAGCCGTTTATTTTCACACCAAAAAAAGAGAGAGTATGCACTGATTTAAAGGCGGTTGCACGACTTCTCACTGATTACAAATTAAAAGCCAAACATACTCGTAAGTAACATCATGCTGTATCAGTCAATGATTGACAGGAATACAAAGAAATTGTATTCAGATAATTCTCATACAGACCGCACTTAAAATTTATTTACTTTCAGACATTAACTCCAGAATAATTTACAAAAAAAAAACACCTCACTCTCTCCCAACACCTTTTCCTCCCCAACGCCTAATCTACCAAAAATAATCTAGACAAAACATTTTAGAACATGCAATCATAACTTGTGACAGAGTACCTAGAGACCTACTTTGTACTGTGGCGCTTCCCCGGGCAAGCTGTATCGACCCGCGACCTCGAACATCCCGTATCCGCCGGGACCAGCTACTGGTATTGTCAGCTCAATTTGTCTTATAGTACGATGTCTGATGTCTAAATAGTAGGATTTGATGTCTAAATTTGTAGATAGGTTTGTACATGTAGCTTCAGCTACTGATGCAATTCAGTTATGTTCTAGGGGACAAAGGTAGATAGTTAAAAAGCAAAAAAAACATTCTTTTAGTTAAACTTTATGATTGTTAAGAATATAAATGTTGGCTAACTTTAATGTATTAATATAAGCTATTATGTATTACCCATATTTGAAAAATAAATGTCAATTATATTTTATTTGAAGGCCCTAAAATGATATACAGTCATCATTTGTTGAATTCAAAGAGTGGTCATAGGATATTTTGTGTTAAAACATGAAAGACGAGAACGAAATAGCAGTCAGAACCTAGTATTTATAAATGGTGTACAGTATTCTTCTTATATTGTATTTAAATATTTATATACGTATTCTGTTGAGACATGCCAGCGTGGCGTCTGATAGAGTGATAAAAGTCATATCTTCATAAATAACATCGTACAATAATATAATATATTTGGACCCATATTCATCACCACAGGGGTCAGACGGTTGTAATATGTCTAGGTTAAAATGCTACCCTAAGTCAAATGGCGCAGTAAAAAATAAGGGGTTATTTTTAAAAGAACAGAGCTAAAATATTCGATGAATATATCAACTTAAATATTTACAGTTAGATAATTTGCTCCGGGTTCTAGTCGTCACATCATCGCTACGCATCAGGTGATATTATGGCCAAAACGGTTCAATAAAAATGCGGTCAAGTGCGAGTCGGACTCGCACACGAAGGGTTCCGTACTACAAGGCGAAATACGCCAAAAAAACATGTTTCTTGTATGGAGTTCTTTAATTTTTATTGTTATAGCGGCAATAAAAATACACACACTGTAAAAATTTCAACTGTCTACCTATAACGGTTCATGAGATATCGCCCGCAGTCGGCTGACAGACAGACGGACGGACGGACAGCCGTGGAGGCTTAGTAATAGGGTCCCGTTGGCACCCTTTGGATACAGAACCCTACAAAACTAAAACGTAATCTTTGTATGTGAATCTGCGCAATTTAACCTTACAAGAGGCCATTATGATGAAAAATCCCAGGAATTAAGATTGTCTGAGAAGGCCGTATACAAAATTCCGGGAATTCAACAGTAATTTTCCTTTTGACTAGAAGAGGTGCTCAATCGAGGCGCTCATTTATGTCGAGTAGGTACTTCCTCACTTTGTTTGTTACAGCAAAATACGAGTTAAAATGTTAAAAGGCACAAAACATGTCAAGTTTAATTCACATAAGTCTACAAAGCTCGGTAATATTGATGTGTTGTGTTTGAACAGTTCTAAGCCTACGCCGTTTTACATATTGGAGGGAAATATTTCACCTACAAAGATAAATGGATTGGGCTCTGAGTTTCAGCCACAAAAACAGCGGAACGATGACAAATTAGATGTGATGGTTGTGTAGCCTGAAATGTAAGGGGTTTCGAACACTTCGGAATATTACTTAAGTACTTCATACCTTTAACTCTGTTTTTATTACGAAGGTAGGAAACACGAAAACAACATGTGTTTTTAATGTTAGGTTAAAGGCATTGTTCTTAAAAAAATGTTATTACAATATCCAAGACTTTATAGAAGATAAAATGTTAAAATAGAGTTCAAATATATATCTGTGTGTTAATTATAATATAGAATATTTTTATGTATAAAACTAGATATAAGTTTAATTAATATAATATTTTAATCCTTCTGTAAATATTTACATAATATAAGCTAACATATAAACTATAATAATACGAACATTTATATGAAAAAAATAAGCAAAATAATCATAGGGCATTAAAGAATTCGTCCGCATCGCTGTCAAAAGGAATAGTGCCCAAAAGGCTGGCAGCATTGCCACGTTGTGTGGCAATGGTAATTCTTTGGCCAAGAAATAGGCCAGCCCTCTGGAAATTAATATTAAATAATAATATAATAATTTAATTGTATAAGTCCCTAATTTACGTGATATTAGATAATGGATAGGTACTCACTACAATATTATTAGTTTTAAGTTATCTTGTTGCGCCCTAAAAGGGTCATGTACTTACTAGTTTCAGCCAGTTTCAGCCTAGCGTGTAACTATGGTTGTATACAGTCACCAAAATAGATAAGTAACCAGGGTCGTCAGACATAGTTGAAGTTTAGTAAGCAACCGGTGCATGTTTTCGAATAAAATAAAATTAAATTAATAGGAAACATTTCATTTATCGAATTAAATTTCATTCGAAAACCTCCATCGGTTTCTTACTAAACTCCAACTATATCCGACGACACTGGTTATTTATCTCTTTTGGTGACTGTACATTGTCCATTAATTAATTAAATAAATAGGTACAAGGTCACGCCTGTGAGTAACATCTTGTACTTACGTGGCAGAATTTTGTTGTCTTTCAAGTGGTTAATGAGAGACTTACGAGTTGTAGGTCGTAGGTTCGAACCCAGACATACGCTTTACTTTGTGTACATTATTTCATCACCACTGCCCTCAAAATGTGAAGGACAGCTTCGTGAGGAAACCGGCATGTCCTAGAACCAAAAATTCGAAGGCATGTGACATCTACCAACCCACACTGGGCCCGCCTGGTGATTACAGCCTCTCACCGAGAGGAAGCCTGTGTCTCAGCAGTGGAAACATCATGGAGAATTCGTAAGGATGGATGGATGGATGTTTGTTACTCTTTCACGCAAAAACTACTGAACGGATTTTGATGAAACTTTACAGTTTTATAGCTTATACATCAGATTAACACATAGGATACTTTTTATTGCGATATTCCCACGGGATCGAAACTTATGCGGGTGAAATCGTGGGGCGCTGCTAGTCTTAAATAAAGTACTAACAAACTAAAACATGGCGTCGAAAAATTCCTCCCCATCACTGTGGACTGGTAATCTACCCAAGAGACTAGCGGCATTACCACATTGTATGGCAATATTTAGCTTCTGCGGTAAAAAAAAAAATCGATGGTACCTATAAATAAAGTGTATTTTTCCTAAGTCAATACTACGAAGACGTCAAAAAGGCTGTAGACTAAGGAAAATGAACGCTATATAAACTACTTCCTTTCCCCACCGCAATCCTAACAGCCAAACCATACGTCATAAGTTTTTTTGCTCGTAAAACTACTTAAAGTACCTAGTAATCTGCAAACAGAATTCAAATTGAGATGATTCATGTTCCGAAGGTGGGAACATGTGAACCGATGGTAATACAAGTTTGTTCCCAAACCTATAACCAAGTTTATAATAAAATTTCAGCCGGTTCAAGTTATAACGGAATTTATAACCGGATTTAAGACCTTCGACAATATGGCGCTTTGTTTCTTGAGGCGACGAAATTCGGATATTTGTTTTGGAAGTTTATTGGAGGACGTGACATATTTAATGCAGTGACACGTATTTAAATAACAATTGAGAAACATGCTAATAAAACTTTAACGGGTTTATTTGTAAGCGATGATTAAAGTTAAGTGACGTTTAAACACGTCTAAAATGTATGGTTAAACAGTCGCTAATCTAAACAGGCGCTAAACTTTAAGCAACGTTTATGAATAAAGGAAGAAAGAGTTTAATGTTGAAACTGATTCTTTCAGCTTTGAATTAACTATCACAATCAAACCAAAACAGCCCACGGCTGGAAAGATGCCGTTCAAACAAGACAGTAAGCTAGATTCTTGTCCAATCTCATACATATCTACTAGCAGCTACATTGCAGCGACCGTCGCTCCAACTTTGCCTAGTTATAAGTCTGTCTGACTTTACACGAAAAAATGAATTAGTTTCTAAGTATCCTACACACTCCCAACTGATATTGAACAGAATCAATAACTATAGTCCAACATTAGTAAAAAAAACAGTCCGGGAGTGCCGACAGAAGTGAAAACAAAACACAACAGAATACTTTGCCATCACTCACTGACATATCGGATATACATTAAAACCGAGTAGGTACATCCCGAGGACAGTCGAACATATCCGAAGCGGTGTCGGTTACGGTAACAGTGGCGCGAATTCAATTGTTTTTTCCCATCTCAAAAGATGCCCAACGCACCTAAAGAAGTTTTCAAAGAAACGTAAAAAATACGAGTTGTTCGTGTATTTCAGTAGGTACAAAGCTCAAATACATGAGCGGCATGTTGTCGACGGCTGCAGTTGCTTCTGTCGTCAACGCGTGTCGCTCGTGTAGGTATACACATAATGCACACTTACCCCCTTACTAATAAACGTATTATATCAGATGAATAGTTACACACCGATTTCTCTCTTTCAGTCGTCAATCATTTGACTTTCGAAAGAAGAAGACAAAGCGTTGTGTAACTACCTATACAGACGCTATGCAACGTGTATTAGTAAGGGGGTTAGACAACTATTACCTTTATAGTCTAGATAACAAGAAACAGAATTCCATAGCATGTCTCAGATTCCAGTCAAAACATTATTATACCTAAACCCACTGACCCAAATCTTCAACAAAACCAGCTTACACACCAAAGAATATCCCTAATCATATACTCGCATAAATGTAGTTTTTCTCAGTCTTTAGTCCGTGACAAAGATTTCCTTTGTTACTCGCATTCGGTCCAGTGACCAAATAGAAAGTGTGAGGTAAATGGCCATTTTCTGCCAAGTTGAACAAAGCCCCGGGTGCAAACTGCTTGTATTCTCGCAATGGTTCGCTCTATCTTGGATTATATCTTGTTTAGCGATGTCGTGTTTACTAGTAATGTCGTTTGAAATGTCGTTGATGTTGTTAGTTTCATTTATATTGTGTTTCGAGAAAACAGTAAAATTGTCATGGAGTTTCATATTTTCATTGATATCCGAGTCTATCTAAGCTGTTGATAATATTGTATGATGAATATAATTCGACAACAACATTAAAAACCCAGATACCAAAATACAGCAAACCTTTTTTGTCCAAATTCAGAACACTCGACAAAAGGCTACAAAGAAAATCTACTTATGCAAGCCATTCAAATACCAGGATAGCAGAAAATTAAACAAGCCTCAAGCCTCCTTGATATCACGTCAAAAAGTAAAGTGCTTCTCAAGTTTCGCGACAAATCGTTGAGTCAGCATAAATCATCGCTACCTACTATGTAATGTTACCCTAGTACATTGGACTGTGTAGCTTGAACAATTTGATGATACAGTTTGGATTGTCGCCAATTCTGTTGTTCTATGTGTTAAATTTTGTTGCCGAAGGAATTGATTGTATCTTGGGGAGCTAGAAACTTCCTGTTTATTGTTTTGTTCACACGAGTCCGTTGTGAGCCGACTTTGTTACTTATTTTCGTTTGATCGAGGAAAGAAAGAAAATATATTAAGGGAAACGGAATAACTTTGCTCATAAGTAGGCTTAGGTAACTCGTTCTTAGGAATACCTACTTTGTTCGACATAGCAATACTTACGCTCAACAATATTATAAGTGCAGTGTAGGTAAACATAGACACAACTACGTCTTGTATTTTTTTGTAGCCTAAGTTTCCAGCCATCCTAACTATATCGTAGTCCACTGGTCGAATTTTAACTCTATGGGCTACGGTGTAGGGGAGTCCTGTTTTGTGCTCAGGTTAACATTTAATTATCCTCTGGTTGCTATTGGCCACATCCAGAAGCTTATCCAACTTATAGCTTTCATTCAGACACTAGATATTGTTTTTAAAGTAAATGCTTTTAATTAAATGAATGCCACCGAAAAATATATTAAAAATAATTAATAATTATTATGATACATGAAACTATAGTAATTTGTTTGATAGTCTTGTCTGCAGGTCCACAGTCAAACAGCGCCACCTACCACAATTTTCCGAAACTAAATGATAGCGCCCTCTAGTAGTACTACCGAGTATTAAAATGAAAGGAGGATACTGAAAATAGAGGAGGTTCTCAGTAAGTTCACGCCGCTGAACAATGTTATAACAGCAGTGACACATCCTTCTCATAGATGGCGCTATTTCAAGTTTCAGCGTTTGACTTGAGCTCGGAAATATAAATTTTATACAAGATACCCAAATGGAAAACAATTAATTTTAATTTTCCATCTACAAAACTGAGGAATGAATTAGGACCTTCTTTTAGGGTCATATTATATTAGGTATTAAGAGCAATTTTTCCACCACTCAGGTTGGTTGGCTAAGATTGTAGACATGATAATATAAGATGAAGCTTTACAACTTTCTACAAACATTACAATCAAAGATTTAACCTTTCTGTGCAGTGTGATAAATGATAATGATAAAGCGATTTTATTTCTGTAAGTATATTTGTACAAAAACTTTTACACGTCAATCATATTATAAAAACTAGATGAGGTCGGCGTTTCCTATCTGACTACTCTAAGAAGAAAGGCCGAATCAAACTCAGAGGTCAAAGTCTCTTTTGTCCTTGGTCAGATTCATAGATATCGTGGTCAGATTATAATGTCTTAAAAAATTAGTGTCTGTGTTCAGGACATCTAATTATTTAAACTCTATAAGGAAATTCTTTATTTATTTTCTACTCGCCCTGACTAAGTACTCTTTTAGGTACAAGCTCTAATACTCCTGAAAGAACGTTTCATCATCTGCCTAGCCTTTGCCCAACTATATTGGGGTCGGCTTCTAGTCTAACCGGACGCAGCTGAGTACCAGCATTTTGCATGGAGCGACTGCCTATCTGACCTCCACAACCCAGTGACTGGGTAATTGGTTGTTAGACTTTCGGGCTTCTGACGACCCGTAACGACTGTCAAAGATCCACGAATGACAGCCGGGACCAACGCCTTAACGTGCTTTCCGAGGCACGGAGGGTCTTGGTATGTAAAGATGGTCACCCATCCACGGACCAACCGCGGCAAGCGTAGCTTAACCTGATCGATCGACCCGTGCGGCTGTTGTTACTTAGCCTGAAATAACGTTTATACTCTGATTATGTATGAGTCGCACATACTAACTCACAAACTTATTGCCCCTGTTGTATCGGCCGACCATACGTTCAGAATTACAATTTACCTACTTATCGATAAACCATTCCAGATGTCAGAAGTTTACCTAATTTATTAGTCGATAGAATTATTGCTGTTACTGGGAATATCGTAAAATAAAGTAAATAATAGTTTCCAATGAATACTGAAATAGTTTCTGAGAAAAGTAGATATTTAATTTAGTCAGAAATTTGGACGGGTATAATTTGAATAACTTTTTTATTTTGTTTATTCTTATCAATCGACTGCTAGGTGAGCCTCCCAAGTAGGTTGACTTTAGTTATGTGTATGTATTCAGGTACTAAATGAGTTGTTCTGGCATACTTTGGACATTCAGCATAGCTACCAACTCTCTGGCTGTTTTTAGGGTTTATTTATTTTATTATTTATGTATACACACAGTAAAATACATAGAGATATAACATAATTATGATTTGAGTACAAAGGTTCCGTAGCTCACAAGGAAAAAAACGGAACCCTTATAGGATCACTTCGTTGTCCGATCGTCTTTGTGTGAGTCTGTCAATACCCTTTTTCTCAGGAACGCGTGAATCAAGTTGAAATAAATATCAAATACGTAGGTTTACGGTCCTATTGAGTTCAAAAAAAAAACAAGCTTCTAAGTCAATGCAATTAAAACAAGTGTACTAAATTAATAAAACTTATGTAAACATAGACCTTTAATATTTTGCTTAAAAGCTTGAGGCTTATCTTAAACTGCATGAAGGACATTCACGCCTCAAGCTTTTTTAGTATTTTTTAGTTCAAATAGCATGTAGGTATTAAAAAAAAACTATTTTTGACAATTTTTGATGTCAAATAACTAAGTAGTTTAGTACTTAATTTCTATCTAATTTACATGTTTATTTTTTTATTTAGAACCAAAGAAAGTAGTCAAATCAAACGAGCCCAAACTCGATGGAGTTGTGTCGTTTATTACAGACATCAATGCAAACAGAAAACTTCATCATCATCATCATCATTTCAGCCGAAAGATGTCCACTGCTGGATATAGGCCTCCAGATAGATAGGATTAACAGAAAACAAACCCCGTAAGTGTCACATCTTGTACACGGTACGGTAAATATTCCTAGGAATCCTGCGATTGACTTATCGCAGGATTCCTAGGAATGGTTACCATGATGGGCTACTAACTATCTCCTCTACGTAATAGAGTTAAGTTCCTTAGAGCTACAAAGTTCAACCTCCTCTTCAATATTATGATAATCGAACTCGAAGCAAACGTTATGCGGTTTCTGCTCATCTAAAAGTTTATGTAGACTCTCGATGTTTCTGCCAGCGGCGATATCGATAGTTCTGAGGTTTATGTTAAACTCTGTTTTAATGGAGGTCTCGGCTGTACCGGGGTTGGTATTGATTGATTTTGAAGTGGTGTTTGCTAATATTTTCTACCTCCACTAATGATTTGACGTTCAAGGATATTTTTTTTTTGGTAAATCTGGTTTACGTTGTGTTTTAGACAATTTATTTTTAAGCTAAGCGTTTTCTGGTAAGTCTCATGCTACTGGACTGGGTGGAAGTAAAACACGCATCGGCAAGAAGGCTGTTGATGGCTGTTTATAGTGTTGCAAAGCTCTTCAAAATAAATATTAACAGCTAGTTCCTGAGATGGTAATTGTGAATAGGTACAAGTTCTAACTAATGTATCCATAATTATGTTGGGAAAGCTGTTTTTAAGGTATTTCTGCTTTATCTGTTATCATAGCAGATAGAGGACTAGATAAAAGTTATCTGGTAGATAATACCATCCATACCTATGGCATGAATTCCACCTTATTTACCTATATATATATATATATAAATTAAATGCTATTCGATAGTCAGCGCATCACTTCTATCCCCATGGGAAGGTGGCACGAATTTATGTATGTATAAGTAACGACAAAAAGCACGGAAAATTCGGGAAAATCTGAAAGTGCTTTTTATATGGAACTTGGACAGGACAACGTTTATCTAGTGAGCTAGTTGAGAATAAAATAAACCAATGCCTTAAAAAACAAAAAAAAGTTCGACCCACAAAACCAACCAAAACTCCAAACACAGTTCGCCAATTCAATTTTAATTCGACGCCACGAGGCAGACGAAATCGACTGCAACCAAAAATACCCGACCTCCACACGGTCAGGGTGGATAGTTGGTCAAGGTCTGCTGGTGGACATAGACAAGCTATCTTATAACTTAACCACTTTGGAAACGATAATAGACTGTTTTCAAGGACGTTTTTATTTGTTTTGGGTTTTATAAATGATGTATCAAAAAAAGGTATTAAACCTTTTTATGATGCGTTAGGTAAGTTTATGCGGTAAGATTACTACATATCATAAAACATAGTCCCCCCGCCGCACCTGTCTATCTGTCTGAACGCGATAAACACAAAAACTGCTGAACGGATTTTCAAACAGTTTTCACCAATGAACGGAGTGATTCATGAATGTGATAATCTATTCGTAACCCTGTATAGTCTTTTGTTTGTCTTATAATTTTTGTGAGCAAGCATTGCCCACCTCTCATGTCAAACATCACAGAACCGCTCTTGAACTGCAGCCACAACAGACCACTGCTCAATGTCGATGCCGAATATAGAACAGCCCAGATATTGGGAGCAGTACATCGGGGTCACTCTGATCACTATTGAAGGTTGAGCCGCCTCACCTTCTAGTTTTAACAAGGTTTTGTTTGACTACCTAACTATGAGATAGGCTTTTGTCTGCTGCTTCGTTTGTGTGGATTTTTTATTCATCTCTTTTGACAAGAGAAGAGATCCACGTGTCGAATATTATCGGTGAGACTCTAAACTCATTTTCAGGGTGATGTTTTGAAATGTAAGAGGAAGATAGGTAATAAGAATTAAATTACCGCGCGTGATTAGTCAACTCGTCCTACAATTTTCTTCAAGTCGTTCCAAATGGGCCGTAGGCATGTAGGATGAGTTGACGAACCACTCGAATTTACTTGTTTCAGTCCAGTTGAAAACCAGCGTCAGGCACTAGTCCTCTGGCATTTTTGCTGAACTGGGCCCTTTTGGCATCGCCGCGAGGTACATTTTCCTGCTAATTTCTTACATCGGACTTTACACTTTTTATCTGACGATGCATCTGGTGTATTGTGTGTCTTTTAGTCTGTGCTAAATAAATGTATTATCTTTATTCTTTCTTTTTCTTGTTATTTGCAAAAAAAACTGGTATTCAGATTCATCCGGTTAGACTGGAAGCTGACTCCAATAGTTCGGATCAAGGCAAGACACACTTGACTTGACTTCACTTGACTTGTTAATTACATTTGTATAATGTAATAAAGATATCTCATGGCCCTAGGGCCGGTTAAAATAGGAATGAAATGAAATCCCTACCTGGTGTCACTGAAGGATAATTAGGCACCGGTTGAGACCGCGAGACAATAAAGAAAAAAAGGAAATTATAAAAGGGAATAAAATAAAATCGTTCGCTCGAGCACGGTATCAAGTGCAATTCCTCAGACAAAAAACCAAGCAGCAACCGACCATCAATCTTATCACAACGAGAATAAAAATCACTTTGATTTTGACAGTGTTGCAATATCAGGGGTAGATAAAATAACTGTGATAGGACTGGATATCTTACCAATTAAACATTATAAAAAAGGTGTCATTAAGGCTTTCAGTTTGGGTGTATAACGACAATCTTTTATCTATAAAAAATTCTTAAGTTCAAGAAGAACATTTCATAACTTGCTAAGACGGTAATTCATTTGTTGCATAATCAGCTTATAATGTTCCCACTGCTGGGACACAGGCCAACTCTCTTCGAGAGGGCGTGGGCTCTCTACCACGCGGGCCCAGTGCGGGTAGGTCGATGTCACATGTCTTCGAATTTTTGGTTCTAGGACATGCCGGTTTCCTCACGATGTTTTTTTTCATCGTTTTTGAGGGCAATGGTGAAGAAATTAGTTACACAAAGTAAAGCTCTTGCCTAGCTGGGTTCAAACCTAGCTATAATTTGTAAGTCGTGGGGTGTTACCACTAGACCACCACTGCTCTCTTCAATCATTTGTTGGATGAATGGGAAATCCCTTCCTCATTGAAAACTCTTCAGCCTTTCACTGTATATGCCTCGAATTCCTAAACATATTGAACAAACAAAATTACACAACACAATATGAATAATGTAGGTATGTAGAACGACAAAGCCTCAGACAGGTACATACAGTATGTATGAACGCAGAATGTATTACCGAGTAGAGCGGTAACTGTGATGAATCGATTGTGGTTGGTTCTCATATCGAGTGGATTGTCGATGTGAGTTTTAAAATTGTATTTACTTGAGCAAACAAATAGAGATATTTTTGAAGTGAAAACTTCTTTAGGCGCGTTGGGCATTTTTTGAGATGGGAAAAAACCATTGAACTTGCGACACTGTTACCGACACCAGGCTACATTCGGATGTGTTCGGCTGTTATCGGGATGTACTCGGTTTTAATGTATTTCCGATACGTCAGTGAGTGATGGCAAAGTATTCTGTTTGTGTTTGGTTTATATGACGACGCAAAAAATACACACGTAATTGTTTAAGTTTTCACTTCTGTCAGCAATCCCGGAGTGCCACTTTTTTTTCTGTGAACTTCTGAGAGGTAGTCGGATCTGGCTGCAAGACTAGGCTGCGGGGTAATTGCATAACACTATCAGTAGGAATTGGTTTCAATTTGACAGTTCAACAACATTCATTGCGTTATTTACGTTGTTAAGCAAACACATTTTCGAACATAATGAAGCAATGGATTAGAATATCCTTCAAAATGATTCAGATTTAGATTGATAGTGTGATGCGCAATTAAGGTGCTGTTCATGGATTTAGTTGAGTAGTTGCATTTTCTTTACAACCATATTTTCGGATACCTATTGACGTCAAATTATTGTGAATCTCACGTTTACAGCAACGTTCAGTTTCTTTTGCGATGTTGATTTTTGTTAAGACTGCTTAAGGTGAATGCGCAGTGGTAGACCGCGAAATTCAAATTTTCTTACGTTTTTTGCAATTTGCAGGCCAGTGTCAGGTTGTATCTTGATCAAAATTTGATTCGCGACAATAACAGGTACGTATTTATAGAATTATAATCATTAGAATCATTAATACATCTTTCTAAGTTAGATTTGTACCACTACAGTCCGTCAAATCTAAGAAGTACCGTTTGACAGTTCTGACAATTGAATGATAGGGATGGGATGAAAAAATCGATTACTATAATATCCGAACTTTAAGAGATCGATTACTATAATATCCGAATTTTAAGAAATCAATTGTTATAATTAAATAAAAGAAATGTTTAGGATATTTTTTTATTCACTACTAGTACTAGTATCGTCGTCTTCGTCATCATCGTCATTTAAATTAATGACCAGTTGATTGTCCATTACATTATCAAAGTGTACGTCTCTTTCGAAGTCGTCCATTATTATTTTCTTTGTTTTTTGTACTACTTTACTCCAATCTTCCTGTGTAACTTGGGCACATGCTTCCTTTAATAAACCTTCCATTTTCTTGACACTGAAGGGTGGTTTTTGAAAGAAAGAAAGAAAGAAAGAAAGAATTTATTTGTCAAACATGCGTTTACATAAACTGACTAATCAGACATGCAAGGTATTGAATTAATAGATGTTGTGTGCGTCCATGTTTTGCCAATAGCGGCGTACAAATTTTGTGGGTATAAAAATTAAAAAAAAAAATTACATTCAATTGCATTTTACAAATTTAGAATTGACTATATCAATTCTAAATTTCATTACAAAATACATTACTCAAACTATGTATTAGAAGTCGGAATAGAAAAGTCCTTTTCATTTAAAAAATCTATAACATTGTAATACACCTTACTAACTAAAAATTTTCTTAGCTTATTTTTGAAAAGTGACAAGGGCAGTTCTCTCCAACTTTTAGGAAATTTATTAAATATGATAGGAGCCATACAGAAGACACTTTTTCGCATAAGGGAT
The DNA here is from genome assembly GCA_914767645.1 of Hydraecia micacea. Classification (NCBI taxonomy): domain Eukaryota; kingdom Metazoa; phylum Arthropoda; class Insecta; order Lepidoptera; family Noctuidae; genus Hydraecia; species Hydraecia micacea. The sequence goes on from OU611776.1 coordinate 16,229,051, forward strand.
GTTCTCGCAGTATGAGAGCATATCCTGCTGTTGTCGCGCCTATTACGTGGGACTACTTCATCTAGTCGTTTAAATCGGTGTGGATTTGTTTTGACAAAAACAGCTACTTCTGAAATGTACAGACATGGCAAAGTAAGTATTTTATATTTTTTAAAGTAAGGCACGCAACTATCAGTAGGTTTAATTTTAAATATTGAACGGACACATCTCTTTTGAGCCTTGAACACCGTATCTTTTTCTGTTGAGTTGCCCCAAAAAATAATACCATAGCGTAGATGAGATTCTGTTAAACCATAGTAGGCTGTAAGTAATGCCTCCACATTTATTATAAACGACAATGTGTGCAGGGCATAGGCAGATTTACTGATTTTCTTGCACAAGATTTCGATATGGGTTTTCCAATTCAGTTTTTTGTCAATGTGGAGCCCTAAAAATTTTGTTGTTTCTACCTCTTCTATAGGCTGGTCACCGTAGTGTATATTTAAATTACTTTTGCTATTGATCCTTTGACTAAAATGTATTAATTTAGTTTTTGTCAGGTTAATTTTTAAGTTATTGTCATCTAGCCACTTTATCATTAAATTTATAGAATCATTTATGTCACTTTCATAAGTATCAACACTTTTACAAGGTATCGTTATGGTGCTATCATCGGCAAATAATGTCAGAGGTTGAGGGATGCCTTTCGGTAGATCATTAATGTATAATATAAATAAGGGAGGCCCTAGAACACTCCCCTGTGGCACACCAAACGAAACTATACGTTCTGAGGATTGAAATACAATTTCATGTTTACTTTTCATATTAATATGGTTTATATTTGTTATTTGAGTTCTGTTAAGTATGTAAGATTTAATTAGATTATTGACATTTCCTCTAATTCCATATGCTTCAAGTTTATTTAAGAGTCTACCATAATGCACATAGTCAAAGGCTTGCGTCATGTCACAAAAAACGCCACAGACCGGTTTCCTCTTATCCACGTTAAATGTAACATTATATAAAAAATCATAAATGGCCATATTAATAGTTTTACCTATTCTAAATCCTTTCTGTTCCTCGCATATAATATTATGTTTTTCTATAAATGAATTTAGTTCCATGTAAATGTATTTCTCAAATATTTTAGAAATTATAGGAATTAGTGATATAGGCCGATAGTTCTCCATTAACTCCCTATCTGCTTTCTTAAGTAGTGGCTTGACGATAGAAACTTTTAGAGCATCAGGGTAAACGCCTGCGCTAATGCTGAGATTGATGACATGACTCAAGTGACCGCAGATTTCATCCGCCACATGTTTTAGTATGTTAGTTGCAATACCGTCATATCCTACACTGCTTGTATTATTCAAAGACATTATTATCTTTTTAATATCATCTGGTATACTAGGGGCCATAAACATAGTTTTGTTATTGAAATCTAATGTACACGGCCCAGGTCTGCAGTCGATATCCAGTTTTGGCTGTATTTTATCAATAAAAAAATCATTAAATGCTTCTGCAATAGTCTTGTGATGAGATATGACGCAGCCACCCATTTTAATTTTATTTATGTTAGATTTAGGTACGTTATACTTTGCACGATTGATAATTTGCCACGCAGTTTTCGATTTGTTTTTAGATGTCCTTATATTGTAATTGTTTTGTGCTTTTTGTGTTAAGTGGATAATTTTTTTGTATATTTTAGAATAATTATATAATATGGTTTTATTAATATTATTACGATTAAGTCTAAACTGCCATAGGAGTTTCCTTTTCTTTTTACTGCATAGTTTGATCCCTTTTGACAACCACTTAGTTCTTCTTATTGTATTTATTTTAACCAATTTTAATGGAAAACACAGATCGTATAATAGCTTGAAAATCTCAATGAAATGATTATAGGCTACGTTTGGGTCATCCGTGTCATATAGTTCTGAAAAGGTAAGATTCATTAGATGGTTTTTAAATTTTACTGTATTTTCCGTACTATAGTCCCTTCTAGTTGCGTACCAATACTTAATGCAACATATTTTTTGTACTGGGCACTGAAGCAGCTGTGCTGTGTGATCAGATAATGCCCATTCTAGTACTTCAGTTTTACATGCGTTAAAGTTATGCGCAAAGTTGTCAATGCACGATAAACTGGCCATGCGCGTTGGTTGTTTCAAAGCAAGTTTCATATTGTAACTCATTAAAAGACATTCAAAGTCATTAGTTGCTCTATTTTGCTTGAGTACATCAATGTTAAAATCTCCGCAGATAACAATGTTCTTACAGCTTGTACATAAAATTTCCTGCAAGAGCTTTTCAAGTTTGTCGAAGCAATAATTTAAGTTATTTGAGTTCGGGATTCTATATATACACACAATTATTATCTTATAACTAGTCAGTTCAACACCACAGCACTCAAATATGCCTGGAGTTGATAACTTTGCTACTTTTGGCAATTCTTTCCATTGTAGTCCATTTTTAACAAGGATACATGCACCACCCCTTTTTTGTTCTATTCTACAATAATGTGCAGCCAAGTTATAGTTAGATAAAAATAATAAATGTTGATATCCTTCCATGATAAAGTGCTCTGTAATACACAAGATATCAACATTTGTACCTTTATTAGATAGCTCCTCTAGACATACCAACAGATCATCTGCTTTATTTATCAAACCTGCTATATTTTGATGCAATACGTTGATATATCTATTAGAGAAAAAACAGTTCATTTTCATCAGTAACATTGCTGGGTCCAGTGTGAGGCAAATCTGTAACTTTATCAGAAGAATTACACGAATTTAAGTCACTATACAGTGTAAATTCATTAATCATTAAACTTATATTATGCAATATACTGGCCATACCGCGATTATTTACAGAACTACTACTCTTAGTAAACATACTAAAATCATAATCGAGATAATAATTAGAATCAAACAAGTACGCATAATTATATGAACAAGCATCCAAATAGATTAAACTGTTAAAGGTTTCAATTCTCGAATTAAACATTGTAGAGTAATCATTTAGTTTGAACGTTGGAGCACATAATATGATATTTGTGTGCTGTAATTTTGACAGCGTTTCACGAATACTGATGGTTAGTTCGACATAGTTCTTTGTCCGACGAAAGTTGTGTGTTTGTGTTGTGTCTTGCTGCATAACCTGTAAAACAATAATGTAACTATTTGATAGCAGACGAAAACCATTGTTTAAATTATAAATGTTAGAAGTACTCGTGTTATTATTATAATATTATAAAATATTACCTTTAACTTGGGCCCAAATCAGTTCAATGGCATTATATTGGCAATGGTACGGAGGAAGTCGTATGACTTTGTGCCCGTGCTCTTCGGCCAATTGGTCAATTACATATGTCGGTTTTGGTGGTTTATGCAATTTCACTAACTGTAATAATTCAGCTTTTAATAGTGACATGTCGGCATCCACTCCTTTTCTTTGCAGCCATGCCACCAAATCTGCTTTCTTATTGGCTGACGTAGGTGCTTTATCAATTTGCACAGAGTGGTATGGGGCATTATCCATTATAATTGTGCTGTTAGGAGGGATATTCTGTAATAAATTTAAGAACCACTCTCGGAACCTTACTGCGTCCATTTCTTCATGATACTCTTTAGTGCTTTTGGATTGGAAAGCTAATAAAGAGTTTTCCACGAAGCCTGTAGACGCTGACCCAGCATGGCATATTATGAGGCGTCCACCTTTTCCTATCGGCACCTTCGAGCACGAAGCTTCAGAATCATCAGTCCATGTTTTCGGCACAGAATGGTTGGAATTTAGCCAGGTTTCGTCCAAAAATATTACATTATCCCAGTTTATAATTTGTTTAACTTCGCGCAGGAATGTTAGTCGCTGCATAATTATGTCATGTCGCTCCATAACAATTTTTCGTTTGTCAACTTTTTTGTATCTGAAGCCAATTCCTGTTATTACCGTTCTCAACGACTCTATGCTTCCCTTATACAGCCCGGCATCTTTTAAAGTTGCACATAACTTTGCCAATGTTGGAAATTCGCCTCTTGTAAAATACCCGTATATATGGTTTCTAATAGCATGACTATCGAATTCATCGATGCCTGTCACAGGTTTATTTCTTTTTCGTTTTTTCGGTGTGTGAAGTACGTTACTGTCACTCCCCGAAGGCCCATATTTTTCACTTAATATTTTGCCAACGGTGCGGCTACCAATACCGAGAGCTTCACCGACGCGATCCCGAACTTGTGTAACTGGCAGTAGAAGTCCACCATTTTGAGATTCACGCTCAAAATACTCGTGTAATTTCACCACCAATTCACGAGCCTGGCTGTTCAAAGTACGTCCTCTTTTCGACATTATTAATAAACACTTGCTTAGTTCGGAGTCCAGTATAAATATTGCCAAGGTAAACGGATAAAGAATGATCAGTCCAGAAAAGTAATAGCCAAGTCACAAATTGTAAAACACAAACGAGAAAGCAAGTACGCGCACAGTCAGCTTCCAAGATGGCGAGAGACTGCTGACGCCGAACCGACCGAGCGGACCGCGTGCGCTTGTAGTTGGCAGTGTTGCCAGAAAAAAAAATTGTAGAGACTTGGACACCTGCGATTTTGCCTATTGACCTAAAAATAATTAAATTAATTTATTTTAGGGTATCTGTGTATTCAGTGCATTATGCGGTCGCGCAGTAACGTCGTTAATTTATAACATCAGGCAACAACATTTTTGTGAATGGGTTCTACATACCTTATTTTTATTAGTTTTAGACGTAGAAATAAGACTTAGAAGAAAAAATTGTAATTGTAAAATCAATGGATGTGCTTGTTAAAAATTTGTTTATTTCTCTGTAATATGCAAACCCATACTATCATACACAAAAATAAATGTAAAAAACACTATCCCTGACTCCATTTACTATTTCGACAGCGTTAGCGCGAGAAACCCCGACTTATTTGGGCGCGAAAATCAAAAATCGACAAATCGCTTTCGACAACTTTTTAAAGAAGCAAATATATTTGATTTATAAATACGTATTTTTGGTGAATGGGTTTTATCTCATATTTTACGATTACATAACTATTTAGTTATGTAATCGTAATATGTGAGATAAATCCCATTCACATGAAAAAATATTTGTTTGGTTGTCAAGTGTAATTTGTAAATAATACATTCGATTTTTCGTATATGTAAACGATTTTTTTGCATACAAGTGTATCCGAAGAGTCGCAACACTACGTGCAGTGACCTAACTACGTAACTTTGTAATGAGGTCAAGAATATAACTATTAGAAATTATTTACTGTGTAAATATGTGTTATTTTGCTTTGTTTGAAAGTTTTCAATTACATTTAGATATTAAGAATTGTACATTTTTAGATACAATAATGAAATCTTTCTAAATTCATGGTTTTATGAAAAAGGTTATCGAAACTGAATAATGTACGTATGAACAAAGTTGTTTCGGTTTGAAAAATATGAAACGTCAAACGGTACTTCTTAGATTTGACGGACTGTAAGCAGTTTTCCATAAGAGATTTGTTGTCGTGGTACAAATCTAACTTAGAAAGATGTATTAATGATTCGAATGATTATAATTCTGTAAATACGTACCTGTTATAGTCGCGAATCAAATTTTGATCAAAATACAACCTGACACTGATCTGAAAATTGCGAAAAACGTAAGAAAATTTGAATTTCGCGGGCTACCCTGGCACTTCCCCCTTAAAAAGAGCCCTCCGTGTGTTTCCAAGACCGTTGTTTATCCAACTGTCATTGGTCACTTGAATATAAACTTATAAGATAATGGAATATAGGTCCCAACAACATCTTTTAATATGGACCTTATTTTGTCGAGCAGGCTTAGCATGACGCTTTCTATTTCTACGAATAATAGACATAGCTCTTTCTATACAAAGTGACATTTCGTTTCTAAAGGTCTAGAAACTTTCTCTGGCATTCTTCTAGGACAGTCGGGTACGTAATTAACTTTTGGAGAGTAATCCGGGAACAAAAGGTACAATCTATTTCAATAGTATGGAATATTCTCGAAACTACAAAAGTAGGCTGACATAACAAAAAAAGTATTATGTTTTCTTATTCGTATCCTATTCAGAATTTCTTCCGGGTATTAAACATAGTATTACCGTTGTACAAAACCCTTTTAACATTTATGTATGGTCATGTTATTCTTGTTGAGATATTTTTAATATGATTTTCGTCGAAAACCACAAACTATTGGGGCTAGTTTAATATTAGTCATGTCTTGGAGAAGGAAAACAAGACCTACTACAGCCCCAAGAACTTATAGCCTTTGAAATTTTGGAAAAACAGCCTTTATAATAGAAAGAAAGAAAAAACGTTTACCTATTTGCGATAAACATGACGCAGAGGTAAAATATAACTAGTTGGTGGAAAATATTCGTCACATCCACGCAAAACGGCCATCGCTCAGCATAAATGCTAAGACCCTATACGAGACAGAGCCCCAGCGCTGGTTTTCAGCGACAGCCGGAGATGACGTGATGACGTCAACCGGTGCAGCATACGATAACAAAAAAAAACATCAATCAAAAATAAATATACAATAATCAGCCTATAATGTTCCCACTGCTGGAACTCAGGCCATCTCTCAGCGAGAGGGAGTAGGCCGTAATCCACCACGCAGGCCCTGTGCGTGTTCGAATATTTGGTTCTAGGACATGCCGGTTTCCTCACGATGTTTTCTTTCACCTTCTTTCAAATCTTCTTAAATGGATTTTCTAACCACCTTTTTAAATGGTTATGACTTGATGAATGTAGTAGATATTTACAAAAAATCCCCAAAACTTCTCATTGATAGTTCAAGCCCTTTGTGTCCCAGATTTCAATTAAATTGTACGGAAACCTCTTAGTGCAAGAGATCGCGTCCTACAGAGAGTTTTATTTAAAATGTCTGTTGTTTTTTGGCCAAAGAATTAGCATTGTCATTCAACGTGACAATGCTGTCAGTCTTCTGGGCACGTTTCCGGATGACAGCGCTGCGAACGAGTACTTCGACGCTTAAGTGTTCTTTTGTTTTTTGTATTTATTTGTATGTTTAATTTAGTACCTACTGTAAATACACAACAAAAATGTCTAGGGATAAATCACGTTTTTACTAGTTACCTACTAAAAATCCGGTTTTTTAATTATATTTTTCGTTATTTAAAAAGGGAATAATAGTTTTTGAATTTCGGTCAAAAGATGAAAATCTTCCGTCATGCCGTATTACTTAATAATCCTGCCACGGGTTTGAGCCCAAATCAGTAAAAACTCTGCCATATTTCTGAGTGGAATCAATATAAAAAAAAACGTTATTATGGAGAGAAGACGCCATTTGAGCAAGAAGAAATGATCAGAGCCGTGGGATTTGTGGAAGCTGGTTCTTGGCAATCGCTTTGGGAACTACGTAGAGGGTTATAAGTCGACTTTGGACGCGATACCGCAACACTGGCAGCGTGACAGAGCGAAATGGAGGACTACCTTGCATCACCACACGCAGACAAGATCGCTACATACAAATGACTGCACGACGAAATCGTACAATGACCGCGATGTAGTTGGTTACGAGGCTTCATAGCTCTTGATCAGAGATGTTAATAAGCGATCAAACCATAAGAAATGGCTTGCATAAAGTTAATCTCTATTCCCGGAGGCCGCTGCGTGTACCTCATATTGACCCCAGCAATCGGAGACCCCGTTTAAAATGTGCTCATGATCACAGAAACTAGGCAATAGAAGATTGGCGTTTTGTGTATTTTTCTGACGAATTTAGCTTTGGTATGAGGCCAGATACTAGACTTACACGGTACTGGAGGACCCCCGGACGCCAAGAACGTTTAAAATCAAACCAGGAAGTCCATGCATACAGTGGTGGAACAATCATGATATGGACGGGTATTTGGATCGGCGCAAGAACCGAACTGATTTGAATCGGAGGCATCTCAATGCACAGATTTATTATTACATTTTAATGTCAGTATTAACTAAGGTGAAAAATCCAACATAGCAAAAATCACGGAAAGTGTTTATTAATGTAAAAGAAACGAACTACTTCGTCGATCTACACATACGAAAAACTTTTTTTTTTGTTAGCCTATACTGTCCCACTGGGCATGAAAGGCCTCCCCAAATCCTTTCATTATTAAAAAAAAAAAACTATATCATTCTAATTAGGTAAGTAGCATAGATATCCGTGGTAAGTAGACATTTTTAGTTTCAATAGGGCTACGACATTTATTTTTTAAATACCTTTATCCTTAGTTCTAGTCACTTTTTATGTGTGTATCAGGCAGATGATATTCTTTAGACTATTCTAAAAATACTCTCTACATAGAATAGTATGGAAAATAATTGAAGTACAGCTTCGACAAAAACATTTGAAAGACAATGACATTTATTAGAATACAAAAAGTTTTCTTTGTTTTCTCGATTTCAATAAAAGGAATGTCACCTTTTTGTGGGAACAAGCGACGCGACACTCGAAAACAATTTTCTAAAACAATGGCCTGCTTTTCCTATAGAAAATGAAAAAAGCGGGAAAAAAGTGCAAGTTGGACTCGTACGCGAAGGGTTCCATACCCGGATCGAGCAAAAAATCTTGTTGTCAATGTTTCTTGTATGGCCTCCAATTTAATTATTTTGTATATATTTTTTTAAATTTTGGAATATAATATATGGTCCCATTAAAATAGATGGACAAACTTTTAAAAATCATTCAGACCACCAAAATAAGGACGATGGTAAAAAAATATATATTTAAGAAAAACGCATTAGATCCTTACAAGAAAAATAATCAGCTAACGAAAATACACGAATGTGCCGCCGGCAATTTATTATTTTAGGTCAAAATAAAATCACTTTAATCAGTGTTTTTTTTTGCTTGGATATCTTTGGTTAGACGTACTGAGCGCTGTGTTAAAATTTGTCCATCTATTTTAATGGGACCCTGTATATACCTACCGTGTGAAATTTTTTTAATGTCTACGTATTACGGTTTAAAAGATTCAGCCCTGTGACAGACGGATGGACGGACGGACGGACAGTGAAGTCTTAGTAATAGGGCCTCATTAGCACCCTTGGGGTACGGATCCCTAATACGAATAAATAAAACGAATTTAAAAGTATAAAGGCTATATATAACTCCTGGTAATATCATCTTTTGCATATTTGCAGGCTCATCGTAACGAGATTTTGTTGGCACAGTTAAAAATTAATTATGCTTTTATACCTCGATGATTTTTTTTATTTGATTGTAATTTTATTTTTGTGGCTCAGGGTTTATTTATTTAATACGGTGTAATGGCCCATATCTAATTATCTTTTGCTAAATAATAGCATCGCTTATTTTACTGTTTTGTCCATCGAACTAGCCTTTTTCTCAATTATGTTGGGGTCAGCTTCCAGTCTAATCGGATGCAGTTGAACACCAGTATTTTAGATGGAGAGACTAACTATCTGACCTATACAACCCAGATAATGGGTAACACTATCGTGTTTCCCAAGGGGTATCCCCCTTGGGATGACTGGTTGTGGGCTTCTTCTACCCGTAACGACTGTCAAATATCTACGATTGACAGCCGAGACCAACGGCTTAACGTGCTTTCCGAGGCCCGGGTCTCGATATGTAATGGATGTTCCCCATCTATGAACTGACCGCGGCAAGCGTAGCTTAACTTTCGATCGACATGTGCGACTGTTATCACCTAGCCATGAGCTCAAAAAATTAAAAAGGGTAATGCTCTACATTCCCATCCGATGGTTCTCTTCATATGTCACGAACAGAACTCAAAGGGTCGTAGTGAACGGTTTCAGATCTGCTACAACTATTAATGTAACTTCCGGTGTACCTCAGGGTTCGATTCTGGGACCCCTTTTATTTATTTTATTTATAAACGACATTGACACTTGTTTTAGAAATTCTAAAGTCTTGCTCTATGCTGACGATCTCAAAATTTATAGGCCCATCAAAAATTTGCAAGACAGCACATTATTACAGGAAGATCTAGATCGCTTCAGTGAATATTGCAAATATAATAAATTGCAACTGAGTCTGTCTAAATGCTGTTGTATCAGTTTCACGAAGAATAAGAATGTTTTCAAGCACCCATATTCTTTGGATAATACTTCACTATCAAGGGTGTCTCTTATTCGTGATCTTGGTATTCTCCTCGACGACAAACTTCACCTTGATGCCCATATGCTATGCCGGAGGTCGTGGGTTCGATTCCCACCCAGGACAAATGTTTGTGTGATGAGCACGATCATTTGTTCTGTGTCTGGTTGTAATTTATCTATAATAATATGTATGTATTTAGAAATATATAAGTATGTTTATCAGTTGTCTAGTACCCATAACACAAGCTCTGCTTAGCTTGGGACTAGATGGCGTTGTGTGATAGTTGTGGAATATTATTATTATCCTTTATTTCATTATTTACATATAAATTATATTTTTAAATATTAGAATATAAAAAAGAATATATAAAAACATTTAAAAATATAAAAAATAGTAGCCCACCGGTATCGGGAACAGGGTCCAAGCTACCGGCGGTCAGGGCTATTATTATTATTATATTATTATTATTATATTAACAAAATTGTAAATAATGCCTATCGGATGTATGGTTTTGTGATGAGATCTGCGAAGGAGTTTGTGCGCCCCTCTACCTATTTATATTTGTACAAGTCTCTGATCAGATCACAGCTCGAATACGCAGTGCCAGTGTGGAATCCCTTTTACAACACATATTCAGAACGTATTGAAAAAGTTCAAAGAAAATTTTTAAAAGCCATGCATTACCGTTGCTTCCACAAAGATTTATCTTATGATAATTTGCGTATGAAGTATAAATTACTTGACCTAAAATCAAGACGCACTCTCCTAGAGACCGTATTTTTGTTTGATTTGTGTAGCAATGTATATGACTGTATTGATATCCGTAATAAAATAAGTTACATAGTTCCTAGAATGACAGTATGTCGCGGGGTGCGCACACGGCCGCTGTTTGCAGTTAACTCTTGTCGCAGTAACGCAGGTATGCGGGCACCCCTGCGGCGACTTACTAATAATTTCAACAAAAAATTCCATCATATCGATATGTTTGCTCTCTCTGCTGGTAGATTCAAAAATATTATACTGAAAATACTTAGTCACCAGTCATTTTAACTTTAATTAAGATTTGCATGCCTTCTGAGTTTTTGCTTTATTTCCTAAATTTACTTTTTTTTTTTTTTTACTATTTAACACAAATAATGTTTTCTTAACTTAAATTATTGTTGTAGGTTTTAGTTTTAGTTTAAATAGCATGGTTTGTAAAGATTATTATTTTTATGTGTATCCGTGGAAAATGTTGTTGGTTACACATTTGACCGTATCTTTTTTGTATTTCTTCATACAAAATGTAATGTGTCACTGTTTGTTTTCCCAAATAAATAAAATAAATAAATAAATAAATACATTAGTCCTTAATATAGTTAGAAAAAAAAAAAGATTTTGATAAAACCAAATCATTTTCAATTTTAATCACGAGGTCCTAACTAACCCAAGATCTTGTCAATAGGACATTTTACTTTGAAACACGACTGTCGCGGTTCTGATAAAGTTTATTTCCTTCGACGTCTGGAACCATAAATCATCTTCTGTCAAAGTCCGTCGATATCAAAAGATATATTAGGAAGGAGAACTTTGTAAATGCAAGAGATATCTTGTGAAGAAATGCGGTTAACTGGATTACCTGAAACAAAATAAATCTTGGTTATATTGTGGTTGAGCAGGCATTTCTTATATTTAATTCCACGACGGAAAAGTGTACTTTTTGAATCATACACATAACTTATCATCACGCCTGCAATCCCCAAATGGTTAGGCAGAGGTATACGTAATTAAGGGGACTACATGACCTAAAGCGCGGTCACTGTCGGACTGCATAGAAAAGAAAGAGAAGCGTGATGATACAACGGTGGTAATTTATTGCAAATTATGAAGCAATTATCTATTTACAAATAATCTCAATTCTCAATTGTTTGGACTCAAATATTAAAACACTAGTGCTATTTTATGTTGTTTGTAGAATAATCTGACAAAAAATCAAAATGATTGTACGTACTCGTATATTAGTATGGTTTTTATTGTTAAAAGAAAGTTTTAGAGGTATCTTCATGATTGTTTTCTATCATATCAAATTAGTTGTATTATGTTTTTAAACACTATCTTATCCTGAAGAATATCATATTATATTTTTCTGATTTTGTTTACTGTACTTTACTGTAGTCGATCATATACTTTTATTGATTGTAAAAATTCCGTTTTTCATCACACACAGCCCACATTTCGCCAGTTATGATTCATCATCATCATCATCATCATCCTCTCTTTTCTTCTGACAATCTTTACGCTACTCTGCCAGCCTCATCTAAACTATTTCCAGAAAGAAACTCCAGATGGAAAAACCTAGGAAAACTTTGCCCAACCCGGGAATCGAACCCAGGACCTCGTGCTCAGGTAAACGCTACTGCGTTTGCAACTTCTATACCAACGAGACATTTTGAGCTTGAATCACGTAGATACCTAAATCAATTTGGAACCGCTTTTTCACTACAGCTCGTACAGTAGGTAGGTATAACATAGTAGGTAAATATCATCTGCCTAGCCATTTCCCAACCATGTTGGGGTCGGCTTCCAGTCTAACCGGATGCAGCTGAGTACCAGTATTTTACATGGAGCGACTGCCTATCTGACCTCCACAACCCAGTTACTGGGTAATACGAAACCCCTTGGTAAGACTGGTTGTCAGACTTTCGGGCTTCTGACTTACCGTAACGAATATCAAAGATCCACGAATGACAGCCGTGCTTTACAAGGCACGGAGGGTTCTTGGTATGTAAAGATGGCCACCCATCCACGGACCAACCGCGGCAACCGTAGCTTAACCTGATCGATCGACCCGTGCGGCTGTTATTACTTAGCCACAAGCCCCCTATAATATACTAGGTAAATATAAAACTCGAAAAAGTGCAGCGAACGTATAAATATTTTTTTTTTAAATCCCCACTGAAACTCATATGACGACCTAGTTCGGTTTTAAGCTTAATGAACTCCTGGAATCTCATTAAATAACTTACCCAGCAGAATACTACTAAAATCCCCCGCATTTTTAACCAGAACGGGGACAGTAAAAGGGGTAAAAATAGTAGGTACTAGTAGTTTGCATACGCCATTAAAATAATATAACGAGAGAAATTCCTTTAGCATTGCAGCGCAGAGCGTTCTCTTATCGTTCAAGTAAAGCTAAGCTAACCCTTACTTAGGGCTGATTTTTTAATAGTCAGATATTTTTTTATTGAGAAATAAATATTGCGGTTTGACATTTTCTTTATAGAAAATATGTCATACTGTCATCATTATTGTTCAGGTAAAAGTTATCCGACTATTGAAAAATCAGCCCAATCAAGGAACAATATAAATAGATGATCGGTGAAGCATTAATCTAGTTTTTTAGCTATGTGGAATTGGAATTATGGCGCAAAAAACTCCAGTTGGTAGAGTATTTCTTAAAAGTGGATATCGCTCGCCTTTGACCTCTATCAATTCCAGTATTTTTAAGAACATTCATATTCTAAATCTGTCTCAATCTGTCAAAAATGCGACTAGTTTACCGACATTTTTGACAAGTTTTAACATTGATTGTCGCTGAGACTAGACTTTAATGAAAATTGTTTTCTTTATATTAAGCTATGATGCGCTGCGATGTTCATACTGGTCATAATTATTCTGAGACATGGAACGAATGATGTGATCAGCCGATGATTATGGTAGTATAGACTCTCATTACCACATCGACCACAGGCGTAATAGCGGCCTCTGGTTACTGGTCTATGAGCAGCCCTTGAGTGATCTAGTGGTTAGGATTAAATTAAGTTGCGGTAATGGTGCCGATTCCCTTGTTCACAAACTAAACTGACCTTGTTCACATTTTGGGCACTTATCCTTTTCTTCTTCCGCTTCCCCCGTAGTGTTAAATACGCTCGTTCAGTATATCTTTTTCTTTCTATTTCATTAAGAAAAGAACAGAAGTTAAATTTTAGTTTAGTCCTGTCAAATTAATCAGCGCCTGACACTACTCCATACAAGTTTAGACGTGATTAAAAACTTGCCTAATAAAATTACGTTAATTTACTAAACTAAAATTTATCTTCTGTCCTTTTCTTAATGAAATAGAAAGAAAAAGATGCACTGAACTTAAAAGTTTAGTTTGTGAACAACAGAATCGGCACCAATCTTGGACTGTTTGATTGTAAGCTGCCCAATAAGCCTCAGGTTCGTGTTTGTAACAGGTTGTGTCTTTGATAATTCCTCGTAAATAGATGCCGCGATTGCTTATCCGTATATACGGTGGCAGGGACATCTACACGCAGACTGTAAACATGAATTCAGCACATGATTCTATACAGAAAAAGAAAAGGCTATAAATTTTTCCTCGGTTGTCAATAAAAAATGTAATGTTTCAAATTTGACATTACATCGTCAGTTTAGTTGAAGAATAGGAACTCCTACTGATGATGGATAAGATGATACGAAAAGTTCTTTTTAAGAATCATTAAGTGGACTATAGGTATCTTTGTGTATAAGGATTTCTTACATTCATTTATTATTCTACTAGTTGCGCCCCGCGGTTTCACCCGCGTAAATGTTGATCCCGTGAGAATATCGGGATAAAAAGTATTCTGATGTATAAGCTATATTAGTGTAAAGTTTCATCAAAATCCGTTTATTAGTTTTTGCGTGAAAGAGTAACACAAACATCCTCACAATTTCGCATTTATAATATTAGTAGGACTGTATAACTACCAAAGGGAATAAAGTTGAATATTTTTTATTGTTCCACTTTGAGCACCACGTTAAGATAGTGATAGGTGCTCAAATTGGAATGCCTTTGGTGCTCTAAAAATAGGTGCTCAAACGGGAATACTCTCTTTTTCAAGCCTCATCCAATTTAAAACAAAATCCTAAAGTCATTCTCGAAACAATTGAGTTTCAGTTACAATAGTCCAATTATAATCATTTGCATCAGAGTATTCAATAAGGCAAGGTACATACACACTAACTTATTGTTAGCAATGAAACGCTGTGGTATAATGAAGGCAATCTCCGTCCGTGGAAGGAATTAAGAGACCTTAGACACTTGCGTTTCCTCTGTAATTTCCTGGTGAGACGACATTGCAGCGACCTCAGTGTGACGTTCAGTGATTTACAGTCAAACATGTCGATGGTTACAATTTGACTTAGTAATAAATAAAACAATACAGTATCAATCCTAAAATCTCTAACGCCCTTACTAATACACGTTGTATAGCGTCTTTATAGTTACACAACGCTTTGTATTCTTCTTTCAAAAGTCAAATTACTGACAACTGAAACAGAGAAATAAGTGTGTAACTATCATCTGATATGACTACGTTTATTAGTAAGGGGGTTATTATGTAAAATAAAGGTGGAATCCACAAGGTAACATTTGTTAACATTATGATTCCTTTTTTATTATTTATTTATTTCTGTAACTGCCCGTGACATCACAGCGGCAGGCCCTATCAGAATACGTCCAGCGCTGTGACATTTATTTTTTAAATGTCGCAGCATCATGCTGAGATTGGAGCCTTTTGGCCTCGTATAGGATTTTCTGTTTCATTTTTCTTTTTGTTACTTTTTTTTTATTGTATAACTTGATTTTTTATTTTTTACTGTGTTTAGTTTAGTTTGTGATTTTCCTGTACGAGTCGCAATAGATACTTTTTTTTTGTTTCTTTCTTTTGTTATAACAATTTTAGGCGAAGTTTTTGGTCAATAAACGATTTATTATGGTTATTACACTGAGAGCACCTTTATCTTACAGTATTTAGAGCGGTTTTCCTCAGCCAAGTGTTACTACTGCCGTCCGTCTGTCGGTCCTTAATCATGTACGCACGCTGCGTCAATGCACTCACTACGTTCACTTCCTGTCAAGAAATTGCCAAGAAAACGCTAATATGTAACGGCCCTTAGTTGGGCGGAGGGAGGCAGGAGGTTGGAAGTCAAGAGGCTGCAATCTTGCCTCCAACTAGTAAGCAGTCAACAACTTCTTTGTCAATGCACAATCTCTGGTAATTAGGGCTTCAATTGTTCTTCGAAGTGCGCTGTTCAGTAATTGCAGGTGGGTTGGAGGTATTGACGGGATTTCACGTTGTTTGTGGATTTGGTGACGTCAGTTTTGATTTCAAAGCGGCGGTTAAGCGTCCAGCTTGTGGACTAAGTAATTGATTCGATCTTTGGATATAGGTTTATGCTTTTACAGGTTGTTAATATAGGGTGGTGATTTGGTCAGTTGCATGCTTTAGGGCAGTTTAGGGTTTAATCTAAACGTCCGTCGTAGCGAACAGACTTTTTCCTAACTAGTACATCCTGTTACAAATAAAAAAAAAAACAATTTATTGCATGCATTATTCATCATGGCTATCAAAAATTTTTTTTTATACTGTACCTATTCATCATCTGCCTAGCCTTTTCCCAACTATATTCGGGTCGGCTCCCAGTCTAACCGGATTCAGCTGAATCAGTATTTTACAAAGAGCGACTGCCTATTGACCTCCACAACCCGCTTACTGGGTAATAAGATAACCCTTTGGTAAGACTGGTTGTCAGACTTTCGGGCTTCTGACTACCCGTAACGACTGTCAAAGATCCACGAATGACAGCCGAGACCAACGGCTTAACGTGCTTTCCGAGGTACGGAGGGTTCTCTGTATATATAGATTACCAATCCACGGACCAACTGCGGCAAGCGTAGCTTAACCTGATTGATCTACCCGTGCGGCTGTTATTACTTAGCTACAAGTCCTATTTTTATATTATGTTAAGAAAAGGTAAAGCATATTTATCATAGTAATCGACAATTGTAAAACGTAAAACCGAGACTTGTCTCGATGAATCGATAAAAGAAGCGAAGACTTTATAAAGCAGTTTTATAAAAAAAAACTAGGTGAATACATTTACGTGCCGAAGCTTCAAACAGCCCGGAGAATGACGGAGCGACGCGGCTACAGATTATTCCAGGGAAATTGGATTTCAGAATATAGCCGAGTATTAATTTTCAATTATTTTTAGCGGAATTTTCAAGGTGACAAATATAAATGGAAGGGCAGACGACGACGCCCGTTTTTATAACTTCGTGACATCTAAAAGGTGATTAATGCTACTTGGAATAGGTACTTAATGTATTTCAAGTCGCGTTTTCAAGTGTAATGACCAAATATCGAGGTAATTTTTTATTAAACTCTCCCCCGCCTCTTAATTCGCACGAGTGCAATCTACTGATTATGATGTATTTATTCTTCCGTAACAAATTCTCTAAACGTAGATGAAACCCAAAAAAATCCATTGTGTAGTTTAGAAGAACTAAGATAACACACATAATAATTATTTTAGACAGTTTTCTAGACAGCACACACACACAAACCGCATTATAGACAGTATGACAGAATTTATGGAAGCATAGATGAAAGATACAATGTAGCATCAGCAAAAATTGTGGACCTTTTCCGACAAGCATTTTATATTACTTCTCTTTTTTTCGAGTCGATGGATATTAGAAAGAAGATAAAATAAAATAGATTTATTTACCACAAATTAAAAGGCACGCAATATAATAAAAACCAGATAAAAAAAGTGTAAAGTGCGATGTAAGAAATTAGCAGGAAAGTGTGCCTCTCGCCTGCGCTAAAGAGGCCCAGTTCAGCAAATATGCCAGACAACTAATGCCTGACGCTGGTTTTCAGCTGGACCTGAAGTGAGAGATAACGAATGTAAATCAGTTTTATACTGCAACTTTACGAGTGTATGCATACCTACATAAATAAAAAGAAATTGTATGAGATAAAAATAGTAACAAATATTGTGAAACAAAACAAAAAAAGACTGATAAATAATTCGTTAATATGTAAATAAAGAAATCCTTCGAAACTTCGCATTAAAAGGGTTGAACTCAGTATACTTGGATACGAGTTATGGTCTACTTCTTCAAGCATAATAACCCTATCAAATACTTCAAGAGCCTTTCTCCATAATAAACATAATCCCATACCATCGAAACCATTAATCATTTCAGAACCAATTTCCACTTCAGTCCCAAAATCAGTCCCTGATTTCTACAACCCTATATACGTACCTATTACTTGAACAAATACTTGTATGCCCTTGGGCCTGAGAGTAACCGAGAGTACCGGAACTTGGTTCTCATCAATCATAACCGTCGAACCCTATCCCGAGTTGATCCATCAGCTTTTAAGGGATCCTCTTAAGATGGCGTATGTTGTCTTACTCAGAGCCTTTTAGGTTGTTGTGTGTTAATCCTTGAACTGTATATCTAATATCATACTTTGTAGTGGTAAGTTTGTAGTTTATCTGGCTACTTGAATTACTTTTGTGTGGTCTATTGTGGATGAGTATGCCAACCCAAATCATCATCCCGAAAAAAAATATCTAGGCCATTCAAATACTTGTACTGATACTGAACTAATCTTTATCAACATTGTATGTTCTTATTAGCAGAGAGCATCATCTTTTATTTGGAACTCTTCTCACTGAGCGCCAAAGAGTTTAGTCTTAAATTTAAAAATTATACAGAACTCAATACTTTTGAAATCCTTTTACAGTTAATTTGCCTCGGATAGCAGCAACCCAAAAGCAACCTTATTGTAACAAGAATAAAGATCACTGTGATTTAGACAGTGATACGAAATCAGAAGTAAAATTACTGTAGAAGACGAGAATGTCATTCGACTCAAAACGATTCATATCAAAATGAACAATTCAGACTTTCTCTCACATCAGAACCGCTTAGTTGAAAAGATTTCAAAGTCAGTGAATTTTTTAGCATAGCCATATAGGATGCTCCAAAAACTTAAAAGAAATTCTAAGAATGGCCACTTTTTACTTGAATAAAGAAAGAAGACACGTACAGGAAAAACAAAGACTATAAAGAAAAAAAAACTCGTGCTAAGCCAAAAAGACTCCTATCCCTGCATAATATAAGTTGCAGTATTTATTAGAGCAATATCGTAGTTAAATACGACTCGGAAGCTAACACTTACCAAAGCAAATCGAATAAACCTATGCCTCCCTTCAAGGTAATCTAATTTCCCTGACGACGTCCGTATTAGCAACATTAAATGGTGGCGATGGAAACTTGATTACTAACTTGAAACAAGTTAGCACTTGTTTGTAACGGTACCCATATCATATAGTGGGACCGGAAGTTTGATTACCGGTCGTGAAATGTGTATATAGTTTCCATAAGTCCCAGGATTGGTAGTCGGGTAAGTAAGTAAACGACCACCAACGATTCATTTCTAACCGACCAAAAAAAGAAGGAAGTTTTCAAATCGACGCGTATTTAAAAAAAATTATGATCGCTTCTAAAATATTGTCCTAGACAACATAAGAACAAAAAAACTATGAGAAGAAAAAACAACTGTTAACCAGAGCTGAGGAAATAAGTCTCCTCATGCTGCATTGTATTTACTAAAGCACCAGTTTATAACAAAAGTCTATTCAATTACTTGTTTCTATTTGCAAATACCAACAGTGTGTCAGTGTAAATAAAGTTGATTTCATAAAGACTAGACTAGTAGATTTAAAAATCTCATCTCATTAATGTTTTAACGACTGAATTTAAGGAGTGGGTAATTAATATTGTTTTTCCAAAAAAACAAATTTGTTTACATGTTTGGAAACTGAGTCGCGAACGCAGTATACCACTTGGGTAACCGTTTTTGAGCATTTGTCGTATAATCATTTTCTACGGCAAGAGTTTGCGTTTCTGGTTCAATAGAATGTCACTTCAATCAAAGTTCAAACCCCATTCAAATTACCTGTTCCAAAAGTTTACTGAAACACGATTTTGATCCCTGAGCCCGAACCGAAAATTGAATTTCCCGAGCATTTAACTTTACCGACCACAACCCTCTTAACTTTTACCGCTATTCGCGTACCTTTTGGTCAAAAGTTATACCAATTAAGTCATTTTCTTTTATACATTTTTGTTGGCAAAAAAAGGATTTTGTTGCAACATTCTTAGTTTCAAAGTCTGCTGCTGCCACAAGATTATGGACAAGGGTATTCAGAACTTCTGAATAAACAGTGTTAGAAATTAGGTGAATATACCCATATCATGGAATTTTGTGGAAGTTTTGATTAACTCGTGTGAAATTATACTCAAGTTGGCCCTTGATAATACTTGAAGGCTTTAGGACCTTGAAGTGTACGATATAAGGCAACTATGGCATAGATTAGGAGTTAGAAGCCTACAGCGTTGATTAGGGTAGCGCAAAATGAAGTGAACTAATTAGTAGCCTGAGACAGGATTTTATCTTGTCTTTGAAAAGAAGAATTAAAGCCGTTAGTCAGTATTCTGGATGAATATAGCTAATTGGTTGATATGTTATATTGATATTTTAAGCACAGGCTAAGAAAGACGTACCTTAGTACCTATATGCAGACGCTAGCACATCTAGCTACCCGAAATTGTAAAATTTTCCCCATCAACTTTGAACCTTATACTTTAGCGACAAACTTGAAAATCTATTAAAGAAATTTGACAGATTGTAGTAGCTTGATGTGCTGGCCGTCTGTACCTATTACCTATACTGTCAACCAAAGAAAAATAAAAAAAAACAACAAGAAAAATAAAAAGAGTATTTTGTTAAAAATTAGCTCTTTCCTTTAGTTTGCCCTATGTCATTACTTTCCAGAATTCGATCCTTATTAGTGACACTATCGAATGGTGTAATAATACAGTGTTTTTTTTTCAAAATCAACGGGTTCGATTCCTGGCTAGAAATATTGATTTTTCAAAATTCCATTGATGCAGTTTTAGTTTTCATCAAAATCGAGCCCGTGACTCCTTTGAGTAATTTTCGCTATTCCTCATAGTTTTGGATATGGCCATCCACGCCCACTTAAAAAATTCAACCTATACATATACGAGGGTGTGTGCGTGCGAGCATCATCGCGTGAGGAACTTCGTTCCTGACGGGGGTGCCCTGCCCACACACGTTTTTTTACGTTACATTAACTTTAAATCTCAGGCAGTTTCTTATGGATTTCCCGCAAGGCTTTACCTCATCTTTGTTGAAAAATTTCGCGGCCAAAGATGATACAGAGCGTGAACGAAACTCTGAAGTTTGCCCATTATTATTAAAATTGCCTTTCATACAACATAATGTACCTGTATAGCTATTTGTTTCTACAGGATATAAAGAAAACGAAAACACTAGAATTTTCGAGAAGCACGCTCGTGCCTTCTCTGTATGAGAAGAGGCCTTTGCCCATTTGCACAGCAGTGGGACAATAATAGGCTGGTATTATTATATTATTATCTCGTTTATTTACTTTCATTCGTATTAAATACATTTTTAAATATTTAAATAAAATCCAAAAAAGAATGTATTATTATAGTTCAGGAAACCGTCAAGAGCCACACTCACCACGACCTTCTGATAAGAAAATATACGTTGTTCTTAGTAAATATAAATTAAACAACAACATCCTCAAAACTCTTCACAATGTAAAAATTCTGACACAAATGTAGATCCTTCAAACAGAATGGTCCACTCACGGTCAATTATCAAAATGGGGTCTTGTCAATCGTAGGTATACTCCATTTTAGATCTTCGAAATATTATTATACTAATATTACAATCACGCAAAATCGGCTTAACGGAAATGGATGAAATATGGCACACATATAGTTTATAACCTGGATTAGATAGGATTCTTTTTAACCCAGTGAGATAATTTTCGACAAATACGCGGGCGAAGCCGCTGGCAAAATCTAGTTTTTAATAAAACAAGTAATCATAACGAAGACGAAAGAAAATGGACCTCTCAACAAGTTTATGACGAACGAGAAAAGTTAAAAGGATTCTTTCGCTGACGATAATCAGTTCGCGAAAGCGAAGTTCGTTAGCGAACATTTTTATATCAACGAGTGAGTTAGTGTTTGGATAAGTTTGAGTAACCACAAGAGTTTCAGACTTAGTAAAGTTTTATTAAAATACGTCATAACATCTTGCTCATCTTTTCCTTTGGGAACCAGAGGTTTTCTTTAGCACTAGCTAGGTATATACGTAGTTTGTACACAAGCGATTTTTTTGCCGTGAAAAACTGGTTTATTCGCCGTGTGTAAGCACGGTCGTCAGTGTTGTATGGATCATTATGGAAGCTTCTTGACAGGCACGTTTTTTCTGCGACGCGGTTTATAATTCGTTCAGTAAAGAAACCGTGCCGTCTACAAAGGGCATAACTTATGCAATGGTTGAAACATTAGCCACAGACAGCACGATAAGTTTTGAGTTAGACTATCTGTACATGCTCACACAAGAAAGGTGTAAGCGTAAATGATTTTAGGTTTGTTTTTTCTTGTCATCATCATTTTAGCCGAGAGACGTCCACTGCTGGACATAGGCCTTCCCCAAACACCTCCTCGGTTTTGTGCTTCTCGCATCCAACGGTTTCCTGCGGCCTTCACAAGGTCGTCTGTCCTCCTTGTGGGAGGCCTTCCAACGCTACGTCTTCCGGTACGGGGTCGCCACTCCAGAACCTTTCGGCCCGTTCTGCGCGCAATATGCTCTGCCCGTTTGGCAATTCTTCGGGCTATGTCTCTTAATTTCTGATTCGATCACGAACGGAAACTCCAAGCATAGCCCTTTCTATTGCCATTTCTTGCCATGTCGTACTAAAATCAAAATATTTTGTACATTAAGACCCAACTGCACCACACAAATCACTAAATGCATTTAGCGCTAACGATATTTGAAAAATCTCTCTTGCTTTGTCATCGATTTTTTTTTGTCTTTGACAGAAATAGAACGATGTTTTAAATTCGTTTAGTGGCTATCCGTCTTTATTTCTTAGTGGAGTAAGCGAGCCTGAGAAAAGACAAGTTGTATCGTCATTTCTCAAAGCTTTTCATGACATGTTTAGTTATCTCGGTAACCACGTATGTCAATCAATCTGTCTAGCCTTTTCCCAACTATGTTGGGGTTGGCTTCCAGTCTAACCGGATTCAACTGAATACCAGTATTTTACATGGAACGACTACCTATCTGACCTCCACAACCCAAGTTAATAGGTAATACTATACCTTTGATAAGAGTGCTTGTCAGACTTTCAGGTGTCTGACTACCCGTAAAGACTGTCAAAGATCCACGAATGACAGCCGGGACCATTGTCTTAACGTGCTTTCCGAGGCAAGGGTCGAGCCATCCTCGGACCAACCGCGGCAGGCGTAGCTTAACGTGATCGATCGACCCGTGCAGCTGTTATTCCTTAGCCGCGAACCGCTCAATAAGCCACGAGCCCCAAACAAATATATTATAATTAATTATAGAACTGTGTTGGTTGCAAACTTGACTTCTAATATTTCACTGCAAGCTAAGTTCTATTCTAAATCTAAACTTCGTGGCTCAAATGATACTACACATTACGTAAACATAGCGACTACAACACTTGATCACAGCGACGAAGTCTAAACTTGGTTTAAAGCAATCTGTGAACTAAGAAATATGACGGGCGACGCTGGCGAGGTAAACTTGTGTAGGTAATCTAGGTAGATTTCTCGTAGATGGCTACATTAATTCCCCCTCATTTTGATCTCACTTTCAGTTTTGTAGGTAAGACATGTTTGTGAATTATTCTGTAAGGTGTATTATGTTTCAAATTAATGTTATTTCAAGTTAAACAAATGTCAACTTTATTGTGGCAAAAAATAAGTTGATTTCACAGTGACTATACTACATAAAAGATAGCTTGATCTCTGCGACATAAGTCAAACTGACATTCCTAGGGTTGTCACGATATAAAAAATTGTCGATAGAAATTATCGATGTTTCTTACTATTATCGATGCTAATGTAACATTTAATTGGGTTTAATTTAATTACAAACGTTACTAAATTAAACAAATATTTGAATATAAAATATATTTATTCTCGTAAAGGGATACACCCCAAATCCATATCTGAATCAGTTTCTGAATCGCTAGAACAATCTTGTAAATTTATTATAGACTCTTGTTCGCAAATATTATCAAATCGGACGTCCCGCTCCCAATTTTCTTCCATTAGTTTTCTGCATTTGGTTACCACCTTCATCCAGTCTTTATTTAAAATATCGATAGTTTATAGTCTGTGGTCACGATGATTCATCGCCCATCACTAATTAGGTCGGCATGCCCATAAAGTATGACATTGACAGGTACTGTCTGTACTGGTCTGTACTATTATGGAATTCAGGACTTCATCGGCGTGATTTTACTGACAGCTGTTGCAGAGATCAAGCTATCTTTTATGAAGTATAGTACTATTGAAAAAAATATAGAAAATATTTGAAGTTATAGCGTAAACTGAACTTTATTGTGTAGGTATTAAAGTTATTTTTCCAATAACTCATATTTGTTTACATGTTTGGAAACTAAATCGCGAACGCAGATTATATACATAAACTCACGCCATTTTCCCATGGGGCTAGACAGAAACTACAGAACGTCACCAGCTACGACCCTTACATACTCCTTCTGCCTCGTCTATGATCATACATTTGGACATACACGCATGCCGGTTGCGAGTAATACGCACCTGAACTTTCGAACGTCACCAATAAGGTCACTATAAGACTTAGGTGACTACTCATCCGCAAAATATTTCATCCGCGGATGAAACGTTACCCTTTTAAAATTGTAAGGCGATGAATCATCCGAATATGTCCGTTTAGGGCGTCTACTTCCAGCGTTTGTAACATTCTCACATCTGCCTTATAAATACCAATAAATACCTTCTTCTGTTTATTGTGTGTGATTAAGAGCGTTACGACATACAGCATTTCATACACATTTTCAAGCCCTTGTTTTTCGAAACGAAAGAACCGATTTTAAAATTAGTAAAGAAGATTTTCGAAATGTCTTATTTAAAAAAAGATAACTGGAAATCTCTGTTTCTATGGTAATCGGTACAATTTGGCTGTAACACTTTTTTTCGAAAATGTTCTTAACTAACTTTTTAGACCTTTGTATCCTGCTTATGCGTACGAAGTTTCATTAACCGGTTGAATGTCGTAATTACAGACACAATTAAAAAGCCATTGTGTCTCGCGTGGATCCACGTTTAAGCATACGAAGGGTTAAAATCGGTATATTCATTTCGAAAAACAAGGCCTTGAAAATTTTTATGAAATGCCGTACGTCGTAAATAGGTAGTTTCTCAACTATTGTAAAGATGGTCGCCTTTATTAGAACTGCTACTTTACTAGAACTTTACCCACCCATAAAAGGTTGTTTGTGTTTTCACCCTAACATAGCACACTAGCAAACTCCAAATGATGAAACGCGTCCAATAGTACGAATAGAATACACAAAAATCCCGTAGATGACTTCGCTGACTTTTCCATTTTTTTCTTACTTCAATTTAATATCGAAACCTGGATCGGAAGTGATAGCTATTGTATATCGATATTGTCAATTTCGTACCGCAATATTCAGATATTACATAATCGAATTAACGTCAAATCCAATACCAAAACGGGCGAAAATCGAATCAGAGCGATTTCAAAAGGTACAGTCAGCTTCCGTTGCTTTGGTATCCACTGGCGTTTGAGCTTATTTTAGTTTTCTAGAAAACATAATCTGTTGAAATCCGCCTGATGCTAGGGATTCACACTATTGACAGCTCACTTCACCTAAGTTTTCAAGGCAATATTGTTAAGAACTAGGTAGAACGGCTGGTACAATATTTTTATTTTATTAAAAATATCTGGCATTTATCACGGTTAAGATATCATTTCAAGCAGGCTTTGAGTGGAAAAAATATGAATGCTATGGTTTATACGCAAGTTCAGTTATAAATGAGAATTTTAAAACAATGCACAAAAACTTAGCGTTCAAAAACTGATTCCTAGCTTATATTGCAAAAACCCATTTATTCCAAATTAAATTTTATTAACAAAAAAAATCAACAGTACCTACTAACAAAAAAAGGTTTTTACAGGCGTTGTGAAACATAATATTGCAGCGGTCGTTAGTACGCCAAAAAACTGACACAAAGGGCGTTTAGCTTCGTCTGACGCCAGACGGTGGTTATCATTCTCGTTTCAGAGTCGGTTACTCTAACATCCTGCACAAAAACTGACAAAATGTATCCAATTTTGTGTTATTTTTTAACCGACTTCAAAAAAGGAGGAGGTTTTCAACACGGTTGTATGGTTTAATTTGTGTGGGGTAGGTACAGTCACCAAAAGAGATATGTAACCAGGGTCGTCGATATAGTTGAAGTTTAGTAAGAAACCAATGGATGTTTTTGAGCGAAATTTTATCAAAATTGGTACAGACCAATTTTGATAAAATTTTGTATGGAGGTAGCTGACACCCTGGATCATCATATAGGCTAGTTTTTATTCCGATATTCCCACGGGATAGAAGTTTACGCGGGTGAAACCGAAGAGCGCAGCTAGTTTACTTATATAGGAGAGATACCAATCTATCTATCTATACTATACTAATAAGAAAGCTGAAGACTTTCTTTTTTTGAACGCGCTAATCTCCAATTCCAATTGATATTAAATTTCACAGAATAAAATCACGAAAGCAATCGCAATTAAAAACAAAGTATCAAATCACGAGGCCAAAGCAAAAGGCTCCATAACTAACAATAATTAATAACGTTTTCACCTTTCAAAAACCTCTTTTCTCTCACTCACAAAACTCACAAAAACTTCTTAGGTTTTTTTTTTTCGATACTAAAGAGTTTATTAAATTAGGAGGAATGAGGACTGAAAATTAAAATTAAATTGATGAAGACCATTGGTAAAATGTGCAAACTCACGGAAACCGCGAAAGCAATTATTAGGGATCGTGTATACTTGATGAAAGGTCGAGGTCAGTGTCATAATGATTGGAAAAGGGCATGATCTGATAAATCGAACTTGATTTAAAAAAATGCTCGTATCTCGATATTTTTGAAATTAGGGCTGGAATATAGATTGCCCAGGTGGGGTTTGTGGCTAAAATAATAACAGGCGCACTAGTCGATCGATGGTTAAACTACGTTTGCCGCAGTCGGTTCGTAGATGAGTGTACATCATTAACAAATAATTAGAAGGGGTATCACGATACCCCTTGGTAAGCCAAGGGTGTATCGTGTTACCCAGTAACTGGGTTGTGGAAGACAGATAGGCGGTCGCTCCATGTAATATACTGGTATTTATCTGCATCCGGTTAGACTGGAAGCCAACCTCAACATATAGACGAGACCGATTTTTATATCGATTGTGTGGTTAAGGTTGAATAATATAATGGCCCAGTGATTAACGACTCGCCTTTCATCCGCGGGGTTATATTGACTTGGACAATACTGACATCAGTGAAGGAAAAGCATCGTGAGGAAACCTAGACTAACTAGCTGCGCCCCGCGGTTTTACCCGAATAAGTCTCGATCCCGTGGGAATATCGGGATAAAAAGTATCCTATGTCCTCTCCCGGGACTCAAACTATTTCTATAGCAAATTTCATCTAAATCGGTTCAGCGGTTTAAGCGTGAAGAGATAACAGACAGATAGACAGACAAACACACTTTCGAGCATTTGTAATATTAGTATGAATATAAGTCTGAAATCGCCAACCCGGTGCAAGAGTGGGGATCAATGATAGAACTCGACCAATCGATAGGGGTAGTCAGAAGCCCGAAAGTCTGACAACCAGTCTCATCAATCAATACCTTCATCGTGTTACCTAGTACTTAATTGGTTTGTGGAGGCCGGATTAGGCAATCGCTCCAAGTAAAATATTGGTATTCAACTGTATCTGGTTAGACTAGAAGTCGACCCCAACGTAATTGGAAAAGGCTAAGCAGATGATGATGTTAACCTCAGGTTGTGTCGCCTGAAATCTCTTAAGTATACCTTTTAGATAAATGTACCAATTAGGTAATCTAAGTTCAGTCTACTTTACTTTATAAAATTAGTGTTCCTTAACTTTGTTAACCGCCTTCAATATTGAGGGTACTCTATCTCTCGACGGGGTTTTTCCACTATAAATAGAAAATGTTTTTATCTATTACTTTTAGGCCAATGCGTATAAAATAAATATTATTGATGGACTTGTGAGTGGAAGGCTTCCAGATAAATTATTGAGTAAACGCTCACAGAATAAGCAACTTGAAGTAGGAATGGGTCGGTCATTTTTGCTGTAGAACTGATGACCGTTGGGGTGAACGTGTTCTTGAGTGGAGACGTAAGCAACGTGTCGAATTGGCAAACGTAACGTAGTAACGTATGTTTTGAACAAATAAATTATTTTTATCTTTAAGGTATGACATCCTCAGGCTAGGTGAAGCGACGATCTTCACAGAGAGGCTGGTGGCAGCTGCATGAGAGTTGCCAAGAATCGAGCTGAGTGACGTGCAATTTGATAGACGTATGTCCAGCCGCTGTGCATATGTGGGTCGATAATGATAATCCATACTAATATTATAAATGCGAAAGTGTGTCTGTCTGTCTGTCTGTTACCTGAACCGATTTAGATGAAGGTATAGAGATAGTTTGAGTCCCGGGATAGGACATAGGATACTTTTTATCCCGATTTTCCTACGGGATCGAGACTTATGCGGGTGAAACCGCGGGGCGCTCCTAGTGATGATACATATAAGGTAGAGATAAAAAAGCTTACAGTTATTTAGCGTAGTTTTTCGACCAAATAAGTAAACATGTTATCAAAAGGTACCAAATAAATTCATATTTATTTAGCAGCAACATTATTTTCTTAACAAATAAATTTATTCCAACAAAGCTGAAGCCTTTACTATGTTTTACGAATTGTCGGGTCGGAAGGAAAATCAAGTTAATTCAAACGGAGGTCTCCAACCTTTTTGACGACATTTTTATTTGATCATCCCATTACGAATTTCTTCGTATGTCACGCACAGATTGACAAAGAGCAGAGAAAGTCTAATGGGGGCTGACGTATTTAGTTTAAGTTTCACAATTTATACAGCATTTATCAGAAAGGTTACAAAACGTCATACGTTGAGTAACGTTTTGGGACCCCCCGAATGACAGCAGACAATTTTTTCGTGATTACGATATTGGTCCCTTCGAGAAAGTTGTTCAGTTTGATGGTCTATACCACATCCTTAAATATGAGCACAACTTTCTGATACACGCTTTGTACCTTTGGAGCACAGACTAAGGAGACTCCTGGCTATTGCTAATACGACATTATCAACACTGTGCATACAAACCAAGCATGTCACCGTTTAGGGTCTAAACAAACGGACTGCATTTCAGCTGCAACATCGCAGTTGCAGCTAGCATCACGCTATTCTCAATTCAATTCAATTCAATTTATTTGCGATAAGTGTTGGTACAATATCGGTCTTAACATAATATTATTATTGTGGATCCTTAACACTTAGTCATATTACTGTGACATGCAAATATCTATGTTGCTAATTAACAATAATTCTATTAAAGTTATGACCCTTAAGTGGCCAGCAAAAAGAAAAAAGTTAGAAAGAACGCTAATCGAAAACAAAACGAAGTAAAAGCGCGGGCGGGCCATGCTATGCGAGGAGTCGCGGACAGAAACTAGTCTCAAGAATATAATTACTAAAGCTCACAACATCAGTCGACATCTTTATTAGATTATTTTGGTTATAACCGAGTCTAGATAAAGACATTAACTTCCGAAGATCCGCCGCTGTGGCCGACATAATCATATTTAATGGCCGCAGAAACGATAAAGGAGAAGCTATCAAACCAATATTGTTGCTTTATTATCAATCAACAATAGCTTTATTAAAGCAAAGGTGCTCAAAGTAAATCTAAGTTATCCTGAGATGGTGTAACAGGAGGTCTACTGCCTAAGCCAGATCAGTAGAACTGTGATCAACCGCGTGCGAGCCGAGAGAGCGAAGCGAGGCGAGCACTACTTTCAATGGCCAGGCGTTTAACTAAACGGCTAATTTAACCATTTGGCTGCGACATACTCATTATTGGAGGAGCAGTGGTGGCCCAGTGGTAACGGCCGTGACTTACGAGTTGTTGGTCGTAGGTTCGAACCCAGACAGGCGCTTTACTTTGTGTAAATTATTCCATCACCACTGCTCTCAAACCGGTGAAGGAAAACATCGTGAGGAAACCGGCATGTCATAGAACCAATAATTCAAAGACATGTGACATCTACCAACCCGCACTGGGCCCGCGTGGTGGATTGCAGCCCACTCCCTCTCACTGGCTTATTTTAATTTAATTTAATATTTGAATTGCTTTTTTTCTCGACTTTTCATTATGGACGCTTTTAACGTTCTGCATCGTTCTCACATGCATACTTTTTAACATGAATGATGTAATCAAGACTTTGTAAACATATTATTTTGATTCATGGAGTTTCTTGCCCGTTCTTCTCCATAGGTACCTACGCTTTGGAATGGGCAACTAGCTTCATCTTTCTGACTGACCGACCCCTTGACAATTCAAAAGTGCCTGTAATTGGTTTAATTGAAATAAATGCTTTGAGTTGAGTTGAGTTGAGAGTAGGACCGTGTCCCAGGTGGAAACGTTATAGGCTGATTATATACTCATGATTATTGAGTGTAAAGTGTATGTTGTAAGCAGTTCAAACTACATTTATCTGTCATAAGCTTTGAAGGGTGAATCACTATCCTCATAAAGTGCCTAAATCCATCGTCTGTCTAGCCTTTTCCCAACTATGTTGGGGTCGGCTTCCAGTCTAACCGGATGCAACTGAGTAGAATAGAATAGAATACTCTTTATTTTGTACACCATATAAATAACAGACATAAATATAGAAACTTTACAATGGGTTACACAATGGACGGTCTTGTCGCTAAGAGCGATCTTTTAAAGACAATCTTTGTACTCAGTATTTTAAATGGAGTGGCTGGTTATCTGACCTCCACAACCCAGTTACTGGGTAATACGACACCCCTAGGTAAGACTGGTTGGGCTTCTGACTACCCGTAACTACTTTCAAAGGTCCACGAATGACAGCCGGGACCAACGGCTTAACGTGCTTTCCGAGGTACGAAGGGGTCTTGATACGTGATGATGGTCACCCATCCACGGACCAACCGCGGCAAGCGTAGCTTAACCTGATCGATCGACCTGTGCGGCTGTTGTAACTTAGCCGTAAGCCCCTCTAAAATGCCTAAATTATAATGAGTTAATGTAACTTACGATAAGTGCATTGTGTTTATTTTTCCGTTGTTAATAAAGATAAAAGTTACCCTGGGTCGATATATATCTAATCTCGCCACCCACCTGTTTTTTTTTTTTGATGATTTTCTATTTACTTCCTCCAACTCCTTTTGTTTTACTTCTATTACTTCTTTTTAGTGTATTCCGGTTATTTATATTTGATTTACACCTGATGTTTCGTTTAAAACAGTTTACAGCATAATCCGCTATAATTATCCCACTACAGGCCTACTCTCTTCGAGAGGGAGTGGGCTGTAATCTACCACGCGGGCCCAGTGCGAGTTGGTAGATGTCACATGTCTTCGAATTTTTGGTTCTAGGAGATGTCGGTTTCCTCACGATGTTTTCCTTCCTACTGTTTTGAGAGCAGTGGGGATGAAATTATTTATACAAAGTAGGTACATAAAGTGTAAAAAACTATTAGTGATTTATGATATAGTTCATAAGTTTCCATCAAGATTCCGTAAGAAAAACAAAAATAGTGAAGTGTAACGAACTAATATTTGAATTTGAGCAAAACAAAAAGAAACTGCACCTACCACAATAACCTGACTTCAGATGTCAAGGACAACCGTAAGATGCTCTAAGGAACAAAAGGTAGGAGCATACATACATTTAACATCTATAATTCAGTGATTTGTACATTTCAATACAAATAATATTCATCAAAAGTGCATAATCACTTGGTCTAAATTTAATACAACGCCATCTATGTTCGATACGCTCAAATACTTACAAAATCAATAAACTGAACTGATACCCGAACAAGATATTGAGTACTGAGATAATTACGACGCGAGAGGCGAGAGGGCGCTTTCAACAAAAATTACATCAAAAGCTACTAGATGGAGTCACTGTGCGCAGGATGTCTTCAAGTACTACCTAATAAAGAAAAACTCACTTGTAAATTATGTAAAAAAGCATACGACTTACAATGTGCAAATATTACTGTCACTCATTTCAACAAAACAATGACAGCAGCCCAAAAGAATTCATGGAATTGTCAAACATGCAATTGTAAAATCCCAAAAATCGGGAATATAAACACCCCTATACGCGCGCAAATCGGATCACAACCTATGAACTCCGAAGAAAATAATGTTACTCTTAGGAAAAGGCCAACTAACTCCAACCTCGACATTTCTTCCTCGCAAGACCTGAGTTTATTAGGAGATACACAATACTCGGAAAATAAAGAAACACCATTAAGCACAATTATCCAAGGAGGACTAACATTAGAGAATCTGAGCGAAATGATAATTCTTCGTTTACGAGAAAACAATCAGTCTATAATAGCGGAGATACAAAACACTATTCAAATAGAAATTAATAAGGCGATGATTAAAATGAGAGAAGATTTTGAAAGGAAAACAAACTCACTTTTTAAGGAAAACGAGCAAAGACTAGAAGATATAGAAATAATAAACAAGAAAATTGAAAAACTAAACATTGAAAACGAGAAATTGAGGAATGAGATTAACGACTTAAACAAACTAAAAACGGCAAAACACTTGAAATGTACTGAGAACAACTGCAAGAAAATAGTACTCTACGGTTTTCCTGAATATTATAAAGAGCCAGATTATGACCAACAATGTAGATTAATTGATCTCTGTTATGAAAAACTAAATATTGACCTTACAGGGTATATAGAAGAAACTTATAGACTAGGCAGAAACTATAATAAAAACCGACCCCTAGTAATAGAACTCATTAGTAAGAGAATGGCTAAATACATTGTAGAAAATAAACACTGCCTTCAAGGAACAAGATTGTTCTTATCTGAATTTTTAGATGATAACGCAAGATTGGAAAGAAAGGAAATGCGTGAAGAAATGCTGAAAGCAAGGAAAAAAGGATTATATGCAATAATAAGAAACAATCAGTTGTTTATAGAGGGTAAAAGAACAGAAATACAGAAGGAGCAATCCGACATATTATACACTAACAATCATCAAGCAAATAATGAACAGAACCAAACTCAACATATTATAAATGAAGATAGCAACGATCGTACTTTTCGAAACCCCAGACCAACCATTTAAAATATTGTACCAAAATATTCAAAGCATTTATAACAAGCAACACCTTCTAGAGGCTTTCATCAACGATCAACCCACCTACAAAGCAATATGCATGTGCGAGACCTGGCTCACCAAAGATAAATTAGAAACTGTGCAATTTAGTGGATATAAAACTGCAGCATCGTATTGTCGCCGCTCTAGAAGTGGTGGCGGAGTTTGTATTATTTTAGAGGATAGTGTAGAATGTATGGAGTGTTATGATATTAGAGATATGACTATTGAATATTGTATAGAAGTATGTGCATGTAAGCTACCAAAGCATAATCTGTTAATAGTCACCATGTACTGGAATAGAAGAGAGGAAGCAATTTTTATTAGCCAGCTAAAACAAATATTGCAATATATAAACATTAAATACCAAAAACTTAACGTAATAATAGGAGGAGATCTTAATTAAATACCTTAGAAAATAGCGTAAAAACAAACCAGTTGATCGATCTCATGCTAGAGTTTAAATTTGAACAACATATAAAAGAACCTACACGTATATCACAAACCACGTCAACATGCTTAGATTTGATTTTTACAAACTTTAATGATAATAAAATGTACACGACGGTAGAAGAATTGGGTTTTTCAGACCACTGTGGAACAATAATACATATGATACTGGAACAACAAAGTAAACAATCCATTTGGTTTGCTAATAAAAGACTATTTAATACAAGTAACATTCAAAAATTCAAATCCAAACTAAACACACTAAACTGGAACGATATTATACAGCCGAATAAAAACGTCGATGAGAACTATCAGTCGTTCCATAAAACCCTGATAGATATCTTGGATGCATGTATCCCTAAACGTAGACTTAAACTAAAAGCAAAACGTAATAATTTCTGGCTAACCGTTGGTATTAAACAATCTTGTAAAAATAAAAGAATGCTAAAAGTTTTTTCGTCTAAAATTAATAATTCAATATTTACAAAACACTATAAAAAATATGAAAAAATCCTAAAAAAATCTGTAACAGCGGCAAAAAAATTACATTACATAAATAAAATGAATAAATCATCAAATAAAGTTAAAACCATGTGGAATATTGTAAAGGAACGGACAAACAAGAAAACCAAAAAAGAGAAACAAAATATAACACTACAAACAACAAACCTAGTAAATGAACCTAAACAAGTGGCTAACGTTTTCAATAACTTTTTCGCATCCATTGGGGAAAATACCACCCACACATCCGGCAGTGTACAGAGGGAAACATCAGTGATTAACCCTACTGAAAATACCATGTTTCTTACCCCAGTCGACGGATACGAAGTAAACCAGATCTTAAAGAACCTTAAAAATAAAAATAGTCACGGCATAGACGAACTCCCACCGACTCTGTTCAGACAGTGCGCTGATGAACTAACCTTACCGTTCTATAAATTAATAAATCAATCCTTCGAAGAGGGCACTTTCCCTAATCAACTAAAAAAAGCATTAATAAAACCTATCCATAAAAAGAACGCAAAAACAGACCCAAGTAACTATAGACCAATTTCCCTTCTTCCTACAGCATCCAAAGTCTTCGAAAGAGCAATGTGTGATCGTGTATATTCCTTTTGTGAAAAATATAAGATTTTCGATGACTGCCAAAATGGATTTCGCAAAAACAGATCTACAACGCTAGCTGTTTATAAATACATCCAAGAAGCATTAAATATTATAAATAATAAACAATATGCAATAGGGATATTACTCGATATGACCAAGGCCTATGACAAAGTGCAATTTAAAATATTATTAAATAAGCTATACGGAATAGGAATACGCGGAAAAGCCCATGACTGGTTCGCATCATATTTAAAAGATAGAGAGCAATTAGTTGAGATTGAATATTTTGATCAAAAAACAAAACAAGCACAGCTCATTAGATCTGATATTAAATCAATACATGCTTCAATTCCCCAGGGAAGTGTTATTGGTTGCCTACTTTTCCTCATATACATTAATGACCTCCCCAAAACCATAGACGGGCCATGTGTACTTTTTGCGGATGATATCTCGATCCTGACTTCATGCCAAACAAATGCTAATTTAAATGATAAACTTACGACTATTCTCGAAAAAACTGTAAACTGGATGAGCGACCATAATCTTGAAATAAATTTTACCAAAACCAAATTAATAACGTTTCACCCCTGGCAGAAACAGCAAATAAATATAGATTTTACATTCAATCAACATAAATTAGAAACAGTTAACAATTTCACTCTCCTAGGTTTAACAATAGACACTCATATAAACTGGAAAACTCATATACAGACAGTAAAATCAAAAATTTCAAAGTTTTCATATGCTCTCCGCGAAATAAAAAAGACTACAAACCTACAAACCGCACTAGTCACATACTATGCGTATGCCCACGCTTGGTTTAACTATGGCATCATCTTATGGGGAAATAGCACAGACGCTCCCTCCCTATTTACCCTTCAAAAAAAACTAATACGAATAATTACCAATATAGAACCGACAGATAGTTGTAAGCCTTACTTTCAGAAACACAAGATCCTCACCTTAGTTGGTATTTATATCTTAGAATTGTGTAAACTAGTCCGTAAATATCCAGATTCTTACAGCACACGGGGAGACATACAAACAAAGTATTCATTGTGCTATGGCGAAATAGACTAAACTTGCCCCCCTCCCGTCTTAAACTACATTCATCTAGTCCATATTCAATGTCAATAAAAATATATAATAAATTACCAGAAGACATAAAACAACAAAATAAAACCAGTATATTTTTAAATAAACTAAAGCAATACCTAATTAAAAAAAGCTATTACACAGTACAAGAATATCTAATGGATAAATTAGATAATAACTAAGAATAACAGACATATTTTAATAAGTAAAATAAAAAAAAATAAATAATACTATAATACTTAATAATTAAATTACAATAATAACAATGAACAATTATTAAGCGAGTAAAGAAATAAGCAATATTAAATATAATTAAATAAATTAATAGATAGACCATCATATAAAATATTAATAGAATAACTAAATGAATGGAAATATAAATACATAGATAATAGGATATAAAGTAATTTTAATAGATAAATTCAATAATAATTACACATAATTAAGAATAACAGATATGTATATTAATAAATAAAATAACAAAAACAAATTATTTCATAATGCTTAATAATTATAGGTACTAGGTACATTAATAATAATGAACAATATAAAATATAATTAAATAAATAATAAATAAATAGATAGACCTGCATATAAAACATAAATAGAATAAATGAATGAATGGAAATACACAACAAGGAAAGTTAATAAAGCGCTCTTCCTCTCTCTACTTATTTAAAAATTTGCTGTGCCCGACAGGGTCCATAATTGTTTCTATTATTTTTTATTTACCACCTGTAAATGTACATTATGGATGCAATAAACGATTTGAGATTTGAGATTTGAGTGCCTATCAAAGTTCTCACGACCTACAACTCGTAAGTCGAGCCGTTACCACTGGGCCACCACTACATCAAAGTTTAGTTTACCCTTAATTAATTATTTTTGGCTTATTCTCGTTATTTTGTTTCATTCTTGTTTATACCTTTTAGTTAGCGACTGTCGCCGTCAGTTTGAGAATCACTGGGCTAGGACTGATCTAGTATACGTTTATTGGTCATAAACCTTTTGCAAATTTAATTTGGACAATCGTGTTTTGCTACTTGATTACATAAGGTGCTTCAGTGGGTAGGTACATATGTAGGTAATCTTGCAGGGTTAAACACATTTTTTTTTGTTATCCTATACTGACCCACTGCTGGGCAAAGGCTTCCCCCAAATCCTCCCAGGAACTCTTTTCTCGCGCCACGACGAACCAGCCTTCGCGGTACGCGTCCAAATCGTCTCGCCATCTCTTTCTGGGCCTGCCTCGGCGGCGCCGTCCATCTACAGGCACCCATTGTGTGGAGTCTTTTGCACAGCGGTGCATGCGGCTGATGTGACCCGCCCAATCTCATTTGAGCCTGGAAACCATCTTTCCTACATCCAGATGCCCGTTTTGAAACGCAGCGTGGTGTTCCGAATTCTGTCCTGTCTTTTTACACCCAGAATGCTGCGTTCCATCACTTCCATCGCTCTTTGGCAAACTCCAAGGCGGAACTTTTGCGACTCGGTGAGCGACTAGGTCTGAGCACCGTAGGTTAGGACGGG
This sequence comes from Hydraecia micacea, assembly GCA_914767645.1. NCBI lineage: Eukaryota > Metazoa > Arthropoda > Insecta > Lepidoptera > Noctuidae > Hydraecia > Hydraecia micacea. The sequence continues at coordinate 16,266,592 of OU611776.1, forward strand.
CAGGATACACATGTCATGTAAATTGTTATTGAATAAATGAAATGAAAATGAAATGAAAAAATGAAATTTTGCTGTTGACTGTACATCAATTTATTCAGGAAATATCGGTATCAAAAAATTGGACGAAAGTACATTACAATGAATATTAATCAATCAACTGAAAGAGGTCAGCAGAAATCCATAACACACTATGTCACACTAATTGGCATGGCCAATTAACCAATTTCCAGTATCTGACACGGCAAACCGCGTCCAATATACCGCTAGACCGTCAATCATTTCGCTCTATTCACTATCACAAAGCAATGAAGGTTAAGCTGCTCTTACCGAGGTCGGTCCGTGGATGGGTGACCATCCAAATTATCCAGATATCGCAAACCATGTCCCACCTCTTATCCTGTCAAAAAATGCAGTCATGATGATGATGATGATGATGGGGCTCCCTTTTCCGCACTTAGACTCCCATTTGGTCCGTTGTGCGTAGGGATTCTGGCTAAGAAAGCCAGCCTAGCTCCGCCCAAATGCAGTCATAGCAACTTCTGCGCTGCCACCGACGACGATGCCGTGGAAGTGGCGAGGTTTTGGGTCAACAAAGAAGTTGTTTTGTTTGTCGAGCAGTGGTGGCCCAGTGGTAATGGCCGCGACTTACGAGTTGTAGATCGTGGGTTCAAACCTTTACATTATGTAAATTATTTCATTACCACCACCCTCAAAACAGTGTAGGAAAACAACGTGAGGAAACCGGCATGTCCTAGAAACAAAAATTCGAAGACATATGACATCCACCAACCCGCACACTGGGCCTGCGTGGTGGATTATGGCCCACTCCCTCAACAGTGGGAACATTATAGACTGATTATATGTACTGTCGATGTCGTCCCAAACACATGACGAATTAGAAAATCACAAGACCAACATGGCAGTCTATTCACTAGACGCTCGGTTTGCGTCGACCTCGTAACTCTATTCATTGATGTGTTCGGTTCTCAGTTATTTGCAATAAAATGTTATCTTGGATTCAGTTAGCTTCTTAGTAAGTTAGCTGGCTCATTCAGCTGTATAGAATTGAATGGTGCATAAGGTCTGCTTTAGCTGGGAAGAAGTGACGCAACCAACTCCCCCCCCCCCCCCCCCCCCCGCACACGTCCGTCTGTGCTAATAGAGAATTGTCTTTTCATTTCCCTCAACAAATGCCTGGTCTGTAATGCATTTGATAGACGGCTGAGGAGATGGTTGATTTTTCCCCGAGCACAAACAGAAAATGAAAAAAAAAACTACTTGCAGGTACATCGTCAGATCAATGCACTTTATACAGCGTGAACCCAATGAATGGAAGAACGAAGCTGTACAGCAAAGATAACGAAGCGGCATCTGTGGAGTGATTGCTTTCATTGTTTTCTCTTCGACGCAAAATAAACTGCAATATCATTGTGATGTCAGTTGCACTCTAGCGTGTGTGTGAAATAAAATAAAATTAATTTGCAAGAATTGTAGAACATTACAGAACGGGTTGTTTTTAACAGTTTCTAAAACAACTTGCTAAAACTAGCATGCAAAATTATTATTTATTAAATTACATAATTAAATAAATGAAGCTAATAAAATTGGTAAATAAATTATAGTTATTAGTATTTGTCAAAATAATAGTAAGATCAGTGTGAATCAGAATAGAACGATATTTCTATAGGCCATTTGACTAACGCTGTTTTAAATTGATTGATTGGCAGTTCTCATATGATTTTGGTAGCTTATTAAATATCCAGAAACATTGGGAAGCAATTTAGTTGCTTAAAAGTACCGATTTATATCTGCTATAGGTATGGTTTCCTAAGAGAGTGGTGAACGGTCGCACAATAGCGGCTGTCCAAACACAACGCGTTTTTTGATACCTCAATAATGTCAAATACCTACTGGAAAAATGACAGCTGTTCATGACGGCCGCTAATAATATGACGGAACTGCTCTTCAAGCTATTAAGTTTAAGTTGTTAAGTTTAAGCAACGTTTATACGTAAGGGTACGTCCATGAAAGGAGATTTTAATTTTTTTTTAATTATCGGTCGATTTTTTTGGACTAAGTTAGTTGTGAAATTGATCCCAATTTATTTGAATGCAAATTATATTTTTTTTTTCATATTTATGTCAAGATTAGATTATATTATATATTATAAGATATAATTTTTCATCCGGCAGTGTCAAATTCACAAATTACCAGACATTGAAATAAAAAAGTAAAAAAAAAACTAAAATGAACTACGTAAATACCATGTTACTGTTAGCCTGCATCATCCCACTGCAAAGGCCTCTCCCTATGACTTCCAGTTCTTTCGATCCAGGGCTAAAGTGGACCACTGGTCGTTTGTTTTATCCAGCTCGTCCCGCCGTCTTCTACGGAGTCTGCCGAGACGCCTTCTAGCTGTATCAGGGCTCCATGTGGTGGTTATTTTGGCCCACAGCTCATTGGGCATACGGCACACGAGGCCACGTGGCATATACCATGATATAAGAAAATAACCTGTCTAAAATCATTTAATTTTCTATGGTGGCACTGGGCTGTGACTGTAAGTGTCACCTTAATTAACTACGTTATTATTACTAACCCTTCCACCGCCGACTTATAAATAGATCTGTCATCGAATCTTAAACCCGGAACAGAATACCGTCCTGTCTATCGCCACAATCATTGTTCTAACCCAACGGGGTGTATAATTTGACATCCACCTTAGCTTGGGCATGACAGTTTGGCATTGTGCCACAGACCCGTTAGGGTCGGCAGGCTGCGAAGATAAATTGTGTGTTTGGAGATATCTAGGCGGCCAGACAATAATCGAGCTACCAATATGGGAGTTTATTTTCTGAAGGTCTATAATAGATAATACTGTTTCCTGAATTACTGTAATCCATACTAATATTATAAATGCGAAAGTGTGTCTGTCTGTCTGTTACCTCTTCACGCTTAAACCGCTGAACCGATTTAGATGAAAATTCGTATAGAGATAGTTTGAGTCCCGGGAAAGGACATAGGATAGTTTTTATCCCGATATTCCCACGGAATCCAAACTTATGCGGGTGAAACCGCGGGGCGCTGCTAGTTTCTAATATAATCAAAATTTTTCTCAGTAAAACACTTAATAGCCAGCATTAAAACAGGCATTTAGGCTTTTTTTTTTGGCTATTAGTTTCCTTCATTGTTGCTGTCGTGTTTTTCTCATAGATATCTGTATCAATTATAAAATAATTATTTCCACTAAGTAGCTTTTGCTCCGCGTGAATGTCAGATATTATCCCACGAGAACGTGCTACCGGGACCAAAAGTAGCTCTTGTCCTTCCCAAGGATGCCATCTATCTCCTTGCCAAACTTTATCGAAATCCGTTCAGTGGTTTAGAAGTGAAAAGGTAACATACAGACAGAGTGACTTTCGCATTTATAATTAGCAGCGCCTTGTGGTTTGACCCGCATAAGTTTCCCGTGGGAATATCGGGACAAAAACTATCATATGTCCTTTCCCGGGACTCAAACTATCTGTATAGGTACCAAATTTCATCTAAATCGGTTCAGCGGTTTAAGCGTGAAAAGGTAACAGACAGAAAGACACACTTTCGCGTTTATAATATTAGTATGGATGGATTATGACATTGCATTGAAATTTCCCTGCTATTCTGATACCCCTTATCATTCCATAGCTAATGGTTGATCTCTACGCGCTTAAAAAGAACACATTCCATGTATATTCAGTAGCATAAGCGGTTTTTTATGAAGTCGTAAAGTTGTTGTACAGACAGCAGCATATCAAGCTACCCGAAACTGTCAAATTTTCCCAATCAACTTTGAACCTTATGCTTTAGCGATAAAGTTGAAAATCTATTAAATAAATTTAACAGATTGTAGTAGCTTGATGTGCTGGCGTCTGTACATAAAATTACCCTAAATTGTTGTTAAAACATTTCGTTAAGGTAAGTTTCCATTTAACTTCGTAGCTTAGGGACTCTGGACACAGCTTGTCTTGTCTTTCTTGTTTTAAGTGCCCGTATTAACTTTAACTGGCTTAAGTTAACCAGTAACAGTGGTTTAGTACTTTACGTATAGTCGACCAAACATCCGTGGTAACTGGTAACACTTTGACCTTGAGTCTGCCTAGCTTAAATGATAAATGATTTATTTTTTGTAAATTGGTTAAGTTCTTTAACGCGTCTTACGGTAGGAGTAAACTGGTAGATATCGTCATTCATCCTCCTCCATAAAACTTTCTGAGAGATAGTTTTCATGGTTTTTTGAGAGTACTAAAGCCGACAGTGAGGTCAAAATGAAAATCTAAGATGGCGGCTGCGAAAATTTTCAAATGTTTCATCAAGGGGGTCGTTTCCATGTTTTCGAGGGTGCTAAGGCCACTAGTGTAGTCAAAATGAAAATCCAAGATGGCAGCAACGAAAATTAAAAAAAAAATCGTCATGGGTGAAAAATACGTCTATACAAAAAAGGCACCACATTTTATTGGTGTGGTATCTTTTTAAAAATCAGTCGCGGGAAAAAACCGCCTGTGCGTTCATATAATCACAAAATGACGCGGCTTAAAACCGCAGGCGGTTAACGGAAATGCGTCCGAACCCTTACAACTTCATCGCGAACGAAGTTGACTTGTAGGCAGAAGCTAGTATAAGATAATTTCAATAGAGTCGGTTGGCATTGATTTTTTGAAGTTGTTGGAAGGTAAATCAAAGATAAGTCCGAGCAAAGGAAACAAAAACGATACATACAATCGTTATAGTTTCAATGACAATAATAACATAAGTTCTAACACATCAGTCCGTGCATCAAATAAATGAGTTTGTTGACTCAACTTTCATGTGTAATATGGAGTCCGTAAAGTTTTGCGTACAAATGTTCAGTGTTATATCATATCAAGTTCCTCATACTCGTAGTTTTGATCCCGGTAAACTCAACTGTCCACTGGGGATACATAACAATATAAGAACGTATTTCATGGAGAAAAAAAGACATGGTGATATTTTTGTTTTGTTTTATATTATATTATTCTTCCTGCTGTATATCAAACAAGTTACATTAAAATACCAGAAATGTTTCAACTGTATTTCGAAACTGTTTATCACTGGCTCTGCCCACGACTTCATTCGCGTGGAAGTCGTAAGATACCATAATATTATACTAATTAACAGCTACATTCCTGCCGGCACTTAATTCGTATTCATTAAGCTCTCTGACTTTTTTGCTCGACGCCTAAGGGCCGTATCGTGAATTTAGCCTTTCTCAAGAATTTTGCTATCAAACGCAAAAAATATTTTTCAAATCTGACTGGTAACCTTCCTGAGATTAATGCGTTCAAACTAAACAAAACAAATATTTTATTTTATTTATTTGGGAAAACAAACAGTGACACTACATTTTGTACGAAGAAATACCTACAAAAAAGATACGGTCAAATGTGTAACCAACAACATTTTCCACGGAATACACATAAAAAACAATAATCTTTACAAACCATGCTATTTAAACTAAAACCTACAACAATAATTTAAGTTAAGAAAACATTCCTTGTGTTAAATAGTAAAAAAAAAAAAATATAGATACTGGTTGGTATATCTTTACAATGCCAAATATTCCAACTCACTGCATTTTATACAGGTGATAGATAAAACGGATATGTTCAACTGTGAACCTACCTTGTCAAATAGTGAACAATTCATTTTTAGCCTGTAGCAGTATCTACGCCTAGGTAGTACTTTTTTGCAGTCTTTAGTACGGGATAGATGTAAATTAACTTACCAGCAATGATAAATGATTTATGAACGGTGTTCATACTTTTGTAGTTCTATGATGACAAACAGTAAGGTAATATAATAAGATTAATTTAAAAAATTATAAATTAAAATTGTGTTCAGCGACTTCTGTTACTGAACTAATAAATAATTTGAATCTCAAAGGAGAAATAAAACTTTTTCAAACATAATTAACACCTGACAAAAGAAACGGCAGACAAATAACTTCATTTGGTACAGGTGCCGTTAGCTGTTTATTTTATATTTTTAAGACAAGAGTTTTTATGTTTTCTTTAGAATTCTTATAATTTTTCCTTCATCAGCTTTTGGGAACAAAGCATTAAATGCGAAAAGTAATGTTTCTCAGAAGCTGATTTATCTAATAGGCATTTTCTACTAGTCGACTTTTGGGTATGCAGAAATTGCAGGAAATAAACACTAACATACTCACTCTTCATCACACTAATATTATAAAGCCGAAAGTTTGTGTGTGTGTGTTTCTATTATGTTTGTTACTTCTTCACGCTCAAACGACTGGACCAATTTTGATAACATTTTGTATGGAGGTCGCCGACACCCTGGATTAACATAGGTATAGGCTACTTTTTATCACGATATTCCCACGGAATCGACACTTACGCGGGTGAAACCGCGGGGCGCAGCTAGTTGTTAAAATAAAACCGTCTGCCTAGCCTTTTCCCAACTATGTTGGGGTCAGCTACTAGTCCGGTTTCGACGAGCACCCTAATTTCGTAACATACTATCAATCAATATCAATCATTTTGAAGGATATTGTTTCATATGTTCGAATTAGTCTGCTCAAGAACGTAAATAACGGAATTAAATGTTGTTGAACTGTTAAAATGAAAGTCATTGCCACTGATAGTGAATATTTATATAAGCAAGTAACCCCCCAGATGCAGCTAAATACCAGTACTTTAAACGGAGCGACTACCTATCTGACCTCCACAACCCAATTACTGGGTAACACAATACCTCTTGGTAAGGCTTCTGGCGACACGTAACGACTGTCTAAGATCTACGAATGACAGCTGGGACCAACGGCTTAGCGTGCTTTCCGAGGCAAAGAGAAGGGTCTCGATTTGTGACGGATGGGCACCCATGAAGCGCGTAAGTGTATCTTATTATTTAGCCACGAGCCCCTCTCACAGGCGAAGGACATGATGTTGTGGTGCAGCCTAGGAGAGGCCTATGTCCAGAGTGGACTGCGATAGGCTGAGTTGATTGAAGTTATTAAATCAATGTATGCAAGATTCGTAAGCAACATTAACACACAGATTTTGTAAGTATAAGCCCCGTTCAATACATTGTTAGTATGATTAGTTTATGTGGGCCAAACTCTTACCTCTTGGTGATACTGGTATGATCTCAACCCGGTCTGTAAACAAAATTAACACATTTATAACTAGTGTCAAAATCTCTCCTTCCTCGCTCCTTTTCACCTTTTTCTGTCTGTTTTGATAAGACAATTCAGTGGTCAATAACAAATTATTTCGGGTTCCAACATAGTCTTAACAAGGAACGGTTTGTTTAAATAATATTGTCCTGGGTGTACTCTCTGCAAAGTGCACATACTGTGTGCGTAATGTACTGTAGATGTGAGTAATTTACAAAACATTAGGTACTTACTAAAACCTAGCCAGAATAAAATAAATTTTAAACAAGGAGGGATAAATATTTTCTCGATTTATATTAACACTACCTGACTGACCATAACCTATGCTGTGATAAAGTTATGCCTTTTTGCGTCCACCTGAAATAAAGTGGTATTGGAATATTCTGATAATAAACAAATAAAATAAGAAATAAATAAAATCATTTATTGGCATAAAAAATGTGTACAAACAAAATGAAGCCCTGACTCCTGCGCTAGGTAACAACGCCTGTGTTACAGGAGCTAGCCGTCCGATGATCCGATGATGGCGATGTAACGTAGTTTGGAAAAAAAAGTTCAACCAACAACCAGTCAACCTCATAATTGCTTTACCTATATCTATGTACGCAAAATACGCGCATAGACATGGAGTTGCGGACACCAGCCCGTATTATCTACCTATGTCTATTTGTCTATGTGACACATAGATAATTTCAACCTTCGTGTCATGGAGCAGTGGTGGACCAGTGGTAACGGCCGCGACTTAGTTGTAGGTCGTACGTTCGAACCCGAGCAGGTGCTTTACGTTGTGTAAATTATTTCATCACCACTGCTCTCAAAACGGTGAAGGAAAACGTGAGGAAACCGGCATCCGGTACTAGAACCAAAGGACTCCAAGATATGTGACATCTACCAACCCGCACTGGGTCGGCGTGGTAGATTATAGCCCACTCCCTCTTATAGATAGAGGAGGCCTATGTCCCAGCAGTAAGAACATTATAGGCTGATTATGCAGATGCTATGCGCGGGTCATGGGGCCCGAGTGCGCGTCTCCTTTTTAAGGAAATCTCTCGCCGTCTTATCGACACTTCACGTGACCAGAGGGCTGGCTCGTTCTTTGAGCATAGAATTATTATTGCCATTTAACATGTCAATGCTGCCAGTCTTCTGGGCATATTTCCGGATGACAGCGATGCGGACGAGTACTTCGACGCCTAGGTGGCCAAAAAACATAAGATTTTTTTTTGTAATTACTTGTATATTTAATTTAGTAACTAGTGTGAATAGTTAGCTGGTTATATATCACCTCAGATGGAACTATAAGTACAGACGCCAGCACATCAAGCTGTAGTAGCTTGATCTGTCAAATTTCATTAATAGATTTTCAACTTTATCGCTAAAGCCTAAGGTTCAAAGTTGATTGGGAAAATTTGACAGTTTCGGGTAGCTTGATGTGCTGGGGTCTGTATGTACTATGACTACACTACAACCCAAAAGTCTCTCACTTAACCACCCATTCGTCCACAAAAACGTTTACCGTAATTTAACACCATAATGTAGGAAACTGCTGGGCTCACTCGGCTCAGGAGGGTCCATCCATCTTGCTCCTGACACGTATATGAGTTATGTGCTCTTGGTCCTGCACGCAGCAATATATTTTTTTACATTCATTATTTCACTTGACGTGTCTGCGAAGCGATTAATGTAAGCCTGGGTTTTTGTTTTGTAATTAACAATAAATGTTGCTAATTTTGTGTCGGTATTGTTGCTTATTTTGTTTAGGATTCTGAGAATAGCTAATATCTATTTTTGAAACTGTATAGAGACCTATTATAATAAGGTATACAGTTGTTGAGTTTAATTTAGTAAAGTTCTTTCTTTATTTGATTATTACAGTTTTTTTTGACATGTAAAACGTAGAGTCATCATCATCTGCCTAGCCTTTTCCCAACTATGTTGGGGTCGGCTTCCAGTCTAACCGGATGCAGCTGAATACCAGTATTTTACATAGAGCGACTGCCTATCTGACCTCCACAACCCAGTTACTGGGTAATACGATACCCCTTGGTAAGACTGGTTGTCAGACTTTCGGGCTACTGACAACCCATATGACGACACGTAACGACTGTCAAAGATCCACGAATGACAGCCGGGACCAACGGCTTAACGTGCTTTCCGAGGCACGGAGGGATCTTGGTATGTGAAGATGGTCACCCATCCACGGTCCAACCGCGGCAAGCGTAGCTTAACCTGATCGATCGACCCGTGCGGCTGTTATTACTTAGCCATTAACTTGTAAAACATAGAGTATTCCTTAAAATTGCTTTGTGTTTGTAGCAGGTATCATATGTTTTTTACAGTAAAACGCGTTACGCATAATTTTTACCGCGTTCGTAAGCGTAACGTAAATTCGTAGCTACGAGTATGAATGTCTTAAACCTATGTAAATATTACGTGCGAAACGAGTATTTCATTTTTAAAATGAAAAACTCGTTTCGCAAACACGCTATTTGTCAAATCACAAGTTCTCTCTCTTGTTCTGCCATGGACCATACGATATCAAAAACAAACTTAATACGGTAAACAGTTCAAATTATATTAGTAACTCGTACCATCCGGCCACGACGCGGACGGGCCGACAAAATTGAATGATTGATTACCCAAACTAGCCCGAACATGACATGTAACGTTTTTATTATTTTTAGAGTATTTTAGTTCTACCCTGACGCGGACGGTATAAAACCCCTTTAGGGCGGGTTGTTTCATGTCCACTTGACGCACGCGTATACGTCAAAAATGGCGCTAACTATCGTCAAACCAAAAAAAAGCTTTGTTTCAAATTACAATTACAAAATTATGGCCTTGCCGTACGTCAAATAGTAACGAGTGCGTAATCGTTATTATTTGACGTACGTATGTTATGTTAACCAACCGTTTGAAACAACCGGCCCTTAATGTAGCGTTTACGATACGATTTTCCATTTTGAGGGATACTTTCGGAGTTAGATTTATTTGGTTAAAGATTGGCATAAAAATTTTTTTAAACCAATTTTGCTCGTGTTTATGGACAACTTGCACTTGATAAAAAAAAAACTTTGCTAAGATAGTTTCAATGGATTTAGATTTACCCATACTGTCCCATTTGCCCAACAAGTTGGGGTCGGCATCCAGTGTAACCAGATGCAGCTGCATTCCGGTATTTTACATGGGGCAACTGTATAAATGACATTCAAACCCTAGTTACTGGGTAATACGATACTCCTTGGTAAGACTAGCCATACTGTCCCAGTAAAAATAAAAAAACTCTCTGTATAAAAGCACAAAAGCCAATTCTCGTAATTTAAAACGTTCAAAATCTAGTTGCAGTCTCATCTCGGCGACAAACAAATGTCAAAAACTTGTCAAAATATAGGGGAATTAGAGGTATTTCTGACAGATTGAGACTGATCAAACTGTGAATGTTCTTAAAATTACGAGAATTGTCCCTTAGTAATAATTATGACATAAAGAGACTGTCCTACAATTATGAGTGACGAAGACGATGCTCTTTTCTTTTAAAGGGTAAGCGCCAGGGTACCACGGGAAATTCATATTTTCTTACGTTTTTTTGCAATTTGCAGATTAGGTCAGGTTGGAAATTGTACAAAATATGATTCGCGAACGTAACAAGTATGTATATACAGAATCAAAATCATCAATACAACCCTCTAAGTTTATATTATAACCCTACTGATTAATCCTACTAGTCCTACTAATTTCCTACTTAATATTATAAATGCGAAAGTTAGTGAGGATGTTTGTTACTCTTTCACGCAAAAACTAATGAACAGATTTTGATGAAACTTTACAGAAATATAGCTTATACATCAGAATAACACATAGGATACTTTTTATCCCGATATTCTCACGGGATCGACAATTACGCGGGTGAAACCGTGGGGCGCAGCTGGTATTTCATAAAATTGTCATTCAACAGGGTGACGCTTCCCCCTTAAACTCGATGTGCCATATTACACTGGGTACTGTGCCTACCTAGATATCTACTAACAAAGTGATACACATCTACAGCGGTGCTATTCTGTAAAAAGATCACCGTGATAACATAGGTGAAGTGAGCTTAAAGTGAGCTGTCATTCCACCTGATGCTAGGGATTGACACTATTGACAGCTCACTTTAAGGTCACTTCACCCAAGTTTTCACGGTGAGATTTTTACAGAATAGCACTACAGGAGCTCAGGTGGCCTACCATGATCTAATTAAAAACGATTCAAAAACAAAACATTTCAGTTTAGGTTCCTAAACTGCATCGCTTGAGCTGCTCTATGGACGTCATGGTACCAAACAAATACTTGTACGAGTTTTGGTTTCATACGAATGAAACCAAAACTTGCGACTCAGTTTGGGACTATCGCTGTGAGCAGATGGCACGGCCTAAACTGAATCGTTAAACTGACGTCATAGTACGAATTAGAAGAACAGTTCAGTTTAGGTCCTAAAATGGGGTAGGCCTGCTGTATTGACTAGATGTCAATGTCCTGTGCTTCATTTGTAGTCAAAGCGTAGGTAGGTACATGCAGTCAGCATCGCAATAAGCCTAGCATCGATCATTTTACAGAGACAGCCAGTTGTGCGAACTTGCATGCATTTGATCGAATGCATTGCACACTCAAGTATTAATTCAGACGTACATTATTAAATGCTAGATAGGGGTATTGAACAAAACAGCACCAAATTGGGGAGAGCTAGACCTTTGTCCAGCAAGGGGCCTGGAAAAATCGTAGTTGATTGACTGATAGGGTCGTCAGAAGCCTGAAAGTCTGACAACCAGTCTTACCAAGGGGATCGTATTACCCAGTAAGTGGGTTGTGGAGGTCAGACAGGCAGTCGCTCCTTGTAAAGTACTGGTATTCTGCTGCATCTGGTTTGACTGGATGACGATCCCAAAATAGTTGGGGAAACATAGTTGGCTAGGTTGATGATGATTGATTGACAGATACTGGTACCCACAAAAAATATGATTTGATATGTTTTCTGATGCTTACCTAAAGTCTATTCAAATTTATGATTGAAATTGATGTTATTTCAAATTAAACAAATTTCAACTTTATTGTGATGGTTAATTAAGTTGATTTCAGAGTGACTAGCACTATTAAAAAAGTTATAAAAATGTAGCGTAAACTGCACTTTATTGTATAGTAAGAATTAAAGTTACTTTTCCATAAACTCATATTTGTTTACATTTTTGCCAAATAAGTCGCGAATGCGGGTTAGGTACGAATATTGTTCAAAATTAAACAATCTGCAACAGTAAAGTTACCAAGCAAAAACCTTTTAATACTTCTGATCGAGGAGTTCCAAAACGAGCCAGAATATTTGGATTAATTCCACGCGGAGCCCAATTTCGACGTGTTCCCTTATCGTCCCCAAAATAGTATTGTGGGTACAGTCAATGTCGTTTCAATGAACGTTTATTTATGGCCATAAAAATGTAGCTTCGATTTGTTCTGTTTTCATAATATTATATAGTACCTACTGGTATTATTTTAAGACCGAAACCACTTATCTGATTTTTTAAATAACATTTCTATACCGTACCTTTAGAGAGATTTCATCCCTATACGTTCTGGGACACCAACCGATGCAATTTTTGGTAAGCTCTTTTTCGCTTCTTAAACTTATTTCCGTAGATTTGTGATTCCATCTGAATAAATACATGCCATAAAAATAAACTTCTGTTTGCATGGGGGAAGGCATCAACTACATAACGCCATTTGCCACGATCCATACATACTCCTTTTGCCTCATTTACGTTCATACATCTGGTCATACAACCACGACGGTTGCCCTTTCATACTGTTATGTCAAAATTAGCACCCTATTTGCGTAGCACACTATCAATCACAATTTGAATCATTTTGAACGATATTGCTAATCTATTGCTTCATCCATACTATGTTGAAAAATTTGTCTGCTCAACAACGTAAACAACGCAATGAAGGTTGTTGAACTGTCAAAATGAAAGTCATTCCTACTGTTTGTGTCATAGAAATCTTCTTTCTTATATCTATGATTAGTGTGTTTCACAATTATTCCGCAGTGCAGTAATTTCTTCCACTTTCTTTGTCATAGACAATGGGTCTTCAGATTGAAACTTATCAACGTTATCATATCATTAGTTTCAAAGTAGACTAGGCAGATGTTATCAGTTTCTCTTTCAATCCAAGCTATTATAAAGTTAGATGAGGGATCTTATCATGTCGATATGATGAGTTCGGATATTCCTTCCTTTGAATTTCAAAAGAGTCAATTTATTCATGTGAGTAGGTTAACTTTCGTCTTTCCTATTAAGTATGGTACTTTCATGATATATAAGCTTCTATTTTTTTATTTCTTCCGGTCTGATCCCCTCAACCCCCCCCCCCCTTCCACCCCCCTCGATCCGATTGCTTGACAAATTCTTTAAAACGATGGTCGTGAAAAATCTTCTCTATGCCAATCTTTATTTAATATTTCTTGTTTCATGCGATTTATCAAGTACCTAATTTTATAAAATAGTATCACCCTGGACCCTGTTCCCGATACCGGTGGGCTACTAATTTTTAAATTCTAATATTTCAAAATGTAATTGGCTATAGGCTAACGTAATTTTATACCTTTTTTAGCCGTGGTATGTTTGAACGTGCATAACCAAAAGCCATAAACGTAATGCATATTTAATTTTATCTTAATTGCTCCATTTAATAACATAAAATCCACCAATTTAAGCTCGGGTATAACCAGTGCATTCAGCTTTAGAATTTTACCTGAAAAGCGCTTACAAAATCATTCCCTAACATTTTGTCATCGAAAATTCTAGAACGTGCATCGAATGTTGCCGTTATGCAACCAAGCTTCGCATCAGAAAATCGAGACACTATGTGATTTTTTTAGTTTTAAACAATGTTAGGATACACACGTTTCTCTAATCCACTTCGTTCACATAACACCACGCCTGTGTTCTCCGGAACGTTATGCAGAGGTATAGGAAAACTAAACCCAATAATCGGGTACAGTCAACCCATTCTGTAAAAATCTCATCTTATAAACTTAAGTGAAGTCAGCTGTCAATAGTATCGATCCCTAGCATCATCATCTGCCATCATCTGCCTAGCCTTTTCCCAACTATGTTGGGGTCGGCTTCCAGTCTAACCGAATGCAGCTGAGTACCAGTATTTTACATGGAGTGACTCCACAACCCAGTTACTGCATGGGTAATACGAAACCCCTTGGTAAGACTGGTTGTCAGACTTTCGGGCTTCTGACGACCCGTAATAACTGTCAAAGATCCACGAATGACAGCCGGGACCAACGGCTTAACGTGATTTCCGAGACACGGAGGGGTCTTGGTATGTAAAGATGATCACCCATCCACGGACCAACCGCGGCAAGCGTAGCTTAACCTGAACGATCGAGCCGTGCGGCTGTTATTATTTAGCCACAAGCTCCTCGAGTATCGATCCCTAGCATCAGGTAGAATGACAGCATTGACAGCTTACTTCACCTAAGTTCTCTGGGCGAGATTTTTATACTAGTCCGGCTGGCAGCTACTGAAAAATTGCTGCCTGACCTGAAAATCGAACCCAAGACCCCACGTTCACGTCCCCATCCAGTCGCATTTGCGACCACTAGACCCACGAGGCAGTCTATTGAAGTTCCTTCCTTTATTCTTTGTATAGATAGAGATAATCGTTAATGTCTTGGAAACATCGGTAGTCCTTGTGGAAATCAAGCTCTTTGATTTTGTGTAACCACATCGACCCTTTCGGTACTTAACAAAGTAAAGTGGAGGCTTAAATCTCTTTTCAGATCGGAATTCAGTGGGCTTAAAAAGGTATGTTATTTGATCGAATGTGGCCTTTTACCTCTAATACAGTGACGTTTCTATCAAAAATAATGATTATTACTATTATACAGGGTAGATTTTTCGTTTGTTGCCCGTGGTACAGACGCTAGCACATCAAGATAAGATAAGATAAGATAAGATAAGATAAGATAATTTTTTATTTTGCAAATATGGGTAACATATAACGATGACAAAAAAAACATAAATAGTACAGCCATATTTTACCACGTAGGCATGCAAAAGATTTATAACTAAATACAATTTTAAAATATTACTTAATTATACATGATTATGCACTAGCTTAAGAACTCTTTCTCAGCTTCAAGCTACCCGAAACTGTCAAATTTTCCCAATCAACTTTGAACCTTATGCTTTAGCGATAAAGTTGAAATCTATTAAAGAAATTTGACAGATTGTAGTAGCTTGATGTGCTGGCGTCTGTACTATCAGTATTACTACCAGTAGTACCACGGGTAAAAAAAAATCCCGTAGAACTACAAAGCGATCAATGGGGCAGTAAGGACAGGTATCTTAACTGTTGATGCTACTGCAAACAGTCGTCTCCATATTGTATACCTCCCAAACCAATGTTTCCTAGGTTTCATTCCAACTTTATTCCGACTTATTCCAATTTTATTCGTTCTCCAGTTTATATGAACGCATCCACCTTTTATTGGCTCTCTCCGGTTCACTCAAGGTGTTGATGACTCCAAGGCTCGTATGGTTTTATTGCGGCTATAAATAGTTAAACGCCACCCTTTAGCTAGTTTATTTGCTATCTCTCAATATGCTCAATAGAGTTTGATAGAAATCTCAACTGGACACAACAAGGAGAAGGGATACAAATGTTTCTTGATTTAATTAACACTGCCTGACTGACCATAAACCATGCCTTGACAAAGATTTGTCTTTTTGCGGCAACCTCAAGTAAATTAAGATAATTGGTATTGGGATGTCTTTCTCATTGTATCTTCAAACGATTGACAGAAACAGGACAATGGTTTACATTTGTTTAGCGCTAAATGTACTTAGTGATTTGTGGTGCAAACGGGCTAAAATCTAATGTACAGACGACAGCACTTCAAGTTAATCGAAACTGTAAAATTTTCCCAATCAACCTTGAACCTTATATTTAAGCGATAAAGTTGAAACCTATTAAAGAAATTTGACAGATTGTAGTTGCTAGATTGCTGTAGCTTGATGTGCTGGCGCCTGTACCTAGAAAATATCGGACATTTTCCATGAAACTCTAAACATCACAAAGTTCGTTAGATTATTATAAGTGACGTCAGTAAATACTGAATCAATCAGCAGTTGAAGTATAAAGTTCATATTATTATTGACTGGAAGGTTCAGTTTTATCTCCAATAGTTTTATAAAGTTTATCGCACTGTCGTCTGTCGCACAAACCATTATTTGAAAGATAAAAGTTTGATTTCAAACAGCGAGAGCTTGAAGCGATGAAGCAGCTTGAAACTACTTGTGCCAATAATTTATGAGTATCGCCACAAGTAGGAAACTTATGAAATAGTTGCAATTGTCATTTTTTTTTTTTAATATGGTGACGCTTGGGCTTGGTCTATGATCAGCAGTTTAAGTCTTTCGGTTGAAATGATTATGGTGATGCTATTTTTTATCACAACGATTTTTATTACGCTGTCTAGAATAAGTTGATTCCTTAAGAGAAAATGCGGTCGGAGAGACTTTTGAAAAAGCCTAAGTAAAAAGTCATAATTCGACGTTTGGCTCTCGCCTATTTCCTCTTCCAATATGGGACCAATTTAAAAGATATTTCATAAACTGAATAAGCAGGATATATGCTGTGTCCTTGTTTTTTTTTTATTAATTAATAGTTGTCAAATTTGTACCTTCAGTAGGCCTCTGTTGACAGCGGTTTAAATCGGCATTTTTGAGGGTTCTAGTGCTTATAAAAATAATGTATCATCAAAAAGGAAAACATATTGACATACAAGTAGTTAATATCTATTATTCTGTAAAAAAATAATTGCTGTCATGGTCATTAACCAGAAAGAAAACAGGCGAGAGCGTTTCTATGGAGAAAATACCACCCGCATTTCCTCTTAAGCTTTCATTAGGTTGTAGATATGGATACCTTGAAACAGTGATTTTGGTCCGAAAGAATCAAGATATTATGTTAACTACGCTATGGAATGGGCAACTAGCTTCATCTTTGTGATGACCGACCCCTTGTCTG
Organism: Hydraecia micacea; assembly: GCA_914767645.1. Classification (NCBI taxonomy): domain Eukaryota; kingdom Metazoa; phylum Arthropoda; class Insecta; order Lepidoptera; family Noctuidae; genus Hydraecia; species Hydraecia micacea. The sequence goes on from OU611776.1 coordinate 16,283,861, forward strand.
TGATTGGTTAAATTGAAATAAATACTTTGAGCTTGACATCAATACCTAGTGGTGTTTTACAGAGCTGTAACTTAACGTCTAGGCAAACTAAAGCTAACAAAACATATCACTGCAATTTACATTTTCCAAAGCATATATAACACACCACAAAAAACACTACATAATGCCAAACGTTACAGCGAATTCGGCAGTAAAAAATATCTGCGGCCGTTGCCAACAATATGTCAAGGAAAATACTTTATTTATACTTTGCCGTAACCAAGCTTGTGGCCTGTTAAACTGTGTGCACACCAAAATCAAAATAGTTTTTCTGTTGTATATTATATCTACTAGTTTTATTTGTGTCCAAGAAGTGTATGAAAAGATCTTAGACAACTTTTGAGCTCCTTAAGTTCTGAGTTGAGCTGTACGATTACTGACAAATACGTGCACTGACTGTACAGGTCCACTCAATCTGTGTGGTTTACTCAAAAGACTATTTCAGACACCAATCCACATGGTCCTCACATAATCTGAGCAAGATTATGTCTGGACTGTAAAAGAGACTGTGACCTCTGAGTTTGTTTCGGTTTTTCTTCTCTACTTTTTAAAATAAGTATGATTGATGTATAAAAGTGTTTTTACAAACCTACTTACAGAAATAAAATCATTTATCAACTGAATATTTTAATTATATAAAGCTCTGGCCAAACTAAAGCGAATACTGCGAGGGATCCGGGACGAAATTCGCTCGCGCTGATTGTTTCAACTAAATAGAATAGAATAATTATTTATTTGCATAGAAAGTAGGTACAAAAAATGCAGATTTTTTTATAATTAGAGATCCTACTGACTTGGTGCTGTTCTAACTGGCGTGAATAGTATAGGAAACAATCGACGCGAACAGACGTGTCTTGCATCTCAGCTTCGCTTTAGTGTGACCTGAGCATCATCATCAGCATTTTTTTTTAAAAGAAACATAGTCTGTCTTAATGTCATGCTACTACTACGCTGTATAAGTTGTAATTCGGATCCTCATCAATAAAAACTGCTCGAGCACTAATTAGCTGTCAGTCTTGTCTCAGTCTGCACACAGCCTTAGGTTCAAAAGTATCTGAACAATACCTTTGTAACTTGATACGTTTTTTTGACGTTTGAATGGAAATGAATGACTGACGATTTGAAAAATGAACTGTTAGTTCGATAAAGACTCGGTGGATTTTAAAAGAAAATTTAAAAAAAGAATGGCCAGTAGTACATTTCTGAAGTCTGTTTTTGAAGCTTTCTGTGAAACTTATTCACCAAAAAACATTCAGTTTTCCGTTCGCTATATAATAATGTGATGTTTTTTGATTCTGTAAAAGACGTATAACCAATATAGGTAACGTAAATATATTAGCTTAGGTGTCATTGGAAAAAAAAATAAAGAAAAGTAGGTTTATTCATTACGAAAACACGTGCATACAAAAAAAAATAAGTTAACTCGAATGAAAAAAAAACAGATCCATAATCACGAGCACAGAGCAGAAATAGTCGGCAGCTGCACGTCGTGATGGTGACAAGAAAGTTTCCACTCTAAATGATGCTGTGCTATGGGGGACCCACAGCACCACCACCAACTCCAAACAAGTCACCTACTAAAGAAAAATCCTGCTAGAGTATGTTTACTCTAGCAGGAAAAGGTTGGATGGCTGGTTGGCCATCCAACCTTTGTAGTTGGTACAAAGAAATATATTATAATTATGAACATCTTGTTACGACAGCTCGCTTAAAACCACGAAAAGTTCATTCATTTGTTTTTTGGCTTACTTGAGGCAACACTTTGATTTAAAGTTTAGTAGCGACCCGACCCCGCTTTGCACGTTTTTGACGATATGAGAAAACATCCAGTATTCTTTATTATAATATGTAAAGTTAATAGGTACCTACTTATTAATATAGTTATAAACATAGTAATAATATACCTTCCGGAATAAATTCTCTAACTGCATCAATTCCGTTACGTAATTTAGAAAAACAACGCGATCACAGTCAGACACGAAAAGCTACTTTAATTTTGTATAGATATAGATTTTATAACTACAGAGACTTGGTTTATTGATACAAATCATGCCATACTCATGACCTAATACCAGCCTACGGAAATACATCAAAATCCGGATCGAAATTAATTAAACCAGATGCAAAATCCATCAAATTACAAATTAATTGCTCCAGATATGAAGCAATGCATGAACTAATGCCACAGATGGATGGATATAACGAACTTAAAACCCAACCTAACCTGGAAGCTAATAGGAAGGCCTATTAGAGGCGGAAGGGAACCGAGGTAACTGCGAGGCAGCATTCAGAACTCTTTGAAGCAATATTTTCGTTTTAAAATTGGGAAGAAGCCGTTTGCTTGGACCGTGGACCGTATCCATACTATATATTATACTATAATATTATAAATGCGAAAGTGTGTCTGTCTGTCTGTTACATCTTCACGCTTAAACCGCTGAACCGATTTAGATGAAATTTGGTGTAGAGACAGTTTGAGTCCCGGGAAAGGACATAGGATAGTTTTTATCCCGATATTCCCACGGGATCGAACCTTATGCGGGTGAAACCGCGGGGCGCTGCTAGTATAGTATAAGATGAGTGTAGTGAACTGATAATAAATTAAGGATTTGATAATTGCATTTATTTTGTTCCCGTTGAATCAAAAATCAAAGACATGTGGCATCTACCAACCCGCACTGGGCTCGCGTGGTAGATCCCCAGCAGCACAGCTGTCTTTTCTGTTAAAAACAAAAAAACTTGCTTCCATACAATAGTAGGTATGCATTTATGCAATATAGTTGATATTATGAGACACTAACTAACTGATAATAGTCCCATAAACATATAGAAAGAAGTCAGTTAAACTTTAGTAGGTACATTCTCTATCAAGCTCTCTCAGTATAGTTAATAAAGTAGTTCTAAGAACCGATAAAAGCGGTAACAGTCGTTTTATTACAAAAGCTAAGGGTGTCGTTAACACTCACAATGAGCACTATCGACATCAGTGCAGCTCTAACAAATAAAGTGAAAACGTTTGTGATAAAAGCTTCGTGTGTGAGGCGAGAAGTGGGAGGGGAAGGAGAGGAGAGGGATTGATAACAGATGAATGGGCAGCAGTGTTGGCTTGTGTATTGGCAAATACCTACATTTTATATCGGTAGAAATGACACGACAACTTCGGCTTACCTATTTATCTAACTACGGCAAAGCCAAAGAAGGATTATGATTTTAACAGGCTATGTATGTTCATCTATTCCCTCATATAACTCCTAAAACTATTCGTCGTATTTTCCAAACGAGGTATCGCTGGAAGCGTGATTTTGTTGTCATGCCGGTTGTACGAAAACTGATGTTATTTTGTTGTGATGTTTTGTTTATACCTTTTTAGTTGACGTTTTTCTCGTAGTTGGGTTTTAGTTTTTTTTAACTTTTGTTTTTTTTTAAACATGTGTGACATTTCAACCGTCTATGGATTTTTGAACATTCGTCGGTGTGTACTGGTTTGCTAAAATCAGACTATCAACGAAACTTGTCAGATCATGAATTGTTTTATCGCATTTTCCGTTGAATACATTCACTGTCCACTTTCACTTGAAATGAAAATGAATGATGAACACTCCTACAAAAATCTTTTGGCGCTCGAATAACGTTGAAAGGTAAAACAATTGCACAAATGTTAACCCAATATTGTTAAACATTTGTGCAATTGTTTTGTGAAATATATTAAAAACAAAACCGGTCAAGTGCGAGTCGGACTCGCGCACCGAGAGTGTTCCGTACAAATTTGTAGTTATGTGACTACAAATTTACGGTTTTCGGATTTTTTCCTTTACTTTTGCTACATGACATTGCTTCTTGCCAAATTTCATGATTCCAGGTCAACAGAATGTACCCTCTAGGTTTTGATTCCGTTGCGAGTGCCAAAATATGCGGCATAAACGGCATATAAACGCCCGTATCTTTTGATTAGAAGTTGATTTTTTCACTGCTTCAAGGGATTGCAGCCCTGAGTATTTGATATTATTTCAACTTGATAACTCCACGCATTCCTGAGAAAAAGGGTCTTGACAGACGGACAACGAAGTGATCTTATAAGGGTTCCGTTTTTATTTTGAGGTAGGTACGGAACTGTAACAAGATGGCGACGTTAGTTCCGATTTAGACCACGCGCAAAAAGAACCTTGTAGCGCTACACAGTTTAAATGTTTTTGTTAATTTTCGGCTAGCCCGTCCATAATAAAAAAGTAAGTTGGAGCATTTTTTCTACAAAAAATATTGAAAAAGTTTTTTGCGATTTCTGACTTTTCTAGTACTCAAACCGCAGTTAGGCCGTTAGACTGTTTTGATCCCAATGAAAACAAGATCGATTGAAAACTGCCCATTTTCATGCTGACTGTATTTTTTTTTATCTGTGAATTTAGATCGAAATTACTTAAAAAATTAAGGACAGTCTCCTAAACCGTAATAGATTATCCTTATTATAGGTATTGTTATTGTTATCATTTTACTGTTAAAACTTGATAAAATAGTAATGTTTTGCATAACCTAAAACATGTCTGTGACATGTGTGTGTGTGTCTGTCTGTCATGTGTGATGGATGTTCTCAAATAAAATTTAATTTTATTAATAGATATTTGACATTGACATTGCAACATCCATCGGTTTCTTACTTACTAAACTTCAACTATATCCGACGATCCTCCGATCTCTTTTGTTGACTGTACTTAAATGTTTTCAGTATTCCACAGTGTAGGTAGAAAAGGGTAGGGGTCGATTCAATCCGTAGTAAATCAAACCGTTTAACTCTTAATAATTTGTACTGAATGTTGTAAAACGCTGCGTTAGGTGTTAGTGACCTTCCACACGAACAAAATCGGAGTCATTATTATTGTATAAAAATTGAATTGAGATGAGATAGAGCTGTTCTCTTGTTCTTTTAAGTGACGATGTGGTCGACGATGAAGTACGCTTGCCTAGGTAATACAATTCGTGTCTGTCTGGAAGCAACAGAATTTTGCAGTGTCTGACCCCTTGTACTAACCAAAGTGATCGGCCGCACGAATTCGCGATCGCCGCGTCCATAATATGTCACTCATTTGTTTGAGAAACCAGAAGGCGCCCTCTGCAGCGCGACGACGAGGGTCACGTGTTTGCGCAACGAGCGCTTTGGTTACGACACGGGCTAGGCGAATCCTTTTGACTGTAAAAATAACACAAAGTGATAAAGTACTAAAATTATATATGTGTGTACATAAATGATTAAATAAATAAAAATAAAAGTTGTGGCTAAACATTGTATTAGCATCATGTAAACCTTTTCCTAATCGTTTTAGAAGTTAACAACGACTATTAATATTATCATCAAAATCAATCATTATTTAATCTGCCAAATTCCATAAGAAAAATATACAAAATACTGCCATTACCTAAATGAAATTCACGCAGCATTAACAGAAGACGCGCATTATTTTAAGAGCCAAAAGATAAAAAGTTCAAACCCATCCTGTAATACGGCTCCGGAATCATCCGAAAACGTTTTCCAGAGATTATAGATCACAGATATAGAAAATGAAGGACCTTTTGTGACGACCATTATTTTCTCCAGCCAGTATATTTTATTATTCCTTTTTTAAACGTATTCTATAGACATCTGAAATATATTGTGGTTATTCCTGGAAATGAGTTCTTTATGTGTCGTTGAGTTTTTTTTTTTCCTACTAAAGAACAAAATATAACTACGATATGGGATTCAGTACCAGGATTGATTATTGTCGCATTTTATATTAATCTTCTTATATAAAAGAAGAAACTGACTGACTGAAATATCAACGCACAGCGCAAACCGCTGGGTCTAGAGATTCCAAATTTGGCACGTAGGTTCCTTATGAGAAAGGGTTTTTCGAAATTCCACCCCTAAGAGGGTAAATGGGGGGAGGGTGAAATTTCACGCGGACGAAGTCGCGGGCAGAAGCTAAGTAGTATAGAATAACCATTTCTATCAATTAATATACTTATTTTTCTCCTGGACGTGCGCTGTCAGCTCTTGAAAAACTAATAGGTATTTTAAATGCGATAGTTCCTAAAAAAAATATTTTTATTTTTGTCAACGGGCTATCAAATGCAAAAAGATTTTTTCAAACTCGACTGGTAGTTCCTGAGATTAGGGCGTGAAAAAAACAAACTCTTCAGCTTTATTATCAGTATAGACCTACTAAGCTTACACGTATTTTAAAGGTACGCACCTGAAGCGGTCCAATGAACATTCCTGCATTAACTTTGCTGGCCCCGCTTTTGACGGCCGCCATCTTTGAAAGTACGCTTTACATCGAAAGTTTTCCGAGTATTGATGCACTTTGCGTTAGTACTGCTTCAGTAACTCACTGAGCTCGAAGTAAAGTACAGAATAAGGAATTCAAATGCAAGATCGAGCTACGTGTTTTTTCAACCATGGAAATTTTTAAATAGGAAGGTTGTTTATTTCATTATCTTCAGTCGCCATTAAACACAAAAAAAAGCAATTTTTTTTTAATGATTTATTCGTGAGATATTTTGGAAAACAATTAACCATTCAAGTGTCAAGTGTACACTATTTGTACATAAGAGAAAGTGCTCGAAACGTCAACCAAGTGTACGCAACAGTGTCATTGCTCTATTGTCATTATCATTGTTAAAATAGTAAGTAAGTAAGAAGAAAGAACATTAAAATGCGATTGTACGAGTACCTTGTATATACAGGAGCCGATGTAAAGGTTTTTGATGTAAAGGCTATGTGGCGCTAGTCTTATACTATGCAATGCTACGAACACTTTTATCCAATAATGTTTTATATTTTATATTTGATGGACGGCGCCGCCGAGGTCGGCCCAGAAAGCGGTGGCGAGATGACCTGGACGCGTACCGCGAGGGCTGGTTTGAGGTGGCGTGGGAAAGGAGTTCCTGGAAGGACTTGGGCGAGGCCTTTGCCCAGCAGTGGGACAGTATAGGCTAAACAAAAAAAAAAAAAATTATTGTTATTACGAGCTCCTGGCCGCGATTTCTTCCGTGTGAAATGTCTTGCTACAACACACCCTGTCATATCGCATCGCCTGCCCGCACTATCAATTCGTTTTCACTAAGCCCTCTTTCTTACTTTTTTATCTTCTTGCTCGGCACCTAGGAGTCCTAGCGTTATGTTAAATAGCCTACAGCCAAATCCGCCAGCGGGGAAATTGCGTAACACATTATCAATCGGAATCGGTTTCATTTTGACAGTTCAACAACATTCATTGTTTTATTTACGTGATGAGCAGATTTTTTTTTCGAACTTATGAAGCAATGGATTAGCAATTTGCTTCAAAATGATTCAGATTCCGATTAATAGTGTGTTAAGCAATTAGTTTCAGAGATTGGCGTGTTCAAACAAAAACCTCTTCAGCTCTCGTAGTATACATAGATATAGATAAAACTTGGTGATATATCTACGAGTACCATGCATTACATTCACATTAAACCAACCATTGATAATATAATATTCCTCAAAAATATTTAGCCCTACGATCCATCATGGCGTTCCCGACGCGATATGAGCGTTAACACGTATGTAAAGGCTTTACAGCTACGTTGGGGCATTCAGTGACAGATTTATAACTCCCAAAACCGGGACACATAGATATTAACACATACTTGGAGCAAGAACGCCCATAACAAAATACTTGGGGCAACTGTCAGTTTCGATTCACCCCCCTTCGTGCACGATAAAACTGTTGGCAAGAATATTTACGATAAAGTGTATTTTCATGGAGTTTTGAGTTAGTTTCTCTTGTAAAGTTTTTTTTTTTTGGGTTTTACTGCGATTTGGGTTTAATGGTAAGTAATAGTAATTATTTTCCGTGGCTAAATAATAACAGCCACACAGGTCGATCGCTCAGGTTAAGCTACGCTTGCCGCGGTCGGTCTGTGGATGGGTGACCATCTTTACATACCGAGACCCCTCCGTGCCTCGGAAAGCACGTTAACCCGTTGGTCCCGGATGTCATTCGTAGATCTTTGGGGGCTTCTGACTACCGGTAACGACTGTGTTACGGGTAGTCAGAAGCCCGCAAGTCTGATAACCAGTCATACCAAGGGGTATCGTATTACCCAGTAACTGGGCTGTGGAGGTCAGATAGGCAGTCGCTCCATGTAAACTACTGGTATTCAGCTGCATCCGGTTAGACTGAAAGCTGACCCCAACATAGTTGGGAAAAGGCTAGGCAGACGATGATGATGAGTAGGTAATTTATTTCTAAAACATCAGTACACGTTACATCAATGAGGTCTCGTGCCCTGAACTAGGACATCCTGTATGACAGGAGTTATGGTTGATTGATTTATGTGGATGCGTGAAGCGCAGAACCGGTCGAAGTGGCGGTGCTTGGGAGAGGCTTATGTCCAGCAGTGGACGTCTTTTGGCTGAAATAATAATTATGATGATGACTAATTTAGTACAGAAGAAGCCACTTGGATAAAAATGTGACATAATGAACGTGGGATAGCAGAATAGACAAAAGAAATCAGATAGCGACTGACTTAAAATATAATTAATATGATGTTTGCATAATGCATAATCAGCCTATAATGTTCCCATTGCTGGGAAACAAGCTTCCTATCGGTGACAGGGAGTGGGCCGTAATCCACCACGCGGACCCATCGCGGGTTGGTAGATGTCACATGTCTTCGAATTTTTGGTACTGGGACATGCCGGTTTCCTCACGATGTTTTCTTTCACCGTTTTGAGAGCAGTGGTGATGAAATAATGTACACAAAGTAAAGCGCCTGTCTGGGTTCGAACCTACGACCTATAACTCGTAAGTCGCGGCCACTTCTACTGGGCCACCACTGCTCATTATGATGTCTAATTTAAGCTAAATTACAAAGTAAGAAGGCTTACAAAAAAAAATCATATGAGCATTCAAAACGCTAAAAATAGCAGCTCTTTCGGTAATTAACTAACGAATCCTATATTAATGTTAGCAAATCACAGTAGTAACCAAAACAATAAATAATAATATCGAGATGTAGTCATGGTGGACAAGGGCCTCACCCCGCTCTCCTTGGCTAAAGAGAACTGGCGCAAACCAGTAGTGCTTGACACTAATGATCGCATGGAGGTATGGCAGAGTAAGGAGCTTCACGGACGCTTTTTCCGGGCCCTTCATGGACCCGATGTAGATTTACTAGCGTCCGTAGCCTGGCTGCGTTTCGGTGACCTCTTTGGAGAAACCGAAGGTTTTGTTTGTGCAATTATGGACGAAGTTATGATGACGAACAATTACCGGAGATTTATTGTGAAAGACGGCACGGTTGACATCTGTCGGGCATGCCACCGGCCGGGGGAATCAATCAGACATATCATCTCCGGGTGTTCTCGTCTAGCTAATGGAGAGTACTTGCATAGACACAACCTTGTAGCCAGGATAATTCATCAGCAACTTGCTTTGAAATACAGCCTTGTGGAATCGGAGGTGCCGTACTACAGGTATGTGCCCGACCCAGTTCTCGAAAATGGTAATATCACGTTGTACTGGGATCGATGCATCATTACTGACAGGACTATTATTGCCAATAAGCCTGATATAGTGATGGTGGATCGATCAGAGCGGCGTGCAATGATTGTTGACATAACCGTCCCACATGACGAGAACCTCGTGAAAGCCGAAAAAGATAAACAAATCAAGTATCTTGACTTGGCTCGCGAGGTTGTCGACATGTGGGATGTGGACTCAGCGATCATTGTGCCGATAGTCGTGACTGCCAATGGGTTAATAGCCAAGAGTCTCGACCAACACCTAAGGAGGCTCTCGTTGGGCAGCTGGATCAAGGGCTTGATTCAGAAAGCGGTACTTCTGGACACGGCCCGCATTGTCCGGAGGTTCCTCTCTCTGGAGCCCTGACCGCCGGTAGCTTGGACCCTGTTCCCGATACCGGTGGGCTACTATTTTTTATATTTTTAAATGTTTTTCTATATTTTATATGCTAATATTTAAAAATATAATTTATATGTAAATAATGAAATAAAGGAATAATAATAAATAATATGTAATAACGTTGAATTTTCCTATCGTAACATTTACTTTGACAAATGCCTTCCCACGCATATTCTGCTAATAGCTACATATTTTATGTTCTTTATGCGTATTAGGACTGATTTCTCCAACGGCAGATAATTTTATCCGAGGAATAATTTTGTATTTTTGACAGTTCTTCCATATACATAATCTGTCAGACGTCAATTTTATTCCACGAATAAGAATTATCTGTCGATTGAAAAATCAGCCCTAAGTGGTGGTACAGTCAACAGCACATCAGTGATAACAATTTGACATTGATAGCGCCTTTATGTCGTGGTGGTAAGGAGGATTTTTGTAGTGCAAGTTTTACCACTGAACTGCGGTTTGACTGTACATGAAGACGACAAAGTTACCAAGGTGGGGCATAGGCATCTCCTCATGACTAACATAGTTTTAAGATGATGTAATACTAACAAAAGATGGGCTTTTAAATAGTCTGAATTAAACGAATTTTCTCCGGCTAGGTGGAGCGACGATCGACGAGGATGGCTGGTAGCAGCTGGATGAGAGTTGCCGAAAATCGAGTTTAATAGCGTGCAATAGGAGAGACCTATGTCCAGCAGTGAACTGCTATAGGCTGATGATGATGATGAAACGAATTTTGTTTTATATGTAGGTCATCTAATTTCTGCTGGAAATGTAGGTTATAGAATGTTATGCAAAGGACGAAAAATGAAACAATACAAATGATCGTACTTACACGACAGAGATATATATTATTTAGGTCAGGTAGGCAGTCTCTTCATGTAGAGTACTGATAATGATCTGCACCCGGTTAGACTAGAAGCCAACCCCAACATAGCAGGAAAAAGGCTAGAAAAAAAAAGATCTAAAAGAAGAAGATTTAAAAGATCGCATTGTAAAGTTTCTATATTTATGTCTGTAATTTATATGGTGTACATAATAAAGAGTATTCTATTCTATTCTATTCTATGATGATAGATAGATGACAGATAGATTTAACAGTGGAGTAATTGCGTTGCACACTAACAGTAACATTTTGAGAGATCTACAACATTCATTACGTTATTTACGTTGTTGAGCAGACAAATTTTTCGAACATATTATTATGAAGCAAAGGATATTGCTAATATCTTTCAAAATGATTCAGATTGAGATTTAAAGTGTGTTATGCAGTGAGCAATGGTGGCCCAGTGGTAACGGCCGCGACTTACGAGTTGCAGGTCGTAGGTTCGAACCCAGACAGGCGCTTTACTTTGTGTAAGTTATTTCATCACTACTGCTCTCAAAACGGTGAAGAAAAACATCGTGAGGAAACCGGCATGTCCTAAAACCAAACATTCGAAGAAATTTGACATCTACCAACCCGCACCTGGGCCCGCGTGGTGGATTACGGCCCACTCCCTCTCACAGAGAGGAGGCCTGTGTCCCAGCAGTGGGAACATTTTAGGCTGATTATGTTATGCAATTAGGGCACAGGTCTCACCTTTCTTTGCCAAAACTTATTGCAAACATACCAGTTCCTTGATTCCCTTAAAATAATTTCGTCAAGATAGCGTTAGACTCAGTTAAGATTTTTTTCTTTAATTTCTAAGAGTGTTCCGTCTTCCGCTCCCAGCTCGTTTCCGCTTTAGGTGGCAGTCGATTTGAGTGGTAGCTCCACGCCTTTGGCCTTGAGGCTCGAATTGTCTTCGAAAGCACAAAATATTTCGTGAAATTTTCTCTTCTTCTTCATTTCAAAAGTAATTACATCACTTTCGCTCGCTTAGTAGGTTTTCGAGGATTTTTGATTTTCGAGGTAGCGCCTTAATTAGTCAAAACTAAAATGATAAAAGTAAAAATTTACAGCGAAAACGAGGTCTGTTTTGCGTGTCGAGATCCGAGTTCGTGATGGCTGGATTATCTGATCGACCCAAACGAGTGTCAGGCTCAGCGCAAAATCCTCAGTTGTACGACAGCATCAGCCAAGTATCAAACATTTTGTTGCCCTTTGCGGATCACTCAGATGTCAATCAATTTTGGCTTTGTACGTTGTAGTGGGAGTTTTTACAAACCGGGCTTTTAGTAAACGAATATTTGCAAACTATGTATCCAGGGATATTTTCAATTGGCTATCTAAACCCCGTTCAGCCCCGCTACTTGGTTTTCTGACTAACCAAAATGAGCTATTCTCATAAACATAGTTAGAGGCTTGATTAGATCCAAGATAATTATTCGTGCCGATACGGTGAGAGAAGTTTAGGAAAAATAAACAAAGTTAATCACATACCCGTTTTCACTAACACTAAGCGACACCTAAATATAATGCCTAAATAAAAGCGCATTAAGGGGTTTTCAACGCTCGGCTGAGCGCCTAAAGTCAGTAATCCAACAAAGCAATAATGATTTAGGCCTAGTGTTAGTGAAAATGGGCAATGATGTTTCAAAAACATTATCATGAAGCTGTACTTAGTTTTACTACAAGGACCAATATAGTTACCTTATCTTTACGATAAAACTGCTATGAAAATACTAGTTCAAAGCAAATTATTCCTGCAAATTGGTCCTTTGAATCGAGAACAAGTTGACGCACAACTATTCTTATCCAATGAACCGTGTGCGTCTTTCAGGTTTTTTGTTGTGTCTGGGCTCGCTACAGTTGCGTTTACTTGACGACACAAATTGCGAGACAAGTGTCGGACACTAATTGCTGTGCTGTTGATGCTTGAGTGAGTTTTGCGAGTGAATTGATATTAAGTAACTATGCTGAGGTAAATGGTTCATGAATTACTATGATGTCGTAATATATGGTCAATTACACATCAGAGGTAATACTTGCATTACGAAAATAACCCTTTTTGGTACGATATAAAGGTGCCGTCAACGTCAAATTGGTACCACTGATGCATGTGTGGTCTGTACAATCACTAACATTTGGACACAATAAAAGATCTCCGTAGTATAGTTTTATCGGTTGATATTCGTCGTAGTCGTTTTGATAAATTACTGAAGATACCTACTGTAAGTGTTACCAAATACATAATACAGGGAGACAGCGACATCGACACGCGAACTGAAACCATGAATTCAGCACATATATGATTTTAGAACCTAACCCTAGCGTAGAAATGTTTCGGCTGTTATCAAAAAAAAACAAAACAATAGGGGCACTCCGGGAGTGCCGACAGAAGTGAAAACTTGAACAATTACGTGTGTATTTTTTGAATTGTCATAGAAACAAAACACAAACAGAATACTTTGCCATCACTCACAGACATATCGGATATACACACATCAAAAGTGTCTAGGGATCAACATATATTTTTGCAATAACTTTTCTCCTGATTGATATTAATTAAAATTTTCTTTAAGGATTCATCAAATAAAGTGTTTTCGTTTGTCACAGTAACGATAAACCAAGTCACCTTTGCATTAATAAAGAAATTTGCCATTTTCCTAATAAAGGGATTTTTGAAATTTGAACCACTAACACAAAAGTTCGAAAAAAAGACTGAAATAACAGTTTTCTTTAAAATTTTATTGGGTAACTTAAACAATTAATAATCCGTGTTTCTACCGCGAACACTAACAACACAAGAACATCGGTTTGGCATACTCAAAATGAGTTCATCCAAATCACGCTGTGGAATGGCAGCCCATGTTCGTTGCAACAACAAAAAAAGGTCTTCTTGCGACTGGATACCCTCCATATTCGGCAGAGCTCTTCTCTGTAGCATATCCCATGCATGCTCAATCGGGTTCAAGTCTGGCGACTGAGCAGGCCAGGGCAGGACATTGATGTTAGCTGCGGCGAGAGTCTGTCTTACAACTCTTGCGGTGTGCGGTCGTGCATTATCATGCATTAACTGAAATAAGGGACCGATTTGCACTTGTAGAGGAACGATGACGTCTGATACAATCGTCTCAGCATAAATTTGAGCGTTGAGGTTGCCTCTGATCCAAATCAACTCAGTTCTTCCGCCGATCCAAATACCCGCCCATACCATGATGGTTCCACCACTATAAGGATGGACTTCCTGGCAGGATTTTAATCGCTGTTGGCGTCCAGGGGTTCTCCAGTGTCGTATACGTCTTGTATCCGGTCTCATACCAAAACGAGACTCATCAGAAAAGCACACGAAACGCCATTGTTCTTCTGCCCAATTTCTGTGTTCAAGAGCCCATTGATATCGAATCCTACGATTGTGCATTGCTATAGGTGGTACCCGTAGCGGTCTTCGGGAATGAAGGTTCACTTCATGCAAGCGGTTTCTGACTGTTTGGTCGCTAATTAAGTTCCCTGAAGAGTGATGAAGCCTCACGGCTAACATCATGGCGGTTATTGTTGGAGCTCTTCGAGTTAAGATTTGAATGTATCGGTCTTGTCTCCGTGTGGTGCAGCGATACCGTCCTCCATGGCGCTCAGCCACGGTACCAGTGCTTCGGTAACGTGTCCAAAGTCGACTGATAACACTCTGACTTGTATTCAGAGCTAAAGCCACAGTACGTTGCCGGGAACCAGCTTCTATCATTCCCACGGCTCTGAGCATTTCTTCCCTGCTTAAATGACGTCGCCGCTCCATAATAACGTTGGTTTTAATCAGTAGTAGGGAAACAGTAGCACTAATAATGTCTTCAATGCGTTGTATGTTTTTATAGGGAAAATATTGACAGCTGATTTTCATCTTTTACTCGAATTTGATTCACAGTTCCTGATTCAAATTATGAAATGCACCAAAAAGGATCCATATAAATTCATAAAATCATAAATTTATTACAAAGCCACATCTCAATCTCAAGAAATCCGCATAAAAATGCTTGATCCCTAGACACTTTTGATGTGTGTACATTAAAACCGAGTACGTCCCGAGGAAAGCCGAACACATCCGATGCGGTGTCGCTTACGGTAACAGTGGCGCGAATTCAATGGTTTTTCCACATCTCAAAAAATGCCTAACGCGCCTAAAGAAGTTGTCAGTTCAAAAATCGCCGTTGCATAGAAAAGCGCAATACCTACACGGTCAAAAAGTATGGAAGAGCAATTTTCTTTTTAATAACCGACGAAAAATTTAAGTTCAGAATCATTTACTGCAACCATGGTAACAGGTTGCACGTCGATATCCCTGCCAACCTTTATGTGATACTTACAATTTTGCAGAGACTTTGTTTTTGAGCTACACGGTAATAGCTCGTGCGCCAATGGAAATAAGAGTCAAAAGACTAGGTTTACAGTAGAGATTTCCAAGGACTAAGCTATGTAGAGTGAAATTGGAAGTATTTATTAATACGGGTCTAAGTTTTCGTTTAAGAGTCTACCCATAATATCATCATCTGCCTAGCCTTTTCCCAACTATGTTGGGGTCAGCTTCCAGTCTAACCCGATGCAGCTGAATACCAGTATTTTACATGGAGCGACTGCCTATCTGACCTCCACAATCCAGCTACCTACTGGGTAATACGATACCCCTTGGTAAGACTGGTTGTCAGATTTTCGGGCTTCTGACGACCCGTAACGATTGTCAAAGATCCGCGAATGACAGCCGGGACCAACGGTTTAACGTGCTTTCCGAGGCACGGAGGAGTCTTGGTATGTAAATATGGTCACCCATCCACGGACCAACCGCGGCAATCGTAGCTTAACCTGATCGATCGACCCGTGCGGCTATTATTACTTAGCCAAAAGCCCTACCCATACTAACATTAATAAATGCGAAAGTAACTGTCTGTCTGTACTTTACCTTTTCACACATTAACGACTGAACGGATTTCAACTATGGGCGCACCGGCACCATGAACATGACCTGGGTGAAGACATAAGATTCTTGTTATCCCGTTAGTACGTTCCCGTAGAATAATTTCCGACCACCATGCGGGCGTAGCCGAGGTCAAAAAGTATTATCTATACTTCATTATATGTATTATAAGAAGTTCAATTTGTGAGTTGGTATGTAGGAGATAATCTCCGGAACTGCTGATTCGATTCCGAAAATTCTTTCACTAATGGGAAGCTACAGTATTGCCGAGTGTCTCAGGAAGGCCGAAGCAAAGAAGCCCTTGTCAGGTGGAGATTCACAGATGACTCCGCCCTGGACCCCAATTACGTAACACACTATTACTCTCAATTTGAATAATTTTGAAGCATATTTCTAATCCATTGCTCCATATGTTCGAAAAATGTGTCTGCTCAACAACGCAAATAACGCAATGAATGTTGTTGAACTGTCAAAATGAACCCATTGCTACTGATAGTGTGTTACGCAATTACCCTGCAGGTGTGTAAATTTGATGCTGTGGTGTCCCACAAACAATGAAACACTTAACATCGTGTCCAGCGTGACCTGTTGTCTGTACACTACAAGAGCTGATGGAGGCTTCTGAAGGTGCCAACCTCGTCACCAAATTCTCGGCTGACCCTATAATGAATGCCATAGACATGCTAAGAAGATATTCAAGAAAACACGCGGACAAAGTCGCGGGCATAAGCTATTATTGTATTATTAAATTCAATCTATCTTATCCCTTGGAATATTTAATTTTGATCTAATATTTACATAATATAAAAGCTAACAGACTTATAATAATATTAATAATAAATGTACCTACAGACAACATCAAGCTACCCGAAACTGTCAAATTTTCCCATTCAACTTTGAACCTTATACTTTAGCGATAAAGTTGAAAATCTATTAAAGACATTTGACAGATTGTAGTAGCTTGATGTGCTGGCGTCTGTACATGTATATAAAAAGAGGGAAAAGAATCGCAGGGCATCAAAAATTCTTCCGCATCACTGTCAACTGGAAAAGTGCCCATATTCTCGCAGATATGTGAAAGTTTCAAAATCAAAATGTTTTATTTCACATACACCTACATGGAAATTCATGAAACGTCAGAAGCTAAGTGCACGGTTCCAATTGGTCGTTTCTTATGGAGAAGAGCCGGCGAGAAACTCCACGTTTACACTTTTAAAAATAATTGGCTTTTAAAATGTTTTCAAATAGGAGAAACGCGTAGGCCTGTCAGTAAACTACAAAAGTTTAAAACCCTCTTCCCCTTTGTGACACAGACGAGAAGTGACTACAATTTTACGACCTATTGAGATTTCTCACTCCTAGGTCTCTCGAGAGGTGTTTAATACTAAAACGTAATACATTATACAGAAAATGAATTATCTCGCAGCAATAAAAGTCAGGTTCTCTTAGAAAGTGTTTGTGGAATTAATTCTGCTACAAATTGTTACAGAATTTAACTCACACGTAGCTACGGAGCAATAAAACTAGGACAAGGGATGTTCTTAACTAAACAGCTTAAACATTTTCATTCATCGTGAGATTTTATCATTACGTACATTTTTATTTTTTTTATTGCTGGATGGGCCTGCTCTTGACCTCGATCACGCCTGATGGAAAGCATGAATGAGGTCTATTATGGAACGAGCGTGCCCAGAAGATTCACTCTTCTTTGAAGGCAGATTGGTGAAATGTGGAAGGGAACGCAGACGCTGGCAGAGTCGCACACTTTGACTGTGAGCATAATAAATATGGAGGAGAAGCGCTGAGAACGACTATTCGGATATCAACCAGGTGTTGAGGGTACCCTGCAGTTCATCTAGTAGTCCGGTAGTAAAAAAGCGATGGTGGGATCAGGTCGTGGAGCTCCTGCGCACACTCCGAAGGCGCAACATGACTTTCATACTTCTCTATTAGTCATCATCGAGGGTTGTCATCCCCTTTCTATATATATCATCTATCACATAGTCCATCTATCGGCATCGTCTCGTTGGTCTCCCCCTACTCATATAGCCAGCCACATTCGTGCTCAAAAATGTTCCTTACGACATTTCCTCATTCATCCGCATCACGTGATCATACCATGACAACCGATTTCCACACAACTTTTCAGTCACCGGTGCTTTCAGACTTTCTCTTAAATATGTACTCTTTTTTTATTATATTACGTACGCTCTTATTCAGTTTTGGAACGAAGTTCTTTAACGCGGCTTGCGGTAGATGTGAAAAAGGCAATTCTGTATGATAATTATTATTCCCTTCGTGATCTTACCACGTGTAAACCCCGTCAGTATCGTGCATTTTAGAAACCCCTGTAACGGCACGGAATCGAAATGTCAACCGTATGGACAACATATATTTTGACAGTTCAAACCACGCTAACTTCGCGTTCATTTCGCGCGGTTTCGTTCATTGTGGCATTGAAAATACGTTAACAGCAGATAAGGAATTGACGTGGTTTCGAAGCAAAGAATCATTATGTGGTCATGATCAATTAGGGCCCTGGTAGAAATTGTCACGCTACGAAAATCCATTATGCCCCCCTGCTTGCGACTTTCTCTCTCCCTTAAGGGAGAGATAGTTTTCGTGGTTTTCGAGGGTGCTAAACCCGGTAGCGAGATTAAAATAAAAATCCAAGATGGCGACGTCGTCTTAAAATTTATACTAGAGAGAAAAACGCGTAATAAATTCAAACTTTCTCTCTTTCTCTCTCTCTCTGTCTCTTTCCATTTAATAGGAGTGTGTGTGCGTGCGAATATCGTATAAGGACCTTCGGCCCCTGACGGAGGTCCCCCGCCCACACACGTTTTTTCAATTAAAATGTCGCAAGGATATCAAGCTAAAGCTTTGAGATAATTTAGCCCAGAGGAGCAAATCGTCGTGAGTGGAATCTAAAAATAGTCTGGGTAGATAGGTAACTATTTTTACATACTACCCACGAGAGAAATGATAGGAGGGAGATACACACAGTATAAGACAAAAATAGGCAGGTGCCTATTATTGTCTCATACTGGGCGAGGGCCTTTACTCGTAGAAAAGAGGTTTGCGTGTTGACAATACATAAATAGGTCAATAAAAATGCATTGGTATAAACTCTTATTTTTAACCGACTTCTAAAAAAGGAGGAGGTTCTCAATTCGAATGTTTGTATTTTTTTTTTTTTTTTTTGGGTTTGTTCGCGCATAACTCCGTCGCTTGCCAACCGATTTGAAAAATTATTTTTTTGTTGGAAAGGGTATACTTCCCAAATGGTCCCATAGTCAACAAGTTAGGATCTGATGATGGGATCTTAGAGAAATCGAGGGCAACCCTCAAATTTTATAGGCTCACTTATTGTTTTTCGCATATTTTTTGAAGTATCTTGTGTATTTGCGTATGGTTGTCACCATCTCAGGTAGCTGGGCTGATGATGGAAGGTACAACTCCTTAACAGTAAGAAGTTACTCGAACAGGCAAGGACTGTTTTAGTAAATTGTTTTGATGTTTGATAGGTCATTTGCCACATTTGGTCTCATGATCATCAAGTCATGACCTGATGCAGCAGTCAGGATAGTCTGCAGATTACCTAACTCCTCGACAACAAACAGCAGATATATCGTGTTTAGGCTCATTGAAAAGGGCTCGATGTGTGGATAAACGTACTGTTAATGAGGAACACCGACCGAAGTACATAGAGACCTGATGCTGAAGCCAGGAGCATCAGAAAAAGTACAAACCTTGAAATTACAGCACCGTAGTCGTGTTTGGGTTCATTTTAAACAGGACTAAATTTTAAGTTCAATGCAATGTTGACATAAGTTTGGCCTGATGCTGCAGCCAGGATTATCAGCATCTAGTCTAATTAATGAATAAGGTATGCTTCAGAGGTGGTCCCATATAAATTTTATGAACTTTGGTTGGATAGTTTTGGAATTAACTTCAACAATACGTTTGTTTGCCACTTAGTTTATATTGATGATGTTTATCTTCCTGTCACTAATATTCACATAGCAAGTAGTGTTATATGAATTTGTATTATGGGGTAGGTACAACTAAAAAGCGAAAAATAAAAACTTTTTTACAAAAAAAAACAACCGACTTCCAAAAAAAAACACTACAAAGTGAAAAATAACTTTAATTTCGGAAGTCGGTGTCAAAAAAACAAAAATGTGGAACCAACGACACCGACTTCCGAAATTAAAGTTATTTTTCACTTTGTAGTGTTTTTTTTTGGAAGTCGGTTGTTTTTTTTTTGTAAAAAAGTTTTATCCTTTTGCTTAGGAAACGGATCCGTAAACCACCGCCAATTTCTGATGTAAAAAAATTATTCATTACAGACTACTTCTCTGTCTGGTGCAAACCAAGATACAGATTTAGAAACGAGATGTGTTTTGGGACACCCGGTTGGAACGAAGTTCTTTTCGGTGCGAAAATGAACTTAAAAAATCGAAGTGTAGTCGCTCCTGATTAGTAAAAAGAATCTTGAAGCGGGTATAATGAATTTCTGTTTCTTCTTTTTCATAGAAGGACCAATAGCGCACCCTAGACGCATCTAAGCAAGGTATCTTAGTGTCTAGGTTAACTATCAACATAACAGATCTTCTCAGGAGTTTCTCCCAGTTCAAGGATCTACAAACAAAGAATTCAACTGGACCTTAATTGATTTTACTAAGCTCAACTGCAATTAGTTCCTCGCTTGCACCATAATCACAAATCACTGAATGCGTTTACCGCTAGACATACTACCAGCGTGCTATAAGTTGAGACCTAAACGCGTTGTGTCACTGTCGCGTGCCTCTACAGTGCACAAAAAGGAACACAACTAGACTCCACCCGCGACATCGTCCGCGTCTTTCAGGGTTCCGTATCCAAAGTGTGCCAACGGGACCCTATTACTAAGCCTTCACTGTCCGTCTGTCTGTCAGTGGGCTGTATCTCATGAACCGTAATAGGTAGACAGTTTCACATCTATATAATAAAATTCAAAGTCCTGACTGACTGATATATGAACGCACAGCCCAAACCGCTGCTCCAAAATAAATGAAATTTGGAGGGTGTATTCTTTGTGAAGAGTAGGTATCCACAAAGAAATGGTTTTTCGAAATTCCACCCCTAAGAGGTGAATGGGGGGAGGTTAACCTTTCACGCGGACGAAGTCGCAGGCAGAA
Organism: Hydraecia micacea; assembly: GCA_914767645.1. Taxonomy (NCBI): domain Eukaryota; kingdom Metazoa; phylum Arthropoda; class Insecta; order Lepidoptera; family Noctuidae; genus Hydraecia; species Hydraecia micacea. The sequence goes on from OU611776.1 coordinate 16,304,846, forward strand.
GCTAGTAGTGTATATTTCTATTGCGGCTATAACAACAATTAATAAAAATAAAATAAAGTTTTAAAGGGGGTCTCCACTCTCTATAGAAGTAACGTGTTTTTTTCGGCGTTTTTTGCCTTGCATATACGGAATCCTTTATGTGCGAATACGACTTGCGCAGCATTATATCTAAATTTTTGTATTTAATCCGCGCTCAGGTCTCAACTTATCGAGCACAGGTATTATTTAGTGATTTGAGGTGCACACGCCGTGGACGTGCTGCACTTACAGATGCATTTACACACTCTAGGATTTTACGAGGTCAGTCGACACATGTCGCCGTGATGACATTATTTCCGTTCAGTAATTGCGTTCAATCCGATTGAGCAAACAAGCCGGCTCGATTAGTCAAATGCTTGTCTGTTTGTCTGTCTGCCTGTTAATAGTTCACCATGTGTGTTTGGGTTTCAATTGTGTTAAGTAATGGCTGAACTAGGTTATTGATTTTAGAGATTGATTAACACGTTGACTGCCAGACAAGATTTATTCCCACGAGGTCGAGTCCCACTATGTCGAGTTCCCGCTATGTCTACTTTGAAAATTCTCGCTTTTATTCCCATCTAGTCGAGTCGTTGAAAATCTCTTTTGTCTGGTGCCACCATGTCGAACGTTAACGAAATGTACAGTGAATAAAACAAATGATTCAAATCGTAATATTCTTATTCTGACATCAGTTGTACAAAATATACTTGACATTAATTCTTCTATAATGAGTACATAGTAAATCACAGATCAATAACTCACACTTAATAATAAGATAACAAGAACAACTTATATCTATTCTAAAAATAATAATCACAGTGTTTTTTTTAATGTTTCATTAAATAATGAGCAATAGAATAAATCTTCTTATTTATTTTTGACAACAGTTGTAAAAAATTTACTTAACATTAATTCTTTTAATTTAGGAGCACAGTAAATCACAGATCAGGTTATAAGTAGATAGGTATACTACGACATATACCTTTATGAAATATAATTATGTTGTAGGTATTAACAGTATCTACTTCTATCTATTCTAAAATTAATAATCACAGTGTTTTTAAATGTTCAATAAAATAATTAAATTATAATCATGTTTTGATGTTATCTAGACATTTCGTAGTACATAGATATTTCACATATTTACAGTGATTAACTGATTTGATTAATTGGCTTGAGATGATTTTGTTAAGCTTTAACATTTCCCAGTCGAGACAAACATACATCAATGTTAATTTTGCTTTTCAAGAAATCACCAACAATTTTTGTTACTTTTTGATCATTGGCGGAATCAATTTTTTTTTTTTTGCTTTGTAGGCCTATTAGATTTTGTTCAATTCTTAAATCACTTTTTTTGGATTCTTCTTTTAAAACATCAATTAAAAGACAAAGGGTTGGTCGTTTTATGATTTTTTTATTAAGACGGCTATGCCACCCTTCGGCATGATTTGTGGTCTTGATTTTTTCTCCATAGTTACTTATGTATTTAATGTTTGAAGTTAACCATTGAAAAGACATGTATTTATTAAATGCCGTAGTGTCTATATTCAGAGATTGAGTGAACTCTAACAAATATTGCCAAGCACTAGGTATTTTCTCGTTAGGAAGATGTGCTAAACTAATGCACATTTTAATGTATTTACGGCTTTCGTAGGTTTTGGTTAGAGATAGTTCTTTAGCTTTATCCCAAATGTTTTTACAAAAATGAAAAAAACATAGTTTTATACATGCGTGAGGAAAAACACTAGTTATTGCATTGATAGCTGCAATTTCACAGTCTATATAAAATTTTACTGGATTGAAATCTGGCAATTTTGTCTTAATAATGGAAAACAATCTTTGGTATGTGCTTTGTTTTTTATCGGGGAGTAAGGCAAATATTACCGGAACAACATTTGGATCGTCAGTTTCCTTAGCAATGTCCACATGGAGAGTATATAATTGTTTGAATGGCTTCGAACAAGCTTTAAAGGTACCGTCCAGTATGATATTTTTGAAACTAGTAATTTCCGCCTTTGCTTTATTTGATACAAAAATTAAAATCTTGTCATCGCTCCCATCGTCCACTAATAAAAAATCATTAGCTAGAGCATCGGGAACTTTCACATCACACAGTTTAGAAAAAGTTGTTCTATTACTGTTAAGAGTTTTATAACGTAATCTATACAAAGAACTTTTTCGAGATTTAAATTCTGGCAGGTAGTCAGCGAAATCATCACATCTCAATTTAGCGAGCCCCTCTTCATATAAAGCGGGTATCGGTCTTAAGCTTGTTTTTACTTGTTGCTTTATATCATCAAAATACTTTTCAAATAAGTTTCTTTTAAAGTCAGGCAGGCAACTGTGATTTGTGTCTCGTAATACATTTTTTAAATTTTGGTCAACGCTTATACTTGCAGAACAATCGTTGCTGGTACACTTCCAAATGGAAGAGCCGTCTGCATTTCCTTTATTTTTCCGGTATCTATGTCCTGCTTTGAGCAACAATTTTCCACCTTTATTGCTCTCAATTATAGTCAAAGAGCCTTCATTGATTGTAACATCAGTGAACGATGTAGATGGCACAGGGTTGATGTAATTAGTTAAATTATTCGAACTTGTCGACGCTACCGGTGTATCCATGTCGTATATAATATATGACTGCTCACATATATTAGTGGTTGTAGAAGGCTGGGCGTCAGTTTCCCCTTGTAAAACTTCAATTAAATTATCCAATTCCACTAGAAAAAAATAAAAACGCATTTACTAACGCGAGTGTTGGTAGTAGGTATGTTTAGTTCAAGCGTGTGGTGTTACTGTTAGTTTAAGTTGGTAAATAAATAAATAAGTTTGACAATTAGCATTAAAAAATAATAATACAATTTATTTCAAATAATGGCAAAACCGTGTAGGTTTAAATATTTTATATTTAAATTTACACGGTTTCACAAATGATATAACTAAAACTTATAGATTCATATATTAACTAATCAAGAAAAAAAAATCAATATTTTTTGCATAAAACTTACTTGGACTATTTTGAACAGCGTTTTGTTGTGCTGCTTCATCAACCACATTTTCATTGTTAGTCCCTTGTAAAATTTCTGTTATTCGGACCAAATCCATTGCTGGAATACATTTCTTAGGTTAGTTTGTATTATAGGTAAGTAGTAGATAAACGGGGTTTACAAGTATTTTGCACTTTCATTTTTCATTTTCTAATAGCAATAAATATACGGAAGATAGAACTATAACTTTACTAATCTAACTAATTATAGGATCGTAAGTCGGCCATTTTGTTTTGACAAAAGACGTACCTATAACGTTATCTCAATTGTATGGGTAAAAGTAATTACTTCATTAGTACTTAGTAGTTTACAACTACATAATCTATAAGGTCAACACGGATGTATACCTATCTACATATTTGTCATAATAAATATCTGCTAATATGCATAGCATGTCAATACATCAATTGAATTTCAAGATTGTGTAAATCTAAATCTTTCTAAATTCTAAATCGCTTGACACAAGTGCAAAACAAGCTAGTATTTTAGATTTTTTTTATAATCTAAGTATTCTTAAATATATTTTGACACTGAATTAACAAAATGACTTACCTTATCCTTTTTAGTTAAACTTTCACAACACAGTTAACATGCTCACACAACCATTTGAAACGAATTATTTAACTGAATTTGTGGTAGTGTTGCCACCTTGAAAATTATTTTGTGTAATGTTGCCAGATTAAAAAAATCTTTAACATTTGTACTTAAAATATTGACTAGATATGGAATAAAATGTGGGAAAAAATTAGGTGGTAACAATAGTACAAATAATATTTACGTTTAAACGTAAATATTATTTGTACTATTACACGGAATCTCACTCTTTTCTATATTTTTGCTTGTAAAAGCTTTTTTTCAACAATACAATCGGTATAACACACCACCAATCTTATTTTTTTTATTAATAATTCACAAAAAATACGAATTAACCACACTCTAATTAATTGGCAATACTGCATTCTGGCATGCACTGTAATTATAGTCATTTTGACTGAACTCTTTTTTTTTTCGTACCTAGGTACTGGGTTAACGCGCTAAAGTGTCCCCCCTTCGTGTTGGTCTATAATTTCAAATAACAACTCATCATAACAACCCTAAAACGTCCACTACTGGACATGGTCTCCCCAATGGGGGGCGTTTTGCCGTAATCGCCACGCTTGGCAGGCGGGTTGGCGATCGCAGTAAGGATATTCATCTAACTCAGAGAGCGCTGCTGCCCATTCTCTGGTGAATCCCTTAGTCGCCTTTTACGACACCCATGGGAAGATATGGGGTGGCCTATTCTAGTCCGGGTCCACACGGGCAAATAACAACTACTAAGTATTATTGTTATAGTCAAGGTCTAAATCATTTATATACCTTTATACCCGTCCCCTTCGCAGATGACTAACTAGAGCCGAGAAAGACGCTCCGGCAACACCTTTCAATCAAAGCGTTGACCGCGACTGTACAATTAAAAAATGTAAAGTAGTCGTGGCGGTACTAAAATCGACGTTTTCAGCGACTCGACTAGATGGGAATAAAAGCGAGAATTTTCAAAGTAGACATAGCGGGAACTCGACATAGTGGGACTCGACCTCGTGGGAATAAATCCAGACAACAGACTCAATAGAAAATCTATTGTTCGCGGTCACCGGGGACCGCGGTGGCAGTAATTAATTATGTAATTGTCATTAGGGAAGATCGTAAAATAAACCTACTTTTATACGAGAAACTAAGTTTTTTTTAGTAAAAAAAAATTGGAATAGTTCTTATATTCAGGGACACTGGATGGGGACAGTCCTAGGTCTGAATTAAACATTTTATTACTGTTTTGAAAACTAACAATACTAACCTACCAAAATACTAACAAAATTATGGACCTAGTCTGAAATAACGTTTAATTTAATTTATATCTAATGTAGCAGTGCATACCTTTGAAAAAACTTCATTTTGTTTTCTATTAACTGAATCAAAAAAAAACTTCTGTTGAGAAATGATCGTTCTAATCATCTGTCTATTTACTGTGTGTTACCTATGTATTACATAGTCGGAGTAAGTGCTGTTAATGTTCTATGTAGATTGATAAGAGTAGGTAGGTATTGATCTATGCTCTGATAAGTTTTATGTAAATAGAGGTTTATTGATGCTCTTATCAGTAGATAAGAACTAGCTTTACTATCTAATGTTGTGCGATACCTTATTTATCAAACAAAAGTTCCTAACACTAACCGACACTAAATGCCTAAATAAATGCACGCTGTTGGACTTTCAACTTTGAAACACCTTTAAAAAATTCGACAGCGCACTTTTATTTATGCATGCATTTAAAGGGGCTTCCTGAGCAATTAACCTTGAACATTCGTTCCCTATAATCAAATCAAAAGTAATTTTTTCAAAATAGGCTCAGAATCAGCACTTTTCGGACGTCAAAATATAAGGCAGTCCCAAAAACCCCGCCCTTCACCACTTCCTAGTGCTTTCGCTGGGAAGAAGTGTCGCAACAAACTCCCCAGCAGCACAGCTGTCAGTTCAGTTAGAAAAACTTGATTCTATACAATAGTAGGTATGCAACATTACAAGACACAGAACATTAAACTAAATTATTAGATAGATAGATAAACCGTTTATTCAGTGCAACAAAAGACACAATACAGGCATTAAAAAAAACATAAAAAAATGTGAGAAAATAAAAACAGATTAAAAAGATGAATTGACCCATAGACACCTCACATGACATTTATAACGGTCGATCACTACTGGGCGGTGTGTGTCCCATGGTTGCACCAAATGGGAGTCCAGCTCAGCATATGCCAGGTACAATACCTGACGCTGGTATTCTGCTGCATCGCGTTAGTGACACACGGATGTCGAGAAGACACATCGTTAGCCATTATGTCAGCTAGCCACGCCAATATACCAACACCACACCACGCGCATGAATTACACTAGTACATTCGCACAGTTTTTAGAATAATTTCTTTATAAAATCATATTTTAGTCTTTAAAAAAAGTTAAATCTTGCAAAATGTTCACTATTATATTTTCTATCCATTAGTGTCAGTCGCAAAATTTAAATAATGCTACCTTCTCGAAGAGATGCGTGTTAATAATTATTATTTCTCATTTCTGTGGTTTCATTGGAAGGAGATTGATTAAAAATTTACTTGTTTAAAAAAAAACTGAATCTATCTTTATAGACTCAAGATTAGGGTAAAGGCGGGATAGATGCCCCAGTGGGATAGTTGCCTCATTTTCAAAAAACCTAACTTCCCAAACTCGCAACTAAGAAATAATAGTTGAACTAAGAGCCGCAGGCACCCCGCACCTCAGTTAGCCACGGGCCGTCGTGCGGTGAGGACGTGTTTCGCTCGTGTGTGCATTCATCTCCGCGGCGAACTTTAAAAACACGTCAAAGTTTTAAAGGTTAGTATTTGCTGTTGTATAACTCTATAAGTAGTCATTAATTCCGTTATATTATTTATTACGTCAATAAACTGATTCATCAAGTATGCATCTAGATGTAAATAGTTGCTCTTTTGTTTTTTATTTATTTAAAAAAATGCTTGGGCATCTATCCCTATCAAAAAGGATAGTTGAACTGATTTTTCGAGGTATAGGTGCCCCTAGAGGCATCTATCCCTACATACACCATGTATACCCATAGGTATGTAGTTTTAGGGTATATTTTGAACATATTTTGGTGTTCTGTTATATTTTTTATGTGTTTACATATATTTGTATTTGGACTTTTTAGTGATTGTAGCATAACCATGCCACGAAAATCCAAAAGGAAGGAAGGAGTTCGAGCTCGAGTATGTTCTTGGACTACAGAACAATTGCAGTCATCTTTCGACGAAATGGATAGAAATACCATGGGGATAAACGAAATATCCCGACAGTTATGGTTATTTTATTTGATCTCAAATTATGTAGAATTATATGCTAACGATGACAATTGAAAAAAAAATTAAAAACTGCAAAATGCTTTTCATTATTAGGCCCACGTTTCTTTGAAACAATTTCTGTTTTAGGAGTAGCTTTTTACTGCTAAAACACCAATTGTCCTCAAAACCTCATAAAAGTTTGGTTGAGTTTTTCGTTTATACAGTATGAAGGGCATCTATCCTTCTTAGTATTTTCATGGTGGGGCAACTATCCATACGGGTAGGCATCTATCCCCAAAAAAGGAGTTCCACAAAAATCAAAAATTTGCAAAATCTGTAATTTGTAGAGCCAAAAATACAAATCACAGTTAAACATAAAGGATTAAACTAGCTAAATTCATAGACACTATTTATATAAAATTGTTTTTTTTTTTTAAATAGGAGGATATTTCAAAAAGTGGGGCATCTATCCCGCCTTTACCCTACATGTAGATAGTAATTAAAAATGTATTTTTGATTAGTTAACATTTCTTTAAAATAACAAGTTGAAAGCTCCAAAAAAACTGCACAAAAAACGGATAGCGTAGCGTTTTGCTCCGGGAGTGCTGCCTAGTTTTAATTAAAACGGGTATTAGTATAACGCTTGTTCGCGGATATGTATTGGGTATCTACCTACGTTATTGTATTTCGACGTCACAAATTACTTTTTGTAGAGCAACCTTTTGCGACACTATAACTTTTATTAAGTTTACTCCACTTCACTTTTTGCTATCCGTTCTTGCCCGCTTTCACTTGCAAACTTTGCTCCACAAAAAATATCTTCGGTGTAGATACATCTTATCACAATTAAGAGACCTTTTTATCATCATAGCTAAATATACAAAGACAAACATTTCACGTTCATTTAAATCTATAAATTAAACCCAATCTTTGTCTCCCTAGCTAAATTCAATTAAGTCGTAACCCTGTCTAAACATAGTTTAATACAACACTAAGTAAACAATATAACGCTCTCTAAACTGTAAATGGTTTCTTTGTTCCCGATACGTTTTAGTTTATTACGCACTTTAGTATCTCGTTTAGTCAAGCTTTGTATTTATAGGACTAAGGTCGAAGCCATACGGCTAAAGTCTATTCAAGTCCTTGTTTCCAATTGATGTTATTTCAGTATATCAGTATCTATTAAGTTGATTTCAGAGTGACTTGAAAATGTCTTAAAAATGTTTAAAACTGTAGCGCAAACTATACATGATCTCATGATCTCATGATTTCATGATCTTTATGTATGATTAGTAAAGTTGATTTTCCTAAAACACATATTTGTTTATAAGTTTGGAAAGTGAATCGTGATCGCAGTGTAGGTGCTTTGTATAGTGGTTAGTGCTACGCTGCGTGCTTGGTGACACGCTCGTAGCGAAAACATGGTTTCTAGGAGCATGTCTGGCAAGCAATATATAGCTTATAGCAAAAGGTATCTGATGAAAGTGTAACGAACCCAGGTCAAATTCAAACGCATTCTCTCACTTACGGGTTAGTAACTTACTACTTACGTACTTACGTACTTTGTATTTCACTACTCTTTGAATAGCATTATGAAATTGTACTTAATTAAAAATCATCGACGAAATTTATTGAGGTTACAAAATTAACCTCAGTTGTCAAATGACAGACCTCTTTGAGGTGATTTAGAATTCTAATTTCGTGTTTGAGTATTCAAATTCAATTCAAATCAAAGCTCTCAATTTGTAATTGGCAGTACAAATTGGCATACGCAGGTACGTTTTCTGATCCATTTGTTTACATTTTCAGCTTAATTATGCTTTTGGAACAGACGTTGCGTTACTCATCAAGCGTGGTAACACCAAGCGAACAATCTCATTAAGTGGCTACGGCCTAGACAATAAACATTCTTGTCTAAATATGTAAGGATCAAAATTTATCTCGAGAAATGAGCTTTAAGCGTGGTGAAGATTCCCTAGCGTTCCCAAGAGAGTTTGTGCGAACATTTTGTTGGGAGCCGCAATTTTTCGTGGTAAAAAGGGTAGGTGATATTTTACTTATAGGCTGAATAAAATGACATTGATACAAAATGTGAATACACTTATTACATAATAGTTTATTTAAAAATATAGCAGTGATTAACTGTTTGATACATTCGATGTTCATGCTCTAGTCAGGAAACTGGCTTGGTATCATAAGAAAACGAAGGGTAAAAAAAACGTGTGCGGTCGGGGGACGTCAGGACCAAAGTTCCTTACACGATACTCAAACGCATGCACAATCGTATATAATAGAAAGAGACAGAAGGATAGTGTGAATTTAATACGCGTTTTAATGCAAGCCATCTAGAATACATTTTTAGAAGCTCTTATAAAATTGTCGCCATCTTGGATTTTCATTTTGACGTCCCTATCGGCTTTAGCACCCTTAAAAATCATGAAAACGACACCCTGGATGAAAAACTTGAAAGTTTTAGCGGTCGCCATCTTGAATTTTCATTTTGACCTCGCTATTGGCTTTAGCACCCTCGAAAACTATGAAAACTATCTCTCTCTAGAGATAGTAGCATGGAGCTCCATAACGCTTTTTTGTTACGTGACGGTTTTACCAGTTTACTCCTACCGAAAGCCGCGTTAAAGAAAAAAAAAAAAAAAAATACACAAAACACAACACAAAAATTTAAAACACGGGCGAAGTCGCGAGCACAGCTCCACTTTAATAATGTTACTTGATAATTAACACGAAAATTGAACAAATAATTACGCCGACGCGAATCAAAGCCGAAACCTGATAAGCGTGGCCCTGCCTGTGAAATCAAAATACGTGATCACAGGTGACAACACTATCAACAGATTCAGTAAAACTCTAGCGTCATAATCTGCAATCGGCATTTTTTTATTGTTATTTGTTTGTTGTCATGTGCCAGTGTCGCACAGATTAATGTGAATTGTCTTTGGTCCCTGGCCATGACATCAAGCAATGGACAAAATTGACCTTTTATTCTTATTGATTGCTAGTACAAGGCTTTTGCTTACTTTGTATGTGTGAATGTAATTCAGTTACACATTATATTCAAATCTCAATTGTTAGGTATTCTTTGCAATTGTATGAAATGACTGTAACACCGCAATTTTACGCAGAATGTCAATTTAATAAATTATAAATCAAATTAATTTATTAAAACTTACGACACATGTTCACAAATATGCAAGTATTAGCATGCAGTTCTAACGGCCGTATAGTCTACCACTCGGGCCCAGTGCTGCATGAATGCGGAATGGCTTTCATTTTGAGAGTTCAACAACATTCATTGCGTTACTTACGTTGTTGTGCAGGCAAATTTTTCGAACATATGAAGCAATGGATCAGCAATATCCTTCAAAATAATTGAGATTGTGATTGATAGTGATAGTGAAGTCCTAGAACTTCAAAACATACATCATCATCTACTACCTATGTTGTGGTCGGCCCCCAGTCTAACCGGATGCAGCTGAATACCAGTATTGTACATGGAGCGACTGCTGACCTCCACAACCCAGTTAATGGGTAATACGATACCCCTTGGTAAGACTGGTTGTCAGACTTTCGGGCTTCTGATGACCAGTAACGACTGTCAAAGATCCACAAAACACAGCCGGGACCAACGGCTTAACGTGTTCGGAAGGGTCTCGGTATGTAGGTTATGATGGTCACCCATCCGCGGACCAACCGCGGCAAGCGTAGCTTAACCTGATCAATGGACTCGTGCGGCTGTTACTACTTGGTCACGAGCCCAAGATAATTTCAAAACATACATTCCCACTAATTCCATTGTATGAAATTCTAAGCCAATAAACCTATCTACCCAAATAACGGCGTGCACGATGAAATTTATCTTTTAATGTCCGTCAATTTACTAAATGAGTTCACATCTCACAAATGGCGCTTCCTGCTGGGGACTTCTGTTTCTCTGACTGCTAAATATGTATGGGCTCATTACGTTTTCGAGTTCACTCCTAGAGGCGAAAAGGGGTCTTTGGCGGCGAAGTCTCTAAGAAGAGGACTTAGGAGGCCAAGTAGGTGCTGAATTTTCATTTGTTTTAATAATTATGTTATTGTTATTTTCTCGTCGGGAAAGTATTTGTGAACGTATTGTATAATTCAATTGTTGTTTTGGATTCAATTTTTATTATCGGTAATCCAATAATAACAATTTAATCCAAAACAAAATAAAAATAAATGACACATCAGACCGGAATAAATCATAAAAAGGAATACAATGGGATAATTATATCCCATTGTATCCCTTTTATGTGTCATTTAATGTTTCATTTATTTTTATTGTATCTTATTTAATTTGATTTCTGTTCATTTATGTTTGGCAATGGGTAAAAATAACCTGAAATAAATGAATTTATTTATAATCGCAAGGGAGTTTTCGGGATTGAGTTTATACGGTAGTCTGGCCCCATTTTCCGTATTTTATAAATCGTTTATTTCACCTTTGGGAGTTTTAAGTGTCTTTATACAGTGGTTACCAAACTCCTTGTTAGCGACTCAGTAGTTAGCTAGTTTTGTTTTTTTTTCTATGATTGTCGTGCGAGTCCCTACTCTGCCGTAATAAGGAAAAACGGCATAACTAAATTTTTTTCCGAAATTGTACAAATAATATTAGCAAATGGGCCTTTTTTTTTTCTGATTCCGAATATGTATAAAACTCAATTTCAGTAGATCTCAATTTCAATAGAACTCATTTTCAAAATACTGCTTTCTTTCTAGTATGGTACATTTTAGTACGCAACGTGTGGTTTTAGTACTTAATGATGTTTTGTTAGGTATTTGTGCAAATAAACAAGACAAAACACAGCGATCGGCAAAAAAGTCATTAAACTCTTTTAAACGACATCTTTTCTTATCGTCCCAAAAAAACCAAAGAACTTTTGTTATAATGTAGTTTAGTAAAATAACAGGCGACCCTGATCCTCACCCAATAGCCTATATACCTACCTGCTTTTTTAAACCTACACAAAAAGGATGGATCCATTTGTAGTCCAACAGTCAAAGTGAGATAAAACTCGCTTTGATAAAGACTCATTTTTCACAGACAATATTCGGGTAAGTATGCAGATCAACTGAACTGTATCGCAACTTCATTTCGGAAAACGAATTCAGTTTACCGATAGGCGAGTCCATTTTCACGGAATACTGAGCGATCGCAATTGCTTTGATCGGAGTATCTTTCTGATGCGTATCAGGCTTCGCAAAAATGATGCATTATTTTTCACAATACGTCGTGTTGATTAAAAAAACTTCCAATTAAGCATTTGGCAGTTGTTTCTTGTTCAGAAAAGTGTTGGACGTTCTGAAAACGGGTTTGAACTATTGGGTTTTTGTAAAATTTTAAAGGTTACGCAGAAACACTTTTTCCGCCTTACTTGCACTGCTCTTTCATTTGATGTTACCGGAAGTGAAGAAAATGTGATAGTATTACCTGAAAACAAAAAAAACAGTTTTAATATTGAATTTCAATAAAATGAACGGCTCAAACGTCAACAGCAAAGACAAAAATCTAAATAATTATAAGGCACAAGTACAGACGCCAGCACATCAAGCTGATACAATCTGTCAAATTTCTTTAATAGATTTTCAGCTTTATCACTAAAGCATAAGGTTCAAAATTGATTGGGAAAATTTGACAGTTTCGGGTAGCTTGATGTACTGGCGTCTGTACAAATCTTACTATCAGCCGGACCTGCGAGGTAATTTAAAACACTAGCAATGGCTTTCATTTTGACAGTTCAAGAACATTCATTGCGTTATTTATGTTGTTAAGCAGACAAGTTTTTCGAACATATGAAGCAATGGATTAGCAATATCCTTCAAAATGTTTTAAATAGTGATTGAAAATGTGTTACGCAATTAGGGGCTAGGGGCCCATAGGCCAGTAAAATTGGTATGTAGATATTTGTTTCGTAGGATTCCAAACCGCGACCCACAGCGCAGACACCGATAGCTAATTAACTACTGCACCAACAGGGAGCAATTTTCAAATTATCAGTTTGAACAGAAACCTTAAACAAATACAATGATTCTTTATGAATAAAAGAAAATGTCTCGCCGTATTTAAATGCAAAATTTATTTATACACATTTACAGTCCAAGACGAATAATTGAATGTTTTTAAATGATATTTTTGTGAAGTGCCCTTCACAAAGGCAATTTCTGACGCGTTCATTAAACTGTTGTGTTCTAATTCATAAGCGGCAGCGATTATTGGCTACGGCGGCGGCGTCCTGAACAAAAGCGATAGTCGTGCGAACACTCGATCGTCGTTCATATGTTCATTTGTTCGGCGAATCGGAACGCGTGAGGATACAGAGCAATGCATAACCGTGCTATACCTATACCTATATGGATGAAATGCTTTCGTTACCAATTAACTAATGGTCTAAGTATAATAATTTTTTTTTATTATTTATTCATCAATCAAGTAACATGGACTCATACAATTATTAATAATTAAGATGTCAGGACCTACTTTGAAACTTCATGAAATGCGAGCCTTTTTTGACATGTTGTGCTGAATTGTATGATGATTTTTACTTGAAACATGAAAGTTAAAGTTGTCAAAATGTAGCTAAACAGAAAAATCTTGTCTTCATTTTTATCAAGCAATCCAAAGTTATTAAATTGATCAAGTAATAAAATGGAGGTAGTACTATGTCCATCGACGTAGACGTCTTTCGGCTGAAATGGTGATGGTTCATTAATTTACTAAATCGAAAAACTTTGCAAGCAATGGGATACTACTACTGCAGGCTGTGGGAGTCGACCTCAGGACGAGGTGCTTTTCTCACGGACAACTGAACGTCGCCGTCGCTTGATCCCGTGTCACCATTCCTGACTTTCAGCATATTTTGGCTGCTGAGACCAAAACTACAAAGAAATGTTTTATAAAAATGTGGCTGTTATTTTTATATATATATTTTGTACGACTTCCACGTGAACGAAGTCGCAGGCTAGGCTAGGCTAGTGATGAAAAAAATGTAAAAAAAAATTAATCACAATTAGTTTTTGGTAACTCGGACCACACGCTACCTAACAAACACAAATACTGAGGTACGCTTTGTAAAGGCACCTTTAAGAAAATTGAAAAACCAAATGTTGTTTTCATAAATCTTAAAATCTTTCGTGTTTTGCAAATGTTTTATCTTATTACAAAGTCTTGTTTTCGTGTTATTCAAAATTAAATAAACGACTTTCTAATGATATCTCACTTTTTGACTGCTAAAAGTCTAGTGTGCGCAAACACGACTGCTGACCATGGTTCCTAGGTTCGATCCCCTATTTGGGTAAAGTGTTATTACCTATGTTTTTTTTAAAAGGAATTTCCCAGAGGTCAGAGTCTGGATTTGTGAGTTTGTGACGAAAATTCGACAAAAAATACCATCGCACTAAAAAAAACTCACAAAAAATTTGAGCCTAAATAAACTCAATCCATAGACCTTTTTTTGTTAAACCAATCTCACTCAGCACTCTGAAACTGGGTAACAACATTGAGGCTATCTAGTTATCTAGGTAATCTCGAGTCTCGAGTTCTCGACTGATTTTGACAGTTCAGAAATGTTACCTTACTGTTATGTGTTACATGAGGATGTTACGTAAGGCCGCCTATCATAAACACCACCGTATGACTAGATATTCTATTGAAATGACTGAATTGAAGAGAGCAGTGGTGGCTCAGTGGTAACGGCCCCCGACATACGAGTCGTAGGTCGTGGGTTCGAACCCAGGGAGGCGCTTTACTTTGTTTAAATAATTTTATCAGCACTACTCTCTCAACGATGAAGGAAATCATCGTGAGGAAACCAGCATGTCCTAGAACCCGCACTGGGCCCGCGTGGTGGATTATGGCCCACTCCCTGTCCAAGAGAGGAGGCATGTGCCCCCGCTGTGGGAACGTCATAGACTAAATTGTAGGGTTGTGTAAATAGCAAATGTTTAAGGTATGTAGGTCTTCATCATCACCATCAGCGTACAGTTTCCGAAGGTGATTAATTGTATTTTGAAATAGCTGTACTTTACGGTTAATGTACCTACTTTCATAATTATTAGTCTCAACCAACTATCAATTTTGAGAAATCAGCTCAGCCTACTGCAGTCCACTGCTGGACATAGGCCTCTCCAACGCTGCCCTTGTGGGCAGGGTGTTGTCACCCTGACCTCCGCCTTCCGCATCCAGTCTGTCCTAGCCACCTTTTTAAGATCTCCGGCCCATCTAACTCGGGAGCGACCCACACAGCGCTTCGGCAAGCGTACTGTGGGACGCTCCCGCGTATGCGGTCTCTTCTTCAGGACTCGTCTGCTCCACGTAAATGATTTTATTTTTGTAAGTAGGTTCGCACAAACACTTTTACACGTCAATCATATTTTTAAAAAACTAGATGAGGTCGGCGTTTCCTATCTGACTACTCTGAGAAGAAAGGCCGAAACAAACGCAGAGGTCACAGTCTCTTTTAAAGTCCAGACATAATCTGGGTCAGGTTATATGAAGACCGTGTAGATCGATGTCTGAGATGGTCTTTTGGTTGTACCATCGGTCCTTTGTCAAACATGGCCAGCCCGCTGCCACTTTAGTTTGCTCAAAAGAACCGGTTCTTTTCCGGATAACTTCTCTTACTTCTGTATGAGAAAATCAATGCTTTGATTTTGCCAAGTGTTACAAGCAAGGAGCAAGTATGAGTGATATTTCTTTCTCCGTTTTTCTAAACGTGACCATGCCAATATTTCATATTTTTAGTCGAATTGTATCCGGTACTTTTCAAAGTAAAAAAAGCATTTTTGCTGACCTTTAGAAGGCCCTGCTTGGGTATCGGCACGTTTCAGGAATCTTCTATAAATAAATTGAACGAGGAAAATGCCAAACATTGTTTGCTTTTGTGTTTATAAATAAATAGTTGCAAATAGAATTACCTACAAGTTGTTGTTGGTTCAGAATAGAGGGATTTATTATAAAATATAGAGGAATTTATTTTTCAATAAAGTACAAGTGGGCACATGTCCCAACAGGGACCTAAGTAAAAAATAAATTCCGTGAGCACAAAAAAAAAATACAAACCTATTCGACTACAATTCTTTGACTCTAGAAAATGCATGCTTGAAGCTGGACTTACTTCAAGCATGGTAAGATCATTCGGTAAGCATTTTTGACTAGAGCTAACGCCTGATTTTAGAACCGAAAATCAACAAAAAATAATCCTTACAAATTGTCAAAGTCAAATCATTTATTTCAAATAGGCACATTAAATGCAGTTTAGAACGTCAAAAACTTCAATAAAATAGAATTGATTCTAGGAGTTTTTGGTCAACAGGACCCACTCGAACTGGACCCTACGGAATCACTCGACTCAACCACATTTTGAATAGGTCGACTGGACCCACTGCCCAATTTCATCATTAGTACAGTCACGGAGTAAAGCCGAATCTTTTAGTTTTCGCCCCTTCCAAAAAAGGTAGTGTTCGTATGGAGAAAGGCTCTTTAACTCTATGAAAAACCGCGGTCAAGTTCGAGGCAGACTCGCGCACCCAGGGCTCCGTACAAAGTAGGTATGCAAATAGTTCTAAAATATATATTGTTTTCGGATTTTTTTGTCATGTAGCATAACATGTTTCAGGATAGGTCAACGAGAAATACGCTAAAGGTTTTGATTTTGGAAGATAAACGCCCGTATCTTTTCCTTGCATTTGCTTAGAAGTTTGATTTTTACATTGCTTCAAGGGATTGCAGTCTTGAGTATTTGATATTAATTTCAACTTGATAATTCCACGCGTTCCTGAGAAAAAGGATCTTGACTGATGGACAGACAGACGGACAACGAAGTGATATTATAAGAGTTCCGTTTTTCCATTTGAGGTACGGAATCCTAAAAATTGCTCTTCTAACCGTTTTCCATCCACATAATTAAATAATAATAATAAGCAGCCTGTTATTTTTCCAGTCGGGCAAAGGTCTCTTCTCATACTGAGAAGGCACGAGCATTGATCACCACGCTTCCTCGAGACGGGTTGGCGATTGGCGATTGTCGGTCCATACAATACTTGGTGTAAACACAGCTTTACACTGACCCTTTGTTGCATTTGTAGCCAAAGTCTTTAGAAATGGCTGTTACCTATATTGCATTTACAGGCTAATCTTTTCCGAGTGTTACCTTGAGATAAAATTAACTAAGTGCATAATAATATCAAACGATTCAGAGGTATAATGAAGGACGTAGGTACTTGTCAGGGCTTGAACTTTACCCTCGCTGAAATAACAGTCAGTGGTGACAAGGCAGGTTTGCTCACCGCCCAGCATCCCTTTGTCATGCAAATGGGATGTGGAGCTTTTTCTGCTTGATACGATTGGGTGCAAGCTTTTTCACCTTTTAATGGCCAACTATGGTATGATAGTAGGTAATCTATATTCCATATGAATATTATGAATGCGAAAGAAGTAGTGCCGTGTCTGTCTGTTACCATTTCACACCTTAACGGCTGAATGGATTTCGATGAAACACACACAGGTAAACCATGACCTGGGTTAGGAGATAAGGTACTGTTTATCCCAGCAGTGGATAGTGGGCGAAGCCGCGGGCAAAAGCTAGTGTATAAAAACGTGTGGGGCCGAGGGACCCCCGGCGGGAACGAATTTCAAAATGAAAGTCCAAAATGGCGGTGGTTCTTTTTTAAATATGTGCAGCCGCCATCTTGTATTTTCATTTTGATCGGCTTCAGCACCCTCGAAAACCATGAAAACTATCTCTCTCTGACTCTCTCTATTATATGTTATAAAAAGTCGTATGCATAACATTTTTTCGTTCGGAGAAGTTTACTCCTACCGCAAGCTCCGTTAAAGAACTTCATTCCAATAAAGAAAGTTGGAATATGTGACTCAGAATCTGATTTTAGTCCGGCCCACGTCATGCGGTGAGTAAAAACCAATTACGAATCATCGTTGCGGTAAAATATTAATTACAAAACGGGAAACATACCTATTTGTTACTAGGTATCCCAATAATGCAAATAAGATGTAGGGCACACTTTGTGGATTATGTTACTCACTCTAACGTGTGGTCAACTTTAGGCAACGGTATAGTAATGAAAGATTTTAGGCCTAACTCAGTAATTGGGTTTCGAATTAATTAAGTAAGATACTTAGGTGCCGTGGTGCCATTCCATACATAACCTAAACTAACCAAAGATGTCAGAAATATAAATTACTAGCTGACCCGACGAACTTCGTACCGCCTCAGAATTAAATAATGTGACAAAGTTCAATAGACACGTGGCGCCATCTATTATCATAATAACGTTATTGTTGCTTTCCTCGGGAACAGCACTTTTTTTCGGGATGAAAGGTTATGTCTGTTTCTGTACACCTGACAACGTATATGCAAAATTTCAGGATGATCGGTTCAGTGGTTTAGGCGTGAAAAGGTAACAAACAAACTTACTTTCGCATTTATAATATTAGGTAGGATAAGTTTTTTTTTATTTCAGCCCTACAGAAAACAACAAACCAATATGACATTATTACACACTGTATGAAAACCAGTATAATCAGACTTTTATAATACCACTGCTGGGATACAGGCCTCCTCATTGTGGGAGACGGACACCACGTGGGCCCAGTGCGGTATGACAGACAGTATGACAACCAGAATGCCAATTTTCGTAATTTAAAACGTTCAAAATCTAGTCGCAATCTCATTTCGCAATTTCATTTCATTTATGTGTATGAAGTTTCATTAAAATCGGTTCATTCATTTCGAAAAACAAGGGCTTGAAAATTTGTATGAAATGCTGTATGTCGTAAACGCTCTTAATCACACACAATAAACAGAAGAAGGTATTGATTGGTATTTACAAGGCAGATGTGAGAATGTTAGAAACGCTGGAAGTGGACGCCCTAAACAGACTTATTCGGATGATTCGTCGCCTTACAATTTTAAAAGGGTAACGTTTCACCCGCGGATGAAATATTTTGCGGAGGAGTAGTCACCTAAGTCCTCATTTCGGCGACAAACAAATGTCAAACACGTGTCAAAATGTAGGGAAATTAGAGGTATTTTTTGACAGATTGAGACTGAGATCAGACTGTGAACGTTCGTAAAATTACGAGAATTACCCCTCTGATTACAACATAATTCCAAGGAAAACACATTCGCAACATTACATAGAATTCCTGATCTAAATTCCACAACGTATAAGCACCAGAGATTACAGGCACACAAGTCAAACCATTTCCCACAATCCACTAATCTAATTTCCTTGTATTTCCCTCGTTGTTATGGCAATTTATTCATAAAACGAACCATTTTCTACAAAATAAACAATTACAAATTAGACTCCTGAGCTAAAGTGAGCCTCTCTAAAATACCAAATCATTAATTTCGGTCACGTTTTGTTAGCGACGACCAAATCCGTCGCGGCCCTTAGTTTGATCTGGTTCCAAATTGTATGCTTTAGTATTAAGTATATTGGAATATTTAATTTAAATTCCTAGAAAATCTGAGGCTTTTGCAGTGATGGATAGTTGTTTAGTCCTTGAAATCCCTGAGGGTATCGATTGAAGATTGCTTCTTCTGTATTTTGTTTTTTGCTTTTTTAACGACCGACGTTTCAAAATGTTGTATCAAAAAGATGTTGTCGTTGCTGCGCACTGTTTAGACATTTCGTTCGCGAACAAAGACACTAATTTCTCATAATACACTACGCTGCTCTAGCACCGCGCGATCTGCCCGCTGCCGCGCTGGCTTCGAGACCGCTCTCCACGCCGCCGCCGCCGCGCCGCCGCCGCCGCCGCCGCGCCGCCGCCGCCGCCCCGCAGTCGCTGATTTTGTGTCCGTGGCCTATGACATTCTCATTCATCATTAATTTCACTGAATGGACAGGTCCACTCAAATATGTGTGGCTCTTTCCTCAAGAGACCATTTCAGACACTAATCTACATGGTCCTGACCAATAATATTACACACATCAAAAGTGTCTAGGGATCAAGCATTTTTATGCGGATTTCTTGAGATTGAGATGTGGCTTTGTAATAAATTTATGATTTTATAAATTTATATGGATCCTTTTTGGTGCATTTCATAATTTGAATCAGGAACTGTGAATCAAATTCGAGTAAAAGATGAAAATCAGCTGTCAATATTTTCCCTATAAAAACATACAACGCATTGAAGACATTATTAGTGCTACTGTTTCCCTACTACTGATTAAAACCAACGTTATTATGGAGCGGCGACGTCATTTAAGCAGGGAAGAAATGCTCAGAGCCGTGGGAATGATAGAAGCTGGTTCCCGGCAACGTACTGTGGCTTTAGCTCTGAATACAAGTCAGAGTGTTATCAGTCGACTTTGGACACGTTACCGAAGCACTGGTACCGTGGCTGAGCGCCATGGAGGACGGTATCGCTGCACCACACGGAGACAAGACCGATACATTCAAATCTTAACTCGAAGAGCTCCAACAATAACCGCCATGATGTTAGCCGTGAGGCTTCATCACTCTTCAGGGAACTTAATTAGCGACCAAACAGTCAGAAACCGCTTGCATGAAGTGAACCTTCATTCCCGAAGACCGCTACGGGTACCACCTATAGCAATGCACAATCGTAGGATTCGAAACACAGAAATTGGGCAGAAGAACAATGGCGTTTCGTGTGCTTTTCTGATGAGTCTCGTTTTGGTATGAGACCGGATACAAGACGTATACGACACTGGAGAACCCCTGGACGCCAACAGCGATTAAAATCCTGCCAGGAAGTCCATCCTTATAGTGGTGGAACCATCATGGTATGGGCGGGTATTTGGATCGGCGGAAGAACTGAGTTGATTTGGATCAGAGGCAACCTCAACGCTCAAATTTATGCTGAGACGATTGTATCAGACGTCATCGTTCCTCTACAAGTGCAAATCGGTCCCTTATTTCAGTTAATGCATGATAATGCACGACCGCACACCGCAAGAGTTGTAAGACAGACTCTCGCCGCAGCTAACATCAATGTCCTGCCCTGGCCTGCTCAGTCGCCAGACTTGAACCCGATTGAGCATGCATGGGATATGCTACAGAGAAGAGCTCTGCCGAATATGGAGGGTATCCAGTCGCAAGAAGACCTTTTTTTGTTGTTGCAACGAACATGGGCTGCCATTCCACAGCGTGATTTGGATGAACTCATTTTGAGTATGCCAAACCGATGTTCTTGTGTTGTTAGTGTTTGCGGTAGAAACACGGATTATTAATTGTTTAAGTTACCCAATAAAATTTTAAAGAAAACTGTTATTTCAGTCTTTTTTTCGAACTTTTGTGTTAGTGGTTCAAATGTCAAAAATCCCTTTATTAGGAAAATGGCAAATTTCTTTATTAATGCAAAGGTGACTTGGTTTATCGTTACTGTGACAAACGAAAACACTTTATTTGATGAATCCTTAAAGAAAATTTTAATTAATATCAATCAGGAGAAAAGTTATTGCAAAAATATATGTTGATCCCTAGACACTTTTGATGTGTGTATGTCTGGGCTTTAAAAGAGACTGATCCCTGAGTTTGTTTCGCCATTTCTTCTCAGGGTAGTCAGATAGGAAATGTCGACTCTATCTAGCTTACTTTTTTTTAATATGACGTATAAAAGTGATTCCGATATCCTATTTACAGGATAAACAATTCCATTTCATTTCATTTCGTTGGATCTTAATCTCGATAAGGTAAAATTGTCGCATTTTTTCTGCACAGAAAATGATTTAATCGCTTACATTTTTAGGGTTCCGTACCAAACTGGTTAAAAAGGAACCCTTATTTACACGCACATTCTCAAACATTTTTTCTTTTTTTTTAGGCCGTATTGTTTTCGACTGTTGATGAAAAATGTAAAAAAAAAAAATACCGTTTCCCCCCTTTTGTCCGAATCCGAAGTTTGCAACGAGAAAAATCTGAAATAATTCTATGTGATAGAAGTTTATATAAAGATTACAGGAAAAATAAACTTTACAGAAATCATCAACAAAAGTTACATTAGTTCCAATATTGGTCAATAGATGGCTCTGATCTAAAACTGCAATATTCTTCAACGCAGAGCGCAGTGTTAAAATTCTCTGACGAATATAGGCCTCGCCGATGAAAATTTAAAAACATAATTATTATCATGAATACGGAAGCCACGGTGAGCGAGTCCGACTCGCTCTTGACCGGTTTTTTATCACTAAAATCCCAATTCTCATTAATTTTTAAATCACAACCCAAGTTGGCTCACCCCACTCACTCCATTTCTCAAATAATTAACCTGAAGAGTTTGTTTGTTTGTTTGAACGCGCTAATCTCTGCAAATACCAGTCGGATATGAAAAGCCCAATTCTTGAGGAAGGAAGGCTATTTAAAATCACGCTAGGATCCATAAGAGCCAAGCAAAAAGAAAAAGTCAGACAGAACGCTAAGCGAAAACGATGCGATGCGAGAGAGTGGGTCGGGGGACTAAGAAACATCACGCGAAGGAAGTCATGGGCAGAAACTAGTCAATAATATAATAATACAGTTTTACCTCAACAAGGGATCTCCCGTCTATTTATGTAGCTATGAACTAAGATATTGTGGCAATTATCTCAACGGCGCACAAAGCACGCTGGGATACGGTCAACTTGATCCTATTACGTGCATCCGTGGATTGTAACAGCATTAATATTCAGTTATACGAGAAATTCAAGACTGGATGGGACTTGACGAAGAAAAGAAAAAGAACTTGGTTATGATAACATGGGAGTTCCATGACAACTTTTTAGAGATAAGTAGGTTTCAGGTTTAGAGGTTCATAAGGGGTTGCTAAAATTTATAATTCAGATAGTATACTTAAACAGATAGGTGTATATATGACTATTGTAAGGAGACTAGGGCCAAATTAATTTGTCATTATATCACACTTTAATATTATAAAGGCGAAACTTTCTGAGTGTGTGTGTGTTTATATGTTTGTTACTTCTTCACGCTCGAACGGCTGGACCAATTTTGATACAATTTTGTATGGAGGTAGCTGACACCCTGGATTAACATATAGGCTACTTTTTATCCCGATATTCCCACAGGATCGACATTTATGCGGGTGAAACTGCGGGACGCAGCTACTAAGTACTCATTATACTCACTGTTTGTGACGTTTATGACAACATACTAGAACAAGCTTAGTTTGTGTATTCCTAGTACAGACGCCAGCATATCAAGCTACTACAATCTGACAAATTTATTTAATAGATTTTCAACTTTATCGCTAAAGCATAAGGTTCAAAGTTGAGTGGGATTTTTTTTTTACAGTTTCTGGTAGCTTGATTTGCTGGCGTCTGTACATATAGTTAATGTAAAAAAAAAAACTGTTCAGTTTATCCTCTTATATAAAAATGTAGTCATGAAAAAGCAAGGTAGACCATGGTACTTTTATACTTGGGATTGAGCTGCTCCAAATTTTTCACACTCAATGTTGATTTTTTTTACTGACTATTTTTTTGATAAACCAGATATACGTACACTTTGACGTTTGATGGATATTGTTTATATCATAGTGGCGTGTAAAAGTGTTTATATAAACCTATTTACAGAAATCAAATCATCATAACAGAAACAAACACCGAAACTGAGAATCAGTTCTATGTATTCTCTCCTTAGCTAAATATAACTGTGTATTTATTACATTCATCGGCTCTAGCTCCCCGAGGACCACCTAGCCACGAGCCTAGTTCCTAACTTTCGGGCCTTATAGCGTAACTTACTCTTACCTATTTCCATTAAAGTATTACTTGAGAAAACTAACTATTAAACTATTATTTGAGAAAATGGTTTTAGAGGACAAAACATTAATGTGTTGAACTTATTTAAAGGCCTTTTGTTACGTAAATGTGATATTTTGGTTTGGAATAACTTCGTTTAGTTATGGTACTGTGTGGAAAATTGTTTTTTTTATAAATTGGTGATGCTTATAGTTTAGGTAGACCGTTTTTTTTTTTAAATGAAGCCTTGGGCCAGTGGCCAGGTGTCGATGTTGCTATTTAGGTTCAGCCGCAAGCGCTAGTTGTAGAGAAATCATTCTTTGATTTTTTTGGGATGTTAGTTAGGATAGTATGTATACAAAACTGTATTGAGTTAAGGCTGCGCCCAAATTTTGTGTACTTAAAAATGTGTTGGATGAATTTTCTGTAGGATGATTTAGAAGTTCATCATCTGCCTAGCCTTTTCCCAACAATGTTGGGGTCGGCTTCCAGTCCAACCGGATGCAGCTGAATACCAGTATTTTACATGGAGCGACTGCCTATCTGACCTCCATAACCCAGTTACTGGGTAATACGATACCCTTTGGTACCTTTGGACTGTCAAAGATCCACGAATGACAGCCGGGACCAACGGCTTAACGTGCTTTCCGAGGCACGGAGGGGTCTCAGTATGTAAAGATGGTCACCCATCCACAGACCAACCGCGGCAAGCGTAGCTTAACCTGATTGATTGACCTGTGCGGCTGTTATTATTTAGCCTTGGACCCCTGGACTTAGAAGTTATAAGTCAAAAACAGCAGGAAGTCCAAAACTTCGAGGTTCTTCGAGCACCATGCAATTAGCACAGGTCTTTCAGTCATTTCACCAGTTATCTTGTAATAGAGCGAGCTTATTTTGCATCAGCTGGGTATAACTTCAGACTTCGGACTTCTAAGAAATAGGCCTTATATTTAATTTCCAAACATGTACTCTATCTCCATAAATGCTCCTTAAAACTATATTATTAGCTTATAGGCTTACCCCCTATTACATGGGACGCAGCGCCCCGCGGTTTCACGCGCATATGTTTCGATCCTGTGTGAATATCGAGATAAAAAGTATCATATGTATTAATCCTGGTTATAAATAAACTATCCGACTGCTAAATTTCATTTAAATCCGTTCAGTAGTTTCTGCTTTAAAGAGTAACAAACATCCATCCATCCATCCTCACAAACTTTCGCGTTTATAATATTTTAGTAAGATAGTAGGATTGACGCAATGTGGGTGCACTATAGGTAGACTTCTGCCCTACCCTTCGGGTAATTCAGGCGGCGTTATGTTATGTTATTCACCTATATTTCAGCTCCTATAAAAACCTTCCCTCCAGCGTACGGAGATGCGTCACTCCACCACTATAAGGGCGGTTAAAGTGGACGCTAACTAACAACGTCCCGCGACACAATACACTCTCTCAGTTAAACTTAATCCATGCGACGCGACGTTATTATTCTTGGCTGGGTGTGAGAGGGAGATAACTTGATGAATGATGGTCTATAAAGTAACTTTAGTAGTAGGTAAATAATATTTAAAAAAGATGGTTAAGTCATTTTGATGTTTATGTAGGTACCTTATCATAGTCAGCCTATAATGTTCCTACTGCTGGGTCATAGGCCGCCTCTCTGTGAGAAGGAGTGGGCCACCACGCGGGCCCAGTGTGGGTTGGTGGATGTCACATGTCTTCGATTTTGTGTTTTATAGGACATACCAGTTTCCTGACAATGTTTTCCTTCACCATTTTAAGAGCAATGGTGATGAAATTAAATAGACAATGTGTCCTGGGTTTGAACTCACGACCTACTCCTCCTTCTACTCGTAAGTTGACGTCGATACCACTGGGCAACCACAGCTGCTCAAGGTACCTACCAATGCAGTTATAAAATCACAGTCTTCTAATTGCAAATGGAGTCGCTTCTGCGAAAATGAAAAGTAAGCAAGATCAGGATCTCGTCAGATGGAGTTGACTCTTTGTATCGGTCTCGATATAAATATTTTTTGTAGCAGGAGTCGCGAATCGTATACGTAGACTATGTTATGTAACCATAGACTAATTGCAACAGTTAATCTATGAAAGTTAAATGAACTACCAAGCAAGTTAACCTACATAATTAATAACTTTATGTAAGCACTTGGTTACAAGAGTAATTAACTAATACTCGATACTGGTATAATTACTTATCATTTATAATTTCATGCTTATCTTCGCAAAACTTAGTTGAAATAATTCTTATTGATAGGTAAATTGCAAGCCTCGTGTATGTCGACAAAAATAATTATTACTGTACTTATTTACCTATTAAATTGAGATTCAAATTCAAACCGGAACTTTACTCTTGGGTATTTAAATTTAATTTATCTACTTTTATTTTATATCAATCAACTCAGGCTATCGCAGTCCACTGCTGGACATAGGCCTCCCCCAGACTGCGCCACAGCACCCTGTCCTCTGCCTCCCGCATCTAGTCTACCCCAGCCACCTTCTTTAGGTCGTCCGTCCATCTAGCTGGCGGGCGTCCCACACTACGCTTGCCGATACGCGTTCTCCACTCCAGGACTCGTATGCTCCACCGGCCATCGGTCCTTCGACAGACATGGCCAGCCCACTGCCACTTCAGTTTGCTTACACTGCAAGCTATGTCGGGTGCAAGGTATGTGTGTTATTTTATATGCTAGTCCGAATTAATTAGGTACATTGCCATTCTGGTAGGAAAGCCGATTTTAATTTTTGGCATATTTCAAATATGCCAATATTTTGGTCAGTAGTTGTTTACTATTTGTAAAACATGAGTATACTGACTATATAATAAAAAAAATAAAAAGTCCTCCAGCCAAATTTCGGCCATGGTGACCAATCTCAACGCGACTAGCCTTCGGCGCGGGAGATCTTATAGTGCACAAGTGTATGCGCAGACTGGTGCAATTTCTCTTCCGACACTCTCATTGTCCGATGGGACCGTAATCCGACACGATTGGAGAGAGATCATATGCAGGGCCAAAACATCTCCACCGGCCATCGGTCCTTCGACAGACATGGCCAGCCCACTGCCACTTCAGTTTGCTTACACTGCAAGCTATGTCGGGTGCAAGGTATGTGTGTTATTTTATATGCTAGTCCGAATTAATTAGGTACATTGCCATTCTGGTAGGAAAGCCGATTTTAATTTTTGGCATATTTCAAATATGCCAATATTTTGGTTAGTAGTTGTTTACTATTTGTAAAACATGAGTATACTGACTATATAATAAAAAAAATAAAAAGTCCTCCAGCCAAATTTCGGCCATGGTGACCAATCTCAACGCGACTAGCCTTCGGCGCGGGAGATCTTATAGTGCACAAGTGTATGCGCAGACTGGTGCAATTTCTCTTCCGACACTCTCATTGTCCGATGGGACCGTAATCCGACACGATTGGAGAGAGATCATATGCAGGGCCAACGGCTTAACGTACTTTCCGAGGCACGGGGCACTGCCAACTTCGAAACTCCGGGCTGTTCCTATAAAATTCCCAGTGGAAAAATCCAATAACACTTTTGTGCCTGACCCGGAATCGGACCCAGGACCTCACGCTCAGTAGTCCAACCACAAGACCAACGGGGCAGCCAAGAAACTGACTATATTACGCATGTGAAGACCACAATCATATAAGTTTCTGCAGAAAAACTGACGAATAAACCATTCCTTACATACTCACTTCAATGAACTAAAGGTCAGGGGTCGTCTACCTTTTCCTTAGAAAAGCTCCCTTAACGGGGAATACTGTAAGGACCCTTTAGGAGACAGCGATCATATTGCAATCAGAAACCCATCTGCAAACAGATTATAACATTATTACACGGATAACTTTCTCTTCAGTGATAATGCGAAAGGGGTCGGATAAAAGCTGAAATGTATGCGTATTAGAATATAACAGACTAGGTCAGTTGCAGCATCTTACTTTACATAAAGATCTTGTATTGTGTGTAGGTATTAATTTAATTGCTTGCTTGCGGCCCGCCCCAGCTTCGCAAAGGTGCAATTTTCTTTTAAATTTCGAAATGTTCTTTAATACAAACCTTGTCCTGGCAATTCCGAACACAACAAGAAATATTTTTTTTTTTTTTACTGTAAATAACCTCAACTATCGCCCCGTTTCGTTTGATCCACGATTTTTGTAAGCTTAATTTTTTAACACTGTATAGATTTTGCTTTTTGTATCTCATTTTATACTGCACTAGTTGACGACATCTCATCAACGTCGGCTGTCGCTGAAAACCAGCGCTAGGACTCTTGTTTCGCATGGGGTCGCAGAATTACTCTGAGTGATGGTCGTTTTTCGTGGATGTGAAACATATTTTCCCTCGACTTGTTTTTTTTTTGCAACACAAAAACATTCAATAGTAATTAATGATAATCTATATAATAATATAATAATTAAGTAAATAAAACATAAACTGTACATTTAGGTACTTGCATTTTTTAAATTTGGAATCCAACGGAAATACATAATAATGTTTTGTGGGATCCAACGCCAAAAATATTAAACTGGGATTCAAAAGTAAGATTCCAATGAAAATAAATATTTTCTATGCAATTATAGTACCTAAACAAAAACTAAAATAGTTTTATTACAGGTGGAAGTTAATGATGGTTCGTAATTAGAATGTTAGGCGTCTATAAAGAATGAAAGGAGCGAGAATCTTAGGCATTTCACAAATTCAGCCTCCAATAAAGGTAGTATCGACCCAAAGTTAATGGGGTTCTATGACAAGAATCTCTCCCAGAATTTATCTTAAAGATTAATGGATAAATAAAGGCGGTAGCCCCATAAATTTTGTATGTCAGCTGTAATTTAAAAAGTAATTAAGCATCTGGGGACACAGTCCTCAAGGTTGTAAAAGCCCGAAAGAAAGTGTCAACAACTTTCGAAGGCAGAAAATTCACGTGGGGAGATAATAATTCATGGAGAAACTCCAAAGGAAAGAGTTCGTATAAACTTTGTTCTCCCTTACGGTGAAAACACTAGAGTAGCCCGCGAAATTCAAATTTTCTTATGTTTTTCGCAATTTGCAGATCAGTATTAAGTTGTACGTCGTTGTAAAGTCTGACAACCAGTCTTGCCAAGGGGTATCGTATTACCCAGTAACTGGGTTGTGGAGGTCAGATAGGCAGTCGCTCCATGTAAAATACTGGTATTCAGCTGCATCCGGTTAGACTGGAAGCCGACCCCAACATTGTTGGGAAAAGGCTAGGCAGATGATTGTTGATTCTAATGATAATTGTTCTGTACGTGTTTGTAACGGTCGCCAATCATATTTTGATCAACAAACAACCAGAAACTGCAAAAAAATGTACGAAAATTTGAATTTCGCTCCCTTAATGATTCGGCGGCACTGGGTTATTATAAGGGTACATTGTCCTTTGTCAAGGTTTTTGGTGTATGTGTCATCGAATTGTGAAAACCTTTGGAAGTGGTAATCACACAAGATTAGGTGTTGAACTAGCAAGTGTGAGGTCGTGAAAAGGTACGCTTTCGACTATAGTGCGAGTTATAATGAACCTATTTGTATATCGAAGATATTTAGCTAACAGGAATGCTTTTTGAAAGGGCCAATCTAAAAACTTGTTTGGAATAGTGAAAATGAATCTTGGGGACGGAAATAACACGTATTAATATTACGAGATTAGAAAAGAATGAAAGATATTATATTCATTTGCGGTAAAAATGACACAGAGAAAGAACACAAACGCAAAAACCAGTTGGGGAAATTATGCGTCACATCCAAGCAAAACGGCCTCGCTCAGCATAATTCTAAGACCTTATACGAGACAGAGACCCAGCGCTGGTTTTCAGCGACAGCCGGCGTTGACCTGATGACGTCGATGAGGAGCGCCGATATTATCATTTGTAACCTAATAACTATGGGCCCGGTATGCTCTTGCTCGCTTGGTTCAGTATAATGAGCCTCCATTTCAACCAATTCAATAAATAATCAAATTTAAACGTTCATAGCGAAAACCTATAGACTTTAACGTCTTCACAAAAGTCTAAAGAAAAACTTGGAGCGTGACTTAAAAAGGTTATGCAAATTGAATAGTTTGGGCTGAGTCATGTCGCCCAACGAACTTCTTCGGCACAATAGCTTGCCAGTTCAAACGGTTTTTATTAAAATAACACAGAATTTCTTCAATAAATTTCGCTGAGAAGCAACAAGTCCATAAAATAAAGTTCTTAAAGCTTTTTGTGATCCATTAAGTTTAATTGTTTAATCTCCTGTTGTCTAAGTTCGACTTCGAACTTCAAATTGTTTGTGAGTTAAGAAATAAATATTATAAATTAATGTCGTTTTTACGTGTCTGTCTGTGTGACGGCGTTGTTCTTCTAAACTTGGACAAATATTTGGACGCGGATTTCACCATGAATTTATTCCGGAAGTCATATTCAGCCTATAATGTTCCCACTGCTGGGACACAGGCCTCCTCTCAGTGAGAAGCAGTGGGCCGTAATCCACCACGCGGGCCCAGTGCGGGTTGGCTGATGTCACATGTCTTCGAATTTTTGGTTTTAGGACATGGCGGTTCCCTCACGATGTTTTTCTTCACCGTTTTGGGAGCAGTGGTGAGGAAATGATTTACACAAAGTAAAGCGCCTGTCTGAGTTCGAACCTATGACCTACAACTCAAGTCGCGGCCGTTAACACTTGGCCACCACTGCTCTATAATACCAGTTTTATGTTGTTTAAAAATCTAGTATAGTACAGACGCCAGCACATCAAGCTACCCGAAACTGTCAAATTTTCCCAGTCAACTTTGAACCTTATTTTTTAGCGATAAAGTTGAAAATCTATTAAAGGAATTTGACAGATTGTAGCAGCTTGATGTGCTGGCGTCTGTACATGTGTACCTACTAACTTCTTCTTCTGTTCGTGTCGATGGTACTCTCCTTCTTCTTTTCCTTGGATGGTATTTTATATTGCTTGAGCCCAGTAGGTGGCTACGTCAATTGCGGCATCAGTGGCGTTCGTTAAGTCATCACCTACTAACTTTAACACTGACATACTTACTGTAAGGAACAGGGATTGTTACTCCTTAATACAGCGGGGTAATTGCGTATAACATACTATCAATCAGTAGCAAATGGCTTTCATTTTGACAGTTCAACAAACATTCACGTGCGTTATTTACTTTGTTAAGCAGACAAATTTTTCGAACATATGAAGCAATAGATTAGCAGTATCCTTCAAAATAATACAGATCGTGATTGATATAGTGTGTTACGCAATTAGGTTGCAGGTTATTCTATAACCTACAGAGAATGCGTTCTTCAGACCTGTCAGTTTGATACAAACGAATACGTGTTTTGCAAATTTGGCCTTTATTAGCTACTAGACCTGTCGCGTGTGAGGGGCTTGTGGCTAAGTAATAACAGCCGCACGGGTCAATCAATCAGGTTAAGCTACGCTTGCCGCGGTTGGTCCGTGGATGGGTGACCATCTTCACATATCACGACCCCTCCGTGCCTCGGAAAGCACGTAAAGCCGATGGTCCCGGCTGTCATTCGTGGGTCTTTGTCAGGCTTCACGGTTCGTCAGAAGCCTGAAAGTCTGACAACCAGTCTTACCAAGGAGTATCGTATTACCCAGTAACTGGGTTGTGGAGGTCAGTTAGGCAGTCGCTCCATGTAAAATACTGGTATTCAGCTGCATCCGGTTAGACTGGAAGTCGACCCTAACATAGTTGGGAAAAGGCTGGTAGATGATGATGAATTGTCGCACGGACAGGTTGACACCTGTCCGTGCTGTTCCTGACGGAACGCTTTCTCTCGACGGCGGGACTGTCAGTAGCTAGGAGAACAGCATTTCTCCCACCTGATTAATGTTATTATAGTTAATAAGTACCCAGTGTTAATGTATAGAATAGAATAGAATAGAATAATTATTTATTTGCATAGAAAGTAGGTACAATAAAAAATGCAGATGTTTTTATAATTAGGGATCCTTATACATTCTACCTTATGTTAACTGTAACTGTATACGTAGAAAACTTGGTAACGTATTTCACCAAAATAGTAGAAACAACGACACATATCAGCCGCTAGTCAAGTGTAGCTGTTCTGATAACGGCAAATAATCTATACAGATTAGTTCAACAAACGATATTCATGTTCAACAACGTACATTTACTGATAACATCATGATACTCGTATTCACAGTCCGAAGAATAGAGATATTAACACAATTATTTACGTTGGTATAGTCGGCCTCGTAAATGCTTTACCAACCTAAGATTGAATGTCACCTGCACGTCATATACGGCCAGGTCTATTTGTATTGTTCACAGAGCAGTCTTGGCCCAGTGGTATCCGGCCCGACTTATGAGTTGTACGTCGTGAGTTCGAACCCAGGCAGGCACTACTTTGTGTATTTAATTTGATCACGATTGCTCTTAAACCGGTAAAGGAAAGCATCGTGAGGAAACCGGTATGTCCCAGAATCAAAAATTGGAAGACATGTGACATCCTCCGACCCGCATAGGGTCCGCGTGACCCAGTCCTTGCAGAGAGGAGGCCTCTGGCGGAGCAGTGGAAACATTATAGGCTGATTATATTTATGCTTGTGCTATTTGTTGATGTGACAGATAAATTCAAACATAGAAAGGTTTCAGTAAATTGGGAATTTTTGCCAAAAGTGATAAAACAATTACGAAGTCGACTATACATCCTGAAGTTATGTAAGCAAAGATCTCAGTCTTTCCCCAAGGACGCCCCTTTGCCGTTCTCAAAGTACATACTGTTGATCCTCTTAAAATACTGTAAATAACTTCATATTTATTATGTTTATCGTAGATCCCTGGGCTTGGGATAACACCGGCGGGTTTCAGCTAAAAATAATGAGCCAATTAGAATTCAATTAAGTTTTGATATTGTCGGTTAAGTCTGGGCAATTTTGCTTTAGTAATAACCGATCCTTGTAGGCTATTTTGAATCAGGGCTAGAACTGAACGGCTAGCTAGGTTGAACTGCATGTGGATCTATTCTGTCAAAATCTCACGGCGAAAATTTAGCTAGTTTTTTTTTAAATGTGAAAACTTCTTTAGGCGCATTGGGCATTTTTTGAGATAGGAAAAGACCATTGAACTTGCGACATTGTTAACGACACCGCGCTACATTCGCATGTGTTCGGCTCGGGATGTACTCGATTTTAATGTATTTCCGTTAATTATATCAGTGAGTGATGGGAAAGTATTTACAGCAGTGGTCAGTAATGGGCAAAGATAATGAATTAGTCGAAGTAGAAAAAAGCTACCGGAAAATTTGTAACGGAACAAAAATTTTATTGCAGATAAAACATGTCCTGTCTTCCAGTAATTGAATTTCGTGATCCTCCAGTAAAAGTTTTGGATTTATATTACTTTCTAGATACCTCACGAACTTCCCTTTATTTATAGTAGTGTCTTTGATAAAAGTATTTTTTTTGGGTTTACACTTTTTTTTTTCTCAAGGTCAGCTTAACTGTACCCCTGAAAAACTGAAGGACAAATGAGTACTTTGCCCGTCTGCTGAATATATTTTTGGTGTTGTTTAGTCATGAAATATGTTTGAGATTAGTCAAATAAATTGCCAACATACTACCATTTTTTACAAAAAAAACGTGAAAAGAATAATTGCTCAATCGTAACAAACTATTTTAATTAGTGAGACATGAAAAGCTTTTTTAAT
Source organism: Hydraecia micacea (assembly GCA_914767645.1). NCBI lineage: Eukaryota > Metazoa > Arthropoda > Insecta > Lepidoptera > Noctuidae > Hydraecia > Hydraecia micacea. The sequence continues at coordinate 16,338,280 of OU611776.1, forward strand.
TTGTGTTAGTAATGATTTTGTTTCTATGGACGTTTCATTTACCACGCATTTTATAATAATAAAGAAAAACAATTTGGGACACGCACAGGCAATATAAACAATAAAAAGAGCATCAAAACTTTTAAGTATTGTATTTTAATTGTATTTTATTTGTATTCTTGATTGTATTTTAATTGTCTTTATGATTGTATTTTATTGTATTTTTGGATAGTCAATGTAAATTAGATAGTTATGTGTATCTTTGTGATAATAACATTGCATTGGCGTTAGGTATAGCTGTTAAGGTTTTATTTACGTAATTTTGAATAAATAAATAATAATAAGTTTATCTAAGATTAAAACTACCAAAATAGAGAAAACAACAAAAAAAAAAAAAGGAAGACCTGTGCGAGGCCAAAAAGGCTCTTATCCCAGCAATCTTTTTTATTTTCTTTTTCCTTTAGCCTATATTGCCCTACTGCTAGGCAAAGACCTCCCCATATTCTTCCACCTTCTCATTAGCTTCATACCACAACAAGTACCTACTTACTTAGAAAGCACTTTTAGTATCAAATAACAATATTATCGCTAATTGATTATTAGTAGATATTATTAGTACGGGGTAATTCTGCGAAAAGCACGTGCCAAATTATGATGCTCATTCTGACGTGTAGCGGCCTGGGTAGGCAGGTCTACATCTCTTACCGATAGTGGGTAGGTAGTTCACACTGAAGGCATTCATCATCTGCCTAGCCTTTTCCCAACTATGTTGGGGTCGGCTTCCAGTCTAACCGGATGCAGCTGAATACCAGTATTTTACATGGAGCGACTGCCTCTCTGACCTCCACAACCCTGTTACTGGGTAATACAATAGCGCTTGGTAAGACTGGTTACCAGACTTTCGGGCTTCTAACTACTCGTAACGACTGTCAAAGATCCACGAATGACAGCCGAGACCAACGGCTTAACGTGCTTTCCGAGGCACGGAGGGGTCTCGGTATGTAAAGATGGTCACCTATCCACAGACTAACTGCGGCAAGCGTAGCTTAACCTGTGCGGCTGTTTTGCTCATACACACGAAGGACACGCGCCAAAAGCTAAGGTCACTGCAGTCGCGATCGCGACGCGTCTTATTATTCAAATGACTATAAACGGCAAAACGAGAACTTTCAATTACTTTTATTTTTATTGAGAAAATCTCGCTGTTCAACAAAAAAAAAATATCGATACTGAAACATCAATAAACGTTTCAATGGAAACCGTAATTGTTCATTGATACTCCCGTTTTTACTGAGAATTTATATAATTAAGGTTTATTTACACGATAAAAGTTTCTCAGCCATCGAGAAGCGAGAATGTAAGTATATGCAAGACTCGTTATGTGATTCAAGCACTCATTTAAACATTTCGCAGCATGTCGCTAAAAAAAGAGCTGTTCAATCAGCCTACTCAAGAGAGAAACAAGATTTGTTAAGCCATATCTCCAACTGATAACAATTGGAAAATGAACAGATGTGTGACGATATTCGCCTCTCGACATTACTGGATATCTTTTTAGAAGTATGAGGAACAGAGTGTAAAGTTCACTCATCCTCCATAAAAAAGGGTGGATGCTCCATGCTCCAACCAGACGGGTGTCGTGTCTGGTGGACTACTGCCCTACGATTGATGTCGGGACGTTGTATATTATAAAAAAAATGCTAGTTACGCGGTAAACTCTGCTTGCGCGATGTAGGATTTTGCGTGACGCCAGTGTGATGCGTAGTTCGCATGTGGCGGGGTAGCATCTACCCACTGCTACATCTTAATTACTGTAGAGTTACTGTATACGCGAATCAACTTTTTACCTCTTGTCAATCAACCGATAAACTCATTCTACCGCTGTCCACAACTGGACTTAGGCCTCTCCCAGGCTGTTTTCCGCCTTCCGCATCCAGTCTATCCCAGCCACCTTTTTAAGCTCGTCGGTCCATCTAACTGGGGGGCGGTGTCCCACACTATGCTTGCGGATAGGCGGTCTCACTCCAAGACTCGTCTGCTCCACCGGCCATCGGTCCTTTGACAAACATGGTCAGCCCACTTTAGCAAGCCATGTCGGTAACTCCGGTTCTTTTCCGGATAATTACATTTCTGATTTTATTTTCAAACAAACTGGGGGCCTACTCTCTTAGTCCATCAACGAATATACGGGCCCATCCGAAAACAGGTTGATACTTCGAAATGTAGCCTACTCCCGATTAATTAACTTTTTCGGAACGGTAAAAAGACATCCGGAGTAACTGCCAAATCTTGTTGTCACTTTTGATGATTCGATACGAGTTTGCTCGTGTAGGTCTAGTGAGCTTTTAATTCAGTAACCTATTTAAAACTTTTGTTTTGTAGTACCTCTTTTGTTTTGCGGAATCACTGGTACACAACTAGAAATAATAAACGTTGGCGATCCTCGTTTGTTTAATAATCGAAATTCAATCCCAATATGCAAATAGAGGAGATTGGAAGTGAATAGATATTGCGTTCTAATAAAATGCGGCTATTGTTTCAGGAGCTCAATCTGCCTAGCCTTTTTCCAATTATGTTGGAGTTGGCTTGCAGTCTAACCAGACGGAGCTGAATGCCAGTATTTTCCATAGAGCGACTGCCTATATCTGACCTCCACAAACCGCTTACTGAGTAACACGATAACCCTTAGTAAGACTGGTTATCAGACTTTTGGGCGTTAGACTACCTATAACGCCTGTCAAATGAGTGAGACTGAGGAATTCGACCACCTGTTCCATACAAAGATAACTGATGTCACATGGAAAGCTGCCACGCTGTACGAAATGGACATATCTGCCGCATGTCAGACGACCAATGAGCCAAACTTACGACCCGCTGGGTCCCTCCTAATGGCAAGTGACATCGCGACAGGACCAGACGGCGATGGCGGGATGAGCTTAACTCCTTCGAAAAGAACTGGTCTTTAGCAGCTTTAAACAGAAAGAAGTGGAAAGAGAGTATCCCGGGAGGCGTTTGCCCTGAAGTGGGACATATCTACTAAGCTATTAATTATAATATAAAATACATGAGACGATGTGTGGCAAGTATGAGTCATGCTCAAGGACAGCCGAAACTAAATCCGTTCACGTACTCACTAGCTTCACAATCGACTGCTCAGTTTCCTACGAAGCAACGAATGTGTAGGAGCCTTTACATGACAGGTCGAGCAATCCAATTACAGGATTAGCGAACACTAAAGTGGGGTGAAGTGAACCGAGACAACAACGCCGGCGGACAATGTCCGACCATGTCCGGAGACGGACACACACCGGACAAATCAACTTCGAAATTGATGTTTATGAATCGATTTGACTGACTGATGGGACTAGGACTAGGCATTTTTCATTTGTAAGTACAGATTTGCGTGTTTTTACGGAACATTTGGGTGATTAATTTAAAACGCTACTTTTAACTTTGGGCCAGAGCTTGAAAGTTAGGTTTTTTACCCCGAAAACTTTAACTGTCCGCTGTCTGTCTGTTACTTTTTCACGCCTTAACAGATAACCGGATTTCGATAAAATTTGGCACACGGGTAGACCATGACCTTTGCTAGGATATAGGATACTTTTTACCTCAGTATTACGTTCCCGTGTAAAAAATTCTAACCTCCACATGAACGAAACTGCGGGCAAAAACTAGTAGTCCCAAAAGTTTTCAATAAGAATAAGATGGATGTGTGTATGTTACTCTTTCACGCAAAAACTACTGAACGGATTTTGATGAAACTTTACAGTAATATAGCATATACATCAGAATGACAAAAATTATACTGTTTATCCCGATATTCCCACGGGATCGACACTTATGCGGGTGAAACCGTGGGGCGCTGCTAGTAATACCTATATAAGCTGATCTTTATTTAACGACTCGATTCTTTTGCAAATATTTAATTGACAATCTGTTACTAATAATGCTGAAGAGTTTGTATGTTTGAACGCGCTAATTTAATTGACAATCTATTACTAATAAAAAAGCTGATGAGTTTGTTTGTTTGAACGCGCTAATCTCTGGAACTAACAGACGGATTTGAGAAATTCTGTTTGCATTTGATAGAACAATTCATGAGGAAGGTTTGAGGCTATTTACCATCACGCTACGGCCCTTCGGAGCTTAGCAAAAATAAAAAGTCAGAAAACGATGTAATATTTAGCGCGGGCGGGGGATAGAATGCGACGCGGTGGGTCGTGGGCCAACATAAAAATCCTATCGGGATTTTAATCGCATTCCGCTTTTGTGATGGCACCTGTAATCGGGTTCCAAGAATGCACTTCAGTTCATTTTTGTTACACTTTTCTTGTAAATGGGACACATAGTGAGCTCGGAAAACGTGTGGCTGCGAGAATGAATATTCAAATGTCATTGTCGAAGAAATGCAGAATTAATAAAGCCTCATTTACACTATGCAAATTTCTTGAGAGCTGTGGTGGCCCAGTGGAAACGGCCGCGACTTACGAGCTGTAGGTCGTAGGTTCAAACCCAGACAGACGCTTTACTTTGTGTGAATTATTTCATCACCACAGCTCTTAAAACGGTGAAGGAAAACATCGTGCAGAAACCGGCATGTCCTAGAACCAAAAAATCGAAGACATGTAACATCTACCAACCCGCACTGGGCACGTGTGGTGGATTTCGGCCCGCTCCCTCCACTGAGAAGCCTGTATCCCAGCATGCAGCAGTGTGAATATTATATCTGATTATGCATTATGGAATTCTCTTGCCTGTGGCATACAATAAAAAAAAACAAATATCTAGCACCGTCAAATTTTTTTTCTGCTTCAATTTATGGTACGCCACTGTAAATCAGGCTTTTTGGTATGGCATAGACAAATAGATCGCAAATCAGGCTAAAGTCTTCATAATTATATTTCTGCTGAACACATTTCTGTAAAGCGTACAATCGAGATTCAAGTTTTGTTAGTCTTTCAATATAATTAAAGGCGAAGTCAATTTCAACAAAACAAGAAACTCGATTATTCATCTCTTAGGGAAACTCTATAATGGCGAAACGAGACTCGATAATTATAATAGTATAATCGATACGATCAATCGTTTCTCGCTCGATTATTTGCCACTTATCGAATGCGGTAGGGCTTCGCGCTTTATTGCTTATACAGAGTAAACATGGCTTATATACTTTTGATTATCCATACTGATATTATAAATGCGAAATTGTGTCTCTCTGTTACCTCTTCACGCTTAAACCGCTGAACCGATATAGATGAAATTTTGTATAGAGATAGTTTGAGTCCCGGGAAAGGCATAGGATACTTTTTATGCCGATATTCCCACGGGATCGAAACATATGCGGGTGAAACCGCAAGGCGCTGCTAGTAATAAATAAATTATTAGTATTATACTTAGTTGATATCAAACAAAACACTTCTTCTCTCCTTAAACATCATCATTTTTTTTTTCTTTACTCCTGTTTCATCATTATTATTATATATTTTTGTAGATTAGTATATGCTATATGTATGTATTTATTGTATTATCTAAATAGTACAATACAATTCACTTACACATTAGAAATATCAATTTGTGAAGGAATATTTTTTTTCGGAAGGAATAGTTTTTTGGGCAGTCTAGTTTGTTTAGGCAAATGTGATTTTAAATGAGAAATCAAATCGATTCGATGATCTATATACTTTTGGTATTTTCGGGGCATCATTTCGTCAAGGATTCAGACGTGACTTTTGCTAAAACTACCCACTTGTAGTACGTACATTTAGGTAATCGCACCAATCCGTGCCGTACGTACATAGCCCGTCCGTGGCCTTTTATTCACATTTACTGAAGCTCCATAAAAAGTATGGACCGATAACTTTTTAGCCCAAGGCTTCCCAGGGGTCCCTGACATGGAATATACGAATGTCTTCTTTCATGTGATTGGGTGGCAGTTAAACAGGCGGGCTATACGGGCTATATGATAAGAGATAACAGCGGCTAATGGACATCTGCATTATCAACGACATCACACGTGCGTTGCCATTCCAAATACAAAGCTCAAACTCATGTGCCTGTATTTACACTGGCACCTATACCCTTTAAGCCAGAATACAGCAAGGCTGCTTGGTAGATAATAACATAGTCGTAGTAGTAGTACAGACGCCAGCACATCAACCTACTACAATCTGTCAGATTTCTGTAATAGATTTTCAACTTTATCGCTAAAGCATAAGGTTCAATGTTGATTGGGAAAATTTGACAGTTAGGTGCTGGTGCTGGCGTCTGTACATATTTCTCACGGCGAGCTCCGTCACAAAGATAGAAGAGTGTGTGCTTATAATAATAACTCCGGGAGTGCCGACAGAAGTGAAAACAAAACACAAACAGAATACTTTGCCATCACTCACTGACATATCGGATATAGGTACTTACATTAAAACCGAGTACATCCCGAGGACAGCCGAACACATCCGAAGCAGTGTCGGTTACGGTAACTGCAGTGGCGCGAATTCCCATTTCGAATGGTTTATTCCCATCTCACAAAATGCCCAACGCGTCTAAAGAAGTTTTCACTTAAATAATATTATAATCAGGCTGTATTGTCACACTGCAGGGCAAAGGCTTCCCTTTTCTTTTTCCACTCAATTTGAACCTGAGCTAATATGAACCAATCCCTCTTAAAGGCGTCAAGGAATGCTTAGACCTTCAAAATAATATATTTTTAGCAAAAAGAATATTCCTCGCAAAATAAACTCGCGCCTCATGGGGTAGGCAAACACAGGTGCCGTATTATGGAGTGCTTGCGTAAAGTAGAAGATGATATGTGTCGTATAGACCATGTTATTGATAACATCACTGATACCTTTAAAATAAATGTAACAAGCGACAGTGAAATTTCTGATTCAGATGAATAAACAACATTTTGTAACTAGTTGTAAGTTGTTTTATTTTAAATTACGTGAGAAACAAAATATACAACAAATTATACAATTTTTAATAGTGTATATCGTGTTATTAAATTTAAAATAACAAGTTTGCATTTAAGTACATTATTAAAGTTCATTAAATTTCGTTCATTCTTACAACAACTCACTATCTTTTTTTTTGGTCAAAATCTGGTAACCCAACTGTCAAGCCACTGAATACAATTAAAAGTTAAACTTTAGGACGTTTTAATGCCATCATGATTCCAGTGCGAGAGAGACGGAGCTACATGATCGATAGCAGAATCCCGTTCGAACTGCAAGTTCATTACGACATTCTTCTTCTACATGTCGCTGGCACGACAGTTACATAAATTTTATTGGCCTAATACGTCGCTAAACCCACGGCGTTATCGGTGGCAGCGCAGAGGTCACTTTGCCTGGTGAGATTCAATTTCGGGGTTTGGTTCTTAAAAATGCCGTTTGGGGTTGGTTTTGACAAAGACCGGTCCGTGCCATTGTGGTGAAATGAGTCATCTAGACTCTGCGTTACCGTGTGCTAGGAATCCAGGGAGCGCCGGACGTTTGCTGGAATTAATACTACATAATACGGCCCCAAAACGCCCACTTGCAACGATTCTTACACACTCCTTTTCCCAACAAGGATGAACAAGAAAAACCAGCAACATATCTACAAAAAAAAACTAAAAACACTCTCATAATGGAAAAGAACTCCCTCTCGTCTTTCCACTGTTAGTAAAACCTTGGCGCCCTGACAGTTACTAATAAGCCTGCGACCCGCTCCTAACTCATTAATTTTCTCGCGATGACTGACGACACAAAGCTGTTGCTTCTCTCTCAACTGGTATTACGACCATAACTTGTAGTGGGCGAGTTGTGTCGTGGTGGAGATAAAACTCATTGTGGTTTTATGTTTGTGGGTGATGAAGAAAATAAAACTTGGTTAAAAGGTTGTAGCGTTTTGCTAAGATTCATCTATGAACTAATTGGTTTCATTAAGAGGAAATGCAGGTGGTCTTTTCTCCATAGAAACGCCTGTTTTCTTTCTGGTTAATGGCCATAAAGCAATGATTTTTTACAGAATAATAAATATTAACTATTTGTATGTTTTCCTTTTTGATGATACATTATTTTTATAAGCACTAGAACCCTCAAAAATGCCGATTTAAACCGCTGTCAACAGAGGCCTAGTGCACAAATTTGACAACTATTAATGTAAAAAGAAAAACATAAGGACACAGTATACATCCTTTTAATTCAGTTTATGAAATATCTTTTAAATTGGTCCAATATTTGAGGAGGAAATAGCCGAGAGCCAAATCTCTAATTATGACTTTTTACTTAAGCTTTTTCAAGTCTCTCCGACCGCATTTCCTCTTAATGAGTCGCTTTACGAAGACATACTGCAAAATTGTTTACAAAAATTATGTAATTCTTTAGCGTCTGCCTGCCCTCATGGGAAGAAGGCATGTGTTTTTGTGTATGTAGGTTTACTAAAGTTGGTATTTTTTTTTTCGCAGCAGATTCTAAAAATAAAAACTCATGACCGAGTTTTCTATGCTGCATTGATGAATATTGATTATCTATATCATTTCTGTAGTTTTATAGTTTAAACCAATAACCACGGATACTTCATATTTTGACAAATAATCTGTTATTTAAATATCCGATAAAGACACTTAAAGATATTCGATATAGGGCATAAGGAATAAATACGTGCAAATCACGCCCCAACCGGATCCCAAACGGCTCGATCCCCTCCTTTTCCACATAAATATACAAATTATACCTATATCCTTTTCCAATACGTTACTCTCGGCACATAAACGAAAGATTTTTCAGTATATTCGGTAAATATTTCTGACCTAGTGATAAAATAAGTGGGAAATCAAATGTCGTGACTGGCACTGAGGGGCTTCGCGACGCGTCGGTGCCAATTACAGCCTTCGCATAGAGTGGCACTTAAGTAGCAGATTACGCACAATTGCATAATGAACACTTCTAGAAAAGTGAACCAAGAACGAGTTTTAAATGGCCGATTTTTGAACTAGCTTTTACACTGACATGAAAAATCTTTTCGTCCTGATTTCTCCAACGCCAGATAATTCTATCCGAGGAATAATTTTAAATTTTTGACAGTTCTTTGGATATAAAATCTGTCGGACGTCAATTTTATTCCACGAATAAAAATTATCTGTCGATTGAAAAATCAGCCCTAAATAAAACACCATTCGTAAGCCCTGTAAAACAACCTTCATTAAGCGCACTGTCAAGGTGTGTAACTCTTTCTATCGTCTGTATTCCATTTCTTGTACGACTGACAGTTCTTCACGACTGACAGTTGTCTGGATTTAGGTAATAGTGGAGTGGTACAGACGCCAGCACATCAACCTACACCTAACTGTCAAATTTTCCCAATCAACATTAAACCTTATGCTTCAGCGATAAAGTTGAAAATCTATTACAGAAATCTGACAGATTGTAGTAGGTTGATGTGCTGGCGTCTGTACTGTGATGTGTGTATTTAATAATACAGCGTTATATTTAATACGTTTACTTCAAGCGAATGTGTTTACATCAACGCGCCTATAGATACTATGTATCACTGGTTTTTCAAAACAAAAACCTAATACAAAAATTTTAAAGCTCATTCTAAATTCCAGTTATTTTACCGCCAGCCTGCACTAAATCGACTTCGTCAGACGTCGGAATCGGTCGAATTTTGCAGACAGCCTTTACAATACCAAATTAGCTTAAAAGTAAGAGTGGATTGGCATTTTCTGGGTGTACTCATTCTATCGTAGACCTCATCCGTCGCTTTCCATCAGGCAAAGTCGAGGTCAAGAGCGGAACCGTTCAGTAACTAAGACTTGCTTGACGATGAAGGCTTCCTCCCTAAAAATTTAGGGATAGTAACCTAATTGTAACGCATGACAGATTAGTAATCACATTGCTTCTAACATTTCCAAGACACAATATGCAGCTATATGTTCTGTGGGCTCTTTCCGAGCTCTCATTACAGGGATGGGTAAATTATACGAAGGTTTAATTATTCCTGAAAAATGTCTAGTTACTACATTTCTATGTTTTAATACAATTTTATAGTTTTCATCTTGTCATCCGCTTGTCAGCTAATGTAACCACTTTTTTTTTTTCGTGTGGAAATCCTCATGGATATCCACCACACAGAACAGATAAAAGAACTGTTCTGTGGTCCACCACCCCGGGGTGGGTGGAGGGGTCTGTCAGACTCTTACTGACTAAAACCACACGGTGTCCTGCTGCTACCTTTAGCCGGGGTGCTGGAGTGCTTGCGCATTTCGTTACCCGGCCAGGTGTTGGCCCGCATGAATCAATGCGGTCCCCATCCCCCACTGTTGTAGCTGATATTCTTTGTATAAATTAATGTTTGTCTCGTAATTCTTGCCAATAAATGTTAACAGACTCGCCGAGGTTGCGTGTAAGCACCAAATATAATACAATACCTTACCTACCTACCCACTCTTCTAAACACGACAAGAATACTGGCACGGGACATATTTACCTAGTTCGTACAGACTATTAGAATAAAATTATATAGGTATTGACAAATCTCTTTGAATTCGAATTCACAAACTGAAATTCGAGCTATCGAAAGCAAACGGAAGGTTTGGTTTCCAAGTCATGTGCAATCTCTTGACATAAGCTATTCGGTAGCTTAGGTCAATCCAATTCGTTTTTGAGTTTTCCATCATCGGTGTCACTTATAGAATGTCTTGTCTAGGTCCTTAGATGATGCTATTGCCCATGCTAGAAGCGATACAAAACAAAAAAGGCAGCCAATATTTTGTAAGGTTTTCTTTTTATTATTGAGCTCGATCTCGCCCGGTAGAAGGCGATGGATGAGGTCTATAATGGAACGAGCAAGCCCAGAAAATGCCTATTCACCCTTGCTTTAGAGCCTAATGGGTAATACGTGGAAGGGATCACTGACTCTATAGGTAGGTAGATAATAATTGTAGAGAAGATTTTTCCCAGAATTCCTATTTCAGTAATAAAGATCCCAGTTCTTATCCCGTCCCACATTCTAAAGCACATCGACTACTCCATGTCACATAAGACCACTAATTCCAACTGACAAGCATCTAAAAACCTTATCCCGACACTTGTAGGCGATAAAACGAATAGACGAGACCAAATGGGAGAAAAACAGAACAAAATATATTTATTAGAAGTAGGATAATCCAATAGATAACTGGGACATTAATGTCTTGTGAACAACTGTTATTACTTCTGTCACTTTAGTGTGGGATGGCCCTTTAGACACATCAAGTATCGAGAAAATAATCTTCAGAAATGGGACTCGATCCTTAGAGCAAAACCAGAATATTGCAAAAAATCTTTAAGTGTGTAGATTTTAGAGATAAATAACCAGGGTCGTCGGACATAGTTGAAGTTTAGTAAGAAACCGATGGATGTTCTCGAACGAAATTTAATTTGATAAATAAACTGTTTGTTTTATTAATTCAATAAAATTTTATTGTAAAACATCCACCAGTTTCTTACTAAACTTCAGTCATATCCGACAACCCTGGTTACTTATCTCTTTTGGTGACTGTACACAATAAAATCGCATTTCCATAATATTATTATTCAATAGCTCTTGGATGCTTTACAAAAGCTGCGCAATCTTCTCTTTTTACAATTTTCATAACAAAGAAGAATTCAATAGAATCTTATCATTACGTAATATATTTCTATTCGCTGGTTTTCTAATGATAACGATATTAATTATGCCGTCTAGCTTCTGTACGCTAGCCGGATAAAATTAAAATTAAGCAGAAACAAATTAGTCTAATTTGAACGTCAAAGAATATTAGATAGTCTCCAAAAACACCTGACCTTGAATTCGTCTAGACTAAGCTTAAAAAAAGCAATATTAAATAAAACGTGAAAATGATGACACAAAATTGAAAATCTAATCGTTTAAGACCTTCAAGAAACCTCGATGACAATCCTAATAGCGTTAAATTTAATCGAGGTCGCAAGTTCGCAACAAACTCCCTCTAATTTTCCACTCTAAAAGATTAAGGCAGACATTTTCTTGTACATTGACATCTCAGAAAATGTTAAACGACTCTTACTTGTAGATCCGAGAACTTTTCATGTTAACCAAATGTTTTGAGTCTCTGAGCAACAGGACGTGGACGTGGAAGTTTCCAAATTAAATTACATAGAAAACCTTTCAGGGATCGACAGCATTTTGATAGAATGATCGGTTTTTTCTGGTATTCAGCTGCATCCGGATAAACTGGAAGCCGACCCCAACATAGTTGGGAAAAGACTAGGCAGATGACGATGATGAATCGGTTTTAGACACGGGAACGGTACGACACTAATACGATACTAATATTATTTTTTGTTGAGCACATTCTACATAGGTCTCGGAATGTATTCAGATAATATTCAATAGTATTGAATAAAAAGAATATTACTTTGACTGATAAGCACTTTGTATATGTAGTCGCATTAGGGGGACCGAATTAGGTTACCCTGATGGGTAGGCATTGACAATAAGTAGGTGTATTATGTGTGAAGATACCGTATTCTATCGGTTGTACTCGTATATTGGTTTTGCTTGTGGCTTCACCCGCGTCAACCGCGTGGAATGGCTTTCTATTATACATTCTTATACCGGGCAACTACGTAAGTATTTCATGGAATCAAATTTATGTAGAACTATTTATTTTAATATTCATTACAGTTACATTATTAGTATCCTATTTGAATGAAGAATAACTGGCAGGGGATCCTGGGGGGGGGGGGGGGTCAGGGGATCAGACCCAGCTTTGAGACGCTTTTATTGTTTTAGGCATTACAACAGTATTAAACAAAGTCCTCGCTTATTTCCTCTAAACTACACAATGAATTTTGATGCGGTTTTCACCAAAATTTATTAGACAATTTATTCCGGAAGGTTTATTTCTATACCTAATACCTACGTTAATATTTTACTTAGATCTAACACCTAAATCTCGATGTTTTGTCTGCATCAGTACATAACATTGCACCTAGGTTTATTTATAATTCATTTTTAGCCTATGTTGTCCCACTAATGGGCAAAGGCCTCCCCCTTTCTTCTTTCCACTCCTCTCTGTCTTGAGCTAGTGTGGATCAATCCTATCTGTAGGCGTCAAGCTCATCCCGCCTTCTAGGTTTAGGTCAATTAAAAACTTATCATCATAACAACTTGATACGTTATAACATGACACATTGTCTAGCATATTACGCGTCCCGATTTGAATAGGGCACCTAAAGCTAGGTACGTTGTACTCTGTACCTACCATGCAATGGCTTACAGCTTTTCATCACCCTAGTTCCTTTGTGAGGAGCACAAACATACGCAAAATCCGAGGAACGCAATCCTAGCATGCCCCAGTTTGTTCCAATCGAATATTTTGTTAAAATGGTCCTGGATTACATATATTGTAGGATGGTTGGAATTTCACGAATATTATTTGAGAGTCGTTCGAATTGCCGTTTCAGTATTTGTTCTGTGCTTCAGTGCATTTAAATTGGTCGCTGAAATTCAATAGGGTGGTAGTGGTTTCAGAATGTTTCCGAGATCGAAATTGTTGACGGAAAAATTATGACATCAACTGAGTGTATGAATCGAATGAATGTGGTTTTTGTCAATGCAAGCATTTGTTTTGTTGACATCAAAGGAAATGTTTCTGCTACTGAGGTTGACTGCCTTTCATCTAACACCATTAAAGGTGTGTTATTTGGTGTGAGCAAACTCTTTTCTCAAAATGGTGAAGGAAAACATCGTGAGGAAACCGGCATGTCCTAGAACCAAAAAATCGAAGACATGTGACATCTACCAATGCGCACTGGGCCCGCGTGGTAGATTACAGCTCACTCCCTCTCGAAGAGAGGAGGCCTGTGTCCTAGCAGTGGGAACATTATAGGCAGATTATGATTATTTAAGAGTAGCTCACTCCCTAGATTCATCATCATCATCATTTCAGCCGAAAGACGTCCACTGTTGGACATAGGCCTCCCCCAACTCCCTAGATTATTCTTAAATAATTCAGGGAGTGAGCTTCTCTCTTCTCTTATTCATCTTCTTACTCGTGAAATATTTCAGCATTTTAAACAGAACCATGTTTTAAATTCGACTAGCGCTAAAAGGTTTTAGTGATTTGATATGTAGCAGCAAACAGGCCTAGGTATAAATTTCCATCTTTATATCTTGTGTACAGACAACAGCACATCAAGCTACTACAATCTGTCAAACTTTAATAGATTTTCAACTTTATCGCTAAATCATAAGGTTCAAAGTTTATTGGGTAAATTTGACAGTTGCTTGATGTTCTGGCATCTGTATATAAAAAGGAGTATTCTATTCTACGTAAGAAAAAAATAAACACTAAATGCTCCATAATCCCGCTTTTCATCAAGGTTTCCGCCAGCTTTTTTTTTTGATAGCAGGACATAACCAATCACCAAACAAAGGCTAAACCTAACAAGGCCCTCAAAATCTTACCTCCGCAGCCCTCGATCGAAGAAGCCCTGACCTTTACCCGCCGGTATTAGGCACTGATGGTTACGTCAAATACAGTCGTAAGTCACTTTAATTGCTGTTCGTACTGTAAGGTAACCGACATGAAATGGCGGTGTTGCCAGATAATAATATAATAATATATTCTTGGAAATACCAAGCGAGGCGGAGCCTAACATCGCGCCATCGTGACTCAGGATCAGATGAGCGGTGGAGCGAGCTGTGCGCCGGCGGCGGCGGGTGTCAACGGGCGACGGAGCGGGCGCTCACTTTTTGCTTGGCGGTTGGATGCGACGATAGTATCTCATAGCTAGAATATTGTGCATAGATTACTTGGGTACAAATTAATTATTTTTCGTAATTAAATCTCATTTAGCTAAATTGGTCGTTATTTAAAAAAAAATTAACCTCACCTCTGGTTTGTAAAAATATATACAAGGTTATTGGAAAAACATCAACAACCTCTTAAGAGTCATTGTACTCATCATTATGAACAATTTTTACTATGGGACCAAACCTGAAATCGCGAAAAAAAATCAGCTGTTCCCTACATTTATTTTTTTTAAGAATGAAAATCCAATGGGGATGCCCATTGGATTTTCACTACACTATCGGCTTTAACTCCCTCGAAAACAATGAAAACTATCGAAAAAGTCGCATTGAGGGCATAATACTTTTTCGTTATTCTTATTTCTTATTATTTCTACCAATCAACTCCTACTGCAAGCCGCGGTAAAGAAGTTCGTTCCAAAAACAAAGTCCGGTAACAGTTAATATTGACAATGAAATTTTATAGAGATAAAGTAAGTTACAGGATTTCTACTTTTTTCAGTGACTTTAAGTTTCTCAAAATTAAGGGAATCACCAGGGAGTATGTAAAGACCCTAAGCAGGTGATGTCCTATACTTTCTGCCTACCATAGGAGGAAAGCGTGTTTATGTATGTGTGCATGTAAGGGCACCACTGTCATCTACAACGGATCATACAATTTTAACCCATTTTTTAAACCCAAACACATATCACATGGCTCTTAAAACATCCTAACATAACACAGTAATAACTACTACATGTATTCTCAATCGTCAATATACCACAGTTGCATCTGCGAACATTATTACGAATAGGTCGTAAAATACATGTTTTATAGCCCAGTATTCAGTAGGTACCCATTAGACAACGACTATTGACTATTAACTCTGTTCACAGACGTTAGATATTGCTAGGTAATCATGATTTAAGTACTAAAATCACTGTGTTTGCGGGTAATGTTCTAGAATTGTCTTCTATTACTAAAATACTAGTAGTTTACTGACTGACTGATTCATCATCTGACACAATAGTAAGTACTGCTGAAACTGTTTTATAATCAGCTTATATACGTTCCCACTGCTGGAACTCAGGCCTCCTCTCTTCGAGAGGGAGTGGGCTGGTAATCTAACACTCGGGTTAGTAGATGTCACAAGTCTTCGAATTATTTGGTTCTAGGACATGCCGGTTTCCTCGCGATGTTTTCCTTCACCGCTTTGAGAGCAGTGGTAATGTAATTATTTACACAATGTAAAGCGTCTGCCTGGGTTCGAACCCACGACCTAAACACACGTAAGTCGGTGCCGTCACCACTGGGCCACCAAAGTTGAAACTGAGAACATAACTCCCTATCCAGTTTGAACCAACAAAATTAACGTGAACTAAATAAATAAACTAAACATAACATAGTTAGTAATTTGGCCTATTTCAAGGAAGCCGTAGGTAACACTTCGGCCTCGGATTAATCAAGTAATTCCCTTCCGGCGGTATCTGCAGTTTTGAGTGTCGCCCTAATCGTTTTACGTTTCATCTCTTAGTAATGAGATTTATTTCCCTAACTTGATTTTGACTGTGACTTCATTACCTGTGTTTATACTTTAACAGGTCCCTATATTGACTCCGCCTTGGAGTGTAAATGTACGGACACTTAAGGGGCTTACAGGACCTAAACGCAAAAAGCGCAAGTTTTAGAAACAATAAAAGTATAATATGATCGACTACAGTAAACAAAATTTTAAAAAATATATGATGTTCTTCAGGATATATGCTAGGTAGATAGTGTGTTGAAAACATAATACAACTAATTTGATAGGATAGAAAAAAATCATGAAGATACCTCTAAAAACTTTATTTTTACAATAAAAACCATACTAATATTTATGTACAGACGCCAGCACATCAACCTACACCTAACTGTCAAATTTTCCCAATCAACATTGAACCTTATGCTTTAGCGATAAAGTTGAAAATCTATTACAGAAATCTGACAGATTGTAGTAGGTTGATGTGCTGGCGTCTGTACCAATCATTATAATTTTTTGTCGGATTATTCTACAAGCAACGTACTAAAGCACTAGTGTTTTAATTTTTTAGCCCAAATAATATATTTTTTTGTAAATAGATAATTGCTTCATAATTTGCAATCAATTAACAGCGCTGTGTCATCGCGCTTCTCTTTCTTTTCCGACAAAGACCGCGCTTTATGTCATGTAGCCTTAATATCGTGTCCTGCGTGTCCTGTCAGCTGCACGCTACATGAACTGATGGACGCTGGTGATGGCGCCAAACAAGTAGCCGAATTCTGGGCCGAGTCTATTTAAATTGCTATCGACACGCTAAGATGAACAAGGTACTTATATTATTGGTGGAACACTACATGGGGAAAAATCGAGCTAGGAAACTAAAATCAATCTGGCTAGCCTTTTTCCAACTATGTTAGGGTCGACTTACAGTCTGATCAGATGCAGCTGAATACCAGTATTTTACATGGAGCGACTGCCTTTCTGTCCTCCGCAACCCAGGTACTGGGTAACACCTTAGTAAGACTCGTTGTCAGTCTTTTTGGGCTTCTGACTATCCGTAACAACTGTCAAAGATCTACAAATAATAGTCCGGACCAATGGCTTAACGTGCTTTCCGAGGCACGGAGGGGATGGATGGTCACCCATCCACGGACCGACCTCGGCATGCGTTGCTTATCCTTTAAGATCGACCTGTGCAGCTGTTATGATTCAACCACGAGCTTCTCTAATTTCTTCATTAACCCTTCGTATGCTTAAAAGTGGATCCACGCGAGACACAATGGCTTTTTAATTGTGTCTGTAATTACGGCATTCAACCGGTTAAATGTTAAGTCCAAAATAGTCAAACATTGGTAGCTTAGAATGCATTTTCCTTTGCATATTAGGTATGTTTCATAACAAAACGAAACTTCCCTTCTTTTACCATCTGCCAACAAACATTGCTGCCAAACACGCGACTGACACAAAACCACGACATTAGATTATCGCATTTCACTACACCCAGAGCTACTAACACGATTATACGTCTTTAAAAACTTTGCGAAGGTAAAGGTAACTTCGTTTCAAACATCATAATGTAATCCGTTCGTTTCAGAAGATACAGTAAAGATATCAGAAGGGCAATTTTCCGCCGCGGGAGGCGCTCCGGGCGTCGGGAGCCGCGTGACGACTCCCGGCCACCGTAGGCGCGGGCCTGCGGGCGCAGAGTAATGGGTAGCTCACCGTCCAATCAGGACCAGGCCCGTGCCGGACGGCGCGTATGTGTTCCACGCGTGCCTCAAAGAGGTTTCAGCATAAAGGAAGGGGCCCACCAGGGCCGAAGCCTGTCGGGGTAGCGGGATCGTCCAAAAGGGTTACCGCTGCCCCGGAACATAAAGGGCTAAAGATGGAACACGGGTGGGTTTTAGTCAGTAAGAGTCTGACACTCCCTTCCGCTTCATCCAGAGCGGGAGGATTCATTAGATGATTTCCCATCCAAAAAAAAAAGGGGGCAATTCTCGTAATTTTAAGAACGTTCACATTCTGATCTCAGTCTCAATTTGTCATTTTTGACACGTCTAATTTCCCTACACTTTAACAAGTTTTTGACATTTGTTTGTCGCCGAGATGACACTGCGTCTAGATTTTATTACGAGAATTGGCCTTCAGTTACTTACTATAGGTATGACAGGGGTGGACTATATGACAGGGGTGGCGAACGTATGACATCCTATCAACAAAATGTCACATAATTTGTGTACGTCGAATCATTACCTTCTTAAAACTCCCTACACTATGAAAAAATGTATGTGAAACGAAATTCTATGAAACCGTTGTCTGTAAAACAACGTCCAGCCGGTGGACGTGGCAATAGTGGAACACAACTGTCAAGTGGGTGGCGCTCCACTAATTGAGCGTAACACTCTTTTAAGTTCAACTGAATGACCCCATATGCCATAGCGCATAATTGATGAGACATAGTGTAAGGTTTTAATAACATAAATAATAAAAAGTAATTAAAAGGTTGGCTACACTACGTAGAGTATTATATTATCTGTGGCTACACTGACCGGACGGATGACGTGAGCGGGGTTTTCGGCAGATGGCGGGAAGCGAACAGTGGGAAAAGAGAATTTCTGTTTCGCAATAAGTTTAGTTTTAATTGCTACAATAAGTTTAGTCTTAAAAGCCACAATAAGTTTTGAAATTGGATGATTATCTCGTCAATAAGTTTGGTAGCTAATAGTTTTGGTGCAATTATTGTTACACTTACAATAAACACATATTGAATACATTTGGTTTGTGCTTTATTTCCGAGGTTGATTAAAATAGCCATGGTACGCACATAGTGCTGCATTAACACTAGCCACACGTGTATATCAGTAATCGATGGCACGCTGTGGCTATTTTTCAGTTTTTATCAGTTTCTTTGTTATGCCCACGTAACAATGTTCGCCATCCCTGTTACAGAATTATAACTAGGTATTATGTTGGAGAATGTTTTGTTCCCCGATTTTATGAAAAGCTGCCATTATTGTACGAAGGCTGTAAACAATATAGTTTCTATTGATCAGGCCCTACCTTTGTGTTTAAACATAGGTTTATTGAATACCTGGGAGCTGTCTATAAGGCCCTACAGGGTGGCAGGAACGTCGACGCGCAAACTGTAAACATGAATTTAGCACATGATTCTAGATAGCGTAGAAAAGCTAAGTCCAACATAAAAAAAAAATGCTATTTCATAGAAAAGTCCAATGCCTATCACCTACGCGGTCAAAATGTATGGAACAGTTTTTGAAGTGGTAACTTCTTTAGGCGCGTTGGGCATTTTATGAGATGGGAATAAACCATTGTTACCGTAACGACACCGCTTCGGATGTTTTCGGCTATCCTCGGGATGTACACACGGCTACACATCAAGCAGTATAAGCTGACTTCTGATTGTACGAAAAACCTATACAATGCGAGGTCAGCTAAAACTGGAAATGTATAGCTTGATGTGTAGCCGTGTGTAATCGGTTTTAATGTATATCCGATATGTCAGTGAGTGATGGCAAAGTATTCTGTGTTTTGTTTTCACTTCTGTTGGCACTCCCGGGGTGCCACTGTATTTTTTTTTATAACCGACGAATAATAACACGTTAGTATGATTACTCACGTAGTGTGGGACACGCCCCAGGCCCCAGCTAGATGCACGGACGACCTCAAGAAGGCGGCTGGGATAGACTGGATGCGGAAGGCGGAGGACAGAGTGTTGTGTCGAAGCCTGGGAGAGGTCTATGTCCAGCAGTGGATCGCAATAGGCTGAGTTGATTGAACACATAAGTGAAATCGTAAACATGAACTTCAATACTATTCGTAATTACCTTAATCTGCCACTAGTCTACTTAAACCAAGAATTGATCTAGAACATAGGTTCTCAACGTGTGCGATATCGCCCCCTCGTTTGCGTTTCAGGCTTTCAGGGAGGCAGTAGAAGACCCAGAGAAAATTATATATCCTATATTACGACTATAATAATATTACACGTTTAAATATAATCGTGGCAATAACTGTTCCAGATACGCGACAGATAGAAAGTAAAAAAAAACCAGAGGGCTCTAGCGAAAAATATATTCTTAAAGTGGGCGGCGGGCAAAATAAGGTTGAGAATCTATGACCTAGAACAAGAAAAACATTATACACGTAGGTACTTACATGGAAACTTAGTTTCCAACTAACTGACGAACTACACTGACGTACAAAAACATTGAACCTAATCAAACAAAACGAACTCACATAACTGCTTCAAGTAATTAACTTTAGTTAATGTAAAAACTTTTGGAAACTCAGCAAGAAACTTCGCGATGATATTTATATTAGTTTCGCAACTCCACATATTTCTATGTTTGCATCGCTTCAACTTTCAACGTCTGCTGGAGATGCTTTACGGTTCATTGGCTTTCAGCTCCATGTTTTTCATGTTTTTCTTTTAGTAATACGATAATTATGTCTTTAAAGTGCATTGGACAGAAGTTTGGAGTACAGTCGAGGATATAGAGCTTCTGACAAGCTTAGTGCATGTCCAGAATTCCGTCTACACGTATAGGGCACTACTATATTGTACTTATATTGTATAGGGACCTACTGGCGAAGCGCTTAGGTCGCGCAAAAAAGTGGCCATACTGAGATGAGCGAGCTTACACATCCCGCATGGTACATACGATGGAAACGATTTCCAGTATCGGTGAATGAGAAAAAACTATTAAAATTTAGTTTTCAAGGAAACATGACCATCTTTTGACGCGGTCGGGTAGATCTAACGATCTTTGGCTACTGGACGTAACAAGGTGCCCCAAATACCTACTTATCTAGCTATCGTAGCTACGTAAGCGAAACGCGCGTCGTATGTGGACAGAATGTACTGGCTCCTATGAATTATCCCAGGAATTCTTCTATGAATCACAGACATCTATATCCACGAGTACGTCTGAAAAATGCCTTATCTTAATCTAGCTCGTGGTCGTGATGTAATCATGTATCCTATGATAATGATAAATGATTTTATTTCTGTAAGTAGGTTTGTACAAACACTTTTACACGTCAATCACATTTTTTTTTAAACTCGATGAGGTCAGCGTTTCCTATCTGACTATTCAGAGAAGAAAGGCCGAAACAAACTCAGAGGTCACAGTCTCTTTTAAAGACCAGACATAATCTTGGTCAGATCCGACTTGGTTGACCGATTTATGGCCACACTGAAAATTCACACGTCAATTTTTTTATTCTTAAAGTAGGTGTGTGTAGACGTGTAAAGCAGAAAATGTTTATAGAAAATAAAAGGTTGAATAAAAAAACGAAGTCTAGAAGTGAGTGCATCTCACAAAAGCATCATTTCTGAATTCTGCGAAATGGATCTCATTGCGCAAGTAAATTGGATAAGAGATAGCATTTGTGATACGGGGAAATAAATATGGCTAACACACCAAAGAGTATTTAGTATGACTATTCTACAAGGCGCAATTAAAATAACTGGTTTTCAATATTGTTCTCTCATTGTACTCATCATTATAAACCACTTTTACTATAGGACCAACACTGATACGGCGGAAAAAAAAACAAGGTTTCTTCAAATTTTGTCTAGTTATGCGAATATAAATAAACGGAGCACCTGATTTTTTAATAAAAAGGGTTTAGGTGTTTCAATTACACCTTGTATAAATAGAATAGAAAACTGCTATTTGATAAAAACATGACAGAACAGCGACACACGCACACATAAGGCGATCGATATACCTATAGGAAAACAAACGATTATGTTCAGAAACCTCTAAGAAAAGCTTTGTACCAATAGTCGTCAAGTGAAGAGCTTTTGCAAGAAGTTCAGCTCAAAGAAAGCAAGTGAGGAATGTACAGGGTGTTAAACCTAACACCCTGTACATTCCCTTAAAGCATGCCCCTCGTTTAACCAAACGAGGGGCATGCTTTAAGGGAATGACGTAGGTACTAATGAAAATTCAAACTTTTAAAATGGAACCGATTCTGAAACGCAAAAAAAATCAGCTGCGGACATTAACGCGCAACCTGTTACCATGGATTCGTTACAGGACTCTGAACCCTCCTGCGTTGAAATTATTATGCTGTTCAGCATTTTCACCGCGTAGATATTGCACTTTTCTATGAAACAGCAGATTATTTTTCAATTTAATATTCCCAAGTCTAAAATGTATGTCTTACCATTACATATTTTGTTATACTCTATTGTAGCGTACAAATCCATATATTCATTCTATGAAACGGTAAGCCTTGTACGTGATACTGACTTGAATACATGGGTTTCTGCCAACCTCCTTTGTTTTTGCTGTATTCATGATTACACTTTGTGCGTCGATGTCCCTGCCACTCTGTATTTATGTTCCCATTACTTGACAAAATGTAGGGAACAGTTTATTTTCCAATATTTCAGAGTTGGTCCCAAAGCAAAAGTTTTTTTTTTATTTTCATGAGTACTTAACTCCCTTAAAGTATGCCCCTCGTTTAAACTAACATACTGTAGGTGTACGCAATTGATTAAATATGAGTATTTAAGCTAAGCCTCTTAAAGAGCGAGACTCCCACACGCTTCCATACTTCATTGATTACTCAAACTCTCCCCTCATGTATATTTGTCTCATAATTAAATTGGTGGAAAGTTGGAAGATAATTTAACTTTCTCTGGCGCAAGAAGCGACGAGAATGTTCGTCACGGTGATCCTGGCTAACTCTCCTCGAGCTGACTGACAACTATTTCTGATAAAAACATGTGACGTCATCTCAAGGTAAGTTGTATTTTTTATATGAAAAGAAGTTTCTCTGTTTTTCTTACAAATGTTGTTACGAATAATGAGTCACGTCTACTATCGATTTTAAACATTTTTGGCGAAATAATCCGCCCTGGACCAAAACCTTGGTCTCCTAAGAAGGTGGTAGGCGGTCACACAATAACGCTGTCCAAACACATAGCGTTTTTTGACACCTTTTATATCTAATACTGTTGAAAAACACAGATTTTCATGCCGCCCGTTATAATATGACGGAACCGCTTGTCTAGGAAACCAAAGCCTTATATAGGTATGAGGAACAGGGTGTAAGGTTCACTCATCCTCCACAGAATAGGGAGGATCCTCCGACCAGACGGCTGTTGTGTCTGGCGGGCAACTGCCCGATGATTCATGCAGGATTTTGCGTGACGTCAGTATGACGTTTAGTTTGCATGTGGCGTTTTAGAATACCGCTACAGCCTATTATCATACTGCCTTTTATCGCAACGTCAAGAAAGACTCGATCACGATTTTTATTTTCGCTAGCCAAAACACAGAGTGCAAACATAGTCCCTTCTACCACTAACAGTATATCACTCAAATGACGAAAAAAATTTCAAAGCAGAGGAGTTGCATAAAACAGACAGCAGATACGTGCAGTCAAACGTACGTCAGATAACCCTCGACCTACGAAAACAGTCCTTACTGCTACGACATAAAAGCGCTGTCAATTTTGAATAGTTTCCTAGGACGTGCGTTTGACGGTACTATCAACAATTAGGCTGTGCATTCAGGCACGCGAGCTAATTCGAAGGATGCAGTCGGACTTTATTAGCAAATCCGACTCGCGAACATTACGTGACGGAATACTGGACTGACTTTATAAGCCAGGCTGAATAGTGGGGTTTCGAGCCTGGTTCAATGTCTCTAGTACCTATTGTAAGAATTATACACTCGAATACTTGTACAAATCATTTTGTTTCTACAAGTTTCGTCGTCTGTAGCTGATAATGGAATGTTTTTTTTTGGGGATGGCATCTTGCAGTTTAAGTTGTCGTCTGCTTAAGCGGACTTGCCTGTGGGCGACTCAATAAATTAAGGCACTTGTGCGGTGGTTAGCTAGCCAATTTAAAATAACTCTGTATACTTAGTATTATTATTTTCTGTTACTTGCTATGCTATCATCTAAAGAAGGTCCCTTCTTTAGATGATTTCGTATTTTGTAATTTGATCGTAGAATAAATTGATAAGTATTCCTGGTGGTTGGGACTACATTTTAACTGATATTTACGAGTATAAATAAAGAAATAAACAAAAAAGAAACAACAAAAAGCTAGCTAACAGAAGAGAAACTCCAGTCTCTTTAAAGCCATTCGTAATGCAACAGAATACCGAAGATCTAAGACAGTCGAGATAGCCACTAAGTATCCACCAATGAGCGGCGACAACCTGTTGACAGTAGATAACGATATATAACATTGTTGGCGGACGTCCAAACATTCGAGATAAGAATCGAGATGGTCTGTATCCGAGGCTTGTCTAAATGTTGCAGCTGGATTGGACTAAGATCCCCTTAATTCAGACAGTGGTAGATTTGACGCGGGACAACTAAGTTAGTGTTGTACTGCAGAAATACTGAACACAGAAAATAAAATTGCGATTAGTCCACACGGATTTTAAATGAGGTTTGTTAAAGTTATACAGGGTTATTGGTAAAACATTAACAACCTTCAGGACTATATTACTAACATCATAAACAAGAACTTTTGTTCTATGACTTTTATTAATTCATCAGATTTTCATACAAAAATGAAAATATTTCAATTCAACGAATTGTAATAGGTATTCAATTTTCTGTTAAGAACTCTGTGCGTAGCAAAATAAAGCGCTAGTTAGGTAAATAAACTGCCGTGTCTAGTACAAAATTCAGCGGAGGGGAGCGGGGGTTAGATAGAACAACGAAATCTTAAAGGTATGTTTTTGGTAAATGTATTATGTTAGTAATCCAGTCCTGCAAGGTTGTTAGTGTTTTACCAATATCCCTGTATAAATGTTTATGAGGAAAATGAAAGAGGATAGTGTAACAAATATAATAATATTGTAAAAATTAACAAACATGTTTACGGCATGGGTGATAAAATAAGTAACGTGTTAAAGGAACAAATAAGTGTATCAAATTAAGGAAAATGATAATAACGATGAATATACATAAACTAGATTAATAAAGGTGCTTTGAAACCTAGCCAGGACTTGAGTTATGGACCGCAGCGTGGTGTTTCTAACTCGATCTGTACGCTTAACACCTATATCACCACACCTTATAATTTCTACATTTATAACTGTAATTTTTATGGCGTACATAATATAGAGTATTCTATCTAAAGCTATAAATAGTCTCAACATTCAATAAACAATAAAAAAAATCCTAATAGGTACTCATTGTATTTAATTAACTATGCTTTACCTTAGACGAATTAAGCCGATCACGACTTTCTCAACAAACAATCTACTTACGTAAAGCTTCGCTTAGATGTTTTGAACTAAAAGCGCCTCACCATAATAGTTCGACGAAGTTTGGATTTCTACCCACAGCTTGGAAAGGAGAATTTCAATCTAAGACGTCTTTGTCTTTTACTTATTTAACTCATCTCTGAATTTTAAGTTTAAGACGTATTTAATAAGTACGAGTCAGCTGCGTCTGTCGTATAGCGTTTTTGGTTTGGTAGAGAAAAATTAATCAGAATGCTAACGATTTCATGAGCTCGAAATGTGCGAATATTATAAAGATTTAAATTAAACTTGTAAGCGTTTAAAATGTCTAGGTAAAATTCAATATTTATAAACTATCATACGAAATGTTTCCACTCAACAAAATTAGCGATTCTAGTTATTATAAGCAGCTAATTTATTGTCGTCGCCACCTCGTATAAATAAATGTTTTATTTTTAACGAAGATCCTTCTTTCTGAAAGTTATTTTAACCCTTTAATTTGAATTTTAGCAGTATGTAGGGTACGATGGGACTGTCATACGCATAGTGGTCATAAAAGTCCCTAATTATATAAAGAATTTAAAACCAAATAGCCTGTGTTTGGTTTATTTTACTTTTGAATTGTCAAGGGGTCGGTCAGTCAAAAAGATGAAGCTAGTTGCCCATTCCAAAGCGTAGTAGGTTC
Organism: Hydraecia micacea; assembly: GCA_914767645.1. Lineage (NCBI taxonomy): Eukaryota > Metazoa > Arthropoda > Insecta > Lepidoptera > Noctuidae > Hydraecia > Hydraecia micacea. The sequence goes on from OU611776.1 coordinate 16,364,493, forward strand.
CTATCGAGAAGAATGGGCAAGAAACTCCTGTACCACAATAAGTATGCAAAGGCTCTAAAAACACGTCATCAACATTAGTTCAATATTTACGGTCAAAATGCAAACAAGGTCCACTTCACCCTTCAGCTGCCTCGTGTTTAATTTGAACATGCTCTATTAACTGATTTTCGGGTTAACTCAGTGTTAGCAAACATTATACAGTAATAATTGTTAGACAGCTGTTTCAATTTCAGTGTTTGAACTGACCTATTCAGTTTAGATTTGGGTATCGATATACATACATGGGTTTATTGATTGATGTTTATTGGTTTTGAATACCTAATTTGATGCGAATTCGTATATAGTGATATTGATGCAATAGTATCCTACTATTGTTGAGGGGCATGTGGCTAAGTAATAACAGCCGCACGGTTCAATCGATCAGGTTAAGCTACGCTTGACGCGGTTGGTCCATGGATGGATTACCATCTTTACATACCAAGATCTCTCCGTGTCTCGAAAAGCACGTGGTCTCGGCTGTCATTTGTGGATCTTTGACAGTCGTAACGAGTCGTCAGAAGCCAGATGATGTGTTGAATAAGTAAAAGACAAAGACGTCTTTTTTTTTTTTTTTTTTGTATGGGAAATCATCTATTGACTCCTCCCGCTCTGGGTAGAGCGGAAGGGAGTGTCAGACTCTTACTGACTAAAACCCACCCGTGTTCCTTCCTTAGCCCTTTATGTTCCGGGGCAGCGGTAACCCTATCGGACGATCCCGCTACCCCGGCAGGCTTCGGCCCTGGCGGGCCCCTTCCTTTATGCTGACATCTCTTTGAGGCGCGCGTGGAACACATACGGGCCGTCCGGCACGGGCCTGGTCCTGATCGGACGGAGAGCTACCCATTACTCTCCGTCCGCAGGCCCGCGCCTACGGTGGCCGGGAGTCGTCACGCGGCTCCCGACGCCCGTAGCTTCTCCCGCGGCGGCTGAGGCGTGCGGCTCTCTCTCTAAGCCGTCCCGCCACCTCCTTCGCTAGCATGACTGCTTCGCAGAAGGAGGTGACCGCCTCCCACTCCCTCTCGCCCCGGACCATGGCTTGAACCAGGGCCGGACGCGAGAGGTCGCCGCCGTTGCCGATCGCCTCTACGAGGACACGGCGGGACAAAGACGTCTTAGATTGAAATTCTCCATTCCAACCTATTAGCTCAAAAGCAGTAGCTACTGTAAAGGATGCTTACAGTACCTACACCTTTGTTCCTTTGACCTTCTGGTCCAAAATCTTTTGGCAACGCTTAGCTAAACAGTAACATCAAGACACGTCTGACGTTCTCTTTAGAATTCTAAATACCTGTCTAGCTGCGTGTTACAGTAATACAAACATTACGTGTGTCTGGTGTAGATAATCTTGATATTACGTGACGCGCCCGTTTTGCTTATGAATAATTATAATATTACTTTTAGAAAGCCTGACTACGACGCCTAATACATATTACTACTTCATTAGCAAGTATTATTGAAAACGAAAAACGTGTTTGTGTAAGATTGACTCACTAAGGGCTGCCCGCACGTTACAAAATTTTGTTTCAGTGCGGTTAGTGGAAGTGCTCAGGTGCTGTTCGTCCAAATGCGGTTCAAATCAGTGCTCTGAGTGGAATACCTCGATTTTTCCAACGCCAGATAATTTTTTCCGAGGAATAATTTTGAATTTTTGACAGTTCTTCCATACAAAATCTGTCAGACGTCAATTTTATTCCATGAATAAAAATTATCTGTCGATTGAAAAATCAGCCCTAAGAGCAGTTTTGAAATACAGCAACGAAGAAACACACCTGAGTTTTGTTTTCATTTTCAAACACTTGAAATAATGTAATATAACATATCGCCTATAATACCCGAAGGGTTAGTCAGAGGTGTACCCTATGTGGGTGTGGTGACCCTATTGTAGACCTACAAAAAGCTTGAAATTACGTTTGCAAATCTCGATTTGCAAAAAGATTTAATTTAATTTTTTTCTCATCGTAATCATGACTGTTCATGATAAAAAATACCTAAATCTTCATTTAAAAATACTGGAGGGTAAACCTGAAGACTAAAAATAGAAAACAGCCTCTCACAGATATAAAAAATAATTTTAAAAACTAAGACCCGACTACTGAAAAGGATGAAACAAGAAAGTACCTTCCCGTGGTCGCATGCCACTGTAATAACATACAAAGCTATGGTAGCATGCGACCACGGGAAGGTACTTTCTTGTTTCATCCTTTTCAGTATAGTCGGGTTTTAGTTTTTGAACTTATTTTTTATTTAATTAGTTTGGGGCTTATTTCAGTAATATATATATTTTTGAAATGTGCTAATTAAGCCCTTTCATTTGATACACAAAAAGGAAAAAGGAAGATCGTTACTATGTCCGCTAGAGGCCGCCATAATCAAATTAATGTGACGTCACATAACCTATAACCACCGGACGATCAAGACGCTTCCAATGATACCTAATTTGTCTAATTATGACAAGCAGTTTAGAAGTTATGAGGGAACAGATGAACATACATACATACCGGTCAAAATCATAACCCTCCTTTTTGCTTCGCCGTAGTCGGGTAATAATACACTCACCAGTCTATCAAAATTGTTGTATTTTTGGATACAAATATACAGATTTCTTGTCGTATTTTCGACCGGCGCAGATTCTTTAAAGAAAACCCTTGCTTAACTAAGCCAGCAACGTCCTGTATGTAGTAGTGATATCAAGTTGCAACATCATCCCTATAGCCCCTTCGTTATCGCAATCTCTGGAGAAACACTCAACTAAATCCTAGCTGTAATAAGAAACACTAGCTTTCGCTCGGGGGTTCTTTCTTTCTATTAAGGGGAACTCCGTTTTCATTGAGTTTATTTTCCAAAGAATTTCTGATTCGCAATAGAAGAGTAGGTAATTGTGTCATTGATTATACAAGGCAGGGTCATCGACGCGCAATCTGAAACCATGAGTTCAGCACATAAATGGAAACCCCCTTTTTTTTTTTTTCATGTGGAAAACCTCATGGATGTCCACCACCCTGGGGTGGGTGGAGGGGTCTGTCAGACTTACTGACTAAAATCACACCACGGTGTCCTGCTGCTACCTTTAGCCAGAGTGTATGAGTGATTGCGCATTTCGTCACGCTCTCCCGGCCAGGTGTTGGGAGACTCAAAAAAAATATCTACTGTTTAATGGAAAAGTGCAATACCTAAGCAGACAAAATGTATGGAACAGCTAATTTACGCCTCATAATGCGATGAGGGAGTGCTTTACGACCGATTTTTTTTTTTGCCACCTTTCTGCAACTGTTTATATTGTTATACTCCTACTAGTACACAGCACCTACTTAATTTATATACGAGTACCATTATATAGATAATTTAATGGAGATTAATTAATTGATTTAATGCAGTAGAAACAAAAAAACATCAAAATATTTCTAAAAATGTTCCCGTCAATCAAGTGTGAAACCTGAAAACAGTGTAGCATGCGAAATAATCAATTAATTCAGTTTTTTTTTTTAATACATTCCTTTCACCCATAGGAGGAACCCTATTGAAAATGGCTCTTTTATTCAAAGTAGTTTAATTATAATTAATAAAAAACTAACTAATATAATATCTATATCTACCTATGGCTTTTTAAACGTTCAAATTAATGAGCATTATGAGTCGTGCACTTTTGGATTTTCCATATTTTTTGTTTTTAATAACCGACGAAAAATATACGGAAAAACAGGCGTCGTTCGTCGACGCCAAAAATTGGAAAAAAAGCAGAACGTCTTGTAATTGTAATGGTACAAGTTTTCAAAGGATTCTTTTCTTTTTCTCGCGTTAGCTCGATAAACACCCATGCAATGAGGTTGAAATGAGGCAGTCACTAGTCAGCAATGTTTACAGCTGAGCTGACTACCCAGGGTGCTTATGACTTGACGCGTATCATACACCCAAAAGGCAGCTAAATACATCGTGAATAAAAATTATAGTTACACGTCTAAATATAACATAACAGTACAAAAGATCAAATGACTCCAACAATTGTGTAAATATATTCATGTAATGCAAATTCGGTACATTGCCCCGTAAAAACTGAATTAACATGAGCTCTTTACGCATAGTGACTTCATTGCGTCCAAGGTCTTTCAGAATCATTGTAAGGTCATAGTCTTAATCCAAGTTTGTTCTAAAACATCACATGATTTGGATCAAGGGGGCTTATACCTCGTGATTATGACAATTTGTTTACAACATTTGTGGTAATCACACATCCCGGTTCAGGTATAGTCGATCTCGTAATTCCTTTATCACTTTTGACAATAGTACTCAGTAATATGAAACTTCACTAAAGTTTAAACTATCTATTTGTTACGTAGACAAACTATAGACCCTAGGGCCTAGACAAGTTTGATCAATGTTGTCTTTACTATAAGGTTGTTGGTAAAAGTACTGTATTTCTAACGACTTTCAACATTATTGACATAACATTTTCGGTAGCTAATATCAATCCAACACATTTTTGACTTTTCTATCATCGTTATCGCTGATAGAATGAGTTTGTCTGGGCTCTCTTGTCGTTTTATGAAATGTAGGTAAATTAAAACTTATGGTGGTAATCCAATTACGAGGTCGACTGTACCTATGCAAGTTGTATTGACAAAGTAAAACGGGTACCAAAGGAAAGAACTAAATCCTTTAAAGGTTATCAAGTAATAATATGCTAAATGTATGAGCTTGTTTTGAAAGGAAAAAGGTAAATAGGCAAAGGCCAGTGCTGATAGACAGTCTAATTGCAGTTTACTGCATTCATAAAGCCTACTATTCAATTAAGATAACTATGCAGAAATAAAAATAAATAGTACCTATTTATTAAATATAAAAGACAGAACAGAATTCGGAACACCACACTGCGTTCCAAAACGGGCATACTGGATGTAGGAAAGAAGGCTGCCAGGCTCAAATGGGATTGGGCGGGTCACATCAGGAGTATGAGTGATGATCGCTGGGCAAAAATCTCCACACAATGGGTGCCTGAAGATGGACGGCGCCGCCGAGGCCGGCCCAGAAAGAAATGGCGAGATGACCTGGACGCGTACCACGAGGGCTGGTTCGAGGTGGCGCGAGAAAAGAGTTCCTGGACGGATTTGGGGGAGGCTTTTATTGCCCAGCAGTGGTACAGAATAGGCTAAAAAAAATTCAAATTGAACAGTACTATATAGAATTTAGTAAATATAAGTTAGGCTTTTAAGAAAATACAATAATACTTTTGAGAGCAGTGGTGGCTCAGTGGTAACGGCCCCAACTTACGAGTAGCAGGGTGTCAGTTCGAACCCAGACAGGCGTTTTACTGTATATCACCGCTGCTCTTAAAACGGTGAAGGTAACCATCGTGAGGAATCCGGCATGTCCTACAACCAAAAATTCGAAGACATTATGACATCTACCAACCCGCACTGGGCACGCGTGGTAGACAAGAGCCCACTCCCTCCCGAAGAGGGAAGGCCTGTGTCCAAGTACAATAGCAAGCAGTGAGAACATTATAGGCTGATTATGCATGATGCTTTTATGGGAGCCCAAAGATTAACATCATGCTATTTTTGCTGGCTACCTAGATTTATCGGTCTATAACGAATTTAGATTTTATTTTATGGTAAACACTGCAACTGCGTATGTTCGAGTGTTTATAATGTAGCAATGACGTAGATATATAGAGCATTAAATGCGTTTTTAAATCATTTTCTAAACAAATTCCGAAGTGTTTATAGTACTGTAGTAAAGTATTTTTCATTGGGAATTTTAAACAAATCATCTGATTCAAAGTGTGTGTAGCGATGATTTTACCTGCGCACTACTTAAATATTTTCCAGTTATAATAATGTTTGACAAAATAAAAAATTCTATCTCACGTACAAGCGCCAGCACATCAAGCTACTACAATCTGTCAATGTGCGTTTCATTGCGTTATTTACGTTGTTGAGCAGACAAAGCTTTTGAACATAAATGAAGCAATGGATTAGCAATATCCTTCAAAATGATTCAGATTGAGATTGATAGTATGTTACGTAATTAGAGTGCTGATTCAAAAACCCAATAAAACTTTGCCCAACCTGAGGACGGAACACACCTTTTTTTTTTAGTTTCGGATGTGGAAAATCCTCATGGATGTCCGCCGCCCTGGGGCAGGCGGCGGGGTCTGTCAGACTCTTTTTGACAAAAAAAAAACCACCCCGGTGTTCCATCTCACACCTACGCTGGGGGTCGCGGGAACGTACGATCCTTCCGCAACCCCCGCCAATGCGGGCCTCGTCTGGTCAGGGGGGGAGTTACGTGTTTGACCCCCCCCCCCCCCCCCGTGACGTCTAAGAGGGGCGCGCGTGGAACACCACGCGCCGTCACCTCGGGTCCTGATGTGTGGGGGGCGACGGACGTCCCCGAGTCCGTCGCCCAGGATGGTACACACTACCCCAATCTCAGTTGCGCTTCCGACTTCTAGCCAGTAGATCAACGAGGTAGTACTAGTAATATGCTATACTTAAACAACACAATCGAGAACAGTTTTGCGGTCAACCTAGGTGTGAATACGTTTATACAAACGCATCTGGTTACAATAGAAGCCGGCCCCGACATGGTTAGAAATACGCGAGGGCTAGTAGGTATAAAGTATTAGCTTATACACAGCTGAGTGTTCCCTCTTAAAAATAGGCCAAGGACTGTCCTCCCGTGTCGTCATCTGCAACTTGTGTGGCATCTAGTGTATAAAGATGCGGTTCATATTAGGACATGCCAAGAGGAAAGTTTTGAATATGAATTGAATGTTATAGAATAGAATAAAGCTCTTTATACTCGTACATGTAAGGAAGAATGACCGAACTAAAGATCTTTGAAAACTTACGTTCTAGATGTTTCTACAGTAGAATGTTCTGGAACTATCTGAGGCCCTATATAAGGCCGGCTTGGCCCGCGACTGGATCAGTATTGGATACACGATACAAGCGATAACAACTGAAGCGATCTTCAAGTGCGACTTAAGAGTGATCAGTAGTACGATTGTGTTTTATAATTAGTGTGTTTGAGTTTTTATTGGTCTTCTTCTTTTTCAAATAAAACAATTAGGTACATCTTTACGTCATTCATCGTTCAGTGGTGGCCCAGTGGTAACGGCCGCAATTTACGAGTTGTAGGTCGTTTCTTCGAAGCCAGGCAGGCGGTTTACTTGGTGTAGTTTGAGGAAACCGGCATTACCCAGAACCAAATATTCTAACGTGACGTGACATCTACCAAACCGCACTGGGCCCACGTGGTGGATTACGGCCCGTTCCCCCTCACAAGGAGGAAGCCTGTGTCCCAGCAGTGGGAACATTATAGACTGATTATGCGTTATTATCCAATCGTTAGCACGCCAACTTCTACCGTCCTTCATTCTCTCTCTTCTGTTCTACACATGACACATAAAACACTTTCTCTTTTACTTGCGTGACTGCAGAGCGTTGAGTCTTGGATCCGATTCACAGGTTGGACAGTGTTATTGGGCAAATCAGTCGGGAATTTTTCTGTAGCAGGACTCTGGATTTGGACAGGCGCTTTAAATAATAAATAAATAAAATAAAATTCATTTATTTCAGATAACTAATTGATCCATAATTCCATACAGTCCGATTCAAAATTAAAATAAATTAAATTAAAGATTTAAAAAAAACTACAATAAATTAAATTAAAGATTAAAATAACATAAACTTCTTTACTTTGTGTAAATTATTTAATTACTACTGCTCCCAATACGGTGAAGGAAAACATCGTGAGAAAACCGGCATGTCTTAGAAACCAAAAATTCGAAGACATGTGACATCCACTTAATCGCACTGAGCCCGCGTGGTGGATTACGGCCGGCATTCATGCTAGTACTCCATAATTGTGCCTGCGAAAGCCTACATCGGACTTATCATAACTACTTACTTAGATGTTTCGGAGAGAACAGGCATAATTGTATACTATGCTCATTGTCAAATCATAAAAGCTAACTCTGCCAGTGAACTTATGACTAACACTGAATATAAGATTTCATAAGTTTACTGAAACAAACAGACCTACTATATTTATGTACATTGTTTTCTCTCAAACACAAACTCAGCCGAATCTACTTCCGTTATCAACACGTGATTTTTATAGGAAGTAATAATACTGTTTTTATTTCACATTGAACCATATAAGTAGCTTTGTAACAATAGTCCAGCTAGCCTGTAACTTGATAACGATATCAGAACAGTTATTACAATTGACGCATAAAAATGTATAGTCGCGGTGACTAATACATAATGTGTTGTATTAGGGCTTTGAACTCTATAAATAAAAAACAAAATACATAATATAAAGGTTTTAGAGTAAACAATAGACATGCATTGTTATTTATATCTTTTGTTTCAGCTCGTTTGAGGAAGGATATAGTGTATTGTCCTTAAAACATCTGTTGAAATTGATTTCCTGAAAAATATTGCAACAAATTATGTTGGAATTACTTTTTCTTTGACTTATTAACACCTACAATTAAACACATAACATAATTTAACATAACGCCTGTATTTAAAAGTTCGCACACATGATGAGGAAATCAAATTCTCCAAATTGTGACGTGTGCGGTGTGTAATTACGCCAGCAAGCACAGCGTTATCATACTTTAGGTGGCAGATCTCGGCGATAAGCGTAAGTCCAGGGATATGTGACCAGCTTCAGGTTTCATCTGGATGGGAGTCTTGGACGCCAAGAATGTCGTAGTTGTGCAGTACACAGCGGAATGAATTTCCGATTGATTTCTTCCAAACTCGAAATCAAATTCTGGGCTGAGACTCTTTAACCGGTTTTAATGCAGTAATACATAAACGCCCTTGTGTCTCGCGTGGATCCACGTTCACACATACGAAGGATTAAATTGCCCTCGAAACGCCAAGAAAAAAGAGAATGAAAAACGTTTATAAAATAATCTATAGGAAATTACTTCTTTTACTCGAAGTTCAATTAGTTATCTGCTATCAAGAAATAATCTCCTTATACAATGTTAATTAATGATATCATTTTAACAAAAAAAATTTCTTTAGCTTAGCCTGTAAAGGAATTAGGTCGGCTGTACTAACTACAAAAGAATAATTCTCGTTCCGACGGAGAAAAAGTCCTGGAAGCCCTTTTATAAAGATTAGATCTTCTTTTATATCGTATCTAGCGCATGCATAGGAAATCCTTATTTTGCCTATTATTATGTAAACAACAATAAACAATTTTTATATTCACTGAGCTAGGAACTCAGTGAAAAGAGCCAGATTAGTGTAAGCCGCGTCGACCACATCTGATTAGATACTTAGGTCAAACAGTGACCAGTATTTTTGGGAACGTCCCGTTGTATGGCGATTCTGATTCTTTGGCAAAAAAAAATAGGCCACGTGATGATTTGACCAACCGCTTGGCGATATTTCGAAAAACCAAGTGGGCATTCGGACCCCATGGAGTTGAGTTTCAACCCCAAAGTTTTCGAAACATATAACTCCCAAAAAGGTTGAAATATTTCCGCAGTGAGATTTTCCGCAAAAAAAACTGCCTAACTACAAAAATTTGGTAAATGCTTCACTTGATTGAAGGTTAATTTTTGTTTAATTCCACAATGCCGAAAGGAACGACGTTTCACTTCGAGTAAAAGAAGCCGAAGAAAAGGCAAAAATAACTGAAATTGAAGCGTCTGGTATCGGTTTTATAGTTACTAGAACTTTTTTAAGTATTTGCGCTTCCGTACTTTTAGAACTTAGACTGGTTTGGTGTTCCATAAATGTTGTAGTTTGAATCCTAATCCATTTCACCGAATGTCGCCAGCAGCTAGTCACCAATATACTGACAAAATTAATAATCTTTACTAAAACCACGTGTCTGTATTCGCTAGAAAAGACTTTAAACTAAATAGATACGTACTCCCCGAGTTCATAACCGGTCTGAGACTAGTTGTGTGGTACTCTTTTATTTAGACAATCAGAGGAGATAGTATAAGCAGGGCGAGCGCCTGCGGGCCCGTCTGGCTGGGGATTATGACGCAAACGCGAGATCTTTTTGTATAGGCTGGTGTGATCTCGTGTGATCGTAAAGCTCTTTACAAACGTGCCACAGCCCACAAGGCTTAGTTCCATTTACACCTAAGGCAAGTTGTAGTCGCAGGTGACGGCTGTCGCGAACGTGTGGTTAATACCAAAGACATCCCGACCTTATATGCGACCACTCATGCCACTCACACGCAAGCAATCGAGTGAAACGTTGTTGTTGCGACTAGATCGCTAAACAGCCTTTCGTTTCTGTAAAAATTTCACCGTGAAAACTTAGGTGGAGAGAGCTTGAAGCGATCTGTCAATAGTGTCAATCCCTAGCAGAAGCTGGAATGACAGCTCTACTACACTTAACATATGTGTTCACAGTGAAATTTTTACAGAATAGACCGACTGACATAAGTATTCTAGGTACCTAATTACGTCATTGTGGACCTCATCCATCGTTTGCCACTAGGCGAGATTGAGGTTATTGGAGATTGAGGTTAATTTATACAAAAGTAAACATACTTAATGGCTTCGATTACGCAACTTCAGGCAGCCGCAGCGAGACATCACACGACCACTGCAAGGCCACATGTTTGCCTTTAAGGTGTAGTTGTGGTGTGGTCCGTCTAAACAAACCTTTATCGCTAGAAATATTTTTATAAAGGTTACCTTTGATAATATTTGCATTGTAAAAACGAGAGGTTTTAGGTGTCTGCGCGGCTAGGCGTGGTCTTAAGCTGGATGTATTTGAAGAGGACTTTGTTCAAATGTTGGGTCGTTTTGGGAAAGTTTCGGTAGACTATGTTGTAATGAATTAGGGCTAGAAACGGACCGGAATATGCAAACTGTTTTGATCCGGGACTTGGCAACAGCTTGGGTGACTAAACCTTGGTTAGGCTTAGAGATAATGCTAGAATAATAACTTAGCATTATCAGCGTTAACGCCCGCATGCACCACAGTTCATTAAATCCATTTAGCGCTAAATTTATTTAAACTAGCTTTTGCCAGCACACAGCAGCTTTTGCGCGTGTATGTCGGAAATTATCTCTCCGAAAATTACTACCGGAATAAAAACTATCCTATGTGTCAATCTCCAGGTTATAAACTGTCTGCGTGCTAAATCCCCATCCAAATCCGTGCAACCGTTTTCGCGTGATTGAGTAACAAACATCCAAATATACAAAGTTTCACATTTATAATAGTTAAGTAGGATATTAGTAGGAAACATCGTGAGGAAACCGGCATGTCCTAGAACCAAAAATTCGAAGACATGTGGAATCTGCCAACCCGCACTGGGCCCGCGTGGTGGATTACTACCCACTCCCTCTCACCGAGAGGAGGCCTGTGTCCCAGCAGTGGGAACATTATAGGCTGATTATGATTATGATGATTAGTAGAAGTTCGTTTCATTTCTGTCAATCATTTGAAGATGAAAGAGACAGGATGGTGTTTTCAATAGGTTTACTGTATGTATTTAGTGACTGGTGGTGCATGTGGATCTAAATCTCAATCTCACTGCCTGGACTAAAGCTTCCTATAATCTGCTGGTGTATTCTGTCAAAATCTTACCGTGAAAACTTATGTGAAGTGAGCTGTCATTCCACCTGTAGTGCTATTCTGTAAAAATCTCACCGTGAAAACTAAGGTGAAGTGAGCTTAAAGTGAGCTGTCAATAGTGTCAATCCCTAACATCAGGTGGAATGACAGCTCACTTTAAGCTCACCTCACCTAAGTTATCACGGTGATCTTTTTACAGAATAGCACCGCTGATACTAGGGATTGACACTATTGACAGATCACTTCACCTAAGTTTCCACTGTAAGATATTTACAAAATAGCACTACTACACCAATTAGATCTCCATTTGATATCCACGCAATCACTGTCCATTCTAAGGTTGCCTTTTTTTTGTTGCGCGGTGGAAATTCTCATTGACTTCCTCCATCGTGGGGGTGACAGAGGGGCATGCCGGACTCTTACCGGCTAAAACCACCGCGGTGTTCCACCTCTACCTATGGCCGGGGGTGCGGGATTCGCATAAGCATTCACCGCTCATTCTAAGGTTGCCTGGAAGTTTTATTAATTTTATGTTTTGTTACGTATGTTGCTGGTGTACAATCCTTATACTTATCCTTACATATTATAGTATAAAACAAAGTCGCCGAAATGTCTGTTACGCGCATAACTTCCGAATGACTGCACCAAATCGGATAATTCTTTTTGTTGTTGTATTCAGTATTGCCAGGACAAGGTCTGTATGAAAGAAAATTTCGGAAATTTGAAAAAAAAAATTGCACCCGTGTACGAAGCTGGGGCGGGCGGCTAGTAAAGTATAAAATAAATAACGATTTCTTTTTCTAAAAATCATTACCTACATGGCGTACATCATCGTAATATATCTTAATTTGTTATGTTCTTTTATCCAATTTAGTTTAATTTATCGCCATGACATCACACTCCTCGATTGTCACATAAGATGAGATTTCCATTTACCTGCTTTGAAATATAAAGTGCTTATATTTCCAGGAACTAATTATGTATCTGTAGGTACTACAGGAATATAGTTTATATCTAAAAATCATTACATGCGTACATAATTGTCTTTTACCCAATGTAGTTTAATTAGCCATTTTTTTTACATTTTTCTAACTTATAGAAGCAACAAGAAAAATGTACCCAGAATTTTTTAATATCTTGCTTTAAAAGAGTGTTCTTGGAGTTTCTTGCCCGTTCTTCTCTATAGAAATCTACATTTTGGAATGGGCAACTAGCTTTAATTTTCTGACCAACTGAGCGACTCTTTGACAATTCAAAAGTGGAATGGTGTAAAGGTTTAATTGAAATAAATGCTTTGAATTTGAGTTGGAGTCTATTGCTATGATCAATTTATTTGATCACACTTGTCGATTGTCACATAAAACGAGATCGTATTTACCTGCTTTGAAATGTAACTAAATGCTTACATTTCCAAGAACTAATATAATAGTCTGTGTAGCTTCTACAGGAATATAGAACATGTTTGGTTCGTTGATATTCGCGATACGGGCTTTAAAATAGCACTAACAGTTCCAACGCTTTGTAAATATTTAACATGTATATATGTTAAATATTTAACATGTATATATATGTTACGCTTAGTCAAAGGGATTATTTTGAATTGCATTTTGATGCTGTGTATTTTCTGTTACGTTTATTTCAGTATCAGAATCAGAAATCATTTATTTGCAAAGAATGTAGGTAATAAAACATAGTTTTGAAGGCGTAAAAAAGAAAAACAATTGGATCCAGTACATTCTACCGTAGGGCATGCAACAAAAAATCATCATAAGTATTGCAAATCTATCTTAATCAACAATTGTCAGGTAATCAGTGTTTTATGTTGTATTCTTAAATCAAATCTTTTTTTTTTTAATGATATTACGTGGCTTGATTAACTGGAAAATTGGTAAGCCTTTTATTTAATTAAGTATTTACATAATATAAGCTATACAAATACAATATCTATCGATTTAATAAATTGAAATATTATTGAGCGATATCATAGGGTGTTATCATTTAAAAATTCACTAACAGCGTACCTAATAACATTTTTTTGAAAAAATGAAATTTTGTTTTGGAATGTATATAGCTGATTATGTTTGGTGCATTCAGAAGCAAATATGCAGAGGTTAATAACCTTGTGTTTATAAGTTAGGTGTGCAGTATTAATCATAGGCAACATAATACGATGGCCAGAAAGCTACCCTGGGACCTCCAACCATAATAGTGTTATAATTAATAACCAGAGAAGAAGGCCCCAGAGTTCGTTTCTTTGTAGCATCCCAGGAGAATAGTATATAATTGCTAGCAGTACCTATAAAATACTGACTAGCAGTAGCTGCTTTGTTCAAATTATGGCAAACCTGCTGCAGGAACTAAGCTTAAAAAACCTGTATTGCAGTACCTCTACACATTCTACTTATACTAGTAGCCTGAACTGGTCTACCAATAAAATTAGTCATCGAACTGTTAGAATATAATATAAGGTGTTAAAACATTAACCTGACAAACTTTAAGAGGTGCGTTAGATCGAACTGAATAACTTTCACTATGGGACCAACTCAGAAATCAGGAAAAAAAATCAGCTGTTTAATTCAAAAGGCAAATTATACCTACTTGACCAAAATGTATGAAACAGCTGATTCTATATATACTTACGTTTATTTGCAGCAAAAATGACGCATAAAAAGGACACAAAAGAAGAACAAGTTGGGGGAAAATATGCGTCAAACGCACGCACAACGGGCATCGCTAAGCGCGCAGCATAATGCTAAGACCCTATGTAAGACAGAGCCCCAGCGCTGGTTTTCGGGGACAGCCGGCGTTGACGTGAATATAAAAAAAAACTTTTTTACAAAAAAAACAACCGACTTCAAAAAAAACTACAATGTGATAAATAACTTTAATTTCGGAAGTCGGTGTCGTTGGTTCCGCATTTTCGTTTTTTGACACCGACTTCCGAAATTAAAGTTATTTATCACTTTGTAGTTTTTTTTTGAAGTCGGTTGTTTTTTTTTGTAAAAAAGTTTTTATTTTTCACTTTTTAGTTGAACCTACTCCACACAAATTCAAATAACACTAGTGCATTGAGGAATTGAAGACACCGACTAGAAGAATCATCAAAATTCGTATAGAAATGCCGGAGATGCAGTACATTTATGCATATAACATCGTACATAAGAATAATTATATAATGTATTATATACTAAAACCTTCCTGAAAGTATGTAGATCACATTCGTGAAAGAATTATCAAAATCGGTTCATCAGTTTTTGAGAAAATCGCGGACAAACAAACATACATACATACATACGGGTCGAATACAGAACCTCCTTTTTTGAAGTCGGTTAAAAAACAGCACAGCAGCATGCATGTGTCGAACGAAAGATTATTCGGCCATAAATACACCAAAACAATGATAAAACAGCAACAATAAGCTGACACAGAGTCATGTGATGCTGATAGCTTATCTACATTTCATGACCCGATACAAAGGTGCTGACCCCTAAACAGACTTTCCTTCATTTCACGACTGATAACGTCACTGATATCAGGACAATGAATAATGATGAGTTGTTTCGATGGGAATGGGGAGATGGACATTGATTAGGAATATGTACCCTTCCATCCATTGTACTGCACTTAGTGGTAATTATGTAGGAGAACTATTCAACTGATTAAGTATCTAAAAACATACTAAGCAATTTTTTTAAGCAAATCTTTAGGTAATTGAAGGCACATAAAAGGCATTTTTGAATGTCAAAGTAATAAAATATGATAATTACGCTCTTAATTTTAAAAATTATGCGATGAAAAATATTTTTATGAGCTGTCTTATCATGATACTATTTTATTTTTATGAAATAAGTATTTTCATTAAACATTTCACAAAAAAAAAACTGGCTTGTAATATGTACCAATACCAACCTACTACCAACGCCTAACTGTGCGACAAAAAGCTCAGATTTTTACGGTGCCCTACGTTTGGGCAGCGCCTTCACTAATTGAGCCTCTTTTTAACTTTCCTCACAGTTAGCCGCAGTATTAACCAAGCTATGGAAACCCCAACCAAATTGATTAGATTAGGTTGCAACTGTGACCAACCACGTGCGAGCCGGATTGGTCGCAGTAACTAAGCCAGGGCACCCCAACCAAATGGGTTAGAATCGTGATCAACCGCGCGCGAGCCATCGAGCTAAGCGTGCGGTGCCATACCATTATGGAGTATTTGTAGGTCAAAGCCAAAATTCGTGTTTGTCTGAATACGAATTTTAACTTCGACATTATGAACCTACTTGATGTTGAAAAAAATGTGATACCTCTATGTGGTCAAAGGCCATTATAGCTACAGAGGGAATGCCATCATTGCGCTTGTAAGACAAATTTGTGAACAAAAGGCTTTAGACCACTACAATAAAAAATAGCTGATAGATAATCTTCAAACACCTGAACCGATTTTCATAGCTAAGAACACTCTTAATCAAATCACCTTTCAAACTTTTTGTTAATCAAAATCGGTTCAGCCATTTTGCAGCTACGATGCTACAGACAGACACACAGAAACACACGTTAAACTTATAACACCCCTCTGTTTTTTTAGGGGTTAAAAAGGAGTCCTAAGACTACTACAATCTAAGAAAATGTTGCAATCACCACGCTTATCAGATGTAGGACCTCTCGTGAGGTCTTCATGAGGTAAGTGACCTAGACTAGAGTCAAGAGCAAGTCTTTGACCTAGACTAGATTCAAGAGCAAGTCCATTTCAAATAAAAAAAAAAAGGTGATCGAAGTTAAATTGTTAGTGGTAGTTGATATTAGAAAAATATTATTATACGAAATTCGTATTAAACTACGGAGCGACGATCTTCGCAGGGTGGCTGGTAGCAGCTGGATGAGAGTCCTCAAGAATCAAGATAAATAGCGTACAATTGGAGAGGCACATATCCAGTAATGGACTTCTATAGGATAATGATGAAATATTAGGTATATGAGATAAGGATACTGCTTTTCTAAAACACTCATAGCATACAAAAATAAACCAACCTACTTCGAATCAGAATCAGTATTTAGACAAGAAAGCAAGCAAGCTGTGAGCAGTGGTGGCCCAGTGGTAACGGCCGTGACTAACAAGTTATAAGTCGTAGGTTCGAACCCAGTCAGGCGCTTTGTAAATTATTTCATCACCACTGGCTCTCAAAATGGTGAAGGAAAACATCGTGAGGAAACTGGCATATCCTAGAACTAAAAATTCGAAGACATGTGACATCTACCAACCCGCACTGGGCCCGCGTGGTGGATTACGGCTGATTATGTGTTTACACAAGAAACTGCAACATAAAAAAACAACAAAATATACAACATCTATTTCCATTTCGCACCTACCCACAAACATAAAGCAGTACCGCGGTATTAATAGAACTCACAACCCAATGCACTTGAACCACAAACATCGGACTATAAGCCAGCGAGGTATACCGCAATGCCGACTTCTAGCCATTATGTTTATTTCTAGAATTATCGTCGACGTAGGACAATGTTCTGTGACAAGATAATATAAGCTTTTTCAGAAGGTCCAACCCTAAAAAAATATCGAATTAGACTCCACGAGTTTGTCGAATGATACATGACTAATGATTATATTTCGAATTTGCCAGTTATCATGCAAATCAACTCAGAACTTGAGGAGCTCAACGACTCAATTAACAACACCATCAAAAAGACATTTGGGTAGGCCAATGATTGATGGTCATAAGAGTATCTGTAGACGAGTACTTGAGTGAAAATTGTTCATGTTACATTCAAAACTCTTAACCTGTCAAAACTATATAGTTTTGTATTTGTTCAGTCAAAAGTACATATTAAGTTAAAACGCGGTCTCTCTATTAAAAACTGTAACAACACCTTAGATTTAGCTTTAAAAACAGTTTTTAAAAGGGTAAAAAAAACTGACGGCCGTTTGTGCCAGAGTCGCTATGTAGCTTCTTTCACATAATAGGCTGGATAGCAAAATACAGAACAGATGGCCGAATGGGCCGCAAGGTTTTGAAGTGCCGACTGCGTACCGGAAGACATAGCGTCGGATCACCGCTTTGTGAAGACCGCAGGAATCCGCTAGATGCGAAAAGCACAAAACCGGTCGAAATGGCGATGCTTGGTGAGGCCTACGTTCAGCCATGGACGTCTATCGGCTAAATAAAGATGATGAACTACGACCCCTTTTCCAGCATGTTGTTTGCTTGGCTTCTATGCTATTCGCTAATATTTTATGTGACACGCAATATGCGAACAACACCACATGAATTTGATGAAACGAAACTCCACACGAAATTAAACTTCTGCATTTTGATTGTGTGTTGAACCATCGTTTTCGTAAATTTGCATAATTTGGGCATTATTCAAGTTTTACCCAGAAATCCAGACAGGTATAAGAGACAGACATACTTAAAACCTGTGCGTAATTTGTCACAAACCCTCCCAAGGGTCGGTTTAAATGTAAGTTTATGTAATTAGACAATAATATACGTAGGTATGTAATGTTGTAAATTCCTCCCTAAGGAAATGGGATGTTACAAATAGGTAAGCATATCGATTCCTATCAATGATTATTATTGTGGGATGGCTATTGTTCGTGTATTTTAAATGATTTCCATTTCGAACAAATACAAAGTTTTTATTGCAGGGTGCCAAACAAGGGCAACCCAAAGTAAATACATAAAATAGACTACCTACTTAACGAATAAATCACTTAATTAAGTACATACGTTGATTCTCTTTCTTAAATAATAATTATTTACCCTATAGGTACCTTTCTTATTTTAAGGAAATATTTTCAATTCAATGTCTTTTCAAAAACGTGAAGTTTAATCTATTAAATTCAATTAAAGCTATGCATAAAATATTCTTACATTACAAAATCTATTTAATTGTTGACAGAAACGGTATCCTTCCAACGATTTAGGGGGACTTTCACCATTGAAGCGAAACTCACCTCACCACTTAAACCACGATTAACAGCTGTCAGTGTCATTATTTTCTGTAGAATATTATTTGACATTGACAGCTCTTGAACGCTGTTTAGATGTGCTGATCGCGACCAGTTTAATTGGTAAAATTCGCACTAAAAGTCCCAAGTATATATTGGTAGTTAACTCGTTATTTATAAAGTAAGTGCTATCACCAAGGTCAACATAGCCGATACGAGTACAATGAGTACATAGTACCTACCTTCCGATTATGTATGTTTATTTTCGTAACCTACTCTAGTAATTAGTACTCCATGAAATACGGAAAATGGATTACACAATAGACCGTTCGAATACCTCGGTTGTATTATATTAAATTGTGGATATGAATCATACTAGTTTATTCTTGACCTTGTGGAAGCTATGAACTACTTAATTTGCGTGTCACGCCAGTATTTACCAAGTTTTGTTTAATCTAAATAAAAAAATATGTGAGATTATTTAAGGTTTTTGTCGGGGAATTTACATATGCTTAGTAATGTTTGAAATTGCTGTAGGATTAGATGAAAATAAATAATGATGTAGCATTTGAACACGCTTGTCGTTTATACTATTTTTTTTTAACAAAGATAAGAAATGTTACCAGCTGAATAAATATCTTCTTTTTATACTCGCATGTATTTATCGAATTATCTATATATGTAAAATTCAAAGCCCTGACTGACTGATATACATATATGATCAACGCACAGCCTAAACCGGTGGTGCTAGAGACATGAAATTCGGAGGGTGTGTTCTTTGTGAAGAGTAGGTATCCTATAAGAAAGGGTTTTTCAAAATTCCATCCTTAAAAGGGTGAATGGGGCAGGGTGAAATTTTACGCGGACGAAGTCGCGGGCAGAAGTTAGTAAGTGTATAAAAATACTTAATATCAATACCTACAAGTCAACATAATTTATATCAATTGATTGGTATTATTTTATAGACGTAAGGCTAATTAATAACAGCCGCACGGGTCGATCGATCAGGTTAAGCTACGCTTCCCACGGTTGGTCCGTGGATGGGTGACCATCTTCACATACCAAGTCCCCTCCGTGCCTCGGAAAGCACGTTAAGCCGTTGGTCCCAACTGCAACTGTCATTCGTGGATCTTTGACAGTCGTTACGGGTCGTCAGAAGCCCGAAAGTCTGACAATAGTATTACCCAGTAACTGGATTGTGAAGTTCAGATAGACAGTCGGTTAGACTGGAAGCTGATCACCACATAGTTCGGAAAAGGCTAGGGAGATGATGGTGGTGGTATTATTTTAAACAAACGTTTTAACAGTATTATATATCTACATCAAATTAATCGCAGTAGATGGGGCAACAGCACATAAACGTCAGACAATATTTACTTCTGTCATGTATGGTCTGTTCCAAAAGTATCTGACTAAAAGGTAAACAAATGGATCAGAAGGATTTCCAAGCGATAAAAAAAAGGTTGCAAATGATTTGATTATGTATTTCAATATTTTAACCAGAAATTCTAAGTTTATATCACCTAAAGTATGGTTTTTTTTATTTGACAACTGTCTGGTCGGAGCAATTTCCCTTTTGTATGGAGGATTAGTGAACTTTACACCCTGGTCCTCATACTTCTAAAACTTCATCATATTCGAAAAGGAAGATGTTGAAACTCTGACAGGTAAGTTGTTTGATCGATGTTGCTTTTAGAGGATTTATTTATGGAACAGTATTGATGGGTAGAGAGCCGCACGCCTCAGCCGCCGCGGGAGACGCTACGGGCGTCGGGAGCCGCGTGACGACTCCCGGCCACCGTAGGCGCGGGCCTGCGGACGGAGAGTAATGGGTAGCTCTCCGTCCGATCAGGACCAGGCCCGTGCCGGACGGCGCGTATGTGTTCCACGCGCGCCTCAAAGAGATGTCAGCATAAAGGAAGGGGCCCGCCAGGGCCGAAGCCTGCCGGGGTAGCGGGGTCGTCCGAAAGGGTTACCGCTGCCCCGGAACATAAAGGGCTAAGGAAGGAACACGGGTGGGTTTTAGTCAGTAAGAGTCTGACACTCCCTTCCGCTCCACCCAGAGCGGGAGGAGTCATTAGATGATTTCCCATCCACAAAAAAAAAAAAAAAAAAAAAAGTATTGATGGGTACCCCTATCTACCTATACACATTGAAAATGAAATTAAAGCTCGTCTTTTAAGAAAGCTTAATAAAGTTTCCGAGACTTAGAAAACTGTATGTACATTATTTCCAAAGTTTCGCGATAGAAAATACAAAAAAAAAAAGTTTTTTTGTATTGTTGCGTTGTCAACGACCTTCATGTCAGTGTGAACTCGCATTAATGTTTTAATGGGAAATTATGTAATGGCACCAGTCTAGCCATAATTATGTGAAATTAACTTTTTTCATTTAGAACTTATCGCAGAAGCAGGAGTACGAAACCTTTTATTTTCAAGTTAAGTTCAAACAATTTTAATAAATAATGTATGTGCTTTTTTTGTAAGTAACAATGTATGGCATATAATAAAGCATATTCTATATATCTACTCGACACGATGCTTGGATGAAATGAAACAAATAACAACTAAACCACGAACATTCAGCAATAACAACGAGAAAAGGTGTAGCATTCACAAGTATCCACAAGTGAATGACAATTGACAACTGCAGATTATTTACGCAATTTGACGGATGGGTGACATCATAAACCGACAAAATAAAAAAAACACGTGCTGCCACAACTTATGAAGGGAATAGGTAACATTTTAGATTTGGTAGTGACATGAAAAACGTTCCCGGTACTTTCCACCCCTGCTTCTTTTAGATTTTAAACATTGACACGACACTATTTTATGTAAAAACTAAATAATATTAAATGAAAGCCTTGTAATTTCAGAAGGTCATCATCATCTGCCTAGCCTTTTCCCAACTATGTTGGGGTCGGCTTCCAGTCTAACCGGATGCAGCTGAATACCAGTATTTTACATGGAGCGACTGCCTATCTGACCTCCACAACCCAGTTACTGGGTAATACGATACCCCTTGGTAAGACTGGTTGTCAGACTTTCGGGCTTCTGACCACCCGTAACGACTGTCAAAGATCCACGAATGACAGCCGGGACCAACGGCTTAACGTGCTTTCCGAGGCACGGAGGGGTCTCAGTATGTAAAGATGGTCACCCATCCACAGACCAACCGCGGCAAGCGTAGCTTAACCTGATCGATCGACCTGTGCGGCTGTTATTATTTAGCCACGGACCCCTCCCTCCCTCCTCTCCTCGGTAATTTCAGAAGGTAGATAGGTTAAATAAGTACAATGAAGTATGACTGCTGTTATTTAAATTATAAAAAATATAAAAATATTAAACTCCACATCAATCTTGACTGTAATAATGTTTGTTGTACTTTTATTACAAAGTGTGCCCCTAAAAGAGCCTTTTTTAACTTCTGTCTAATGCTATAGTAAATGGAGTATAGGAACATCAAAATAACATAGGTAACTGTTGAAATGTGGGTGTACAATAGGATTCACATCTGCTTAACCCTTAGGGGACCACAGGCGTTATGTTATATTTATGTTAACATCAAAATATCCGTCGATGTGTTAAGACTAAGTTTATTATACACAAGTTTATTACTGAGCAACCCTTTTTTTATTAACGAAACTATGAGAAATAGAGAAAACTTGTCAAAAGTTTGTGATTGCGAATAATTTACTCGAAAATCAAGCTGTTTTTGAGAGTAAAGTGATCAAAGAAGCCGTCTGCTGAATTTTCTTCCCAGAATTGGAATTCCTAGATTTTCCTAATAACTGAAACACAGTACCTACTAAGTCACTTCATATGCGAAATGAATCATCAATAAATGCTTTCTGAACATTTTATATTTACTAAAAAAATTACATAAACTAAAAAAATAAAGTAATTTGTTTTCTGTTTTTCGACCCCCTCCCAGGGTCAATTGAAACATTTTCTGAAGTCTATTGAATAACTTCTACCTTACGGGTGTATATAGAGTAAAAACACACACTATAAATGTTTCAATTGACCTCAGTCTTCCCTAGTTTCGCAATAAACTCAAAAGCAATCAATAGCATAAACTAAGAAACTTTCAAAGCATTACAGTATCGAGAAAATTGCAGTAACAGAATCTTTTCAACAGATAAATGGCGGTAATAAAGGGGCTAACTAACGACGTACACCACTAGCATTTTTCACGAAAACGAAACATTGCAACAAGTCGAAAAGCCACGGAAGTGCTGAGCACGAGAAAAGTATTACCAACTCGACCAGCTAGCGGGATGTAATCAACACACCGCGGGAGGAAGATGGGAAAACAGGATATGTAATAAATTTTTATTAATGTATTTAAGTGATTAGCAGTGGTAGCCCAGTGGTAACGACCGCGATTTACGAGTTGTAAGTCGTAGGTTTGAACCCTGACAGGAGCTTTACTTTGTGTAAATTATTTCATCACCACTGCTCTCAAAACAGTGAAGGAAAACATCGTGAGGAAACCGGCACGTTCTTGAACCAAAAATTCGAAGACATGTGACATCTACCATTCCGCACTGGGCCCGCGTGGTGGATTTCGGCCCATTCCCTCTTACCGAGAGGAGGCCTGTGTTCCAGCAGTGGGAACATTATAGGCTGTTTATGTAATGTATTTAACTGTTTTCGTAAACTAGCTACTAGACCACGGCAAAGTGAGAAATTCCACATTTCGTCAGTTATCAAAATCAACTCATTTATTCAAATTACATAAAACAGCCCTAAAAACGCCCGCCCTTCACTACCTCCAAGTAATTTTAGTTGGGAAGTGGCGCAACAAACTCCCCAGGAGCACATTTAGTCTGTCTGTTGAGTGTGTCATAAGTCCAATGTCATAACATTGGACTTATGACACACTCAACAGACAGACAACGAGTAGATATTTCCACCCACGTGGATAATTTCCTATTTAAAAGACCAAAATCGATCGAACACACACACACACACACACACACACACGGTACACTCAGCAGTCGCGCTTGTCCCCTCTTGACCAATAAGCCAGTTTTAGACACACCAGGGAACGACTTTGACTTCGGGATGCATGATGAAGCCTCCTCGTGTAACACAGTTTGTTCCGCCAGTTACTCAACTGAACCGAGCGCTCAGCGCATCCTGGACAGTTACACCCAACACCTTATTTGACTGGCCAATTCTTCCCTTGCGGTGGTAGGGCTAACGCCCGCCTGGTTTCCAACCAGCCTCCCACCGGAGTCCGGCGTCAAGCAGCCTGCTGTGTTTCGGCGATACGTGGGAGTTCCAGTGCCAGGCATCTTCAGGGCACGCTCGTTCCATCATCTAATCCATTGCTTTCCATCAGGGTTGATCGAGGTCAAGAGCGTTTCAGCAATAAAAAAAAATTAAAAAGACTTCCTGGATTTCCGTCGTAAGAGCATCCATTATCACCAGAAAAGGACTGAGTGCCGACCCTTGGTGCAAACCGACAGCCACATTGAAGTTGCCAGTAATGCTCACTGTAGACCGGACTTGAGCACTGCATTGACTGTGTCGAAAGAATCAACTGCACAGACTTCCCAGACATGCATTAATTTGTTCTTACAACCCCCCACAAAACTTCACTATTTTGTCCACTGTAGGTACAGTCAACAAAAGAAATAAGTATGCAGGATCGTCGGATATAGTTGAAGTTTGTTTTGAAGGATGTTCTCGAATAAAATTTAATTTTATTAATAGAAAATAAACAGTTCATTTATCAACATTTAATTTCAGTCGACAGCATTCATCGATTTCTTGCAAAACTTCAACTAGGTCTATCCGACAATCCTGCATACTTAACTCTTTTGTTGACTGTACATAATCTAATAAACCTATACAAATATGCAGTATAAACCACTAAATTAAACATTTGAAACGTTAAAACTGTAACAAGCAAACAAGCGAACGATCTTTAAACTGAAATACATACTTTGGAAGTAATTGGATACTAAAAATAACCAGTCGCCGGTTTTATATGTTTTATATACGGTGCAATATGGAACGTTTGTGTGAAATATCGCTCAGAACGTTTTCTTGAATAGCTTTGACACAGATTAATGATTTCTATTAGGTACCTAGTATATACTCACCGGAATGAGAAAGCTTATAGTGGATAAGACAAAGTTTAAAACAGAAGACGAACTAGCAGGGGATCGAGGAGGGGGAATGGAGGGGGGTTCAGGGGATTAGCATCCTAATTGCGTAACACACATTTTGAAGCAAATTGCTAATCCTTTGCTTCATAAGTTCGAAAAATGTGTCTGCTCTACACGTAAATAACGCAATGAATGTTGTTGAACTGTCAAAATGAAACCGATTCCGATTGATAATGTGTTACGCAATTGACCCGCTGATCGGAATAACTCAATGACTCATAACCATATTTATAAATTATACTTCATAAAATATATGGCTACGAGTAACTATGCTGAGTTTATTTGAATGCACACTGCACTTTCTTTAATTTATTATACCTGCACATTGTGATTAAACTTTTATCTATCATCATCATCATTCATCATTGGGTCGACTTCCAGTCTAACCGCTGATGCAGCTGAATACCACTACTTTACATGGACCGACTGACATCAGAGGGGCAATTTTCGTAATTTTTATGAACGTTCACAGTCTGATCTCAGTCTCAATCTGTCAAAAATATCTCAATTTTCCCTACATTTTAACAAGTTTTTGACATTTGTTTGTCGCCGAGATGAGACTGCGACTAGATTTTGAACGTTTTAAATTACGAGAATTGGCCTTCTGACCTCCACAACCCAGTTACCTACCTACTGAGTAATACAATACCCCTTGGCAAGACTGGTTGTCAGACTTTCGGGTTTCTGATACCCGTCACGACTGTCAAAAATCTACAAATGACAGCTGGGGCCAACGGCTTAACGTGCTCTTTCCGGAGGGTCTCGGTACGTAATGTATGGTCACCCATCCACGAACCGACCGCAGCAAACGTACCGTAACCTTCAATCGATCCGTGCGGCTGTTATCATTTAGCCACAGGCCCCTCCGTGCCACAACGCATTTACCTATCCTACATTTATTACCTTCATTATAATTGTACTTTTACCTACATAAACGTTAATAAATAATTGCCTTGCATTGCGTCTATGACGTTTTGTGGGAGTTCACATACTTTGCTCGAATGAAAAAATCGATCAGTGATCAAACAATAGATTAGATTATATTATAGATTATAATACGAACATAATAATGCGCACTATTATATTACTATACCTACTGAATACATTGAAAAACTCACGAGTTTCTTCGAGCCATTCAAATGGATGATATCAACTAAGGTCCGGCCGCGCCAAATTTGCCAAAGATGTAAACAACAATGGCCGCTCAAAATTGAATCAAATCGATATACAAGAACATTAGATTCCTTTATTCATTAATTGTATTTTCAAATATTAGAATATAGAAAAATATAACAACATGTAAAAATATAAAAAAACAAGAACATTTATTATTAGTAATGTTTGTTTTCGTCTAAATCTCCGAGTTAACTAGATGAAAACAAACATTACGTAAAATAAATGTTAAAATAAATTATCGCACGGGAACGTAAAACAACGTCGTCACACATACAGAAACGAAAAGCGATTTAAGGCTTGACTTTTTCCTTCCAATTAAGGATTTGATTTAAATGAATTCCACCAAAGATTTTACAATGTTTAAACGATATTAAATCGTTTACACAGTACCTATTTAAAGTCTATATTACCAAGCCGCGCACAGCAGCTTGACCGCGGGCGTCTTGCGCGACACGCGATTGTAGCCGAAAGTATGCTGCGACGCGCGAGCGGCTCCGTACACCTGTCGTCGTATCCGATCGAATCCTTTCGGCTGTCGCCTGAATTTTTCTATTCCTCTTCAGTGTTTTATGATTATTTTCTTCTTCTTCTAATGCAATAGCCAACAATACTACGTCAACTTCAACCATTTTAAAAAATTAGAACACGTCAACACGGTACTGAATGAAACTATTTGACTAAGCGCAGGATACGTTCGCAAGCAACGTACGGAGCCGATCGTATACTCGTACGTCGACATCCTGCCGGACGCGATCGGCTGTCGCCGCATCCGCTCGTATCGTATCGTTTGTTGGAAATCATCCAGGTACGATGCTCAAGCGAACTAAATATATTACCTATAACAACACAATACGATATTTCAACAGCCCTAAGTCCAGACAACTTGTTGTCGGTATTACTCGAGCTTCGTGTCACTGCGTAATTCCGCTTCGGTCGCGGGGTTTCTTTTTTTCTATTTCAGTATTTCCACATAGGTGAAACTCCGCTTTTCAAGTTTAAAAGCGCAAAACGTACCTTTCACTGAAGCATTGCACTGAAAGCCTCACAAAGAGTCCGACTTACGGGAAATGCGTCATACATTTAGTAGGAGGAGTTATTCAGTTAGGGGTCGGCGGCCATTTTTTTTACTTACTTGCAGTGTTTATTTTTAAACTATGTTTACAAGTTAAGTATTTAAATGCTAACGATGAAACGTGGCAATGCGTTGGCAAAAAGGGCTTTAGATGACATTTATTGTTATTTATTTAATAAAGAACACCAACAGCAAAAAAAAACGTAAAAAGTTATGAAATTACCTAGATCATAGAATAGGAAAAACAAAACGCTGTAGTTACATACCATTGGATTATATATCATCATTCTCCTGCCTTTATCAAAATTGATATTTGGGGTCGGCGCAATATGTGTTTTTCTTCGACACTTCTCTATTATGAGTAGACTAGCTTCTTCCCGCGACTTCGTCCGCGTGAAATTTCACCCCCCCCATTCACCCCCTTAGGAGATGAATTTTGAAAAATCCTTTCTTAGTGCACCCCTAGACCTCATAAGGAACGTACGTGCCAAATTTGGAATCTCTAGTCCCAGCGGTTTGGGCTGTGCGTTGATATGTCAGTCAGTCAGTTCTCCTTTTATATATATAGATTATCCACAGAGAATGAAAATTAGTCAGCTGAAAACTTTTTTAGACTGATTATTGATAGACCTTCATACCGTTAGTTCCCCAAAACATCGTATTTTTAGAAGTAAAAAAGCCTGAATCTTTCAGCGTGCAGAAAATGCTTTATTTATAATACTTAGCCGTAGGTCATTGACCGTATTACGTAAGTAGATAATAAGGTAAATAAATATTTGTGTTTCCATGACAATGTAACACAATAATATGCGAAGGACATCCTATTACAGTATTCTGGTCAACGCCATTTGTCCTAACTAATTTGTCCGAATTAGGTCTAATAATTACCACGTTCACCCAATCCTACGGTTGTCAACTACCAGGAATTGCGTTAAACTGACAGGCATGTGTCCTGAGCATACATTATGATGGAATTATCAGGGTGGCATGGACATCGCCGCGCTACCTGTAACCATGAATTCAGTACATGTAGGTACTTGCACTGGGTTAAAAATTTTCGTCGGTTATAAAAAAAGTGTGGGGTCGGGGGAGCCCCGGCAGGAACAAGCTAAAAATAAAAATCCAATATGGCGGCAGCGAAAATTTCAAAATGACGAATTAATTTAAAATTTTCGCAACCGCCATTTTAGATTTTAATTTCGACCTCACTATTGACTTCAGCACACTCGAAAAACAAGAAAACGACAACCAATACAAAAATAAATTGTAATCGCCATGCCCGAAATACAGTCTATAGGACTATATACCTACATACAGATAGGTACACACGTACATTGAGATATGTGATATATCGTAATTAAATTACGGCCAGTTCCTGTAATTCAGTTGAGGTTATTTATTGATAAATTAGATGGACATTAATTGCATTTGGCGTGAATTGATAATTTTGGGGTCATCATTGACAGTTTCGGTGTATTGAATATTGGACAATGGAACACGCTTGCTGATCAATGGAAATGACACTAGTAGTGTCGATTATTGTCATTAATTTTCTGCAGCTCTTTGATGAAACACAGTGTTGCGCTCCAAAAACAGATCGCCGACGTCACCCAAGAAGCAGCCGAGCTTAAGTAGGACTGAGCCGGACATGTTTGCCGTATGTCGAACGAGTCATGGTCAAATCTACCACCGTGTCCCAGGAAACGTCCAGCGACATCGAGCAGACCCAGGAGAAGATGGCGGAACGAGCTCGATGCCTACAGATAGGATTGGTCCGTCCGCACTAGCTCAAGACAGAGAGGAGTGGAAAGAAGGGACAGCACAGGCAAAAATAAAAATAAAAAATAAATTATGAAAAGTTGCTATTGAAACCAGTACTAACTAAAATTTTCTCGTAATCGTTATTTGAAACTAACGGCCCGCCCCAGCTTCGCACGGGTGCATTTTTTTTTTTTCAAATTTCCGTAATTATCTTTCATACCATAGAAAATATCTATGTCTCATCATACAAACCTTGTCCTGGCAATACCGAACACAACAAAAAAAGAATAATCCAATTTAGTGCAGTCATTCGGAAGTTATGCGCGTACATACATTTCGACGATTCATTTTTAGATAGATAAGCATATAATTATTATGTTTGCATTTTTGTGAGTGTGGATCATGTCAATTTGCCCTGGAACGACTGAACTCCATAATAATTATGCTATAATTAAATTTTAAACAAAAGGAGTACGTAAGGGACGTAGCAGGTGGCATTCTGTAGTTTCTGGCAACCCTCATTGGAAAAGGCGTGTAATAGATTATTTCTAATTATAGACATTGTTATTGTTATCATTTTACTGTTGACTTGATAATAGTAATGTGTTGCATAACCTAAAACATGTCTTTAAAAGTAGACTAGTTTAACTAGTCTACTTTCACAGACATGTTTTAGGTTATTAGGATATTAAGGAATAATGTAGCAAAACATAGAAAATATTCCAAACGGATATCCACCTTTTATGTCGTTCATATTTTGGATGACGGTAGATAGAAACGTCAAAGTTCACGACTATAAAACGGGGAGCTCCATGTGGCGGGGATCATTCTTGTTTGAGACATCGACCAGAACGGAGCTCCGGCCTACAGTCAGTTGATTAGTACTAGTGACGTTATTATGTGGGATGTCATGTAAGTTAATTGATATTATTATCTTGATTATTGTTGCTAACTATAACTATGGTGTTCTGTATATGTTATATTATGGCCAATATATAACATATACAGATAATTTTATAATTTTAAAGTGTATGTCGGATTAGGCCCAGACATCAGAAGTAAAACTAATACAAAAATTTATTTCAATCGAACAATCGGTTATCTTAAATCTAGAAAATACAATAATAAAATAAAGTAAATAACTAATAATGGCATTGAAGGCGGTCACATAGGGCAGTACTGACTGTCAGGGACAGTGGTCCAAGCACCTACCGCAATAAGGATAGTACTCTTTGTCAGAGACAGCGTTCCACATCCAATAATCTGGCAGTACTGACTGTCGATAGACAGGTGATCCGTGCACCAAGACGCATCCGTTGGAAATGCGTGCAGACTCAACGGCGCAGCTCCTTATAAAGGCGATCGCTAGTGGGGGAAAACGTTACAATATTTTACTGAATTGGATACCAAGCCCTTTAGGGAAAATTATCGATAGAGTGAATGATTTATCTATGATGCGTCCGGAGCACGTTCCACTAACGCCATCTAGTCGCCGTCTCTCGCAGCTGCTAAACAATATGGCTGCCGTCATGTATAATGGAATATCCCTAGCTATTGTTATTAAGTTGCTATTATTCAGAGTTCTCTTGGACCATTGTCCAAGAGATATAATTATATTTTCCTACATATCATATTCATAGTTACTTTTACACATATTAAATAACTAGTAACCATTCTGTTATTCAAAGCTTTATATTTGGTTAATATACATATAGAATGATAAATAGATTCTTCCACATTTTCTAACACGTGCGTATATGTAATTAAATCGCGTATTTTTTTGGATCAGTCCTATGACACCAAGCAACTTTTATCAAGCAGTAGACCAGGTTGAAGCTTAGGAACGTATGTTTTGGTATCTATTTATTATTCCATAGAGATTATTGAGAAAGTTTTAAGTATAAATGTCGATGACTATAAGAGTAGGGCAAGACCAAAGAATCGATGGATGGACTGTGTGAAAAATGATAATAATGGCCAGAAAGGGGTTGTCGTACTAACACTAATAGAGGTGTGAAAAAAAAGACATGATGCGCCGACCAGGAGAAAAGAATAATTATGGTGAGATTATAAGCTGTCCTGTTTACAAAAATACCATGTGTCTATCTATAGACACAAGTCATGATAAACAAACTATTGCATAGACATAACATACGGCTTACTGTATGTAATAATACCATGCCGAGATGAGTTTAACGCCAGCAAGCCTCCGTGACTCTCATATTACATTCTCATAACGTTTTATTTGCATTTGTGGGAACAATAATGTTTGAAATGCCTAGTTTATATTGCTGACCGAATTGTTATGAAATAGAAGGGTTTATGGTTGGTTGGTGGGTGGTGATCTTTGATAGTTGTTACGGGTAGTCGGAAGCCCAAAGTCTGACAACCAGATTTATCATGGGGTATCGTATAACTGGGTTGTGGAGGTCCGATAAGTCAGTCTCTCAATATAAAATACTGGCATTCAGCTGCATCCGGTAAGACTAGAAGCCGACTCCAACATAGTTGGGAAAAGGCTTGGCAGAGAAGGGTTTATGATTGAAATCTATGAAAATGCTGTCGTTTTAACAACAGAAAAAAATCTTTTTCACTTCTCATGCTTTAAAAGCTCGTCTTTATGTTGTGCGTAGGCGACATAACTTCGATGTTTATGCTTTAGTGCATAAAGTATTTTTAAGCTATTGCATAGCTTTTATCTTGGGTTTTGAGCGCGGCGACCGAATGAAGAAATTCCGTAACAAAAATAAACCTAACACCCCCCACTCCGACCGGCACAGCGGTGCAGCGTTGAAAGCCGTGCATCGTCTAACGTCGTATCAGTTCGGCAGACTTCGGCACGGTGTTTGTGTGCGTGCGACTAGACGTATGCTATGCAATAGCTTTACCGCGGCAGTCCCCGAGTGCCACACGTATTTTTTTTTTTTCTAAGACTAAAATAATCAGACCCAACAGCCACGCCGTCATTTTATTTAGTTTGCTTTAATTTATATCACTTCCGTGTTTTCTATCGTAAATTTAATAAAACCATATAAAATTCCAGATAAATAAGTGGTAGCTCCCAATGGGTTGTCAAGAAACAAACTGAAAATAAGACCTGTTTATGATTTCAGTGGGTCTAAAAACGCGTGAAGTACCTAATCGTAATGAAATTACGAACTATTTTTTAAATTAATAACTAGTTTCGTCTTGGATAAACTTTTTAGTGCATCTAAGCGTTTCGAAAATATATTTACATAGTTTTACTTTAAACTTTATTCATATCTATGGGTCATATTTTTTGTGCCTGTCGCAAAAATAAATGACGAAAATATTATAGAATAGTTGTATTTTCGATACAAAAACGTTCGAATTCACGTTACGTTTTCATACCACGTACATGCTTAGGTCTTTGAACCTCCTGTTAAAACGTAAGATAAATTATCAGATAATCTAGGATATCAAACAGTGTTTGACCTTAAACTTCCAACTAAACCAATATCAAAATTCACCAATAAC
Organism: Hydraecia micacea; assembly: GCA_914767645.1. Lineage (NCBI taxonomy): Eukaryota > Metazoa > Arthropoda > Insecta > Lepidoptera > Noctuidae > Hydraecia > Hydraecia micacea. Next base: position 16,396,764 of record OU611776.1, read on the forward strand.
TTTGGTAATTATTACCAAATATTGATCTAAATAAATGTCCTGTCTGTGGACACGACTGCGCAACATAAGAACACGTTCAATAGTGGGCATATGAACAAACAAGGCAGCTTTATTGTCGACAAACATTCGTGTTGACTCACGATACGTTATTAGTTGGCTTCGGAAAAATCCGAACGCTTCCGAGTGTCGTGCACATTCAGTTTTGATGAAGGCCTAGTAGCAACATTGTTGTAGGTAATGGTTTGAAATACCATAATGTCATGTACGTAACAGTACGCCTCTATACCTGAACGGCAGATCAGAGCTGTAGACTGAGTACCTCAAAAGGAAAAAAATGGAACTCTTATAGGATCACTTCGTTGTCCGCCTATCAGTCAGTCAGTCTGTCAAGACCCATTTATCAAGAACGCATGGAGGTGTCAAGTTGAAATTAATATCAGATTCTGGTATCGTCATCTTAGTGATTCAGGTGATATCTAAAAATGTATATTTGAAAACAAATACAGTACGGTAAATTAATTGTTGAGATAATTGACAGCATACGTCAATTTTCCGTATGATAGCCATTTCATACAACTCTCAAAAAATGACAGTTGTGATTTGAATAAACGGACACTTCGAGTTGGTAGAAAATTTGAACAATGAAGTTCCCTCGCTTTATTTAACCCTTTTTAGGGTTCCGTACCCGAAGGGTGCCAACGGAACCATATTACAAAGCCTTCGCTTTCCGTCCATCTGTCTGTCAGCGGGCTGTATCTCATTAACCGTTATAGATACAGTTGAAATTTTCAGTGTGTATTTCTATTGCCGCTATAACAACAAAATAAAATACAGTTAAAAATGAAAGGGGGTCCCGATACAAGAAAGGTTCCATTTTTATATATAATTATGTAGTGTTCAATATTTTACGGGGAAACGATACGCACATGGCCGTTTTTTTAAATAATAAAGTTAGGTACACAAAAAGACTCGCCTTACACTTCGTTTTTTCTAGTTTTTATAGTAGCCTAGCCTTCTTTACCTACCTCTGAAATATGAAGCTAATAATACCGACTCCACGTTTTGTTTGTTTGCCAAACCATTAACGAAATTGGAATTTTAGGAGACATTTTGTTCTGTGAAACTGTGATGTAGACGTAGCTTATTCTTCTATGACGTAATTAACTAAACCGGTTTTGCTTTTATTAATAGAATAGCGCCCCGCCCCTGCTTCGCACGATTATTAAAATTTTCTTTAGTATGTGTCTAATTTGATTTTTACCATCATTTAGATGATTTCATCTAAATAATGGTTAAAATCGGATTTATTCCGAAATACGTTGCGGACTTTAGAAGAATAACGTTGTTAAACAGACAGACACATAAAGCGACTTTAATTTATAATATCTATACTAATAATGAAGCTGAAGAGTTTGTTTGTTTGAACGCGCTAATTTCAAGAACTACCAGTCCGATTTGAAAAAATATTTCTGCAGTTGATAGCCCAATTATTGGCTGCGGAGCATGCGCAGTTCATACAAATGTAATACCAAAATAATTTGTCAATCAAACATATTCTTAATGTAGCGTGTATTTATTCCGATTGGATTACAGAATATCTAGGTTCCCAAATATATATTTTGAATGGACGCTGATTATGAGAAAAAAAAGTTTTCTAACGAAATTTGATATTCCTCATATCTCATCTGTATATCAGAGTCAGAGAGCCGAGCAAAAACAAAAATAGTCGGAAAAAGCACTAAGCAAAAACGATGTTATAGCACGGGCTGGTGACCCGATGCCACGGAGTCGATCGGGGGAATAAGAAAAAAATCACGCGGACAATGTCGCGGGAAGAAATTAGTGTACAGATATAGAAGGCTACTTAAAATTTTGGAACAGCTACAAACTTCGCCCTCATAAGTTTCCCGTTTGAATATCGGGATAAAAACTATCCTATGTCCTTTCCCGGAACTCAAACTATCTCTATACCAAATTTCATGTAAATCGGTTCAGTGGTTTAAGCGTGAAAAGGTAACAGACAGACAGACACACTTTCGCATTTATAATATTAGTTTGGATTACTGGAATGATTTTACGTACAAGTTGCAAGGACAAACACCCAGGTAAACTGACCCAGTTTCTCCTTTCATCACATTTAAGCTGTTCCGTTCTTCGATGGGAAGTCAATAACTAAAGGAAACGCTCCGTTCCGTTTATATGCCATTTCCTCTACGTCCTCTCTAGTTTTGAAGTCATATTTATTTGTATGCACCTTATCATATTTGTTTTGAAGCAGTTTATTTCTTCGATTTATTTTTCAATGTTTGTTGAGATTCAGTTCAGCTAGCGACTGAAATAATATCCGAGTCTTGGAATGTTTTGGTGAAGTGTGGATTATTGTGCTTATAATGACGAGTGGTCATGCATGTTTATTCGAACTATTTATGCATAATGCATAATCAGCCTATAATATTCCCACTGCTGGGACACAGTCTCACACCTCCTCTCTGTGAAAGGGAGTAGAAGAAGGAGAAGCAGCCTGCTGTGTTTCGTCGATGCGTGGGAGTTCCAGTGCCGTAGACATCTTCTGGGCACGCTCGTTCCATTATAGACCTCATCCATCGCTTTCCATCAGGCGTGATCGAGGTCAAGAGCGGCCCATAAAGAATTAAAAAAAAAAACAGACACACACTTCTTCTGACTTCGCCATTGTCTCGGACGGTACCGAGAGCTCCTGCACTTAGACACACATTTACAATGTTTTTTTACACTTGTTAATCACAAGTAAAGCGCACGTCGCTTTCGTGAGATAAAAATACTATATTTGCCGAAGGGAGCAGTGGTGGCCCAGTGGTATCGGCCGCGACTAAGAGTTGTAGGTCATAGGTTCGAACCCAGACAGGCGCTTTACTTTGTGTAAATTATTTCATCACCACTGCTCTCAAAACTGTGAAGGAATACATCGTGAGGAAACCGGCATGTCATAGAATCAAAAATTCGAAGACATGTGCCATCTACCAACCCGCACTAGGCCCGCGTGGTGGATTACGCTCCCACTCCCTCTCACTGAGAGGAGGCCTGTGTCCCAGCAGTGGGAACGTTATAGGCTGATTATGTATGTATGTATGTATTGTCCCGAAGGGTTAGGCAGAGGTGTACCTACAGTACCTATTTCGCCAGTAGTGTTTGTTGTTGTTCTGTAAATATTAAATAATCATTCAAATTCACTATCTTAAACATAGTTATTTGAAAGTCATGCTGTAAGAGTGGTCTAAATAAAAAAACAAGGACTAAAGTCGCCCTTGAATGAGTTTCTAACTAGGTACTACAAGGGTTAGGCCTATTTGTTTAACAGTTTACCCAGACATTTGGGTATTTAAACTTGATCTAACGAAGTTAACTGGCATTGACCTTCGTTTGTGTAAACATCTTATCGTTTTAACAAGTCAACAGAAGGCCTATTTCGGAATCTATTAATTAACTAACAATGTAATACTTAACGCGTCATGTTTGTGAACGGGTGCCACCGTCAGTCTGGCCATTTCTTATTAGCTTATATTAATTACTTATTTAATTTTAATTGCTCTATTTATTTTTGCTATGGACGCTTTTTAATGTGCACGCTATTCTACGTCATTCTCGCATAATTATATGAATAATTTCCACATGAACGATTTAGGTAACCAATATTCTGTAAAAAGAGAGTTTATTTTTATTGCTGAATGGGCCGGCTCTTGACCTCGATCGCCTCGTGATGGAAAGCAATGGATGAGGTCTGATTAAACGAGCGTGCCCAGAAGAAAGAGAAAAAAAAGAAATAGAGTCTATGGGGTTTCTTGATTGTAATTCTCCATAGAAACCTACTACGCTTTGAAATGGGCAACTAGCTTCCTTGACCATATAGAAGTGCCTGTAACTAAATGGTTTACCTTATTGAAATAATGCTTTTTTTTGGTTTGAGTTTGAACACGATACCTACTACCCAAAGTTCAACTAAAAACGTGAATAACTTAAACTTTTCACTCTTCAATTCCGTATGCAAGGTAAACTTTCATCTCTGAAGCGAGAAATAATGCATTTTGAAATAAACTGCCTGGTTTCAAATCCCTCGTACGATTTTCTTACATTCTTTTGAAACTGTGATGGCTATGCAACGAGGTAAAACTGCCAGTCTCCAGAGCATTTTCCGGTCGACAGCGAAAAAGGGTTGTTTCTAAGTAAAATTTTCATTTTTATTTCAATTATTTGACTGTACCTATTAGTTATGGATTTATGTAATAGACGTTTGTAATGAAGAATTGAGTTGCATTTTAAAGCTGGAATTGCACGCAAATTTTGGCACAAGAATGAACGAAAAGAATGTCTATTCAAATAACTAGGTTTTCTCTACAAACCAACATACTTACTAATTGCGTAACACACTTTAAATTGCAGAACGATAATCTATTGTTTCATATTCTTTGAAAATTCGTCTGTTTGACAACGTAGATAACGTTTTGAATATTGTTGAACCGTCTAAATTAAAGGCATTAGGTACCATAGCAAGTTGTTGCGCAAATACTCCTTTTCTTCAAATCGATCACAAAGCAACTCCAAGAAATATAAGCTCAATATTCTGCGAAGCCGACCCCGACCTAGGTGAAATAAAACTAGACGGATGTTGTTTTATGAAGTGTCTTATCCGAATCATACCCATAATAAAAATATTATGACAACAATACGAAGAACCATCTCATACCTAGAACATAAATCATTCCCTACACATGTCATACACGAAATTCTACCAAAATACTTTCCTGTACCTATTTATTTCATTTCTTACCTTATTTTACTAAGCGACTCGCGTAAAAATATTTTGGCAGTAAAACTATACATGGAAAGTTGTTCAGCCGACATGGGGTAATAATCCCGAGACACGCCAGTCGTGGGAAATACCGGCCATGTTGACAACACTTTAAAAATTATATGTACAAAGGAACACTACAGGGTTGTAATTGTACGACTACAACTGACAGCTGTCAATTTGGAGTTGTTTACAGAGATAAATCTATGGTGGTTTACATGTTATCTATACAAATAAATAAAATGGGAGTGTCTGTTTGTGATATTAAAATAACCGCTTTTTACTAAATGCATGTGGATGTATACACGGTACATATTCCAAAATAACATTTTTTACAATTTTTGTCTTTCTGTCTGTTCCGGCTAATCTCTTAAACTCCTGGGCCGATTTTGACGGGACTTTCATTGACAGATAGCTGATGTAATGAGGAGTAACTTAGGCTACTTTTATTTTAGAAAAAGAATTAGGGTTCCGCGCAAAAAAATTAAAACCTTTTCCGTCATACACGCAAACAAAGTCGCGGGCACAGCAAGTTGTGGAAATAATATGGGATTTGTAGTTGAAAATAAGTTTTTTTGACCTAGGTTAAGTAAGTGTTTGACCGCTGATGGAGTTTAAACATAGAACGTTTAGTTTTAATTCCGCAAAAAAACTAGATCCAGGCTTGGATGTACGATACAGCACCGATATCTGTGGCACCCTTGTGTGGCTCTGGGCGGTGCTGCATCCCGCTTTAAGCCTGGATGTAGTTTTTGCGGTATTAAAACTTAACATTCTTTTAATAACATTTTACAGTCATGAATTTCCGCAAAGTAACGCCTGGTTCAACTTTTATACAAAGAACGTAGTTTGTAAGAGAATAACGAAAGTATATAGATAGTATTTTTTTACACAAGCTTTATGAACAGCAGCGTAAGAAAGGGCGTTTTATTTAATCCAGCTATGTTCATTATGTTCACGGTGACAGATCTCTCGATGGTAAAAAATGGGTTTTCTTAATTTGGGCACCGCAGTTTCCCTCTTTAACAAATAGGGCTCCAAATGAACGAAGCCCTTCAATAACTCTTGGATATTTTTTCCCTGTCGTTTTCTTGTCTTCTTTAAATAAATACCTATAGGTACTACTTTCTAACAGAAAAAAAAACGTTTCTCCGGGCGTCGGGTGTGGGTCGTTAGTGGCGACTCAATGATTAAGTACTTAGAGCCTACTACACCCCCCTTACCTGCCCCTACCTAAGCTCCTGCTCCTCCTCTGCTGCTGTGCTTAGAGCATTCGCTTCGCGACATTCAAACCATAACCAAATTCTCTAGAAGTTGCTCGCAAACGAATGTTCGGTTCGTGAATGAATGTTCGTTGCGTAACTAAAGCTAGCGAAACGAATGAAACAAATTCTCGAAGCGAATGCTCGGGGTGAGTAGGTACTTGTTATGGTTAGTTTGTAACATTACGTGCTTGTAACTAAGGCATATTTTCTGAAATAATTTTGCTTGTTTCAGATCTTTTAACTACAGAATCATTTTTAAAAACGTAGCGCCGCGAAAGATGAGACTCGACCCCGCCTCCCGCGCTCAGACTTCATACCGCTAAAGAGACCTAAAATCGTGTACTGCGCAATTCACGCATTATACATACATATGTACGTATTTTGTGGCGTTGTAATTATCTTTCCATGTTCTGTTCCCATGAGAAAAAGGCGTGATTGTTATCATGTATGTGTATAATTTATTTTACACCAGTAAGTATCAGATCTGTTCTTCTACCAAAAGTTAAGAAAGTCAAAGCACTCGCTTCAAACTCATCCACAAAATAGGTTTGTCGCATTTTATTTTTTGTTACACCACATCATTTTAAGAAACGCCTCAAAAACTGGATCCGCTCTCTGGATCCCCTTCAAAGTTAACAAAGGAATGTGTAGCGAGCCGGGGTTCTAGCAACCCTGTGTGTTACAATGTTTTGTATAGAGTGCGAGTTGGAAAAGAAAGTGAGGGGAGTATTATGTTATAGAAACTAGGTACGGGGAAGAAAACTAGATTGAAACGTTGGAACTTCAATGTGTTTACAATAGTAATTTGCTTGAAAACTGTTTGTTTGCGCATATACCTGTTTTACAAGTTTGCAAAGCTATCCTAGGCTAAGGTTCGATTAGCTTGCCATGCCATGACCTTAATGATCAAGGCAATTGTGCTAATCGAGCCTCATTAAGGCTTAATCCTTCCAAAAGTTGCCTTCTAGCGATAAGACCGCCCATTGTGTCACCCGTTGTAGTTTCTACATTTATATCTGTAATTATTTGGTGTACCTACATACCTTTTTATAACTTTTTACCGATCAATAATTTCTTGTTGTCTAAATTCCTAGGAGCAATGGTGGCCCAACGATAACGACCGCGACTTACGAGTTGTATATCGTAGGTCCGAACCTTGACAGACGCTTTACTTTGTGTAATTATTTCATCAACACTGCACTCAAAACGGTGAAAGAAAACATCGTGAGGAAACCGACATGTCATATAACCAAAAATTCGAAGACATGTGTGACATCTACCAACCCGCTTTGGGCCCGCGTGGTGGATAACAGCCCACTGCCTCTCTCAAAGAGGAGGCCTGTGTCCCAGCAGTGGAAACATTATAGACTGATTATGCTTATACTAAGTCAGAAATCAGTAGAAACAAGGCTCAGACCAAATGAAGCAATAAACTAACATGCCAAAAATAGTTCGTAGCTGTACAATATGCTATAAATAAATGCCGTTAAGTAACTTAATCACATGTAAATGAAGTAACAGTTTAATGATGCTTGCTTGACTCCTTGATGCATACATGAGCACGTGATTTGAACGATTTGCCGCTTGACACGTTCAGATTGGATGCTCAAAGGATCCCCAACTGACTGAACCAGTGTGTGTGTGTGGCCGGTCGTGAGAAATGTTGGTGGGAGAATATTAGGAGCTTTGATTCAGGTAATTGCCGTGTACCACTGTGGCAGGTAACATTTATCATCATGTCTGTAATCACCGATGGTTTAGATTTAGACAGGGGTTACAGTACACCTAAATTTCACATGTATAATGTGAAAAGAAGTTCCGTGGAACAGAGGACGAGCCTATTGTCATCAAGCGGCCACAAATCCAGACCCCAGGCTGCTACTGAGAAATTCCTGATAGAAAAACCCAATAACATTAATTATGTCATTTCTTTATGTATTTTACTGTGTGTACATGTACATAAATAATAAAATAAATAAATAACATTTTGCCCGAACTAGGAGTCGAACGAGGCAGTCCCACCACTTTCAAGTGAGTTATTATCATATAGTGAATACGCATTGACCTAGCAACTAATAGAATAGATTTAGATTTTATTTTTCTTACCACATATTCATATTCTTCGTTAAAGTTAAATTTGTCTACAGATACAATGTTGTACTTAATTTGTGGAAGACTGGTGCCTAAACTAACTTTTTTACAAAACCTGTAAGTCAGAACCTGATTTTTAAATATGGTAAACATGAGCTTGGATTCAAAACATTGTTAGAGCAAGTATAGATCATCAATTTGCTAATCTCTTTTTGCAGGTCTCCATCAACCTTAGAACAACCGTTATACAAATCATGACTCATTTAAAACACACAAAAATCATATCTACACACCGACTAATCAATTAATTAAGGCTATTTTATAACAGGCTTTATTCTGAAATAGGTAAGTACTTACGTATTTATGAGTTTAACTTTACTATACCATTTATAATTCGCCTTCAAATGAGACGAGCCATTAAAAATAATAGGTTCTCAACAGGTTATTAAAACCTTTATAACTTTCTGGAAAAGTTAATTTTGACAACTTTCACGTTTTAATCGTTCCAATGGAAAAGTTTACTCAACAACTTTATAATCCTGGAAAAACTTCGTTACAAATAGAATATGAAGAATTGGAAAGGTTTTGGATTTGGAGCCGTTATTTTTAAGCCAAAATTTATGTAGCACACTTATTTTTCCTTTAAATAACTATTTAGTTTTGTTCCCTTTCTCGTTCTTTGCTTCTTGTTAATTTATTGTTCACGGTTCACCCATTCGTATCTTCATTGAGTACGGAAACTCGTTTAAATGCGAAAATTACCAATTAATTACGAACATCAAGTTAATTAATTATGTGAAACGTTGAATGTTCATTTTATTTAAATGTTTCTTTTTCAGTTTATACTCGTATTATTGATGATTTCATAGGGTTGCTAATAAATTCAAAATATCTAAGAGAATAATATTATCTGATAGTACCTAAACGTAGAACACAACATAAACCACTTTTTTTTTATGGATGGGAAATCATCTAATGACTCCTCCCGCTCTGGGTGGAGCGGAAGGGAGCGTCAGACTCTTACTGACTAAAACCCACCCGTGTTCCTTCCTTAGCCCTTTATGTTCCGGGGCAGCGGTAACCCTTTCGGACAATCCCGCTAGTCAACATGAACCACTTAGGTAATCATTCATTGAGGAGTATCCTACCTGTCAATCCAAAGAGAAAGATAGATGCAAGGTTTCTTTTGCAACTTGCTACTCACTAGACTTTATATTTGACAACAAATTAATTTCAAGGCCTTTTGCAAGGGTTTAAAGTTATTAATTATATAATTCAACTTCTTGTTGTGCTACCAAAATAGCAACTCTAAACATCGCACAGCCACATTCATTTAAGGGGGATGACGGTACAACCTGACACTGACCTGCTGAATTTCGCGGGCTACGCTTTCGCCTTAAGAAACATACTCACCATGAGCATTTGTCCACGATTTTTTTTTAACATTCGTTTTTTGAGCGATTATTACGCGACGAAAATTCACTCGAGAAACGAACAGTTTGCCGAGTATATTTGTTGCATAACAAAATGTCGTGAAAACCAATTCGTGAACCGTGCTCACGGTGAGTACCGTCTGTTAGGTTGTTAGTCGACAAACATAACATTCATCACTAAATATAGGTACAGTCACACATAGAAAGGCCGTAAAGCTTATTGTTAAGGGTTTCGGTCAAGCCCAAAACAATCCAGACCTGCCCAAAGTTGATTAAGCTTTGACCACAACCTCAAGCTTAGTTAGGTTAGTATATCAACCTTTTTTGCTAAAAAACTATTTGGCACCATTTGGTTTATTTCGTATGTTCATAGAGTGTGCTAATTTGTTTGCCAGTTAACGCAAGCTGATACTGGTGGCCTACCATGATCTAATTAAAAACGATTCAAAAACAAGACATTTCAGTTTAGGTTCCTAAACTGCATCGCTTGGGCTGCTCTATGGACGTTATGGTACCAAACAAGTATGAATGGAACCAAAACTTGCGACTCAGTTTGGGACAATCGCTGTCAGCAGATGGCACGGCCTAAACTGAATCGTAAAACTGACGTCATGGTACGAATTAGAAGAACAGTTCAGTTTAGGTCCTAAAATGGATCGCGTTAAGAGGTTGTGGTAGGCCTCCTGACCAGCTGATTCTTATATCAATTTTGCCGGAGTAGTAGCAACAATCTATACTAATAATAAAACTGGGGAGTTAGTTTGTTTGTTTGAACGCACTAATCTCTAAAACTACCATTCGGATTTGAAAAAATATTTTTGCATTTGATAGCCTAATTCTTGATCTTTTCTTGAGGCTTTGGGCTGTTTAACATCGCGCTATGACCCTTAGGAAACGAGCAAAAACAAAAGACATTAAGTCAGAAATAATGCTGAGTAAAAACGAAGTTACAACGCGGGCAGGCGCTGCTATGAGACGGGGTGGTTCGGGGGAACTAGTTTCACGCAGACAAAGTCGCGGGCTGAAGCTAGTTAAGAGGACTACATGACCTAAAGCGCGGTCTTTGTCGGACTGCATAGAAAAGAAAGAGAAGCGCGATGACACAACGCTGGTAATTTATAGCAAAATATGAAGGAATTATCGATTTACGAAAAATCTATTGTTTGGACAAAAAAACTAAAACACTAGAGTTTTAGTATGTTGCTTGTAGAATAATATGACAAAAAATCATAATGATTGTATGTATATTAGTATGATTTTTGTTGTAAAAAAAAGTTTTTAGAGGTATCTTCATGATTTTTTTTCTATCGTACCAAATAAGTTGTATTATGTTTTCAACACACTATCTTCCTAGCATTTATCCTGAAGAATATCATATATTTTTTTGATTTTTTTTTACTGTAGTCGATCATATACTTTTATTGTTTCTAAAACTTGCGTTTTTTGCGTTTAGGTCCTGTAAGCCCCTTAAACAATAAAATTGTGGTAGAGTGCACTAAGAGTAACCTAGCATAAAGTGGATAAGACAAAGTTTAAAATGGAAGACGAACTAGCAGGGGATCGAGGAGAGGGGAGCTCAGGGGATCAAACCGGAATAAATAATTGGTTGGTAAAGTTTTAATAGAACAAAACACTACATTTGCGTGTGTCTACATAAACAACGGTAAGTTCATGGCAAAATATTAATCGAGAATTGGTTAACCGATTAAGAAGTACTTATCGCATAAAAGCGTAAAAGAGCGTTTATGACGTACGGCATTTCATACAAACTTTCAAGCCCTTGTTTTTCGAAATTAATGTGCCGATTTTAATGAAACTTCATAGGTACGCATAAGCAGGATACAAAGGTCTAAAAAGTTAGTAAAGAACATTTTCGAAATGTCCTATTTAAAAAAAGATAACTGGAAATCTCTGTTTCTATGGCTGTAACACTATTTTTCGAAAATGTTCTTAACTAACTTTTTAGAACTTTGTATCCTGCTTATGCGTACGATGTTTCATTAAAATCGGTTCATTCATTTCGAAAACCAAGGGCTTGATAATGCCGTACGTCGTAAATTTTGTTCGTCAGGCAAACATATACGGACTTGTTACCCATGTTTAAGATCTTTCATGCTTGATTTGTATGTAAACGCATGTTTGACAAATAAATTATCTTTATCTTTTATCTTTAATTTTTATCATTAAATGAAAAGTGTTAGGTACTTAAGTGATTCTCGAATCTTCACACAATTTCACGAATTTTCTATATCCGACACTTGAACCTTTAAACGTACGGAAAGAAACACCTTTTACAAAGTTATAAGTATCCGAACATTTTAAGGCTTCCACAGACAGGCGCGACGCGATACTGGCAGAACCATTTCTATCACGTTTTCATAGAAATTGTTCTACTAGAGTCGCATCGTGCTATCGCGTCGTGCCAGTCTGCGGGAAGCCTTACTCTATAAAATATCAATATTTTTCCCACAAACCTGAGTCAGGAAGCAGCTTCCCTTTCAGTTCCACGTCGCTCTCCGCCGACGTCGCTCCATAGTTCTTATAAGTTTTTCCCGAAGGCTCCTCAAACTTCGTCACTTTAAATCTTTCCGACATTTTCACTCAATTTTAACACTTATTCTAACACTTATACCACTGGTTTTACACTAACACTTGATATGGATATACACTGTTTCGTTAACACTGATATGTGTCGTGATACGTATTGTTTTGGTCACTTATACATTGTTTTTCACTGTTTAGTCTTGGTGCTGGTGCTACTATAAACAACGACTTTTTTAGAATATGTCGAAGGAGACAAAATAGAGGAGGCTTGTACTCGGCAGTGGATAGAACAAGCCTGCCATTAATGATGTTGTAGAATCAGTGAAATATTGATGTAGACTAGGTACCCTACTTTTGTGGGTTCCGTACCCAAAGGGTGCCAACAGAACCCTATTAAAGTCTCCGTTGTCCATCCTTTCAAGAAACATGTTTTTTTTCAGCGTTTTTTTGCCTTGTCGTACGGAACCCTTGATGTCCGACTCGCACTTGGCCGGTTTTTTTTAAGTTACATAAATAATAGTGCAAGTAGGCACAAAGTAAAGATGACCAAAATTACAGTTTAATAATTTTATTTCACGTGGATGGACGACTCAATTTCAATAAATCAACATTGATTTTCAAAATTAATTACTGCGAGTAACTATTTGAGAATAATTAATAACAAAAGCAAAAGCAGCAGTAGACCGGGAAACCTATTTTCATATACGCTCGCAAAAAAGTTTTACGAGAGCTAAATAAAAGTGAAAAAAACTCATTCGAATCCTAAGCAAAACATTTTTCTTTGCTTTTTCTATAGAAAGTTCTCGACCTTAATAATAAAGCGGCCAGAGTTTGCCTGTGAGCTAGGTAATAAATGAGAAGTAATTACTTAACTTGGTTCAATTCTATGTGCTATGTGTACACGTAAACAATATCAGGAAAATTCTAGTTGCCAGGCAATTTTTAACCGACGCAGAGGTACACTATGAACTCGAAAATTTCCACAAATACTATGTAGTAAGATTAGTTTATGCAATAAATTCTCAAGAGGGAGATAATGGATCAGATCAGTAATTGAGTAACCCTAAAGTCACCGCGAACATGTATAGAATTTATAAAGTGCACAAGCAACAATATCCGCAACTACACTGTGGTAGTATTGAATAACAGTGGTCTTCCTTTGAGAAGTGCTAAATGTTATAAAGCCGAACATAGGAAGTGTAGTCATAAGAGAACAAAATATTACCGAAAACGGTCGTAGTAAGGTGCCAGTTTCTTCATTATTTTATGATATTTATTAGTTTAATAGCGGTCCATTGAATTTTTTGTGTACGAGGCGTGTATAAGTGGCGAGGTGCCCCGTGGCGCGCCGACAAAAAATGTCAGTGGATAAGCATTAAAATGATTATAACATACAATATATAACGCAACTAACTAAGCGCTAAATTAAATGGCTATCTAGCTAAATATACAAAATATCCTTTTGTTTTTTGGTCACTTAGGCATCAAAGTTCTCGTCCGCATCGCTGTCACCTAGAAACGTGCCCAAAAACTGGCAGTATTGCCACGTTGATGGCAATATTAATTCTTTGGCCAAAGAACGAGCCAGCCCGCTGGTAACGGGAAGTGTCGACAAGTCGACGAGAAAAAGGAGACGAGCTCTAGGGCCCCATGACCCGTGTGATATTAACATTCAATTAGGTACTCATTTTAGAAAACGTTTGTCTCCTGATGGCCTGGACCTTTTCGAACTTTGACATGTTATTCCTGACAAACACATTTTCTTATAACTTTAGGTATTTCAATCCATTTCTTTACACGTAAATGTGCGCTAATGAACGAATGCCGTGGTTCCGCAACACTAACTGCAGTGAGTAAATTATGCCGATTTATAAAACCCTTGATTATACGTTCAACTTAGAATTATTCAATATAATAAACTTTAGGTAAGAAAAGTTGTAACTGGGCTACGAGACGGTAACGATAGTAAAAAAAAAATTGTGTGGCCCTTTTCTCTACATTCTGGTTTACCAAAATGTCAGATTTCAAAACCTTGTCTACCTAATTAATACTTAATTAACAGACTGCCTTAATAGTCGTTGGATACATCACTTCAAAAGCCTCCACAAGTGACGATACTTAAGTACGTATGCTGCACTTTAGCTAAAGTATTTCCACTATCAACTTCATAAAATCTTCAACCATCAATGAATGCTTAAGATTGAGAGTAGGTACTTGACTAAATGTATGTATGAGCATATCTACTGGCAAACATACCTACAAAAAATGTTAACAAGCTTATGAATTGTGACGACCAGCTGATGAACTACCGAAAAAAATTGTACCTCTACCATTTTGCATCCGTCTCCACTCTATTTGCATCTTCCTAAGATAATTAAACACCTCGTGAAATGGAACGTTGACAGTTCGGAATGGTTCGGAAAATTCCGGAAAAATCCCGAGCAAGCGGGACTGTGTCCATAAATCGAATTTAAAAGATTTCGCTTGTATTTGACGCGAGCTCTGAGTGGTAAAATGCAGATGCAGCAGTGGTTTTTGTTGGAGTCAAAATTAAACTATACACAAGTGTAAAAGATTATGAATGGACTGTTCATTATAGCGTTCACTGGAGCATGTGGAGTCGTGAGCTTTAAGGGACTGAATGTGATGATGATGAATGTACTAAAGGGAAGTTAACAAATAAACATAGAATACTAAAATGTTATAGAGGGGTCCGTGGCTAAATAATAACAACCGCACAGGTCGATCGATCAGGTTAAGCTACGCTTGCCGCGGTTGGTCAGTGGATGGGTGACCATCTACATACTGAGACCCCTCCGTGCCTCGGAAAGCACGTTAAGCCGTTGGTCCCGGCTGTCATTCGTGGATCTTTGACAGTCGTTACGGGTAGTCAGAAGCCCGAAAGTCTGACAACCAGTCTTACCAAGGGGTATCGTATTACCCAGTAACTGGGTTGTGGAGGTCAGATAGGCAGTCGCTCCATGTAAAATACTGGTATTCAGTTGCATCCGGTTAGACTGGAAGCCGACCCCAACATAGTTGGGAAAAGGCTAGGCAGATGATGACAAAAATGTTATAGAAAAATGCCTAAGGTCTTACTATGATGTTAACACATCACTGCCAAATAATACCAACCACTGGTTCTTCCCCGTGTAAGACAAGACTTCCAATGGTGCCATAAAAAGAGAACGATGTGAACGTATAAGAAGCTGTATCGATATTTTATTCCTATATATATATATATATATATATATAAGCAATCACTTCGAAACATCTATGCACCTGTGTAGGTAGGTAACTAAGTACTTGCATAAGCGCAGATATTAAAACTGCGAAATGAAACCTGTTTTTCCTCATTTATCTGTTTATTCATGTTTATTCTGTTTGGTTTAAACTCGACTCCACCATGTTTTGTATTTAAATTGCATAATGGCCTACCCATTGGCCTACCACTTGGAAAAGATATCTAAAATTAGCCTGATCATTAGTCTACTGACAAAGGCTTCCTACATAACCTCATACAAGAATAAAGCACCCTCGTAGATCTTTGACAGTCGTTACGGGTGGTGGTCAGAAGCCAGAAAGCCTGAGAACCAGTCATAACAAGGGGTATCGTGTTACCGAGTAACTGGATTGTGGAGGTCAGATGGGCAGTCGTTTATGTAAAATACTGGTAATCAGCTGCATCTGGTTAGACTGGAAGCCAACCCCAACATTGTTGGAAAAAGGCTAGACAAATTGATTTTTTTGCACACACTTGATGCCAATATTTCTAATTTATTTGTCGAATTGTATCCGTTACTTTTCCAAGTTAACAAAAGCATTATTGCTGGCACGTTTCAAGAATCTTCTAAAAATAAATTGAATAAGGCATCCGGCTCCTATTTAGTTGGTAAAAGACATATCATATTGAATATATTTAAAATAATCTATAACAATAGTACTGTCAATTTGTTTGATTAATTAACGAATAAAGCAAGTTTATTTATCTATCGCCATTTATTGTAATCGACGTCTTCTCAGTTCTTTGGTCGCATCCACACCAGTCTTGTCTAGGTAGGGCTGCTCCATCATCGAAGCCGAATAACTTGGCTATTGGTTTTAATTTATGCCATGTGCTACGAATGCAAGTGCTAGTGGCACGTATTATTGAGATGATGATTCTTGATCTTAGCCAACCCATCACTACGCTAAAAGATCTATTCCAGCGGTCAGCGATTACAGCTCCAAGATGATTTACGAAGGTAGACATTTGTGGGGCGAAGACTCCTTCAACAGATGCAACAAGGGGGGTGTGTCGCATGTCGCATTTCACAAGCATTTGAATATTTCAAACGCATGTGAAATATTTACTTGGTAACAGACTAGGCAGTTTTTAGGCGGGTACATGTCAAGCAAGCATACACAAGTTTAAGCATTTTACCATGCAACAAAGAAGTGATCCAATCATGACGTCATCTAATCCAGGCATACACTGTTATCTGTTATCAAGTAAAGTATTAGATCCTTGAACATTTAGGCCAGTATTAGGCGAGGTGGAAACAACGTATGAAACTGGTTCTAAAATTATTCTTGTATCACACTTATTAAGGCAAGATCGGGCTTTATAGAATATGCACTTACAATCTGTGCATTGAAGTAAGATTATTGCACTTTAATTTATACAAAAGTAAACCCAGTTTTTAACATTACACAATCGATACCGTACATTCAATATTAGTATGTATTTTTTGTTAATAGAATTATCAGAACTGTAAACGGATGTTAATCTAAAAATACTTTTGCAAGCAATTACACTTAACCGTTTGAAAAACAGAATCATTGTGGTGACATCATATTATGCTTCAATTGCTATCGAAAAACAAGTTTCTAGCGTACCTTATCAGAGTTTCTATTTAAGGTATTCAGGATAATCAATTTAACGTTAGATGATTTTAGTCACTACCGAAAAAATTCGTAAATTATACTTGGAATGCCTTAGGGAACCATTTTGGGCCTGTATTGTGTCAAAGACATCTCTTGGTTGTAAAAAAAATCATCTTCGTAATAACCTAATTTGATATTTCAGAAAAATATTTCCATACCGAGTAGCTTATTAGATACTGGAAAATTACCCAGTTCTACTTGCGAAAGACATTGTTGACTTCATGGAAATATAATTTTGAGAACATCTTCATTATTCACAATTATTTGGGAAATAAACTCTAGCAAAAATCTCTTATTATAGTGCTATTTACTTTATTATCATTCTACTATTTATTTCCTATATATATAATATAGAATGGGATTCTATTTAATTACACTTGAACACGTTATTACGTACATCACATTGAAACATAAATATTGAAAACAATAACTGTAACGTAAACCGCCATTTACCATAATCTATTGATTGTGTAACAGTGTGCGTTACTGGTGTGGGAATTGTGGGATAATAAACATGTGTATAATATATAAATTCACCATCATCTGCCTAGCCTTTTCTCAACTATGTTAGGGTCGGCTTTTAGTCTAACCAGATGCAGCTGAATATCAGTATTTTATATGAAGCATAATTATGTCTATCTGACCTCCACAGCCCTGCAGTTACTAGGTAATACGATACCCCTTGGTAAGACTGCTTGTCTAGCTTTCGGGTTTCTGAAGACCCGTAACGACTGTCAAAGATCAACGAATGACAGCCGGGACCAACGGCTTAACGTGCTTTCCGAGTCTCGAATCTCGATATGTAAAGATGGTCACCCATCCACTGACCAACCGCGGCAAGCGTACCTTAACCTAATCGATCAACCCGTGTGGCTGTTATACTTAGCCACAAGCCCCTCCAATACATAAATTATGAACGTTTAATCACAACTACATTTCATCGATGGAAGTTACAGTATACAAATTTATTTTTCAATTCTGTGTAGGTACGGTTGGAACAGGTGAGTAGGTACACCAAATCTATGTACTGACGACACACGAATTCAGAGCTTGCACGAGCAGCTCCAATGAATTTATACGAAGCAAAGGAGGTTGCAACTTGGGAGACAAATGGCGCCCTTATTCTCTTCACTCACAAACAGACTAGAGATTTTCTTAAAATACTTGTGATGTTTGATAGAATCACTTACCAGGAATTAGGGTGTAGATATTTTGTTTGAGTTTATGACTGTTTTGGGTCGGTTATCTTAGGAGAATGTTTGTTTCATGTTATTGTCAGACTTTCGACTACCAGAGGGATAATACAGCTTTGATATTCATAATAAGTCACAAGAACCACAACTTGACATTTACTATGTGTGGCAGTAAAAAATAAGAAATCAATAAAAAAATCCCTGATACATGAATAGATAATGCAATGCTGTAACCGTAAATCGGCAAGCATCATGTAAAATGCATAAACCCTAGAATCGAAACACCTTTCAGCCAAATTGACATTGTTTTAACTTATTTATATGTAAATGTAAAATAATCTCATCAAGTCACTCCGACGCTGCCACTGGTGACACTTGTGTACACAATTGTCTCAACTAGGCGGACACTTGGCCTATAAAATACATCGTTGCAGTATTGATAGATGTGGCTCTGCAGGCTTCTGTAAATTGTGGTCAATGCAAACAAATCCACTACTAAATATAATGGCATTGATTCTGATTTCTATTTAGAACTAGATTTAATAAAATTAGGATTATTTTATAACTAGCTGATGCCCGCGACTTCGTCTACGATCCAGGATGAAAAGTAGTCTATATCCTTCTCTAGGTCATTTTCTACCCATTTGCCAAATTTCAACCAAATCCGTACAGACTTTTTAGCGTGATTTCACGCGAAATCGGCGTAACAAACAAACTTACTTTCGCCTTTATAATATTAGTTAGGATTACATTTTGGGATTATTTCTGTTTTATGCCAATTTTATTGGGATATAATCAATAAAAGTAATTCTATTGCGAGAACATCATTTAGGAGAGATCAGGCAAAAAAAGAGTTTACCTTTCTGGGTAGATTAACGAATTCGCTTAACAAAGTGCACGGGAAGACGAATTAAATGTTTTCCTTTTCTATAACTGATGAACAAATCCAACAAATAATATAATACAAATGTTGAAATTCTGTTAATACATCAGAATATAATAATAATGGTCCGAATTATCTATTCCATGGGTCCGAACATTCAAGCTGTCAATTTGTTATAAGTAATTGATATCTGCGTATGCGGGCGAAGCTGCGAACAATACTGTACTCTATCAGGCGATACAAACAAGATAATTACTATATATATTACAACGTCATGCCAGTGGCGTGGTTATTTTTTTTTACTAACTTCTCATTGCCCATTAAATAAAGTTAATTAAGATTTCTACAAACTATAGTTAGTGTTATTGTACACTAACTATTGTTTGTAGAAATCTTAATTCATTTATTATTTAATTTATTAGTTAATTGAACAGCTCCTGAATTTAGACGTTTCAAATAATGTACCCCAGTTTTGTCACAATTTAAATTATTACCAACTGAAAATATTTTTGCAAATCTATCAAAATTGAAGTTATATTTTCTAAATTGTGCTGACATTTATTAACGGAATGCTTAACAATTTATTTTCACTAGCAGTGAATATTTCCATCGAGATTTACATTTATAAACTTGAAGGATTCAACAAATCATCATTTCTGGAGAAAAGTACCCGTCTAGAAAATTCTGAAGGTAAAAAAGAAATGGGTGAACATAAAGTTGTAACTGAACTGGAAACAGTAAAGAAGTATTATGGAATCGAGAAAGACAATGATAGCAAAAACTTTTTCTCGACAAAACAGGGTCAAACGACTTGGGTCTTGGGCTTGGGTCGAATTTAGAAGAAAAAGAACCAATAGCAAGAAAAGAACTTAAAATAATAAAGTTTGTTTTGACCGTTTAGGAACATCCATACTAATATTATAAATTCGAAAACAACTGTCTGTAACCTTTTCATGCCTATACCATTGAACGGATTTCGATAAAATTTGTCAAGGAGATGGATGGTTTCCTGGGGAAGGACATAGGTTACTTTTTGTCCCGGTAGCGCGTTCCCGTGGGATAATGTCCGACATCCAAGCGAACGAAGCTGCAGGCTAGTATACAATATGATAATTGATTATCAATGGACACTCATTTAATTGAATGATATTTCTAATTTATAATCTTATTATGTATAGGTAGGTTAGGTGAGATAATAATCAGAAATTCAAAATATTTTGCATATTGCGGTAGAGTGACGCATTTTTCTCAATGTCTGTTTGGCTTCTAAACTATTTGTAAAATGTTAAAGTAAATAGGAGTCGTAGTCATTTACGCATATTTACTCAATGAGTAAGTCCCCAGTAATGAAAAAGCATCGGAACATGTTTAGAATTGATTCGCAAACTATTCCTTACCCACTGCCCTTTGCGCCTAAAATCTAAAAAACCTTGAGCAAAGTATACGCCCTAAAAATAATTACTTTGGTTTTAATGTCTTCAATCGTATACACCATTGAAGCAAAGAAAATGAAGATTAAATACGTGCACATTAATTAGTAGAAGTATGAAACATAAATAATATCCCGGTTACAACAAGCAAGTACTCAATGTAAAGAAAGTAAAAGTTCTGCATAGGTAAACAATTTTCCTGGAAATTCAAACTCGGATTCCTTTAGTTGGAATTGATATTCAATACTTTTATATTGACACAGATGAGCGCAAGAAATTAAAGGTTTTTATTTTGAAAATGCATTCATTTTTACGTTTAACGAAAAGGTAAAACACATTTCGGAATCACGTTCATCGTGCGTTACACTAAATAGCGGAACTCCAAGTGTTTTGTCTGTGTCTGTGTTTATCTGTGTTCCCAAAAAGCTAACATGGGAGTCTTCAAGTCTCCAGTAAATAGGTTACTTCTAGGCAAGTATGCAGTAGCGTCGATCGCACCATCTCGTGTCATCACATCAGTTATAAGAAAAGCGCGAAAAATCGCAAAAGACATACATTTTGCACTCAAATGGTGCATGACCAATAATGCCCATATCATCCTGTATGATGAATGGTATGAAAGAAAAGCTAGTGAATGATGGCGTGACGGTTGATAGGGGAGAATGAAAGAAGAAAACGACCCGGAGTAACATGGGACAAGGGACGACGAGATGATGATCTGACATACTACTATATGCCAACAAATGTACAACAAAACCACTGCGTACCACAAAATACAGCATAAGTACTCGAGTGCACCAACAGAAGTAATTCTACTTATAAATATATCGGGTAGCAATCGGCCGTTACCGAAGCGATCCGGTGCAACAAACGCCCGGTCAAATGACACCAATTGATATGTATTGTAAAATTGATACTTACGTATTGAGAATTGAACGCCAGGGACGCTTCATCGGTATTTCATTTAAGACGTTCGTCTGCGTTTCGATATTAGTTGGATTGATTTGGTGGGTCACTTTTTTTGGGCGCTAGTGGAGTTGAATTTTGAAGTAGTGCAATTTTGAATTGTAACGATAGGCAGATGGTTTCCGTCCGATCAGTTGTCATGGTAAGGCTATGTGGTGCGGAAGAATGGTGGACATGTCTTGAGGAAAGTTTTAAGCATAAAAAACATGTGAAGCTGAAGAATGGTGGACATTTCATGACCAAATGTCAAGACCAAAGAAATGAGGGATGGATTGTAAAACATAGCAAGACAAGAAGTTAATATTGTGATGGCACCTCATCATGATGCATAGAAGTAGAAGACATTTTGCGCCGATCAAAATGAATTGAAATACAAGAAGGGAGATAATATTCAAGATAATTTCAATAATATCCAAAAGAAGGAAGATAAGATGGTTTCAGTCTATTAAAAATATTTTATTTCACATAAACTGACATGGGCACTCATGATGAACCTTGGTGCTATAAGTTTCTGAGTTGTACGAGTAACATTATGTACATATAACCGAATGTTTAATGTTGTGTGTTAATAAAATTTGGATAATATTTTTGTGTTCACCAAAAATCTTAAGGTACATCTATGTATGCATTTCTAAAATATTGATCTTAAACCCGTTTAATTGTTTTACTATAATTAAACTACTCGGCCAACAAAATATGTTACATCAAACAAATTCCAAATTAACACCAAGATATAACACTTTTTTATTGTAGTGCGCTGCAAATATTCTATTGTAACAATAACTATTTTATTCTTCCCCGAAAAATACTGACCGTGCACCAAATATTCCTGAATGTTACACAAAATTTTTAGTATGCATAGTACCGTATACCCATTTAAAACGGTTTTGTACAACTTTAATGTTACTGAAATAATTATAATTGAAGAACAAATAATGCATTTCGTAAAACATTACTTCTAAGACTTATATTTATTTTACTGAAAATGGTTTTGGCGCGCTTGCGACGCGCATATGCTCTCTGTTGTGCGACGGAGACGGCGGCGGCGCGCGGCGGCGTGGCGATGGCAGGCGGGGCGGTTCGATTTTTTAAAAATTGTTAGGTTAGGTTAGGTTAAAACTGTGACCCCTACGCACGAGCCGAGCGAGCGAAGCGAGCGGTGCCGCGGCAGCGGCCGGCGAGTGCCAGAAACGACAGGATTATATAGAAAAAATTACTTTTACACTAAATATGGGCGCCAGAAACGACTTGCGCTAATAAAAAAAAAAAGATTATTTTTAGTAGGCTACTTACCTGGAACCGAACTAGTTAGAATAGGTTAATTATTAAAAAAAAAATTGGCAACTTTTAAGTGTTTTGAGGTTAGGTTTACAAAAAATAGTTTTTCTCGGAAACGGTGACAATTTCGGGATTTTGAACTTCGGGATTTTAAACTTCGGGATTTTAAACTTTCGGGCAAATGAACTTTCGGGATTTTAAACTTTCGACCAAACAACCATTCGGCGTTTCAATTTTCGGGATTTCGTCCATCGGTATTTTAAAATTCGGGATTTTGATACGTACCCACTTGCGATCAGGCTGAAATACATAACACCTCCAGTAGAAGCCAAAAACATATCTATCGTGCAAAAACGAAAACGTGGGCGTCCTACAAAGGCAAAGTGCGCTTTATTGGTGCAATAATTTAAAGAAGTACTGCAGATATTGAGTGGACTGATAATGTGAACATTGTAGGAGTAAAGACTTTGTTTAACATTTTGAATTATTATGGTTCGTACTGATTAGTATTAAAAAAACATTTTTAGTAAGCATTACATTTTATAATGTGTTCATTTTTTTATTAATAAAGCTACATTGGACAATAATTGGTGTTTGATTCAAATACATTTTGCAGTGCATTATCTGAAGTAAAACTAAAAAAATAAATGCTTGTTTTTAAAATTAGGTGTGTATTACTATTTTTACAAATTTGCAACAGTTGTTAAATAGATGCTCGTTATGACATATTTTAATTAACATATTATTATTTTGGTGCACATTCAGTATATTTGGTGGAACACAGGCAAAATTAGGTAAATGAAATGGGAATAAATTGAAGTACTTTTAAATACCATCCATAAAATTTTAGGTGGCTGGGATGCGGAAAACGGAAGACAGGGTGTTGTGGCGTAGCCTGGGAGAAGCCTATGTACAGCAGTGGACTGATAGATTGAGTTGATTGACCTAATGTCTTAGCTTTTATCCATACTTTTAACTAATATCTTAAAATAGATTATCAAAGCTACATAGTATCATAGCCGCTCCCTATGAACAGTCGCCCTTGACCCCGGCTCTTCCCGAGTATAA
This sequence comes from Hydraecia micacea, assembly GCA_914767645.1. Classification (NCBI taxonomy): domain Eukaryota; kingdom Metazoa; phylum Arthropoda; class Insecta; order Lepidoptera; family Noctuidae; genus Hydraecia; species Hydraecia micacea. The sequence continues at coordinate 16,420,666 of OU611776.1, forward strand.
GTGCCTTTTATAGCACCCTCTTCAAATCGCTGATGCTTCGAGTGCACTAGCAACAAGCACATCGATTTGTTACACTGCTTTTGAACACAGGTTTTTTTTTATATCCGCCAGTTTTGTGGATGTCCACAAAACTGGCGGATATAAAAAAAACCGCTTGTCTGACTTGATTTTCCACTATGACGCACACTGGAGCATAAGATAATATATATATAGGGTCAACTTAAATTAGCTAGCAAAACTCTCGTTACCTAAATACGATAAAATAAAAACAAACAACATTTAGTGTGTTTTTTGGGGTTCAACACCGCTGGTTGTATTGTTACTTCACTCGATACGTAAGTATAGTGTAGTTGATCTCGTTATTGTCGTATTTCCTTTATCAGTTTTCAGTTTTGACAGCTAATCTTGGTAAATTGATATTTCACTAAGGTTGGTTAAGCAAACACCTAATTATCTACTCGTATTATTTATATTGTTCATCATTTGATGGAATGAATAACATTTGTACTACACAATGGACCTGACTAGACTACGTCATAATATCTAAATATAAAATCTCGTGTCACAGTGTTTGTTATCGAACTCCTCCGAAACGATTAATATAATTATTGTAGTATCAATTAGACCGATTTTTATGAAAATTTGTGTACATTTGGTAGGTCTGAGAATAGGTCGTAAGCTATAATTTTTTTTTTTTGCAAAACATCTTTTGCGGGATCAACATGGTCTAGTACTTAATATATAAGAGATTACCTACCAAGCAGTAGAATTAATATGTCCGAACAATTTGCTTATGGAGGAAACGTTTTGTTCTTGTTTTAACTAATTGCTTGTAACTTCAAACTAAGCAAACACCTCATCTCATTGTTTCTCATATTATTGGTAACTAGCTTCTGCCCGCGACTTCCTTCGAGTGAAATTTCTTGTTCGCCTGACCCACCCCGTTGTATCGTATCGCCCATCCTCGCCATTAATTCGTTTTCGCTTAGCGTTATTTCTGATTTTTTTTCTCGACTCCTAAATGTCCTAGCGCGAGGGTAAATAGCCTCCTAACCTTCCTTGAGAATTGGGCTATCAAAATCAAAAATAAATTAAAATATTTCAAATCCGACTGGCAGTCCCAAAGATAAGCGCGTTCAAACAAAAAAAAAAAAAAACTCTTCAGAAGACAAGTGAATTAAACACATTTTGTACCTACTACACAATAGTCCTGGCCACGTCATATATTGATATATGAAGTAGAATTAATATGTCCGGTCAACAATTGGTAGGAACGTTTTGTTCTTGTTTTAAAATGAACTGGCGTGGCGGTAATGGGGTCTACTCTCATGGGAGTTTGCTGGTGATGTCTGATGAATGGTATTTGTGACTAGGTCCGCCCGCGTGGATGTCGGAAATTATCCCAATTCCCACGGGAACGTGCTACCGGAACAAATATTAGGCCTATGTTACTTCTTATAACATCAGCTATCTGCCAGTGAAAGTCCCGTCAAAATCGGTCCGGACGTTTCGGAGATTAGCCGGATAAAAACAGACTGAAAAAAACAGTGTTTGTTATATGGACCGTATATACTTTTATATGCATTTACTAAAAGGTTGTTATTTTGACATTACAATCAGACACTTCAAGCATATTTATTGAATAGATGAGTAGGAAGAAATAAGTAGACAAAAAAAAAACTAAAAAAATGTATGTGATAAAACTTTATGGTACTTATGTGAACGCTGCAAGCAAAAATATGTTTTATGTTGTGCCCGCGACTTCGTCCCGTGAATTTTCTTGTTTTAACTTAAATCCAATGACACTCAGCAATACTAGCAGTAGCTTTCCATTAGTAAAAGAATTCGGAATCGAATCCGTAGTTCCGAAGATGACCCCTATATACAACCCCACAAATGTTACCTCTTTATATATAGATTAAAGTATGCTACTCTTTTATATGTTACTTTTTTGTAGACAGTTACCTATATCACAAGAATTAGAGTAGGTAAAATTTTAGTCGGTAGTCCTAATTCGTACGTAGCTATTCTCATAATTTTATTATAGGAACAACACGAAGGAAGTATAATTCTAATAAAATACGGGTATTTTTCCTCAACCTACGGTTCAGCTTCAACCTTATCGAGTACAAGAGTTGTATAGCGTGAAGTAACGTTTGATGACAGAATGAGACCAGTGGGGTAATTGCGTAACACACTAACAGTAGCAATGGCTTTCATTTTGACAGTTCAATAACATCCATTGCGTTATTTACGTTGTCGTGCAGACAAATTTTTCGAACATATGCAGCAGTGGATTATTATTATTATTATCATTATCTGGTTAGACTGGAAGCCGACCCCAACATAGTTGGGAAAAGGCTAGGCAGATGATGATGATGATGCAGCAGTGGATTAGCAATATCCTTCAAAATTATTCAGATTGCGATTAGTGTATTACGTAATTAGAATGCAGCTCAGAAGAACCCACAAAGTTTGGCAAAATATTGGAAAGGCCTGTTAGTTAGTATTCAGAAGTAGTAGATATGCTACATAATTAGGCAAGTCATTATGTAAAATGTTTCCTAAAATAACGTTATGTATGGTCAGGGTCTTGCAAGAACTGGCAGAGCAAACATGTTGAGTAATTAATTATACCGTTTTTTCGTTAATTGAAAACGTTGCATTATATTTCTTCAAGTAGTATGTAACGTGCACAATGTAATCTTTCATGTAAGACTTGCTTAGGGATAATTATATTTAAGTAATATAAAAGTAATTACATTACCAAAAAAAAGGCTAAAACAGTAGCTGGACGCGCGAGTAACTATCCTCCTTTTACAAAGTCAGAAAACGCGTGGTCAGCGGGATTGTCCGAAAGGGTTACCGCTGCCCCGGAACATGAAGGGCTAAGGAAGGAACACGGGTGGGTTATAGTCAGTAGGAGTCTGACACTCCCTTCCGCTCCACCCAGAGCGGGAGGGGTCATTTAATGATTTTCCCACCCACAAAAAAAAAAAAAACAGAAAGCGCGTGACATATTATGAACATTCGACGCGCGACGCTCAAGCGTTTGTAATCTGAACTTGCCTTTAGGAGTTTCGGGTCGCACTCTCGTAGACATCGATATATTGAACGTCTGCTGTTCTGGAATTCTCCGGCAAGATTAACGTTAACTTGTCACACACTGCCTTTCAGACGACGGTTCCAGGAATGTTAATCTAAGGGTTAACGCCCTTTGAGGATAACATGTCTACATAAGCCTGGAAGTAGGTCCCTACTGAATTAGGTTTGTTTACGTTGGTTCTGAGAATAAATAAGTACCTGCAGGGAATTTTGTAACTAGATGATCGACAAAAAATCTTGGAATGCGTTGAAAACTTTGTCTATCTATAATGTGAAATGTGTAGTATTCGTATTTTGTTATTTATCTCTCCCACCCTTCAAGAAATATCGCCATGATACAGTATTTTTTTCTGTCAACTGATGTTGTCTGTGAACTACTTCATGATTCTGTTCACTACTAGCTGTTCGATCACGTTTATTCGTCAATATTGAAGGGTAGTCTAAAGCCGGAATTACAGTACTGTGTTGTGTCGTGTCGTGACGCCATTTGACGCAATTTTAGCCAATCAAAACTCGTTGTGATTTGACGTAGTCTTGAACAGATTAGTTTGATTGGTGTATTCCGCGTCACAACACAACACGAGACAGTAATGTAAATACGGCTTAAGTTAAAAGAGCCACATCAATTAAATTCCACTTTTAGTAAGAAACACTATCAGTTACAGCATGAAACGCGAGATTATTCTACTTAGAATACGTATATCACTAGCGCAGTATCCACTTAAAAAAAAACATGTGGATTGCCCACGTGTAACTGCAAATATAATCGTGCTTACACACTGTTTCGGGTCGGTACATTCTATTATGCTGTACTTATTTGTTGAACAACAAAGCCGACCGAAGCAATAACTAAACATAATTATTCCGTTTTGACCTCTCAAGCTCCGCTAATGAGACACAATTGATTTTCTATTGTATCGTACTACATAGTTCCGGTCAACAAACTCCGTTCGGCATATATCCTCGCCGAATCATGTTCTGGTCACATACATATTTCTATATAAGTAGGTACATTATTCTCAATTTTGTCGGTCGGTGCCGATGCGTGCCGACCCGAATAGTGAGTAGCACCCCTTACACAACATGATTACATGACGACAAGATAGATTTCTAGTTCCTAGTCTACTGCGTCAATAAAAATACCTGGCGTAATTACTTTACATTAAAATAACTTAATACACAACTGCATTGTTATTAAAGAATTAATCAACCAGTATTCACGCGTCGAACATACTATTAATAATTATTATTATAAACTAGCGAAACCGTGCGAAGCGTGCGAAAATTCTTTAATAGTTTTTCAACTTTATTGCTATAATGGCATTAGGTTCAAGGTTGATTGGGAAAATTTGGCAGTTTCGGGGAGCTTGATGTGTTGTCGTCTGTACACCAGAAAACACATAACAAAAAAAACATTAACACTACAAAACGTATAATGGACGGTCTTACCTCTTTATTATATGTATTTTTAATATGAATTTATTATACACATAAATCTTTTGGAATAAATTCTCTAATTTATGGTGGGAACATCAAAATACGTTGCGTAGTTTAGTAGAACAATGCGGTCACACAGACATACACGAAAAGCGACTTTAATTTGTAATAATTATGTGTAGATGATTAAACTACACACAATTATAGTGATCATAACCATAAATCAAACGTTATATTATAATCATTGCAGAATTATATAATTATGCAAGGTACTACTTTAATCTATCAAGGGCTGTCATATTAATGAGTTTTAAAGAATATTATAAACAATAATTATGATTGTACTTGAGGGGCCTGTGGCTAAATAATAACAGCCGCACAGGTCGATCGATCAGGTTAAGCTGCGCTTGCCGCGGTTGGTCTGTGGATGGGTGACCATCTTTACATACCGAGACCCCTCCGTGCCTTGGAAAGCACGTTAAGCCGTTGGTCCCGGCTGTCATTCGTGGATCTTTGACAGTCGTTACGGGTAGTCAGAAGCCCGAAAGTCTGACAACCAGTCTTACCAAGGGGTATCGTATTACCCAGTAACTGGGTTGTGGAGGTCAGATAGGCTGTCGCTCTATGTAAATTACTGGTATTCAGCTGCATCCGGTTAGACTGGAAGCCGACCCCAACATACTTGGGAAAAGGCTAGGCAGATGATGAATTATGATTGTAAGTTATGTGACATGTCCCATACCCTTGTTGGTGATTGGCGCAAGATAAGAGAAGCCTTTGTCCAGCAGTGGGTGAATGATAGGGGTATAGTCACAACTATATACGAGTGCCACTACCACGATAGTTTTTTGTGCATAGGTAAGCCAAAGTTGACAACCCTAGCGCGACCGCCGAGCGTAGGTATGAAAAGTGAAGTACATACATGTGATTGACTTCTGTACTCGCTGTATTTTGTGCTTGTACGGACTAAGCGTTCCAATGTACGCGTAGACACAGGATCGATAGCCCGTACTTGCAGTACTGCAGGTATGGACTATCGTTCCTGAATCGTTCCTGTGTGTAAACACTTAGTCCGTACAAGGCTTTATTATATCGCCACAAATCGCCTGTACCTATTCTCTATAATTAATCAATGTTGTACCACGATCATTTTTTCCAGGTCTGTGCATTCACGATTGTCACTACAAACAAACTGGGATTTTCCCATTATAAAACCCTACCTACCCTTATACTTTTTTTCTAAGAATCGAAACCACCCCACACTTCACAGCCGTATTTGATCTCAGACGACAAAGGTACCTACTATACACGTATAATACTTGAGCCCAGTAGAAAATGTCTTGAGGAAAACTTGAGTATAATGTGGATGGCTATAAGAGTACGCGAAAACCAAGGAAACGATGGATGGACTGTGTGAAAGATGATATGGCTAGAAAAGGGGTGACTACCAAGATGACGACTAATCTATATATATCTATGTCTATATATAAGGTCCTATTAGAATAGATGGACCAACTTTTAGAAATCATTCAGACCACCAAAATAAGAACGATGGTAAAAAAATATATAAGAAAAACGCATTAGATACTTACAAGAAAAATAATCAGCTAAAGAAAATACACTAATGTGTCGGAAATTTATTGTTTTAGGTCAAAATAAAATCACTTTAATCAGTGTTTATTTTTTGGTTGGATATCTTTGGTTTGACGTACTGAGCGCTATGTTAAAATTTGTCCATCTATTATAATGGGACCCTGTATAAAAACAAAGTCGGGTTAACTCAAGAACGGCTGCACCGATTTTTGTGATATTTAATTTGTTGGATTTTTCTCCGCCCCGAATAGCAGAATAACTATTAAAACATGAGAAATATTCACAAAAAAAAATATAATGAAGATAATTCATTTCCTCATACATTTAGCCGGTACGAAGTTCGCCGGGTCAGCTAGTAGATAACTATGAAAGAAATCGACATGTTGAGCCGACTCCAAATGAATTGGGATAAGGGCAACTTATTCAACATCATCAATGTACGTTATTTTTTTATCCCTGAGTATCTTTCGTTCGCCATTTCTTCTCAGGAAATGTCGACTCCATATAGCTTATTTTTTATATGACGTGTAGAAGTGATCCCGATATCCTATTATTACAGAATAAACAATTTTATTTCAATTCCTCAAATTGTGACACTCCATTTTTTTATTCATTTATGGGTGATACCAGTCGCTGGAAGAAAAATATTAAAATGGATCCGGCAACTGGGACCGCGGTTCCAGTTAATTGCGGTCCCAGTCACCGGAATTCTCGTACTTACATAGTCTAGGCTGTTATGTAAATCCATACTAATACAATAAAACTAAAGTTTTTTTTTTTTTTTGTTTGAACGCGAAAATCTCTAGTACTATCTACTACTGTCGGATTTGAAAAAATCTTTTTGTATTTCAAAGCCCAATTCTTGAGGAAGGTTATAGGCTATTTAACATCACGCTACGACCCTTTGGAGCCGAGTAAAGGGAAGGCAGAAAGAACGCTAAGCGAAACCGATGTAACAGCGCTGGCTGGCGATGCGATGCGACGGGGTGGGTCCGAGGACAAGAAATTTCACGCGGACGAAGTCGCGGGCAGAAGTTAGTAACTATAATGCATTTGATTTCCCGGAGCGATACACAAGGAATGTTAGGACAGCTAAACAAATGAATACCGACCGCTAAAACCACATGAATAAATGAGATAGTGTCCTCAGAATTGGCAAGATTCCACGACTGATATCTTTACTCCGATATCATTTAATTTAAAATAGATTTGGTTAAGCAGTTAAGTTAGGGTTAAGAATGAGTTAAGTGGGGTAACTTGCCACATTTGATTGCATGCGAGGAAACTGAAAAATTAAGTGTAAGTAGAGAGAGGTACCTACATTTTGTCGGGGTATGTGAATACCTATATACTCGTAGATAATTGTATGGAGCAAATTAATATTTTTTCGCGATTTAAAAGTTGATCATAATGATGAGTACAATGACCCTTTAAGAGGTTTTCAGTCATTTCAAATACACCTTGCATTAATAAGGATAATGATCGTTGAAAAGATTCTCGTAAAACTTCTGAATTTTTAGGTAGGTAGTACTATCGGAGAAAATACCTACATGCAAAAATAACAATGTAATGTTGAACTTAATGCAGTAATATGCCCCAGCGCATTCTTTGGTCTTCCCCTACGCTTATAAATTTCTTTACGGTCTACTTATTATTTTATAAATTAATTAAACTATAATTAGTCAAAGTACAACACAATACACCGTTATTAATTTAAAACATTTAAAGTACCCGAAGTGCTTTCTAAGAATAATAATTAGGAAACTGCAATACGATAAACTTAGACGAGATCTGAAAGGGCAACTTTCTCCCGAATATGAAAAAAGTTTTCAGTGTCAAACTGCGCGAGAAAATCGTCTATCAATGTGTTTGAATTCTTGTCACATATTTTTGTTTGCAATAAATATTTATTGATACATAGATAATCTGTAGCAATGCTGTAATTATTATTATCTCGAAAGCTGTAACTTCGCTTGTAACTATTTGTATATTAATCACCCAATTATTACCGCCTACTTTCTAACACCCCACAAAGTTATTCTTTTATAACTAACATCACGACGAACATATTGTTTAATAACACCGGAAACCGCCGATAACAAAACATGAGTACTTATTTAGCTACCGAGCGGGCCTTGAAAGACTCTGCCGACTATGAATGAAACTATTATGAAACAGTATTTATATTATATCCTCCAGGTCTGTCGCGGGCCTTACCTCCCTCCGTTTACATTACATACTGGCTTAGCATATCTAATCTAATTAGCGTTGCACTACAGTGACGTCATGAAGCCGGCTCGTGCCGCGAAATGTAAGTTCAACAAACTTAACCTTTATAATACAAGTAAATCGCGCGCCATTCGTAAACAATCGCTATTTATGGTAAACGCACTTATGCACCTACAAACTTTTTTTTCACAAAAACTGTAGTTTTTTCTCAGAGAGTCGGCACTTTGTGTATGTTTTCGTAAGTTGTATTTTTATTGGTTTACACGCACGACGGGTGGCGGGCCGCAGCGATACGCGGTCGTCGCGCGGCGGCTAGGACACGTCTGAACTCAGACTACGTTCAGCAACGGCTGTGGGTACTCCGCGCCGCCACTCTGCGCATTTCTCACCCAGTGCGCCGCCTGCAAGTGCAACACTGTACTAGCACGTTGTGCCGCGCGTTCTAATCGCCCGATACGTTTACATGCAGCGTTAATTTACAGCATTTTGTAAAATGTAAACATTAAGGAATTCCAATCTTTGGGAGCATGATCATTGCCATGTTTGTTTTGCTTTTGTATTTCATATTATCGGTAGCTCTGTTAGTTTGCAATAGGTGATTTACGTAACAGTTAATTCAGCGCGGTAATAATTCAAATGTGACTGTTATTTATTGGGGATTTATCTGGCGCTATATTGTTCCTTACTAAAAACGTAAGAAAAATTGAATTTCGCGGTCTACAACTGCGCATTCACCTTAATAGCGAGTAGAGACTTTTCTTAAACTTTAATCGTCAAATTAATATATTTTTTGTTTAGATATCGATACCCATCACGTCTGCAGAGTTCCGCTAGCTAATTTAATATGACCCTGTAGATAGATTTAACAATCTCCCCTTCAATTCCTCATACCATACATAAGTAAGATAACTACAATTCCCCTACTTCGGCACATTGGCACAGTTTGAAACCACCTGTAGGCATAAATGTGTGTTTGTGAAGAGCCCACAAGAGTCCCCGGTAACCCATTTACATGTGCCAAGCTATGAATAGCACACTTCGTTCCTTCCCGGAGCTGTGTAAGATGGGGCTTGAGGAGTTCACCAGGTCAATGGGTTCCGACACCCTATTATGTCCTTGTAGGTATACAAATTTGTGACGAAAAACAGGAAGTAAATTTCATATAGGAGAAGAAAGAATTTTGTGTTTGGAATTTTGAAAAAGCTGGAATAGTATTGTACTAAAAAATATGTTACCTTAACATATAGTTAGTAGTACTCGCAAGCGGTGTGTATTTATGATCAGCTGATTTATGAACGAAGCAAAAGATTATGTCTGTGCAAAAGAGTGTGTCTTGACAGGCGGCGTTCTGTAGTGTCTGCCTACCCTCATTGGAAAAGGCGTTAGTTTATGTATGTGCAAGTCTAATCCCACTGTCCCACTGCAGGGCAAAGACCTCCCTCGCCTTTTTCAACACAATTCTGTCTTTTGCGAGTGCGCCGGCCAGACCTTACGGTAGGAGTCAAGCTCGTCTCGTAATGTGCGAGTGTGCGCCGTAAAATCATTGTCAGAAAAGAAGGTAATGCTGTTCAGGTATCCAGTACGAAACCCTATTACTATGTAAGTCTCCGCTGTCCGCCCATCCGTCCGTATGTCTGTCAGCGGGCTGTATCTCATGAACCGTAATAGTTAGACAGTTGAAATTTAAACAAAGTAAGTATGTAATTCTATTCCCGCTATAACAATAAATAATTAAAATAAAATAAAGTTAATAAAAATTAAAAGGGGTCTCCATACAAGGAACGTATTTTTGCCTTGTGTTACGGAAACCTTCGTGTGCAAGTCCGACTCGCACTTGGCTGGTTCTACGGTCTTTAGATCATTAAAATACATGATACGTATTGTGTCCCTAATTGGGGTGTTCTAGAAGAGCCTTGGCTTTGAACAGACAGCTATAACACTAATTAAACTAACCGGAATGCTCATTGTTTGACAAGAAGTTACAGTCGACGTCGGATATTATATTGTAGCAGGCAAGGTGACCAAAATTACGAACAATTTTAAATGTCAATAAGTTCTATATATTACAAGTCGCCATTAATATCTGAACATTCATTAACATCTGTACAGATGCTTGTCAATAATTTCTTTACTCACAACTAACCAAAAATATATGAACACTTACAACGTCAAGAATATAAAAACATATATAAATAGTATATATAAATTATGCCAATAAGTCCAGACCTCAATCCCATTTTAAACTTATGGGGTGAAATGATGCAAGAATGGGATGAGAATCAATGTCGAACAAAGGAAACATTAAGACGACATGCAAATAATGTTTGGGAATCTTTCAGAGGGCGAAATTTCTGTGAGAAGGTTGTTGGTTCCATCAGGAAGAGGTTCCACAAAATACTACTATTTTATCTAAGTTGTCACAAATAAAAAAATATTTACAATAATTTTTAATTTCATTACAAAACCAATTTTCCAATTTTTTTACCAATTTTCTTTCAATAGTTTGACATTAACATATCAGTAAGTTGTATCCTATACAAATGATTTTGTATACAATTTTGATTCCCTTTTCCTCGTATTTATACCACAGTTAATACCTAGTAGACGCACTTGACGTTTTAAGTGTTAATAAACGTTGTATAGCGCCTGTATAGTTACATAACACTTGTCTTCTTCTTTCGAAAGTCAAATTACTGACGACTGAAAGAGAGAAATCGGTGTGTAACTATTCATCTGATATAATAAGTTAATTAGTAAGGGGGTTAGTGTGCAAAAACTTCGTTCCAAACAAGTCCCACGACGCCTATTGATTGTTTTTCTCAATTCTTGGATTAAGTTATTGTTATTTATTCAAATTCAAAACATTTATTTCAGACTTTTTCAGTCCATAGTGTTAGTAGTATATCAAGATAACTTAAAACTATATTAGTAACTTAAACACACACACAAAAGAAAAACGCATATCAGCCTACAAAACATGCAACTTTATCCAATGCCTCCAAATAAAGAAAAGAAAAAAAAAATAAAGAAAAAGTTTATTTGGACACAATACAAAATTAATAAAATTAAAAAAAAATGGGACTATGGATGTATTCCGCAATTACACTCAGGTAGCTATAGGAACCGGCCCTCGCCCTACGCATCAGCGATGCTGCTCTCTTACGTATAATCACATATTACGTATAATGGCGTGAAAGCCGTCCACTTGAGCTTCAGCAAACATCACCGGTCGTAAGTTCAAACCCTAACAGGCGCTTTACTTTGTGTAAATTATTTCATCACCACTGCTACAAAACGGTGAAGGAAAACATCGTGAGGAAACCGGCATGTCCTAGAACCAAAAATTCGAAGATATGTGAAATCTACCAACCTGCACTGGGCCCGCGTGGTGGAGTACGGCCCACTCCCTCTCACAAGAGGAGGCCTGTGTCCCAGCAGTGGGAACATTATAGGCTGATTAAGTTATATAAACATCGCTGACGCACTGCAGTAGCGAGGTAATCCCATCAGTAAACTGAAAGCATTGTTATATTGGACCCTCAAGGCACGACGGCAAGACGGTTCGCTGTATGTAGCTAGACCACAAGCTACATGTATAAAAGGAGTGACGGTTTGCCCTAAATAATGTCGTCTTTACCGCTTTAGAACATCGGGCAAATCTGCGTGCCAGCATATTACAACGACCCGTCAGCCCCCTGCGTTCCCTCTCCATGTTTGCTTCGTCATTCAGGTCCTCATTTACAACATGACCTATGTTTATGATAATAATCAATTTACAAGTAAGCGTTCAGTGTCCTACAAAGATTAAGGAGCCTTAATATAGAAGACAACCTTTACAGTTGCTTTTGAACTTAAAAACAAACTTTAAAAAATAAATAAAGCCACAATAATTTAAAATTCCTTCGCTGTAAATATGCTAAGTAGGTAATTAGTACCTACCAACACAGTAGTATAGGTAGGTACGTTTACCCAGTAACCCTACGTTTGCCGCAGTACGCCTCGAATTTTCCAGGAATTTTAATTTCCTTCCGCGGGATATCCGAATGTAACTTTATTGAGTTTTCATGTGACACATTTTGCTTTGTAACAAATTGTTTGTTAAATACTTAAGTTATAATAAAGTTTATTGAGCGAAGCACGTGAAATCGTTGGTCCCGCCCGTCATTCGTGGATCAGAAACTGCCTGGTGGCTCCATTAGTTGCAAGCGTGGGTCGGTATAAGCCCAGGTAATAGGGAATAGAGCGTTGGCAGACCAATGGCCAGGTGGGTGGACCTACAGAAGATCGCGGGGAAGACCTGGATGAGATTCACACGGTGGACTCGCGGGGTAATTGCGTAACACACTATCAATAGCAATGGGTTTCCTTTTGACAGTTCAACAACATTCATTGCGTTATTTACGTTGTTGAGCGGACACATTTATCGAAGGGATAATATATATTGCATATCAAATAAATAATCGCCTATCAATACATACTCATCATTTATATTCTTTTTTACATCAAATAACTTACTTCACTACAAATAAACTAAATGTTTAACAAAACTCAAACTGCAGATAATTCGAAATTATACATCAATATGACATTACTTTTTTCCTCATAATGCAATACAGTTAAATTTATTTTTGTACAAAAATACTACATACATAGCATAAATACTGACTGCACAGCAAATTTTCCATATTTCATAGCAAAATAATTATCCCAGTCGCATATTAACCAGTAAGTACAACAAAACCTGTTCATCATATTTGTCTTAATTTTCAAGAAGCCATGCTCGGCAAATTTAATGAATATTATAACAAAAAAATCCTTTTACATTGCATTATTTCTAAAAGCAGAACAAATTAACTGAAAAAAGGTTACAAAGAACCGGCAAACCACGGCTAAATGAACCGAACTAGTTAGATTAGGTTAATTATTTTTAAAAAAAGTTGTTAGGTTAGGTTAAAACTGTGACCCCTACGCACGAGCCGAGCGAGCGAAGCGAGCGGTGCCGCGGCAGCGGCCGGCGAGTGCCAGAAACGACAGGATTATTTAGAAAAAAAAATACTTTTACACAAAATATGGGCGCCAGAAACGACTTGCGCTAATAGAAAAAAAGAGATTATTTTTAGTAGGCTATCTGGAACCGAACTAGTTAGAATAGGTTAATTATTAAGCATAGATATCATCGGACTTTCGATCCGACTCAAGTACGTGGCGCCACCTGCAGAAGCTAAAAATGTGCCTATTGGGCAAAAAAGGAAGCGTGGACGCCCCGCGAAAGCAAGACCCGCTTTAATAATTCAATAAATTACAATTTTGTATCTAATTTTATATTTTTTTTGCTGGTCTCATTATGTGGTAATTAATAAATAATAAGACGACTGTGACTAATAAAATGCTGTTTTATTTAGAAAAACTGCTGTAAATAATATAAAAATAGAAGCTATATTTAAAAGAAAAAGAGTTAACATGTATAATGTGCATTTAGATTATTAGCTGTGCATTGATTAAAAAGCTTTTGCTTTAGGAAAAATCGCTGTACGCTGTGAAAATAAATTGTAGTGTGTTTAGTGATATTTTGAGTTGAATATTTTGCTGTGCAATCAGTAATTTTGATGGGAATTCGGAATCTTATTGCATAGAAAAAGGATATTTTTTGATTTGCGTTTAAATACTACCCTTTATCGAACACAATATGGAGCAATGGATTAGCAATATCCTTCAAAATGATTCAGATTGAGATTGATAGTATGTTACGCAATTAGGGTGTAAGGAGGCATGGCACAAATGGAAGAAAGCCTATACTCACAAGTACGCGGAACAAGAAGGCTACCACATGATGATGAATAGGAAACGATGTTTTTGCCATTGAACTTTATTTATTTAACGACGTTGTGAGAAGTATTGAGGTAGGTACAAAAATAAATAGTATAATAATGAATTCTGTTTATTTCAGCTTACGCAAATATCTTTATAGGTTTATTTTGTCCATATTTTTCGTAAAACGAAACGTCAAAATCTTCTGTTCTCCTTGTCAAACAAAAAACATAGAAACGCAAGTAAAAAAACTTTTAATTACTTATTTAATTAGTTCACGAAAGTTTTAGGAGAATAATAAACACGTAGTAATGAATAAATGAATATTTGAATGTTACGAGCTAGTGAGAAACTATACATGCTTAGGGCAGTCGCCCATACTTTATTCAGACATGTCCTGAGTTTCCTAATGTAAAACTCAACATCACTTCGCCTCAATCCAACCTAGAACCCTATGTTTAAAGTTGCCACAACTTTTCAAGCTCAACTTCAATCAGAGAGCCGGATTAAAGTCAAGGAAACTTTATTTTCCATATTGACTCATCATCATCTGCCTAGCCTTCTTCCAACTATGTCGGGGTCGGCTTTCCGTCTAACCATAATTATGCAACCGACCAAATTGACTACCAGCATAAATTGTCCGTATATTCGAAAATCCAAAAGTGCATGACTCAAAATGCTGAAACGGCAAAAGAGCCATTTTCAATAGGGTTCCTACTACGGGTGAAAATACCTATAAAAAAATTACTCAATTTATTGACGTTTTTAGAAATATTTTGATGTTTTTTTGTTTCTATTGCATTAAATCAATTAATTAATCTCCATCCAATCTTTGAATTGACTATAACACGGTAAATTGAAGAACCGTGACAATTTGAAAAACAAAAATCATTTTCCTGACAGTACCTACACCTCTTCGGAGAATTCATCTAGAGTAATGTTTTGTTATGTAAGGATTTTGTATACAGCTATATATACAAAATACCAGGCCTTAAAAATGGTGGCAAATAAAGTACTTAACGATGCCAGTTTAATTTGGGAGTTGAAGCAGCTGGCAGCGGTAACAAGTGTCGAACTGAAGGACGTATCATACGTTGATCATTTGGCAACACATGCCACTGTTCAACTTAGCTTCTTGGCACAACTTAGTTTATTTTTAAAACTATCGCGTTTTGTGTCACTGTGATATTTAGGTACGGGTCTATATATACGAGATATGAGGAACAGGGTGTAAAGTTCACTCATACTCTATAGAAAAGGGAAGATCCTCCGACCAGACGGGTGTTGTGTCTGGCGGGCAACTGCCCGATGATTCATGTCGGGACGTTGTATCTATGCTTGTTGCGCGGTAAACTCTGCTTGCGAGATGCAGGATTTTGTGACGTCAATATGACGCGTTGTTCGTATGTGGCGTTGTACATACCGCTACAGGTCTATTATTCGATACTAAATCATCACCTTTCTAACCTTTTCCCTACTTTGATGAGGTCGGCTTTCAGTCAAACTGGATTCACCTGAATATCAGTAAGTAACATAGAGTAATTGCGTATCTGACCCCCACTACCCAGTTACTGGGTAACACTGTACCCCTTGATAAGACTGGTTGCCAGATATTCCGGCTTCAGACTTCCCGTAACGACTGTCAAAGGTCTACAAATGCCAGTCGGGACCAACTTTCCCAGGCACGGAGGGGTCTCGTTAAGTAATGGATGCACACCCATCCACGGAACGACCTCAGCAAACATTGCTTAACCTAGAAGATCGACTCGTGCGACTGTTATTACTTAGCTGCGATTCCCTAATAGCCCTATATAATAAAAAAGGTACTATACGAGTAGAATCTAAGTGTACGTAAAACATAAATTTAATTATTACCCAAAATGTGTATTATCGTCTAGTTTAATATACCTAGAGTCTCATGCAGAAATTTGTATTATTACGTATGCGCGTAATAATGTATTTACAATTTGAAACACATTGTTTGCAATGATAACACGTTAGTATGTAAACTAAGTAGGTACAAATGTAGATATGTGTAGTATGTACAGACGCCAGCACATCAACCTACTACAATTTGTCAAATTTCTTTAATCAAATTTCAACTTTATTGCTAAAGCATAAGGTTCAAAATTTATTGGGAAAATCTGACAGTTTCGGGTAGGTTGATGTGCTGGCGTCTGTACATACAGTCATAATAAATGTACAATCACATTAATTCTGGAAATAAATGTGTTTATTTGCCTAAAATCTATTCTTGATCGTTAAATCATATCTTGCAATGTTTGATGCGATTTATAACATAAAGTAGGTAGTTACTGATTATAATATTAAAGCACAATAAAAACTATTTTTATATAAATGTCAGATAGCATCGCTCACTGGCAGTCTAAAAAAAGCAATTAAAAACCAATCAACATTGCGTTACATTCAAAAATAGAACATCAACAATAGCTGTCAAATTTTTTTTTGGTTGGCCCGCAAATCGGGCGCGTTGCGTCTTATTTCTTAAATTAATTTTTTGTTTATTAATATAAAAAAAAAACCACAATGTCTTCCACGAAGGTAACGGATCTTACGGTCGACGAAATTGATGACATCGACATCACGTTGATGACATTAAGGAAGCCTACAGAGTTGAAAAAAGTGATCGATTCTGTACCGAAACCTTTAAGGGCTGTGCCAAAAAATGGCTTGCCTCTCTGGTACAAACTGGGGCTGGAGAGCAAGTTGCCTGTGCCAAAAATGCCTGTTGGAAAGGTTATTTTTTCGCGCGGGAAGATTGGCGAAGACGTGAGTGTTACTGATATTATACTCTTGGTTTACATTGTAGTTGTTATTGTGACGTAACTCCTAAGGCTCGTTGCACATGGCCTTCTGTTAAACCACAAAGTGTTTTTCTTTACTCTAAAGTTGTGATACTTTTTTGCCCTAACACCTGTACGTGAACGTGCGTGACCGGTGACCCATTGCAAGGTTGCTATATTGAATAGTCAGTCTATGCTACATCCGCTCTTTACTCTTTAATCAACTATATCAATCCCACGAAACTTTTAAAATATTTATATTGCATTGTCAGTTTCACAAGTGCGCAAATTAATCAATTTTATCCGTAGATATTATGTTTCACACCCTAAAGCCACAACCAAAATAACTCACACCAATTCATATTCGGAGTATTCAAATACTGGCTTCCACAAAGGGATTTGGCTAAAACCTTGCCAATTCACTGGCGAAAACTTTGCCTTTGTACACCTAGCCTAAGTCTCCGTTAACATCTTTAATATCTAAGGTTTAAACGCTTCGTTTTAAATGTTTGTCATGCAAATACCTACCATTGGTAGACGCGTGAATGGGGGTCTGAATGGGGGCTTTAGAACTCGTAAATCAACCGTTACTTTGCATTGAAATTGTTCCATTTCTTTATGAGCGTCTGGTAAACATTGCCAGCTTTGTTATATTATGAAATATTTAAAGGAGTTTAAATGCTTTAAATTGGAGAATATGGTTTAACAGATGCTTAGAGGTTTTTCGTGGTGCGTAAAAGTGGGTTTCTTCCTTGCTGATAAGGAAAAACAATTATGGCAATGGGTAATTGGCATAAACAACTCGAAAAAACCGTAATTAATTTATTAAATGAAATTAATTTCAATCAATAATGTTAATGTTGACCTAACAATCTCTGTCCTCCAATAAATATATATGTACCTACATAATATTTCCACTCCACAAGTGGCAGAAAGTGATGAGATCAGTGACTAAACTTGGATAGTCCATAAGATGAGGATGTTTATCAAATAACTGGCTTGCTTAGTGTCATAGTAAAATTTTGAAATGATCAACTTTGCTTATGGTGTAATCCGACGATGTTTTAATTTTGTTACTTTATCTTTTAACCATTACTTTTAAGTGTCGGATATTTTAAAATTTCTGAATGCCGACAAATCTTCACAAAAAGGGTCGGCTTCAAATTCAAATAGCAATCAAAGCTACTCGGTTGACAATTCGTCATATTTGCCAAAAGGCTCCATCAATCCGTCAGATATTTATATATTCACTATCAGGGCATGTAACACTATTGGGCTTGCACAGAATAACTTCTATTCTCCCTGAATATCCTTTTAAAATTGTCCAATGAGTTTTGAAAGTCGTCAGATTTAGGAAAAGTCCACAATTTCTTCATCGGATTTGTCTATGTAGTAGGCCGCACACGATTAAATCAAAATCAACGGTTCTGAAAATCACTTTAGTTTTGGCCTTTTTTGAAATCTGAAAGTTTAAAATTTATATTCTCAGCGTTCTTTCATCATACCGCACCTACTCAGCTATCAACTTTTCGCCCTGCATATGCTTGCTCAAAAATCCTCTGGATCTACTAATTGTACAGACGCCAGCACATCAAGCTACACGAAACTGTAAAATTTTCCCAATCAACTTTAAACCTTATTTTTTAGCGATAAAGTTGAAAATCTATTATAGAAATTTGACAGATTGTAGTAGCTTAATGTGCTGGCGTCTGTAGCAAGTTCTGACAAATAATGTTTAACCTTATCACAATTATTATGATTAAGTATCTTGCAAAAGTTAAACAGTTTATTTTCGTACATTAGGTAATAATGTGGAAATAAGCCTGATGCGATATAAAATTAAAATGGTTTCTCAGCGTCTTTTTATTCCATTGGTGTATTTATCCATAAATTACAGATTCTACGAAATATTTAATAGGAATGGAAATATTCCAAACAGAATTAATTTGTTATAACGAAATTTTATTACACTGTTTACTATACAAACCAAATAAAAGCTATATGAACGATACGAATAATATTTTTCATTACACTTAATGAAAAATATTATTCGCATCCCAATGCTGTTTGCCAGAAATTATATGACATCCATCATTTTAAATGAGTATCTAGAGGATATGAATGATATTGTGTCGAAGGCATTCAATACTGAATTTATTATTGAAATTCAAAGCAATTTCAGTCCGTAACACTGTTATACGTAAGTAATAAATTCACTTGTATGAACTTAATTTAACTTGGATGGTATTTATTATAATACTAGCTGACCCCGCGAACTTCGTTCCTTCGTACGTAAAAAGCCGACGAAAAATTTGCACGCTATGAAGCCTAAAATCATGTGCTAAATTCATATATAATTACAGCTTGCGCGTCAATGCCCCTGTGGCTCTGTATTTCAATGTACATAATAATGCACCTGCTATTCTAATAATATCCCAGTCATCGCATCAGTGAACAAAATCCTAGTCCGAGCTCTCTTTATACCAAAAAGGGTAAGAAGGGCGGCCTCTAATTTTCCTTGCCTTTGTTACCCATGGCCAGATTGTACCCTTTTAGTGGGATTAAGTAGAATTACGGTTGTAGTACGAGATCATAATACGTTTCGTTTAATTTAGTAACGTAATTCGTGGACGAAATTATTAAGTACTAGATTTTACATTCTGAAATGTTTTATTTTGAAGTAAATCATAATTCTCCAGCCCTTATCTTTGGGGTGTCAGCATGTCTTTTCCTTCGCTACTTCTCTATCAATCGTCATCTTGGTAGACACCCCCGTTCTAGCTTTCTATCTACTTCGATGTAAATATTCAAGGTAAATTCAAGACCAATTATTTTAATCTATGTTGACCCAAATCGCCAATACTACTAAGTAAGATATATAGGTTCTTCCCAAACGATATTGCAGAAGTAATATTGGAAAAAATCATTAGTAATCGACATTAGGTACAAACATATTTAAAGTCTAACTAGTATGCTGCTAAGCTTTTTCATTTTGCTTGGTAAATAATGAACCACCAGCTTCCATTGCTGTTATAAATGACAACAAAATGAGTTTCTCCATACAGATTATGCACAATAATCCTCTTGTGACGATCACCATAAAAGATGTAACACTGTGATCTCGATTTTTCACCTATACCTACCTAGTAACTGCAATATTCGCTCACAACAGTCTGGTGAAGCTGTGGAGACTGTGAAGGTGCTACATACGTAACTGCAAGCATGACAAGCCTACATGAACAGCCATTTTGTGCGAGCGGCTGTATAATGAATGTGTGTGTGCTTGCCAAAGCAAAATGCTAGCACAAAATCATCACACAAACGCTCAAGCATAAGCATGCTTGAGCAAGTGTTCCAAATGAATGTTCACACTCGTCAAGCTTGCAGGTACGTATGTAGCCACTTTAACCCCACGTTAATACGGACGCATAAATATCGCGGCGGGATTTTATCGCTACCCGAAACTGTCAAATTTTCCCAATCAACTTTGAACCTTATGCTTTAGCGATAAAGTTGAATATCTATTAAAGAAATTTGACAGATTGTAGTAGTTTGATGTGCTGGCGTCTGTTCCTGGGCTAAGGCATCTGTACCACTGCACCGACGAGGAAGCGACTAGCCATCAATGATTTTCTCGCACAACAAACGTTGTAGTCAAAAGATTGTAGGTCCCATATAAGTAAAAGAGATAACATAATGTTTTCACAAGAGCTATCAAAGAGAGTAATCGCTTACGGCCTGGCCACGACCTTGCCGCTATCAGCGGCAGCTTTGTGCGGGGCGGCGAGCGATAAAAACAAACATACAAAAAATTATGAACCGATATGCCACGACGAACCGCTCGCAGCGTCAACGCTAGCAGCACCGCGCCAATCTTGCCGCTAAGCCAAAAGTCGTGGCCGGGCGGCTAGCGACGCTCGGTTTGCGAGCAGACCCCCGTTGAGAGATTCACGCTTGGCACCTACATACCCAGCAAGAAATCCCTCGTCTCCGTCGCGCACTCGTCAACTCGTCTTTAGTTGCTAGCTCTACTCGCTTCTCGTTAATCGCGAGCGATGGTGGACAGGTGTCAAAGACCAATGAATACCAATAAGGAACAAGATAGTCTAATAATTTATCCGGAACCGACTCGGATCCTCTCGTTACAATGCAATATTGTCATCTTGATCTGAATACAGTTATGGTAATCAATGTGTCAGTATGCAAGCAAGGCGCTCTTGATTTAATCAAGCTGTTTCTAATCAGTTGAGCGAGTTGCAAGTGTGTGCAAATTACCTAATAGGTACAATATCGTTGTAATAATATCATCAGCCTGTATTTGTGTCACTGCTTTTTTTTTTTTTTTGGATTGGAAATCATCTAATAACTCCTCCCGCTCTGGTTGGAGCGGAAGGGAGTGTCAGACTCTTACTGACTAAAACCCACCCGTGTTCCTTCCTTAGCCCTATATGTTCCGGGGCAGCGGTAACCCTTTCGGACGATCCCGCTACCCTTGTGTCACTGCTGGCAAATGCTTCTTGTCATACAAAATAATGTAATCATATTATTTAGTCTGATACCGAGCATAACATTAGATTCTTAATAGACTGATCATCCATGATATGATTATTAAATATACTTACAGTTATAAGAAGCC
The DNA here is from genome assembly GCA_914767645.1 of Hydraecia micacea. Taxonomy (NCBI): domain Eukaryota; kingdom Metazoa; phylum Arthropoda; class Insecta; order Lepidoptera; family Noctuidae; genus Hydraecia; species Hydraecia micacea. Next base: position 16,442,278 of record OU611776.1, read on the forward strand.
TATATTTCGTTTTACCTAGATTTCCTATAGGTTATGAGTAGTGTCTGACTAGTAGTAATGTCTAGAGCAGTGGTAGTCCAGTGGTGACGACCCCGACTAACGAGTTGTAGGTCGTGGGTTCGGTCCCAGGTAGGCAGTTTACTTTGTGTTAATAATTTCGTCGCCACTGCTCTGTATGTCCTAGCACCAAAAATTCGAAGACATGTAACATCTTCCAACCCGTACTGGGCCCGCGTGGTAAATTACAGTCCACTGCCTCTTGAAGACAGCAGTCCTGAGTCCCAGGAGTGTGAACATTATAGGCTGATTATGCCATGATCTGACATCAATGTATTGTAATGGCATAAATTGTATATTAATTAACTTGAACGTGAGTAAACTAGCTAATATGTCGCTATTATTTGGAACATAACAAAACCATTATTTCATGAGAAATGTTTCTATCAACATTATAATTATGTCATAAGTGATGATGAGCTTTCATTCATTTTATTAGAATTAATGTCAAATGATTTAATTTTGTTGGCACTTTTATTAAAACTAAAATACAATATTCCCCAACGACGATAGCGTTTATTAAAATGTCAGAGTTGATCCCTTGATAAGGATAGTTGGCAAGCCACAAAATTAAATTGTTAATTTAATTACATTATCCGACTTTCCTCATACGTACTGGTTTGTTTTATCGTTAGCTTCGATTCCGCTTTATGATATCCGTTTTGTGTAAAAGCTTAATGTTTCAGGAATCGGTATGTAAAGCCTAGCGCAAAGTTAGGAATAGGATACCTATTTCTTCCTTTTAGATATCAGTTAAAATCTTTGCTTTTGTATTCAATTTAGAGTAGGTACCTATCTAGGTGCCTACTCTAAATTGAATACAATCAGTATCTATATCTATAGATACTGATTTACTGAAGTCCATGATATTAATTAACTAAAGTCTGACATCTTTCACTGTCAAAATAATAAGATAAAACTTTTATCTAAAATAAAACTAGAACGGACCCACAGACCAGAAGGCCAATAATTAAGAATCAAACGAACTTACCTTGTGAAGTTTGATTCCAATTATGCGAGGGTCTCAACCGAAGACGATTACAAATTTACTTGCAGCAGTACATGAGAAGGTGCTGTCTTTGCCACACTTTTAGATACTCATAGCTTAAAAAAAGAAAAAAAAAAAAAAATACAAGAAACAAAACGATGACGTAGTGTCCTGTCTCGCTCCCACCCCCGGCACGCGGCGCTATCGCTCCCGCTCTTTATTCATTAATTTTAGAGAAACGTAGCTTCTAGCTGTTCACATACTTTTGGCTTTCCTTTTTTGTCTGTAGGGGTTCTCGTAGGGATGGGTGGGATTGTAATCGTCTTCGGTTGAGACCCTCGCATAATTGGAATCAAACTTCACAAGGTAAGTTCGTTTGATTCTTAATTATACTTCGGGTCTCAACCGAAGACGATTACAAATTTACTTGCAGATGTTTAGAGTAAGTATCATGATAAAAAGGGAAAGCAAACACTGCAATATTATGATTCCCTTTACTTATAAGTAATTCAGTTTTTAACAATAATTCAATATCTAAATTTTCTACTTATAAATCAGACTATTATTGTTTGCTACATCTAGTTACATCTATCCTAATCTTAACAAAAATAGTTAATTCGATAGGTGTACATGATTATACCTTAAAACTTTAATATTCTGATTCTGGACTATAGATTTGTCTAGTTGAAAGGAAATAGGCTTGCGCCCTATTATATTAGACTTGAACGTAACTGATAACATGCGAGTGCCTCTGCCAAGCCCTTCGAGGAAACTCAGGTATAGGATAATATGTTGCATCTCAATATACTTAAAAATCATTAAATATAGCATTAGCGAAATCGTTGTTAACAGGGTTAATGCTATCTCTATTATAGTACTTTAAGAAGACATTAGAAGTATTACTCCAACCTGCGGCCCTCCGTACCACTTCCAGGTTTACACCCAGCCTATGGGCGGCTGACGTGGAAGCGTGGCGAGTACTGTGGGCTCCGAATATCGATATGTCAATGCCGCTATCCTCTAAAACTTTTTTGACCCAATGAGCTAATGTTTGCGAACATACTTTTTTATGTGGTTTTTGAAAGCTAATGAACAGATGGTCGTCTAATTGATTGTGACGTAAGGATGAAGTTTTATCAATATAAGCTAGAACAATGGTAGCTGGACATATGGATAAATTTTCGCGAATAAAGGGTAACTTGATTAGTGGTTGGGGGGTCCCAGGTCTCGAGGTTTTAATTAAGTCAGGTATTTTAATTACAATCATATCATTTTCTATTATAATATTTCTTAATTTGATTAAACTTAGTGTCTGCATTCTTTGCGCAGTAGCTAAAGCTAGTAAAGCAATTGTTTTTCTTGACAAACATTCAAGTGTTATATCCGTATAAGGATACAAACTAGACACATGGCTCAATACTTTATTAGTGTCCCAAGTGGCTGTGTATTTTGGATTGGGAGGTCGTAACCTATATACACCCTTCAGGAACCTATTAACACAACTATTTAATGTGATTTCTGTACCTAAAATAATTGACAGGGCAGATCTGTGTGTATTTAGGGTATTATAACTAGCCCCTTCATTAAATTTTACCGTTAAAAAGGAAATCACTTGAATACTAGTCGATTTGAAAATTTCATAATTATTATCATGACAATAAGTTACCCAAGATTTAAGGGTACAGTTATATTGGTTCAAGGTTTTTGGTGCAAATGAAGCCATTACTATATCCAAAGATGTCTCCGGAACACCACGAGATATCATCGATTGCCTGATAATCTCGCTGCCACTAGGATAAGGTCTGCGTGTAGTGGATGGTGTGTTCTTCTGCCTTATCTCTAATTATTTTTTGCAAAACTTTGGTTATAATGCTGAACGGAGGAAAACCATAGAAGGACAGGTCTTTCCAGTTGAAGGTGAAGGCATCTACTATTTCAGAATGGGGATCGAGCTTCCATGAGGCGTATCTTGGACATTTGTAGTTTTGTGAGCTAGCAAAGAGGTCAAAGTTTGGTACACCCAATTTATTTATGATTTCCGAGAATGCATACTCAGCTAGTTCCCATTCCGTGTCCACATTAATTTTACGTGATTCCCGATCAGCAATAACATTATCCGAAGATTTTACATACGAGGCAAATATATGAATGTTACTGAGTTCACACCACTGCCAGATATTCCGGGCTATTTCATTTAAATTTGTATGTTGTATACCCCCCATCCTATTTATGTAACTGATCGCCGTTGTATTATCGATTCTCAACAGTATATTGCAATTTTGAAGCTTAGAAGCGAATATTCTTAACCCATAAAACGCGGCCTTCAGTTCTAAAATATTAATGTGCATACTAAGTTCTGATTCTGTCCAATTTCCGTGTGAACTTTCATTGCCGCAAGCTATGCCCCAACCAGTGGTTGATGCATCGCTGTATATTTCGAGACAATAATCATTATTACGAATAGGACATAATGAGTTTTTAATATTAGTTCTCCACCAATGAAAGTCCTGTTTCAATGAATTTGACAGTGTCATTATCCTGTTATAGTCGTAAGAGTTACCCAGAGCTAGAAATTTTTCCCTTTCAAATAATTTTGTATAAACCCATCCATAACTTACGGCAGGGCATGCGGAAGTCAGTAGGCCTATGAATTCAGCAAAGTACAACAACAACAACAACAACAACAACATTTATTTAAATGTAAAAATTCTTTAGTTTTGTCTAAGATACGATGTTTCTTCTCTTCAGGAAGATAAATAGTCATATCTATGGTATTGAAAATAAATCCTAAAAATTTACATTTTGTCCTTGGCACTACTTGACTTTTATTGAAGTTTATTACAAAACCTAAAGATTGTAAGAGATTCTGTGTCTTGTTAATATTGTAGACACATTCATCGTATGATTGTCCAATACATAAAAAATCATCTAAGTAATTAACTGAAATCAAGCCTCGACATCGTAGATACTGCAGAACAGGTTTTAACAGTTTGGTAAACACAAACGGTGCAGTACATAGACCAAAGGGGAGAACGTTAAATTGGTATAGTTGTGATTTCCATTCAAAACGTAATTTTTTCCTATCACAAGTATTTATAGAGATTAAAAAGTAGGCGTCCTTTAAGTCTAAAGTTGCCATAAAATTATTTTTATCTAATAACCTTAATGCTGTCCTGTAATCTTCCATTTTAAAATGTTCAAGTTGAATAAATTTATTTAGATTTTTAAGGTTCAAAATAAAGCGATGTTCGCCGTTGGCTTTTGGTAATGTAAATATGGGTGATATAAATTGTCCCTCGCAGGGATCACAGGTTGTTATAAACTTTGATTTTAATAATCCCGTGATACAATTATCGATAATCTTGCATTCCGAGATCGATTTACGGGAATTTCGGGAAGGAATAGTTTGTACAGGTTCTTGCTTAAGAGCCCTCTCACATTTCGGCGTTTCGCAAATTTAGGTATTTTACGCACCGAGCGCGGCAAACTACGCGAGCGATACTTTCTTTCATGCTTCTCGCTCGCACTATGACTATGATACTGTGAATATGGCGACTAAACGATCTTGATCTTCCGTAACTGAAGGTTTTTTAGGATGGAGTTTAGTGGGCGGAAAATTTTTTACGTGTTATTTCAATTTTATTATGAATTATTTTGTTATATTTTTCATTATTTATGAATTTTACTGTTGAAATATGTTCACAAATATTTTAATTGTTATGCAGTAATTGATTATAATATCTACGGTTGATAGCATAGTTGTATAAATTGTATATAGTAGTATGGTTGCAACCAAGTCCAGTTGGTCTCCACACGCATGTACTCCACGATCTCCTCAACCTTCGTGAAGTGGTGCAGTCTGGACACGTACAGCTGCGTCGTCGGGATTGCTGGACGCAGCAGCATGTTGGGTCCTGCCAGCGCGGTGCCGCACTGGTTCCGACAAGGATGCTTCTTCTTCTTCTTCTCCACTTTGATGAAACCATCCTTGTCACACGTGTCCTTCTCTGGATCCTGCCTTTTCAAAACCTTGCTGGGTTTCGACCGGCTCCGTTTACCCTCTTTTATTTATTTTTATTTCCTTTTTTTTATTGTGTTTTGCAACGCAATTATATTTGTATTTATTTTTCCCCATTTCGATTGGTAAGAAAACTCAAATCAGCTGCAATCAAAATAACTTTAATAAGTTGACTATCTGGTATACTAATAAAGTGTGAACTTTATACTAATTTAAATATACCGTTCGAAAATAAATACTTACAAAGATCAAAAACTGCGGCCGTAGTTCACACGCACACAAAAGCAATGCGGCAGCGTCTAGATGCGACAATCGGCGCACACGACGGTAGTATCGGAAAGAAGGCGCGCGGGAAATAAACTGACATAGGTCCAACCTCGACAAGCGCTCGCGCGATACTAATCGCAGCTGGCCGGCGCAGTGAAATATATAGTATTTTTATTTATTTAATTAAAAAATAATGGTAGCGATTTAAAAAATAAAAATAATACTATATTCTAAGCAAATGTTGATGATTATTTTGGTATAAATTTTACGCCTAAATAATGTAGGACTTTAGAGATATCGGGGCTTGTTTCGAAGCCTTTTCGGTCGATAATTGAATTACGTAGATTATTTTTTCTTTACATAAAAGGCATATAACGAAAATATATTCTATTATTATTGAAGTATAGGATATTTGAAAGCTAATTATATTTTTTTTGATGGTAGATATTCAGTAGAATCTCCAAATTAGAGCTCCGAAATCATGTCTCCGTGAGTTTTTGCCTAAACATTCATCGGGAGAAAGCTTATTACTAAATAATTAAATAACTTATCTAAAATCGGTTCTGAGGTTATTGTAGTAGAGAAAACGAACTATTTTTACCAAGTAATTGTTATTTCATACAACGAACGTAAAACATACAATTTCAACGTCGAAAACTTCAAATTTCGCGTTTTTTTGTAATACGCCTCTTAAACGGTATACTATAGCCTTGTACCCAAGATAATACCGTAGGGTCACTGGTTATACGACACCAGTTATGATAAAAATATTGTAATCTACCTGCAAGTGCTACCTTGGCTAATGATGTCAGCGCTTCCTGGTCCTCTGGCGCGCCGAGCTGGTCCGATTCTGGCGGTACGAGTCTGGGCGGCGATCCCGCGGCGCTGCTGCTGGCCTCCGTGGGGCGGGGTTCCGACGCGGCTGGCCGGCTGCTGCTCGCGGAACCCCCCTCGCGTTTAAAGCCCCTCTTGGATATTGTGTTGTCGGAGGCTTGTACGGAGCGCGCTGAGTAGTCTTCATCTCCAGACCGGATTGAGAAATTGCTTTTGCCGATTTGAGATGTTCAGAAAGTTTGATACCGAATAAGTATTGATCGATCTTTGTGTTCTTCACGACTTCTCGAGTCTCCTTATTCAAATTGTTAATGACGGCATATCGCCTCGACTGTGACTCTCTGTAATGACAGTCACACAGGAGTCGTCCAGCATCACTTAATGGTTTTATTATATTCTGTGCTTGCGGTAAGGTATCTTTAGAAGCGGACAAAGCCCAATTAAGGGCTGTACCTATTGCTGTTAAGCAGCTTGATATTTGATTCTGCTTGTATTGGCTAAACAAATCTTTTTTAATATTAATGTCTGACAAGGCCGCCTCAATTTCTAGGTTAAGTTTCGGTGCCTTCATACTACTACAGTTTTCTGCTGGTAAGTATTGTTTCATCAATTCCAATTTATTTTCTTTAGGTAACCCATTCCTTAAAACATGTGCCCATCTAGCAGTTTTCTCTGTCTCCATGGGCACTAAAGTTGTCGCTTCCTCAGCAACAGACGGCACTATCGGTTCCGAGAGTGCCGGCATGTCCTGTACGTCCGATTCCTTCAAACTTGCTTCTTTTTCTTCTTCGTTCGGGATTTCTTCACCTGTAGGTGAGCATCGCCATAAGATTTTAATATCTAAAGAAACTCAACGCGATTTACGCGGAGTAAGGCAATTAGGATCTCAACATGATTCACATGGAGATTAGATAAGTATGCGTACCTCTACACGATTTACGTGAAGAGGGAATAAAAGTTATCACTTATCACACTATGGTAGGTACTCACTGACCAAGTTCCCAAACCAAAGCAGGTAGGTACTTAAAATCTGCGACACGAATTACGTGGAGAATTGTATAGTTCTCTACACGATTTACGTGGAGGAAATATTCAAATTGATTCGAAACTTAAAACGAACGATTAACGTTCGAATAATGTCGTATCTTCAACACGATATACGTGGAGATTGGTTTATATTGATTACAATTTCATTATAACCAAGCAATAATACCGTAATAATAATTTTGTAACAAACAAGGATATACCAACGAGCAACGACCATACCAACGACTGATGTTGGTTTCCAGTCCCAGATCGGACATTTTCTTATTTCATCATAAATCTTATTACTTCCTACACAGTTCTGCTTGCCCCTTCGGGTAATGCAGGCGTAATGTAACGTGATAATAAATAGTTAACGTTATCATTATACTTTTACTCATAAGTTATTAAGTGAGGGTACACCGAATAAATATTTTCAAATTTATTGAAGGGCTTTTGTTTGGGTCACAGTCGTGTTAATAAGCCTAATGATTAATAAATTAACCTGTAGGTACATACCTTGTTCGTCCAGACATTCGACATCATATTCAGTTGCGCGTTCATAACAAGATAAATTTTCAAAATAAGAACGCTCCGAAGATGACGAACTACTTCGTCGGTATTTTTGCAGTTTACGCTCGAGTTTTTTAACCTTTTTCCGCATACTACGATAATAATCATCACTATCCTTCGATCGCGAACGCTTTCGTTTTCCCATTCCTAAATTTTGAAAATAAAAAACGGTAGGTAATTTTAAGCAGTGTGACTCCGACAACACGAAAACACGTAATGAATAAAGAGCGGGAGCGATAGCGCCGCGTGCCGGGGGTGGGAGCGAGACAGGACACTACGTCATCGTTTTGTTTCTTGTATTTTTTTTTTTTTTTTTCTTTTTTTAAGCTATGAGTATCTAAAAGTGTGGCAAAGACAGCACCTTCTCATGTACTGCTGCAAGTAAATTTGTAATCGTCTTCGGTTGAGACCCGAAGTATAATATAATTATACAGTTTATTACTTTCATAAAAGTACATTGTTTTGTTACAGTAGTGTGTAATTGTGTATATACAATTTTGCCTTATGCTAGAACCAAATTCTCGTACTTCCAATTCCAATTCTAATTTTATAGTACGTAATGGCTTCATCGTTTTATAGATGATCCTGCCAAAATTCTCGCATTTAAAAAACGTTTAAATTCAAGTAGCAATGTCATCTCAGCGACAATCAATGTCAGAATGTAGGTAAATTAGAGGTTTTTTTGAGAGATTGAGACTGATTTGAATGCGAGCGTTCTTAAAAATACGGGAACACTCGATCAGGATATGGCGAACATTGCATAAAAGCATTTATCATTTTAATAAATCTCTCCACATCATAAGCAAAACCTTACATCCCACATATCGGCAATATTATGTCCATCACAACGTATCCTCAATATGTACTAGCCACCAGATGGATATATTATTTGTCCCACACTACCTAGCCTCGATGTGTCCGTGCTACCCGTCAGATGGCGTACCAAGCGACAGGTGTTCACATCCACCAGCCAGGTACACGCGGCCAGAATTTTTATCACTAAATTAATGACCTGCCTTCTATAGCTGGTTGAAAATTTAAACCTATTAGGAAGAGCTTTTGTTCTTTTATTAATGAGTTGAAATAAATTCGCTTCGAACTATTTGTTTAACTTTTTGGAGTGAAACCTAACAGAATTTAAAATAAAGAATTTATTCATTTCTGGTTTCTAATAGATTGGGATTTGATTTGTGTCCTTGACACTAATATCGAGCTTCCGTGAAACTTATGTAAAACGAACCAATTACATTATATAGCGATGGTATTATGTATTTATGTGTACACTTTGAAGTAGGACGGATTTGCTGGGAATAGTCTCTTTTAATAAATAAACTTACACCTTCCTCCCATGGGGGCCGGGGTAGGCAGGAACTACACAACCTGTTATGATCCTTACATACTCCTTTTCCCTCGTTTATGTTCATCATCTGGGTACACGCACGCCCGTTGCGAGTACTACGCAACTGATCTTTCTGACGAGCATCACCAGTAAAGTCACTATATTTCCCTCTAGAGCGTTTCTATTCACATGTGCCTTGTAAGTACCTTTTGTTAGTCACCATCCTCTCAACATGACCAAATCATGACCATACTTTTTTCATTTTTTATCAGTACATTTTCTTTTAAACCGTAACATTGCCTTATCACATAATTTTTAATTTAATATCATCCCCATTTGCTAAAGCTACATAATAAATAAACGTAAATATTTATTTGTGCGTAAAGAAAGTTAAATCACGGCAAATGTTTCTTGTCATGTTCGACAAAGGTATACATTCTCATATAATCATTTTGTTTACGCTCATTTCCCTTTGGAGATGAGAAGCACAAAGCGACACGCGGTGACAGTCTTGTTATATATAGATGAAGAGAAATAAAGCCTTCGTTAACAGTAGTTTGCTATATGGAGAGAATTGATGTTTATATTAAACGCTCGTGAATATATTAAAAGATTCTAAAGTTATTCGACTAAATTAATTCTACTAAATTAAATTTAAAGAACTTATTAGTGTCATTTGGTTGCGGTTTGAACCAAACACAAAACGATATATTGTGGCAACAAATTCACTGATCAATAACCAGCTCATGGTGATAATAAGAGCGACCCAAAATCGACTATAGTTAATATAGTTTTTATTGTATTTGTTGGTATATTGGCGTGGACAGCTGACATATGGCAAATAATTTAATTTAATGTTCTATGTCTCGTAATGTTAATAACTTTGCATACCTACTATTGTGTAGAATCTAGTTTTTCTAACTGAACAGACAGCTGTGCTGCTGGGGAGTTTGTTGCGACACTTCTTCTTATTCCCAGCAAAAGCACTAGGAAGTGGTGAAGGGCGGGCGTTTTGGGGGACTACAGTCTTATGTAATTTTGACGTTCGAAATGTGCTGATTCTCAGCCTAAATTGAATAAATGACCCTTTGATTTTGAACTCACTGAGTGCCCAAAATGCTTGCTTATGCAAATACATTTTCAGTATTTTGAATGAAATGATTGACAAAGCATAGAACACGAAGCAAAAGGAGACCCTCCCGCGGATGTTTAGATACACACAACACTTGAAATCTGTTTTAAGAGTCTCAGCAGTTCTCATTATGCTAATGCAAGCATTCACTCACTGAATGGCAGCGTGTCACAGCGTGTGTCTCTGCATGGAGGGTTTTCGCGTGATAAATCTCCTTAGCACGCCCATACTGTTTGTATAAATGTGGTTAGTGTCAGTTTGGTTGAGCTTGAGGTGAACTAGGATATTATACAAGCAAGGCTGTGATGCGGTTAATAATAGTTATTTGTGTTTGTTTCGATTCGTATAGTGGGTTTACGAGCATAGAAGCAGAACAAGGTATTACTGGTATTCTTGACATTTTGGTATGTTTAGACCAAGGAAAGAAAAAAAAAATGCTCTATCCCTGTTAACGTTAAAAGAATTTCGTAGAGTCAAAATCAAAATATTTTATTTTACATAAATCTATATGGGCACTTATGAAACGTCAGAAGCTAGGTGGACGGTTCCAAGTCCAATTGGTAGTTTCCTATGGAAAAGAGCCGGCAAGAAACTTAACAAAGATTTTTTTTTAATAATTGGCTTTTACAGATTAATAGGTATGGGGGAGGACTATGTAGGCCTATCAACAAGTATCAGGTACTCAATAAAATAGAAAATGGTATACAAATCCAGAGTCTAGCGAGAAGGAACAAAGTGAGCATCGGCAAGTTTGGTCTAAACTAACCTTTAAGACACACCAATAAGAACCGACTCATTATTTGATGCAGCATGGTACGTTTGTAGCTTTGTCTGCGAGAAACCTAAACGTAATTAAGTACTGCAACATTATCTAAATAGATCAAACAGTATAAACCAAAATAAACACAAATCTTCATCAACGCAAAATGATGCAACCCGACCTAAATCCAGATCAGAACATCACTATTAAGCCCCAAAATACACGTGCGTGATAACGGTGCTAACGTGCAAAGTTTTCCGTGTCGGAGCGCTCGTCAGGTCAGATAGCCTGTCATCTCCGGCAAAGGCACGTGCCCAAAAGTGGACCGTGTCGACGATTTACGGCAGGAAGGTAGTTCAGTAGGTAGATAGTGTAGGTGTTACGTTACATCCGCGTGTTATTTGTCAAATAGCAGGGAAAGAAGAAGAAATATTATTTATTGTCACAGATCAGAGACACGTGCATGATAGGAGTGAGTGTAGCTGTAGGTACATCATTTCAGCCGAAATTCTCGTCCACTGCTGGACATAGGCCTCCCGCAAGCACCTCCACTTCAACCGGTTTTGTGCTTCTCGCATCCAACGAGTTCCTGCGGCCTTCACAAGGACGTCGGTCCACCTTGTGGGTGGCCTTCCAACTTCCTACGTTTTCCGCCGTACCGTAAAGAAACCGTGAGGTGTATAAAGGGCCTTACTATTGCTTGTTTTCATTTTCACAAACTTAGAAAATACGTTTTTAAATGCTATGCCTAGGTTTGGTGCCAAAGAACATAAAGAAAGGATTGTTTACATTCTTATCAAAGTTCGGGTATTTATAATCGAGCAGCTGGCTGTGTCTTTGCTCCGATCACAGTTACAAATTCATAGCCTTAGATAAGTTAGCTACAGTGCTCTACAGTTTGTTTTAAAATAGTTTCTCAACTTCCATTTATATTGACTTCAACAGAACATCTATTTGCTTTTGTGGGGCAACTGTCACGGCGGTGACTACCCGCAATTTCCCTGTCGATGTCATCCCTAGGGCATAACGTAACAAGCGTACTATCTTGTTCTCACTCGATAAGGAATATGCGTTACTTGAGTTAAGCCACTCGATATAAAATAGCCTTACTAGAGCTAAATCAAGAGGTATTATAATGTTATAAATTTTATGTGTATGTAATAATTAATAAAAAAAGACGATGAATCCATACTAATATTATAAATTCGAAAGTAACTCTGTCTGTCTGTTTGTCTGTATGTTACCTTTTCACGCCTAAACCACTGAATGGATTTCGATAAAATTTGACAGAGATAGATTGCATCCTGGGGAAAGGACATAGGATAGTTTTATCCCGATATTGCCAACGGGATCGACACTTATGTGGGTGAAACCGCAGGTCGCAGCTAGTGTCTACATGAATGTAGTGCCTAAATTAAAGCTAGCTGCTGAATTTTCAATTTTTTGCGCTGAGCCGAGCGTTGAAAATCCAACAAAATATTCAGGCGTTTATTTAGGTGTTTGCTAGTGTTAGGTGATTTTGTTTTAGATGTTAAGCATCTCTCGTTCAAGCTTTAAATCTACCATAGTACTAAAAAACAAATGCGTTGAAACAAGAGCTAAAAAGGCCATGTATATGATTGCTTACATGGGATGGGACTGCTACTCACCCACCTTTTTTTTTACAACCTGTTCGTAATCATTTACTTCCTCAACCCACGTTTCAAGAGTCCATTTTTCAGTTCAAGCACACACCGCTTTAAATTCTTTGATATATTTATACATACCTACCGTTTGCGTATAACTTTAAAGCTTTATAAATTACCTCAATCGATCGTATGATTTTGCCACGAGCTCTTTCGATTTCTTGTCGAAGAGTTTTCAAGGATTTTAACATTTAAATCTCATTGTTAGCTGATTGAATTGTAATCTATACAATCAAAGAGATTCTTGGAAACGCTTCCGGCCTCGTGACCTTTTCTGTTTCGTTTGTAAATAGAAAGATACCTACTTAACGTTATAAAATACTTCATCAGGGAGAGAGAGAGACACAGAGATCAGCTATATTTTGTGCGAGAAATACAAAATATAGCTGTTCTTTGTGATCTCCTTTTTTCGTAGGAACATTAAAAATTATGCAAATGACCGCTGGCTCAACGTGTTGCCAACTTGCTTCATGTTGTGAACTCTGCCATGAATGGATTGTTTATCGGGCGAGCGCTAAAATTTATACTTTAATTTTCTTATTTGTTTTGATAGAATATCTTTATTCTTTCTACTGGAACGTCGATAAATTCGTGTGTACGTGAATGCAATGACTTACTCGTAGTTTGCACTAAGACGATAATTAATTACACTTTTTTTTTATATTTAGATTTGGGAAATGAAATTCCGTGTCGATCCCGGAGAAAGAATAGGACCACCCCATCTCATCCCGTGGGTGTCGTAAGAGGCGACTAAGGGAGCTCCAGACCCAGTGCATACCATATAGCACTTTGGGTCACCCGCGCGATGGCGGGTAAACCATCAACAATCGCATTCCCAAGGAGGGTTGGTGTCAGGCAGGCGGCCGACTGTAAAACCTTGCCAAAACCTTAAGTAACATGATGAGTAAAAATGTGATGCGCGATAGGGCTAGGGCGTACCCCACAGGCGACGCGCAGGGGCAGCACCCGGCTCCTGTGGGAAGAGGACTAGGGTTGTTGCACCACCCCGGGCGGGGGCAACGTAAGAAGCGAGCCCGGGAAATGAGATTGAGGTATGCAAGTTGGAATGTTGGGACGATGACAGGGAGAGCGAGAGAATTAGCGGATGTATTAAAAAGAAGACGAATAAATGTGGCGTGTTTGCAAGAAACAAAATGGAAAGGAACGAAAGCGAGAGAAATCGGTGAAGGATACAAGTTTTTCTACTGTGGGAGTGACGGGAAAAGAAATGGTGTGGGAATAGTGTTAGACAGTAATTTGAAAGAAGGGGTGATGGAGGTAAAAAGAATGAATGACAGATTAATCGTTGTAAAAGTTTTGGTAGAACATGTAATGCTGAATGTAATAAGTGTATATGCACCGCAGGTGGGATGTGATGAAAGGGTAAAAGAGAAGTTTTGGGAGGATTTTGACACGGTTTTGATGAACATTCCGGTGCATGAAGAATTGATAGTTGGGGGTGATTTTAATGGACACGTGGGAAGAATGCGAGGTGTTTATGAAAGAGTGCATGGAGGATGGGGATTTGGTACCGTAAATAACGAGGGAGAGATATTGCTCCAATCCGCTACAGCATTTGACCTAGCAATAGCCAACACTTGGTTCCAGAAGAACGATGGACACCTAATCACGTACAAAAGTGGCAATCACAAGACGCAAATCGATTACTTTTTAGTACGACGCAAATACCTAAAGCACATCAAAGACTGCAAAGTGCTACCGGGAGAAGATCTAGTTTCACAGCACAGACTCCTAATTATGGAAATGGTTGTGGAAATAAAGCCCATTAAAAACAAAGAGCGACCCCCCCCCAAAATAAAATGGCATATGCTGGAGAAGAATGACTATGCGAGGAAATTGAAAGAGCGAGTGGTGGATAAAATGATAGATATGGGAGACATGAATGATCGAAGTGTAAATGAATGTTGGAATGAAATGGCAGGGTATATTAGGAGGGTAGCGAAAGATATTTTGGGAGAGACGAAAGGAAAAGGTACGATAGATAAGGATACATGGTGGTGGTCGACAGAAATACAGAATGTGTTGCAGAGTAAGAAGAGAAAGTTCAAGGAGTGGCAGAGTGTTGAAGATGAGAATGTTAGTTTGAAAGCAGAAAAAAAGAGTGAGTATGATACACTAAAGAAAAAAGCCAAGAAAGCTGTGGCCATAGCAAGAGCAAAAGCCCAGGACAAGCTTTATGATACACTGGATAATCCAGCGGGTCAAAAACATCTTTACCGGCTTGCTAGAGCTAGAGAGAGAAAGACGAGGGATATTTGTCAGATAAAGTGTATAAAGGATGAAACTGGAATAGTTCTTTCGGATGATGAGAAAATTAAGGATAGGTGGAAGAGCTATTTCGAAAGACTGATGAATGAGGAGAATGACTGGAGTGGTGTGCTTCGGAATAAACCAGTAAATGAGGGGTTAGTGAGAATGATTAGTATGGATGAAGTGAGAATAGCAGTAAATGGAATGAAGAATGGTAAAGCAACAGGTCCGGATGGAATACCAGTTGAAGTATGGAAGTTATTGCGGGTAGATGGATGGACGTGGTTAGCTTTATTCTTCAATAAGTTGTTGCTAGAAGAAGCCATACCTGACGAATGGTGTAACAGTTCGCTGGTGCCCATCTTTAAAAACAAAGGTGATGTGCTAGAGTGCAACAACTATAGAGGAATAAAGTTAATGTCACATAGTATGAAGGCTTGGGAGAAAGTTATTGAAAGGCGACTAAGAGAGGAGAGTGAAATTTCGCAAAACCAATTCGGTTTTATGCCTGGTCGAGGAACAACAGATGCCATCTTTGCTATCCGCCAGCTGTGCGAGAAATACAGAGGTGCGCATAAAAACTTGCACATGGTATTTGTTGACCTCGAAAAGGCATACGACAGAGTGCCTCGTGAAGTTTTGTGGTGGGCGCTGAAGGAGAAAGGTGTGCCAGGGAAGTATGTGCAGTTGATTAGAGCGATGTACAGTCGATGCAGTACCCAAGTCCGGTCTACAGTGGGCACTACTGGCAGCTTCGATGTGGCTGTCGGCTTGCACCAGGGTTCAGCACTCAGTCCGTACCTCTTCGTGCTGATAATGGATGCACTTACATTGGATATCCAAGAAGAGGCTCCCTGGTGTATGCTGTTCGCCGATGACATTGTGCTGGTTGCCGAGAACGGCTTAGAGGTCCAGAGTAGATTGGAGGTGTGGTGGGAAAGACTCGAGACCGTTGGCCTGAGAGTAAGTCGGACCAAAACAGAATATCTGTTTTGTGATTTTGGCGGTCTCTCCAGTGCTGTGCCCATATCTCTCGCCGGAACGCCCTTATCGATCTGCTCCGACTTTCGGTACCTCGGGTCGCTTGTCCAAGGAGATGGCGAAGTAGACCGAGACGTAATGCACCGGATCAATTCAGGATGGATGAAATGGCGACAGGTCACAGGAACAACTTGCGACCCACGGATGCCCCTCAAGTTAAAGGGCAAAATTTATAAGTCCGTGATAAGGCCTGTCGTACTCTATGGGTCTGAATGCTGGGCCGTGAAGAAGACGGATGAAAAAAGATTGCATGCAGCGGAGATGAGAATGTTGAGATGGATGTGTGGAGTGACGAGAATGGATAAAATAAGAAATGAGTATATACGAGGAAGTTTGAAAGTGGCGCCAATGACAGAAAAGTTGAAAGGAAATCGTTTGGCTTGGTATGGGCATGTGATGAGAAGGGACGAAACGCATGTGACTAAAAGAGTGATGAATGTACACGTTGATGGATGGAGAGGGAGAGGAAGGCCGAAGAAAAGATGGATGGATTGTGTGAGGAATGATATGAAAGAGAAGGGAGTGAATGATAGCGTAACGGTTGACAGGGGAGAATGGAAGAAGAAAACGTGTTGCGCCGACCCCAAGTAACATGGGATAAGGGCAGGAAGATGATGATGAGATTTGGGAAATGAAAATTTATGATGATTATGTAACAGTTACTGAACCTCCTATTTCGAGTTGGCGCAAGTTTTTAATTTCATCCTGCAGGATGGTATACTAACGTTAACATATTTTAACAAAATACGTCACTTCTCATTTTCGCTTTTAAACAGCGGGAATCGCCTTTTAACGTCACTTAGCTCGCTTCCGACGTATATTGACGATGACCTTTTGTTACGCAGTGCACTTAATTACTTTGTGACGGGGATCACTTTGTTTATATCTCTACCTATTGATATATTAATGAAGTTTAATTTGGGCCATTGTGTGTCAGGGTTTACATTATAGGCATGTACAAATTTTCCAAAGCCTTTTGCTTTCCCGATTTCCAATACAATCAGTTCTGTAAAGATCAGTTTAGTAATGATTTAATGATTTATGTGTTTAACAAAGTCAGTCTGCCTAGCCTTTTCCCAAATAATGTTGGGGTCGGCTTCGAGTCTAACCGGATGCACTGAATACACTGGTATTCAGCTGCATCCGGTTAGACTCGAAGCGTAAGAGCGACTCCCTATCTGACCTCCACAAATTAGTTACTCGGTAACACGATAGCCGTTGGTAAGACTTGGTTGATGGAAATTTGGGCTTCTGACTACCTGTAACGACTGCCAAAGATCTGAAAGACAGCCGAGACTAACACCTTAATTTTCTTTTGTAGACACGGAGGAGGTCCGACATGTAATGGATGGTCACCCATCCCCGAAGCGACCGCGGCAAGCGTAGCTTAACCTTCGGATCAGCCCGTGCGGCTATTATCATTTAGCCACGAGTCCCTTTGTGTTTAACAAAGTGTATAAATCTAATCTAAATTATCTGCATTCGCGATTTATTTGCCAAAAGTGTAATCAAATAATTATGAGTTTATGGAAAAATAACTACAAATCCTACACAATAAAGTTCAGTTTACGCTACAAATTCAAACATTTATAACGTTTTCAATAGTGCTAGTCACTCTGAAATCAACTTAATTACCATTAAAATATAGTTGATATTTGTTTATCTTGAAATAATATTAATTTGAAACATAAGTTTGAATAGACTTTAGCTTGTATTTTTGTCACAGCAGGGTAAAGGCCTCCCTCTCCCTTTTCCACACAATTTTGTCTAGTGCGGACTAGTTGTTTCGGTAGGATAGAAAGTTTAAATAAACTTAGCGATTCAAATCAAATGTTTATTTGTGCCCACAGGTAAAAGGTAGGTTAAAATATTAACTAGTAAAACCAGAGCCTGAAGTTCTGAAATTTCTTGGGGTTGAGTAAGTGCCTGGTACTTGTTGACAGGCCTACACTGTCCTCCCATACCTGAGGGGCAATTCTCGTAATTTTTAAGAACGTTCAGTCTGATCTCAGTCTCAATCTGTCAAAAATACCTCAAATTTCCCTACATTTTGACAAGTTTTTGACATTTGTTTGTCGCCGAGATGAGACTGCGACTAGATTTTGAACGTTTTAAATTACGAGAATTGGCCTTCTGTTGACAATGTAATTTGAAAACATTGTAAAACCAATTTAATTTTAAAATATGTAGTAACCGTGGAGTTTCGTGCCGGCTCTTCTCCATAGGAAATGACCAATTGGAATCGTGCACCTAGCTTCTGACGTTTCATAAGTGCCCATTTATGTTTATGTGAAATAAGATATTTTGATTTTGATTAATATTAAGCTCTCGCTTGTTGCATTCGTACTATTGAGAGTAAAAAATAGTTTTCACCCTTTATCAAGCAAGAATTGCTACAAATTGACATAGAAGGGAAAGCCCGGGGGCAGACTTGTCCCAGTGGTGGGAATTTGCAGCACAGATTAGATTAGGCACACAGGGGATTTCCCATCAAATACCTACGTTGCGTTTCTGATATTGAACAGAAGTCTATCTTAACTATACAATTTGATATAGGTAGATATTTAACTAATGAGGAAATGTGACTAGGAAAATATTAATTTCGTGGTATTTGGAAAGGACAAAATTATTAAATTTTCATTTAATTTGCGCGGGATGCTACCGAAAATGTGTACGCAATTAGTTTCCAAACATGGAAACTGGGTAATGTGTGTTTTTGGAAAATCAACTTTAATTTAACTCGCAAATAAATTAATTCCACGCTACAACTTCCTAAATATTTTACTTTTTCATTAGTAGTTAGGTAGGCCCTAGTCATTATTAAATCAAGTTAAATAAGTAACGTTAAGTTGATTTTCGTTTAATTGGAAATAACATTACTTGGAATTAAGGATTTGAATTGTCTTTAGTTTTGTTTTTCTATCTACATAATAAATATCTGTGTGCTGCTGTGTTTTTATTTAACAATATGGTTAGCATATAATAGACACAAACACACTAAAATTTTATAAATAGTGTCTTCACATCACTGCAGCTCAGAGGAATAATTTAATGTACATAATGGGTCATTCCAATTTATTAATTAGCTGAAATAATGACAATGATAATTGCAGCTTCCGGAGATGTTGCTTTAACACAGCATCATAAAGTATGTTTAGTTTAGTTTCAAATATGAAATGATTATTTTAATAAATTTAACAGAGGAACTATATTTATGCTACTTGCTTTTTCTCTCTGATTTCATTTAGTTTGTAATTTAAAACACTATCTAACAAAATTATAGCACTGCGAAAAATAAGAATTTCCTGTGTGTGTAATCATTGTTTGGTAGGATCTTTACTTATTGAATACAAGATCAATTCAAGCGAAATATATTCTGGCATAGTCCACAACTCCACAGCTTGTGAACGGCATCAGAGTTTAATTAATTCTTCCATTTCTATACTGATGCTATATTTTAACAATTTCATACAGATTAATAAAGCAGACTTCTCCAAAAATTATCCGGTCATCAGCCCCTATTTACCACCTTTTCAACAAGTCGATTGTATTTGTGCACGCCGCTATTAAATTCTCTAGCCCAGCGTGTTATCGGTAAATATAATTACAAACATGAATAGCCGACTCTATCCAGCAGAGGACATACGTTGTTTATGGCTACACTAGCCGATGATTTACTAGAGTAGTTAATCTTAACGATACAGGATAGGAAGGGCAGGGATTTGATATGGTGTGGTTTGTATTACAATATTTACATTTTACCGTTATGCATCAAGAATCTAGATGCATGAAAGTTGAGGCAGATCATCCCTTAATGAATTAAAAAGTCTTATACAGGGAGGCATACACCGACGTACAAACTGTAACCATGAATACAGCGCATGATTATAGAGCCTCTAGCGTAGAAATGGTTTGCGGGTTATCAACATAAAAAACTCTTTCATAGAAAAGTGCAATAAGTAACTACGCGGTCAAAATGTAGGGAACAGCCGATTATTTTTTATTTAAAATTAAAATGATGACAGCGACAATGATTTAAATCGTTAGATTCGCCTTACCGCTTCAAAATATAGTCGCGTTTCTGTTTCGTTACGTTAATTATGTACGGTGAAAGCAAATCATGCGATTTAAATCTTTGGGCAGCGGGGTTTGACTTTACGATGTTAAAAACGCTCTCTAGGAAAACAGACCAACTTACTTTCAGAAACAACGTTTCAGTGACGTCATTCGCTCTGTTTTCTAGGAACCCGTAGCTTAATACTCTGTTAACTTTATGCCGAAGTCAGATGTGTAACGTTTAATGTGAGAACCCAACAGAAAAACTTTTGTTTATACCTAAGTATTTTGGATATCTGCAAAGCTGTACGTATAAGCTGCCACGATACAACATAACCTAAACATTGTATAACAGAAATTAAGATCTGTCCTATTCTTTTCCACCACCAACCCACACTGGGCCCGCGTGTTGGATTATGGTCCATTCCCTCCTACAAAGAGGAGGCCTGTGTCCCAGCAGTGGGAACGTTATCATCATCTGCCTAGCCTTTTCCCAACTATATTGGAGTCGGCTTCCAGTCTAACCGGATGCAGCTGAATACCAGTATTTTACATGGAGCGACTGCCTACCTGACCTCCACAACCCAGTTACTGGGTAATACGATACCCCTTGGTAAGACTGGTTGTCAGACTTTCGGGCTTCTGACTACCCGTAACGACTGTCAAAGATCCGCGAATGACAGCCGGGACCAACGGCTTAGCGTGCTTTCCGAGACACAAAGGGGTCTCGTTATGTAAAGATGGTCACCCATCCACAGACCTACCGCGGCAAGCGTAGCTTAACCTGATCGATCGACCTGTGCGGCTGTCATTATTTAGCCACGGGCTCCTCAGTGGGGACGTTATTATGCTGATTAATTATATTATTCTTTTTAGGTTCGAAGAGTCGGCCTTGGTGTTACTGGCGGCCCCCGGCCTACCTTCGACCTGACAGATCCTTACTGCAACAATGTCTCGTATGACTACGTGCCTATGCATGACCCGCACCTAGCCCACCATTTCTCACAGAAGCCAGCTAGGAACAGAATGAAGCAGCTGGGATACTGCACGAAGGATGGAAGAGCTGTTTGTTCCCTGAAGGAGTTCAATCAATACAGAAAGTATTTGTATAATCAATTCATGGACAGAATTCATGTGGAGATGAAGAAATTGGTATGTTATGCGGTTTTTATTGATAACTAGCTTCTGCCCGCGACTTCCACCGCGTCGCATCGCATCGCCCGCCCGCGCTTTTACCTCGTTTTTGCTTAGCGTTCTTTCTGCCTTTTTGAGGTTCCGTGTCTCAAAAGGAAAAACGGAACCCTTATAAGATCACTTCGCTGTCGGTCTGTCAAGACCCTTTTTCTCAGGAACGCGCTTTTTTTTTATTTTTGCTCGGCTCCTAAGCACGACCCTTACCGCTGTTACCGTGATGTTAAATAACAACTGGTCTTGTTGGTATTTGTAGTCAGATCCGCGACTAATGAGCCTGAGGTCTTGGGTTCGATTCCCATGTCAGGCAAAATAGTATTGGGTTTTACCATCAGGAATTTCTCAGCAACAGTCCAAAGTCTGAATTTGTGCCTGGTTGATGGCATTTGAGTCGTGCCCCCAATACATAGGACTTCAATATCCGACACGATGCGACTGTACTATTGACACCTGCCTACCTTTTTGGGGAATACAGGCCTGATGCTGTGTTACTCATACAATTAAATCGATTACAAACAGGATGAACGGGCGAAAGACGACTTGACCCTAAAGCGAGTGGAGAAGGATGTGGCAAGAAGACTCCAGGTGTTTACGAGGTCAGAGAAAGCACGAGCGCATCTCGAGAAGGTGGCACAAGAGCACGCGGATGAATGGGCGTCGAAGAAACGAGCGTATGTATTGACTTTCTACTATCCTACTAAAGTTAGTTTGTTTGGATGTTGTGACTACATAATCATACATACATACATAATCAGCCTATAATGTTCCCACTGCTGGGACACAGGCCTCCTCTCAGTGAGAGGGAGTGGGCCGTAATCCACCACGCGGGCCCAGTGCGGGTTGGCAGATGTCAAATGTCTTCGAATTTTTGGTTCTAGGACACCGGTTTCCTCACGATGTTTTCCTTCACCGTTTTGAGAGCAGTGGTGATGAAATAATTTACACAAAGTAAAGCGCCTGTCTGGATTCGAACCTACGACCTACAACTCGTAAGTCGCGGCCGTTACCACTTGGCCACCACTGCTCTCCTCGGTGTTGTGACCAACTCAAGCAAAAACGGCTGAACGGATTTGGCACAAAAACTGTCGGACTTCAATTTTATTCCACGAATAAAAATTATCTGACGATTGAAAAATCAGCCCTTAGAATTAAATATAAATAAAAAAACAGTGGCACTCTGGGAGTGCCGACAGAAGTGAAAACTTGAGCAATTACGTGTGTATTTTTTGAATCATTATAATAAACAAAAGACAAACAGAATACTTTGCCGTCACTCACTGACATATCGGAAATACATTAAAACCGAGTAGGTACATCCCGAGGACCGCCGAACACATCCGAATGTAGCGCGCGCGGTGTCGGTAAGTGTCGCGAGTTCAATGGTTTTTTCCCATCTCAAAAATGCCCAAAGCACCTAAAGAAGTTTTCACTTCAATAATGAAAAAAAATTTTTTTATCAAGATTGTGACTAAAAACTACACTTTAACTTTTCCTAAACTTATGTACTTACCATCAAATGTATCCCCATTAGTTTTACCCAACGAGTTTATCATAAAACTATTTCGGGCTGTCTACTTAGGTACCCAACCCAACCTTGCATACCTAATGTACCAACACAATACCAATCCACGTCAACCCTTTGAAAAATTCCGCGTACACACAAAAACGTTTTCTCGAATACTTCGGACAAAGCTATTCCTTGAATAAGCTGGTTGTCGGTGGAGTGCCCTTTTCCATATTATCTATACAGAATATTAGGTATGTTGTTTGTTCATTTTTTTGGATGTTATAGCCTTGTTTGTCATGAGGATTTGGAAACGAATAGATATGAATGGTATGTGCTCAATTTTTAGTATGTATGGTTTTTGTTGTTAGTGATTTCACTGACCCTCTTTAGGAAAACCCTCTTATTGGATCGTCTAGAAAGCTATATCTTTTATCCTGCCCGTATTTGGGTATAGTGTCAAAATGTTTATTAAAATATACCGGCTAAGTGCGAGTTGGACTCGCCCACGGTGGGTTCCGTACCACAAGGCAAAAAAACGCCGAAAATAACACGTGTCTTGTACGGAAACGCCCCTTTTAATTTTCATTAACTTTATTTTATTTTTATCATTTGTTGTTGTAGCGGCAGTTTTCACATACTGTGTGAAAATCTCAACTTGAAATTCGAATTTCAATGCCGAACTCAAATGTCAGTGGGCTGTGTCTCGTGAACCGGAATAGCTACCTATTATATACAGCCCGCTGACGGACAGACGGACGGACAGCGAAGGCTTAGTAATAGGGTTCCGCTGGCACCCTTCGGGTACGGAACCCTAAAAAGATTAATCATTACGAAACGCAGACACATTATAACTAAGTACTACTTTGCCGAAAGCTTAAATACCAAAATCGCATTTCATTATAAGCTTATATAAGTATAGATACGTGTAAATGATTCGATCGATCAGGTTAAGCTACGCTTGCCGCGGTTGGTCCGTGGATGGGTGACAATTTTTACATACCAGCACCCATCCGTGCCTCGGAAGGCACGTGAAGCCTGTAGTACCGGCTGTCATTCCTGGATCTTTGACAGTCGTTACGGGTCGTCAGGGGTCGTCAGAAGCCCAAAGGTCTGTCAACCAGTCTTACCAAGGGGTATCGTATTATTACCCAGTAAATGGAGTAATGGATGGTGGTGGAGGTCCGATAGGCAGTCGCTCCATGTAAAATACTGGTACTCAGCTGCATCCGGTGAGACTGGAAGCCGACCCCAACATAGTTGGGATAAGGCTAGGCAGATGATGATGAGATACGTGTAAATGAGGCTTTCAGTTAACTAACACAACCAATAAAAAATCTGTTACTAACGTACATTTATCTTTGCATAGCGAGGCTCAGGGGAGGCCCTTTTACAGTCTCCCCAGGGATGTGCCTTACAGGCGTTGCATGGGGGGGTTCCGGAATTGGTATTTTAAGAGGAACCGGGACCACCCCTATGTGCTGATGGTGATCACCGGGGTGGTTTTAGTGAGGTAAAAATCCCACACTCCCCGACCTCCCTACCCGGAGGTCGGGGGTGCCTTTTGAAGGTTTCCCCACGAAAACAAAAAAAGGTACATTTATCTTAAGTTGCGTCAAACCAAGCTCACAAACCCGATATATTCCTTCTATAATTTATTCCAGGTAGGTACCTAACTCCAGTCTAGGCTAAAGGGGTAATGTTTTGCAAAAGTTCAAAAGTTGCTCAACTATTGTTGGGAACTTGTACATATTTTGCCTGAGTTGTTGGGTGCTGAAAGTTATGAACAAAGCCTAAACGTGTCTGGAATATTTCAAATGATAGGTAGGTACCCTCGTTTGGGAATGGTATGTTACCCGAGTTAGTACATATGTTTAGCGATTACAAAATGTTTGTTTTTAGAGTGACACCCTTCTGTGTGCAAAATGCTTGGGTAGACTGGTAGACAACTGATTATGTAGATGGTGTCATACTCCTTATTTTATCTTGCTTAAAATAATATTAAATAGAAAGAGAGAAAAGACAAAAAAAAATGTTCTGCATAAATACTTAAGACGCACAAATGCAAACTCATAATCAGCCTATAATGTTCCCACTTCTAGGACACAGGCCTCCTCTCTGTGAGAGGGACTGGGCCGTAACCCGCCACGCGGGCTCAGTTCTGATTGGTAGATGTCGCATCATGTCTTCGAATTTTTGGTTCTAGGACATGCCGCCGGTTTCCTCACGATGTTTTCCTTCACCGTTTTTAAAAACAGTGGTGATGAAATAATTTACACAAAGTAAAGCGCCTGTCTGAAAATGTTAGCCAGATGATGTAACACAGACTCTTGCGTACTCGGTGTAGTTTTAATCAAAGATTGCTTGTGCAAAATGCTCCCAATGTCTGTCGGTCTAAGATTCTAAATACTTTACATCATTTTTAACACATAATAACACAAATCTCAAACACTTACATAAAATGATTAGGTACCTCAAATTGGATGACTGCACAGATTATAATTAATCTTATGACGAAGCTAAGACTCTCATGCATTTATTATCGCCTGCAAATAATGATTATGTAAATCTTCTCGTGCCTAGCCTCGGTAAAATTTAATTTTTTTTAAATTGCATGTGTCGCACATTCTAGCAGATGACTTTCCTTTAAAATGTAGGTAAAACCAAGTTCTAGAAAACTTCATCACACTAATATTATAAAGGCAAAAGTTTGTGAGTGTGTGTGTGTGGTAGGTAATAGGTAATACGGGCTGGTGTCCGCATCTCCACGTCAATGCGCGTATTTTGCGTGTGTGTGTTTATATGTTTGTTACTTCTTCACGCTCAAACGGCTAGACCAATTTTGATAAAATGTTTGTATGGAGGTAGCTGACACCCTGGATTACCATATAGGCTACTCTTTATACCAATATTCCCACGGGATCGAAACTTATGCGGGGGGAACCGCGGGGCGCAGCTAGTAATTTAATAATTACATGAGTTAACTATGCAGAGGAGCCTCTCATAATCAGCCTGTAATGCTCTTATTGCTGGGACACAGGCCTCATCTCTGTGAGAGGGAGTGAGTTTTGACAGGTCCATTTCAAATTCTGCTATTGAGTTGAAAAGAAGACATGCCTTTCTGTGCTTTATTTCTTAGGGATTAAAATTCATTCTTCTTCAAATAAATTAGCACAGGAGTCAATGGCAATCTTTCACATTATTCTGCCATCCTCTCAAACACATTTCTCCTACAGTCTAATGAGAGGTCCATTACTTAGCCTTGTAGACACAAAGGTCGTCGCTTACGTGAGCCAAGGGCCCCCCTGATTAATGCCGCTACTTATTTTCATTTAGTCCCTGTTTGTATATATACCTTTAGCCGGAAAACGTATTTCTTTATTTGCTGCGTTATTTATGAGGTTATGTTTAACTGTTGAGTTTTGTTTTTCTTGTTATTTTGGAGTGATTTGTGTCGTTTTCTTTTAAGTATTTGATAGGTCTGACCTTAGCTTTCTGTCCCAACAACCAATTATCAATGGTGATTGTTTAATTATACCCAGTGCTTGTTTCGTGGACAGTAAAATCTCATTCAAATGATTAAAGTTATCTTTTTCATTTAAATGTTTGTTGGCAGGTACCTATATTTTTTACGTAGTAGCAACATTTGGAAATGAAGTCCAATGGCATCATTGACTTATTATTACTTTGAATGAAATTATTAATTGAGTGACATAAGAGAAAATACGTACAAAAGTAAATAAAAATACTTTTATTTTTGTGTCCAAAATCCGGGAATCTTTATCATAACAAAAACGTAAATCTAATTTAAAAATAGGAGTATTTTTATGAACTACATTTGGTTGTGACACGCTCCCGATCGCGAGTTGGTACGGTACCGCGGCATTGTCCTTTTACGCAATGAGTTCATAATTTCATATTATAGCAATTCAATCACAAGATAACCTTTAGTTGACCTTTTTTTCAGTGGGTAAATTCGCATGGATACCCGTTATCTGGGGAGATTGAGGAGTTATATCGACTCCTACCGACTAAAACACCACTACTCCTTTTTTTTTTTTTTTTTTGGATGGGAAATCGTCTAATGACTCCTCCCGCTCTGGGTGGAGCGGAAGGGAGTGTCAGACTCTTACTGACTAAAACCCACCCGTGTTCCTTCCTTAGCCCTTTATGTTCCGGGGCAGCGGTAACCCTTTCGGACGATCCCGCTACCCCGGCAGGCTTCGGCCCTGGCGGGCCCCTTCCTTACTGCTGACATCTCTTTGAGGCGCGCGTGGAACACATACACGCCGTCAGGCACGGGCCTGGTCCTGATCGGACGGAGAGCTACCCATTACTCTCCGTCCGCAGGCCCGCGCCTACGGTGGCCGGGAGTCGTCACGCGGCTCCCGACGCCCGTAGCGTCTCCCGCGGCGGCTGAGGCGTGCGGCTCTCTCCCTGAGCCGTCCCGCCACCTCCTTCGCTAGCGTTACTGCTTCGCAGAAGGAGGTGACCGCCTCCCACTCCCTCTCGCCCCGGACCATGGCTTGAACCAGGGCCGGACGCGAAAGGTCGCCGCCGCTGCCGATCGCCTCTACGAGGACACGGCGGTGCTCCGCCCAAGCGGGGCAGACCTCCACCTTATGCTCCACGGTGTCCTCTGGGCGATCCTCACAATGGTGACACCCGGGCGTCTCCTCCCGCCTGATGATGTGCAAGAACCTCCCGAAACATCCGTGTCCGGTGAGGACCTGCGTCAGGCGGTAGGTGAGAACACCATGACGCCTCTCTAGCCACTCCTCAAAGAGGGGTCTTATCGCCACTATCGTGGCGTGCCCTGCGCTGGGTTGCGAAAGTCGCTCCTTCCATGCCACCATGAGATCGCGCCGGAGGTCCGTCCGCTCCGCCGCTATTTGCCGCGGAAGCGGAGTTTCCCCCCGGCGCGCGGCGTAGTGCCTCCGCGCGCCACTCATACAGGCTCACTACTCCTTATACTTTCAAAGAAAATGTATAAATTTAAGTCTATAATTTCACATGGTGAACATTAAAAAGAGTAGGTAATATTCTATTGAGCAGCACGGAAATTCTTTAAATTAAAATGTTACACCACGCAGACTAATCAAATTAAAATCTAGCTCCAAATATACTACAACTACATAAAAATCTCATCAATCTAATGATTAAACACAACGCTGAATATTGAATAAAATAGAAAGAAACGCGCGCCATATTGGCAGCTGCATTTTCATTTGCTACAGCACTCTGCTAAAATGTAATTACACGGAGAACACAATATGCTGATATTGCATCGACGTAGCGAGGATACAGTGCGATCGGACACGGATTAATTAGCAAATGGAGGTTTCGGTTCTGTGAATATTGACGGTTGAATGCAATTCTTAACAATGCGGTATGGAAAAATGATACAAACAAGCTTGAAAATATGAGAAAAAGGTATTTTCTGCGATTACAACACATTCGCATCATATTTGATGTACATACATACATGAGCTACAGAACGCCACCTGCTATTTTATCTACTTCGTAATTAATGGGCACCAATAGTTTAATCAAATGTTATTTCTAAAATTAAAACAGCTTAAATGCCGAAGGCAATGTCATACGGTTTTAAACCAAACTTCATTAGTCTGATCTTCTTCTTCTTGTTCGTGTGTCAAGTCTGATAAACCGTTGCTTAGTTACAGTACAGTATTCTGACTCAGCGTTCCTACGTAACGCTCAAACACATTGTTACTTCAGTTGCTAGGTACTCTGT
This sequence comes from Hydraecia micacea, assembly GCA_914767645.1. Taxonomy (NCBI): domain Eukaryota; kingdom Metazoa; phylum Arthropoda; class Insecta; order Lepidoptera; family Noctuidae; genus Hydraecia; species Hydraecia micacea. The sequence goes on from OU611776.1 coordinate 16,470,772, forward strand.
GGATGAACCACTACTATTAGGTACCTAGTGTTCAATCGAAGCCCGATAAACTTCGAAATTGAGAGACTTCCTTCAGCACGTTGGTTTCTATCGATTTAAGTACTTGAAACTTATCATGCTTATTACTTGATAGGAGAGTGGTAGGTTCCCTGTTATTTGACCTCGTAGTAAAATCTGGTTTCTCCCTAGTTTAATCCTAATTCTATAATAAAAATCCGGACTTCTGTATCATAACAAGACGGATAAGATCATCATGAAGAGAAAGACATAAGAGATCAACTCCCCTAGATAGCAAGCCAAGACCGCCACATGCGAACTACGCATCATACTGACGTCACGCAAAAATCCTGCATCGCGCAAGCAGAGTTTGCTACGCAGCATTTATACATATATATCGCCCCGATATCAATCGTCGGGTAGTTGCCCACCAGACACGACAACCCGCCTGGTCGGAGAATCCTCCCTTTTCTATGGAGGACGAGTGAACTTTACACCCTGTTCCTAATACCTATATAAAGGCTAATAGGGATGCATGCTACGCCAATCCCAAATAAATAAGGAGTAAGATCATAACAGGATCAGGGGACAATTGGCTCTCAATACAGGCAGGCGGAAAGTAAAGATCGCGAGAAGATGGCTTTTAAATAACTAAAGAAGAGAAAGTGAATAGCTTGTACCAATCGTTTGTCTGATACCCGTGATGAAATCTGATGAGAGTGTATACTGCGTTCGTAGTTTAGTTTCCAAACTTGTAAACAAATATGTGGAAATAACATTAATTGAAAACAAGAATTTGAACAGACTGTAGGAATAAGAGCACGTATCATTATTATGCCTGTTATACCTACTAACTTACCTTATCGTAACAATACACAGAATAATCAAGATCGCAGTACATTGGAACAAACTGGATTATGCTGCTCCTAACTGCCTCGTGTTCAATGATTGGATTGATAGTCTAGTCTGTCGCAAGTGGGATCCTCAGGTCGGGCAAAGTGCTATAGTTTTTCCATTAGGAATTTCTCACAAGCAGCCCGGAATCTGAACTTATGACCGACAAGCTTCTGCCCGCGTCTTCGACCGCTAGAAATTCCGTCCTCCGACCCACCGCGATGATATTACTTTATTTATATTATGCCAATGTCTCCACAAAATACTTTGCCTTTTCCAATCCCTCTCGGGAACCATTGTAACAACATAAAACATTTTCGGGTCAACGAACACAGACTCCCAAAATTAATCACTTCAATTTGTCTCCTTCGTCTGGTCGTTTTATAGTACACTCAGAAAGTTCTCATCCGAGGTAACTATCGCCAGACTAATTAGACGCAGCTGCTAGATGTAGATAGGACAAGGTAACCTTAATTACCTTAGATTTATAAGAGTGATATAATTATAAACCCTTTGTAACTTTGAAGGGATGAATTTTACTTGATAAAAATAAGGACTAAAATATTCATACCGAGATGATTGTTAGTCATAAGAGGGATATAAAATACCTAAATCGTAAAATGTAAAAAAATCCAGGTTTGCTTACAATTTAAAAATTAAAACGTCAGCAAACCTGCGTAGTAAATGCACTAACAGTATCAATGACTTTCATTTTGACAGTTCAACAACATTCATTGCGTTATTTACGTTGTTGAGCAGACAAATTTTTCGAACATATGAAGCAATGTATTAGCGATATCTTTCAAAATGATTCAGATTGTGATTGAAAGTGTGTTTCGCAATTAGAGGTGCTGGACTTGTACACACGGCTACACATCAAGCTATACATAACCAGTATAAGCTGATTTCTGATTGTACGAAAAACCTATACAATGCAAGGTCAGCGAAAACTGGAAAATATAGCTTGATGTGTAGCCGTGTGTACTCAATATTTTAAGTCTGAAATTGCCAATCTGCCTCGAAAGCATGGTAATCAATGCTCATGCCGTCTCTGCATGAGTAGAGTCCTTTGTCTTTCAATATGATTACAGGCAATTTCACCTTAACAACGAAAGTCTACAAGGCTCCCTGCAAAAAAACCATGGACAGTTTCCACGTAAACGATCAAGTACAACTCGATAATCCATTTTGCTCAATAAAACGTCCTACTCTTGACTCTTTAACACAGAAACAATCTGGGTCCCTTACAACATCTTAATCAGTATCACATCAGCATCCGTCTTAAAGGCAAGTCTCGTTTCGAATTGACAATATCCATCACTTACTTTTGCTGTGGTTTTGCTTTGGCATTTTTGTCTGTCTGTACGCAGTTGTTGTTGTTTTTTTTTATTTGTTGTGGTCTGTTGTTAGGCGGCGGGTCCTAGACTTGATTGCACAATGTTTTTTGCCGTTTAGGGTTAATATTGAAGATTGCGCAATGATTGAATAAAAGTTTGAGCGAGTTAATTGTTATTGCTCCACATCGCAATATTTTAAAGCCTGGCTGGAACGTTGATATGGTCACGAAACACTAGACAAGTCTTGCTCACGCAAAAACATTGACTTGACGGTTTTGAGCCGTCAATATTTTTACGTCAATTTATTTGATTTTATTTGAATTTTATTGCACAATAAATGTATTGGAAACATCGTGAGGAAACCGGCATATCCTAATACCAAACGTTCGAAAACATGTGACATCTACCAACCAGCACTGGGCCCGCGTGGCGGGTGAGGGCCCACGTCCTCTCACAAAGAGGAAGCCTGTGGGGCCAGTGGGAACGTTATAGGCTGATTATATCGAAAATCCTTAAAAAATATCTCGAAATCTACTGAATTTCGGCCATACATATGGGGGGTTCAATTTGTTTCATTTTTGCCCCCCTATCAGCCCCTGGCGGATATGCGTCGAATTACAAGTAACCCTATAATTATGTTAAGCATTCTTAGAACAAAATAGCTTTGTAAAAAATTGCCATCAAAGTGGAATAAACAAACGACTTCTCACATTATCATCCAAGTTAATATTATGTAGGTATTCAATATTTGTATGCAGCGTTTGTGCTTGTTACACAAGTCGGTGCATCTTGCACTTGAGTCGCCGAAACTTGGCTAAGTTGCATTTACATAACCTATTTAATGACGCCATTCGTCAACTTCTGATAACTGCTCGTTTGTTAGGCTAAAGTTTGTGCTACATAGCTAAAATCTGTGTTCGGGAACTGATATAATGATTTTGAAGGGTATTTACCGGTCCACGGAAAGGTGTATAAAGGCATGAGGAACCGGGTGTAGAGTTCACTCATACTTTATAGAAAAGGGAGGATCCTCCGACCAGACAGGGTGTTGTGTCTGGCGGACAACTGCTCGATGATTCATGTCGGGCCGTTGTATCTATGCTAGTTGCGCGGTAAACTCTGCTTGCGAGATGCAGGATTTGCGTGACGTCAGTATGACGCGTTGTTCGCATGTGGCGTTGTAGATACCGCTACAGGTATTATGTAAATTACCGAGAAAAACTGAGGACTTTGGATATTATCCTAAATCAAAATCAGCATAGATAGTATTCTTGAATGAATTTAAACGAATCATAAGGAGTATGTAAGAGTCGTAGCAGGTGGCGCTCTATAGTTTCTGCCTACCCACCCCCATGTGAAGAAGGCGTGAGTTTATGTATGTGTCTGTAGCTTAAGCTTATGTTTCTAAGTGTTGTTATTTCAAGTTAAAACAAAAATATCAACTTTATTTTAGTGTTAATTAAGTTGATTTCAGAATGACTAACACTATATAAAAAGTTATAAAAAATTTTGAAGTTGTAGCGTAAACTGAACTTTATTGTGTGGGTATTAAAGTTATTTGTCCAAATACTCATATTTGTTTACATGTTTGGCAAATAAATCGCGAACGGCGATTAGATTAAGATACGATGATTTTCAATTTGCATCAAAGTATTTTCGTATTTCCTTCATTTTGTACCTAATGAATTGCCCATATCCTGAAATCAGGAATATTGTAGTAACTCGTCCCTGCTTCGGACGAGTGCAATGGTGACATATCAAAACAATGACCTTACTACCACAAAACAGTGTTTATCAGTTGTTTATTATTATTATTATTTGTTGTTTTTCTTCTTTGTTTCTTTCTGTTGTTTTATAGGCTAAACAACTTTTAAACACGACATATGTAATTATAGGTATGTAGTTTGACGTAGCTCTGATATTAGTACACGTTGTACAAGTGTTTTAAGTTTTTATGGTAAGACCCTGAGATTTTTGTTCTATACCTACCTACATAAAACTCAAATGGACTATAGACAACTAAATAACAATATATTATGGCAATAATCAAGCATAATAAGTCGAAAAAGTAAACCGTGCTTAAAAATTTCGAGTTCGCTTCGCTCGCTTTTGTCAACATTTCTCTTATTTGTCTGGTTATTCTGCATACCTAATACCCAAGTCGATAAAGTAACTTCTATTTCTCTATAAATATTAATGTGTTATTCACAAAAACCTTGCAGAATTAATGCTCTAAATTATGGTGAAAAAGCGGTTAAACAGACAGACACGAAAAGCGACTTTGTTTTATACCATGAATAGGATTTAAAGTACTGAGTACAACATAAATAAGTATATTATATACTCATTTTATTATTTTTATACTAGGTCCCCCGACGAACTTCGTATCGCCTCAGAATCAATAAGCCGTTCCACACAAATGTATGAGAAAATGAATTATCCTCATTATTATTTTTTTCGTGAATTTTTCCCATGTTATAATAGTTATTCTGCTATTCGGGGCGGGGACAAATCCAACAAATCAAAAATCATAAAAATTGGTGCAGCCGTTCTTGAAAAAAAAAAAAATCAAAATCAAAATATTTTTATTTCACATAAACCAACATGGGCACTTATGAAACGTCAGAAGCGAGAGCGTGAGTTATAAATGGTGTAACTAACCCAACTTTTTTTTATTTATATAGAAGATTATATATACACACACACATAATATTGTTATTACGAGTATTATACTTATATTTCACATTTATTACACCACTTTTATGAACCACTGCAAGACTTGCATCAAGCAAATGTTTACAAACATCGTTCCGGCAAGATTCCTTAATTGCTTCGTGCAGTAACCACAGGAGAGTCGGCCATGCGTCCTGCGGCCTCAGCGGCACAAAATACAGAGAGTATACTAACTCATTATGTCTCACCCTGAGGGAACGGCAACACGATTTACCCTCTATTACATAATTTATTATGAGCTACATGCTCGTAGTAATTACAGCTGTTGCATTAACGAAGCTAGCTCTGGATTCCCACTTATTTTCTGTGTTTCTGGTAATAGGACATGGATGGGATTATTGTTCTTACTGCCCTCGTCTTATACTACATGGGCTCGACGTAACATGTCTCCATTGTCCCCTGTCAGCCGTCACTCGTATCATTTACTCATTTTTGAGGGTTCCGTACCCAAAGGGTGCTAACGGAACCCTATTACTAAGCCTCTGCTGTCCGTCCGTCCATCTGGCTGTCAACGTGCTGAACCGTAACAGGTAGACAGTTGAAATTTTCACAGTGTGTATTTCTATTGCCGCTATAATAAAAAATAATAAAAATAAAATAAAGTTAAAAATTAAAGGAGTATTCATACAAGAAACGTGTTGATTTCCTTGTGGTATGGACCTCTCTTCGTGTGTGAGTCCGAATCGCAATTGGCCGGTTTTTCTTTCATATCATACCTCGCACAATCCATCCATCTTTTCTTTGGTTCATAGAGCATGTATGGTAGAGCCGAGTATGCTACTTCTTAAAGAAATCAGCAGTTTTTGATGCATAAAACGGCAAAATTTCCTCCTTCCTTTTCTCTCACAATTATAACTGAAAGCTAACATAACTCATTACTCGACATTGAAATAAACCACCGAAGAGTTCTCACTCCGTGTGTGTTTAACTCAAACGTCTCCACATGTACGTGAATGAAAAGTGTAGGTTTTAATTAAAAGAAACATGGCTTGCTTCTCACCGCAAAGTACTCGACAGCACGATTTTAAAGATGGAGGAATTTCAGAATGTTCAAGAGTCGTGAGTTTCTGATGTGATTGCAAATTAAACCTAAACTCATTAGCGATGTTCGACTGCTGTATAATACCTAAACATTATATACGTCATACATTGTCACGCCGTCCTCTCATGGGGATGGGGATAGGAAGAAACTACAGAACGCCACCTGCTACGAGCATGTACACACGGCGACTCATCAAGCTATACGTTTCCAGTTTTCGCTGACCTCGCATTGTATAGGTTTTTCGTACAATTAGAAGTCAGCTTATACTGGTTATATATAGCTTGATGTGTAGCCGTGTGTACAATCTATATCATACTAAATACTTTTTACAAAAAAAACAACCGATTTCAAAAAAAAAACTACAAAGTGATAAATAACTTTAATTTCGGAAGTCGGTGTCGTTGGTTCCGCATTTTCGTTTTTTGACACCGACTTCCGAAATTAAAGTTATTATTAAATTAAAATTATTTATCACTGTAGTTTTTTTTTTTTGAAGTCGGTTGAATTTTTTTTTGTAAAAAGTTTTTATTTTTCACTTTTGAGTTGTACCTACTCCACACAAATTCAAATGACACTAGTGCACTGAAGAATGGAAGACACCGACTAGAAGAATCGTCAAAATTCGCATAGAAATGCCGGACATGCAGTACATTTATGCATATAACATCGTACATAAGAATAATTATGTATTATATACTAAAACCTTCTTGAAAGTATGTAGGTAGATCACATTAATGAAAGAATTAAGAATTATCAAAATTGGTTCATTAGTTTTTGAGAAAATCGCGGGCATACAAACATACATACATATGGGTCGAATACAGATCCTCCTTTTTTGAAGTCGGTTAAAAATAAAGAGTTTGTTTGAAGGCGCTAATCTCTGAACGAAATACTGGTCGGAATTGAAAAATTATTTTTGCATTTGATAGCCCAGTTCTTGAGGAAGGTTATAGGATACTTAACATCACGCTACAACCCTTAGGAGCCGAACAACAACAAAAAATACTGGACAAACACTAAGCGAAAACGAAGTAAATGTGCAAAAGGGTGATACTGGGGAACAAGAATTTTCACACATTTTTTTTTTGGAGCAGTGGTAGCCAAGGAGCAGTGCACTGCTCCAAATTGGTTGGTGGAGCCTGATTATTATGAGGAGTTTTTGAATTATCTTGTAAGACAATGTTAGTTTGCAGAATTAAGCAAAACGCCATTATATTGTTTTATTTCTAAAAATAACTACAAGGTGTTTAAGAACGTCATTGAATATGTGACCAGATTAAATTGACTTACAAAGCTAAAGTATTGACTATGTCTTGCACGCGCATTGCGAAATGCTATAAATCACTATGTAGGCTAAGACATTGATTATCCAGCGCTAATTTAATGGATTTATAATTTAATAAGCATTGTTCACAAGATGCATTTCGTGCAATGACGGAAAAAATTAAAATGAAAGCGAAACTCCGCAAACGAAATGAGTATCGATATTTAAACACGATAAAACTAATTTTCTCAAATTCAAATAACAAACCTCCAAAAGACAAAAAATTGTATCGTATTTAGATCTATATTGATACATATCAAGTCGAGTATCGGGTTTCGCTAGCTAATTATATTTGACCCTGTTTAGGTAGGTAGGTAGGTGGGTCAGGTAGTTAAGAAAGAGCAAAATGCTATTCGTTAAAGTGGTTTTCTAGGAGCAGACACGTTAATGATACCTACTTCAATAGTTCAATCTGCCCAGCCTTTTCCAAACTATGTTGGGTTCGGCTTCCAGTCCAACCGGATGCAGCTGAATACCAGTATTTTACATGGAGCAACTGCCTGTCTGTCCTCTACAGCCCAGTTACTGGGTAACATGAGACCTAAGTACTTGTCACCACAAAACCCATACAGAATCTTTAATGACAGAAGAGTACCTATAATCAACTACATTTAAGCAATATAGGTAATTTTGTTTTAGCATTGTTGTTTAAACAAAGACTCATCAATACTTTCTTAGGTCTATTACTCTGAAGGTATTGACATGAGAAGAATATATCTTCTTATATCGTTGATTAATATATCGATGTACACTCAGGACAAGATACTCTGCGTCACTTTATTTTACATTCAAATAAAAAGATAATTCCATCTGTTTCATATATGATACGATAATCAAATCAAGAAAAAAGTAAAAGCTTTTGGTAGGTACCTACGTCAATATTCATCGAGGGCATGAAATTGGTACACGAATTTCATTTGAATGTTCGCACATTCATAAATTATTTTTGGAAGCAGAAACGGTGTTTTGAATGCTCCTGCATAGCTATTCAAAAGCATTCATTCGACAGGCGAAAATTATACATTTTCGGTTACCTGATTAGCCTAGACCCCGACAGCGAAGAAAGGCGGTCGTCTACTTGATTTAAACCGTTAAAATTTTCGGGATTCGGATTTGTGAACAGCGTTTAGAGGACTTCTTTCGATAACATTGATTGATGTTCGATTCAGCACGGAGAGTATCGAATGTTTGTGAAGCTATGCTGTGATGAAAGTATGGACGCCTGCACTAATTATAATTGAAGCAATCTGACACACAGTCGGGTAGTGAAATGAAAGGTTTCTTGTTATATCTGTAATTTTGTGCTAACATTATCAGATATACGGTATTAACATAATATTATAAAATAATCATCATAAATCTTTATTTATCTCAACATATACAGGCACTGATATTATTATAATAAAATTTAAAAAAATGTTTATTTAAGTAACTTACAATATGTTTACCTACATATCCTTTAGGGAATTTCCATTTAAGTAAGAATTTGACTTGTGTTAGGAAAATTCCGTCCTTCCAATAGTTGCAGTGTATTGACATCCCAATATTAGCAGGTTATGTAAAAAAGTTTATAAATCAAAAATATACCTACAGAAAAAGAAAAACAAAGTAAAATATCTAGAATAAGTCTTATCTTGAGAATAAATGTTTAATTTTTGACAGTTTTTCCATACTAGAACTGTCAGACGTCCATTTTATTCCACGATTAAAATATGACTTTGCTGAAATCAGCCCTTAGTTGTGCCTTAGTAGTATAAGTTTTTACCTGTGCATAAACTTGGTTTTTTACCGCTTTTCCATACAAAAACTGTCGAGACGTCAATTGTGTTCCACTGATAAAATATATCTGAGCTATTAACAAAGCTACGATACTGACTTCAGTCAAATCAGCCAACTCAGCTAACTCAGATATTAAATGTTTCAGTGCCAAAGAACAAGAAAATAAAATCAAAGCTAGGATGCAATATTTACAAGAATTTAACGAGAAACAACGAAACGAGCGCGCAGCGAAGGCCAGTGAAAAACAGAACAGGATCAAGCAGAGGGTCCAAGCTGCTAACGAAATGGAACTCCGGCGCAAGATCACTATGATACGGCAATGGCGAGTTAATGAGAAGAAGCGGCTGGCTAGAGTGCGGCACGATAGAGAGTCGAAGTTGAAACGGCTGGAGAATCAGGTAATTTGACATTCTTTTACTGTTTTGTTGATATGATAATGCTTGGCGGTTCTTCTTTGTTGCTCGGCTTTTATCTTAGATAGTGCCCATTTGATAAATCTATATATAATTATATAAAAGAAGAAATGACTGACTGACATATCAACGCACAGCCCAAACCGCTGGGTCTAGAGATTCCAAATTTGGCACGTACGTTCCTTATGAGGTCTAGGGGTGCACTAAGAAAGGATTTTTCAAAATTCACCCCCTAAGTAGGTGAATGGGGGGGGTGAAATTTCACGCGGACGAAGTCGCGGGAAGAAGCTAGTATAATTATATAAAACTCAATTGCCGTGCGTTACTCTCACAAAAATTAGAAAATGGCTCGACCGGTTGTGCTGAAACTTTGGTAAGTTGTTATATGCGTGCCGGGGAAGGTTCGTAACAAAAAAATGAGAAAGGCATTGCAACGCATTGCCTAGTTCTGAATAAAAAATAGAGTTTACCCATGTTGTACGATAGGCCAACATAAATTCAAGCAATGTAATCGGTAGAATATTTTTTAATATTTCAAGATGTCAGAGGGATTTTACCCATCACTACTTATTTTATAAAAACTAAAAGTTTTCCAGTATGTCAGAACTCGATACCAGCTTCGAAATACTTTTGAGATTTTTTTTTTCATTCATCTCGCAAGCGCACAGCGGCAATATTTAAAATGCGTGCTCGGCTACCGAGAAATTCGATTTCTGGTTGAATTTCGTCCCTATAGCGATGACAATGAAATGCAAAATATTTTTCAACGTGAGATTCCCGTTGGATTTTTGCATTTTTTGGCAGGTTTCAGAAGATTGGTGCATACGTAACGTAATAGCTTTTGCTCGTATAGGTTTCGGTAACTGAAAAGTTTACATCATTAGGCTCAAATTTTGAAGTTAGAACTAGAAAATTGATCAAATGATGAGAAACATAATTATCAGGACTGGTCTGGTTATTATCAAGTACCTAACCTCATTGCTGTTGACACGACTTTAACATTGCCAATGTTGTATTTGCACAAACAGATCAAGTTGATAGTACAGACACGAGCATAAATATAGGATTATTATGAACAGCTCGGCAATAGCGCCATGTTTGACGAATACGCGTGCGTCAAGTGGACGTGAAACAACCCGCCCTAACTCTTCCTAAGTTAACTTCAAGTATAAGTCAAAATAAACACATAGTCGTTTCCACATTCCTTCTAAATAAAATAACATTAATACAGTCTGAAGCCTACCGACTTGAGTTCATCACGCCGTTGTGTACATTTGAGGAAAGTGGTCGTCGCGGTTTCAGCAAACGATAGCCTGGAGACGCATCCATTACTCAGCTGTGCTAAATTGTTGAAGTAATTGGTTTTTGTTATGTACCTACACCAAGGATTGAGACGCGATGTGAAGCAAAAAGGAGACCGGGTAGAATTTGGACTATAATTATAGCTGACTGTTTGATACCGCAAAGCATAATTTTACATAGCTTTAGCGATAAACAGGAAATTTTTATCTATACTTAATAATAATAAAGCTGAACTTTTTTTTTGTTTGTTTTTGAACGCGCTAATCTCTGCAACTGCTAGTGGGAATATAAAAAACTTGTTGCATTTTATAGCCCAATACTTGATGAAAGCTGTAGATTATTTAACATCACGCTATGGCCCTTAGGAGCCGAGCAAAAAAGATGATAGAAAAATAGAGATAGCCTAGAAAGGGAGTGAGTACCGAGATGACGAATAGGTATAGAAGTATTGAAGAAAAAAGACATGTTGCGCCAATCCCAAATAAATTGGGATAAGGGCAGGTGAATTATTATGATTTATCTATTATAATGCTTCGCCTAGAACATAAATAATAATAAACAAATGCGTCCAAAGACAAAGAGGGCCAACAGGTCTTCATCATTGTTATAGCTGTTTCTTTTCACGAACCCACGTCAATACGTGCAATTTATTCCTTATTAGCTGCGCCCCGCAGTTTCTCAGTCTCGATCCCGTGGGAATATCGGCATACAAAGTATTACTGTAAAGTTTCATCAAAATTGGTCCAGCCGTTTGAGCGTGAAGAAGTAACAAACATACAAACAAACTCACAAACTGTCGCCTTTTTTATAAACTTATAATATATTAGTGTGATAACAATGACATAAGAACCACATGACATGCGTTCGGAAATTGCTAGGACTATACTTAGCGCGGATTTCACCAATGAAATTTAGTATTAATTTATGACACCCATTTCAATGGCCATCTTTTCCTTGTAACACTGCAACTATTTGAAGGCCGCAGGAATCCGCTGGATGCAAGAAGCACAGAACCGGACGAAGTGGAGGTGCTTGGGGGAGACCTATGTCCAGCAGTGGACGTCTATCGGCTGAAATGAGGATGACTGGAACTATCATTCACTATAAACTTTGTTAACATTTCAGGCGAACAACAAATGGATAGCACGCGTGGAAGCTCAGAACAAGAAGATACAGGAAGAGAATCTGCTTCTGCAGCTGTATACCGACGACATGAATGCGGGGGCCAGGAGAAGAGCTAAGTAAGCCAATTTGAACTTTGAGTCAGTGTGTCTATGTTCTATCTATGTTATCAGCACCCCTCCAGTAGACCATTGCACGCGGTACGATGGCGACCGGCCCTAGTCATTCCAAGCAACCCACCTCCCTCCAGCAAGAAGCAGATTAGGTCTCCTAGTCTGTTCAGACCGTCTATAATAGATCTGGGTGACCCGAGGGTTTCTGTTCTAGTTTGGGTGACGCCTTGTGAATTCAAAGAGCACATGCGCTTTCCTCAGCCTCCACGCATGCTGTGCGTGGAGGAGTGTCCGTTATGCCTATATGTCTATTGTGTGGAAATGTTTGTTTACCGAGTAGTGTCCCCGTGATGGTTCTCGCCACCAGGCGTAGGCCGTCTCTGTCCAGGCGTAATAAGAGTTTGCTCAGCCTGCCATCCAAGGAAGGCTTAGCTTCTTTGGGTCAGTGTACTCGAAATGGTATAGTCGACCTAGTAATTGCTGTACGACTTTTGACTAAAACTCCCAGTAAATTGAAACTTTACTAAGGTTGAAACTATCTATACGTTTTATGACGACCAAATGACATTACATCCTTACGGTGGTAAAGGAGTTAAGTACGTGGTCGATTTTTTACACGACGACAAAATAACAAGCTAGGTATATAGTAGTATACATTTCCATCATAAGCTGACCTTGCATTATATAATATAACCTTTGCTTACAATGAGGAGTTAGCTTATACTAGCAATGATAGGTTGATAATGTGTGTCGTCGTGCGCACAATAATAATGGCAAATCTTCTGCCTTATAAAATTATCTTGGTTTTAAAAGCATTTTTTCATAAGACAGCTGTATTATTTATCTTAAGACATTCTAAAAGGAGTCTGTTAAGTACCGTTTGACGGCTATTGACGTACGCACCGATTGGGCACACTAATACAAAAATAAAAGAGATGGCATTTAGGTATCAAAATAATTCGTCACGCGAAAATCATAAATCGTTTTCAAACAAAATTGTACGTTATTAACTCGTAAGCTTTGTGAAGTATTTAGCTACGATAACGAATTTTAAAACAACAGTTTCGAATTATGAAATTCAATTATTATTTTGAGTTTCACAATATTCTGACTTTGCTAAATAATAATAATAATTGAAATTCATCTAAAAAGCGTTGCAAAAGGAATTTTTAAATTTTGACGATAGGTGCCATGTTAAAAGGCTAGAAGTTTTTGACGCTATTACGACACTTGAGTAATTACAGGAAAACATAGGAGACAGTAAAATAATTATGAATTAAGACGCCAAAAAAGTTTTTGTTCGAGGGATCCCCGTCAGGAACGAAGTTCCTTACGCGATACTCGCACGCACACACACCTCTCTCACACACACACAGAGAGAGAGTGAATTTAGTAGATACCCTTTTTAATACAGAGCCAAATCTAGTATAAGTTTTTAGAAGATCTCATGAAGTTGTTGCCATCTTGTATTTTCATTTCGACCTCACTTTTGGCTTCAGTAACCTCAAAAAACATGAAATTAAACATCTTCACCGCTGGCTTCACCGCAGTTGGGTAAAAAATACGAGATTCTAATTCATCAATAAAATGTGGATTACTATCTTTACTAAACGTACCTTTGGTTATGTGTAACTTTGGCAATTACTTTTCCATATTGGCGAAGAACGAGAGACAGTCGGTTGGTTAGCTTTAAGGAACCATTAAGTCTTAATACAAAGCCATTGAATTCCCACATCGTTGAGACAGTAAAGGTCTATCCACACATATTAGGGCCTTGTCCGGGACGTGACTGAGCCGTGGCACACACAAGGCAGACACTGAGGCTCCATCGCCGCCGGCCCGGACACGAACTTGTGAAGCGCAACCTGTAATCATGGATTCAGTACATGATTCTGAATCCCCCAAGCGTTTCAATATTATCGGTAGGTTATTTAAAAAAAAATTGCTGTTCCACACATTTTGTCTGCGTAGGTACGAGTATATTACACTTTTCTATGAAACAGCAGATTTTTTTTTGATAACCGACGACACATTTCGATGAGAATTTGAGAGAAATTTCTCTCAAATTTATTTTCTAGAATCATGTGCAGGATAATGATTTCAGTTTGCGCGTCGATATTCCCTGTCACCCTTTATAATATGTACACGTCGTTGGGATGACATCGATGGTTTTGAGCTCCTGACGGAGCGCGGTCCGTCCACGTACCGGGCCCGGCCCTGATATGTGTGGATAACCCTTAAGCAAGTACCTAATCCTAATTTATGTTGATTCATTTAATTCTTTAAAGCGACAGATTTACTGAGCAATATAGTCCTGATTGTGTTCTGAACGACAACTAAATTGCTTTTAGTAGGAGACACGTGAGAGCTAATAAACCGTGGATGAAACAAATGAGTGAATCAAAAAGCAGGAATTGATGAATTTGCTTTAAAATTATTTATTTAAGTATTTATAGTTAATTAAAACGGTGCAACACCAATTACCTACAATTAAAGAGACAATTATTTTACGTTGACAATAATATACTTAATTAAATTTAAAACTAACATGGAACAATGAACTCCCTTGCATACTATCTCTCACAGAACACCAGACATATACGCATAGGTACTTTTACTCCACCACATCCAGGGCGTCAATAAAAACTAGCATTTGAAACTTCATTTTGGAACCTGAGGGTCAGAGCAGCAAAATTCTCAAGAAGTTTTTAATCGATACTGAACTTGATAACAACTAGGATTCAGTTTAATACAGCGTGCTAGAGTAGAGCTTATTCTCTGTGACATGTGTTCGCGCATGCTCGCTTATATTTTCACTCAATTGGCAGCACAGAACAGCAGTTTGCCGCTCTTTGTTGATGTAAGAAGTAGGACGCCATGGATTTCTTTCACATTCTAATAATACCAGTGTCAAGCAATTTTCGACGCAATAACCATTTTATCATTCCATTCTTTACCAGGAAAGCAGAAATTTACGCGTACAATACAGACCTACAGTTGCAGTGCATCAGACTAGCCAACTGGAAGCTGGTACACGGAGGCGAATCGAAGAAGGCCAAACTCATCAGGAAAATGGGCGTAGAGTTCGAAAGGGTAAAATATAACGAGTATTTTGGATCTCTAGCTTTGACTGCTTCGTTGATCTCTGCTGCTAACTTCGATCAACAATAGTAGTAGTAGTAGAATTCCGATGAGCGCATCAAAAACGGCCGGAAAAATAAGACCACAAATAATGTTGTGATCTTATTTTGCAACATTGTTTTTTCAACCTTAGTGTTTTATTTTTCCATAATTTTTTTTGTCCTTATTTTAAAAATGCGTTTACTTTTCAATCAAAATAGTTTAAGTACTTAGTAAATATATTGCAAACGATAATTAAGTATAGAAGTTAGTTTATAATCAAGTTATACAAGGTCCCATTAATATAGATGGATACATTTTAAGACAGGGCTCAGTACGTCTAACCAAAGATATCCAAGCAAAATAAAAACAGTAAATAAAGTGATTTTATTTTGACCTAAAATAATAAATTGCCGGCACATTAGTGTATTTTCGTTAGTTGATTATTTTTCTTGTAAGTATCTAATGCGTTTTTCTTATATATTTTTTTACCATCGCCCTTATTTTGGTGATCTGAATGATTACTAAAAGTTTGTCTATCTACATATTTTAATGGGACCTTATATATGTAGGTACTCATAATTATGCAATCGCAGCCACTTGAGCGATGTTTTTATTCCTAATCCTTATTCTAGTGCTATTGTTGTATTGAAAGCTGGTAAACGTTGTTTCGATTCCCGGGATGGGCAGAGCTTTCCCGTCAAGAATTTCTCAGTTTGCATTTATCATGAGATGCATGAAGAAGCCTCCTCGTGTAGCGCAGTTTGTTCCGCCAGTTACTTACTGAACCGAGCGCTCTGCGCATCCTGGACAGTCGCACTCAACATTTTATTTGACTGGCCAATTCTTCCCTTGCGGTGGCAGGGCTAACGCCCGCCTGGGTTGCGACCACCCTCCCACCGGAGTCTGGCGTCAAGCAGCCTGCTGTGTTTCGTCGATGGGCCTCATTAGTCAAGGCCTGAAAGGGTTTTCAATTCCGTGTTATGAGTATACTAATAATAATTAGCCTGTATTGTCCCACTGCAGGGAAACGGTTTCTCTTTCCTTTTTCCACTTAACTCTATGCTGAACCACCTGATGCATGAACGTCAAGTTAGGAGAGTGGTTACTAGTGAAAACGATATCGGAGAGCTGCTGGGGAGTTTGTGCTTGCGTGTGCTTCCCAGCTAAAACACTAGCGTTCTGGGGGACTATCTTATCTCATTTTGACGTTGAAAAAGTGCTGTTTCTCAGCCTAATTTGAAGAAATTACTTTGATTTAGTTACAGCAAGGATCACTCATCATTTTGCACGTTTTCAGTCGAAGCGCGGCGCCAAAGGAATGAGTCCCGAGCTGGCCTTGAGTATAGCCACCGAAGCGATGGCGGGTGCAATGTCCACGCAAGGCGATGTGCTGATGACCCTGGGGCAGGCGCGCGCCAGGATGGACATCCAGACCGTGCTGCCGATGGCACCAGTTCGATTACTCGATGAGGTTAGTTGTAAAGTCAACAATAGCACCATAGCACGTCCTTCGTGGTCATCTCTTAGCTGCCAGATATTATTATTTTCGTTTTGTTTTTAATTGGAATTTCTTCATCTTGGACGCTTTCAACGTGCACGTCTTTCTACATCGTTTCTATGTAAGAAACGATGTAGAAAGACGTGCACGTTGAAAGGTATAATTTCAATATGAATCATGTAACCAATATGTCGTAACAATATTTTGGTTTAAAAGGTGTCCATGGAGTTTCTTGCTCTTTCTTTTGCAGAAACCTACTAAGCTTTTTTTTTACTTTCAATCACTATCTGAATCATTTTGAAGGATATTTCTAATCCATTGTTGCTTACATATGTTTGAAGAATTTGTCGGCTAAATAACGCAATGGATGTTGTTGAACTGTCAAACTGAAAGCCATTATTACCGTTAGTGTGTATAAATGGTTAAATAAGTAAATAACAGTTATATTCTTCCCATCCTACAAGGATTTTTTTCTATTCTAAAATAGAATCCAAAAATAACTGAATATTCTCTTGCACAATCGCGCCTTAAAATATTGTAATTTATGTAGGTTCACTTACTGCCGACATATAGGCTCTATTATTTTGACCTCTGTCAGCAATAAACCGGAGTTTATACGGACCTTTTAAAAATATTGTGTATTTTGATTATTTATTTATCTAATAGCAGACAATGTTGATTGAATTAGGGCTGATTTTTCAATCGACAGATATTTTTAATTCGTGGAATAAAATTGACGTCTGACAGTTTTTGTATAGAAGAACTGTCAAAAGTTCAAAATTATTCCTCGGATAAAATTATCTGGCGTTGGAAAAATCAGTCCTTAGTAGGACTTATTACCTATAGTTATGATATTTTTTTCCTCTTAAAGGCATCATTTTTCCAGTACTCAAAACTACAAAATTATCTAAGTACTACCCATAAACTTATCATCATCACTTCAAGCGAAAGACGTCCACTGCTGGACATAGGCCCCCCAAGCTTGCGTCTTCTACAGTGAGGAAATTGCGCAACACACTAACAGCAGCAATGGCATTCATTTTGACTGTTCAACAACATTCATTGCGTTATTTACATTGTTGAGTAGACACATTTTTCGAACATATTAAGCAATGGATTAGCGATATCCTTCAAAATCGTACAGGTTGTGATTTAAAGTGTGTTACCTACGTAATTGGGTGCAGGCCTTGTGCTTATCGCATCCAGCAGATTTCTACGACCAGCACTCAATCACTCAATGATATACAGTTATTCATCTCTGCTCTTTCTCGTAGATGCTGGAATCCGCGATAATGGAGGTTGCACGTCGTCGGGTACACCTGCTCTTAGGTGACGTGGAACGAGAGGTGTACGCTCGGGCAGCAGTCATATTCTTCCAGAATTATAGACCTCCGGTCGGCACCAAAAAGTAAGTTCGTTCTTAATTCCTAGTCCAAAGGAGCTGACCTGAGAGCCTAGACAAGGTGGGAATCGCTTTCAAAGCGTTTCGAATTTCTAAAACGAATTTCAACAGGATTAACACAAGCTTTTCGGTAGCTTCCTCTATGTTAGTCCCCTACAATTTATACTTTTCCATTGTCGTTCTGGTCCATTTGCGTCATTGTAAGTCCTGGAGGGTGCAGGTAAAATAAGTTTAACTTTATAATCTCGTGTTTATGTTCCCGTCAGGCCCAAACAGCCGCGTTGGTCTACCCAAGTGGCAAGGGAGCTAAGTCGTGTGTTAAAGACCCGCGGCGACAGCTTGATAGGTTTCGGCGAAACTAAAAAAATCCACGACGATAAAGAAATAGACTATGAGCCCAAGAGCTCTAGGAATAGACCACCTACGCCTGTGGTATGTGATCTCTTCTCTATGTCCTATTAAGTATTATAGTATTCTTTGAATTATATAATAATCATAGTCATTTATTGGTAAGAGATTCTTATAAGTCATCACATTAACGATGTCCTAAACAATGTTGGTAAATGTCTAAACAGTTGATCGTTGAACGTTCTTTTAAAGCAAAATAACTGAACAGCATCTTGAAAATTTATCTCGCTGACGAAATCAACATCCCTTTTTTCATGGAATCACTTTTTGCTCCATCCTTTAGGTAGTCCTCCTTTCATTGACATGGATTTTTGCCACCAAATTATCTAAATCTTTACTAAAATTAAAATGATCAACAAACGCGTTCTATTACAGCCGTCGAAAACGAAGTTGGCAGAGGTGACTTTCGCCGACAGGGTGGAAGACTTGCCCGACCCTGTGGCCTTACCCACTCACCTTCCTGAGAGAATTAAATTACTCGAGGTAAGGTGTCTTGACGGTCTGCCAGGGTCGCGGGTTGTTCGAAAGAGATACCGTGGCCCCTGGCACAGGCAACTGAAGGAACACGGATGGGTTTTAGTCGGTAAAAGTCTGACACGCCTTCCCGCTCGGCCCAGAGCTGGAGAAGTTATTTGATAATTTCACACCCAAAAAAAAAAGGTGCCTTGATGGTTGAAGAGAGTTTAGAGAGTATCCTCCTAGAGGTTATGTAAAGGCGCTCGTTTACCGGGAGCATTGGCCTGTAATGTAACAATTCAAGATTCGATTTTGAGCATTGTTACAATACATGTAGCATTAGTAATTATAGATATGCATAGTTCAATACGTACCTAGCAGTGGTGGCCCAGTGGTAGTAATGGCCCCGACTTAAAGAGTCGTAGGTCGGGGGTTCGAACCCAGGCCAGGCAGGCACATTACTTTGTGTAATTTATTTCATCACCACTGCTCTCAAAACGGTGAAGGAAAACATTGTGAGGAAACCGGCATGTCTTAGAACCAAAAAATTCGAAGACATGTGACATCTACCAACCCGCACTGGGCCCGCGTGGTGGATTAGGGCGTTTTTCCACCAGAGATGAGCGAGGATGCGTAGCGGGGAATGTGTTTGTGTGAAGTTTCTAGACCAACATCAGTCAAGTGATTATTTTTAATGTGCTATAGATGGTGAATGCCTCAGCGAAGCTCCTGACGAAGTCTGTGACTCAGAAGGTGCAAAAAGGCATGGACCTGACCGTAGGCAAGATAACCATGCCGAAAATGAGGTACCACAGTAAGTTATCAATTACAATATTTTATATTCTTTATTAAATGGATAGAAAGGATTTTAAAAAAATATTGGTGTTCAGCTACATTCTGTTAGACTGAAAACCTAGTCTTTTGTCCAACATATTGGATAAAAGGCTGGGTAGCTGATGATGAGGAAGGCTACAAACGTGCGCGGTCGGGGGACTCCCGTCAGGAACGGAAGTTCCTTACTCGATACTCGCAGGCACTCATACACTTGTATATAATAGAAAGAGACAGAATGAGAAAGTCGCATGGAGGGATCATAACGCTTTTTCCTTACGTCCGATTTCTACAAGAACCTAAGTACTAGAGAGTAGGGTAGGTACTGTAGAGACTGAGACCTCCTTCTTGAGACTGGCTGGTAATAATTTGATGACGTGTTCCATTCGGGCATTCAAGCGTGTGTCAAATAAATTATGATGGTGTTTTTTCCTATATAGAAAAAGTGCTAGTTTTACCTTGATACAATGTACTTCTATTAAATATTCTAAATAAATGCTGATTAAAGCTTCACGCTCTTTAAATTACATATCTTAAGCTTCCCCGGCTATAGCGCCCCCTCTAAATTATTATAGTACTGTCAAAGCTCACAGGCAGACTGCTTTTGGAGGATTCAAATATTTTGCCAATTTGTCCATACAACACCTATCCTTAAAGTTGTTCATACGTTAATCATTGAATCTACTCCTTTTTACCCGACTACCGGCTGCGGCGAAGCTCAAAAGGAGGTTAGGTAATATTTTGACTAAAAATAGTTCAAACTTCCTTTAATACTTAAAACTGCCTTAAAACTTGGATACTTTCTGGGGGAAAATTTACGAAAATTGTATCGATAAATGAATAATACGTCATTGGCTCTCTTGCAGTGGAATGGGGTGAGGCGGTGGAAGCTCTCTCGAACGCCGTGGTGGACAACCTTATCAACATGGAGTGCGGCGACGTGCGCCGCACCAGCGAGTTCCTGGCGCACCGCATCCTGCGCTCGCTGCAGAACGAGATGAAGATCGAGAAGAAGGTACATCATAGTACAACACCATACCTTTATCCTCATTGTTCTTACAGACAAACGGTTCTGTGGCCGTCGGATGTTTTCTCGTAGTTTAAGTATAAGACTTTTATAAACCCCCCGAAGGTCTAGGCAAAGATATACACATATCGCTCATTTGGAGAAACATCGACGTACACGTATTTTCCCCAAACATGAGTTAAATATGCCCAAGCACTTAGAAAGCGTATTTACGATAGGAAAGCAGACTTTGATAATAAGCAGCAGTTACGTCGATGTTTCTCCAAATGAGCGATATATCAACATTTCGCCAAGACAAAGTCCATGTAGCTAATAGGGGCCGAGTCTTTGCCATCAACCGGGCACAAATCCGACTCGGCAAAGACTCCGGGCTGCTATGGTACTGAGGAAACACAACAAAACTTAGCATGACTAAGCAGTCATTTAAAATAAGTCTGAAAGCGCCAATCCGCCTTGAGTGAGCGTGGTGATTATAGTCCGCCCGGAACTAGCTGGCCGCAGAGGTGGGGACAGGGGCGAGGCGGCGGTTCGCAACGCACGTACTGAGTAATGCGCCCCGCCCCTCCGTCCCACCGCACCAACATACCTAACATACCTAAGGCGCGACCAACTAATTCCGCGCGGACTTTAATGATTAATGCTCGTACCTACTCCGTCTGAGAAGAGGCCTTTGCACTGCAGTGGAACAGTTACAGGCTGATATTGTTATGACTTAGGAGACCGAAGAAGAACCAAGGTCACTACGCGCTGGGAAATGGAAAGGAATTGATGGAAAATGGTAAAGAAAATTGGCATGTGCTAGACCCAAATGTTAAAATACATAGTGACGTCCACTGCGGACTGGGCCCTCGTGGCGGAGACCCGAGTCCCAGCAATGAGAACATTATAGGTTTATTATGTACAGAAGCCAGCACATCAAGCTTTCCCAATCTGTCAAATTTCTTTGATAGTTTTTCAACTGTACTACAAAGGAATAAGATTCATATTCAATTGGGAAAATTTGACAGATTGTGGTAGCTTGATGTGCTGGTCTCTGTACTAGCAGCAGTAGTGGCCCAGTGGTAACGCCCGCGTGACTTACCGAGTTGTAGGTCGTAGGTTCGAACCCAGACAGGCGCTTTACAAAAACCAGAATGCTGTAAAAAAATTAACTAAAAAAAACTGATTTACAAATGTGAAAGATTTCGCAGACGATTTAGTTCTAGGTACAGTACGACACATCTTATATGTAGCATCGTAAAACCGATCACTTCCGATTTGAAATCGCTCACTATCGCGCCATTCAACGCTATTCGTGCTATATAGGGTGACTGGTAATTAGTGACTGATACTTAAACACGTGATTGTACTCATGATAACAAAAAACTTTTACTATGGGACCAAACCTGAAATTGCGAAAAAAATCTGCTGTTTAGTCGTTTATGTTCGCCTAACTGGTCAAAATGTACTGAACAGCAGATTTTTTTTCGCGATTTCAGGTTCGGTCCCATAGTAAAAGTTGTTTGGTATCATGAGTACAATCACGTGTTTAGGTATCGGTCACTAATTACCAGTCACCCTATATATTCCCGCCTCAGTTCAACCCGAGACAGCGTTGAGAATGCACGTGAGTGAATCATTTCGAAGTGAATAAAATATTTTTTGTTGGTATTTTTTTTTCATTATGACTTCTTTGAAACGTGGTAAACCGTGTAATAGGCAAAGTCGTGAAGTCATTTTTAATGTTTATCAATTTATGAGTCGAGTCGATAGGCTACGGAGTCTAAAAATATAGTTTTTGGGAATGATCACTTTCAAAACCTTCAAGAGCAAACTGCGAAGGCAACTGGTGTCACGTAGAAACAATAAGTGCTGTTTCGAAAGAGCATGACAATGCCTTGGCTTGGACTAGCTCAAATCATGGTTCCACTAGTGCAACTTTTAGTTCGCCTAAAAACCCCAGAAAAAAGAAAGAACATCGAGAAAATTTAGACGATTTTGGAAGAGAAAGGAAAAGAAACAAATTTGATAGCGTATCACGGAACGCTTCAATATTCTCCCAACTATCCCACGACCATCGACATCAAGGGATGAGTCAACTAAGCTGATTCTCTATTCAGAACATTCGAACGAGGGACCCTCAAATCTGGAACTACACAAATTGTACATTTAATTTTTAATAAAATAAAGTATTTAGTATTGTGCTGGATTATTTTATTTTCTCACAGTCGTAGTGAAAAGTAGTTTGTAACACACGGCGCTAAAAACCCATTATAATTCGGTTTCTATTTACTACCTCTATATAATCCTATATAATCTCTGTATATAATGGGTCATTTTAGCCCCTTGTATAACAATCTACTAGTACTATTTATTAATAACTCTATGAACTACATTGAAGGGTATAAGACTAGAACCTTTTTCATATATTTATTTATCATGCTACATAATTATAAATTTAAGAATAAAATAATACACAATATAATTATGTATTATGAAGTGAAGTTTTAACAATAAACATCTCTAAAAGTTTGTTTTGTGATATTCATCGTTCTAGCCTTGTATCCTTCAAATCGAATCTAAAAAACAAAGACTTTAATTACGTGATCATTTATTTTGCAAGCTACAGTCCGTCAAATCTAAGAAGTACCGTTTGACGTTTCATATTTTTCAAACCGAAACAACTTTGTTCATACGTACATTATTCAGTTTCGATAACCTTTTTCATAAAACCATGAATTTAGAAAGATTTCATTATTGTATCTAAAAATGTACAATTCTTAATATCTAAATGTAATTGAAAACTTTCAAACAAAGCAAAATAACACATATTTACACAGTAAATAATTTCTAATAGTTATATAGTTATATTCTTGACCTCATTACAAAGTTACGTAGTTAGGTCACTGCACGTAGTGTTGCGACTCTTCGGATACACTTGTATGCAAAAAAATCGTTTACATATACGAAAAATCGAATGTATTATTTACAAATTACACTTGACAACCAAACAAATATTTTTTCATGTGAATGGGATTTATCTCACATATTACGATTACATAACTAAATAGTTATGTAATCGTAAAATATGAGATAAAACCCATTCACCAAAAATACGTATTTATAAATCAAATATATTTGCTTCTTTAAAAAGTTGTCGAAAGCGATTTGTCGATTTTTGATTTTCGCGCCCAAATAAGTCGGGGTTTCTCGCGCTAACGCTGTCGAAATAGTAAATGGAGTCAGGGATAGTGTTTTTTACATTTATTTTTGTGTATGATAGTATGGGTTTGCATATTACAGAGAAATAAACAAATTTTTAACAAGCACATCCATTGATTTTACAATTACAATTTTTTCTTCTAAGTCTTATTTCTACGTCTAAAACTAATAAAAATAAGTTATGTAGAACCCATTCACAAAAATGTTGTTGCCTGATGTTATAAATTAACGACGTTACTGCGCGACCGCATAATGCACTGAATACACAGATACCCTAAAATAAATTAATTTAATTATTTTTAGGTCAATAGGCAAAATCGCAGGTGTCCAAGTCTCTACAATTTTTTTTTTCTGGCAACACTGCCAACTACAAGCGCACGCGGTCCGCTCGGTCGGTTCGGCGTCAGCAGTCTCTCGCCATCTTGGAAGCTGACTGTGCGCGTACTTGCTTTCTCGTTTGTGTTTTACAATTTGTGACTTGGCTATTACTTTTCTGGACTGATCATTCTTTATCCGTTTACCTTGGCAATATTTATACTGGACTCCGAACTAAGCAAGTGTTTATTAATAATGTCGAAAAGAGGACGTACTTTGAACAGCCAGGCTCGTGAATTGGTGGTGAAATTACACGAGTATTTTGAGCGTGAATCTCAAAATGGTGGACTTCTACTGCCAGTTACACAAGTTCGGGATCGCGTCGGTGAAGCTCTCGGTATTGGTAGCCGCACCGTTGGCAAAATATTAAGTGAAAAATATGGGCCTTCGGGGAGTGACAGTAACGTACTTCACACACCGAAAAAACGAAAAAGAAATAAACCTGTGACAGGCATCGATGAATTCGATAGTCATGCTATTAGAAACCATATATACGGGTATTTTACAAGAGGCGAATTTCCAACATTGGCAAAGTTATGTGCAACTTTAAAAGATGCCGGGCTGTATAAGGGAAGCATAGAGTCGTTGAGAACGGTAATAACAGGAATTGGCTTCAGATACAAAAAAGTTGACAAACGAAAAATTGTTATGGAGCGACATGACATAATTATGCAGCGACTAACATTCCTGCGCGAAGTTAAACAAATTATAAACTGGGATAATGTAATATTTTTGGACGAAACCTGGCTAAATTCCAACCATTCTGTGCCGAAAACATGGACTGATGATTCTGAAGCTTCGTGCTCGAAGGTGCCGATAGGAAAAGGTGGACGCCTCATAATATGCCATGCTGGGTCAGCGTCTACAGGCTTCGTGGAAAACTCTTTATTAGCTTTCCAATCCAAAAGCACTAAAGAGTATCATGAAGAAATGGACGCAGTAAGGTTCCGAGAGTGGTTCTTAAATTTATTACAGAATATCCCTCCTAACAGCACAATTATAATGGATAATGCCCCATACCACTCTGTGCAAATTGATAAAGCACCTACGTCAGCCAATAAGAAAGCAGATTTGGTGGCATGGCTGCAAAGAAAAGGAGTGGATGCCGACATGTCACTATTAAAAGCTGAATTATTACAGTTAGTGAAATTGCATAAACCACCAAAACCGACATATGTAATTGACCAATTGGCCGAAGAGCACGGGCACAAAGTCATACGACTTCCTCCGTACCATTGCCAATATAATGCCATTGAACTGATTTGGGCCCAAGTTAAAGGTAATATTTTATAATATTATAATAATAACACGAGTACTTCTAACATTTATAATTTAAACAATGGTTTTCGTCTGCTATCAAATAGTTACATTATTGTTTTACAGGTTATGCAGCAAGACACAACACAAAACCACCCTTCAGTGTCAAGAAAATGGAAGGTTTATTAAAGGAAGCATGTGCCCAAGTTACACAGGAAGATTGGAGTAAAGTAGTACAAAAAACAAAGAAAATAATAATGGACGACTTCGAAAGAGACGTACACTTTGATAATGTAATGGACAATCAACTGGTCATTAATTTAAATGACGATGATGACGAAGACGACGATACTAGTACTAGTAGTGAATAAAAAAATATCCTAAACATTTCTTTTATTTAATTATAACAATTGATTTCTTAAAATTCGGATATTATAGTAATCGATCTCTTAAAGTTCGGATATTATAGTAATCGATTTTTTCATCCCATCCCTATCATTCAATTGTCAGAACTGTCAAACGGTACTTCTTAGATTTGACGGACTGTAGTTCATGTAATCTATGCATCAATTTCACGAACGTGTTTTGTTATATGACTTTACAAGTTATTGAGTTCGCATAAAGATCAATTTCTCCTAAAGTAGTAATAAAGACGGGTGATTTTGAAGGCGCACTCAGTGCGGATGTGATCGGTTTTACGAATTTTGCCGATGCTGCATCTAAGTTGTGTCGAACTGTACGTGTTTTTTTACGATTTGTCACTTCGAATTACTTTAAACCATATAAGTTGTATATATTTTTGTAACCATCTTTTAAAACCCTTTTGAAGACTTAATATGGCGCCAAAAATCGGCCATTTGATTTTTTTTTCAAATTTGATATACAGTGTCACTCTCACAATTAAGACGAATCTAACGGCACCTCTCAAGCTGAAATCGATCAAGCCGTTTGCTACAGAACGTGCCAAAGAAATCATATGTATGTATGTATGTACATATATACATACTCTCGAAAAACATAACCCTCCTTCTGGCGCAGTCGGGTAAAAAGTAGGATAGGATTGAAAAGATTGAAAATATACTATAATGTGAGGGTACCGCTAAAAACATCCTGCGCCCTGTGAAGATAAATCGAGTGTCACTGGTGAGGGCCTGCGGACGGAGAGTAGTGGGTAGCTCTCCGCCCGATCAGGACCAGGCCCGTGCCGGACGGCGCGTATGTGTTCCACGCGCGCCTCAAAGAGATGTCAGCATAAAGGAAGGGGCCCGCCAGGGCCGAAGCCTGCCGGGGTAGCGGGATCGTCCGAAAGGGTTACCGCTGCCCCGGAACATAAAGGGCTAAGGAAGGAACACGGGTGGGTTTTAGTCAGTAAGAGTTTGACACTCCCTTCCGCTCCACCCAGAGCGGGAGGAGTCATTAGATGATTTCCCATCCAAAAAAAAAAAAAAAAGTGTCACTGGTGATTTTTTTTTTATTGTCTGTTTTGTAATTTTTTTTTATACTTTAAACAGGAAGCGAGGCTACAACAACTACATTCTGGAGAAACTGTAAAAGAGCCTGCAGAGCCTGTAGAGCCGGCTACAGTATCTGTAACCAGTGGCAAATAATAGAAAGCGGACATTTCGTCGCAGGGATATATTGGTGTGTTTTTTTTTTGCGGTTTTTTTTTTTGTATTTTGTTCAAACGTGCGTTCAAACTTTGTTTCAGTTTTTTTAGAATCAACAAATTGTAAATTTTTAATGGGAATCCCCTGACCGTTCGCGCGATCTGGCTATAACGTACACTGTAGCGGGTTTTAATTTATTTGATTTTCGACTCGTCGTTTGATACTAAAGTTGGACGGATAAATGTAATTATTCGTTTGGAAAAGCTTTTTAAAAAGGTTTTATTGTCAATACTTATCAATAGGTTCGGTATCGGTAGGCCTCGCAAAGCATGTTAAGCCGTTGGCTCTTTGAGAGTCGTTACGGTTCGTCAGAAGCCCGAAAATCTGACAACCAGTCTTACCAAGGGATATCTTATTAGGTACCCAGTAACTGGGTTGTGGAGGTCAGTCGCTCCATGTGAAATACTGCTCAGCTGCATCCTGAAGCCTGGACTGGAAGCCGACCCCAACATAGTTGGGAAAAGGCTAAGCAGATGAAGAGTTATCGATAGGTTCCCATCAAGTATATGAAGTTTGTTCAGATAATTTAATTCGGCCTGGGGTATCCAAAATTTCACTCATTTTGCGACCCCTGATGATTAAGGTTGTTTCAATGCACCTCCAGGTTCATTCCCTTCATAAAGTCTCATCATTTGTAATTTCAGAAGCAAAGCGGGTTAACAGATGAAACGAAGCAGGACTTCTTTTACGTGCCGGATGAAATTAAGGAAGATGTGTCCTTGAAGTCTCAATGAGAAATTCTTTCATAAAGAATCTTTCTTTTAGATTGTATATCTATATTTATAAAAATAAATAAAAGTGTCTGTTTGTTATGTTAAAGTAACAGCTTTTTACGAAATGCATATGAAAGTTTATACGGTATCTATTACAAAAAAAAACTGTTATTAACATTTTTTTTTTTATATAACGTTGCCCCACACTAGGAATTTCTCCTGTATTGTGGGTGCGTGTACAAACATAATAACTCACATACACAAACAACCAGACCCGGAACAAGTACTTGTAGGTCATACAAATATTTGTTCCGTGCGGGAATCGAACCCGCGACACGCAGCGCAGCAGTCACTTGCTTAACTACTGTGCCAACCGTGCCGTTGTGTCCGTCTGTCTGTCTGTTTGTACCGGCTAATCTCCAAAACGACTGGACCGATTTTGACGGGACTTTTAGCTGATGTTTTATGGAATAACTTAGGCTACTTTTATTTTATAAAAAGAATTAGAGTTCAACGTAAAAACATTAAATTGTTTGTCTGAGACTTACTGTCTAGACACCAGATTTCATACAAAAACAATAAAAAAAAAAATTGGTTGATATTTGTGCAAAAACTGTTTTTGTAGTCCGTACTTACGTAGGTGTAATAGGTAAATTTTGTGTCCAACATACTCCTACCTACGACGTGCAAAGCTATATTCTATAAATTTACCCCCTTACTAATAAACGTTGTATAGCGTATGTATAGTTACACAACGCTTTGTCTTCTTCTTTCGAAAGTCAATTTACTGACGAATGGAGGAGAGAAATCGGTGTGTAACTATTCATCTGATATAATACGTTTATTAGTTAAGGGGGCTTGTGTTTAATTAATTCTAGAAAACAAAATGTCCTGTTCTATAACCTAACTCACCCCTATTTATTTTATTCGGATTATTATTTCGTTTATTTATTTATTTAGGTACTTACTCACTTATTAAATACATTTTTAATTATTTTTATTTAAATGATTTTTTTAAAGCACTCATTGTAAAGATTTCTTTTCATTTAACCATAATTTGTATGAGTATTTAATTCATGAACATGTTCGCTTGCCTGTTCGGTGTTCTTGTATAAATGTATGTTTTTATTTTTTCATAATAAATGTATTTTAACCGGCGCTATTTAGTTTCATTAACTTGGTAGTAGATTACAAGTGGTGCTCGTTAAAGCGATGTAAAACAAATCATTGAAAGGACAGGGAGGCACTCGTTTCGGGCTTTTCAGATACTATATATAGGTAAATTCTTTAGGTACAATTTATTCAAAACTACACAATCAAGTTGGTGATATACTTAAAACTAAATGAATTCCATCATGTTAATTGTTGATTATTTGATTGAATAATTCCACGACGAGTCCGATCTTGAGACAGCGTCTTACATTTTTTAGTCCCGTACGCAAAATACGCGCATTGACGTGGAGTTGCGGACACCAGCCCGTATTAACTATTAACCTAATTTTTTTAGTCCATGATGGCATGATCGATGAAGTATGTATGTATCTGACCTATCATTAAACCTAAATATAAGCATAGGTACACACGGCTACACATCAAGCTATACATTTCCAGTTTTAGCTGACCTCGCATTGTATAGGTGTTTCGTACTATCAGAAGTCAGCTTACACTGGTTGTGTATAGCTTGATGTGTAGCCGTGCGTACATGAATAATATTTTGCACGTAAATATAATTAAGTTACGTGCAAAATATTATTAAATATAATTAAGCTGTAAACATCAATTCGTAAGTACGTAAGTCACATAATGTTTCGAATCTGAGTAATTAACTTATGTTTAAAAAATAACTACTACTAACAGTACAGCCTCCGCATCCTAGATACACATTATGGTTGGTATATTTCACGTTGGTTTTTACATCCCTAGTCCCAGTAGTCACACAACTGTGCGTTGATATGTGTCACTCAGTCAGTTTCTCCTTTTATATATACAGGCTGGTCAAAAAGTCGTGGATCAAACGAAATAGGGAGATAAAGGAGGTCATTTCCAACAAAAAATCTTTCTACAGCATGGCATAATAATTCAATTGCCCTAAAAGTAATGAATATTTTTGTGTAGAGTTCTTTTAAAATTTAGAATAATTAAAAAAAAATGTGATATAAAACAAACGGTGTTGTATTATTACTAGATAATGTATCAGCACTACAAAAGTTCTATTGCGGCTCTGGGTACCAAATTTCAAGAGCAATTAATTTTTTTCCAAAAATTTTGAAGCGTTACCATAAATTATTTCTCACTTTAAAAGCGTTGGAAATGACCTCCTTTATCTACCTATTACGGTTGATCCACGACTTTTTGACCACCCTGTATATGTAAACTAGACCATCACACTCAATCGCGAAAACGGTCTTGCTATTGCTAATGTAAGTAAATAACAATCACCCATCCAAAAGAAACTACCGCTGCAAATGCAGCCCGTCCCAAGACCCGGCCAATCTCCACGTTAAACATTTAGCCAATAACCCCTCATTCAATGATACAACAATAGATTTATATTGGCAATTTTCCACCAAAAGGGACTGGCTTAATTCCGGAATACTCTCGAACCCAACTTATTCTTGAAGGGTGTAATTTTGGTCAAGCGCTGCTACGTGATCGGAAAGCGATACAATACACTTACTCAAGTTCTCGTTAAAAGCTCACCAGCCTCTTTTGGACGAAAGAACAATTTGCAGAGTGAATGTAAAAGATGCAGCCGGCTCTTGGTCTATGAGTAATGATACCTATTAGGCTGCGTTTCCACCAG
Source organism: Hydraecia micacea (assembly GCA_914767645.1). Lineage (NCBI taxonomy): Eukaryota > Metazoa > Arthropoda > Insecta > Lepidoptera > Noctuidae > Hydraecia > Hydraecia micacea. The sequence goes on from OU611776.1 coordinate 16,501,589, forward strand.
AGATGTGCGAGGATGCGTAGCGAGGGATGTGTGCAAACCAATACCATCGCTACATTTTCATAGCTTGAACTAAGTTAGCGTTGTTATTGGTTAGTTTTACACACATTCCTTGCCTCGCTCATCTCTGGTGGAAACGCAGCCTTAGTTAGGCACGTGTCCCTTCCGCTGACGATAAGCGAAAAGCGAATAGAGCCAGCAACTTGAAACGAGTCGGCAAGCAACGAGCAGCAAGTGTGTAGTTCGGATAGTTTTGTTGCTGGGCTATGAGGGAGTGCGCGAGTGCGACAACTAGAATTACTGCCCAGTCACTTGCTTTTATGCGCCAGTATATCAAGCTACCCGAAACTATCAAATTTTTCCAAACAATCTTAAACCTTATGCTTTAGCGATAAAGTTGAAAATCTATTAAAGAAATTTGACAGATTGTAGTAGCTTGATGTGCTGGCGTCTGTCTGTACCAAGCGAGTCTCAGCGAGTGTTCTATTTGATAGCTCTGGTGTAACAAACTAGTGGAGAGAGAGTTCTGGCCGGCTCGAGGGTGAATCAAGATGTTGACTATCGATTATCGACTGAATGAATGAATCAATGAATGACTGAATGTATCGGTGTATTTTATTATGTTGTATGCGTTTTTTATGATTAGATTAGATTCATGTAAATTAATTTACTGTGCAAATATTATATTCGATATTTATTGGTACTCATATATGTATTGTGTAGTGTTATTAGATATTGAAAATAGATATTTTAATGAATCAAGTATTTAATTATGAATTAGTATAAGATTTTTTTTTAATTGGCTTTCATATCCTACAATGTTTAGTAGTTGAAAAATTTACTTCAGTGTGGATGTACCTCAATGGATGTACCGCCTGAACCCCGCGGCCCCCGCGTAGCTTCATTAGCTTAACGTCGTTCATGCCGAAACGTGTTTTGTCGTGAACGTAAACGTGTCATGCTTCCACAGGTTATTCACCCAAGATCTTCTCTTTAGTTTACTTAATATATTTCTCTTCTTATTCAGCAAGAACTGCTATGTCCCAATGTACCATTATACACACACTTACTCGTACAACAAGCTTGCGTTAAGACCGTTCTGAGGAAGAGATACGAGTTACGATTACGACTATTGTGAAAAAAGCTAGGCGCGAGCACGGTGTCTAAGGACGCCTCGGCATGCCTAAGGACGCTTCGGTATGCTTAAGGTCGTCGCGGCATACTTAAGGATGCCACGGCATAGTTACCGCCAGTGTGCGCTTACATGTAGGGATGCCGAAGGATCCCCTGCCGTGCCGTGCCGCCAATGAGCGCCGGGTCTAATACGTAGGTACCTTCCCAAAAGAAGCTCTTGAAATGAATTAGGTAGGTAGTAGGTACTAACTAATTTCATTGTATACATATCGTATACCCTAGCTGACCCGACAGACTATTTGTCCTGTCCAATTTTCAATAATTCAAACAAAAACCCCGTAGAAAAAGGACGTTCAGTTCTTCCCGAACTTAAAAAAAAATCCGGGAAACTTTTCCATTGTTGCATTCCATAAAAACTTAATTCGAACTAAGTATTATGAACATTTTAAAACAGAAAATAGACAAAGCGGTCCAGCCGTTCTCAAGTGATGTGCTTACCAACCAACAGTATTTCATTTTTGTTCATATAAATAGATTTTGGATTTTATATACTTACTGTGAAGGCCGCAAGAACTCGTTGGATGCGAGAAGCACGAAACCGGTCGAAGTGGAGGTGCTTGGGGGAGGCCTATGTCCAGCAGTGGACGTCTTTCGGCTGAAATGATGATGATGAATAGATAGTAAATAAGGAAACCTACGTATCCATACTTGTATGTAGATATGGTACTACAATACTGGTATTCAGCTGCATTAGGTTAGAGTGGAAGGTGACCCCAACATAGTCGGGAAAAGGTTAGACCGATTGATTGTCTAGTACACAGAACAGATAAAATTTACTGTTCTGTGGTCTAATATGTAGGTACTTATATCGTACCTTTTTACTAACCTGCATTCTGGATTTTCGAATTCCATAAAGGTTTTACACAAAAAAACCAAACCAGCCACTACTCCAAAAAAAAAAACAAGCCACATATTTCAAAATCGAAACGTCACACAATGTCAAAATTCCAATAAAAATGTGAACATAAAATCTAATCACCACAGCAAGATAAAAAAAATAGCAGTGATGCAGTTACTACACGAAAACACGACGCTGTTAATGTCTGTACGGGAAAGAAATATGACCACAAACATGAGTGTGAGAGAGTTGTCGGATAACTTGGAGGTGAAGGAGAAAAGGTCTTCGGACGCGTCGTTGCTGATGATGAACCCCGTGGCAAGTGGTGATAACGTTGCTACCGGGCTCAACTCCACTCATAGGCTGAAGGAAGAATTGCCGCCGCTCGTGCCCTGCTGCGAAGGGAAAGAACTGCAGGTACGATTTGATTTAAAATCGCAGATACTGCTACAAGTATGAGTAGCTAGATCGTGTAGACAGCTTATAACTAGCGAAGTGAAATGAACGCTCTAGAATTTTTGCAACCGGCCGCACTGTGCGCTTGGTACTTTCGCATCGAAGGATGTTAAGTCACTAGGCTTTATGTAAAGGCGACCAACCGCCTGACCAAACCACCTGTCAGTGCGTATGTATCCTGGAAAGAAGGAAGAAAGTAGAACGAACATTGTGTCCTTCCAGTGGCGAAGGTACCATACAACTCGATTCCCGCCGGCTTCCCTTCGAAACTTCAGAACATAACCACTCTATAGTCAATTCATCATTGAAATTTTCTTTTTGTATTTTTTTTTTTGCTCCGGCCTACCTCTGTCATAAATTCACCCTTCGCCATTGGTCTTTACCCAACGAAAATTTATTGAATATCCAGCTAACTTTAGTTGTTTTCTCTTGTTATGAACACCTAAAAGAGCTTAGGTAGGTACAGAGGTACTAATAGATCCTAAATTCAGAAACATGACAATAACATGAGAGAGAGATAATGAAATGACGTGATCGGTAGGTAGGTACAGTCGCCGGCACGTAACTTGTCAAGATTTTGGCGAGTTTGTACCTAAGTGGAAGTAAGTTCGCGCATGTACCTACACAATATAGTGCATCAAGAAAATGGGCATTTTATTGCTTGTCATTATTCTATGGTAATTGCCATAATTTATTGTAAAATAACGCATCTAAAACGGCTCTTGCAAAGTTACGTGCACGACTGTACATAAACGTCAGCTTCAGACTTTCTCAAAGAAATTCTCACTGCAAAATCCCAATTGAAATTGTCTGGACTTAAAAGCATACCTACCTAAGTACATTTTGTATCACAAAACGTTTAAACCCATTTAAGTAAAAAAAATTAATAGTTCTAGGGGTGCCCTGAGGGAGGCAATCTTTCAAATAGCTCTTGAGGACTATGAAAGCAATTTTATCCCAACCCTCTCAGGACAACCCTCCCTAATTGCATTGATGGCACTCTTCACGGATTTCTTGTGTTTATATTAAATGTTATTAGTGTTACTAAAAGTTTTAGGAGCTCTTAGAAACGAGTTTGTAGGTACTATCTTTTTCCTTCTTTTATTTCTTTCTTGTTTCCAAACTGGTTTCTTTTGGAAAATACAATTGACGATTGAAGTAGGTAGGTAAGTCCAGATAGGTAATTTTAACTAAGGTTAGGACCCTAACTTTTCATTGTTTTTTTGGGATGTGCGTAGAAACGTTGGTAGGTACCTACATACATAGGTCAATCTCATTTCAACTCTTAAGTAATGTAAGTAAGTTAGGTCATCATCTGCCGAGCCTTTTCCCAACTTTGTTGGGGTCGGCTTCCAGTCTAACCGGTTGCAGCTGAATACCGGTATTTTACATGGAGCGACTGCCTATCTGACCTCCATAACCTAGTTACTAAGTAATACGATACTCCTTGGTAAGACTGGTTGTCAGACTTTCGGGCTTCTGACTACCCGTAACGGCTGTTAAAGATCTATGAACGACAGCCGGGACCAACGGCTTAACGTGCTTTCCGAGGCACGGAGGGGCCTCGGTATGTAAAGATGGTCACCCATCCGCGGACCAACCGCGGCAAGCGTAGCTTAACCTGATCTTTCGACCCGTGCGGTTGTTATTACTTAGCCACGGGCCCCTCAAATCTAAGTATAGGTATCATAATATCACTTTGAAATCCTGAGGCTGGCACAAGAGCGTGGGGATTGTGATACAAGAAAAGAGGTCTAGGCTCAGAAGTATAGTTAAAGTGCGCAGTGCCGCACACCCTCACCCTATTTCAAGTTAAACAAATATCAACTTTATTTAAATGAAAATTAAGTAGATTTCAGAGTGACTAGCACTATTGTTAAAGTTATAAAAATGTTTAAAGTTGTAACGTTAACTGAACTTTATTTTGTAGGAATTAAAGTTATTTTTCCATTAATTCATATTTGTTTAAGTACATTTTTGGCAAATAAATCGCAAACGCAGATTAGGTGAAGTCAGAGGCTCTGGATAATAAATACTTAGAATAAGGTGCCGATTATGTTCAAGATGCTATCCTCGAACCTAAAATAAATACACAATGCTGCAATGTAATGCAAACTCGCATTATATTGCAGCATTGTGTAAGTATTTATTTTTCAAGAAACAACATCGCGTTCAAACAAATTGATAATGTATCACCCGCTAAGCGCGCAAAACAATCGCAAAGATACAATTTAATATTCCATCAGAAAACACATAACGCTCCCTCGTTGAGAATAACATTCTATTTTTGTTTGATATTTCGCAAAAGTTTCGTCCCGTCCTAATTTAAGTAATTAATTTTATTCGATAATCCCATACCTGTCGGCACGACTTTGATTAAGCGGTGGGTAATTAAATCTGTATCCATAATCAACTGGGCGCGCCTTGCCTAATGAGTATTCAGCTCAGAAAATAGGTCAGGAAAACGCTAGGATGGAGTGCTTTTCTCTTTTTATTTCTATTATTTAGTTCATAATCGTTTGTTTTAATCTTACTTAGAATTAGTTAAAAACGTCTGTTGATATTGACCGCTTTATTCCAGCTTCGTTTTGTTTTCAGCGCTTTTGCGTTTGGGTTATACTTACAGGGTTAATGGAAAAACACTAACAGCCTCTTAAGAGGTAATTTTACTTATACTCGCGCCTCCTCCTCGAGATTAGTAATTTACACATGTAGTTACGCTAGTTGCCACCACTCATGCACTAAGTTGAGAAAAAAAAATATATATATATGTATTAAATTTTTCTTTATCTATGTCAATTCAATTTGACGTACCCACAATTTTTTATGTAATTTTTATTTTTTATACCTGTGGGTACTTCGTCCAGTTCCGCTCTCAGACGATGTCGCCAATCATTCGCATTTTAGTGCTCAACCACTCAACATCTATTTCGCGTCTTCGCACAGATTGTTATAAAAATGCCGAAACGTAAGAATTCTAGGTCTCGTGAAGAAGACATTAACCATTACAAAAATAAAATTAGAAAATTAGAACGCAAAATTCGTGATAGACAAATTAGTGCTTCGGAAAGTGTATCAGACTTGGAGGAAGCTGTTGTTCTACACGATGAGGATATTGGAGCAGGTATTTTACCCACTTACTCATTTTAAAGTGATAACTATTTTCTTACCGCCTTGTTTACGTATTCAAGTATTTTAATGCAACCTGAACAGTCACTGGGGCTGTTTCAACGCATTTAAAATACGGTTGGCGTTCCTTCCGCTGGGGATTGTAACCTAACCTGATACTTATTATGACTAATCTACAAAAAATAATATGTACCTACTAAATTGAAATTTCAATGCTTTGTATAAAGATAAAAGATTATGATAATAAAAATTAGTCATGGACTTATTTAAGTCCACTTTTTAATGTTTTCAAGTAAGTTATTTAACTTACATTAAATTTAAAATTATCATATCCATGATAATTTTCAGACACCCCCGCAATGCGACCAGATGATTGGTTATTAGAATGGCCACCTGAAGATGAAACAGTTCAGGATTCACACAAAACCTGTGAACCTCAGCCAGGCCCTAGTACTTCCACGGATGTACACCTTGAAGAGCCTATTGCTCATGATGTTAATATTCCTGATCTGGATACGGAGATTCTGGACATTTTAGGCGACGATCCTACAAACGCTGACAAATACGGGCCTGAAATACGCAACGAAGTTGCAAATCGTTTATTACACATTGCTAAAGACGGTCTGAATAAGGAAAATCGTAAAGATTTGATCTCAAAATATCTATTACCTAAAAATTGTATCCAATTAGATGCTCCTAAAATAAATCTGGAAATTAAGGCGGCAATTGCTGATACCGCAGTTAAACGCGATAAAGGCATAGAAAACAAACAGAAACAAATGTCTAGTGCAATTGCTTGTTTGGCCGACATCATAAATTCCCAATTAAATTCAAAAACGATAACCAATGACGTCTTGCAAAAATTAATGGATATAAGCAGAATTTTATGCGATTTACAACATGCAGATTCCATCACACGTAGAAATTTCATTTTATTTGCCCTCAAAAATGACATGAAGGAACACCTTAAAAATACCAAGATAGACACGTATCTGTTCGGTGAAAATTTAGCAGAGACATTAAAATCAGCAAAGGCTGTAAACAAATCAGGAATCGAACTGAAAGCCGAATCTAGCAGCAAGACTGCGAATACCTACTATAAAGGACAAGCATCGAGAGCTTTAAACCGCAGAGCTCCCCCCCAGGCGCGCAGGCCGCCCGCGGGGTCGGCGCCAGCGCCGAGGAGCCGCGAGCCTGCCGCGTTGCGCACGCAGTATCCCCCGCCACAGACACAGTACGTGCCACCGCACGCGCACTCATCGAAGACGTCATCGCGGGGCCATCAGGCGACGTATCCTCGTCGCCGCTTTTAGAGACAGTTAAGTACGCAGGCCGCTTATCTAAATTCTATCAACAATGGGCTGCAATTACGAACGATCACACTATACTATCTTGGATAAGAGGTTATAAAATACCATTTATAACACCCGTTATACAACATACACTCCCTGCTAGTCCAACTTACTCGACTAATGAAAGATCGCATTATTTAGAAGCGATTAATAACCTACTCAAAATAGGCGCAATTTCAGAATGTTCTCCATGTGAAAATCAATTTGTTTCAAGTATTTTCTTGGTACCCAAACCAAATGGCAAGATGCGCTTTATTTTGAACTTAAAAAACCTTAACAAATTCGTTAATACAGATATTTTAAGTTAGAGGATTTAAGAACGGCTTTAAAAATTGTAACGTATAATTGTCAAATGGCGTCAATTGACCTCAGAGACGCATATTTCTTGATAAATATGCATAAAGAATCTCGAAAATATGTAAGATTCTATTTTGAGAGTAAATTATTTGAATTTAATGTTTTGCCATTTGGGTTAAGTACAGCCCCATACGTTTTCACAAAAATATGTAAACCTATAGCTAAATTATTGCGCTCCGCAGGCCTTCTGTCTACTGTTTATTTAGACGATTGGTTATTGTTTGGATATTCCCGTCAGGAATGCCTTACCAACATAGATCTAACTAAAAGATTATTAACTTCACTTAGTTTTATTATTAATGTAGAAAAAAGCGCACTTTTTCCTTCGACCAAGTGCAGATTCTTAGGTATGATTATAGACTCACACAAGTTTCAGATTAGTTTACCAACAGATAAAAGGTTACGAATAAAAGCGCAACTTGTTATGTTTTCAAAATTAAAGCGTTGTAAAATTAGGACTTTTGCTCAGTTATTAGGCTTATTAGTTTCTTCTTGTCCAGCGATCGAATACGGATGGCTGCACACTAAAGAAATGGAAAGATGTAAATATCTCAACTTAAAAGGTCATGATGATTATAACAAATCTATGATTTTACCTGAATCACTACAACCCGACTTTGACTGGTGGTTAAATAAAATAGAACATTCTGTCCATCGAATAAAAGTTGATGTTTATCAAGTTGAGATATTTTCTGACGCCTCAACGACGGGGTGGGGGGCCGCCTGTGAAGGAAGGTCCGCGAGCGGGCAATGGTCGAATACCGAACGAAAACGACACATAAATTATTTAGAACTGCTTGCCGCATTTATTGCCTTAAAAGTTTTTGCTAAAAACCTTTTTAACTGCCAAATATTACTACGCGTTGACAATTCAACAGCAGTAGCATATATAAATAAAATGGGGGGTATACAATACCCTCATCTCACAAAAATAACTCGTGATATTTGGAACTGGTGCGAAAGCAAAAACCTTTTTGTCTATGTCTCGTACATAAAATCTAGTGATAATATTATCGCAGATTACGAATCACGAAGAACTCATCCGGACATAGAATGGGAGCTGTCCGATTGGGCCTTTGACAGTCTCACCCGCGCATTCGGTCATCCAAAAATTGATTTGTTTGCTAGTCGCATAAATAACAAATGTGCCACATACATATCTTGGCACCGAGACCCAGACGCATTTACGATAGACTCGTTTACAGTTTCATGGGCAAATTATGATTTTTATGCATTCCCGCCATTTTCAGTCATACTTAAAACTCTTAGAAAAATAATAACAGACAAGGCACGGGGTATCATGGTCGTACCTTTTTGGCCAACACAGCCATGGTATCCCGTGTTTAGATCCCTCCTTATTTCGGAAACTGTCACATTTCAACCTAAAAGCCATGCCTTACTGTCTCATTCCAGCTCCCGTCGGATACACGATTCGATTACCCTGGTGGCAGGCATATTATCCGGGACGCATTTTCAAGGAGAAACATACCAGAATCATCACTTGATATAATGTTAGCATCATTAGCACCTAACTCCCTGAAACAATACGATGTTTACTTGAAGAAATGGTGGAACTTCTGTAAAATTAATTCGTTAAATGTTTATGATGCCTCTGTACCCACAGTAATAACCTTTTTAACCCAACTCTTTAATGACGGTTACCAATATGGTACACTCAATTCATGCAGATCAGCTCTTTCCCTGGTGCTGAGTCCGGTACTAATTAGTGATGATAGAATAAAAAGATTCCTCAAAGGGGTTTTTAGACTAAAGCCGCCAAGACCTAAATATGAAGTTACCTGGGATACCAACGTGGTATTGGATAAATTGAGTTCATGGCATCCTAATGAGGAATTAACCTTAGATAAACTTACAAATAAAACTATTACTTTACTGGCTCTGTCAACCGCACACAGAGTACAAACTCTCTCGATGATAAAAGTTAGCAATATTCAAAACCTTTCTCAGCGTATAACAATCAAAATCTCCGATATTATAAAGACTTCTAGACCGGGATTTCAACAACCTATTATTCATTTACCCTTCTTTATTGATAAAACATCCATATGCCCAGCCGCTACATTACTGTGTTACATAGAACGCACTTCATTATTAAGAACATCTGACGATTTATTTGTTGGAATTAGGAAACCTTATAAACCAGTGGGAACGCAAACGCTTAGCCGCTGGATAAAGCAAACACTCAGTGAGTGTGGGGTCGACACCAACGTGTTCAGTGCACACAGCACGAGACATGCAGCATCATCGCGCGCGCACTCACTGGGCGTTAGCCTAGATACTATCCGTAAAACCGCAGGTTGGAGTAGGAATTCCACAACTTTTGCAAAATTCTATCAGAGGGTTATTATTGATGATGATAGTACTGCCTTAGCAGAATCAATAATCAACCAACATTCATGATTAATTTATTGTGATTATAAATAAATGTCTACAGCTAACTGTAATAGCTATTATAAGAATAATTATTCCTTAGTTAGTTAATTAAAATCACATAATTATTGTTAATCTTAGAAGTACAAAGTTGTTCTTTCTGTTTATTGATTGTACCAAAATAATCAATAATAAAATTATTTTGATATTTACGAACATTATTATTAATTGATGATATTCCCAAAATACTCTCAAAGTCTACATGTGTAAATTACTAATCTCGAGGAGGAGGCGCGAGTATAATTAATGATTAAACGAACTTACCTGTACGTGAAGTTCTATCATAATTATACGAGCGCCGAGTCCGAAGAGATTAGTAATCCCACCCTCCCAGTGCTGTACATACATACACACCCCAAATTACCTAGTGTCTCGGAAATACATCAATTAACCATGGATCTTTTACTCTAAACTAAATGATTGGCGACATCGTCTGAGAGCGGAACTGGACGAAGTACCCACAGGTATAAAAAATAAAAATTACATAAAAAATTGTGGGTACGTCAAATTGAATTGACATAGATAAAGAAAAATTTAATACATATATATATATTTTTTTTTCTCAACTTAGTGCATGAGTGGTGGCAACTAGCGTAACTACATGTGTAAATTACTAATCTCTTCGGACTCGGCGCTCGTATAATTATGATAGAACTTCACGTACAGGTAAGTTCGTTTAATCATTAATTATCATTATGTACAGTTTTTGCTATGGGACCAAACCTGAAATCGCGAAAAAAAAATCAGCTGTTCCTTATATTTACGTTCGTCTAACTCGTCAAAATGTAGGGAACAGCTGATTTTTTTTTCGCGTTTTCAGGTTTGGTCCCGTAGTAAAAGTTGTTCATAATGACGAGTACAATGACCTCTTAAGAGGTTGTTAGTGTTTTTCCAATAACCCTGTATAGCCTTTGAGCGATCATTGCGCACCACAGATATAATTATGTAGATACCTACACCTAGATAACGCAAGAGCAACTACTAGGCTTCGCGTGAAAAAAATCGCAACAGCCTACCATCACCGAACAGATAAAACTGTTCTGTGCCTACCATGATCTAATTAAAAACGATTCAAAAAAAGACATTTCAGTTTAGGTTCCTAAACTGCATCGCTTGAGCTGCTCTATGGACGTCATGGTACCAAACAAGTATGAATGAAACCAAAACTTGCGACTCAGTTTGGGACAATCGCTGTCAGCAGATGGCACGGCCTAAACTGAATAGTTAAACTGACGTCATGGTACGAATTAGAAGAACAGTTCAGTTTAGGTCCTACAATGGATCGCGTTAAGAGCTTGTGGTAGGCTTCCTGTCCTGTGTACTGCTGGCTGGGTGAGCGTGAGCGCTGGCGCTAGCTAGGCCCCGGGGGTGGGGCGCGACGGGTGCCGCACGCGGCGGCGTCTTTGAATCGATTTGATTTTCCCATCTCTAAATAGTGCTAGTGACGTCATAGTAGGTAGTAAGAAAATGGTACGCTTGGTTTTCATACAGATCGTGATACTTGCGTTATTCAGATATATTTGTGTTGCGCACAGTCAGTACAAGTACATGATGAGTTAACGTTTGGGAGCTTTTAATCTTAGGACGTTTCTGCCAAATTCTGGTTACGCTGGCCGAAGTCTTCCTCAGTTGAATGTAAAATTTTCTAAAAACTTTGATAAAATGAAAATGCCGATTCACCTCTCTCATTTCTACTATCGCGGTCAAAACCTTCAGGCTATCAATAACTCACAATATTAAAGTTTGGGCCTTGTATCAATGAGTACGGTCCTGTCTCTCTCTGATTGATGTGGTCCAATATACCCGGGTCGCGCCGGTCCATTCTCAACCAGTTTATTCAACGCGAACATTGATTCAATATCAAACAGCGTTACAAAGTTAATGTCCTTAACCCCTCCTCAAGAGTCAAGCGTCAAGTGTACACCAAGTGTACATAAGAGAAAGTGCTCGAAACGTCAACGGTACACCAAGTATACATTGTTCTAAAACAACGACTACTGCGACCATTCAACTACTCCGACGCGTGGGGTGTTTCGACACGTAGGTGGGCAGATGTGAGAGGTTACCTAATGAAGGCTGGTTTGTATAAATATTGGTAGGTAATGGAACTACCTTGTGTAGTTACCTACTACCTAAGTATTTGGTTGCGTTTCACGTAGTTAATTAGGTAGGTACCTTTTGAGAAGCATATAATAGAATACTCTTTCTTATGTAAGTACACCATGCAAGCAATGCATAAACTACCTACGAGACGGAGGAGCGTAAAATGTTAGTTTTATGAAGGAAATAGGATTCCTACCTTATTTGTAATTGTTAACTAGGTACTTGATTTTGATTTAGTCTTTCTCGTTCGTAGATGTAGGGTAGTCCACAATGACGAAACATCTTGTTTGTGTTGGTAGGTTAGGTACCTACCTACCTATATTTGGTAAATCTGCCAATCGTCAGGATCAGAGACATCTTCAACCCTTTTCACGTTTTAGTTTTTTCCTTTATAAGTAAGTGGCAGATTATAGCCCACTCTCTCGAAGAGAGGAGGCCTGTGTCCCAGGCCCAGCAGTGGGAACATTATAGGCTGATTGAGTATAAATTTCTTGATAACATATAACAGATTAACGAGGACCTGGTGCGCAGTGGACTCTCAGCAATCTCCGTGAAGCACGACAGCGTGATACAATGTTTGAGCATGTCACGCGCCTGCGAGAAGATGCAAATACCGCCTGGCCTCGTTAAGGTGACGCGTTTACCAATTTATGCAGATAGAGACTTCCCGTCAACTCCTGTAAACCTAGTTAGTGATGTGCTTCACCTATCGAGATTTCCTAGGTAGAAGATACTGAATACAGAGCATGGAAACTTTGCAGCGCCGCCGACAGCGACTGCACCTACCTACCTACCTACCAGCTTCCGTATCGTATCGAACATCAATCAATGTTATCGTAGGAGTCTTCTAAACGCTGTTCACAAGTCCAACACCCGAAAATTTTGTCAGTTTAAATCAAATAGACGCCCGCTATTCTTCCAACAGCTATTTGCTGTCGGAGGCAAGTCAAATCAGGTTATCGAAATGTGTCATTTTCGATACGATAGCTTGTCGTATGGTTGTGAATAGCTATGCAGATAATAAATACTTTCAGGGTGGCAGGGTTATCGACGCGCAAACTGTACCATGAATTCAGCACATGATTCTAGACACCCTAGGGTAAAAAAATCATCGGTTATCAAAAAAAAATCCATATAATATATAGGTACATTTTGACCGCACAGGTATTGCACTTTCTACGAAACAGCGTATTGTTTATTTTTAATAACAGTATTTTTGTAAATGGCTATATGTGTACGTGCAAGGCGATCTCATTGAGGCGGTTCATAAAAGTGTCGGGCATCGTAATCATATTTTCTAAAAATTAAAACTAGCACTTCAATTTTACTCCTCCACTCGACAATAATCTGTGCCTTTGTATCAGCATCGAAACTCCTTCCGGAGTCTCCACCGTCCCGACTTGAAGCGTGTTCCGTACCTGCGTCGCATGTCACCTGATGAACTGGAAACCTTGTTCCGTGGGTACGCCGACTTACCCCTCAAAACGAAGCTCAAAACTGGTAAGTTTTTGTGTCCTAAACTTAAAATTTTTGATAACACACAAAAATGTCTGCTCTCAAATTATGAAGAAAAACATTGTGAGAAAACCGGGCATGTCCTAGAACCAAAAATTCGAAGACATGTGACATCCACCAACTCTCACTAGAACAGGGTGGTGGATTTCAGCCCAGTCTCTCGCAGAGAGGAGACCTGTGTCCCAGCGTTGAAAACATGGGCTGATTATGCTATACATTTTGACAATACTTAAGGTGAATAGGTACCTACGTCATAATCCATGGAATATGGATCTCCATAAAAGCAGCAAGAACAATAGAGGTTTTCATTGACGCAATCAGCAGAATTGATGTTGACACAAAATCCCACTGCAGGGCACTGGTCTAGCGCAGACAAAACCACTCCCTTCCGCTCCAGATTTCCCATCCAAAAAAAAAAAAAAGGCACTGGTCTTCCCTTTCACTTATTTTTATTGCTACATCTGGCCCAATCTTTTAGAAAAGAGGATGTTGACCTATCTACAACTCGAATCTTTAGGTATTTTATAGGTAAGTAAGCATTCAATTTTAGAATCAATTTCAGACATTCGAGAAGACAAACCAAAAACGCCATTGCCACCCGATGAAAATTGTCAGGAAAAGGAAAAAATTGAAGCCAATGAAGCCTGCAGACCCGACGAGGGTCCGTATATCCTGGTTTTTGTCTTTTTAGTTGACCCTTTTTATCAGTGTAATTATTTTTTTTTACATTTGGCAAGTTCGATTGTTCGTACAATGCTACAAGGTTCTTTTGGCACGTGGCCAAGTTCGGAACTAACGCCGCCGTCTTGTTTCATCAATATAATTTCTGTGACAATTTCATATTATGTTTACCAACAGTGCTGCCCCCTTTCAATGTAATTTAGGCGCCAAAAGATCCTCTACTACTCTATGGCTGAAGATTTTTATAAACCAATGCCTCATCAGTTCTTTTTATTTTTCAAAGTGAAGGCTTCTTTCAATGAAATGTTGTAAGTTGTAAATGTTCTAAACACTAATCCGGCTCGAAGGACCAGTGTTCGGGTGTGGATCCTTGCGGAATAAAGTGGACTGTATACCTATTATTTTATGAACCTGGTATAATATTACAATAAAATTATTACAAAATAATCCCGACAGTAATTCGCGTTGTCGATTTAAGCGCGTGCTGCGCGTGCGTCTTACTCTGGCGCTCAAGGCAAGTGGTTGAGGGGCCGCGGGGCGTGAGCCGCGTCCCTGCTTGTGGAGGCGATGACGACGGCGGGGTGCGGGCTGTGCGAGGGAGGCGCGGGTGAGCGCCTTGGTGCCCGAGGGCTGCCCGTAGACAGATACATTAACGAATTGTGGAAAATAGAATATTTACATGGCAACGTTCTTGCCGATACGAAAGAAGAATTTAGCTGCGGAATTACAGAAATTTTTAATTATAGGTAACGGAGCAATCCCATTGCACCCTATTCAAGAAAATCGATCGGGGATGCCCGAGGACGTACCGGCTGGTATGAGACTGCATGGCGCTCGCGCAAGGCTGTATACCTCCGTCCTAGCCGGCGCTAAAGCTGGCGATCAGCCAGAGTGAGTGTTGCACATGTGTTCCTAGCCTTTAATAATGATATTGTGTAGGTATCGGTAAACCGATGTCTTCTGCCATATTGGATAAGGAGGCACATGTGGCCAACTATGGTAACACCCCTGACATACATGTTGTAGGTCGTGGGTTCGAACCCAGGCAGACACTTTACTTGGTGTAATTTATTTAATCACCATTGGTCTCAAAACGGTAACGAAAAACATACACAAATCTATAATTCGAAGATATATGTGTGTGTGTGGCTAGGCAGATGATGATGATGTGACATCCACCAACCTGCACTGGGTCCGCGTGGTAGATCATGGTCCACATCCCCTCACAGAGTGAAGGTCCCGTTTTTCAGCAGAGGGAACGTCACCTACGTGGCCGTGGGCTCATTATGGTAAACTGCCAGACAGCAAGACGAATTAATTCAATTCTCGAGGTTTCTGTCCCTTTCCAGTGTTAGGTTGTATTCATTTCGACAGTAATTACCTACTTCTCCTCGATTTTTGTATACATGTACAGACGCCAGCACATCAAGCTACTCGAAACTGTAAAATTTTCCCAATCAACTTTGAACCTAATGATTTATCGATAAAGTTGAAAATCTATTAAAGAAATTTTACAGATTGTAATAGCTTGATGTGCTGGCATCTGTACATATACAAGATGTTTGGAAGCTCAGTGCAAAGCTTTAAGGGAGTGTTAGTTGGCACCAAGCCGACCCCAACATAGTTGGGAAAAGGCTAGGCAGATGATGATGATGAGTTGGCACCATTTAGAGATCATTTTGAGCCATACATGTATTAGACGAAGTATGATTATTTTTTATTTTTAACCGCAAACTTTTAGTCAAAAATAACATACCAACTTTAACTGGAAATCTCTAAATGGTGTCAACTATCACCCCCTTGGCTTTGCATCCAACTTCCAAACAGCCTATATATTATTATTGTTTTAAGACTGTTAGCCTATACATACAAGAAGATTTTTTTTATCACCATCCAAATTTTTACAGGGTGTTCTACCCATGAATATGAACAACTTTCACTATGGGACCAACTCTGAAATCATGAAAAAAAAAATCTGCTGTTTCATATATTTTGCTCAAGTAGGTATTGAACTTTCGTATTAAACAGCTGATTTTTTTTAAACATATATATATCTTTTGTTAAAGATCCTAAATATATAAAATTGTTTGTAAATAAGATGATTTCAATAAGGTTTTTTCTCATTTCAGCAGCATATCGACTCAAGAAGAATACGACACGCGTGTCCCAGATGACTCAGTTCCAGACGAAGAGGTGCAACTCAACGAAGAACTACAAATTATTCTACCCCCACGCTACGATGACGCCACAGCAGATTCCTCCATCACCGCTGCTTCCACAGAAGAAAGCAGTATTAGTTAGATCCAATACATGCCTTATCATTATGAATTAAGGTTCAAATTTGAAGAAACTTAATTATTTATGAAGTTTAATCGAAAAATTAATATTGGCTCGAAAGCACGTCGAAAAATAACGAGGCTAATGCGAATCTCAAGGAAAAAAATTGGTAGAATTTTCATGTATATGGACTGGATTATTAGTGATTTTATTCAGAAAATTTGATTTATAATTTATTTCCAACCAAGTCTGTACTCAAGTATACATTTTTTTCTATTTAAATTTATGGTTTTCCTACTTAGTACATACTTTTGATAGTTATTTCTGAACTTTTTTCGTTTGATAGTTGTATTTTGTAGGAATAAAACTAGATGTTCCAAGGGTGAATTTATATTGAATTTATATTTCTACAATATTATACAATAGGTTTTAAATACCAACGCTTTCCTGCGCGATGAACCCAGCGGTACATTATCATACAAATAATAATTATTTTTACATCTCCGTGCAAAATAGTTGCTAGAAATTTTAATTGCACTTTCAAGTTCAAATGAAAATTGATTATCAAAGGTATATCAGTTCTAAAGTTGATAGATCATGACCTATTTGTATACTGTCATGTTTTCGAGTATTACCATCGATCATACGAAAATTCTAGAAAATAATCATACATTATAAGGTTCTATGAAATATATTTATATCACAACGTATGGGTGAGTTTCAACAGAAAAAGATAACAGCTTTCATCGTAGTTTACTCGCAATTACAATTGAATAGGACATCTAAAAATAGGCAAGAATTCAGTACAGAATGTGGAAGATTGCCGAAAAGGTAGGCAATGGACCTGGAAATAAGAGCTAATTTTGATTAACATGTGTTCCTTGATTACTTATTACGAGGAACGTCCTAGATCAAGTGCTGAAATGAGGCGCAAGACGGTCTTGTTTTGTTTATATTATTGTCTCGCGTACATTTTCATTCGAACGTTACCACTCCAATCCTTCATCTGCACTGAATCTGAGAAATATCCCCTACAATCGCACTTTACGGGGCGGAAAGAAACTAATCGCTACTACTTACATTTTTTTTTTTATTTGCGACAGAGATTGGGTTGATTTTTAGCAGCTTGTATTATTATGAAACCCTAATCCTCAAGTACAGATGATATTTGAAACCGGATTTCAATGTCTATCTAAATATGGAATATTCTAAAACGTACGTATATCAACATCTCAAGCTCCGCCCTATTTTGCGCACACTACCACTAAGGACAATAATAAGGACCACTTTTACCATCAACTGTCAACTTAATCGAAAGATAAACAAGACTATCTGGACCTTCTAAAGAATGTCTGCCAAACGGCCATTTTATCTGCTGGTAATCAGCAAACAAATGATGGTGAAACTTGTCCTAAATCTAGCAATAACTATCTATTACGTCATTTCCTAACATTATCAACGAAGTCGATGTTCCAACTTGCAGTTTCTAATTTCGTTGAACTATTTTGCGTTATATGTTATTATCTCTATATCGTATCATTGGAAAATCTATGTATTGCTTTATTTCTATGTACTTTCTTTACTTTTTGAATAATATATCGCAAGCTTTTTCACCTAACCATTGATTCATTAACAATCACTGAGTAAATTAGTGTGGATTGTCAGTGTGAACAGTTCGAGGTGCATATGGTGATATTTTTGGTGGAAGAATGGCAACGCGTCGTACGCTTTCGAGTCTGAATGGTGACAGTTCTTGATACAGCTAGTTGTTGCTGTTAATTCAAAGTTCAAATTTGAGTTTGTGAGTGAGCTTCAAACACAGAAACGTTTGTTTTCCTAGTCTGCCTCTACATCTTGCCTGGCTCTCTGCCCTCTTAACACTCCATTCCTAACCTAAGCTACTCTTAAATAATCAAGCCTGGATATTCTAACGGAGTTTGCATCTATAATCAGCCTTGTATAAGCGAATCACCCTTTCTGCAAAAGCCCTCACGAAAAGAAGCTATAAAAATTAAATAATTCGCTAGAAAAATCTCATTTCAAGGTCCATTTCAAGAGCCGTATTTACAAAATCAGATGGTCCCCGAACTGACTAACTACTGGCATTGTTGATACTGGACGCTTTACTAATACATGCTTTAATAGCCTGGAAATAAGACTGATAATCAAATAACTAACTATAAGTTTTAACTTATATTCACTGTCAAACTTGTCTTTTATCTCAAGTTGTAGGAGATAAACTGCCTAGAGTTCAGAAGACTGGGCGTTCAGCCAATATGAGTATGTTGTATTCTGACAGCAACATAGGTTTTTGTCTCGATTCCCCCACAGTACAGATTCCTCACGTATAAAATATTAAGCATAATGTACACAAATCAGGCTCAGCATCTTAGTAAAGCACCCATACACCACCCGCCAAAGAATCACATAGAAAGCTGAAAGCTATACATCGTACATACATAGTGGATTTGTCTTAAAAAATTTCGCATACAAAAATCAACATTCAAACAGCGACAGTAATAAAAAATACTCTTCAATATGTACATACATTGCTTTAATATGTACATTGTTGTATGAGGGGCAGCTTGACTATTGTTTTGAATAATGAGGGTACCTATGTCAAAGTTGAAAGTGAAAAACATACAAAGAAATTACGGGTTAGTAGACATTTTCACATATGTAATTAAGTCTTAAGAGCCATCACATTTTAATTAGTGAAAAACTAATTAAAGTGGATACAAGATTATTAAACATAATTAACTATAATATAACATAGTGATGTTTTAACATGTCAATTTAATTAAAGTCCGTACATACAAATTAACAAAGGGTTATAATCGTCAATAAATTTGTGATTTTTTGATTATTTTCCGTTACACCTTGGTCTGAAATGTTTCCAACAGATAAATACTAACTATAGTCAAGCTGCTTCATACAAATGACCTACGCAGCGTGCATAGCTAACACGTATAATCCATAATAAACAATATTGCGACCATCCATACATAGTCCTCGATTACCCACAATAATGCATTAGAAACTTTATTCTACATTACTATACAAAGGAGGTAAACATTTAAACTAAATAAAAAAAATCATTTTACTTTATGTAATAATCTTTAAATAACATAAAAAAATAATCGAATATCATTACAACAAAACTTTCTAAATTTGTTTTTTTTTTTTAATATGGAATAATTGATTTTGTGACAAGCGTTCGCTTGCTTGCTATCTAACGTTGTGTTCACACGGACAGTCTCTTGCACCTCACTGGAGCGTTTTTGTCTGTATAACCATTACATAGAATCAACACTGGTATTCACAATGACGTTGCTTGTTCCGGCACACGGGCGCTTACTTAAATTAAATGGCATCGACATCCTCACCTGGAATTAGAGAGAAACATAGTTAAATAATATCACAATCGGAATGCATTATTACACTGTCCTAAAAACTGCAAAAAATATTGAACTTCGCGGGCCATCTAGCCGCTTGCGCATCCCCATATTTATTTAAACTTCGCACAAAAAGGTACAAAGGCGGACTTAATGCCTTAGGCATTCTCTACCAGTCAACAAAGGGTGGTGAAGAGATTAGATGAATAAGTCACGGCTAATAACCGAAGTGCGGCTACACCTAGGTTTAGCCGGCCGAAGTGCGGCTACACCTAGGTTTAGCCGGCCGAAGTGCGGCTACACCTAGGTTTAGCCGGGTACAACTAGGTGTAGCCGGCCACATGCGGTTCGTGTGTACTTCTGGTGACATCGGTTGCATGGTTGCGGTCGATCGATAGGCGACGTAGGATGCAAGAGCGAGCGAAGGGCACCCCGAGGTTAGGTTTGGTTAGGTTACTTTAAACCCTTTACACAGAAATAGGAGCCCCGCGAAGCGGGGCTTCGTCGACGTAGGATGCACCTAGTTGTACCCGGCTAAACCTAGGTGTAGCCGCACTTCGGTTATTAGCCGTAACATATATATAAGTACTATTCTATAAAATATGAAAGTGTCAACAACAGATGTCACTTTATTGATGTGAACTCTCTGGTCACGGTCTCTCGACTTCAAATAGATCAATCAACCGGTTTGACTTTCACTGGAAAGTCGTATCAAATGGGACTGAAGACAGCTGGGCCCAATTCTGTATGGTAATCATTATTCCCCGCGTAATCTTACAACGTGCAAACCACGTACGGTTGTCAAGCGTGGTATTTTGACAGTTCAAACCACGCCAACTTTGCGTTTTTTCGCGCGGTTTCGTTCATAGAAAATACGTTATTAGCAGATGTCGTGATTAGCAAAAGAATCATAGTGAATTACGGCCCTGATTCTCGTGTAGTCTTGTTCCCACATTTTATGACCACGTCTCCCCAGAAAAAACTGGCGATTAGTACATCAAGTTAGCTACGTACCGTGGCGGGCGCGGCGGCGCTCGGGCCGCCTACTCTGCAGCTCATAACTTATGGTTGCTGGTGAGCCAGGTGAGCCCCTCGTACAGTCCGTCGCCGGACGTCGCGCACGACGGCTGCACGTACCAGTTGCGGTCCCGGATGCGCGTCAGCCCCAGCTTCTCTTGTATCTCGTGGGGTTTCATTGCTGGAATTGCATAGAAAAAAATATTTTTTATTAGTAAGGAGTATGTAAGGCTCGTAGCAGGTGGCGTTCTGTAGTTCCTGCCTCCCATGGGAAGAAGGCGTGAGTTTATGTATGTATGATTTATTATTATTATTTACTAGCTGTGCCCCGCGGTTTCACCCGCTTAAGTTTCGATCATTCGAAAAAAGTAGCCTATGTGTTAATCCAGAGTATCAGCTACTTACCTCCATATCAAATTTTGTCAAAATTGGTCGAGCCGTTTGTGCGTGCAGAAGTAACAAAATACAAACACACTCACAAACTTTGGCCTTTATAATGTTAGTGTGATCTATAAGGAATTTACAATAGACTTGTACTTATTGCATGCCTTCCCTCCCTACTTCTATTTAGTCCTTCAGTTCAGTTATTTTACCTCCGACTTTGCATCACTGTCAAAATCATACTGACCTTTATTTCTCTCACATTATAGTTGCAATAGGGTTGCTGCTGTCACAGGTAAAATTACTGTGAAAGGACTGTAATTATTTTGATTGCTCGTTAGTACTTTAGAGTTATTACGGGGCCTAGAATAACAATTGAGGCAATTTGACTTTCTACCATTGCAAATTATACCTAATAGCCCAAGACTTTGATATTGCACCAGTAAAAAGTTCTATGATCTAATTAAGTATTACATAATTATGGCTCTATGAATATGCCAAAGCACTTAGAAAGCGTATTTACGTTAGGAAAGCAGACTTAAAAAAAAAGTAGCAATTACTTCGGTGTTTCTCCAAATGAGCGATATAATAAAAAAGTAACAGAGTCAAAACTGCACTCAGAATATTTTTGTAAAAATACTAAATTGCTACCTACGAGGTATGAGAAGAGTTTGTCTGGATGAATGTTCCGAATTGGTGCAAAAACGGCTGAATGGATTTGGATACAATTTAGCAAACAGTTTATAACCTGGATTAACACATAGGGTACTTTTAATCCCGGTAGTACGTTCCCGTGGGATAGTTTCCGACATCCACGCGGGCCAAGCCGCGGAAAAAGGTAGTATTATTTAAAATAGTGATCAATTATAGCTTAAATTAAATGATTGAATTAGGAATGAACATAAAACTTAACAGTGCACCTGCTTTTTAAATAGCGCAAAATTTAAGGGTCAAATGATGGTCAAATACGTCCCGAGCCGACCCTGCAACCTGTTACTACTTATGCGTAAATGCGACCTTTGGCCGAACAATTAATGAATAGCTAGCACCATTTCTCGCAGTTGAGGAATGGCGTGCCCTAGATTACTTACTACTTGAAGAGAGTTTTTGTTTCTTTAGACCATATATTTTATCGATGATATCTCTTGTACTCAAGCATTATATCTCTTTAACTGGGTTGTGGAGGTCAGATAGGCAGTCGTTCCATGTAAAATACTGGTACTCAGCTGCATCCGATTAGACTGGAAGCCGACCCCAACATAGTTGGGAAAAGGCTAGGCAGATGATGATGTCTGCGCTCAAGCATCATATTCACTAGGACACAGATGACCAGACCTCGGATATTCCCGTATTTTTTTGAAACGTTCGCAATTTAATCGCAGTCTCAATCTGTCAAAATTACTTCTAATTTACCTACATTTTTGACAAGTTTATGACATGCGACTAGATTTTGAACCTTTTAATTACGGGAATTTTACCTCCTGCAATTCCTCTTGCTTGCGACATCACTGTGCCAAGCTCGACATGCCTGTGGACGAGTGTCCCACGCGTCATAATGTCATTGCGACATTTCTAGCGAGGCGTGTCTTAGGACCTTTGTCGCCTACTCAATACACGACCTTTTTAGTCAGGAAGTTTTTATTAAGAGATGTTTGAGAGATGATTTTAATTCACTACAAGTCATGTGAATTTAAAGACTCGTCTGCACTGGGGCACATTTGTATAGCGACATGGTATCGGCACTAGTTATCGGCAGATGGTCCTTTGAACGAGTCGCAATATAAAAGGTCATTGGCAATTGGGGTGCATTCCTTGAAATGGGTTATACCAGAGCTAATTGCAACAATTTTGACCGATAATTTGGAGTCGAAGTTGGGATGTTCTCACTTTTCCTAGTTTTCCTCCAGTCTGGACGTTAAACTGATAGTTTTCTGATAGCTCATGAACGAACGAATCCTTCGAAAACCAATATACAAGGTTCTAAACAAATATTTCAAGTGATTACACTAACTGCGGTTGAAGACCCCAAAAAAAAAAACATAAAATTTTTATTTTTTTTTATTTTATCATGATTAGATATCTGTGCCCATCACGTCTGCGGAGTTCCGCTAGCAAATTTAATTTGACCCTGAAACTTAAGCGTCGTAAACGACGCTTAATTTTCAGGGTCATAAAAGTATCCAGAAAAATGCCGCGAAAGTTAAGGTTGGCGAGTCCCAGAGGATGAAGACGACTTATGAAGGTTTTAATGTCTATCTATATTAACATACCGTCAGGCAAATCCTGTTTGTTAGCGAAGATGAGTATGATCGCGTCACGCATCTCCCGGTCGTTGATGATCCGGTGCAGTTCCTGGCGAGCCTCGTCGATACGGTCCCGATCCGCGCAGTCCACCACGAATATTAGACCTTGAGTGCCTGGAACATTTTAATTAGGACTTTAGAATTTGTAAGAAAAATGGTCTTAGATTAGAGATTGGACATTGATCCCGGTAAACATCACTTTCGACTATAGCAGTGTTCATAATATCAAATAATTTACATTCTTAGTTAAATGTATTCTAAGTTGATTTTTGAGTGACCATTTGTAATAAAAGGGTCCTAACAAGTTTTTCGTTGCAATGGAATTTGAACTTTGTTAAGTATGACATTCACTTTGTTGTTCCATAACTTGAAAATTATTCTTAATTCAAATATAGGTGACTGCAGGATTATGTCAGGAGGCAGTAGAATCATCTCTCCTGATAACAACAATCAGTGATCACCCATCAGTACGTCAAGAACCCAGACTATGGTTGAATTTCTTAACGATCGCATTTGCGGCAGGAAGGTAACTAGTAGGCCGTACTGACGTTTGCAGATAGCATTTTTATTATGCAATCAATCAACAGGATCCATAATCAACGCTATTCTTGTGTTCATACTCTTACTTGCCTTTTACGGTCAAGTCCCGCTCGTAACACATGTGGCACGTTACAATAGAAAATCAATTGTGTCTCATTAGCGGGGATCAAGAGGTTAAAAACATTCCCAGTCTTTTAAAGAAATATTATGATCAGCACTTGTCAATTTGATCAGCGTCTAATCAATTTACAAAAAAAATACACACCTGTATAATAATGCCTCCATAGTGGTCGTATTTTGTCCTGCCCCCCAACATCCCATACGTTGAATTTGACGTTTTTATACGTAACAGTTTCTACGTTGAAACCGACCGTAGGTATCGTTGTGACTGACTGACCTAATTTTAATTTATATAAAATAGCTGATATTTATTTTAAGGAATTACTGTTCTTTCATCATGTTGGTGTCACAAAAAAAAATAGATCACGGCTGTAATACATTTTTCAGAATCTAAAAAAAAATGTTATTGTTTCATTGATCAACAAAATTAAATATCTAGTATACCACATCGTTTTTGCAGTAAATTATTATAATATATTTTTGTTGTACATATTATGCTTATAAAAATGACTCATGATCTCTTTTATAAGCAAAAGGTCTATTCGTAATTTCGTATTGCTAGATAAAATATTCAAAATATTAAGAGATAAGCAGAGAAGTAAATGCTGATTTACAATGATTCAGTATCTCATAAATTCCAGTGCTGAATACTGCATGCTGTAAGTACTGGATTAAAAATTGTTTAATATTGGTCAAATATCAATCCAGTTTCGTGGCTAAATAATAACAGTCGCACAGGTCGATCAATCAGGTTAAGCTACGCTTGCCGCGGTTGGTCAGTGGATGGGTGACCATCATACCGAGACCCCTCCGTGCCTTGGAAAGGACGTTAAGCCGTTGGTCCCGGCTGTCATTCGTGGATCTTTGACAGTCGTTACGGGTAGTCAGAAGCCCGAAAGTCTGACAACCAGTCTTACCAAGGGGTATCGTATTACCCAGTAACTGGGTTGTGGAGGTCAGATAGGCAGTCGCTCCATGTAAAATACTGGTATTCAGCTGCATCCGGTTAGACTGGAAGCCGACCCCAACATAGTTGGGAAAAGGCTAGGCAGATGATGATGTTCAGTGACAGAAAGCTACGCTATTGCCGGGTGCGATAGGATATGTTTTATGTTAAAACACGAGGACAAAGTCGCGGGTACAAGCTAATCTTGAATATATTGGAATAGAGTTGCCGCCTTGGCTTTCTGTACATAATTTTCGTGGCTTCACAGTACAGCCACAACTATCTGACGATTTGTAACCTCGATTCTGTAACGTTCTTAGTTACATGAGGCGTGTTTATAGCATTATAAATGGGGAGTATCGATAGCGCCATAAAATAGAAACGTAGCCATTAAACAGTTAAGTTTGCATCCAAATGTTTACTGTACAAGATGGTACTTTCGCTTCCCTGCTGTATTTATTTAATGGAAAAGGGAAACATCCAAAGTAAATAATTTTAACTTAGTTTATAAAATATATAAAACCTTTATGTGGTATTATCGATCCTTCTAGGATTAAGGCTTCTAAGGCCCACTGTTTCAAAAAAAAAACAGTGGGAACATTGTACGCTAATTTCAACATGTAAAATAATAATTATGGTAGTACTCTAATTATCCTATAATAATTTGCCCGTTTAATTTTAAAGAGTTCCTGGGAGGATTTGGGGGAAGCCTTTGCCCAGCAGTGGGACAGAACAGGCTAACAAACATAAAAAAATATAATTAAATTACTATAATAAAGTTACTTGCTTGTTGTTTTAGCTACAAGGACTATAGAATTGAATAGCATAGAATACTCTTTATTATGTAGGTACACCATAAACATTTGGCCATAGGATTATAAATATTCTACAGCGCATTGCTTACGTCACTATAGAATTTTTATGCCCCCTGGTAGCGGTTGTTGGATTATTCCTGTTGAAAAATATTAATAATTTCGATTTTGGCAAAGGATACTAGTCTTTCCGGCAGCATCGAGGCCCAGCATCAATATCCTCATCTCCTTGTTACCGAAGATTTTTGACAACAGCTTCCCCATTGTGCTGAACTCGCCTCAACCGCACAACTGAAAAAATAAAAGAGGAACATTAATTTTGTAATTATCGAGTAATGGCCGTACACGATTTAGGAAATGGTCAAAAAGTCATAGATGACCTGAAAATAGAAACAACTACAGATAACTTTAAAACAGCTTGCTTCGATACCCGAAATAACGGTTTAGGTTCTAAATTGAAAGCAAATGAGAAGAAATACCGATTTGATGATAAAGTTGAATTATCAATTCATCACATGAATCGCCTAAGATCTTCGTCTTCGATAACCAAAAATGAAACAAAAATCAATTTCGAAGACCAGACACCCACTATAGGACCAATTATATTTTTAGAAGAACAAGCATTAAAACCAAACCATTTAACCAAAACAGAGCTATAAAACGAAAATAATTGAATTTATTGTTTGTTCGAGAAATCAATTTGTGCGAGAGACTTAATTTAACAACTGAGCCATCGGTCCGGAAGTTGATCGAAGCTGGAAAGCACTCGAGAAGTTAGGAATTATGGAGTTGAGGGGCGCTTCCCGGTAAACCTAGTCAACTAAATCCGCTGTTCAGAAATTTGTGTGTTTTTGTAAACTGAAAGGCTAGGTGCAATTTAGATGTTTGACAATCACACTAATATTATAAAGGCGAAAGTTGTGAATGTGTTTGTTACTTCTTCACGCACAAACGGCTGAACGGATTTGGATGAAATTTGGCACACAGATAGTTTATAACCAGGATTAACACATAGGATACTTTTTATCCCGATATTCCCACGGGATCGACACTTATGCGGGTGAAATCGCGGGGCACAGCTAGTACTACATAATATAACATCACTCCTGTAACTCCCAAAGGGTTAGGCAGAGGTGTACCTATAATAGACCCACATTTCTCCAGTTATGTTTAAATCCCATGTAATAGAGGGCGAGCCTATTGCCATCAACCGGGCACAAATCCAGTCTATACTACCCAAATACTATTCGGAATGTATTGTAGGAGTATTGTGTTATCCAGCAACTGGGTTAAGGAGGTCAGATAGGCAGTCGCTCCATGTATGTTCAGTTGCATCCGAATAGACTGGAAGCCGTCCCCAACATAGTCGGGAAAAGGTTAGGCAGATGGTGATGATGATATTCGGAATGTATTTGAAGACTGTGAGAATATGGATGAGAACAATTTATGCTCCATAATATATGTATATACATATCGATGGAAGAGTATGAAAACTTAATAACAAGCTATCCATCCAATATATTCTTGCTTTGATGAGCTTCAACTTGGGTTTCGAAAAATGTGTTCCAGAAGAGCTAAGTATCGAAAACATAACATTATATCCATAAGAGGCAACCTAAGCGTTATAATACCTATCTAACTCCACACAACTTTTTATCTCGAGTATTCCACTTTATGAGTGAAAAATATTTCGCCCAAAAGATCATAAGGAAAAACATGAAAGCCACAAGAGTATCCCTGAAAGATATATTTTACGAGTCACGCGTTATCGAGGAGCGAATCAAAAAGTTTGAGAGCAAACTAAATAAATATTCGCCAAGAGCCTATGTACGAATTTTGCCATGTTGTGTATATAGTCCAAGTTTAATTGAATAAGTTGGTGGCGCTTAAGTACCTAATGGTTTTGAGGACATATTGAAATCTTCTCATCATAGAAACGATTCAACTGATTCGCAATAGTGGGCGTTTCGTCCTCAATTTGAGTAACGATTATGTAAATTGGTCTGATGGAACCGCCCTCATCCATTACTACAGAATTCTAGACAGGGATAAGGTACACAGCTTTATTCAGTCTTAAAAGATCTGTGTTCCATTTCTACACAGGGATGACAAATTGCTGGTCCATTGTACGGAAACCAGACCACTGTAAAATAGAATCGTTGTGCAAAATATACATTTCAACATTCTGCACAGCGATAACATGACCTATAACAACATCCGATATATTGTTATATTACAGGTACGTATTAAATATTTCGCACTCTTTCTTTCATTTCGAATGTAACCCTAAATCTTCCGTCGCCGTTCTCAGGTTCCAATTACCTGAGCTTACAGTACAATTTACGCTTGTGAATCAGATCTTTGAAATTGATCCCGTCTCTGGAAATATCCCCATTTGAATCTCTTAGAAATGAAGGGTTGTAAATCATTAGAATTTCAGACGTAAAGGGGGGTTTTGGGAGATGAATTTGGAACAGAATTTATTTTGTATAAGTAATTTTAATTAAAATATAGGATTCGAGAAGAGATATTACAAAGGGATAGAATATAATAAGTTGTCAAGAAAGACGACGAATATCTTTAAGATTACAGTAACATACGTAGTTTCTTGTACTTTTTATGTAGAATTATTGCAGGATTATCTCTTTTCTCATTGTTTTATTGCAGGAGGGGCTTGTGGCTAAGTAATAACAGCCGCACGGGTCGAACGATCGGGTTATGCTACGCTTGCCGCGGTTGCTCCGTGCATGGGTGACCATCTTTACATACCAAGACCCCTCCGTGCCTCGGAACGCACGTTAAGCCATTGGTCCCGGCTGTCATTCGTGGATCTTTGACAGTCGTTACGGGTCGTCAGAAGCCCGAATATCTGACAACCAGTCTTACCAAGGGGTATCGTATTACCCAGTACCTGGGTTGTGGAGGTCAGATGGGCAGTCGCTCCATGTAAAATACTGGTATTCAGCTGCATCCGGTTAGACTGGAAGTCGACCCCAACATAGTTGGGAAAAGGCTAGGCCGCTAGGCAGATGATGATTGCTTTATTTCACCTTTAAACAAAATCTATTACACCAACAAATTCTATTCCAACTATTAAGGATCCCCATAATCATATCTTTACATCGAACATAATGTTTTACGTCACCGTATCAATGATCTGCGCTAATGCATACAACGTTATCATCAATCAACATAGAATCGGGGCGACGGTTTGTTATCGAAACCGTCTATCATAGTGAACACCCTCGTTTATTTAAATGGTACATGTTTAATGGAGTAAGCACAGAACATGCGATTTGATTTTCATTGAATTTTGAAATTATACTAATTGTTTCAACAAAACTATTCTTTAAAAATCTCAGTGTGAACACTTATGTGAACTGAGCTGTCATTCCACCGGATGCTCCGGATCGACACTACTGCTTATTTCAAGCTCACCTCACCTAAGTTTAAACAATGAGATTTTTACAGAATAGACCGACTGTTCTGGATGTCGATAGCTTATTCTCACGGGTGAAGATGTGCTCGCCATCATCAAATGCAATAAGACAATCTCTCATCAATCTGCCTAGCGTGTTCCCAACTATCTTTTCTTTCTTAGCTGACCTCCACAACCCAGTTACTGGGTAACTCGATACCCCTTGGTAAGACTGGTTGTCAGACTTTTGAGCTTCTGACTAGGTACCCACCCGTGGGAATAAGATTATCATAAAGTATTTACTATTGTTTACGATTTAACTCACAATATCTCGTCAACAATACAAACATTAATACTATAGAAACTTGGTACCTATAGTTTATCTAGATAGTATAATTTATTTATTTCTAGAATACCTACATTACTCAAAATGCCAGCTGTGAGGCATTCATTTAATCTCAATGAATTAGACAACCGTCACTAATTAATTCATATACCCAATTCAAATAGAAATTTCGTATTTTCTTCAAAGGCTTCCACAACGCGAACCTGGTTTACAATCCTTCCTTTTGTCAACGAACAAGTCAACTTTAGCATACAAATGATTAATCAAGACTGCCATTTAATATTTCAAATCACAGAACCGCATTTACTTCGAACGATATTTAGATACGGGGCGCTAATAACAATGTTCTTGCAAGGAAACCAGCTCTTACTTCAACATCCCACATGCAACAGCAACACCTACCTGCAAGATATTCGATGCCCTAGATAGCTACGCGGTGCTAAATATAGACAGCCCTTGGTCTGAAATCTTAAGTCTGTCCGCAGTTCGATTGGCATTTAGGTAACAGTTCTTGTTGAGTTTGTTGAAGGCTTGGATTTGTAAGATGACTTGAACTTTAGCAAGAATAATGTAGCTAGCAGTATTTTATCTATTGTATTAACTGTTATACGCGTTCTCAACGCACAAGCAAGCAAATCATTCTGAGGACCTATTTAAGGACATATTTCAGTTTGCCGACGTTTCAAGCACTCCCTAAGTTTCTAGCCCAGGCAATGCGCTGTAAATGCATATCACTCATTGCCTTCAAGGAACCTTGCAAAATTTTCAGAAGAGTGCGTAACCGTAGATCATCGTAATCAGTCTATATTGTTCCCACTGCTGGGACACTGGCGCCTCCCCTCTTCGAGAGGGAGTGGACTATAATCTACCACGCGGGCCCAGTGCGGGTTGGTAGATGTCACATGTCTTCGATTTTTTGGATTTAGGATAGGTATGCCCGTTTCCTCAAGATGTTTTCCATCACCGTTTTGAGACCGTAGATGCAGAAATAGTATAAAAAGACACCTAACTAGGTATATCCGGTACAAACCTACATGCAGACAGTTCCAAGACAATGGTTAAAGGGCAGATTACAGCGTCTAACAAACAACCCGCTCTGAAAGGTCAGAATGATATTGAAAGGTCAACATTATTTCTTAGACACTTGCCATAGGACCAAGCTTTAACAACAAACTTGAGATAATAGAATGTCTATTCAACCTCAAAACAGTAGAAAACTTATCCAGAATTACAGAATAGAATAATATGAGGAGATAAAAACAGCAATTGCCGGAGGGGAATAGGGATAAAACGCGTGAAATGAATTGCCAAGCCGTTATTTGTCACAGTTATTTTTATCTTTTAGATATAAATTCACAGTAAATTTTTGTGTAATTCCCAGTGGAAATTAGGAGCATTACAAACTGCTAAACGATTAGAATCGTGAATTAAGTTTATTCGGTTCATAAAAAACAGCAAAATATATTTCCCAAGATTTTTCAATATTATTTAATTTATTTTTAAAACAATGCAGCCAGTAAAGTTTCTAGCAACATCTGCTGCGCACTCGGTTGGCCAAAGACCAATAGTAACATTGAGAATATTCTTAGTTCAATCACTGCAACTCGGAAAAAAACTCTTATTACTTTTTCATTGATAGAAGAAAAGTACGGCTACCCATTTTAATCAAACGGTTTAGGTTTAGGCTGCCCGCCCATGTCAGACTTTTTGTAGCACCGATAATCGAGCCGATTTGTCCTCAGATTCTTATGACCGATTTTGTGACCGACTCAACGTACACGCCCGTTACTTTGCCTTCAACACAACGTCCTTCCTTAGCAAGATATGCGGCCGACTGTCGGTGAGTAGTGTGCGTTAACGCATACATTTCCGAACGTTCTATTTTTCATCGATAATCGGATCGGTCGGGATGCACCGATTTTATTTCTGACCGACTTCTTGAAGGACGTGTGCGTTGCACTATTGCTATCAGTATGTTCTATTTTTCTCCTACAAAAATCGGTCATCGATTATCGGACGTGGGCGGGCAGCCTAACGATACGTTTACCATAACGTCCTTTACGTTACCATTCAAGTGTTTTTGCACCGTGTGCGAATGCACATTAGTCCAATACGGCATAATATGTTAGAATTTAATATCCAAAGTGGTACGGCGGTAAACATACTATTTTTCTTAACAAAAAATATGCGAGTGAGCTAGCACAATGTATTGAACAAAACTTTTTTACAAAAAAAACAACCGACTTCAAAAAAAACTACAAAGTGATAAATAACTTTAATTTCGGAAGTCGGTGTCAAAAAACGAAAATGCGTAACCAACGACACCGACTTCCGAAATTAAAGTTATTTATCACTTTGTAGTTTTTTTTGAAGTCGGTTGTTATTTTTGTAAAAAAGTTTTTATTTTTCACCTTTTAGTTGTACCTACTCCACACAAATTGAAATAACACTAGTGCATTGAGGAATTGAAGACACCGACTAGAAGAATCATCAAAATTCGCATAGGAATGCCGGAGATGCAGTACATTTATGCATATAACATCGTACATAAGAATAATTATATAATGTATTATATACTAAAACCTTCCTGAAAGTATGTAGATCACATTAGTGAAAGAATTATCAAAATCGGTTCATCAGTTTTTGAGAAAATCGCGGACAAACAAACATACATACATACGGGTCGAATACAGAACCTCCTTTTTTGAAGTCGGTTAAAAATGGAAATAATTATAACTTAAGATAAAATATAATTTTCACGGGTACCTCCACTACATGATTAAATAAATATAGTCCCACATTATAAGATAAGAAAAAAACAATTGTCTCCAAGGACGCTTGAATTACATACTTATATCTTTTCATAAAATAAAAACAAAAGAATATCTGGAGCATATTTCTACGGTCTAGAACATTCTCCAAACTGGGCCCAGCTTCTAAAGGAAACGGAGGAATTCAAGCTACGGTAAAACATTTTAGTCAACCTACTTAACTGAATTCTGAATTTAGATACGGGAGATATATAACTATAAGTAGTAGGAACATAAAAGCATAATACATAAAGGCTTTCATTACATAGATATAGTTACGTGGTAACACAAGTACTATTTACTTAAGCAAGATGCTATAAATGTTCTGAGGTTTCGTTGTTCTCGTAAATAAGATAATGTCACAGAAATGTGTGAATTTCCCTTCTAATTTCCGAATAAAAGTAAGTAAATGCGACACGTATAATACTTATTTTTCATATGGGAAAATTGAGAGGAAAAAGAGAAAAATATTATCTGTATGGGGTGTGAATGGGCAGAGTAATTAGTCTAGATAGTATTAATAAAGCTGAAGAGTTCTCTGGAACTACCAGACGCATTAAAAAAAAACTTTTTGCATTTGGTAGCCCCATTCTTGAAGAAGGTTATAAGCTATTTAGCATCACGCTACCACTTTAGGAGCCGAGCAAAAAGGAAAAAAGTCAGAAAGAACGCTAAGTGACAACGAGGTAAGTAATAGCGCGGGTGGACGATGGGGTGCGACGCGGTAGGTAGGGGGCCGAAATTTCAAGCGGACGAAGTCGCGGGCAGATTTTTTTTATATTATACATATTATCCTATATCGAGATCAGAATCTTTAATAGTTACCAGATTTCATAGGCACGATACTCAAAAGTTGGTTAAAAATAAGAGAAATATTTAAGGTCGAATCACCCTGATTAATAAATTACCTGGATAGGTAAGTACTATATCATTGCTAAGAACTAGAGACATTAAATCGTCATGAATTTCAATCAATTCAATAAAAATCTGTATAAAAACATAATTGACCCATCGATACTGAATGAATGGATCTAACGCTTCGACGAAGTAATTACCTCTACGTTTGAACGCTATCGCTACACCATGACGAGTGTCTTTACAACCATTAAAAATATTTAACAGAATTCATGGAAAAACGATTGCTATTCATATCGTAGGTACCTTTTTACACAACATTTCAGTCTCGTCCAATATAAGAAATTCATGAGACGTGAATGATAAATAAATAAACATCAACTATATTAATGTACGCACGGAAGGAACAGCGGAAATGGAGTAAGAAATATATTATATGTTTTGTCATATCTCCAATACCGTAGTACGCTTTCTTATCTTTGAAGGCCGTACGTGGAGTTTCCCAATCTGAATAAAGTGAACAGACTCCAGTTTGGCCTGAACGGAAGCGTGCATACTGTCGATAGAATCGATTCAGCCGCTCCGGTTGCTGGAATTGCCTAAATACCTAAATACATAGCGTGGGTTTTTATCCGGTTTGGTGAACCTGAAGGTACAGCGGATCGTATATTTACCGACCTTTTATCTAACTAAACCGTCGGACAAAACGTCACTAACCTAACATTATCCTAACTATTTTGATAAACTTTAATCGAATGACTGAGCCATATTAGCACAAAGAAAATCTAATTTGGACTAAATTAAACCACAAATTCCATTCAGCGAAAGCAAGATTCCAAGCGAAACCAATGCTAATTAAATTACACCGGAATTAACACATGTGGAGAATAGAATAGAATACTCTTTATTATGTACACCATATAAATTACAGACATAAATATAGAAATTTTACAATGGGTGACACAATGGGAGAAGATATAGCATACCGACAACACAAATACAAGAGACGGCCTTTCATCAGAATTTTGGCTACGCAGAATTCCTGATGAATGGTTAGTTAAAAATACAAAGGAAGTTCTTATTAACAACTCATCTACGTAGGAATAGGAAACGTGAACATTGACATTAATTGATCGGGCCGGGCCGGAATGAAATCTGGCTGTAACTAGAACAAATAGAAACTGCCGTGTGTGTTATACACCGTGCTGTAACCGCCGACCCAATTCTATTGATAGAAAAATATTTGAACCACGCCCTAAAAGGAAACGGTCGGAATTTAAATGATCTTGAAATATGGGCCATTGTTGGTGACAGATCAATGTAGAATGATCATATTCATTCAGGACTGAAACTTCTAGGAATGTCTTTAACAATGAAGTTTACACAAGTCAACGCCCTAAAAGAAAACGGCTGGAATTGAAATGATATTGAAATATGGGCCATTGTTGGTGACAGATCAATGTAGAATGATCATATTCATTCAGGACTGAAACTTCTAGGAATGTCTTTAACAATGAAGTTTACACAAATCAGTAAACCTGTACCTATGTCATCAACTGATGGATGCTATTTTAGAGCATGTTTGAGCGAAGAGCGTCGTCGCTATCTCTAAACTCGTTATAGGAGCTTGAGGCGGTATCGACGTACTTAATACTGAAACGCTTACTTTGCATTTAAAGATTCAAGCAAAAGATAAGCATGGTTGATCTTACGTTCCCACTTCTAAAGCCTGAATCTTTAAACGAGGCGGAATTTACGAAGCTATAAAGAACAGAACTGATGAATAGAAAAACGGTAACAGCTACAATGCATAATTTGTCAATCTATGGAAAACTGTTCGGATGAAAATCGGATGAATCATGACGAAATAAAGGGAAAGATACAATTGACGCGATACGCACTATAGGTATTTGGTCGATAAACATAATAAAGGTTTAACGGCGTGCCTTGGTATCATAAAAGTGGAAACGAGGGTTTGTCCGTGTTCTGCACACGGAACCCTGAATTGGGTCGCTCCGTGTATTTATAATGTCACTACGTTTGGGAGGTCGTGCCTTAATAATGATGCTTCAAGGTCTCTAAGAGGCAGAGACGGTTACTTAAATTTTTTGAGAAGAAAGGGGCCATTTTAGACCCTGCTATTATTTCCCGTCTGTATAAATAGTTACAGTAAACTTGTTTTACACAGTTAGTTACACGTGTAGTCTTTTGTCAAATCTTTTAGTATACTTTATCTTAGTATCACAACTTCTAAATTTTGCTTCGCGGACATTTTTTGAAGCTAGCTAAACAATAGAACAGTTAAAAATACAAACGAAATTTTGGCACTGTAGGTTCGAACGCATGGTTTAAGCTCAAAACTTTAACGACTCCGTAAGTCGTAACTTATAGCAGTTTGAAAACACATCAGGTGGTCTACAACTGTGCTGAAGCCTGATGAAGAATACACGAAACCGAAATTTTATAATATAAAAATGTTATTTTTCTGAAGCTAACGCGTTTTTAGTATAAGATTTCAAAGGGCACTCCAAAGGTTTTCAAGATCAACTTAGCGAACGCCACTCGACGGAGTGAAAGGTTTTCGACAATCCATCGAGGTTCATTGTCGGTAGCCGACAGGAGGCACTATATTTAGAACACATCTTATTTCAAACGGAAAAACCTTCATGATCAAATGGAAAGACGAACGTCTCGTTTGTGTTACTGTCAATAAATCGGGTGATTTCAGAAAGGCTGAAAACATCTTTCAAGTCTTCAAAGACATCATGAAACATTAAAGCTTGAACTGCTGTTATCTTCGGCAAAAAACAATGTAATTTTGGATCGGATGTTTTCCACGCTGCTGCCGCGATGAAATATTACTTCAATTACGTACAAAAAAGGTAGGCCTTTGAATTGTTGATGCATCGCTGAATAAACTATCCGTTGAACCTCCGAAACAGTGCTGTGACGTAACGTAACATTCGTAACGCATAACTTAGCGAAGTGTAACATAGCAACGAATGAAGACACATTAGTGACGTAATCACTCAGTAGTGAGGAATGAGGAAGATATGGTCAATTAGAAGTACTCACAAGTTTGTCTACAGTTCTAAGTTTGTCTGTGGCTCGTTTGGGAGTTGGAAACTGATAAATAAGTTGTCTGCAGAGATTTTCTTATCATTATCGCTTGGATAATTAATTATAGTACGTTATTTGAAGTCCAAATCCTTAATGACTCTTTGATGATGCTTTCACAGATTATGATGATTGTGCTTAAAATATTAAATGGAAGATAGCAGAGTCTCATGAAATTTGGCGTTCAGCGACATGAAAACAGCCCAAAAAAATGACTTCGTGAAAATCAATATCGCTTATCGTCAACCCATCGCAAGATATCCATCAGTTTACCGAAGCAGTTCCCTATCTAACCCCAAAATAAGGGTAGCGCCACACCGTCACGCGTCCAGAACCACATCGGCTGCACGAGCCCTTCTATTTCCGTCGGGTCAACGCCTAGGGCGTTAACAATTTCCACGTCATTTCCCTCAGAAAGCCAATTGAATGGTACAATAAACAGTGTGTACGGTTGACTCTTGTTTTGCAAACGTGATTAGAGGATTTACGATGACGCGTTTATGGGTAAAGGGTGAGAGCAGTTTTGTGTCGCACTTAGTAACAATATAAATCGATTCACACGTTTTGCCACGAGACATGTTGAGGGCATTTGCTTAGTAACATCCAAATTTAGAGAGAGTATTTGTGGTCCTTGGAGACATTTGTCGAAAATTCCAATCTTTTAAAACCGTTTCGCAAATGTATATGCCAACCAGCAGTGTTAGACCATAAAATAGCTTAGAGTTAAATGTACATGATATTAAAAATAATTAAACTGAGTAATTTTGTACTTGTTAATAACTTCCCTAAAACGTGACTAAGCTGTGTTATCAACATTTTCTAATCTATTGTATAGTACATCCAGCGGTTCAAGTGTTATATCCTGTACAGAGTTCATAATAATAGCATTGTGGTAAATACGTATAGGTTTTTCATCAACAGTAAGTTGATAAAACAGACAACATTGTGATAGGTTTTATTATTTAAAACACCATCACCTGCTTACTTGGTCACTATGCTATTGGACCAAAAGAAATCTATCTACTTAATAAAGATCTCCTCTTCTCTCTCTCTGAAGGCCTCCCACAAGGTGGACCGATGAACCTGTGAAGGCTGCAGGAATCTGCTGGATGCGGGAAGCACAGAACTGGTCGAAGTGGTGGTGCTTGGTGGAGCCGTATGCCTTTCGGCTGAAATGATGATGAGGAATAAAAATCTTAGTCATTCATTCATTTGACACACACACACATGAAATTTTGCAAGTGTGTTCCTTATATACCTAATCAAGGTGAACACTAACGAAGGATTTTTGAAACGTCGTCCCCTAAAGGAGTTAAGCAGGAATTGAAATTTTGAACGGAATGTCCTCATATTTCCCAAAGGGAATGGCGTCAACTAAATTATAAAGTGCTTATGGAACGTAACGGCACACAAACTATTAGCTAATGAAGAAGACACAGATACTACTGGAAAAGTAAAACATAAGCTCCAGCAATAAAATTATGAAATAACTTCTTTTTTGCGAGGACCTAATTATTCGCCCTATCCCGTGGGTCGATGTTCATCCCTAGTCCTAGCCCACAAGTTGGATCTATGCCAATTACCCAGAGATCTTCTGAAACACACTCATTCATCTTATCAAATGTTATGTTGCATGCTTAGGACCACCTCGTAGTTTAGATCTAGTTGAGATTATCATAAATTTGAATTAGGATAAATATCCCGAAAACATTTTCTTAGAGCAGAAGGGATTTGTAGCTATGGTATAACATACCTACAATGCATTGATATGCATTCGATATTTGAAAAAAGGTTCAGAAAGCGATCGATTTTGGGACGACTATTAGGTTATCGATCAATTTAAAAAAACGTATGAATGCAAATAGCAGTGTAGGTACACACGAAATACGTAGATGAATTACCTGGACTATTATATCGCCATTTGCGTCGTATGAACAACTAACTAGTGAAAACTTTAAACTATGTAGATGCGGTGGGCTGGAACCGGGTGTTGTACAGTAACTTGGCAGGAGTAATAATTAAACATCAGGTCACGAACCTGCCACTTACGTATTGTACTTTTAACGAACCCTAACTGGAATTTCACAAAACCTCGTTATACAAAAAAACTCATACCGTTACGTGGAGTACCAATTTGTTATTTCGCTTTTATGAAAACTTTGAAAGGCTTATTTTATGACGTGTGTGTCAGTCTTATACATATTCTAGTTCACATAACATAACTTCACGCCTGTATTCCCAAAAGGGGGCCTAGTCAGAGGTGAATCGGTACATCCACATTTCGTCGGTTATGTTTAAGTCCTATTGCCATCAAAAATGCAGAAACGAAGACTTCTGGTTGCTACTCAGAAATTCCTAATAGCAAAACCCAATAGCATTCTGCTCGACCCGGGATAATTAGCATCGCAAATCAGTTTGAGGCATAACAAATGTGTTAAGATGATGTCAACGCATTCGATGAATCAGAAACAATTACAATGCATAACAAACGAACGTGTAAAACTTAATTATTACTGTTTAAGGTCAGCAGGTAATTGCGAGTCAAGTGAGTCATGCTTTGCTTCATTTTACGTCAAATTGATTTGAAATGGAAAAGTGCAACATTAATGCTGTCGCTAGGAGACTTTTTAGAAAGGATAAGGTCACCAGTCTTTAAAGAAGAAGTAAGAACAAAGAAGACAGTCAAGAATATAACCTCAAATGAGTGAGAGCTCCTCAAATGAAAGTCCAGCGCACCCTGGGATCTCAGCATTACTATCGTTGCAGACTGTCTAATATTTTTACATATTAAAAATATATTGTACCAATATAATTTAAAAGAGTGTCCATGTAGTTTCTTGCCCGTTCTCCTCGATAGGTACCTTCTACGCTTTGGAATGGGCAACTAGCTTCACATTTCCGACTGACAGACTCCTTGACAATTGAAAAGGGCCTGTAAATGGTTATTTGTGAACTATTTTCATTTGGTTCGAGTCTATACGAGAAAAGAACCGTCCACAATGGCTTGCTAGTCGACTAGTCCAATCTAAAACTTCTCCAACTGATTTTTAAATTCACTCCAAACTGAAAAACCATGATAGTGTTTGTCGGTGCACCCTACATAAACTAATTAGCTTATAAAGCTCTTGATGGTGCAAAATGGCGGCTAAGTGTGTTATCTGCTGTCCTGATACAAACTAAATGGACAAATGCACTTCTAATAAAGGTCATTTGTTGAAGTAGACCTTGAAATGCAATGACAACGAAGATAATCTAAGAATGACTTCATATTCCGCAAATGACAATTTTACTAAGAACAAGCGAGCAATCAAAAACTTACAAGTCATCTTTACATAGCCGTGAATACTAATAATCTAAGCCTGGTGGTCATGGTAAACAAAAGTTGTGCAACGTTGCAGCAACTCGTCTCTTTGCTGACAGCACATCAAGCTAAAATGAAGTGTAAAATGTTTTAAGAAAGACATAACATAATATTACGCCTTGTTTTCCGGAGGGGTAGGGCAGAGGAGTACCTACCTGTAGTACAACCACATTTCGCCAGCTATGTTTAAGTTCCATGTAACAGGGGGCGAGCCTATTGCCATCAACCGGGCAAAAATCCATACTCCGGGCTGCTACAGAGAAATTCCAGATGGAGAAACCCAATAATACTTTTCCCGACCCAGGAATCTAAACCAGGACCTAATGCTCAGCAGTAGCCAACTCTTTTCAGAAGCACAAAGACATGTTGCTGCAATAATGCGCCTTTTGGCTACAATGAATACAAGACCTTCATATCTTGAAACCAAAATGGCTTCTAAATTAAAAAGTTAAGACATAGCGCATATCTTCATCGCTTAATGTCTTTGCAAAATTATGGTGCACCAAATTACGTGAATTTCAGAAAACTTTTTAGTTCTACGGGTTTAAGTACATTTTGGCGATTGTAGTTTGGCTTGCGGCCAGCCAGTAGATACGTGCAGTATACAGACAAGTCTAATGAATTTATTGAATCATTTGTTTAACCATCTACACTGCAGTCATGAATAATGTATGGCATTTGAAGCCATACATCAGAATGAGGTCTGGTTAACTGTTGACATTACATCAAATATGAATGCTTTAGTGTTCACCATTTATTAATATTTGCATGTTTATTGTGGTTGAGAGTAAACATAGTAAACGAGCCTAATATACTATTTATATCAAACCCCAAATGCAACTCTTACACGTATATCAATATTATGTCTGGTAACCTACAAAAATCTAAAACAAAGTTTTGATTAAGTAATGAAAAGTTGTCTAATAAAGATACATGGCCTTTATGTCCAAACGTAAACGAAAATTCGTCAAGCGTTAACAGCACTGCACGGCGCCGAAACGGCTGCAAAGTATGGGCACTACGCATACTCTTTATAGTAAGTATATAGTACTATATTCAGTTAGCACGACAACAACGAGCAAGCTGTGCCAACATCATTTTACGCAGGACTTTTTTTATTATTTGTGTTCTCTGCAAGCTCCTTTCGTGAAAGTGAGATGACATAATTAAGTACATCATAAAATGAAGAAATCTTTACACATAGTTCTCATATGTATAATTATAAATTCAGAATTTTTTTATCAATATAATTTAAGAGTGTCCATGGAGTTTCTTGCCCGTTCTTTTCCTTATGCACCTTCCGATTTGGAATGGGCAACTGGCTTCATGTCTCTGTATGACCGACTCCTTTGACAATTTCTAGTGCCTGTAAATGGTTTACCTAATAGAAATAAATGCTTTGAGTTCGAAGTAACAGAAGTGTGGACCAAAATCGGAAATATGGTATTTATACCAACTTCATAACCATAACAAAATAACGTAGGACATAGAGATGAAATCTCATATTACCAAGACAGACATTATACTTACTTTCGAAATGAAACTTGACACCCCAGAAAAGACCAAAGACCCTTAACCAATAGAAGCATAACTACACTAAGCAAGCATCTTCACGAACTAGAAGAACCTGTCTGCTAACATGATTCCTTAGTAGGTTACTGAGAAAAAAAAATGCATTCAGAGGCCGTGACCGCTGCCTCGGCCGGCTCGCTAACGGTACACCATCCGACTAGCTGCTTAGACTCGATAATCGCATCTCTTGATGTAGTTGAATGAAGAATCTTTCAATGAATATTCTAGTACTAGTCCAGTTGGACAAAATTGTGACAACAGTAGTAATAATATGGCTTGATATTTTTAGGATTATATCTTAAACAGTGCTCAGACAAAAAGTCAGTTATAAATTGGCAGTTCTGACGAAGGTCAACTTATTACTTATTCGTAGGCATCAACGATTCAAAACCCTTTCAATACTAGTAAAGCCAACCCACATCCAAAATAGGATAGTACAAAGCCGCCAAAAATAAACCAAAGCTGGAATCACAGACAGATGTTTCGTTTCGCTTTTAAAATTCACGAGTCGGAACAGCCTTTGGGCAAACAGTCCCTAGCATTTATCGGATCGCGAAACTAGAACAATAGTCGACCGATTTATACTACTTTGTTCTAAAGAAGGACAAGGAAAATCAAATATTCGATAATCGGCCCAACAGGCGAAGTCTCGGCGATTTCACACAAACGTTATAAGAATTCTATTGGAGGAAAAGAAACAGTAGTATGATAATAGAGGAATAAATGTTATTAAAATAAACAGAATAAGTAAAATATTACGTTTCTACTAAATATATAAAAAAATTCTGTAATGAAATCGTACCCCGAACAGAACACTCGTTTCAATTACGGAGTTTCGTCCAAGGGCTTTCTTGGGATTATTTCCAATTAAAATTGTCACAAGCCGTCGGATCCCTTACGAAGTAGCTCGAGCAGTATTACTAATATAATTAAGTATTATGTTCACATGTCATAGCTCTGTGCTATTCTCATAAGCAATAACAACGGGCTACGACAACTCATGTCTAAACCGCAGAATTGCAATATCTATTTGAAAGACGACGGAAAAGGAACATGTGGCAACTATTTCATATATCTAGCTAGAGATACAGCTTCATTTGTTGCATTTGATATTCTTACTTCTTAGACGTTTTTCTTTACACATACTTCGACAGATGGTTGTGATTTCAATGTATAACCGACCCTACATACGACTAGCAGTGACGACCACCCGAATAGCAGCAGAACGTTTTTAAACAATGGTCTTTAACGTGTAAAATGATTTTAGACACCATCAATGCACCACTAGAGTCAGGAAACGTCGCCATAAAATATTTTATAGCTCTTGTATTTTTATAACCTCTCAGCGGATAGCGGGTACAATACGTTGTAACGTCTAGTTCGCTACATGACACAAATCGCGTTCGTTTGAAAAGTTAGCACTTTCGCCGAACTCTAACCAGTTCTTGGGTCTTGTGGATCCAGCACACTTAGATACTCCACATTTAACAGTGCTGGCAGAGTGGCGGGGTCTAATTAGAGCAGTAATACTCGTTTCGCTGAAGTGGGGAATAACTTTTCGCGGAGGCAAAGTGAAATACCTAATTATTTGCTTCGTGACTTGGGATCCTTAAAATTTTCGAATGACTCTTTAGATTTAATTGGTAGTTAATACTTACAAATTAGTCATTTTGCGTGCCTTCTATTTCATTCCCATAATGTTATTCGAACGTTATTTTCTGCCTTACCCAGATTACACTAACAACAAAGCCTTGTCAGCCAGTTTAAGCCCATAGGTTATCCTATTTTACGTAGGCACGTTACGCGTCGGCGTACCATCAACCTGGGGTTTACAACCGCGTTCGATGCAAATTGGCTTCGTCAGCGGTTTCCATCAGACTTTCCGAACAATAACCCGAAGCCATCCTTTTTTATTCTATAGAATATCCATTAAATACTAACGAACAGTGCAATTCTGCATTTCGTTATCCGATATTTCGTTTATTTTATGGGCACTCATTCAATGAACCTGCGCTTCGATATTGCGGTAGTAAATATTATAAAAGGAAACTTGCGTTTTGAAACAAGTTTTGGGAGCAATTTTTTGTAACACAGTATAAAAATAAATAATCATTTAAATACTGCTGAAAATGATTCTTCGCAACGCTAATTCAGGTAGGAACTAGGTCGACGAAAGCTAAAGGAGAGGAAACATCTGAGACGATGCTTTATGATGCGAGCAACATCGTAACGACCGAGATTGCGGTTGGGGAAACCACGGGGACTGTTTAAGACGTTGTTTGGATGCGCACCATGTTACATAGTACCTATTGTCAGTAGACAAGATATACAAACGAAATGTTACTTAATTGCGAAAGAATCGATACTATTCATGATTTCCACAAAAGAAAACAGAAAAATCTAAATACAGTTACATTTGAAATATTGTTTCTCATAAGAGTTATATCAACTCCA
Source organism: Hydraecia micacea (assembly GCA_914767645.1). Classification (NCBI taxonomy): domain Eukaryota; kingdom Metazoa; phylum Arthropoda; class Insecta; order Lepidoptera; family Noctuidae; genus Hydraecia; species Hydraecia micacea. The sequence continues at coordinate 16,545,386 of OU611776.1, forward strand.
ACAAGAACCATTAAAAGCAAAAGTGACCCTCGAATAATTTTCCTCGTCTTTGGAAATGCTAAGCACGTTTAATCCATGTCTCGGGACACGGTGATATATCGCGTGTTTTAAAAGCAGGTTCAGGTCTTATCGTACGACCCAGACGATATTTAATATGAAAAATAATGACGAACATTAACTAGCTAGACTGGAGCGACGATGAAATTGATATTAAATGAAGCTGGACTTGAGAAGGTTTATAACAATTTTATGTCTTTTATAGAAGCCATGATAGAATTAGTGGTGTTAAGATAGCAAAGATAAAATTCTCGCTGAGATTTTTGGAATAAAGCGGGAATAGAGATGGGTATCTGCATCTCGTAAAACTTTATATTACAGTCATGCAGTCTACTACATCACGTATGGAAACTAATTGAAAATATTTCCATTTAAAGAAAAACAAGCATCTGAGGCCTTGAGGATTATTGGTATACAGTGGCCTCCAAAAGTTAGTTGACATTTTTCAACTTCATCTTAGACACACCAAATTATGATTATAAATTCTAGTGATCCAAACGATTGAACTATTATAAGTAACGTGTTTATTGACTAATTCGACTATCTTTGAGTTACCATAAAAATAATCAAGTCATCCCATAAGGGATGACTTGACTCATAAGAGTACCTGATTATTTTTTAATTTTAAATCATAATGTGGCATCACAGCTCAAGTGAAAAAATGTCAACTAAGTTTTGGAGGGCACTGTACGCATTAAGATTGAATAAAACGAGATTTTGGAAATTTCCAAGCAAGGGTACTAAAATTGGTCCTCTGATACCTGAGCATAAAAGCAAGATCAATAAATGTCCCCAATTCCACAACACGCAATACAACGCACCTTTCAACAAATCAGTTATGGCTTACGCTACATAAGCAGTAATGCTATCATCGGACCACTGTCTTTTATAACCGTGGACGTTTTGTGCCCCTTGAAACAACACCCTGACGGCTCCACACGATTTATGGGAAGCAAGGGAGAACATATTGGGGTTGTTCACACAGCAGACCGATCGGTAAATCAGGAAACAATAGTTGCGGATTTCGGTATCTTGAGGAGATTTCGGTTTAAGATAACGTCGTCTTGGACCAGACTCAAGATTGAATTACGATGCATTGGTTTGAAGATGCAGTTAAATTTGATAGCATTAAGTATGCATCTGAAACATATCAATTATTGATAGCAACCAAAAGTTCATTGAACTAACCAATGAGATTGTACTGGAACTCATAATTCTAGCAAAGATTCAAATGAGGTCAAAATGCAAGTTTTATACATGTGCTATAACACCGTCTTAAAAGAACTTATGAATGTTTCAAGGTACCGTAATAAAGCGCAGAAAGCGGTTTTAATAAATATACAAATAGCTTTCGCTGCTCATATTCAGTATTCGAAGAGATTTTCACTCGTAGCAGAAAGTGCAAATCCCTTGACATGCAAATTGGTGAAACAACGGCTTGAACATTCATATTAGGATGGGTGAAGTTAAATTTGATTTTGCCGTGAAATGTTCATTCACAAAACCAGGTGAATAGTTTGGTAAATGTTGGGAATGAGAACGAGTTATGCAATAACTGAATGCGAACAGGTATTCTCATGGGGATCAAAGTTAGCCTGCATCACAAATCAACGAACGTTTCAAAAAAGTTTGTTCAGCGCTTTGTATCCGGTATTTGTGAATATACCAGGAAACTCGGATAATCCACTGCCTTATGTGACTTAACTATTGGGGATCAAACTGGGCCGGAACGGGTATAAATGGGGCCGGAACTGTGAGTATTGGGGTAGAATTCGCCAACGTGGAGCCAAAATGGGTGAAGCAAATTGATTGATTTGACGAAAATACGATGAAAATCTGGCAGCAGACGATAAATACACTAACAAATAAGACGATATCAGTGGCGAAGGGTGAATTTATGACAGAGGTAGGTCGGAGCAAAAAATAATTCCAAAAGAAAATTTCAATGATGAATTGACTATAGAGTGGTTATGTTCTGAATTTTCGAAGGGAAGCCGGTGGGAATCGAGTTGTATGGTACTGTTGAAACGTAACTCAGATGGGAGCTTATTTATTAAAATGAAACTCCTATATGGATTTCATTATTGATATTATTTAGTCTTTTCTCAATATTAATTAAAATTATCCCTGCTTCTATATAGGAAAAGACACCATCATAATCTATTTGACACACGCTTGAATGCCCGACTGGAACACGTCATCAAAATATTACCGGCCAGTCTCAAGAAGGAGGTCCCAGTCTCTACATCAGCTACGCCCACCTTCGAATAAAAGGATTGGCATAGCTCAACTACCAAACAAGACTTTTATTCGCCATCTTCGGACATCCAAGCTCTGCCTACCTATCCTAACCGTAATTTTACCTAACGCAGGAAATTAAATTTACATGGTAAGGTCCGTCTCTTGCAAGAGCAGGCTTAAGTCAGGACGAACGAATCCAACACTATGTTAAGTGTCAGGTAAGTTAACTCTTACAAGTGCCAATGTACACTCATACAAACTAACTTCGTCATGCTTAAACCTCGTCACGCCAAAACCTGCGCAAAGGACGCGACGCGGCCTCCTAATGAAAACAATTGATGTGAGAGTTCACATCAGCCTGAAAGAGGCTTAAAAAATTAAAGGATCTTAACATCGAACTCTTTTAACCCCATCGGACGGTATCGAGCCAGAGGGAGGGAAAAGTTTAAGAGGCCAGGGTTCATCGAAGAAGACTATCATATGCCCGTACTCCAGAGTAAAACTTCAAACTCCTACTCCGATCTCAAAAAATTCTAACTCTATAAAAATATCAGTCTTTACTGATAAAACTGTGTGTCCTCAAACATAAGCTGAACCAAATGTGTCAACCAAACACACTTTGCGAAGGCTATGCCCCGTTAGCAAAGTTGGCTTCAACTTAAGCTGAGTGTCTGTCACCCCCCCTCTAGGAGTGACCACAGTTTTCAAAAATTATTTCCTCCCATAACTCGCGACAAACTATACTGGAGTACGTCCATGCTATCCCAGCCTATTCGAAACAAAACATTGAAGACGACGATATGTTCATCCTCCCTTGGGCCCCTTGGAGCTGTGAGGTCACACCTCACATGCCTCCGAGATGAGAGGTGAGGCACCTCACGCACTCCCGGCCACGTCCGATGTTTTTTTTCTCAGCATTTATGCAAAAAATACAAATGAACACATATTAATAAATTATAACATATTATCCAAACTAAAATAATGCACTAAATGATGTTTACATCTAGCTGACATATTTACATTGACATGACAAGATAAATGACAATAATAAAAAGAAAACAACAAACATTTACATACTGTTATGAAAAAGTTTTAAAGGTTTTTATCTCTAAACTTTCTTTTTCTAAATTTATATTTTGAAAATGTAAACTTCTTTATAAAATGTTGTTTGTTTATAGAAAATGTTTTTATAAAATAAATAATTGAAATACTTTTTGGAAATAAACTTTTTGGAATTAATCTTTTAGTTCTAGCTTTTTTGACAAATGGAATTCTTTTCTTCCTGCGTGCTTTTCTTTTATTGATTGCAGCACATTTTAAATAAACATTTTCTAATATTGGAACATCTACTTTATGTATTATAAAATCACTACTATTAAAGACTACAACCTCATCCGTAGGAAAATTAAATGAGTCTATAAACTGCACAGAATTGTTCAACACTTCTGCATCTTCATCTCTGTCTGCACATAATTTTACATCATGCTCAACTAACTGAACATCACTATTCACCTTACTATTTTCATTTGTGTCAATGACGAAGTGAACATTCTCCTTTGTTTCAGTCGAAAACTCCACATGACCATTCTCCTTTGTTTCGGAAAAATCGATTAACAAATTATTTTCAAAAATTTGATCACCAGCGATGTTATTTTTATTGTTTTCCACATCGTGATCATCATGCTCATCCTGTGGCTCTGAAACATTGCTATATAGATTAGTAAATGGAATGGACTGACCCGATTCATCATTTTCATTCTTGTGTTCATTCTCGAACACTTCTATCGGCTCCTTCTCCTCTGCGGGGCTGTACACCTGGCCGCTGTACTCATCATCATCTTCTCCATCACCATCTTCCATACTGCTTTCTAGGCAGCTTTGCTCGTCCTGTAGTGGGTCTTCTTGTTTTCCACTAAATAATACAGAAGCATCATCATCTACATTTACAAAATTCTCCTGTCCGCTTTCGTCAGACAGATCTTGTGCGATTTCCGCTTCTTGCACCTTATAAATAATTTTGTCTTTGTGACATCTGCACGGAAGCTCTGCTCGTAACACATTACAAATAGTATCAAATGAAATACCATCGTGGTATGTATAATTATATAATGCTAGGGCAGCACCCTCAAGATATGCGCCAAATATCAGCGCCCAATCGCTTTCACGCCATCCATTGAAGGCGGCAACCGTTTTAAACTGGTTTATGAACTCCTCCAGGCATATGCCATTCGTGCCCGTAAAAAATTGAGCCATCTTACTCGCTTTACAAAAAAATCATTAAACCACTTAGCTTTATGCTCCTGGCGACGTTTCTGCGACTCTTATATACTCACTGCTTGGCCTGCGAGAGGACTCGCTTTTTTATATCATAATATCATATATATATTTCGCAAATTTCGCGAATTTTCGGCGCGGCCACCAATTGTTGAAACGTAACTCAGATGGGAGCTTATTTATTAAAATGAAACTCCTATATGGATTTCATTATTGATATTATTTAGTCTTTTCTCAATATTAATTAAAATTATCCCTGCTTCTATATAGGAAAAGACACCATCATAATCTATTTGACACACGCTTGAATGCCCGACTGGAACACGTCATCAAAATATTACCGGCCAGTCTCAAGAAGGAGGTCCCAGTCTCTACAGTACCTTCGCCACTGGACGATATATTAAGAAGCTATCACATTTTACGATTTATTCCGGTCTGATCCCCTGAGCCCCCCCTCCTCGATCCCCTGCTAGTTCGTCATCTGTTTTACACTTTGTCTTATCCACTTTATGCTAGGTTACTTACTCTTTTTGACAGGTAAGTACAGTCAAGAGAAAATAAACGTTTCATGTTTTACAAAATTAAATAAAGACTATCTTTAAAATCTAAAAAAAATACTAACAAAACCTTCGTATAACCGTGTACCTTCGTCTAGATAAGTACTCCGTACTCCATCAAGTGTTTCTAAGCGGAAGATTTAGAGCCATTTCCTGGCTACTGCACTCCGTGATAACGTTCACGAAGCCTCCATTTATGTAAGACCCTACTTACAGCCTGTATACATGTTATACAAACATTGTACGTATAATACGTAAGACAAAACCTACGTAAATGACGCTCGAGATCCTTTTACTGATACCGCTAATAAAGTCTGCGGGCGGAATGTCATTCTACAAGTTATGGCTCCCTTCACAGATTTCGCCATAGTTTTGATTTAGTTTAGCCATAAATTCGCTTTAGTAATACAGAAATATATATTCGAGTAATGAGATTCAAACTTATTGACTTTAAACGATTTTATGGCTGTAGCCTGGCTCTCAAAACAGTGAAGGAAAACATCGTGAGGAAACCGGCATTCTTAGAACCAAAAATTCAAAGACATGTGACATCCACCAACCCGCACTTGGCCCGCGTTGTGGATTATGGTAGCCTACTCCCTCTCATAGAGAGGAGGCTTGTGTCCCAGCAGTAGAAACATTATAGGCTGATTATGTTATGGCTGTAGCAAAAACTATACAATACTGATGTGAATAAAACTATACAATACTGATGTGAATAAAACTATAATCAAGAAACTGGTTCGGATCGCTGAAACAAATTAAAATAAACATCAGCACGTTACTTTTAAGGCGACAGTCAATAACAATGAGGTAAACAAGACTATTATAAAATGTTCCCTTATGCCCGTCGGTGGCATCGCAGGGGACCGAACATCGGAACCTCACGGCAAACCGAGCAACAATTTATTGAATGCTCTCCATCTCGATCACTGAATACAATGATGCGTATTTTATCAAATTGAGGTTTGACGTGCCGTGACGACTGTTCCCAAAAGATGGATTTATTTGCGACTTTGTTACTGGAAGGTTAGCGAAATGCGTATGGTATTTATGTAACATTGTATTCTGATATTGATTTAATCTCTAAAAGCACGTTTATTAGTTTCAGAAGTTTCATGTCATGCCCAAAAAACCAGAGTACCGAAAACAACGCGCTCCCACAAAGCCGAACACTTTTTTACTCTTTGGGCCAACTTTAGGTTCGCTCTCTGAGCTGAACGCTGGCTTAAGCTTTATCATGAAACATTATATAAAAGTGGTAAAAAAATCCCACATTTTCCACAGTCTATGCCAAAATGGCTGTAATGCATTGCAAACTCCCACTTGCGGCTGTGGATGTGACGGGAAGCCCAGATGTGGCCGATGACAAGCGCTTACGTAATCTGATTAAAAGGAATTTGTGTCACGACGGTTTATAGACATAGTCATAATAAACTTCATCACTGTATGCTCCATGCTGGCTTTTAACGTGTTTTCTTGGAAAAGGGGCTGATGGTTCAAAATTGATTAGTAAAGACTATGGTCAGCTCCAATATTTCAGAAAGATATGGGAGAGGACACTCTGACCTTGCCATTACGGAGTTTCAATAGAATAATATCAGTGAATATATAACTCCTGATACGATAAAGATGGCTTGAATATCGATAATCTCGGTCTGATACCAACAAGTGCCAACAACTACTGTTTACTAAGCATTAGTGTCTATCAAGGACCGATGGGCGATGAGAGAAGATGCTGTATATTCAATGTCCAAGTGTTTAATAATTTCCTTAAACTACGAAATCGCCATGAAACATATAAAATCAGCAATAAACTTGCGTGCTTCATAAAATTTGCACCCGCATTGATTTAAAACAAGGGAAAGCTCGCAATCGATTGCCCTTGTGACCTGATAGCAATAAAACGTTTGAAGATTATGACAAAGATAGCTCAACCAATTACATGGCACACTTGATTTACCGTTATAGTTCAAATAAAACCCGTTTTATTGAAGTCAAGTTAAGTTTAAACACAGTCTGTTAGGCTGAACTGAAGTGGGATTGGGAAAGCCATGTTTGTAGGATGCATCGGGACATGGGCCCCATGTCGTCACGCAGTGGGACCCAGAAGATGAGCGTCGTCGCTAAGGGAGGCCAGGAAAAATGGCGTGATTACTTAGAAGCGTTTAAGGGAAATTGGCAGGAGAAGGCAACACACAGGGAAGAATGGAAAGCTTTGGGGGAGACTTTTGCAGTGGGACAACAGGAAAAAAAAATAGCTCATGTTTTGTCTTAAGACTTTTCAGTCTCTCAGGAGTTATCAGGAATGTGGTGGTGCCAAACAGATTAATTGTCCCTTATCTGCCTTAAAACGCCCACAAGACCAGATACTATTGTGACCTAGATTCAACCAATCTGAGACCGCACATGTACCTAATATTTGCGATTATTCTACCAACTAGCTATTAGGTACCAACGGTTTTTGCGATTGTTTTAATGTAAGTACATTAAAACAATCGCAAAAACCGTTGGTAAGCTAAGTTTTATCAAATTTTTAACATTCATAAGTACATCCGGACCGATAACCCGGCCTTCGGTCGACCTAACCATCGAATACGGCTTTTTAACGAGTTCTAGAATTTAATTCCGATTATTTTTAATTCTGTCCAAATCCCTGCCGTACATTTTTCATGTTTTATAAGGGTTTAGTACCCAAATATTCTATTTTTACTTCAATTTCATGAATATTCAATTTTGCTGGAGGAGTATACAGGCGGTTTCGAATGGTGATTTATTAAATTTTAAATACATATTAATTAATTAAAATATTCTATTATATTAAAAGATGAGTAGACGAGTTAATTAATAAAGTAGATAACAATAGAAAAAGTTTCAACAGGTCCCAGAAACAAAAGCCAGTGTTTTAACAACTTGAAAGCGTGCCTACGCATCAACGTTAGTAAGTACTAACGTAAGTACGTTCATTATCATAAAGAATATGATACTCGGTCTTTTCCATAATAACCGACATAACCCATCATACTTTGCCGTCACCTTCATAAAATAAATTGTTTCGCAGTGAACCCTAACCTCAATTGTTGAATTTCCGTAGATAGCTTTAAAATTTTCAGCCCACTGAATTTCGGTACCTAACGACTGGACCCATCCTTTATTAAAAGTACGTGATGATTTGATACATGTTTCAGTTCTACGGTATATTTATGCAGGTTTTAACACCTCTTCTGTACAAATATTTATATAAAATCTATGCAAATAAATAAAATTGAAGTGTCTGTTTATAATATCAAAATAACAGCTTTTTACTAATTGCATATTCGATACCTCTGGGCTCAAAGGGCGTATAGCACAATTTGAGCATTTGAATTTTTTTACTATTCTCACACAGTTTCTAATAATTCTCTATTGATCAAATAAGTTGTGTTTACGTAACGAAAATTATGAGGTTGTATTCGAAATTTTTTTGCGAAGTTCGCCACGTGGATTAAACATATCACAGATCGATAGACTCAAAAACTGAGCGAGAACAGTAAAAAATTTCAAAATATAATAGGCCCTTTGAGCCCAGAGGTGTCGAATTATGAACGTATACAGTATATACGCTACTTATAACAAAAAACTTTTTTGAATTTTTGTTTGTCTGTCTGTTTGTTTGTTCTGGCTAATCTCCAAAACGGTTGGACCGATTTCGACGAGACTTTCACTGGCGAATAGCTGATGTTGTGGAGTATCATTATATAAGCTAGGCTTTTTGTCCCAGTAGTACGTTCCCGTGGGATAATTTCCTACATCCACGCTGACGAAGCCGCGGGTATAAGCTAGTATTTTAATAAAACCCTGCGATCGAGGTTTCGCACTTCTGTACAATACGCCCCGTTCAATCCTTTTGTATCGGTAATCTTTTGAGGCTTCGCGTCTCATTGGTCAAAGGATATAGAGCCTTTGTGATCCTCTTGGAAATATTTAAATACTCAGCAGCAGCTAGAAATTCCATTTCTAGTACTTTTAACGCCGATTTTTAGACCTAGGTCGGACACTGAACGGTTGTGTGCTGATATAGAAATACTCTCTTGAGGGACAATTCTCGTAATTTTAAGAACGTTCACAGTCTGATCTCAGTCTCAATCTGTCAAAATTACCTGTACTTTCCCTACATTTTGACAAGTTTTTGACATTTGTTTGCCGCCGAGATGAGACTGCGACTAGATTTTGAACGTTTAAGTTACGAGAATTGGCCTTCAGATGATTGTTTTTAGACCTTTCTCTTCAGCTGAGCAAATTATTAAATAAAGTACATACTATCTTGGCACTTATTATTTGGAATTCTTTGAAATTTTTCGTCGAGCCCCAAGATACAGACTAACATCTAGTTTGGGGCTCGCTGGCAAATATAATATATTGTAACCTAGCTGTAGGAAGTACTTTAAGCTACTCATGTTGTCTCAACTTGCTGTTAACCTGTAAACCTGCTTATTGTTCTGGACAGTAAAACATTTTTCTATTTCTTTCTATTTTCTATATCTTAGGAATACCCGAACTTGTACTACGTGATTAACTTTTAAGCTTGCTTTTATGACTTGGTATGAATCTAGATGTTGACGTCACCAGAAGAATAGAGTACCTTTTACCTCACACAGTCTATTATGTTTTCAATTACAAACAGGTATTAAACCAACGTTTACAACCGCCACATTATCACGTACTTTTATTATCCAACTAATTTATGCCAGTTGCGTGGGAAAGCTAACATAATGCACTTTCCATTTTTTCCATTCAAAAACCCAACATTAACAGGTTTTGGTACAAAAGTTTTATCATGAAACCGACCATCAATCAGGAAAGAATTATTATAGCATAACACTACGCCCGTATTCCCCGAAAGGTTAATAATAGATATGTATTTACAGAATTAGTCATTAGAATCATTAAATTTCTACCATAATCACTTTTCCATACGAGATTTGTTCTTAATTAATTCTAATTCTGAAACGCGATGACACAACGCTGGTAATTTATTGCAAAATATGAAGCAATTATCGATTTACGAAAAATCTAGTGTTTGGACAAAACATCTAAAACACTTAGAGTTTTAGTATGTTGCTTGTAGAATAATCTGACAAAAAATCATAATGATTGTATGTATATTAGTATGATTTTTGTTGTAAAAAAAAGTTTTTAGAGGTAAGATTCATGATTTTTTTCTATCGTACCAAATAAGTTGTATTATGTTTTCAACACACTATCTTCCTAGCATTTATCCTGAAGAATATCATATATTTTTTTGATTTTTTTTACTGTCGATCATAATATACTTTTATTGTTTCTAAAACTTGCGTTTTTTGCGTTTAGATCCTGTAAGGCCCCTTAAGCTTATCCGCTTGTATGGTTTTGTAAAACAGCACATTCTACAATCCATCTGCGAAATATATACATTATATAATATCACAGTATGTAAGTACTTAGGTAAGGGGAAAAATACTCGTTGAATGATGTCAGGAAATTTACTGTAATAAATCTAATATTAGGCCATTTTTATTCAATTAACTAATAATACTAAACCGGTTTAATGTGATATAGCCTTATAAAGGTTATTTATAATACTTCCGGATAACATCCGTAGTTACAAAGTGTTAACGTGTTTTTGGTATTTGTATGATATCATTTTTACCATAACTAATTTATTGCATTTAGATGTTATTATTCATGCCACTGGACTTATTAATGTGGTTATCAACAGTCTCTGGCAAGAAAATCCGTCGTTCCATCATGAAAATGAAAAAACTTGCTGCTTCTTCAATCAACACATTTTTTTCGGGGAACTATCCTGTCGTAACCATCCTCGAAACTGTGTTTCCTGGGGGATGTCAAACTCAAGACCCTCAGAAGTGAAGAGTGCTACCTAATGAGCAGGAGGAGAAACTTCAAGTATCAGTCGGAAGATCTCACATCAACAGTCTCTGGCCAGAAAATCCGACGTTTCATCACGAAAATGCAAAAACTTGCTGCTTCTAGAAATCAACGCATTTTTTTCTGGCATCTAATGTGTCGTAACCATGAAGATAAACGGAGAGTCAGATCGTATGCATGTAGATTAAACAAACACATTGTGTTAGACAATTAATTAGCCATTGACCTTGTTCTTAATACGATCTCGCAAGAGACGATTGTTCTATTTCATCTATTTAAATACACGAGGAAATCGTGTACGTACGAGATAACATTGTAATGGGTTCGGTAACCGCTGCTATAATATAAACATTTTACGGATACGCGTTTATCGTGCAAATTATTTTCGGGCTTCTCGAGTTTTTGATTGTAATTTGTACGTTACGATTGTGGGGAGATGAAAAAAACAACGTAATTGACGGCTTCAGTGTTTTTCATTGATGTTTGGCGTGACTAGTGGCGATTAGTGTTACAGATGTGCCATTTGTGTGTGGTCTTTTATTTTGATTTTAGAATCAGACATTAGATTCTATGCCAAAGATTTAATTGTAAAACTGCTAATAATACAGCAGCAAAATTACGGTTTTCTAGAAAGGTGCGGTGCGGTGGCCGGCACATAACGACCGCAGTGACGGTAGCGACAGCGGGGTTTGACTTTTTTGGTGTCAAAAAACGCTCTCTGCGAAAACACACTAACATACTTTCATAAATAACGTTTCAGTGACGTCATTTATCTGCCTAGCCTTTTCCCAACTAGGTTGGGGTCGGCTTCCAGTCTAACCGGATGCAGCTGGATACCAGTATTTTACGTGGAGCGACTGCCGATCTGACGTTCCACAACCCAGTTACTGGGTAATACGATAACCTTTGCTAAGACTAGTTGTCAGACTTTCGGGTTACTGACTACCCATAACGACTGTCAACGATCCACGAATCACTTAACGTGCTTTCCGAGGCGCGGAGGAGTCTCGGTATGTAAAGATGGTCACCCATCTACAGACCAACCGTGGCATGCGTAGCTTAACCTGATCGATCGACCTGTGCGGCTGTTATTGTGGCGGCCACCGGCCTTCTAGGAAACCGTAGTTAGTGACAATGGACACTCAGAGAAAGAAAAGACCAACTTGTTTGTCAAGGCATTTCCATATATTTATAGCCCGTAATCACGAACTTGTCGAGTTATTTGGTGACGCGGCATCAATTAATCATCTTTTATTTCCATAATAGCCGCGGTTAATCACAATAGCATATACCAAAGTGACTGCCGGCGAGGTCAAATAACTTCAACAGTGTACTGGGCAAACACTGCACAAGTTAGGTAAATTAATATTTCATTTAGGCAACCCAGCTCAAGCCACGACGGGTGAACTTACGAACCGACGAATAGCTTGATTATAACTTTAAGAAAACAAGTGGCTTGAACTTCTTACCTTCAGAGTTCGAGAAAGTTTAGTAAGGAGAAGTCTGTGAGAGATTGTTTGTTATAAATATTTTTTTTTACTCTTGGACTCTCGACTTGGATCAAAAATATCATCAAGATGTTCTTTTAATCCAGTCTGAATTTCAGGTTTTCATATCACAACTTTTAGTTCCCACAATACTTAGGAAGGATATCCTTTCGTTGTCCGTAAAAAAACCTTCAAAAATAAAAACCACACGTTGGTTTAACAATTGAGTACGTAGATTGCATGTCGCTTTAGCACATGTGTGGGGTGAACAAACTTTACTGTAAGCGTCCCCTGAAGCTCGTTCAGTTGATGTAAACATCACTTGTTTGAGCACAACTAGTCAGGGTTGACTCCTTTGTCATCGCCACTATTTTTAGGTTTTCACACTTAATATAATGCATGAACATTATCCGTTTTAATATACGACCTAGCATTTAGCAACCCTGCATGACTAATACCACGGCAAATCCGTTCGGTTTGATTTATGCGATCAATTTGGCGCCGCGTCCACTTCAATATCGATGTCGAGGAATCAGAGACTGTAATCGATCATAATCGTTTTATTATCGATGTTAAATTAAGTCGATGATATAATAGCCTTTTTAAGGTATAAATAAACCTCAAGCTTATCGGCTTCTAAGTTATGTCAGTGAAAGCCGCGTTGTTTCCTAAATTCGCACGACTTTCTTAACTGACGTAGACGTCGAACAATAAGGAACGGATTTTTCATAAGAATTGTTTATTGGGCACTCGTGCGGCTCCAGAAGAATATTCAACACCTGGCGAATACAAATTAGCCAGCACTTATTACGCCAGGCCCCTTTACGAAGCCGAAAAATAAACAAGGCAGCAACACGAAACTTGAGTTATCCCCAACATTTTTTTTACCTAAATATTATCAGAGCTCAAGAGGTACAATCGAGGAATAAAAAGGAGTCTAATTATTTTACCGTACTTACTTTTAAAAGTTGATATGTGCCCGCTATGTAAGTTGTCTGGAATATTACCTTTTCGGTCCTCGAGTGCACATAGTCAACGCTAGAATACCCAAACGCCAATCTCGAGCCGTAATATAATAAATCTAAATTCGAAAGCAAGTCTATTGTCCGTCAACCTTATTGGCGTGTATCACGGCTGAAAGGAGCTAGCTGTAAGGCCGTTGACAGGACTACGACACACGATACCCGTCACTTCATTAACGGGTGTTGCAGATGACCTGACGACGTCGGACGCGTTTAGAATACCGCCCGATTGTAATAGACAACCCCTTTGTCTTGCAAACGAGATTCTAATCAATCCAATTGGTCGGTTCTGTTATTACAATGACAGCGGTCTGTCATTACGATTTGATAGACAATGGTGAATGTAAGCTAGGGGTGGGAAAAGCTAGTTTGCAGACTTCCTTTTTATTATAATTATGTAGGATTCACGCTTACTTGATTTAAAAAGATAAATGATCTGTGAATGTTTTCTGCAGACTTAATCTATGTGTTATACAATACCTTCTTAAACATTCCTAACTAAATTACTCCTAACAGGGAAACCACAATTTATAACAAGTTTATTTGACGTCATGAATTAATTAGTAATTCTAAAATTATCGGCATACATAAGCGTACTGGGTATTTAATTTGTTGCCATTTTTGACGCGATAACGGCTAATATTTCTGTCATTATCCTCATATTACATTGTTTTTAAGGCCAAGGTTATAAAATTATTGAAATTAAAATGTAAAGGACAATTATTAATAATATAAAACCTTACATAGGCAATATTGGGATAATTAAAATACACAGATGAAAATGGAATAAATGCTTACGTAATTCAACACGGTCTGCAGGGCCCATTTGGCGCCCAGGAAAAATGGATACCTACAGGCCAACCGCTTAACTGAGACCTTGCCTGAGGTAGCAGCAGCTCAAAAGCTCAGTGATTCGTCAACTTGTGACAACTACCACCCCTCCCGCACCGTGCAGCTACCTCAGGCAACGTCTCAGTTAAGCGGTCGGCCTATAAGTAGGTAAATTGGAACGACAAAAACCAATGCTGGGTTTTATCCACGGATATCGCGTTTTATCCATTATCTACCCACGTAACCATTGTACGATTATAAATTGAACAGGATAGTAGCGACATTGACGTAAAATAAGAAAATATGCAGGCAGTAGCACTCAATTTTCGAAAACCTTATCGTATCCCGGATCACTAATTTTTGTTCCCAAACCTGGCAATTTTTTTATGTGTTCAGCATACATCAATTTATTTAAATGAGGTTTCTGGGAAACACCTAGACGAGGGGCGCACAGAACCGGGAAATATGGCAGATAAAATATGGGTTATATCCATCAGTAGGTGATTCCGGGTTGAAATGATGATGATGATGATATCGTTTTTGGGAACCTAGGTCAATCATCTGGAAACATTTTAGCACCTGATTTCGCAACAAACACATCAGTTCAAACGAGTACAAACCACGAGCCTCAAGATACTGTTAGAATCGTACGGGGAATACATAATATTGATTTCTTCATAACGACAAATTATGTACCGGCGACATCCGGGATGAAGGGGACTGGTGCTGTTCACATTCAAATGAGCCTGCTCTATGTTCACGTAATGTCATTAGAGGGACAATTATGAAAACCTTGTGGCAGGAATGGGGGAAGAAATGACATTTTTCTACGTGAGTTAACGTGAGATATTCGAGAAAGGAAAGATAAACTTTTCGTCATGGCTAATCCAAATCAAAACTTACTACGCAGATTAGATTCTTATAGATTACTCTTAAATTACTTATCTGTTTATAATGGTCCATCATCTTATCTTTTGATTGCTGCAGTTTTTCTTTCTTATCTCCTCGGTTTTTGTAAAGGAGATCCAGAGGCCAAAATATCAGCCGTCTCATTACAAAACGGGTTCTAACTTACGTCTAAGCTAAAACCTTCGAGCCCATTTTTGTACTTTGAACTTTATGCTTGCTTCTGTAAAGTTCTTAATACAAAAACTGACTTAAGAGCAAGGTCTAAGTTGTCAATTTTGTTTGAAGTAGGTACTTTACATTAGTTGGAATAAAGTTCGAAATTAATAACTGGCTCGAAGGTTTAAGTTTGGACAAAAATAAGAACTCGTTTAAACAATATTTCTCGAAAAACTCCTTAATGTCATTAAAAATCTATCTCACGCTTAGAAGCTATACGCAAATAAGGGGGAGAAGCCCGATTTAATCCGTTGCCAAGAGCCAATGTTAACATTATCAATACATTTATTCCGTACATAGACTGCTAGTTGGATACAAGTTAAGTGGTCGAAGAACAACTGTCGACATAGCCGCCACGAATACTAATTGGTTTATCGTGAATAGTTAAACGCAAACACCGTTTATTAAGCTTGTACCAATATGTAAGCGCTTAAGCAGCTTTGGGGATACTGTTACTTTTAAATCTGAAGCGTTTTCCATACTAATGTTATACGAAAGTGTGTCTGTCTGTTACCTCTTCACGCTTAAACCGCTGAACAGGTTTAGATGAAATTTGGTATAGATATAGTTTGAGTCCCGGGAAAGGACATAGGATACTTTTTATCCAGATATTCCCACGGGATCGACACTTATGTGGGTGAAACCGCGGGGCGCAGCTAGTAATTAATAATACGTCTTTTAGTGTCCGCGCAAAGTCCCTCTTCTCATACAGAGAAGGCATGGTGATCACCACGCAAGTCCAGGTTTCCTCACGATGATTCTCCTTCACCGATGTCAGTAATGTCCAAGATAAACTCAGAAAGTTTATAATATGAATTGAAAACAGTCACATTGGTATTTGCCCGGGTAATGCGGTTTAATAATGACTACGAAATATTGGTTGCTTGCCAGTTCATGAAGCACAGGATTATTCAAATACCGATCATATGCGAAAAATGACATACACATAGTCGGAAATATCAACACAAATATGCACAAACATGTGGCAATTACCCTGCCAATATCGTGTGAAGCAAGCTTATTATCTTCCAATATTGCTGGGTGGTGGGCGGGCAAAGTCAACGAAAGGGAATACTTTATTCGGGTAAACTACACGTAGGCGATGCACAAACAGCGTCTCGTTATTTATGCAAAAGCGTCGAATTTTAAATGATACAACTCTATTTACGTATCGATCCTAAATTACTGCTATAACAGTAATAATAAACCAAAAGGTAAACGTATTCATAACCTAAAAGCTGAACACCAAGTCTTCGGAGGCAGAAAGTAGCTCCATTTTGTAATGTTTGCCTTTTTAGTCAGCTGGGGTGCCAGTAACCTTATTATGTCTCCCTTTCGTCAGTAACGACCCCAATTTCTACAGCAATTATTACTGCGTGGACTACTTTAAGTTCATTTGCGATTAAAAATGGGGAAATCCCGTGAGCTGTCACGGAAGCAATACATGATGTTGAATTTTTCGGGTGCGGAATTTTAGACAGGGCAGCGATGATCCATTTGAGTAGTTAACTAATTAAAATTCATATGAAAACAACTCGATACTGGTAATTAACATGATAACTACGGTCATTTACATTCTTCGAAATCTGACGCGTGTGATTAACGGTTGTGGTAACAGAGGCGAAAAGTTACAAACAGATAGAAGATTTTTTTTAATACTTCCCGAAATTTTGGGCCCAAAAACTACTCTACTCAAAACTAAAAAAAAAAACTCAAAACTCAAAGCATTTATTTCAATTAAACCATTTACAGGCACTTTTGAATTGTCAAGAAGTCGGTCAGTCAGAAAAAATGAAGCTAGTTGCCCATTCCAAAGCGTAGGTACCTATGGAGAAGAACGGGCAAGAAACTCCATGGACACTCTTTTAAATTATGTTTTTACTCTCTTTTAAAACAGTGAATACTTCTCTTAAAAACTTAGTAATCATAAAAAAATGGCAAAATCCTGTCAAATGTCCATGGTACGTTAAACAAACAGGCAGTACCTACTTAGCACGACTACATCCATCAAGAGTTCTTGTATAAAGAAGCGGGTTTTCTGGTCCAACTCCCGGTGCAGATCTCTGAAGTCCGATTTTCGGAAAGAAACGGTTACATGTTTTAACTGTTTCTTTATGTGTGAGCACATAAGTTAACACGGGACTATTTCACCCGTACCGATCTGTACAGACTTCTCTTTACCGGGAACCCGCTTTTTTATGCAATCACCCTAATGCTAGTCATAATAAAAACTAAACAGGCATGAACATGTTACTCGTATTGTACACAGACATATCGATTAAACGTTCACCTCGGTGATATGACGCGAGGTATTATGTTAAGCCTGGGATTGTGTGATCTCAAAATCACACAATCCCAGGCAAAAAAAACCCAATACTGGAACATTGACACTCTTTCGAGTGTCAATGTTCCAGTATTGGGTTTTTCTCTTGGCAATTTTATGAGTCATTTGGAGGACGCACATGCAAAGGACAAACAATGTCTCGCATTCAATAGCCTGTACTCCTTAACATTCCTGAAAAAAATACAGTGTAGTGTATTCAGGATTTCTCGAATACTAAAAGGCAGAACTTAGAAAACTCAACGCAGTAGGCAATCCAGCAGGGCGGGTCTCCAGAATCCTTTTGAATAATTTAAGAAGCCAAGCAAGAATCTGACGTTACATAAAGTAAATCTCTAGAATGTAAGTCCCAAATTCGTTTACTCAAAAAGACAAGCGTGCCAAAATGTCCCTGGAGAACCTTCAGAAAAGGCATTTTTTATCGGAGTTACAAAAAACATTTCGTCAAATATTCCCAATAGCTCGTTTACCGTTATGGTTACATGAGTCAAGAACTTTGCTTCCAGAGAAATCATACAAGTGTAGATATTCAGATAACCATTAAAGTTTGATCGAAGCACATAAGAACATACGGGTGAAGTTGGGTCGAGTCGAGAGCGAATTTAATAATTCAAGCTCAAGACTTTGGGAGTCGTTCGATTCATGTGCCCAGACATGCAAGTTCTCCTAAGACAGGCAACAGATCTCTTAAAGCCACTGAGTTAATCTAACCCTGAATAGTAGATCAAAGAGAAATTGTTTCGGTATTGTATCGAATCGGCAATCGATTGTACTCCGTAAATATACTGTTATTTTAGAACGTGATGAGACTAATCAATAGGTTGTGTCCTCTGTTAGTTTTGTTGGTTAGCAAACATCAATTGAAGCAGCGTAAATTCTTCTCGCTTTACTTCCAATTAAAAGTAATTAGATTGTGTCTGAGACCTAACGATGTACAGTCAACAAAAGAGATAAGTATGCAGGATCGTCGGATATAATATGTCGTATGTTTTCTATTAATTAAATTAAATTTTATTCGAGAACATCCATCGGTTTCTTACTAAACTTCAACTATATCCGACGATCCTGCATACTTATCTCTTTTGTTGACTGTACATTCTCTTTCAGAACCAATTCAAATCACACATAAAAATCGAATTAAAAAATCGTTAAAACAGATTCTCCAATCGTAGGTTCCTCTTAAACTGTTTTATAACTTCTTAAAGAAGGTCAGTGAGCCTTGATCGCGGGACAACGAATTACTAGAATGTAGTATCTTACATCAGGCAAAACCTATTTGGAGTCAGCTCCTGGGTTTGGGTTACTTTCTTGGATTCGAATCTGCATTTTTAACGCTCAGTTAGACGGGTAGCGACTAAAGTAGGCTATGGAAATTCAGGAAATGGAACGGTCCGTGAAAACGGCTCCCTTGTTATTGAGATAAACATGCCGTTTCTTTTTAAACCTTGAATTATTCATTCTTACCAGTATTTTATTTTGAAATTGCTTTCAAATCTATCAATATTAACATCGATTTACCTCATAAAATTGATTACGGTCTCGTGTCACGCCAAAATTGTCAGCTTCGAAGTTGTAAAATAAAATGAGTCATCTGTTTCTGATAAAATCAAAACCTGTTTGAGTTCTTATTGATCTTGACTTGGCAATGAACTTCGTTACTAAGCTGTTAATACTTTTAAAATTAAAATATGATCGAATAAGGCGATATTGTCTTCAAAATATATCCCAACACTGCACGAATTTAATATTCCCGAGTGTCTCTTAATGGATTACTTGCTCCGATTGCAATCTTATCTTCTACTTCAATCTGGAGATAAGTACATAAACTCAATACACAAAAATAGGTTAACAACTTACATCAACAAGACACCGCCAACACACAGGAACCATTCCACACTGTTGGATCACTTCAACAATCCCACCACACTGTTGCTTATCTAACGGCACGCACACATAACCTGAAACAATGGACAAATTGTGTTAAACAATTGAACAACACGTGGTAAACACATTCCAGGTAAAGCTGGCAGTAGACAGTAAAGAATATGAAATACACGTATTTATTGGACACACTGGAGTTACTATAGTCCGACCGCCGAGAGAATGGTGTTCCTGACACCTGTCAGTGCGACAAGTCTAGTAGCTATTAAGATCCAATTCGAAACACGTATAATATTCGTTTGTATGAACTGACAATAATGTTAAAACCATTCCTAGAATCCCAAGAGGTGTTGTATCTTTTATTTAACCGTAGGCGTCGTTATAAAATTTATTCGAAGATTTTAACCCGAAGATTGTAATTCGAATGAGGAAACTTTGGTCAAATGCTATAATAATGTTTTCGGCTTAAAGCTATCTGGAAAAGCGGCCTTCAAAATCGTAATAAAAGACAACCTAGTAACCATCATCTAGTAACATGATATGAATAAAATGATTTATCATATGAATGATAAATACTTAAAAGCTTAGTAGGTAATAAAAATAATCTAAATCAGATCATCATAAACAAACTACCACAATCAAATAACAAGGTAGAATCCCGTATATATAATTAAATTTTACAGGTAGGTATTCAATAGAAATACATTAACAAGATTAATTGGATCGGAATTTCGAAGTAAAGAATCTTACTAACAATATCCTTCTTAATAAATAGCAATCACGGTGTCTATCCAATTTATTAAACATCAAGGAATCTTGTTTCTAAGAATGATCAAATAGGAATGAGGAAAAGACGAAATATTCCAGAGAATTTATTAAAAGGTTCGAAATGAAAAACGTGAACCATGACTCAGCATCTGGTACCTGATTGAGTGGACTCTTTGGAAGTGCTTCTCAGGTGGATGAGCGCATTCGAGTCAAAGATACAATCGCAAAAGAAATTTAAAGTGAAAGAAGTTCTCGTTTTGTAGAAAATGTGAATTCCAAGCGAAAAGATTTATAATAAATTCTCACTGTTAAGATAAGAACACGTTATCAAAATGTTTAACATAGTAAAAATGGTCGACTTTAAAATAAAGTTAGTACGGTATTGTATAATATATTAGGAAGCAATCAGGAATTGAAAGCAGAACCTGCTTGGCACCTGACCAAATTGGATGGGATTGAAATTAAAAAATACGCCCGAGCTACGGAAATATTTTTTCACCATTCAATTTGTTTCGATGCCCAATACAATCTAGCAATTTTCAGACTTGGGCAATCAAAACCTCGTATTTAAGAGGTGTTTCTGAAGATTCGACAGGATTACATGTATAAATGTTTGGATAATTTCATGCTCAAATGAATGCAAATTGGTCGAGTTTACGAGTATACGTTGATTAAACAAAACTGAGTGCATATTTAAATGTCCCGTGAGTGTTATTAACTGTGAATATTTCAGGTTGGAGGGCAGCAGTTTCCACCTGCGCAGTTTATTAGCCCGTTAAGGATTTCAATTAATTAAAAAAAAAAAAAAAATTGCCGCTGGTCTACCCTACCTTCATCATTTCAGCCGAAAGACGTCCACTGCTGGACATAGGCCTTACCTTAGTTATGTATTTATTCGCTAAGTGAACAATGTATGTTCTTTTAGAATAAATAAAGAATCATTAAACCCTATGTTTCCAACCTGCGATTCAAAATCCACGTGCTCATATTTTTTGCATCTCTTAAATTCTGATATTTCCGGTTTGCTGGTACCTATTCATCGAGATTTGACCAGTTTTTATTAGTATTATATCCTCCGACAATGTTCAAAACTTCTTCAAAGTAGAACTTCTTATAACTCAAGCTAAAATCCATTACGTATCACAAGAATATGATTATGAAGGGAAAGAGCGCAGCCAAAGATTTGCTCACACACAACTTGTACTTTCGTCAGTTGTGATTAAGTTTAGTTTACAAAGAGATAACCGGCGTTCTGTTCAGCGATTACTTTCACTTCTACGTTACCTGCGGCAGCCATGTATTTATCATTAAGATGTTTCCACGCCTTTATAATGTCTCTCAAGAAACTTGCAGTATACATTCTACCTAAATTTCTCCCTAAAACTAATTTTCAATTTTAACAGCTGCTGTTTTTTAGAGGTTAACAGCCGGTATGGTTAGAAAAGAGGTTGAAATATTAGTGCACTGATATATATTGCCAGCCTCATCATAATCAGTCTATAATGTTCCCACAGCTGGGACACAAGTCTCCTCTCTTCGAGAGGGAGTGGGCTGTAATCTAGAATGTAATAGTATTGCCTGCCTAATACTATTATATTGGCAACACTAATGGATGACTATCCAATGCCGTTGTCGCGATTTCGACGTTTTGCCACAAATTGTTAATCTTACCTTGGCAAGGAATCATTGAAAGTGAGAGGTCATATCGGTAGCAATAATTTCAAATAGTCACGTTTCTGATTTGTGCAGTACTATTTGACACGATTATCTTTATGCGCATTGCATAATATTCAAGACTTACCAACGAAATCCGAGCTATCGTTGAAGGTAATAATTTCAACAAATCCGTCCACAGACTGGCAAGTAGATAATAACTAATCGTACACGTTGTCTTACTAATTATCTTCCCACGTGCTTCAGCACCTGTCACCAAATTCAATCATAGAAACCATATACGCTAGACATATGTATTGTGTATGGTAGGTACCATTACCTACTTAAGCTGGCATATTTTTCAAGTACGACCTGACTTGACAACAATAAAGTAAATTACAAATGAAACCTTGGACTGTCTTTCCGCATAGCAAAAGGCTTAGAACGTTATGACAATGGTCACACGCATTTATGACGTATCAGAACGATTGTTGCTATGCGAATTCTTCGTGAAGAACCTTGGTGGTGGAATCGGGCTTGGGCAAAATGGAGATTCAACCCTAAATATGGCACTGGAGCTAACGTATCGCCAAGTTTTGTATATGGGCAAAATAGTATTGTTATTAATGCTAGTAGCCTCAATGAATCAGCTGGTGACAATGAAGAATGCACAAAGGGAACTTTCAAAAGTGACTAAACAGGAAAAGGCATTCCCTAAACGACACATGTAAATTAAATACTACTTTGTTGCAAATGACATCACGACAATATGGCAGTTACTTTACATTTAGGTTAATCTAATATACGTTTCTTGCGAATTGGTTGCGTGCTCTGTGGACTCTGTGCACAAAATGTCAAGTTTTAAGTCAGTTTACGCTAAAAACAACGAACTCTGTGGAAACGATATTAAAGTTAGATCCAAAAATACAAAACCAACATCTAAAACTGTACCACAGGAGGTAGTCCACAAATCAATATTTTCGTACAAAATTGCCGTCGCGTGTATTTACCCATTTAAGGGCAAAGGCGACACCTAGCCTAAATATAAACTTTCCCACGTTCCACGATGTCATGTCAACGGCCTTAAAAATATATGATAGATTCGTATTCTTTTTTGTCCTACTTTGAAAGGAAAATAGTCCTTAGCATGACAGAATGGACGGGCTCAATAGAATTTTACGTAAAAAAAGGTATAAAGCTAGAATATTAAATCTACGATGCCATGTTATAATATTCATCGCCAAATAGTTCGAAAATACCTTGATTGGAATCGAATGAATTCTTTTCAAGGTTACACCTTCATGTTGTGATGACTTTCAGTATCAGAAGCATAGATAATTGTTGCCTGTCCAATATTCAACACCTGTTTCAACAAATACTCAAGATAAATGAGAAACTAGCTATCTGTCCTAGCTTCATTAATTGTACGATACGATACGTAGCCAAAATTATTTCTGTTAATACCGCAAGATCATTTTTGATTCATAATTCATTATTAAAGGTGAACAGCATAGCTATTTACAGTTTGGCAAGAAAGTCCTGAAACGGAACTAAAATATTTAATCATTGGCAACACTCGCTTTGCCTCGTCGAGTAAGGTACATATTCTGTCATTTCTTGTAATCGGTGACTGTTTCTCGTGTTTATTTTTATTTATTTGCGTTATTGTGGTGATACTGGTGACCCATTGTGTACATAAAGAACAGATCTGTTATTCGCAGTTCCGCAAGAGCGATAATTTGTAGTGTACGTGAGATATTTGTCGGAACTCGAGGCCGGACAAATTTTATCCAATCTCAACGATGTGTATAAAAGAACCGGTGAAATGACAGGTAAAATTAATATTTATACATGTAATCAGATGTAATGTGTGTATTTCAAGGTGCAATATCTAGTATAAACCTTTCATACAATTATTGAAATGTACATTTACGAATTTAAGGTTATGTTTACAAAACACATTCAGAATGCAGCGCATTCGTATAGTTTTGATACTTTTGGTTAATATTGTTCAGTTGTTTTTATTTTATTGTTCTAGGCAGTGGCTGAACAAGCGTTTCAGAGCATTTCAGTTGACGACTGGAAAAAATCATGTCAATATGTCATGAAAATAGAAAAAGGTTATTTTCGAAGGGGGCAAACTGTATAGTGACATTGAAAAAATATCATAAACCTACAAGATGAAAGCAGCAATAGCGACACATCTGCAGGTAGCCAGCAGAGTTTTGGTAAAAGCTCACACCAAGACATGGATGAATACTTAGAGAAAAACATTTTTGATTCTGATTAAAATTTTTGATTCTGATTTTTTTTTTTTAGTTTTTGTTTAGAACACCAACTATGGAACATTTTGCCTGTGGTTAGAGGAGAACTTGGAATCGTGGGATACAGTCACACAGTAGTAAAGCTTCCAACTTGTCACTGTGATCTAAACCCTATTGAATTAATCTGAGGTCTTGTAAAATATGAAATTGTCTTACATAATGTGGGATTAGTTGAAATCAAGGTATTTTGAAATACCTAATAAGATTATTTTGAATTCATTAAAATAAATAACTATAAATGTTATCGTTTTAGGCAGTGGCTGAACAAGCGTTTCAGAGGTTTTCTTTTTTTCATAAAACCCACCTATTCACATTAATTGTCAAAAAAAAAAGAAGTATCAAAACCGTTTTCGTCGTACTATATAGGGTTACAACATGCACGATAGTAGCGCCACCATTATTTTCACGACTTTTTTGCCAAGCTGTACAACCTCTCGATACGCTTCCGTACTGTATCGAACATCAATCAGTGTTATCCAGGGGGGGCACACTTAGCACTGTGATCAATTTCCATAGACGACAGCGACATCTGCAGTTTGGTGGGTTAAAAAAACTTGTTGGCAGCCATCTTGTCTTGTTTGACCAATAAAATTGCTAAACAAATGTCATTGTCGCCGCCGGCCATCCGCCATTATCATTGTCAACTTCGCAACTCCGGCTTTCCCGACGTTGATGCGCTTCCCGAAATCCCGAGTTTATCTCAGCTAATTCTGTTAAAATTATTACTTGTAACTGTTATTTGTTAAACCCTGATTGTGACCAATTGTGGCCCTAAACATGATAATAAAGATTCGCTACTTATAGTAAGTATGCTTAACTATAGGTAGGTGTATATTTATTAGAGCCTTAGTTCACCCACCAAACTCAAGGTGGCAGCACTTTCCATACATGCAAATTTTACCACAGAGTTGTTACTCTTTCCCTCTATAGTTACTTTACTCTTTGGTGTTATCGTAGGAGTCCTCTAAACGCTGTTCGCAAGCCCAAAACCTAAAAATGTTGCCAGTTTAAATCAAATAGACGACCGTTATTCTTCCGACAGCTGTTTGTTGTCGGGGGCAAGGCAAATCAGATTATCGACATGTCATTTTCGATACGATAGCCTGTACGATAGCTATGAGGATGGTTGTGAACTACATTTAACTGTAAACTACATTTAACCATAGTCCTTTCCTCATATCATGTCTTATTTCAGTCTCTGGCATTATATCACCCGTTATCTCAATGTATATATACCCCATGCCTAGCTATATCATCTTAGATCTGTTTCTTCGGTCTTCCTCTACTCTTAAAGCCATATATTTCGGTAGAATACACGCAAGAAATGTTATCATAAATCACAGGTTTTAATACTATTATATCCAAGTCAGTGAACTGTAAAATTGAAGCCTTTTCAAGTATCTGGTCACGTAACATAGCTTTATAACTTGGTTTTGACAAAGTATTTTATTCTGCTAACGTTGTTCTTGCAGTCAATTTGGTCAAGCTGTGCGATATTGTAATTTTGGAAACATCTGCCGGTCTATTCTGCAAAAATCTCACCGTAAAAACAGAGGTGGAGCTTGAAGCGAGCTGTCATTCCTCCTGTAATTCCAGGGATCGCTAGTGATTGACACTATTGACCGCTCACGTCATCTAAGTTTTCACGGTGAAAATTTTACAGAACAGATCGTCTTTTCTTATGATATTTTCTCTTCAAAGACAGGCTGATCCTAAGTCATGAATACATATTTTATCAAAGAATATTTGAAATTGGATAAAGCTTTTTCTTTTAAGTGAATTGCTACTAAAATGAAAGCACTTGAACAAGTAATGGCATCTTCAAAAAGTACAAAATCAAATCAAAACATCAACTTAAGAGATGCAAATGACATCAGAACGACAACATAGTTCGAGTAATACCTAATGAGGTGTGTCCACTGTGTTCTTGGAATAATAAATAGCTTCCTGTACCTACTCATTGGCAGTCTTTACTAAATAAGAATCATCGCTTGCACTTGATACGGCCGTCAATCTATCAAAAGTTTTAGACACGAGTATAAAAACTATGCAAAGAAGAATATGCAAAAGCATTACACACCTCAAATAAAAATTCCACTCCTGAGTAAAAAAACTTCACTTTTAGCACAGGCCACACAATTTCTAAATCACAAATCAAAACACAGAATCACTAATCACCACACAAAACTCCCACATTCCGAGTATTCAGTACCCCCTCTCCGAACCGCACTGGTCTGTGAACGCGGTAATCTGCGCAAGAGCACGCAAGCTTCCGTCCGTAACGCACACCCACCACAAACTAACTGAGCAAAGTATGAGCGAGCGAGGAAGCGGGCGGCGATTGAAATGTTCCACCAGTAGATACTGCCTGGCGGAATGTAGTCAATGTAGATGTTGATTTCGCGTGATTGGAGTCGAAAATAATTATGCTCCGAAGTTATCGGTAGAATTACTTAGCTAAGGCACAGATTTCTGTATAGTTACGGTCTATTGATTTTAGAAATTAGTTTTAGGACATGGCTAGATGGCTCCGATTTATGATTTCTAACGTACTATTTAAACAGCTATTTAAAAAAGTTTTTAGTAAGAAACAATACTGCAATACTTACTTTAAAATCGGAATGTGAAAAAATGTTTGCTTCTTCGACTTCCAGAATAGATACTGTCATTGGGTTTTTCTATAAAACAGAACTAATCGGTACTCGGATATGAACCAATAAATGGTAACTGATTCGCCCGCTATATTGGAACATGGAGGGATAACATTATTTTGTGGCAAGGCGGTAGGATTATGATATTTCCTGCGTATTTGTTGTATTCGTCATTGAGACCAATGGTCTAAACGCTTGTTACTTGCAACGGATTCCACGTATCGGTTGCCATCCGCCGCAGTCATGCCGTCGCGCATGAGTAACGAGGTCCCGCCACTAAGTGTAAATGGGGATAGAAGGTCCAGGCCTAATAGCCACTATTAGGGTCACTCACCATTTGAGGGCAAGGCTTAAAAGTGATGAAAAACGAGGACATGAAAATCTAGATGACATTCCAAAAGTCGGTGTCTTTGACGATGGTCTCGATATTACGTAGCAATTTCTTGATATTACTTATCAAGAAATTGCTACGTAATATCGAGACCTTTCTTTCATGTAGGTACAGGTATAGCTCAATATCGTGATAAAGATGAAAACAACCACAAGGTTAGTTAGGTTAGGTTGACTGCGGATACTCCTGGATCAATAATGGAGGGTCTTTTAACAAATAACGCGAATTTACTACACCTAAACAGTTTAACGATGGAACAGAACCGAATGACTGCGCAAGGATAGCGACAAATGCAATAATTATGCTCAGGAGTTTATTGAGGTGATATCAATGCATTGAATGAAGTGGACCTCCTGTACATACCTGTCTAGTAAACCTGCGCACACGCACGACACAGAACTAACAATGATATGTTCATCGCGTCCAGATTTAGAAGATGGTTTCACGGATAAGCCTACGCTGGGCAGCGTAAGCCCATTTAGATAATCTAAGTTTATAAGGAAAATAGAATCAGGTTGTCTCAATGAATTTATCCTAGACATAGTTTTGTCTGTGTAAAGCAATTGTCAATTCAAACAAAATAGATTTGTTAGGACTTTGTTTAGGTGGTCTAGCATTCATTTCAGTTAGTGATTCCATTATTCTGATTGGTCTGATCTAGAATTTTGAACAGAGTACAATGCGAAGACAGTTGAGGCGTTTCATTCTCGAATTTCTCAACTCCATGATACAAACAAAACTTCTCTGTAACTTGGAAAACAAACTCAAACGAAGACCCCTTAAATTGGAGCAACGGCTATTCGACCGCAGTTATTCCGTCAAGCGTGAACGATATAATAAGAGAAGCTACACGATATCTGGAAGCGAACATTCACGGTTTAACTAGGAGCACGTGGTAAACATTACTAATCTGCGTGCAAGTATCAAATGTTAACGCGGATCCCAGCAATTAGGATTGAAATGCTACTGTCCTGATTAAAACTACAGATTTTGAGCGCGAGCATTCATATTTTCTGAAATAAAACGTACCTCTGCATAATATCAGAATTGGAAGCCACAGACGTGGTACCAAGAGAGAGACCAATTCGTATTCATAATTTTAAGAATGGATCCTTCAAACCAACTTTTATTTCACGCATAAGATTGGCTTGCCCATACACGTATTCAACTAGTCTTATTCCGTTTGACGACTTCTTTTTCTTTTATAACCTCAAAGTTTTTAACGTTACGAATACAACCTCTATCATGACTGACTGTCCAACTATCTATTCAATACCTCGTGCTTCCTATTCAAATCAAAATCGATTCAATTTGATTTCTCGCCTAAATGTCACGCGAAACGGATTTCAAATCCGACTAGAGGTTATTGATTAGGCTTTCTAGCTTGATGAAATTAGGTATCTCCTATGTTATTCCGAGCCGAAACTAGGAACTATGATATCAATGCTAGAGTAAAATGAACTTTTATATTCTGAATTTTGAGAAACGAGATATCGAAAATAGATTTGAAACTAGTTCTATATTTTTCCAATTTGAACTGAGAATTGAAGAAAAACTTCAATGAGACTGCCTCTTATGAGGACAAAGGCCAGTTTAACCATATTTTCGAAGATCATCGTTTGATCCATGTATCTAAATTTTTATATTTCGAATTTGGTTTTCTGCCACCAACTACAACTTCCCAAAGTCAAAGTTTAGAAAAAAAGATATTGGATTTGGATTTCATGATGACAGTTTTTACTTCTGTTTATTCTTCATTAAAAAGAACCTTAACGCAGGTGAAGGTCAAAAGCAACCGCATGATTTTGTCGTAGATTCAAAGGTCATGATAATGAATGGTAAAATTAGACGACATTGACCCTGAAAGGTCACAGTCATGGCCGCTTTTTCAATGTCCGAAGCGGCACTTCCAGTTTCCAAGCTAATTGCGGAAATAGGATTTGTGTGAATAATGTTAGAGCACAATAAACATGTCTAGAATTTATTGAGGGTTCAGCATTGATGGTAGTCTTTTACGACTGCCGTGGCTCAGGTTGGGAGAGGCTTATATTCAGCAATTGACTGCAGAAGACAATCATGCAATGAAGATTCAAACACTGCAGAAGACAATCATGCAATGAAGATTCAAGCACTATACAAAACAATATTAATGGTCAAAAAAATCACTTTAGAAGTTTATCTGACGCAATCTTTGGATGTGAAACTACATGAAGTCCAACCAATTAGGTGGAATGCACCTTTTTGTCTTCACATTCTTACACGAGGAGTTCCGAAGACTAAGACAAACAAATACCTGTGTTATTTATAAGTCATACGAGTACAACACAAGGCACGAGCTTAGGAAGCCACATAGAGCAATAATGTTACGAGTTTAGCTCGCAATAGTGCGTAACAAATAATACAATGTAGATGATAAGATTATTAATGTACAGTAACTAACCTACTTTCTTCGATTTGCTATTAAAATTCCGATTTATTGTAATGACTTGAATAAGAAGTATTTTCTTAAGTCTAAATGGCGTAAATGGATCTGAAATGAAGTAAATGAAGAGGAGAAAGCAATAGGATACGATAATGTACAGTGATAAATAGCAGCATTCCTAAACCTCTGAGCAGTGACCTAAATTTTGTAGAATTTGTAAATTTCTGACCAAAGCAGTACCAAGGGAAGGTTAAGGCCTATCAGGAACTTAAAGAATTATGCATAAATTGAGATCTAGCATATACTCAAGTCAGTTTACTAGTTTCTTGAAGCAAAGTATCTGGAGGCCAATTCCCGTAATTAAAAACGTTCAAAATCTAGTCGCAATCTTATCTGAGCGACAATCAGTGTCAAAAATGTAGGGAAATTTGAGGTATTTTGGACAGATTGAGACTGAGATCAGACTATAAACGTTCTTAAAATTACGAGAATTGCCCCTCTGGTTTTTACCCATCGCAAAATCAACTTTCTGGGAAGTTAATTTAGTATAAGATTATAAAAAACATTATGACGCGTTAATGTTCCGTATACATTAACCTTTTCGCCGCCAACGTACACAAAACGCAATGCCTCGCCGAGCGCCAAGCTATAAACGTATAACTAAATATATAGTAAACAGTAGTGATGGGGATATCGTCATATCGATGAATAAGATTTGTACGCGTAAAGTTAAGATTTAAAGTTGATTTTACGAATATAAATAAAAACTGATTAAATATTTCCAGATTTGTTTTGTTTCACAGTATCCTTAATAAGAAAAAACAGTATAAATTATGAGTATCAAAGAAACTAATACATAACTCAATTAGAACTATAAGGAATGGGGTACATCTCTATTTGTTTCATGATCTCATTCTTTAACTTCATATCAAGTTATTGGCACTGAGGGCACGTTGAATTCGATTCTGATCAGGGATGGGGTCTATGGTCTTTCTTTCTTCTATTTTTGTTTATTCCTGTGTTTTTTTAATAACTTCAGTTAACGTTTTTTACCGTAGGTATCTAAGTGGCAGAATTTTTAATTGTTTTTAAAGTGTTTTTTGAAATGGAAAGTAACTATATATTTAAATTCTATCACGCTTGTAGCCGTGTACTTATCAAAGCATTGTTTTTTAAGTGTTGTTTCTGTTCTTTTCTTAACTCATGTATTGTATTTACCATAATAGTGTATGGAGTACAAAAACAGTACCTAAATCTACTGTAATTACAGTGCATCTGGAGATACTGGGCTCACCGAACATTTTACATACTTATTGAATTCCTACTCTTTGATGAATAAACATTATTATTATCATCCAGTTAGACATACCTCAGAATTATCTTCTGGTTCAATGTTCTCCACAAAATACTCAGAGTCCGATTCCACACCTTGCAAAATTTTAAGAAGTTCGTCCGAATCAAGTTCTTCACTTATTTTTCTATTTGTTATCAAGTGAAAGAAAGAAAGATGCGTGCGCGCGAATCCGATTTTGTGCTGCACTATGCCAAAGTGACCTTGACAGCCGCACGCCTATGACGTCACTGACCAACTTCTATAGTAGTTCGTGGCACTCGGTGGCGCACAGGGGCATAGACGACCAATTGTTTTGTAGAGATGGGAAAATAACTATCGACAAGAATTGGTAACAACTTTATAATTACGTATCGGCATCTACCTGAAGGTCGAAATTCATCTACTATCCTTTGTAATGAAGTAGATAACTAAGTTCATATTTTATTGACCTCAAATTGTTTTCGATATTCGTAACTTTCTGTATTTATAAATATTTCAATGGTGAAATCAACCTTTCACGGCACATCACTGGCCAACTTGATATGAAGTGATTGGCGTTCTGAGGAAAGTAACAAAATTCGGATTTTCTGTTTTTGCCGATTTTAGGACAAACTAGGGCTTATTTTGTGTAGAAAAATAAAAAACAGGGTAGTAGACAGTGCTATCTTAAATAATAAAATGGAACAAAGCTTTTAATCACAGTAAATTTATTTTAATAAGATAGTTAAAATTAACAACTTCTATAGAAGTTGTGGCGCTGGTGGCACGAAAATCCCGAACTTCTATAGAAGTGCTTGGCGGTGAAAAGGTTATTAATGTACAAGGTTCAAAAAATAATGTTATCTGAATGCTAACAAGGAACTGATAAAGCGGAATGCCTACAAACCATTCGAGGGTCGCACTTTATGTGATGATGTAAGTATGTTTTACGTTATCATAGCAGCCACCATAATTAATACTAATAACTATTCATGTTTAGGGCATGACACTACTGTCAGACATGATGGATTGAAACTTTGGTGACTGCTTTCGACTTTTTAACTAACCGTCTTTCTAATTACAATTCCAGTAAGTGGTTCGGAGATAATTATTGGGACATTTCAAAGGACGTAAAACTTTTGAGCCGTTTGCTTGACTTTGACTATCCTGGAATCTTCAAAGAAGATTCCAGGATAGTCATTCTTCTCACAAGTCGTTAAAAAAAGAAATAATAAGTCAAACTCAAGTCGCCGTCAGTACACAGATGTTTTGTACCAGTCACGTCCTAAACCACAAGCCCTTTATCTAGTAAATCTAAGCTTAGGAGTCGAAGTGTCTGCCAAACCATGCGAACAGAGGAGAAAGGCAAAAACCAAAATTGGCCGTCTAATTGGAAGTTCTGTTTTCTCGTAAATCAAGGAGGCAAGTCAATAGTACTCAACACAGGCTTCCAACAAAATTAAAAGTTAAGGAAACTGAGCCAAGCCAAGAAGCACTCAAACATTTTCTGGTCCAAATTACAAGAGCTTTCTTGAATTATTTTAACGACTTCCGATTCAAATTATATCGGAGCCGTAGAACATGATGTTACGTTCTATTTTTACCGACGATTAGGGAAGTGACGGAAGAATGTAATGATTCAATATCATCATCAAAGCGTTTTAAGACACACCCAAGTTATTGAACCCCACGAAACAGTTTTGGCGAAAGATATTAGTTTTTCGTCCACAATTAATAGTATTCAAAGACGAAACTTGTGTATTAAAAAAAATAGTTTTTGGTACTAAAAACAGTCATGTCATATAATCAATAGGAGGCAGGTAGCCCGCTGTTTAAATTTTAAGTAGTTCAACGCCTGCTCTGTTATTAGGCAAGACTAGTTCATACGCCCCTTCACCCCAGGTTACTTACCTATTACATTCTGTTTACTTTCCTAGTTGTACTTTAAACGGTACTTTTCATCAGCTTGAGGCTTGAGATCAAAGACCGAACATCTAGCCTACCTTGGCGACTTAAGAATATGCCCATTTTGGGTGAAGTTAAGGGCAGGAGGGAGTGATATGCTGAGTTGTTTTAGGCAAAAACACTGGCAGCGAAAGTCTAAAAGACAGCTGGAAGATTAATTACCACCATTAGCGAAATGCAACAAAATGTTGCCACTAATAAGAGGCAGCATTTTGAAAGAGAAATAACGATGTTAGTCTAACTGTCCTATCTGCTCACTTTCGCGCTACAAAACGAGGCGAACAAATAAAAATTACATCCGATCATCAATTTGGGCGCTCCAACCGAACACAAAAGCCGAAACGTGTTAAATGTTCTTAGCAACGCCGTTCTTATTACGCAATGTGGAAACATCGGACACGTTTCTCAAGCAAATTGAACAGTTCGGCGGTCACATGTGGACGTGAGCCTGGCTAATTGGCGTCAATTCTCACTTCATTGACCCAGGGTGAGGGACGTATAGTATCGAATGTCGAACGATGTCGATTCGGTAGGCTGGCGTTGATATATGCCGCGACATTGATGTTGACGATATATTTTACGTCTAAGCGTAGAAATGTCTCGTTTGCCGCCAGAATTGGGGGTTTCGGTTCGGTACCAAACTCGAAATTCTCTTACATTCAGCTCAATAATGCTACCTTGGGAGTTGGAACGGAACACACAACACGGCCTTGCTTTATTAGCCACAAGAGTCCATTCATCCTTTGATATTGGAATCGGAATATTATGCTAGTTTCCGTGGTTCGCTTTGAAATTGATTGTGATTTGCTTTAGAGTCGGTACGAGATTATTTTTCGGCATCAATCGATCGTCGGCGACAGTATTAAATCTGTCCCTTCTATCGTTTTGTAGGGTCTTTTACGCCTCCCTTCCTTTGAAATGCATAGGGTTGCATCATGACTTTTACGTACACTTTTTAATAGATCATGGATTATTTTTTTTCAGAAAGGTGTCGTTCGGGTAGGTAACATTTTTTTTTGCGTGCCGTTTTAAGATTCCGTCCAACATTCCAATATTATTATTACACAAAACATTACAATAAAGAAATGTTTACCCATATCTTAGGAGTGAATCCTAAAAATGTGTAACTATTATTGATAAAAGCTGTTAAATAACCAAAACGTTTGGTTTAGGTCCTAACCAGATCCATTTGAACCGATTGACATAGGTAGAAAATCATTTATTGAAACTAGGCTGAGAATCAGCACTTTCTGAAGGTCAAAGTTACATAAGACCTCCAAAACGCCCGCCTTCACTAGTAATCCACCACTACCTAGTGTTTTAGTTGGAAAGAAGAAACGGCGCAACGAACTCCCCAGCAGTACAGTTGTCTGTTCAGTTACAAGAATAGTCTCAATCTGTTTTGAGAAAAAAAAAAGTGACTTATTTCTCAACAGCTATTGTATCATTCAAAAGGGGAAAATAAATTACTAGGTTTAAATATTGTTAGTTTTACTGAATAACATTTATAATATACACAACTATTATGAGAGAATAAATTATTTGATTAACAATAAGTCATCACATGGATAATAAGAATATGCTATGAATCTAATATGATTGATATTGGTGTTAGAATGTTCTGGAAACAATAGTTGACAATAGAGAATAGTGGGCAGGACTTATTAACTGTTATTATTACAGTTTTAAAAAGGTTTTTAATCTTTTCATAGAGGTCAATGGAGATTGACTTACCAAATTGTACCTATTAAAGAGTATTTTAGCAAATCAATACAGGTTGTAGTTTTAATTAAGGCCAATTAAAGGTATTCAAAAATGTAAGAACAAGTATATGTTCCGCATGATCAGCCTATAATGTTCCCCCCACTGCTGGAACACAGGCCTCCCCTCTGTGAGAGAGAGTGGGTCGTAATTCACCAGGCTGACCCAGTGTGGGTTGGTGGATGTCACATCTTACAATTTTAAGTTCAAGGACATGCCGGTTTCCCTATACATAAGTAGGTATATGTTTACTGCCAGATAAATAAAATTATAAAGTTACTGCATACTTTCTGCTAATTTTGAGACACAGTGATCATTCTAATTAGTAAAAAAAACATGCAAGTTATAAAGTTCTTACAGAGAATAAACTAATTAGCAAAATATAATTAAACTTGACAATGCATGAGGTTTAGCAGAAAGTAAATATATATAATTACTTATACTAAACTAATTATATATAATATATAATTAGTTTAGTAAGCATAATATTTAAGACAAATTATCTAAAACCATCAATCCAGTCCAATCAGTTGATTATGATTTATGTACTGAAATGTATTAAGTTTTCAAAAAAGGTTTTTCTAAATGACAGTGATTCAAAAACCAGTAGGACAAGTCTGTAGGAATAATTTAGTATGTATGTCAATCACTACTGGAAACTATAGGGGTAATTTGCATATTTATACACATCAAAAATTTACTTTAAAAAAACTTAAGATTACTTATTCCAAACAAACAAAAAGTTTTTAAAACACAATCTACATGACATTTTTAAATGAATTATCGAGTCACCCTTCCCCATGTGCAGTATCAACAGATATTGTAGTGATTCATCGGCGGGAAGTCGGCATTATTAACTTTGGAAAACTGGTTACTACATGGCATCGAGAAGATACAAATTATAACAAGGTTAGGTCACTGGCGTAAATTTAATTATAGAGTATACAGCCAACAATGTTCGCGGGGACATGTATTTCCTCGTAATAATAAAAGTATTGTCATAAATGTCACGTTTTGCTGCAAAGGCGGAGCCGTGCCGACAAGCTTGGGCGATGGCGGTCAAGTAACGGCGGCTTCGTTTTCAAACTTTAAATCACATTTCAGTCGCTCCAACATCAAGTGAGGAAATATTTAAGCGATTATTTAGATAATAATTAAAACTTACCACATGACAACGATAGATTACATCAATTTTCGACATTCACTCACAACACAAAACACTTGGCATCCACGAATCACGATTCAGTTTGACAATGACAGGTAGTCACTCGCTCCGATACTAGCGCCACGTATTGGACATGGATGAAGTTAGTAACATATTACAGGGCTGCCAACATGCAGCAAGTGTGTTCGGATACAACAGGAATCAGATTCCGAGCTCGCTGATATTCTCGTCTCTTGCTCTAATGTCAGGCATTTATAATTATTATCAATCACCATCTGCCTAGCCTTTTCCCAACTATGTTGGGGTCGGCTTCCTGTCTAACCGGATGCAGCTGAATAACAGTATTTTACATGGAGTGACTGCCTATCTGACCTCCACAATCCAATTACGCAATACGATAGCCCTTGGTAGGACTGGTTGTCAGACTTTCGGGTTTCTGACGATCCGTAACGACTATCAAAGATCAACGAATGAGAACCAGAACCGGGCTTAACGTAAAACCTTCACAAAATTAT
Source organism: Hydraecia micacea (assembly GCA_914767645.1). Lineage (NCBI taxonomy): Eukaryota > Metazoa > Arthropoda > Insecta > Lepidoptera > Noctuidae > Hydraecia > Hydraecia micacea. Next base: position 16,582,036 of record OU611776.1, read on the forward strand.
GTTCTAAATTAAAATTTTGAATGCAGTACAATCCTTGAGACGTCGAATCCAGCTATGTATTGAAAACATTTGTCATCAAGGTTTAATAGGTAGGTATTAGGTAATATAAGAAAAATAAAAAAAAGTATTGTGTTAAAAATGAGCTCTTTTCTTTAGTTTCCCGTATGTCATTACTTCCCAAAATTCGATTCTTATTAGCGACACTATCGAATGGTGTAATAATACAGTAAGTATGTGTTTTTTTTTTCAAAATCAACGGGTTCGATTCCTGGCTTAAAAAAAAATGTTTTTTCGAAAATCCAATGATGCAGTTTTAGTTTTCATCAAAATCGAGCCCGTAACTCCTTTGAGTACTTTTCGCTATTCCTCATAGTTTCGAATTTGGCCATCCACACCCACTTAGAAAATTCATTCTGTATATTCTTTATTTCGGACTACGCATACACATAATACATATAAAGTTAGTAACAATGACTTATAAACTATGTTAGTAAACTTTTACAAATTAATATACTAAAAGAGACGTAGCCCAATACACGATGGCACGTGCCTACGTACCCAGTGCCTTACAAAGGGACTGTCCACTTTTTCTAATAATGTTTTTAGGATGCTGTTGGAGCTTCCGCGTAACCTACCCATTATTGACGCTGTTCTCTTCCTCGTAATTGCATGAAATTTGTCAACATGGGCTTCCGCAAACATCTGCGAAGCGCTGCAGAAGCGCGGAAGCCCCAACAGCATCATAAACCCATTATTATACTGTATGCGAAGGACTTTGTAACTTTGTAAGCTAAAGCGGCACGTGTATAGTCCGGCGTTTCTAAATTTGCCAGATGTAAACAACAATGGCCGCTCGAAATGGAATAAAATCGATATACAAGAACATTTATGTCCATTTTTTACATTTATTTTATTTATTTTAAGTAATGTTTGTTTTCGTCTAGTTAGCTCGGAGATTTAGACGAAAACCAACATTACTTGCTTGTTTTCGTCTAGTTCGCTCGGACATTCAGACGAAAACTAACATTACATAAAATAAAAACTCGTGTTTATTGATTTTATTAATTTTCGAGCGGCCATTGTTGTTTACATCTTTGGCAAATCAGCCGCGGTCGGACTTTATATAACATCATGCGTGTATTCCCCGAAGGAATTAGCAAAAATGTGTACCTATTCTACACGCATGGAACGCGTATAACCTTGTTTCACCAGAAGTTATGTTTGTTATTTTCACAGGTGAAATCACGATCATGGCAAAAGTGCATGAGTCCGGCTGGAACACAAAGTCGGTCTATTTGTCGATAAACTCGCCCCATTTATTTTTACAGTATGGCAATCTATCAAAAAGTACTCTGTGATGGCCATAGATTCTATATCTATCACAGACTAAGTACCCTTATATCTATGGTGATGGCAACAAGATGGCAATACTTGGATTTTAAATGTCAATGTCAAAACAATATTTTGAAGAACAAATTTAGATAAATCGGAAAATTGAGAATTTATTCTTATCAAAATAACTTACAAAATGTTATTCCGGCAGTATATTAAAATTGCTAGTATTTCAAGATCGCTATTGCAAAATAGTATAAAGCTAAATAGAACATATTTTTTGGCTCCATGTTTACATAATTCTTGTAATCTTCATGCGGCTAGGTTAGGATGATATTTTGAGCATTTATTGATGTTCTGTAATACTTTTTGCTTACTTCAATTTAATTTTGCAGATCAATATGTTCGTCTGTAAATTCTCGATTCCCAGATAAAAATATACATAAGCAACGTTTGCCTCAAATATTGAATCAACCATCAATGCCTGATAAAGTAAGGAGCCCGGTTTTATCGTCACAGGATATACTTGAAAAATACATAACTGGGCTCAGTACAGACATATACCAGAAGAACAGGGTATATAAGAATGATTTGATAAGGGTATTAGCTAAAGTTAAGGAATATAATTTTTCAAAAAAGAAACAAGCTTTGCTTCTGATTCGATGCTGTGGTGAATTGTTGCCTGATGAAACCGCATTGGGTAGAATGCAGTTGGTAGAACAGGTGTGGAACACACTAAAGTAAGCCATAATCTTTCAGTGATTTTATTTTGAGCCTTTTGAATCTTCTTTCTCTTCTTTCCTTTGAATCTTGATCCACGTTAACAACAAATTTGGGTTAAGTAAGATTAACACATTGCAGGACTCTTAAACACCACCAAGATGTAATAATTATAAAACATCTATAGTGTGTCATTTGAGTGAGATGGGAGTCTCCTAACACCAGCTTATCTGATTAAAAGGAGGCTCCAAACACTATAGATATTAAGGTTTACCTGTTACAATAATAAACCATTTTTCATTAACCGGTTGAATGTCGTAATTACAGACACAATTAAAAAGCCATTGTGTCTAGCGTAGATCTATGTTACGGCATACGAAGGGTTAAGTGCACCTTTAACCAATTAAATATTATCGCAACTCTGAAAGTCTGGACACCAAAAGGAAAGCACACCAAGTGTAGGAACTGTTTAAAACAACTTATTACCTTTAAAACGGTGAAGTAAAACATCATGAGGAAACCGGCATGTCCTAGAACCAAAAATTCGAAGAAATGGGACATTTATCAACCCACACTGGGCCCGCGTGGTGGATTACGGCCCACTCCTTTTCACAGAGAGGAAGCCTGTGTCCCAGCAGTGGGAACATTATGGGCTGATTATGATTACCTTTGCACAAGTAGTTGATCCAAGTAATATTAAGTATTGTTAGGAAATTGTTTGTAACAATGGGCAAATAATATTCTTATTCCCATGGATAACTGTATTTATCATTTTGAACCATAAAATTTGAAATCACTATTGTTTTAGTTTACAATAAACCTGTCAAACAAATATGGACTAGAAGCCTTTGCATGTTAGCACTCAATACTTTTCACCATAATATTTATTGGTGTTTTCGGTGTATTTCTAGTATGTAAAATTTGCTGGTTCATATGACATTTGTCAGGTTAATAACCTAAGTATTACAAAATGTATTTTCAGGCCGCACACAACATTTGAAGTAGAACATTACAACGAGTTGCTTAAAGTATACATAGCAAATAACAGAACTATCACAGTCAGCAACTTCATTGGTCAGATGGCGCCAGTTAAACCTACAATCACCACTTACGAGCTAATTCTCAGAGCTTTAGGGGAGGTTAGTAAACATGTGTTACTATTTCTCTTCACACTTTTACCCTTGTATTGGCAGAAACTGCCTAAGGGACTAGTCAAAAGCGAATACCGCAATGGACGCGGGACGCGACTGCGGGCGGCTATTGTTTTATGATTAGAAAGTCACATCACTATTCAAGGCAGTATGGACACATTGAATACCTCCATACCAGTTTGATGGTACAATCATTCCAAGTGAATTTGGCCCCGCATCCCGCCCTGTCCTTGGTATTCGCTTGGTAATAGCTTGCCATGGATAGAATATTTTCAAGTCAGCAAGATTTTGATTCACATTACCTGATACTCAAAAAGCTGTCTGAAATGGTCTTTTAAGTATCAGGTTTTGTCAATCTGCATGGTCTTCACATGATCTGACCAAGATTATGTCTGGACCTTTGAAAGAGACTGTGACCTCGGAGTTTGTTTAGGCCTTTCTTCTTCAGATTAGTCAGATAGGAAATGCCGACCTCATCATCATCTGCCTAGCCTTTTCCCAACTATGTTGGGATCGGCTTCCAGTCTAACCAGATGCAGCTGAATATAGATAGTGCCATCCACGAAGACGCGCCCTAATCTTCTTAATAATCGCTAGTAGTTATCGCTAGTTAATTCCACTAGTGTTTTAGTTTTTTGATACACACAAATTACCCACTAATAAGTAATTACTGTGATTTGACAAAACTAAAACACTAGCGGAATGTTGCACACTTGTACTGTAAGCAATTAGGAAGAAGAGTGGGGCTTGTCGTCGTGGATGGCGCTATCTGTACCAGTATTTTACATGGAGCGACTGCGTATCTGACCTCCACAACCCAGTTACTGTGTAATACGATACCCCTTGGTAAGACTGGTTGTCAAAAATGCCGACCTCAAATAGTTTTAATAATATGATTGACACCTAAAAGTGTTTTTACAAACGTACTTACAGAAATAAAATCATTTAGCAAGGATCACATTAATTATCAATGATCTCATTAACACTTGTTAAGGCTGGAAACCCAGAAATGACCCAAGACAGTGTAATAAGGATGGGATACTAAAACCTAACATTATATTAGAAGAAAAAAAGCAATTTGAAATATGTTTAATTCTGTTTTATGTTTTTAGGCAGGTGATATAAATCAAGCTACAGAAGTGATAACTAACATGAAAACACAAGGACTTCCTGCTAACGAAAGTATATTCAACTCCCTCATCATTTGTCAAGGAAAGGCTGGGTAAGATCATACCAAATAACTTATTGTGTTATATTTTTCTATCTAAGATAACACTGCTCTGCCTGTATTCTATAAAATAAGAATACCTCCATTACTTCTATTAATTCTTAATTGTAATTCAAAATTTGAAGAAAGTTCTATTATAAAATGTGTTTCTATACTGAATGTTCTTAACACTTTGTGGGACACTAAACACCCCCAGATGTGATAACAATAAAACTTCTTTTATGCCTCGTTCAGTATCCTTCAATGGAATAATATAAGGGTGTCCCATCAAAATCAAAACTTAAAAGATTGGATCACTGGATGTACTTATTGACTAAATTTAAAAAAATCGTTCACTAATAGAAAACTACATTATTGGCGTGTGCCATATGATGTTTATTTCACGCGTACGAAGCCACGGGCGGGCGCTAGAACGTAATACATTCACAAGGTGCAACTTCTAGCTCACTAAACTACTTTCTAAACTTCCAGTAACTTCCAAAACATACAAGAAGTGCTCACAATGATGCGGTCACTCAACGTTGAACCCTCAATAGACACGTTCACGGCTACAGCAAGAGCTCTAGCTTGGAACAAGAAGACTGGACTCATGCTGGATGAAATGTCGAAAGCGCAGAAGCAAGGCTTCCATTTCACAGAGGCACATGTCATGGAGATTGTCAAGACTTTGGCTCATGTTGGACTGTATTCGACTATTCCTAAGGTCTGTATCCTAGACTACCATTTATGAAGCTTACTTAGACTTTACTTTGTTATGTAAAGTAAGTGTTCATACGAATATGAACATTATTTCTTGTTATGTAAAGTAAGTGTTCATACGAATATGAACATTATTTCTATTAAACTTAATGTTCAACGCTTTATCACATTTGCTTATAGGAATATCGGCATTATTTGCATAACAATTAGCTTTTGTTTTACTGTAATTAAAAAGTAGGATTATAAAATTTGCAAGTATTAAATGAGATTTATTTTAAAACTAGCGGCCCGCCCCAGCTTCGCAAGGGTGCACTTTATTTTTCGATTTTCCGAAATTTTCTTTCATACAACCCTTGTCCTGGCAATACCGAACACAACAAAAGAAGAATTAGGTATCCAATTTGGTGCAGTCGTTCGGAAGTTATGCGCGTACAGACATTTCGGCGACTGTTTAATACTATGTAAGGATGAAATAAAAGCCTCGGCCTCGCTGGTCTAGTGGTTGCAAGTGCTACTGGTGAGTATAGGGTTGATTCCCAGCACAGAACAGATAAAAGAGGTTAGAAAGGAAATAGTTCCCGATTTGTATTAGAACGCGTGTCGCCGCATGTCTCCCACTCTTTCACTCCACTACAAGCAAGACATCAATACGTACGCGCATTACGCACACAAATAAACCACATGCACTTAGATCGCGTGTTTGCTATTGGTTGTCACACTAACGCAAACACTGCGTTTGACGTACACGCACACAGCAATTTATTTCTCATGTATGTTACGGCGACCAAAAGGTCGATCAATGATATCGATAAAATTACTGTAGTTTTGTTAATTAAAGTTTTGCGATCTTTTAAGTTGCGGGTACGGTACGAATAATGTGGACTTCCTAAATAAATAATAAATATTAATGTCAAATTAAGGGGGAGCATCCGATACTGCCGCGAAATTTAAATATTTTAATATTGAACAATTATTTGGGTTAAAGTAAGTAAGCTCCTGATTTTAAGTATCTTTTCCCTGAATGTTTTATTACATAATCGTTTTCTGTAAAATGTTGCGAACAAATTGTGCTACATTTAGTAGGTATCCATTCAATTCTACCAGTTGCCTCAATCCACAGTTTTCTTGTAGCTGGATCTGTTGGAAACCTAAAAAAAAATTAATGTTTCCATCATAAATTGCTAACCTCAATTCAAATTTTAGACGAAAAACCCATTAAGTTAGGTAAGTACTAAATTAATAATCCACAATAAACAATAATTAATGTTAATAAACAAAGTTATTTTAATTATAATATTACTGAAAATAATCATTCGTACACACATACTTAATATCGACATTGTTTACAATTTGGTACAACACTATCGATACGCATAGATTTCGCAGAATTCAAGCTTTGGCTCGACGCACGCGACGATCGCAGGGAACTCAATACATTGCGCGATCGCTCACGTCGTGCAAGATCGTACCCATGTATTGCAAGCAATGTATAATTTTGCACCTAAATGCGATTTTATCGTTTTTGTCTACAAACTACATAATACTTTTTTAATAATTACAAATATCACTCGTATTTTAATGTTTTTGGACTTACCGGTGAAAAGAAATCCCTCCTCGGGCTACATTATACTCCTGGCTTCTTTTTCGACACGTTATAATAGCGCAAGACGGCATAATTGTTTTTTTCCGCGGAACTTCGGACGCTGTCACAACAAGAAAGCGATTGTGAGCGGGTGAATCAAATTTCGGTCGACATTTGAGTGTCTGCTCAAACGTGCGGCGCGCCTGCCCCGCCCACAAGGCCCTTCTAACCTCTTTATCTGTTCTGTGATTCCCAGGTCGGGCAAAGCGCTATTAGGGCTTTCAATCTGGAATTTCTCAGTAGCAGTCTGTAGGCTGGATTTGAGCCCGGTTGATGGCAATAGGCTCGCCTCCTATTAAATGGGGCTTAAACATAACTGGCGAAGTGTGGGTGTACTATAGGCTATAGGTACCCCTCTTCCTGACCCTTCGGGAAAGCAAGGCCTGATGTTATGGTGTTATCATCTCTGAACGCCAATGGAGTCCCAATTTAAAATTCTCCTAATAATCCCCTAATTCCTCTTTCTAAAAACGATATATAATATAACTCATTTTGACCCAAATGGCGCTTTAGTATTTTCTCCTTTCCAGTGACGATATTTTTTTTTACTACTGCATGTTAACTGTTCCTAGCGTTAAAAACGAATGAAAATTAAACTGCCATGCGATCGCAAGTAAATTTTATTACTGATCAACGCCGTGAGAACGTGGCCTAATAGTGGCATTTTTATATTTTTAATTACGAGATTTTGATGTATAATTGTGTTAAACTTTATTACTTTTGAGAGCAGTGGTGGCCCAGTGGTAACGGTTGTGGGTTTGGCCACAGGCCAACGCTTTACTTTGTGTAAATTATTTCATCACCACTGCTTTCAAAACGGTGAATGAAAACATCGTGAGGAAACCGGCATGTCCTAGAACCAAAAATTTGAAGATATGTGACAGCCACCAACCCGCACTGGGCCCGCGTCCTGGATTATGAGCCACTCCCTCTCACAGAGAGGAGGCCTGTGTCCCAGCCGTGGGAACATTATAGACTGATTATGCTTAATAATATGATTTATTATTTCAGGTCCTATGTTTCTTACCAGATGTAGTTCTAAAAACGCCATCAATTTCACCTCTCATGCAAAGTGTATCCACTCAACTGGTGTTCCAAAATCATCCATTGGCTGCTGTAGAGGTTTATAAATGCTTGCCGCTGCCTTCATTTGGACCTAAAGACGACCAGGGACTGCATGGGAGGAGTCTAGTACGGGATTGTGTAAAGGCTGCCATGGTAAGTAATGGCTTTAAAATGTTATATTACTTTATATTAAAAAATTGCTGAAACAATGAAAAAAAAAATTTTGTTGGGGATGTTGACAAGAAAAGATTGCATCGGAAGAGTGGGTGTTGCGGTAGCATAGCAAAAATAAAAAGGAACTTTGGTCAAAAAGTTCACGTAACAGAGTCTTAAAGCGTGCCTCAAATAATAAGTGAGGGTTAACTTTTATGTCTGGTCTGCACATAGTGAAAGTGGACCTTTATATTTGGTTCTTGAGTTGTCTCCATTAAAGATCTTCCCTGTATGCACACTTTAAAGTCAAAGTCGAGTCATTTATTTCAAACTAGCAATGCCCCGCGGTTTCATCGGCATACGTTTCGATCCCGTGGGAATATCGGGATAAAAACTATCCTATGTCCTTTCCCGGGACTCAAACTATCTCTATAACAAATTTCATCTAAATCGGTTCAGCGGTTTAGGCGTGAAACAAACATTTACACATTTAGACATTTATAAAAAAAAAAAAGATTCTATTCGCCCCTTCCAAAAGGTAGTTTCGTATTTCGTAGAATGGACAAGAAACTCCACGGTTACTCTTTTAAAATATGTATGTGATATTTTTCTACCACTTTCAGCCATCAAGCATAATAGGCCTTATTACCCAAGAGCTGATGTCGTCAGGTCGAAACCCAATAGCCTTACAGAACGCCTGTGAAGCTGCCTTACAACTAAGCAAGGTGCCCCTAGCATTGGACCTAATGACTAGGATGAAACAATTGGGAATTACATTACGCCCGCACTACTTCTGGCCAATACTGCTGCATAATTCGAAGACTTATGGCGAGAAAGGTAAGTTTCTACCAGTAGCGAAGGGTGAATTTATGACAGAGGTAGGCCGGAGCAAAAAAAAAATGCCAAAAGAAAATTTCAATGATGTATTGACTATAGAGTGGTTATGTTCTGAATTTTAGAAGGGAAGCCGGTGGGAATCGAGTTGTATGGTGCCTTCGTCACTGGTTCCTACTTTTCATTGATAATCTTAATTCAAAACTTTTTGAAGTGAAAACTTCTTTAGGCGCGTTGGGCATTTTTTGAGATGGGGAAAAACCATTGAATTCGCGCCACTGTTACCGTAACCGACACCGCTTCGGATGTGTTCGGCTGTCCTCGGGATGTACTCGGTTTAAATGTGTTTCCGATATGTCAGTGAGTGAAGGCAAAGTATTCTGTTTGTGTTTTGTTTATGTGACGATTCAAAACATACATACAAGTGTTCAAGTTTTCACTTCTGTCGGCACTCCCGGAGTGCCACTTTTTTAGCAGACAGGACTACAAGCAGTCACCAAAAATGTGTTACTTAATTTAATTTTGTTATTATATGTGTATTTTGTGACACCTGACTAGATCATAATTCTGTTACTTTCTATTTGCCTGTCTTTTCCCACTAGAAAAAAAACTAGCTTGATATCAATGAAAATGATTAACATTCTATACCGAAAATAAAAGTTGGCGGTGGGGGCTTGCCATAAGCACAAATCTTGTCATAAAAAAAAATTATATTTGCGGTATATAATTATGCTCTTACTTCAAAGAGAAGTCACTGCTGGTAATTTTCATGTATTCGTTTTCGACGTCACAAACGGACGCCGGACGCAGAGGCGGTATTCAATTCTTTGCACACAACCGCACAGTAGTGTGACACCGGCAGTATTGTCGATATCGGCATTAGTTTCCACATAGAAAAATATAATAGAATAAAAACACAGTATCAAGTTAGTTCTGTGTAAGCTTAATTCGCTTTGTTTTCCAGGAATAATGAACACATTAGCAGTAATGGTACAAATGGACGTCAAACCAGACTACGACACTATAATGGACTATTCTATACCCTACGTCAGCTTCACATCGCCACAGAATTTGATGAAGAAGTTCACAGAAACTGGGTTGGCAGTGTCGACTGTGCTGACGCCTATGATGCAAACGTTGTTGAATTCGGGACAGGTTAGAGCGGCTAGTGAGTTGTGTGAGTATGAGGTCTTGAATTCTTGATTACTTATTTTTTTTAGGAAAATCGTGCAAGTATTTTTACTATCTTTGTAAATATGTGAGCACCATGTCTATGACATAATTAATTTATCTGTCATTGCATCATTTTTAATTCTTTGACCTATATTAATTTTAATCTAAAGTCCGGCTGCGCTAAATTTGCCAAAGATGTAAATAACAATCGCCGCTCGAAATTGAATAAAATCGATATACAAGAACATTACTTAAAATAAATGTTCTTGTATATCGATTTTGTACCTACCTACTTGACCAGCAGATTTTTTTTTCGTGATTTCAGACTTGGTCTCATAGTGAAAGTTGTTCATATTCAAATCAAATCAAATCAAATCAAAATATTTTTATTTCACATAAACCAACATGGGCACTTATGAAACGTCAGAAGCTAGGTGCACGGTTCCAATTGGTCGTTTCTTATGGAGAAGAACCGGCAAGAAACTCCATGGTTACTCTTTTATTTTATGGGTAGAACACCCTGTAAAATTTGCACGGTGATAAAAAAATCTTCCTGTATGTCTAAAAACCCAGCCTGTAAAAATTTGCACGGTGATAAAAAAATCTTCCTGTATATCTAAAAACCCAGAATGCACAACTACATCAATTGATTTTTTATTAGTTAACTATCCACCATAACACTTGCAAATAAAGCTCAGCTTCCATAAACATCAGAAAACATTCCTATAATACAACATTTTATAATTTTTTTACAGGCGAGCTTTTCCCTGCCAAAATAGACTCGGAAAAGTTACTACAGCCCCTTCTAAAGGGTTACCTTATGAGTGCTGATATCAACTCAACAATAAATACACTGGAGGACATAAAACACAGAGCTATGGAGAGTAATAAGGACTGGGTCGGCAGGTTTCTGTGCAAATTTATGGTGCATCCTAAGATTAAGGGTGATATCAGTGATATTATTAATTTGTTGAAGGTAAGTTTAGCAATTTATTTGGGACAATACTTATCATCGTACCTTGGCCAGAGCCTAAGTATTGCCATACAATGTGGCAATGCTGCCAGTTTCTTGGGTGCGGTACAGTAGAATTTTTCGAAGCCATATTTTAGTTTGTTAAAAGTTTTAGTTAAGTTCGGACATTATATTTTATTTTTTTTTATTTTAGTTTAATTCGGGCTGATTTTTCAATAGTCAAATAAAATCTGAGGAATATTTTTTTATAGTTTTGTATAGATAACTAGCAGCGCCCCGCGGTTTCACCCGCATAAGTATCGATCCCGTGGGAATATCGGCATAAAAACTATCCCATGTCCTTTCCCGGGACTCAAACTACCGCTATACCAAATCTAAATTGGTTCAGCGGTTTAAGCGTGAAGAGGTAACAGACAGACAGACAAACTTTCGCATTTATAATATTAGTATGGATAATTTTATGTCAAACTGTCATAATTATTCTTCAAATAAAATAGTCCTTTGTATTAGAAGTTTCTAATCTAATCTAACTAACCTGTATTGTCCCACAGCTGGGCAATGGCCTGCCTCTCCCTTTTCCACACAACTCTGTATTTTATTAGAAGTTTGTCTAGTGTATATATTTTTATCCTCTTAAATAAAAGTTGTATCGTTTTATTGATATCGATCCGTAGTCTGTCATAAATAGTCACTGCCATTTATCATTATTATAAAAAAAAGTACTTGCTCGGAAAGTTTCCTTCCTATCTGGAGCCGTTTTATGGAGTGTTATGCCATCATTATTCCAGTAGAGAGAGAGAGACGGAGCCATACATGACCGATAGCACTATTCCTTTTTCGCATCAGAATCATGAGGGCATTAAGAGGAAACGCGGTCACGTGGTCGTTGACGTTCATTCCGTACTAACGTATTCCTTTGTTTTCTCCCTGGTTATGTATAATGATACTAGTCCAAATATTTTTTCATTTCTCATACTCGAAAAGTAGGGTTTGTTTGATCCGAATAGCGGGTGGAAGACGCTGCTTCCCACCTTTGGGCGGGAAATACTCATAGTAATTGCTTCCCTCCCTAGGGCGGGTATGAATTTTAAAAATATAACTAAATTGGTTAGGTAGACAGCTACGAATTTTTTTACATAATTAAGAAAAATGTTGCGGTCTTGTGAGTGTATAAACCAGCCAGTGTGAACAAAAAAAAAAACCTATTAAGCGGGACGGCCCGCGACGGTGACGCGGTGTGTTCCATATTTAAAATAGTACACAAATTGTTCTAACATCTCAATTAATTTTAAATAGGTACCTACTATTCATTTTATTATTATCAATAAATATTTTCGGAAAACCACTTAAGTATTTTTTACTTTCCTTAAATTCGGAATGAAAAGTAGAGTGTTTAACACGGGTGAAAGTCATCAATTCCTACTCGGACTATAGCCGCCCTCGCTGCGCTCGGGCGTCTAAATACGTCGTGTGGGAATAGATTCCTTTCGACCCTCGTATAATAATCTACTATTAACGATATGATGTAATGTAATGTACCACTTTGGTCCTTATAACTCTGGACAAAGAGAGGTGGGAAGAGAGTAGGGAGGTCTTTGCACAGCAACTGAACAAAAACAGCTACTAAAAAAAAAATTAAAAATCTATCACTGCCACATGGCAGTGGTAGAATGGCAGTGGTAGATTTTTTTTTTGTCCCGTAGATACCTGTTTTGTTTTTTGGCGTAATTATATACCTTTAAATATTTGCTAAAATTAATATAATAACGCAAAAAAACCCCTTTCCTCTTATTACTTCATAATAAGGCCTCTGTACTAATCACATTTTTTCCCGCCCCAGGCTCTAGACAAGTGTCCAAGTGCAATGAAAATCTCAACGCTAGCTGCAGACTACTGCCTGTCCCGTCTCCCGGACAAGCACGAACCGCATATGATAGACCAGTTCCGCGACTACATCATATCCCTGACCGATGAGCGACTTGTTGATGAGGGAGATGTCTTTGATCATCAGTTGCCGAATCCGGTAAGTGACGTCATTTGAATCGAAAGCGACGGGAATATCAATAGCAGTTTTGGGGGATACCAATTCCGAAGTTGTTTTTTTATGGAAGCAATTTTTTTATGACGATGCTTATGTTTTTTGATTGCCGAATGTAAACATTTGTTACCGGAAACTTAACAAACTTAAAGACGTGCTAGCTTCTGTCCGCGACTTCGTCCGCGTGAAATTTCACACTCCCCCCATTCATCCTCTTAGGGATGGAATTTCGAAAAACCCTTAGTGGATACCTGCTCCTCACAAAGAACACACCCTCCAAATGTCATGTCTCTAGGACCAGCGGTTTAGGCTGTGGGTTGATAATTATATCAGCCAGTCAGGACTTTGAATTTTATATATTATATAGATGAGGAACAGCACCCTAATTGCGTAACACACTATCAATCACAAACTGAATCATTTTGAAGATTTGCTAATCCATAGCTTCATATGTTCGAAAGATTTGTTTGTTTCACAATTTAAATAACGCAATGGATGTTGTTGAAATGTCAAAATGAAAGACATTGCTAATGATTAGTGTGTTACGCAATTACTCCGCAGGATAAACTCTGCTTACACGAAGCATTATTTTGCGTGACGTCAGTGTGATACGTAGTTCGGATGTGGCGATGTAGATGTCGCCATAGACTTTAAACACGCAGGTGTGATGATTTTATGATTTACGAAGATATCACAGGCGCTTGTAAAGATCAAACATTTCTGCATCGTGCTTTACATTCTTGAAAACTAGTTCAAGCTCTCTTTAACCATAAATCCTTTATAAAATAACTTCCTAACAAAAACCTTAAACCACCACCACCTTAAACTATTAATAACTTCGGAAAACCTTTAAACCTTCAGAAACATATGAACGAAGAGAATCTACGCGCGCATTTGTCGGAGCTCGAAGCTAAAGGCATGAACACACGAGGGACACTCAGGAGACTGCTACAACAGTATTGTAGGGAAGGCAATTTGCATTGCGCCCGGGAGATCGCTGCGAAATGCCAGAAAGAAGGGGTGAGTTAATTAGAGGTTTCATTATCGAAAATAATCGATTGCCTTTGAAATACTGGTTACCCGCGAATATAGCAATGGATTTAAAATTATTATTAAACAGTGTCTTCAGTGTCTTCTTCGACGAAACGTCACTTTATAAACACAATGTAAAATGGAACTTATTTCTTGGAAATAATATTCATAATTCCGTGAAAGATTTTAGCTAATTTGGGTGTCTGCGGAGTTTGGTGAGCTTTTATAGTAGCAGCATTGGTGATTTCGTTTAGTTGTTTAATCGCTAAGCTAAAGTGGACCTGCAGAGTGCCGACCAGACCTAGATTTCTTTGAAAACATTTGAGCTCTTTTCAATAGAAGCTTTGTACGACTTGAATTTTGAAGGTACCTTGGCCAGAGGCAAACCATTGCCAAACAACGTGAACTCCCGTCTTTTGGGCACAACACCAATCAACATCGCTTCGGTTTTATTTTATTTAATTGAATGTCTATAAATATTTAGTAAGTTAATTAAGTAGATATAAGTAGCATACACAATGCATGTATTTTTATTTTTATCAATTCAATAAATCATTTATTTTATTTATTTTTAAATAAATTCTGCATCCTGTTATGGCTGTTTTATTATAACACAATTTTTATGACTCCGCAGGTAGTTCTATCAGCCGGTATGAAAGCAGCCATATTCGACCTCCACGTGAAACTCGGCGAGCTCGACTTAGCAGAGCTTGCATTGGCTGATCTGAACAAAACATCCCCCAACTTTACTTTAGACGAATTTAAAGTCATCGACTTTGCTACCCTTATGGTGTATAGAAAGAAGATAAAGCAAGCTTTTGAGTTGATCACGGAACAGTCTAAGAAACGGTAAGGGAAATTTTATTAGTTACTAAGTTTTGTTCGGTATTTTGAGCTCTATTTCGAAGCCCACAGCGGTGTCATTAGCTTGATATAAAGAAGGACCAACGGCTTAATGTGCTTTCCGAGGCACGGGGGTATCACACCGCCAACTTCCAAACTCAGGGCGGTTACCAAGAAATTCCTAATGGAAAAACTCAAATAACACTGCCCGACCCGGGAATCGAATCCAGGACCCCATGCTCAGCAAAAAACAGCAGCGTTAAGCCGTTAGTCCTGCGTCTGATCTCTCTCCGGTCGTGTCTGATTGCCGTCCCATCGGACTATGACCCGCCGTGGCCGAAATGCGGTCTGGAGGACTTTATAAAGAAGAAATAATGAGAATGTCACGAGGTATTAAGTTGAGACGTATAGATAGTCAGAAGCGCCAACTACTGATAGGTTCAATCAAAGTTTCAGAGCTTTGGTTTATCCTTTTGGATATCCTCAGTAGCAGCCCGGAGTTTCTATTGGTGCCCGGCTGAGGGCAATTGGCTTCCCTCCTATAGTGACCTGGTCAGACAATGTGGAGACAACAATACGACAATAAATGAAAACACTGGCATTACTTATTCATAAGAGTATTTTGGAACTATGAAATAAATGCTAGCATCGAAAGAATTTTGGCAGGATTTGTACAAAAAAAATAAAGATTTTTAGAGAAGTTGGAATTCTAATTCTTATACTCTTGGGTGCCTAAAGAGTATCTTCAGGTATTTACAATATTTTTATAACCCTGCAATAACAATATAATGTTCAAAGTAAATAGTTTAACGAGGAGCTCACTATTTCAGAACGAAACGGCGGCTGTCAGTGTAAACAGCAGTGGTAAAGATTTAAATCTTTAAATTCGCCCTACCGCGTCAAAACGTAGTCGTATTTCTGATTCGTTTTGACACCTCTGATACACAATAACGGCACTCGATTTTCATAAAAACGCTATTTAATAATGTGTTAGCTCACTCTTCTCAGTATGGTCACCTTTTCTTGTGACTAAGTACGGTGAGGGCGAATCTAGCTATTTAAATCTTTAGGGGGCGGGGTTTGACTTAATATCAAACACTGTTTTTTTTTTTAATACTTACAAAATGGGCAACGAGATGAAACGAAAAACTGATATATTAATTTCGAAACATTTTAATAATGCGGGGTTTTAAAAACATGATAAGTACTCGTATATCAATCTACTCCTGGTAATGTATTCTCAACATTGGAAAATATTTTGAACCCTCTAAAATACTTTAAGTGAACTCTTTTTTTTTGTATAAACTAACGTAAGGATCTCGCCCTGATTCTTTAAAAACTGATTTTTTCTAACTAAATAGTTGTGATTGTGTGGGTTTTGCTAATCTTTGACTAGATATAGTTACTAAACTATTACATATATTTGATCGAATTTTCGTATGCAGACTGGGTTCGTCATTAGATATACGCAGTTTAATTTATCGTCGTATTGTCGTCCCCACCTTGTATAAGTCGGAAAGCCCGGCTTTCAACTAACGTGAGCCTTGAAAAAAGGCTATTTAATCGTTTAGGTCTATCAACAACTGCTTTACTGCTAACATCTTAAAAAAACATCATACGTAACGGACGAAATGTGGGCATACAATACACCTTTCCCAACCATTCGAGGAATTACAAGCAAGTTCAATCTGCGTTCGCGATTTATTTGCCAAAAATGTAATGTAATAAAGTTCAGTTTGCGCTACAACTTCAAAAATTTTTATAAATTTTTCAATAGTTCTAGTCACTCTGAAATCAACTTTATTGTCATTGAAATAAAGTTGAAATATCAACTTGTTGTTGTAACTTGTTGTGTTTGTTGTTTAACTTGAAACAGGGTGGGGGTGTGCAGCACTGCGCACTGTTACTATATTATATTAGTTAATTTACACACAAAACGATTTTTTTTACAGAAACGTAATAGGCGGTCGTAGTATAGCACTGAACTGCTGGCGGTTACTCGACGCGACGGCGGCTCACGGCTCTCACGTCGACGTACACAAGATGTTCGATCTACTTACTTCGTATAAGTACTGCAAGCCTAGTAACGTTATGCTGGGACCGCTGATTAGAGTGCATTTGAAGAAGTGAGTCTCATTATTTAATATTAATTTTCAACACACTAAGTGTGTCACACTTGCTCATAAAGTGGCTCTTAATGAACCGCTTTTAGGTCCATAATGCAGTGTATTAAACACGCGTGCTTTCTACTTTATGTTACCGCACTAGTGCGGTAACGCCACAGATAACTATTTACTAGTCTGAGATGTGCGCTTTTTTAATCTCATCAAAGATACTTCATGCCAAAAGGAATCCGCGGGCCATATTTCACTTTTTTTTTAATAGTCTGAATTGACCTTGGTCTTAAAATGAACTAAAATTTATTTACCTTAAATTGTCCGTGGTCCCTCCTGGAACCAAACGGAAAACACCCTGACTGGCGTTCTATTATTGCGTATTCTCTTTGAACTAATGTATATTTCTCCATACCAATAGTACTTTCTAATTCCATAGTAACTAAACTACAATTTGATATACTACGATCAGTCTAAACATTATTTTGCGTTTCTTAAATTTTTTATATAAGCTGTTTAGCGGTTTTGCCAGTACCATTATTTACACCTGCACGCGCATCGCTAGCGCGGCGCGCGGAAAAGATAAACCAGCGCGCCATTTTCCATTAAAGTAAATAACAATACAAGTCTACTTTTTCCTCGCAAGTGTGTTGAAAAACGTCGTATAAAACGCGTGTGCATTGATCATTACACACTGCTTCCTTATCGAATAATACCGCCTAGGGTGCGGTGATCAACCTTGCACACATGTATCATAATGTACTATTATAATACCTAGCTGTGTCGCGTGGAATGTGGGCTAATCATTTTCTACAAAATTTATGAAATAGATCTTTTGGGCGAAAAACAAAATAATGATAAATAGCGCAAAGTGGAGACCACGAGCTTTATTTTAGAGAACCCTAAAACTACTGTTAAGTTTTTGAAAAAAAAAATGTACACTTAGTTACAACAAGATTGAATTCTATCTTTTTTTGCAAAAGTGATGACAACCTGTGTTGATCAAATCCTGCAAAAGAATGTTATCCAATGTATAGATTGACAAGTTCTCAACTTCAAATTCTCAATTCTTCTTAGTCGTATCGATTTCCGTTTATTAATTTTATATAAGCTTCGAGCAGGATTTGGCCACTTCGACAGCGTGAGCGTTGGCCTCGCAAAGGTCTTTCATATTTACACGACAAGAGGTGAGGCATCGTTTGTGCTGTGGCTCCACAGTCGCACTGGGGCTCGTCGGAGTACCCCCACCTGACTAAGTTGTATCTGCAGCGACCCATCTGGCTTCTCAATCGGTTAGATTTCCAGGTGGGCCGTGGTAGTACCGAAACTGACTTAAAAGAGATATGAGATGAGGTTTTAACTGCTTCCAAATTTATAAACGGCTGGTTGACACTTCCCGTGACCCAAGGGCTGGCTTTTACCTTGGCCAAAGGCTAAGCATTGCCATACAACGTGGCAATGCCGCCAGTCTCTAGGAAACATTACCAGTCGACAGCGATGCGGATGAATTTTTCGACGCTATGTTTTAGTCTCTGTATAGTTTTAGTTAAGTTAGGATTTCATTTTGTTATTTTTAGTATTAGATATACATAGATATTATATTTGTATAGCTTATATTATGTAAATACTTAATTAAATAAAATTTTACCTAAATCGGCAACTACCACGATAAAGTAACATTGAAATTGTTTGACGTCTTACATAAAAAAAAAAACTAACTATTATTATCATCTTACAGCGACAACCTACAACAAGCAGTTAAAGAATTCGTCACTCTAGCCAACAAATACAACAAAACTCCTTTGAAACATGAGTTGATGTGCAACATCTTTACCACAATGAGTGACGGGCAGACTGAGGACAACTTTTTGACCTATGAGAAGGTCGGGGGAAACGGGAGGTTGAACCAACTGGTGCAGACCGTTCTTAATGTTGATAAGAAGGTGCATGGACCAGGTGATGTTCAGGTAAATATAAAAAACAGTGGCACACCGGGAGTACCGACAGAAGTGAAAACTTTAACAATTAAGTGTGTATTTTTAAAAGCAAAGCAAGTAATTTTATAAATATGTTTGAAGGTCATTCTTCCCAAAGAAATGGCCAAAACTTAAAACAGAGGTGTCGGTAACGGTAACAATGTCGCGAGTTCAATGGTGTTTTCCCATCTCAAAAAATGCCCAACGCGCCTAAAGAAGTTTTCACTTCAAAAATCTGTTTTCTTCTTCTGCTATGCGTTGCGTTGCTGTATTTGTCAGTAGCAGTCAGATGTCTGGACTTGCGTCCGTTTATTGGCAACTAGCTGCGCCCCGCGGTTTCAACCGCATAAGTCTCGATCCCTTGGCAATATCGGTATAAAATGTATCTTATGTCCTAATCCAGGTCATGGCCTACCCATGTGCTAAATTTCATCCAAATCCGATCAGCTGTTTTAGCGTGAAAGCGTAACATACAAATCATTTTGCTTTATTTATTTTTTTTTTTTTTTTATTTTTTTTTTTTTAGTTTAGATAAGCTCCCCCCTATTTTTTCATATGGCAACATAGAGATACAACCACAACTGACAGATTTTTTAATTCATAAACTTTTAAAATGTTTTTTCTCAATAGCTAACAGTAATCGCAGCACTAGCCGAGGTGGGTTACAGGAAGACGCTCCGCAAGATGTTCCTAGGCCCCTCACTGAAGGTTCACCCGGACGCTATCTTGCGCCGTTGCGATCGATTCGCCGACGAGAAGAAAGTGAATGCACTTGAAACTATCGCTGAATGCGCGAGGGATCTAAGAGTGGTCGATACTCTCGAGATTTATGACATGATTTTGGATGTTTTACGTAAGTAATTTAGTTTTTTTTTTATTAAAAAAAATTAAGAGTTGTTAAACTTAAACTCCTCAGCCAGTTTTTGTATTTCGAATCTTATTCCGAATGAGATAAAGTTCACTCCTCAGCCAGTTTTTGTATTTCGAACCTTATTCCGAATGAGATAAAGTTCTTAATACAAAATTGACAACATACCCTGCGTTCTATTTAAAAGCGATCACTTTTTGTTCGGAAACCTGAACGCGTGGTCGCGCCGTCAGAGGGCGCTTTCCGGTTTTTCCATTAGGGTATTCTCAGGAGCACTCCGGAGGAACTTATGCCCGGTTAATTGCAATAGGGTCGGCCCTTAATGCATTGCATTGAATCAACTGGCGAATTATTGGGAGTACTGAATACAGGGTGGCCCAAAAGTCGTGGATCAAACGAAACCCGATAGTTGAGGTTATTTACAGTAAAAAAAAAAAATAAGTATCATCACTACAACAGTACTTTTATGACAGTGGGTACCATGATTTATCAGTATTGGCACTTTTTTCAATATCTTTTAAGGCTCAAAAAAAAATATTTCTAACATTAGAACCTTACTGTAAACACTCAGATTGTCGTAACTTTTTAAGGAGATCAAGTTAGGGCTCTTGCACAAATTTTTTTTAGTAAGCAAAGATATACAGGTTGCTGTATATCTTTGCTTACCCCATTTGGAAATAAAGCCACGATGTTCTGTAATTAAAAGAATGACCATAAAAAAATGTTAATTTACCGTATTTCGTTGTATTTTTCAGAACGCGAAGACAACTGCAACGAAGCCTTAGCACTATGGGCAAGAATGCAAGACGCCGATGTGTCGCCCTCGCAGAAATTCGTCAAGAACATAATATCTATGATCAAGGCGAACAACAGGGATGTGCCAGCAGGACTGAGCATGTTACTCGATAGAAAAATTACGAAGAAAGATAAACAATAAATAAGTTAACAGTAAAATACCGTAAATATATCACATCGAGTTTCAGCAAATGTTCGGTTTTGCACAGCAGTTGCACTACAAAAACCACCTTTACTGCTACGACATAAAGGCGCTGTTAATGTCAAATTGTTATACTGATGTGCGACTATACAATGCCGTCTCTGTCACTCGTACTTGTATGAACATCTCTTTCTAAAGCTCGTTTGTGATATATTTATGGCCAGTTATTGTAGCACACACCCATTGCACTTGTAATAGAGAATTATGAGATTACTAGCTTCTGCCCGCGACTTCGTCCGCGTGAAATTTCACCCTCCCCCCATTCACCCTCTTAGGGGTGGAATTTCGAAAAACCCTTTCTTAGTGCACCCCTAGACCTCATAAGGAACCTACATGCCAAGTTTGGAATCTCTAGACCCAGCGGTTTGGGCTGTGCGTTGATATGTCAGTCAGTCAGTTCTCCTTTTATATATATAGATGACGTCATAACACAGTAGTGTCGTCACGGTCGTCGCAGTCCACCAAACAGTTTTAAAACTTCGTAATGTTATTAGCATATTTGTTCCTAGGCGATATTTTAATATTTCTAAACCATTCAATGGATATCAAAGATGCGCAAAATTGCTTCAGCAACATGTTTTTTTGTGTTGCTGAAACATGTTGCTGGCATCATGCTAATGTTCCTTATTCATGATTTTCGATCAACCACTAGATTAAGGATTAGGAACAAAAACACATCGCTCAAGTGGCCGCATTGCATATAACTTGATTATAAACCTTAACTTTCAAACATAAAGTTTATTATCATTTGCAATAATATTTACTACTTGAAAAGTAAACGTATTTTTTAAATAAAAACAAATATTTTATGTATGGTAAAAATAAAACATAATTTCGAAGCAATAAGGTTGAAAAGACTGTTGCAAAATACGACCACAAAATTATTTGTGGTCTTATTTTTCCGGCCATTTTTGATGCGGTTATCGAAAATCTAGCAACATTGTTGATCGAAGTTCATAATGAACGAAAGTTGCACTGTTTAAAACTTTGCTTCCAATGAATACGCGGCTTTATAGATCAAAATTACCCTATTATTATGTATAGTATTACTGATAAACTTTTGTAGGCAAATACCTGTATATTCCTTTGTATATACCTCGCATTCAACTGTTTTCCAAAATTGTTCTAAGAAAGTGCCAAAACTATTCTGCTTTCACCAGCAGGATAATTTTAGTGACGGGTAAGAGCATAACAAAAAACAAACAAATGTATTGTGGACGGTATTTAGTGCGAATTCAGCGCTTTATGTTCTTGAGTAAAATGTCAAATTGAACTCTATCGCGTCTACGTAAATTCGAGTTTCAACTGAGTCGCACTAGTCCTTATTTGTAAATATTTTTCCGTTTTTTAGTTAGTAAGTAAATTGTCTAGTTCATATTCTACAATACTTGATTGAATTCAACTGTGATATTAAATTATTGAAGTAATAAACCGATAGGATTTTTTTAACGTGCTGTGTTTAATTTTATTATTACCTATCATTCTTTTTCCGTTTTTACAATCGACAGATAATTTTTATTCGTGGAATAAAATTGACGTCTCGACAGTTTTTGTATGGAAGAACTGTCAAAAATTAAAAATTATTCCTCCGATAAAATTATCAGGCGTTGGAAAAATCCGCCCGTAGTAAATTGTCTCCAATAAAACATCCTCTCATAGTTGTATAACAATATTTCTCCTTCAAACACGTATAACAACATATCAGTAAGATTTAACACTGTTCAAATCCTCAATAATCTTCTTATTCAACGTGGCTAACTCTTCAATCGCCTGCTTCTTCAGTGGTTCGTAGTGTGCCTTCAATGTTATAGAAGCTATGTCTTCTTCTAGAACAGTCTTTCTATTTTCCAGTTGAGCTAATTGGTCTTCCAAAGCGTTTAATTTCGCGTACATTTCGTTTCCATCGAGACTGGTCTGAAAAACAAAAATATATTTATTAACGGCCAGTTTTACTACCTCTGAAGGCTGCTTTTCCACCAGAGATGAGCGAGGATGCGTAGTGAGGAATGTGTGTATTAGTTTTAGTTTAAGCGCTCCTGCACACGATGCCGCCACCGCGCCGTCGCCGCGCCGACGCCGCACAACTACACTGTACATACGAGTCGCGCGAAGACCGCCACCGCGCCGCCGCCGCGCCGCCACCGCGCGCGTTCCCAGTTATTTCATTATCCTGAGTGCATGTTCATACGCGGCCGGCAATGGAATGAATCAGGATAATGAAATAACTGGGAACGCGCGCGGTGGCGGCGCGGCGGCGGCGCGGTGGCGGTCTTCGCGCGACTCGTATGTACAGTGTAGTTGTGCGGCGTCGGCGCGGCGACGGCGCGGTGGCGGCATCGTGTGCAGGAGCGCTAAGGTTGTAGTCGGGTTTTTTTTATTTTATTATTTCCAGCTTTTTAGTTTACAAATATGAAAGATTTTGCAGACGATTTAGTTCTTGGTACGTGTTTTTTTACGATTTATCACTTCGAATTACTTTTAACCATATAAGTTGTAGGTATATATTTTTGTAATAACCTTTTAAAACCCTTTATTTTGATACCCCACTCAATAGGTTTTTAGAAAAAAAAAAAAAATTGTAGACATAATATGGCGCAAAAAATCGGCCATTTTATTTTTTTTCAATTTGATATACCCAGTGTCACTCTCACAATTAAGACGAATCTAACGGCACCTCTCACGCTTAAATCGATCAAGCCGTTTACGCTACAGAGCGTGCCAAAGAAATATACATATATACATAACCCTCCTTCTGGCGCAGTCGGGTAAAACCACAGAACAGTAAACTTCTTTTATCTGTTCTGTGGGTAAAACATTAAAATTGGTAAGTACCCCGTGCCTCGGAAAGCACGTTAAGCCGTTGGTCCCGGCTGTCATTCGTGGATCTTTGACAGTCGTTACGGGTCGTCAGAAGCCCGAAAATCTGACAACCAGTCTTACCAAGGGGTATCGTATTACCCAGTAACTGGGTTGTGGAGGTCAGATAGGCAGTCGCTCCATGTAAAATACTGGTATTCAGCTGCATCCGGTTAGACTGGAAGCCGACCGATGATGAAGTACCCAGAAATATTTAATAAAAGATAGAGGGGAGAGAGAGAGAGAGAGAGAGCTAAGGTTTTATTTATTTATGAAGCACGTAATTTTTTTGTGTTTTACTAGCAACTGATATTATTTTTGATGTGAAACATCTATAGCCGCACGTGAAACCGATTTCTGGCGTGGCGACGCATGCCGTGGCGACGCGTCGCCACGCTATATGATGGTATATATGTATATATATCGATGTTTCACATCTGCCAGGCGTCCCATGACGGCTCACAATTTTTTTAAATTTTTTTTTGAATGTATGAGTGACGTTTAGCAACACAACAAGCAAGTGATGTCAAAGTGTAGCCAGTAGCCTGCATACTTATTTTCCCTTTTTCGTTCTTACGTACCTGTAATTTCTTCAACTTATTCGTGGCTTCAAGTACAGCGCTTTCTGTGGGCGCCAATTTCTCCCTGAGTTGTTGCAGTTCTGTCTGCAGCGCTTTCTTTTGCACTTCACCTAAGAAACAGACAAGTTTAATAGGTATTTTATTCTTGAAGCAACAAGCCGTTCCAATTGAGTTACATAATAGGTCATTAATAAATATTGAATAAATTATTTTATAGCACTGTGTGACCTAAATCCGCATTTACTAACTGGCTTAAGTAGTCTTATTTTCACACAGAAAGGTGTGACTTAAGTGCGGGTTTAGATCACACGAGCTATAAAATAGAACCTATACGATATGTGTGACTTAAGTGCGGGTTTAGATCACACGAGTTATAAAATAGAACCTATACGATATGTGTGACTTAAGTGCGGGTTTAGATCACACGAGCTATAAAATAGAACCTATACGATATGTGTGACTTAAGTGCGGGTTTAGATCACACGAGTTATAAAATAGAACCTATACGATATGTGTGACTTAAGTGCGGGTTTAGATCACACGAGTTATAAAATAGAACCTATACGATATGTGTGACTTAAGTGCGGGTTTAGATCACACGAGTTATAAAATAGAACCTATACGATATGTGTGACTTAAGTAGTCTACACACGCACACGGTGGTTTTCACGACATTTAGGCGTTCTAATTTCACGCCGTGCAATAACACAGCTAGGGGCAGGAGATGACGATAAAAGCAATGTGGAATACCATCATCTCGAAGTTTCTCCAGATTCGCTAATGTCACTAGTTCTTCTTGCATCACTTTAGTCTTCTCTGGCAATGTTTGCAGCTCTGTAGCTAGACGCTCTCTTGTACCTTCTGCCTGTAAAATCAAATGATTATCAGTTAAGTATCAGCATCTT
Source organism: Hydraecia micacea (assembly GCA_914767645.1). NCBI lineage: Eukaryota > Metazoa > Arthropoda > Insecta > Lepidoptera > Noctuidae > Hydraecia > Hydraecia micacea. Next base: position 16,607,216 of record OU611776.1, read on the forward strand.
GTTTTCAAAATTAAAGGTTTAGATAATGAAAATGGCATTTCTAGTCAATGTAACTAGGTAGTCTCCTAGAATTTCTACATTTAGGTATATTCTCTTTAAAATGTTTTGCATTGCCAGTTATTACTTCTTACCTTTTTCAAATTACCCTGGAACCTCTCGTAATCCTTCATCAAAATATCAACAGACTTCTTGCTATCATCATACTGAGAAGTGTATCCTTCTTTCTGCTTCAACGAATCTATCTCGCTCAAATCCAGATCTATGTTAGAACTGCTATGTTCTAAGGAAAAGACGATATCTCTTTCTAACTGGTCAATCTTTTCTTGTTCTTTTTTGAGATTTTCTTCGTAAGTGGTCATAAATGTGTCCATTGTTTCTTCTCGCTTCTTCAGCTCACGGTACTTTTGATGGCGCTCTGAATTTCCTTCTTCTAGATCCTGAGAGTTACAATTAAGCCGTTTAGCATTTATTTGTCATAATTCATATTTCAGTGCAATTAGTCACAATATTATGAGTAGGTAATAATACATCAAAAAAGCTAGGCATGTGAAATAAGAATACTCTAAAATCTAGATTGCTTACTTGTTCAGCTTGTTCAATTAGCTCCTGCACTTTCTTAATTTGTTCTTTCAAATTCGCAGCGTTACTATCTAACGAAGCGATTGCAGCATTATCTTCACGGACCTAAACAATATGCATACTTATAGCTTCATTTAGTTTCTATCATACATTTTTCTTTATGTTTGTAAAGACAACTATGTTTAGTTAGAAGTTCCAAAGTACTTTTTGTAAATTACGGGTGTCTGACGTTATACCTGAAGTAACAGCTTCTCCCTTTCCTCTTGCGGGTCTAAACGATTGTTCATCTCATTCTTCATGTTGTCTCGTTTTTCTTCAACAGCCACTAGTCGACGATGTAGCTCCATTAGATGGACCTTTATCTATAAGTACGGTTAAAAATACAATTTTATATGTGGCAAGCATAAATAAAGACTGTTGGGTTTCTCTTAAATTCAAATATTTCAAATTATTTGCTATTTGCTATCGTTTGTTAGAGAAACGTCAAGATACCTAACCTAACTAGCTGACCGGACTGCCCAAATTTCAATAGTTCATACTAAAATCCCATAGAAAAACGGACGTTCAGTTTTTCCCGAATTTGCAAATTCCCGGGACTTTTCAAATTTTTATTTCCATGCGCTTACCAACGAACAGCATTATAGTTTTATTTATATATATACGAGACTAGAACGAATATCTACCTGAGAACCAGATATCTCTTTATTGAATTCGTCCTTCTCTCTATTGAGATGGTCAATCTGTGTCCTCGCTTGTTCCACCTCTTCTCTTAGCGCAGCTGCTGTTGACTCTAGCTCATTGTACTCGTCTTTCTGTTCTTGAGTCATTTCTGCTAGCAACTTTGTGATCGTCGATTGTTCCTGAAATACAGGAAAAGATTTTCTTTCATCATTATTATCAAGCATTCTAGTCATTTATATTGTAATGGTTATATCCCAATTTCTTGAACCAAACCCAACGATGTCAGAAGAATATTTAGAAAAAAAACTGGACGAGGAGAATTACCTTGTCCATTTGTTCCCTCAACTGCCTCAGCTGGTTCTCCTTTCTCTGTTTCTCCATGAAGACCTGTTCCACTTCTTCTTGCATCTTTTTATTGCTTGCTTCCAAGTCCTTTGTTTGTTCTTCTACTGACTGCTTGTTTGCTTCTCCATTGGCTATACGTATTGCTGTGTTGTAGTCTGCTAGACGCCCTTGTAAGTCTGGAAAGATAAATTGTGCTTAATTGACTATGAGTTGTTTTGTTCTGTATTTTAAGTGCAAATGCTGATGAGTTCGATCCTCATATAAGGCTGTGTCATTGGATTTTTCCACATGTAATTTCTCCGTAGCAGCTCCGGGCTGCTACTAAGAAATTCCTTCTAGAGAATTTTAGATTTGTGCCCAGTTGATAGCAGTAGGCTCGCTCCATAGTAAGTACTTGAGACTTAAACGTAACTAGCGGTATAATACGTATGTACCCTTTTTTTTTTGGACGTATGTACCCTTGCTTACCCCTTTGGGAAATATTTACGTTAAGTTAAAGTTATGTCACCAGCTGTACTCACCAGTCAGTTCCAACGCCAACTCCCTCACCCTCTTCTCGTAATGTTTCTTAGCGGACCTCTCTCTTTCTCCCGCATCTGCCTGCTCACTCAGCCTGGCTATCTCTGCCTTCATCTCTCTGACCTTCACTTGCATCAGCTCTTCCCAATACCGCTTGTCTTGGAGCTGGCGCGTACGGAACCCTCGGGCGGTGCCTGTGCGTAGGCCTGATATGCCTTGCTGTGTTATTGGTCTGTCGATCTGGGGGAAAATTAATGTGGATGTTCTTGATACATGTGTGGTCATGTATACTAGCATAATCGCCAATAGGGCAATGGTTCAATTTCTTTTGTCGTCAATCTAATAGAAAAAAATTCTGAAAAACGTTGAGCTGACCAGTTTGTTACTAGCATTTTTTTCAGATTCATCATTGGTGGTGGCCCAGTGGTAACGGCCCCGTCTTACGAGTTGTAGTTCGTGGGTTCGAACCCATGCAGGCGCTTTACTTTGTGTAAATAATTGCATCACCACGGCTTTCAAAACGGTGAAGAAAAACGTCGTGAGGAAACCGGCATGCCCTAGAACTAAAAGTTTGAAGACATATGACATCTAGCAATCCGCACTGGGCCCACGTGGTAGATTACAGCCCACTCCCTCTCAAAAAGAGGAGGCCTGTGTCCCAGCAGTGGGAACATTATAGGCTGATTATGCATAATATGCTTATGCATCATTGTCAGTTTTCCCAGTGGCATGGCAAAACGTCTTTACGATAAGGCACAGGTAAAACGACTTACCATAGAAAATCCAGTCATGGCGGTAGACTGCCGGCCGGCTGTCGGCGGCGCCGGTCCGAACCCAGCAGTGGACAACCGCGACGCCGTGCTTCCTCGATACGCTGATGTCGGCCTCATCGTGCTACTTCTGAAATGATGACTTGGTAAGTGGGCCAAATAATATTATTTTTTATTTTGAAGGATTGACAGTTCTTTTGTCTCTGTTTGACACTTGATTGTCTAATTAAAGCATAGACTACTATTATAAACTAGAGAAATTAAAGCTAATTGAAGGAGTCCACCTTATTATGATCATCATAATAATATTACCCATGCGCGGTAAATAAGTGGCGGTGGGACTGCTTTCCACGTGTCGGATACCTATATAGGAAACGATGGCGTGAAAATTAAGATATGTGAGTGGTTGACCAAAAAGGGACCTGGAGGGATTGGAAACCGTTATTATTTTTTTTTCAATTTTTTAATCTGTGGTCTTTTAGCTTTGTTTTGGTCTAACCAGAATATTTTTAGGTGCCGTAGTGTTTTTTTTATGATTTTTTTTTGTGAGCCGAGGCAGTTTTGGAAAAATTAGTTTTTGTGATGTCAGACGCACATAAAGACAAGAAACTGACACTAAATAAGTCGCCAATAACGTAGTAACCGCAAACACGTGTTGAAACTCACTAACGAAGTCGCATACTGACATAAAACATGCCGCAATTTGTTTCTACACGAAATTTCAAACGCGATTTACTCGAAATCAATTATTTTCCCTTGAGGTCCCTTTTTGGTCAACCACTCACATATTGATAAAGTTTTGAACATTTTACCGCGTTATCAATAAAGGCTAGAAGTTATGGCTTACTGCCAAATACAGTATCTAAGCTAAATAATAGTTTCATTATAAAGTATCGTATGAAGGTATTGAAACTACGAATAATACGTGGTATTGAAATGAACACTAAAGAAAACTATATTCAAAAGGCACCCGAAAGTGACTATTAATATATATAAATTACCTACTCATAAAACGCACTTCACATAATTATTACACGCACTATAGCAAAATAAAAAGCAAAATCTATCGAAAATTCAAGCTAATTAGCACTAAGACTTACCTAGACACAGCTGAGCCTGTATTTGTGTACTCTCGATAACCTCGTCTGGATACAGGCCGAGGGGCGTCTGACCTCTTACCCCCCGCGCTACCCTCAGAAAAATCCATAACAATACCAAGTAATTAATTATTTTTTTCACAAACCGGGTCAAGTGTTTCGAATTGTCGACCGGCGCATTAGATTTGTTGTTGATACGTTGCTATGGTAACGAGACGACAGCGCGCGGCGGTGTCAACCATTTTGGATTGTGTGCCACCCAATGTTAGGTACTCCATGGAGGAATTATTAAATGAATATTGATATGTAAATTAAATTTTTGTGCAGATTTTGTAACACAACATAGGCATCCCATTTGTATAAAGCAATAATAAACAGACACTATACTTACAAAGTTTATTAGAAAGTGGGCTACTCCCTTACATGTATCTTCTGTATACTTAGCCAACGCTTTGTCTTCTTCTTTCGAAAGCCAAATTACTGACGACTGAAAGAGAGAAATCGGTGTGTACCTATTTGTCTGATATAATACTTTTATTAGTAAGGGGGTAACCCGGGCCCCTTACTAATAAACGTAATAACTTAGTAGCGTCTGCTTATAATATGCTTTATGGCACTATGTGATCTAATCCTGCACTTAAGTGACGCTTTTCTAGTAAATTTTTACACAGAAAATCGTTACGGCGCGATTTCACGGCGTTTCGCAATTACACCGTGCAAAAATTAACTACTCAAGTCACACGTATCGTAATGTACTATGGCTGCCTATTGTGCGTTTTATAAAGAAAAATCTAGTCTTTTTAGTAAAAGAGGTGAAAGACACAATTATACTAGAAATAGAGACCAATTAGTTCAACCGTTTCAGGCTGGCTAAAGTAGACTCATCTTTCATGGGGTACTGTTTAAAATGTTACAATACCTCCCCACATACCTACTCCAACTGTATGAAACGAAATTTAAATCTTGCATAAAACGCACACTTTGCTACTGTGTCCATCTTTAATTAACTTGAATGTGTCCTGGCAGCTGAATGTGTCATGCTCACTCTAGTGGCGCATGTGTTGGATCATTTAGTTCCCTTCAAAATGGTTGAGCTGAATGGTTCTAATCCATGTGTCATGTTCGTGAAAGGGCGCCGTCAGTAGGAGCTGGTCATCTCGTAGCTACCACGGCATATTTAAATTTAATTTAATATTTGAATTGTCGTTTTTTGTTACGGACGCTTTTGACGTTCTCACATGCATAATTTCAACTTGAATGATGTTAATTTCCATTTATTATGATTTAAAACAGTGTCTGTGTAGTTTCTTGCCCGTTTTTCTCCATAGGTGCCTACTACGCTTTGGAAGGGGCAACTATCTGCATCTTTCTGACTCACCGACCCCTTAATAATTCAAAAGTGCCTGTGATTGGTTTATTTGAAAGAAATGCTTAGAGTTTTGAGCTTTGAGCTATCATTAGCGCCGAATTGAAATTTTTACAGCATAAGAAAATAACTCTGCGTATTCTCCTGACAAAGTCTAATAGTCGTAAAATTATATTTTTTTATCCTAACCTTAACTGCAGTTGATTGCATTATCAGACGTAGGTACTACAGGAGAGACACAATCATTCGTTTGAATTTAGCACCCGCATGTGGGTCTAGTCTATTGATACACAAAATATGCATTACGCTCGTTCCAAATAGCATGCATTGTCGACGATTACACAACGAGCTCACAAAAGCCAGTAATCATTGCACGTTGCGGTTGTAGGCAACTGCGGCCTCACTACAATGTATTTAGCCGAACTCAATATTATACTATCTTCGTGTTTCTATTTCTCAAACGCATTCGGAATATCAGGCCTGGGAAATGGATACAGATTCCTGTTGAAAGAACTAACCTCTACGGTGGGATTGCTAGACGCATCCCCAATTACTAAAATGTGGATCGACCAGCCGTTAGACCATTTTAACGAAACCGAGGTTAGGACGTGGAAGATGAGGTATTTCGAGAGACTTGAATTCTGGAAAGCAAAAGGACCAATATACTTGTTCATCAACGGAGAAGGTGCAGCTAGTGAAGTATTTCTTCAAACTGGAATACTGTACGAGCTGGCAAAAGAAACCAATGGCGCTATGTATTTAGCCGAACATAGATATTATGGGAAAAGTAAGCCTTTTGAAAAATTGAGCACAAAAAACTTGGCTTATCTCAGTTCTAGACAAGCTCTTTCAGATATAGCAAAACTACTGGAAGAAATTAAAATGTCGCCGAAATACAACGAATCAAAAGTCGTTGTAGTAGGAGGCTCTTACGCCGGGAACTTAGCAGCTTGGATTAGACTTCTCTACCCTGAACTAGTCGATGCTGCTGTCGCTAGCAGTGCTCCAGTTCTAGCAAAGAAAGATTTCTACGAATATTTAGAAAATGTTGCTGATGACTTCGAACAACATGGAACGCCAGAATGTTATGATAAAATAACGGAAGTATTTAACAGGTATGACAAATTATTTAAAACCAGTGATGGTATTGCCCAGCTTAAGGAAGAGGAAGAGATTTGTAAGAGTACAGATATGAACAAACCAGAAAATATGCAGTTATTCTTCTTGGATAAAACTTCTGAATTTATGTACGAAGCTCAATATGGTACCCCTCAGAGTATTAAGAGTTTTTGTGACGACGTAATAAAAACTTTACACGTAAATTCTTCGAAAGATGATGATACTGATTTATGGAGCAAGAAAAACAGTTGCTTTAATTATGATTTCGATGAAATGATTGAAGCCATTAGAGACATTGACTGGGTTATGTCTTGGACTTACCAAACTTGTACAGAATTTGGTTACTATCAAAGTAGCTCTTCAGACAAGCAGCCGTTCACCAATAATATTCCTGTGGAATGGTTTTACAGTTTGTGTAGTAAATCTTTTGGTGAAGAGTTTGATGAGAGAAGAATTGATGAAGGCATTGCACGTACTAATGATATGTATGGCGGCTTGAAACCTAATGTTACGAATGTAGTTTTTGTTAATGGTGACTTGGATCCATATCACAGACTTGGAGTGTTAGAAGACGTTTCATATGACGCACCAGCTAAGATTATACCTTTATCGTCTCATTGCAGAGATTTGTTTTCCGATAGATCTAAAGATCCTGAAGAATTGAAAGAAGCTAGAAAGTACATTAAGTATCTGATTAAGAAATGGATTGGTGCTGGTGAATATAAAAAGCCTTAGAAGATTCAAACGATGCATGAAACTATTGTATTTCCTGGTAGGTATTCTGATGGCATTCAAATTATGGTAAGACTTTTAGCATCTAAGTTGATATCCTTGTAGGTGTATGAATATTGTAGAATATAAAGCATTTCTCATATTTTATGATAGGTATCGTTAAAGTGAATCATTATAAAACTGGTATGATTTTCCAATGAAACGAAAGTATTATTAAAATAATTGTATATTTACTCATAAACGGTCTTCCTTATGATAGGTTACACGATAACCAACACCCAATGCTACACAATACACGTGGATGTTGTTGTTATATTACTTAAATTCGTAATAGCAGCAGTATTTTACATCGTGCCAGAGTTAATCGTCTCTTCTAACAAATCACCGTCTGGTGTATTAATAAAAAATGCTTTACTTATCTAATTGAAACTGTCTGTAAGTATCATCTTTATAATAATGTACATCTTCACAATAGGTCATAACTATTTTAAATACATTTATTTAATTAATCGCCATATCTTTTCCTCTATCTTTGATTTCGAAAAATACTCATTTTTTGACGTGTATATTCTCATCTAAAAAGTAAGTATCATTATAATTATCTACAATAATGCATAAGATACAATATTTTATGGTAACCTGTGTAGCACCTCCGAATTTTTGAAGCTACATAGTTTTAGAAGCGGTTAAAATAAGATCCAGTTAAAAGAGCTATGTTTTGTACACAACATAGCTCTTTTGGGGATATTATTTTAAAGTTACTTTATATCGGATAAAATTATAATAACACTAAATGTGCTACGAATACAAAACGTATCTAAATATACAAAAATATTAAAATCTTAAAAATAGTTGTGACAATAAATTACATTTAAATTGTCAACGTAGTTGTACATAGCTAGATCATAATTATTATGATAATTGAGTATTGGAGAAATATATCAGGAAATACATGGATATAGAACTTAAAACCATATTAAAGAAGAGATTTATTTACAAAAGTATTTATTAAATCTAAAATTGAATTCCCATTTTTAACCTAATCATTACTTAGAATTCAATAATATGCCATTTACATACAAATAACAAATATTAACAATATGTGATGTTTCGAAAGGCAATAGTAAGGTCCCATATATCGTGATGCATTTGTTTTTAAATTAAAAATAAATATTGCGTTTTATGGCCAGAAAGAAAAGCACCCAGTAATAAAGTTCCAATGTGATTCTGCTACCCCATGGGAAGGCGGTGTGAGTTTTATGTATGTAGGTATGTATGTGATTCTGCTAGTAACTTGCGTGAAGTTGACCATGCACTTCTTTTTGATAAAAATTCGTCTTGAAGATCGCTATAAATAAAATAACAAAAATATCTCAATCTCCCTAATCGTTTTAAAATTTCCCAACCCTGTTTTGACTAGGATTGCCACTTAAATATCATAAAAAAGAAAATATATTAACGACAAGACATTGTGATGACATTGAACATGCAAATCGTTAAATATTGGCAGTGATAGTTAACTTATAGGTTTAATTAATTTAAACTAAGTTTTTTTTTACAATATTTATTTAGTTAAATAAGTACGTTATTACTAACATGTTGGTAAAGTTGATTACTAAATTATATGCTAAATGTATCACTTAAATATAGGTTGATTATAGATTTAAATTAAAATGTATACTAGAAATCTCGATAATTCGCAATACCTCTTAAAGCAATGTAATCCATTGCTTTCCTCATACAAAAGTAAATAATTGTATCATCGATATAAACACAATTTTAAATTCCTTTTATTTTACAAATCTTTGAATATTTACATCATTAAGTAAGGTTTTTTACAAGATACTGTCACATCGATATTTAATTTCATGCTCGTCTTCATGCACCCTTAAACCAGTAAAAAAATACACTTCAATCTTTGGTTACATGATTCCGTTCTTCATTTGAGAAAAATGATGTAATCATCCATAAACAAATCACACCAAAATGTATTGTGACTTCACTATTTCGATTTGACAGTATCCTTTACTAAGGTCTAAGTTAAGTTGCCAGGTGTCGGGTGATTCGCACTCTAGTCCCACTCTCCAATGAACATGTGACGCGCGTGCGGGGCGGGGGGTGGGGGGAAGCCACGTCCAGGCATGGGCAGGCGACCGTACAGCGCGTATGGATCATAGTGTTGCTCTCCGTCTGCAATTAATAGCATCAACGTTTTAGACGGCTGATTATTTATAGGTACATATTATCTTTAAATTAATTTTGTTTAAGAGTCTGCTTGCCAGGTCCTCCTTTATTACTCAGCACTATTCAGGGAACTAAATTTTAGACTAACATACGATCGTCGTACTTAGCGGAGTTAGTAGAGATGTTACAAATATTTAGGGATAAGCAACGGGATGGGTTATTAAAGAATCGACGCAAATGAATTTTAGTCACATTCACACATAAGGGATCAACGCGGCAAGGGAGTTTTTTCCTAGTAGTTCTTAAGTCTGCTGCCTAATCTGGGAACCTAGTGCTTTTTGCAAATTACATCTAAGGATGATAGCAAAGCTTTCGAAATGGAAATTTCGCAATTTGGAAGACACAAGATTTGACAAGATTGTCAAGAAAGAAGTATAAATATGATAAATACTTTTGATACTTGGTGAATATGGGAGATGAACTCAGAAGTGTGGAAAGTGTAGAAACGAAGCTTACAGGCGAGTTGTGCTACCAAGCGAAGCGATCTAATATAACAGAAAGTTTAAATACCAAGATTGGAGCGAAGAGCCCGCGTTGAGGCGGTGGAATTAAAGTGCGGGGTTAGTCTGTATATACACTAGCGCGGCTGCTGGATCACGAGGGGTCGCAGCCGTTTGTCCCTGTTCGGATAGAATTGGAACATGAGCTTCTCTTTTTTGGGTAGACGATCGTACGCACCGATTCCGCTCTCGTAAGAACGAGCGTGCCACAAAGCCTGTGGCGGCATGGGAGCGTGCGCAAACGGCGACATATGTGGCGGGAACGGGCCAGGGTGGGCGTGAGCCACGCTATAACGCTTGCTGGGCACTGGAGCCTCCTTCAAAGTCAGACGCTCAGTCATCGCCGGTAAGACTTTCGCGCCATTAGTCTTCACGAAGTTTGGCACGCGCGCTCGCAGACCACAGTAGTAAGGATCATCTGAAAACAAAATAAGAAATATTGGAATTACATTACACGCAAACAAGCACCAATAGACGTGTTAGTACCTGGAAACGAGTATTTACATAACATGGTTATCGTTCACCTATTCCTATGTTAGAAACTGCGAACACATTCGCCTATAAAACGGAACGCATGCACGCTCCGTCCCATGTTCCGCATCCTACGCCTGGCTCGTTCCAAATACCGACGATTCAAATATCAAGGATACGCCGAAATGCCAGCCGGCGGTTGCGACATCGGGGCATTGTCTACTTATAACCTCTGCACTGATATCTTCTTATGAATGGAAAGCAAGTGCTCTCAAATTAAAACGTGCGAATGCGATCCATAAACGTCATATCCGATCAGCCGTATCGGATGTGGAATGCGTCAAACGTGACTCGACATTGAGAGTCAGGAATCCGTGAACGGAGAACGGAGCTACCTATGTATCTGATACTGTGCGAAATTCATTTGCATAAAGCTTCCAAATTCGAACTCATTTGTGTCTACGTCCTTTTATGTTAAAGCATAACTGTCTAAAGTGTAGTCAAACGTAAACTGTGCTCATATTTCAAAAGAGACTTCGCTCTTTGTCGGGTCGATATAACTCTTAATATTTTAAATAGTATCTACTCCTTTTAAGACGGTGCTTGTGGTGTTTGAGTAAGTGTCCCCTTGTAATCTGTGATGTATGGCCATGCTCTTGATACACTACCTAGGTACTCGCCTGTCCTTTTGTGAACAAAAAGTTTCTTAGAAATACAAAATTCCACTTTGGAGGCGCAATTTCTTTGGCGACTAAAAAGCGTACTATTATGAATTTACAACATGAATTATCTTTCTGTTTAGGCGTATATTATTTATGTTACTGTTCTTTTTAGTAGCTTAATATATTAGATCTTCAATAGTAGTTACTATAGACATAATGTTAAATAAAAACTGTCCATGTTAGTTTGCAAACTGTCTACTATAATTGTACATGTACTCTGAATCTGTTGCTCTCCATACCAGACATCTCTTCAAGAACAACCCCTGTATATCAGTTTTTATCCCAAACCCATCAAAAAGCTTCATTCATTTCAGTTCATTGTGCCCATAACCTTAAGTCCATATTCCATATTTTATAAATATTGCTTTAAATCACTATGTGCGTGGACATGGGTTTATAAATGATGATGCGGCTAGAGATGTTGATATAAAGGTTCACACTTGCAACGTTGCTGTATAAATTGCGACTCGCATTCATAAATCCATTGCATTGTCAACTGTGCCGTGTTCAAATGGACAGCTGTGGTCGCAAAGGACGGTGATTGGTTGACTAATATCACTAGTGGTAAATAATATCTTTGTGATTGGACGTTGTGAAATGTAATAGAAAGTTTTGTAATTTACTCGCAGTGTGGTAATGAATTGATAAATGTGTTGTCGACTCAAATTATATAAAATGCAATTTCTAGTAAATTTATAACAGGTAGTTGGTACCGGAGACTTAGTAATACATGATGATGCAAAGGAATTTAGATCAAATATTGCTTTAGTATGAGTTAACATTTCTAATGGGCTAATAAAAGATCAAGAAAGCAAAATAAAAACAACAGTAGAGCATCGATAGCAAATTCTAACACAGACAAAAAAAGGACAAACATTTGTCGGCGAAAAATCACTAAGTAGCCGCACTCTGCTATCAGTTGAACTTATTTGTCCATTACTGAAGAATTATGACCAAAGTAATGACCAAACTCGGCAGGCGATCCGCAGGCCGCTCTGAATGCAGGCGCCTGCACCTCTGCCTTTTAAATACTGTTATTACCCATTCAGCAAGACAGAACATCGTGATACTACCTAGAGAATTTATATTGTCCAAGCAATTAATGCTGAATTTTTTCCGTTTGTTTTTTCTTGATCACCTTTGTTTCAAGAATGGGAAAGTTAATTGAAGTCTGGTAAGTTATGAACGGGCCAACTGAACGTAATTAGACTCTGGTAGTGTATTGGATAGATTTAGTGGACTTTAAATAATTTGGAGCTGAAGCAAAAGTACGATTGTAGTTTGTGTCTTGATAGATTTCGTCGTTTGTTGTATTATTTACAGTGTCTATTCATGTTAGACCTTTTGTGAAATGGCTTCTATTCCTTAATTTTTTGCTATCAATCTCTGAATATATTTATCGAAGTTGTTCAACTCCAGTAGGTATGGTAGCACTCACCGTATTTCTTGTTGTCTTTGCCCTTATCTGATTTGCCTCTCGGGAACTGTGTTGGCACGCGTCCATCGTGTCCTTCTATGTCGTCATAATCAGGCTGTGAAACAAATAACAAACATACTGTTTAAAAATATACTTACAATACGGCTTGTATCGTACACATTCTTACTTAAAAACAGTGAAATATTTAAAAACCAAAAATATTTTCATCATGTGCATTTGTATGCCCGGAATAAATGTACCAGCTTCGTAAAGTTTTGAATTAGATATTCTAAAACGTTTCTGGCGACGTGAGAAGCAGATTGCGCCTAGAGGAACACCCAGAACGCAATTACATTGTAATATGTCCACTAAACAACACAACATGCGCCTAAGAACATGTAAAAGCAGGTATTTCACGTATAAAACACGAAGCAAAAATCAGATGCAATAATATGAACGTGTGGGCGCCGTACAATCTTTTACCTTGTAACGAACCAAAGACGGCATAAAAAAAACAACGAATCGTGATATATAAAACTCATAGGAACAGGATCTTATCAAATAAAGGTTATGGAAACCACCCTGGCAAGACATATCGGTTCACGCAGTATATTTTCTTAATAAACACCTAGCAGGCATAGAACTGAAGCTTAACAGACACACAAAGGACATTGTTCATTTGTATGGTGTCAGAAGCAAAGACTAGGTAAACCAATAAAAGAGTAAAAGCCGACGCGACTGTACTATGTAGACGCTATCATTTATCTTGGGAGGCGATGAGATGTGAGATACGTCAGGGTTATCTTTCCCGCTGGGCCGACTATTGTCCACTCCACACAGTTGCGATAGCGTATGTCCACAATTATCTGACAACAAGTCGGAACCGACAGGCGTTAATCGGATTGAACTTTCACCTCCCTCGATGTTTAAGTATATCTTTACAATTGTTATGATTTGGGACTTGATTTACGCAATGATGGATGAATACATTTTGTCGAGGAAGAAAGAACTACTGAAGTGAATAGATAAGTACCTACAGACTACATGACAGCCACCTTACAACCCTGGATTATTACTTGATGTGCGAGTTACATGGTAATAATAATTATTGATTACCTATTTATTATTGGACAAACAAATGGTGCTTCAAATTGTTCTAAGAATTTGTTGGTTCTGCATGAAGCAATGATGGTGGCGATTTATTTATTACCAGTTGATTAGCATTATATCGAATTTGAATCCGTTAAGAAATCTATTTTAAACACAATCAAATGATAAATGTGATCTTTTGTGTTACAGAAAAAGCCAATTTGATGGTAACGGAAAAATAAATGACTTGCAGAATAAACAGAGGCTAATATGGAAAGTAAAGGAACCAAATACGGAAGGTTGCTAAATCGATATACTTATTTCTAAATCCAGCAGATATTTAATAGCACTTAATGAAAGAAAGGATTAAGATAATTGGAATTCTGGGGATTTTAGCCGTTGATTTAAATACTTTTTGTCCTTTTACGTGCACTTTATTGTAATTATATTGGAATATGTTTGAGAATGTAAGATGTTAAGCTGACGTAAGATCTTGATTTGGTCTTGACTGATAAAGTCGTATTAAGGAACGAGGCATATTTCTCATGTGACTTATTTGCCGATTACAGTCGTCATCCATTATTTATACGGTGACATTTTTACATTTCAATTTGCATAAATCGTATCTTTATCACTTTGTGCGCCACATTCTTTAGTTTTGTCAAATGTGCATTAAGGGTTATCAAAGATTATAATAATAACTTTCAATTTGGTTGACTTATTCCTTATCGGAATTTTGGGAATAATATACATAATTATTGTGGGTGCTGTATAGTTTACTTTAATTACATATTTTGAATAAGTATAGAAAATATTATGATATTATGGAAAAGTAATACCTAATATAAATATCATAAGAAACGATTCCAGCGCATACAAGTTTAAAATGTTGACTTTATACGACAATTATTATTGTTAAAACATTTTGTCGGGGCCAACACTTGGAGACGACGGAAATGTAAAAATTGCTCTTAAAAAGAAATAAAAGTCAAAATAACATCTAAAAGAACCTGAATAATAAGCGACATAAAATATACAAAGATCACAAGCGCAGACGCAGGCGGTAGGATGTTTATTATAAGACGAGAATTACATGTAAATTATCGTAATAAAAATAGCCATGCCATCTCAAAAGTACCCTTGATGCACAAACTTAACAACGAAAAAATAATTCGTAATGCAATTTTCACTTCGGAAATTACTTTGTCGATGCGCAACCGCACCTTACCTTTTATATCGAAATGGAACTTGAGGGTTCAAGTTTATTATTATTCAATCATGAAACTGTAGGCCTCGTAAATCATATCCTATTAAATTAATTCACGAAGGGCGAAACTTTTAAAATAAGCCATTGGAAATGGAATTATATGCACGTGTCCTTGCTACCGGCTTTTGCAGTGACTTCGCGTTTTATGTTGTTTTTTGCAATAGCCGAGGGGCCGTTTTTCGAACGAAAATTATCGTAAAATTAATGTGACAAATTGTCAACCGCACGTAAGCTGCTGCCACTGGCTGTTGATAAACCATTCAACCAATCACAGCAATTTGCGCGCATTTGAAAATTTGTCTCATTCATTTTGTGATAACTTTCGTTCGAGAAACTGGCCCTATGTATTGGCTACATGTTTATTGACTTTAATTTTACCATCGAGTTGATTAAATACATTGCGCTCATCATAGCTGCCCATAAAAGTACACTTCTGAACATATAGGTTACAAGAAAACCGCAATAAACGGTCATAAAAGGATATTGCTTTACTGCGCTTCGAAGGCTTTAATCGAAGTAGGTATGTTGTTGTTACCAGATAAAAGACTATTGCTGTTTACATCAAAGTCGTCTTTTACGATACCTACGGGAGTAAAAGCAGCTTTTTCTTTATCGAATACCACAGTAACTATACAGGCTGGCAGGGACATCATTGCGCAACCTGTTACCATGGATTCAGTACATGATTCTGAACCCCTGGATTGAATTTCACTTTTCTATGAAAAAGCATTTTTTTTATAAGTGACCGGAAAAAAATTACGCTACGAGGTTTCAGAATCATATTATGGTTACAGTTTGCGCGTCGAGGTCCCCTGGCACGCTGTATTAACGTAATTTGCTATTGCTTTTCTGTCATGCATTGTAGTACAGGGTTTAATTTCTCGTTCCTGAAACTTCTAAAAGTGACAATTTAAACATGCAAGGTGCAAAGGCATGCAAAAGGTCACCAAAATCGATAACTCACTTTGTATCCACGTACCTTGGGAATATCAGCAGGCCCATAGCCATTCTCCCTGGGTGGCAGCTTCGGAGGCTTTTCTCCTCTCCTCTGTCCCATTTGCATCATCAGCTGTTCCCTGGTGGCGGCTACCACTCCGTGTCCATTGTTGTTATTGGTGCCGTTGATTCCGTTGTGTCCGTTGTGTCCATTGATTCCGTAGCCTCCAGAACTACCACTGGATCCTGAACCGTTGGCGTTGGAGCTGGCGATGCTGTATGGGTCTTCATCTGGGATTGGAATGCGAGGTCGGTTCTTGATGTCCATCAGTCTTTGAACTGTTGACAAAGAATAGTTTGATTAGAAACTACTGATGAAAAAAAATGGGATTGACGATGGGGTCATTAGGGTGCCGCAATTTTTAACATAGTTAAAAGTCAAAGTTCCCGTGGTAAGAATGATTTTTATAATTTTATTGGATAATGAATGGGCAAATTATAGTCCTTGTAAATGTAATAAGTATTCAATTTAGACAAATCGTATATCACCGACCTGGGATTTAGTTCGCCAAAGGTCAACCAATCCTCATCTCCGATATTAATGAAGCAATATACATTATATTCTATCGAAACGTTTGAAATATTGTATAATAACAAGTTTCCAAAAGATTATCCAACAGTTTGAACACACAACAATTGGAAACATTTAGCGACGCTTGCACAACACGAATGTAACATCGTGATGTTCAGATCGGATGGCAATCACTCCTCTTCACGACTTGGAACAACCTACGGTTATTAATGTGACGTTAAAGGTCTGGTGTCTTCATTCCACTTCAGTTCACCATTATTCGTACCTTCGTCTCTAATCATAAAAATAAACGAATCGTCCGCGATTAACCAACTCGACTATTACACCGCAAGGTTGAATGCATAATCTTCGAACAATAAATGTAAATTCATGCGAATATTGGCTCTTTTAGTTGCGAAATATTAAAGTGCCTATAAAATTTATTGCATGAGCGACGGTGCGGCACAAAAGAGGAATAGTGACAACTGCATCTATCATTCTGTAGTGTCAGATTGTCTACGTACTAAATGTTTGTTTACACTTCAGGCACGTTAAATCATAATGAATGATCGAGCGGAAATGATTTGGAATGACTTGCGTCCATTCAGACGCCATATAAGGCAATTATATTAAAATGTTATTCCTAATTGTGCCCTTTTATTACGATGATTACACAATGGGAATCACCAATTTCGGCTAAGCGTGGACAAGATGCCCGGTAAAAATTATTTTTACTTAACAATATTATTAATTCTGGAAGAAATATTTTTGCATATCACATAGTAGCCAGGTACAAGTACAAAAAGTCGAAATAAAGAGTATTCAAATTGTATCCATCCGTTAAAAAGCATTGACATTTTGTTTGACGCAGTGTTACCAGCTCAGAAATAAAACATCAATTTCAGTCTGTAATCGATTAGATAATCAATTAATATGGTAACCAAAAAAAAAAGTGATTGTATGCAAAACGAGCGTACCGATCAATACTGTATGAGATGATTATACTCATTTACATTATTTTAAAATAAAACAATCAAAAACGTTAGTAATATTTTAACATATTTTTTTAGATTAGAATAACGGTTCTCTAAATCGATTATTGTCAGATTATTATTTTTTTCCTGACAACTCCTACTGTATCGCTTATTTATAGAGATGATCGATCCGGTTGCTTTGTATCGATATTCTGCTTCGCAATGGATCATTTTGGTCCGTGTATCGATATAAATTCTATTTTAATTAATAATAAATAGTTGAATCGATGTGGAAATCAATCAAATCCCGTTCGTTGTACCGACCCCTTGAATATCGATACATATCGAATATCTCTAACGTCAAGTGAAATGACATCTGACATTTGACAACAATTATTAAACTATTCGCTTTGCTTTCGTGCGCTGTGGATGTTATTTTGTTTTCTCGCTGCTTCGAACGTTTGTTTTTCTTATCATGGACTCCGATACCGCTCCTCACGATGACCCGGCCCTACCCTCGGACACTGAATTTGCACCTCACGTTGAACCTGGCGCTATTATGGACTTCGAACCGGCTATATATGATAACCACGGCACGAACTTGGACTCCTCTGCTACACGTACTTCGAGTGAGAATGAGGAAGCAATGCGATGTGTTGTGGCGTTGATTTAATGCATCGCAGAAGACAGACTTTGCAGCTTATTGAAGTATTATCAATAATCCGGCAATGGACTGCTCCTCAAGTCGTAAGTATACATTTTTCTATCTAGTGTTTAGTTCAGTTTATGTCTTGTCGTTTGTCTATATAAACTGAATAAAAATAATATCTTATTTACAGGTTACAGTTACAGCTCATAGCTTGGTCTGTCACTCGTGCTGGACATTAGCAATGCATGTCTTACCTGAACAGCAAAATGTACCAAGCACATCAAGTGGTCATCGAAGAGAACTATGTGTTAATTGTGGATGTTCTATACGGCGTACCAGATCTCATATTCTCAACACAAACTCAGAGAGAGAAACACATATAAGAAATGTTATCACCGAATGGATAGCACCACAACAAGTAAGGACAGATTAACTTTTTATTTATTTATGTTAGAATATGTGAATTAGAATTATGCTGCTAAAAATGTATTTACATAAATAACACTTACTTGTTTACTGAAAAGTTATTCTAACTCCATGAAAGAGCAACATTTTATTTACTATGTAACAGAATAAGAGAATGTGTTATTTTTTATGTGTCAGTTGTAAACTCTAGTTAGAATTCATTGTTAAATATAATCTCTGGGTAGCAAAAACAATTCAAAATCAATTGTTAGAACTCAATTGATTAGTGTTTTGAAATGGCACTAACTAAGAATTAAATTGTTTTAGGTTCATGGCTCAGACCGCATTTGCCATCCATGTTGGCAACGAGCTGACAGAGTACCAGTTCCTGCTCCAGCTGTGGCAATTGTTCCACCTACAATTAACTTGCCGAATTTCACAAGAGCCCCTGACACACAAGCCAATTGTTTTTGTCCGGATTGTGAATCACCACAGCGACTCGTAGTCCCAACATGGCTAAGGGTGAAGTTATTCACAGATTTTAATTTTTATGTCCCTAAAGACTGCAGAATATGCAGATTTCATTTGCTGCAAAATAACTGGGATGAGCTCCTAACAACTTTTTTACATCCTTGTCACTCATTTACTGCAGAACATATCCAAGATTTTGCATCATTTGTAAAAGAAAGAAATCAAACATTTGATTTCCAAAACATTGAAGTGATGAATGATGACTTAGTCCATTACTGGATAGGGCTGTCCAAAGACCAATTTATAAATCTGAAGGCACAGCTGCCTAGATTATCCGAGATGCACAATGGTTCATTGGCACTCACAGCATATTTAATAAAACTTAGAACTGGAGACAGCGATGAAAGGATTTCTACATTATTGAACATTGCACGCTCAACTCTATCAAGATTAATGAGCAATGCTCGGGATATACTAAATCAAGGTTTTGTACCTGGTAACTTGGGTATAGGTCATATTACAAGGGAAGAAATAGCAGAGCGAAATCTAATTATACCTAATGGTTTGTTTGGTAGAAATGGCAGGAATCCAATAATTATAATGGATGGTACATATTTATATGTTCAAAAGAGTTCAAACTATTTATATCAAAAAAATACATACTCCTTGCACAAGTATAGGAACCTCATGAAGCCATTCCTAATGGTATGTTCTGATGGATATATTATAGATGTATTAGGCCCCTATCCAGCAACAACATCTGATGCTAATATTATGCAACATGAATTCAGCAATGAATCAAACACATTGCGGCAATACTTTCGTACAGGAGATGTTTTTATACTGGATAGGGGTTTTAGAGACTGTGTGCCTCTTTTGCAATCATGCAATTACTCCACACATATGCCTGCATCTTTACACGAAGGTGAAACTCAATTATCAACGTTGGCAGCAAATAAATCTAGGTCTGTGACAATATGTAGATGGGTGGTAGAATGTGTAAATGGTATATTTAAACATTCTTTTAAGATATTTAGACAGGAATTTTTTAATTTAGCATCTAAGCATGCAATAATAGATTTTAGGGTGGCTGCCGCATTGATAAATAAGTTTCACCAAAGATACAGTAATAGAGAAGATGCAGGCCAAATTCTAGATATTGTAAATGATAGAATGTACCTAAACAATGCTCTTGCTGATTATGTTATTGAAAATAATTTAAATAGAAGGCGTGCACAGTTTTTGAACATAAATGTAAGCATAAATAATGTATCATTCCCAAGGCTGACATACAGTGAATTAATATTATTTAGTTGTGGTACATACCAATTAAAACAAGCAAGATCATATTATGGAGAACATATAAGGAATGACGGTTCTTATACAATCGAAGTGTGCATGGAGAGAGCCAGCAACCTGCTGGAAGGACTACCCATGACAGGCAATTGCACACTTTTAAGAGGAAAAATACAAAGCAGGCACATAAGCCGAAAAATATATTTCGTCTATATATTATATAATAATAATCTACAGGGCAGAGACGCCATAAAAGAATATTATTGCAATTGCCTTGTCGGCCGAAGAACGGTGGGTTGCTGTGCTCACGTTATGACTATTATTTGGTATTTAAGCTGGGCTAGGCACGAAAATAATGTTACACCGCCTGCCCAGTTTTTAGACAATATTTTAATAGTTTACGACGCTGAATAAAGGCAAAATAACAAATAAAAACTAATAGTTTTATTTTTACCACCCTAATACAACCCTATAATCTGTAAATAATCAGATTATCATCAAAATACTACTGGCAAATAATATATTATAGAAAAGAATATGCTTATTACAACGATTTTACCCGGCAATGTTTCAATTTTTCACATGACAGTTGAAGCATATTCTTGCATCTTGCTACAACTTTATTATAATATTTGCTTTCCTATAGATAAGTAGTTTTCAAAATGCAAGTTTTTTATTAATAAAGATCTTGTCCACGCTTAGCCAGATCACCCTAACAAAGTGAGCAATTCCCTTTAGACCACTTATAAAAACTGCTATTACGATAATCTAACTAGGCATTAAACATTATTGTTAAATTGAAATCTAAAAGCTTTTAGATAGCAATTACAGCAATTTTGATAAGGAAGTAGAGGTTATTTTGTTTGAAAAGCATTTCATAGATTTCTAGCGCCGCCGCCGACATGATAAAGATGTTGTGGAAACGATAAACCTTTGTTTCGCACATAATCTAAGTTTAAAAGTTAGTTTGTGTCTGGAAATACCGTAGACGCCACGTCGCAACGGGATTAGAATCCAGATTAGTTCAGCCAATGAGGTGAATGCTAATAGCCGAGGTACATACAGCGACTGTTTTTAAATGCTGAGAAAATTACGTGTGTCTATGTACAAAAATAGGTTTTATATTCAGTTCGCTATTTGTGGTATGCGATGTGAGTCAAGAGTGTCTGACCATAGCTCCAATTTGAGTGGAATTGTATAGTCTTGGTCAGATTGTGTTATGATAACACATTTTCCTCCTCGGAAGCTTACTCTCAAAATAGGTACAGGATTTTAAACTTCGTTTGTGTCGCTGTCGATGACAGTATTTTTCTCTGATAGATACAATTGCAGAACCGACATACTCAAGAGACTTGAAGTTAAGAAACTTCAAATCACCAAGGAGTTATCTTAATCCGTACGTTTTGAAATAAACTGTACCAAATTCTGCAAGTAGAATTACATCGCAACCACGTCCGTACTCCGAATTAGGGCTACTAAAATCAGTATAATGCACAGATCACTTTCAATCAGCATGCTTCCTATTGTCGTCGATTCGAGTTTTGCATAACGTTGGTCACGATTTACGTCTGTTCAAGCCTTTAATGATTCAATTGGCGCTCGTTACAAATTCAAAGTGAATTTAATGGGTTTATGGGCAATGCTTACATTCGTATGATCCAGTTACAAAGTATGACGACCTTCGTTATGAAATCGAAATTTGAAGGTGTGATGTGAACAATGAAGTACGTTTGAATTGCTCGGACAAGAAACATGTAAGCTATGCAGATGTTATCGTATGCAAAAGCATTGGATTGCTAGTTGCTACTCCACCAAGTATACCTTAAACGATTAACAATACATATACATTGGTTAATTATGAAAATAAAGCAAGGCACGAACAAAATAACAATGTGCAAGTATTTCCATGACACGAAGGTTAAACTTTTGATGCTATATCGGCAAAAGCGACCAGTCCCCACGTTTAAGTGTCACGACTTCCATACAGAAAACATTAGCTACGTTACTCAATAGATTTATTTGAGTTCCTTAACAGATAAACAGTGGCTAGACCGCGAAACCACTGCAGAAAATCTATGAACGCATCTTATCCGTGGTGGAAAATCACGGGAATCTCGCGGTGCGGTTTCTTTCCCATAGCTTCACTATGATTTGTGCAAAACCAATATTAGATGTTGAATTGCTGTTAACTTGCCTAGATGGGGTTAGTTAGAAATTTGCAGTATGGTTTGAGTGAAATGAGGTGCAATACATCTTGAGATCGATGTAAGATTGCATTGTTGCACAACAATAAGCAGGCTACTGCGAAGTGAGGCTCTGCATAGTTGATGCGGTTGCGTGCTATGGGAACTAAATCAGATTTGAAAATTATCTATATAATAATACCTCGATTCACACTTGCTGCTTATTTCAAAGGACGTGCAAATTACTCGCTGTAATTCAAATTCTACTCATATGAATAAAACAGGAGTGGAGATATCTACACTGAGACGTTATGATGACGTACGTCTAGCAGATACTGGTATTGGTACAGACAACAAGGTGATAAAACTTCCGGAAGTCTTTTTGGGCAGTCAATTGTACATTATTACTGGCCGATCACCTTGCTATGCTACAATGAAAACCGGATCACTTTTGAACGAGTCCACACTCCACAGTAATTACAACAAGAATATAATTTCTGATGATCCTGGTCTTAAGGCCATCTCCAATATCTGTACTCTGAAGCATATAATCAATTTATTTTCGGACTGGACTTTCTGCACTATTTAATTTTTTCTCTCCTACTTAAAACTTCAATATCCTCAAGGTTAATACAACTTGGTTAAGCGTTCTCAGTTGCGCGTGAGAATATTATTGTGCATTATAAGAATTTAATTTTGTATATTCGTAAGTTAATGATAAGTGTAGAGGTCGTCCCATTGTTCCATAATACCTGAGGCTCTGTCCCGGAGGTCTAAGACAAGGTAACTGTAACATAAGATCTTTGGGTGCCTCTAGTCATCGTCTACGTATGCAAACATGTGCCTATTCAATGGTAATTACTGTTAACGTTGATGACGCGTGACTGATGTTCGACAGCGGCCTTGTGACCGATGATATTATGGAAAGACCTAAAATAAACATTACTTACAGCTAATGGCATTATTGTCTTAAATGTTAATGATGACGGTATCGATGAGGGAGCGACTATTACAGATGTTTAAACACTTAAAAGAGGCGTCATGACTCCCACGCAGGTTGAGATTTCATAAATACGGTTCGCAATGCAATATAATAATGAAATATTTTTACGTTTTGAGATAAAGAGGTGGAGTAAACTCTTCACTGGCCCCATGTGTCTCTGTCCGTGATATCGGTGTTAGGCAATTTATTCGCTATGACACGTATTGTGCGTTTATGTCCCTTAATGCTGCTATTGCAATTTTTCTGTTGATCTTGCTTGTTTTCTCTGCTATTGTTGCGAGCAGCGTGAAATCGTTTGCTGCCTCTGTCAACCTTAACGATGCGACGTGGCAGGTAACAGATTTAGATTATTTAGGACCGTGGCCAGCAGGTTCATTTATAACTTAAGTTTTATATAAAACGAGAACATGAACACAAATGATCATGAACGTTTTATAGGACATTCGAATGAAGGTAGTCAGGTTTAAACAATTTGTTTTAATTTAATAATGGGCGCACATTTTTCACTAAGGTTATATTCAAATAATTTTTGAAGTGAAAACTTCTTTAGGCACGTTGGGCATATTTTGAGATGGGAAAAAACCATTGAATTCGCGCCACTGTTACCGTAACCGAAACCGCTTCGGATTTGTTCGGCTGTCCTCGGTATGTACTCGGTTTTAATGTATATCCGATATGTCAGTGAGTGATGGCATAGTATTCTGTTTGTGTTTTGTTTTCACTTCAGTCGGCACTCCCGGAGTGCCACTGTTTTTTTTTACTCATTACACCAGTTACGTTAAGAGTGTAATATCTAAATATGCGGAACGTAGATCACGTATGTTTATTAGACATTTAATTGGTTTTGTGACCAATTTGTAAGTTGTATAGGTGCTCTGAAGTAGACGAAATTATTTCCTGTTTAGTTTTTGCTGGGTTTAATGAAGAACTATTGATTGTGTATAGATTTTATTGACGATGTGTCTGTGTGTGGGTTGTTCGTAGTTGATTTAATTATACTCGTTGGAAGTGCGGTGTCATCACAATTGGTACAATAAATCAAATCTTTATTTGTAGGTTTTGGAAAATTAACGCCTGTATTAATGTTAAAAAAATGTTTTATGAATGGTAGATAACCATATTAAATAACCATAAAAATACATTGTAAGGTCAGGACAGGCATGTTAATGTAATAACACATTTACAATCATACTTCTTATAAAAACCTTCTTATATAAATTGAGAATGTAAGTAGGTATACCTACTATTTATCATCCGGACCCCAAAATTAATAGTATCTAGTATCCACCAACATAATTTTCCACGGCTATTAACTGACCTCACCACAAATATTTTCCCAAAATCGCAACCCGCCCACCTTGACCATGCTTTACTTAATGAAGCCTATATTTAAAAAAAAGAAGACAAAAACGATGCGTTGCTCATGCGCAGGTTTTTTAAGCATCGTGGCTAGCCACACTAAATAACTTGTGATGATATCGCAAGGTTTTTAGTACGGAAGTGTTTTTATTATGAATGTGTTACTATAAAACATTGCGTTTCATATAAATATTTCGAGTGTATTGTTTCTGCTTATCATGTTGAATTTTTGGTCTTAGCGATTTGGGGCGTCTTTTGTTTTAGTTTAGTAAGGACATTGTTTTTGCTCAGTAGTCGAGTAATTTAGGGCTTTTAATAATTTAGTTAATTATTAGAACCTCTTGTCTTTTCATGATACTCTCTCCGGCCCCGTATTTATCTCAGGTTCATCGTCTGCTCAATGGTCACTGCTAAACGCAGGTTCTCTGCCCTCTCCGTAAGTGAAATCAGCGTGACGAAACGCACAGCCTATTCCAAATCTCTCCACATTAAGCTTAGATACAACATCTCATAGTCATAAGTGCATATAATTATATAAAAAGTAATTGGCCTCCTATGTATGAAGCGTAATGGTTCGTGGGAAACACATCCATCATTTTTATCACACTCCATCCTTTGTAGGCAATTAGTTACCCAACCTACCACTTCTGTACGTACCTTTAAATATAAGATTAGATTTTTGGGAGAGAAAATTAATAAGTTCTTTGTCACATCTCTTGTTACCAGTTTTTACGTAAATAGACGGATTTATTTTTGTGTCTGGTTTTACTAATCTTTTGTAAGTACAGACGCCAGCACATCAAGCTACCCGAAACTGTCAAATTAGCCCAATCAACCTTGAACCTTATGACGTAGCGATAAAGTTGAAAATCTATTAAAGAAATTTGACAGGTTGTAGTAGGTCGATATGCTGGCGTCTGTACCTAAGAAAATGTTTATTTTCTTTTTAATGTTTATCTTAATGTTAATCTATAAGTTATAATGCTTATCTCATGCAGTATTTGTTTTGCATTAAACTTCCAGCAGAGCTAACTTTATCTAAACACCGTCTTGTATATGGTTCATTACTTTCTTACATCGTTTTCTCTTGTTTGTCTCCTAACACAAAAACAACCAATCTAAAAACTAATATATTAAACGACAGCTCGTTTACATATTATGTTACATCATTAACAATATTATATAACAATGCTCCTACTTCAACATGATCATTAATTTGATTTAACAAAACGGCCACATCAATTCTTATCACCTTAGCATTTACAATATACTTAGTACCAAGATTATATGAGATATGATCTGTAAAGGCTTAGAAAGTGACAGTGAACATTGTTCGGCCAAGGTCGGCAGCTGACGAGACAACCGGATTCAAGCCCTTGTCAATGCAGATAGTGAACAAGTCGGTAATGATAGTGTTAATTTAATTATAAACAAAGTGGAACTAGATGACAATGAAGAGATTCAATGAGTATTTCAAGTAGAAAAAGCAGAGGAGGGAGCTTTACAGGATGATCATTTCAGAATTAATTTTGGTTGTAATTTTATTACAGATTTGTGTTAATTGCATCAATTTTCCGCTATAGATAAAGACGTCGAATGTAGCCATGAAGAGATTATAATTAAATTCGACGTAAAAACGTCATAACGTTGTGTTAATTTGTCTCGCTGTAATAAAATGTTATCAAGACTTTTTCTGACCAAAATAATTTACTTTTTGCTCTCATGTGATTCACCAAAGTGCATATTATCGCTAATCCTAAAACCTCCATTGTTTTTTGTACCTTTTTGTGCCCTGAGTATAAAATCTTTTGAGAGGTGTAAAAAGACGACCCCCTGCATTTGCATTTTATGTTCGTGCTACAGGTATATCCAGAAATATTTTTACATTGGGGTTCGAATTTTATGTCATTGACACTTTGTATATTTGTGATTCCATCGCATTTTTAACTGTGGCAATTGAAAACTTTAGATTTATTTAGGTTATTAATCATTTTAGTTCATTCATAATAAGCAATGACTCAAAATTCATAATCATGAGCTTGATGCACATTAGCTTTTGAAAATAGATAAAAATATTAATTACATTGGACGTCATTATGCAAGGACAAGTTAATTTGTGTTCACTTAACTGTACTGTTTTTATTGGTTTTTGTTTATACCTATTTATAGTGTTATAACATTTCCTAGAAATCATGTATTTTATTGAGTGTAACACTTAAAATAATACATGAATTTTAGGTTCATTTCCTAACACAGCCAGTGACCAAGACATCGTTTTCAATAACGTTTTCCCTTTCGTATCCATAAGCATTGTTTATTTCTTCTCTTGTTTCAGTATCAGCTTTTGTCATGGTAAAATGTTAGCCAGCTACTCGTGGTGGCTCTTCTAATGCACCTTGATAATAACTGTATTTGTATAGAGAATCTAAAATCTTCACTCACCCGGTGGCAGCTTGGACTTGAGCATATCCATAGCAACGACGTTGATGATGAGTACCCAGATGGGGCAGTCGAGGAGATCTGAGTCCGACTTGACGAAAGCAATGGCACTGAGGCACTGCGTCTCCAGCCTCCTGCGGTCAGGGTATGAGCGGCGCAGCTCTCGGTTCACGTTGGATTGGAACTTCTTCATGTCAAATAACTGAAAGGGAATAAAACATCGAGATATAATATCTAATAATATTGTTGAAACAGATGGATTCCAAATGGTCACATAAAAATGAACTTAGTCTATATATCGCGTAAGTAGATAATTGAGTAAGAGGAGATGACATGGTAATCTAATATTATGAATTCAATTAAGTAGATCATGTGTTAAGTAAGGGTGAATGAAACTTCTTCATGTCGAATAACTGGACGAGGATAAAACATCAGGATATCAAAATCTAACTAAATAAATATAGCTTTTTGTATATAACGCTCTAAGTGAGGGTGTTAATCCTATCTCCGTTAAAAGTAGAGCGGATAAACTACCTGTTGTTTTTCCGATAATGTTAAGTATGCTCCTTAAAGCATAGATACTAAGGCAAAAGCATTTGAGAGTGTTAGATAGTTTAGTACAAATATGGACTCATCAGACAGTAGACACGATTTCGATAGTTATTTGGCGTGGAAATAATATGATGAGATATAAAGATAAACAATTGGTAGGAAAAATATTCTGTTCATCTAGTGTGACTCATAATAACGATAATTTAAAAGATGAGATAACACCAATCAACTTATAACAAACAAACTTAGAGTAACAGACAGTTACAAATAACGTGTAGATTTTTTATCTTAATTAACACGAGCGATGATCTAAAACAAATTGTTGGACGATCGATTGAATGCGTCTAAATTAGAAGATGTTATCGAATTAATATTACATAACAAGCCTTCGTTCGATAATGAAAAGACAATCGCTCGATCAAACAAAAATTGAGCCGACGTCATGTATGGTGCCCATCTCTATAATGAAAATGTCAAGAGCGAACGCTGTTAATAAAAAAATATAAATTAAGTTCCCTAAAAAGAGCTATATATTTTATTTAATTTGCGTTGTTTTGGAAAGTGTCTGATGAAATCTAAATTTCTTTAACACGTTTAAATTCACCAGATACCTAAATCATTATTGCGTAATTTGTCTTATCGTTTTTTACTTTCTTTTTACATTTCATAAATTCTTTCAAAAATCAAAGTCACGAAACTTAAAATCCCAGCACGACGTGATCTAAATCTATTAAGATAATCTCAAATACTCCAAAAGGTTTCCGATTCGACTGAGGAACTCCGAGAGACAAACGAAAACGCCGAGTCAGATGCATCGACGAAATTGAATGAGGCTTATAAAGTTGTTACATAACCAGTACAAGCTGTTGTCGAGTCCCTCCGTCAGTTCGGACCAGTAGACTATATAGATGGTATCTTTAAAACTTCGCCGACGTTATTCGTAAATCATCGGACGGCTACTCAAAAAGCGTCATACAAGTACCTACAAGTCAAATTGATGCATTTTAAGAATTCTAATTAAAACTGTAACATTTCATTGTTGCAACACAAGCTCGTCTAGTTAATTGAGAGCATTCTAAGAGATGAATTGTTTGAGGCAATACCAAATTGAAATGGAAGATTTGTCGTAAATGTTTTCTTCCGTTCTCACACAAAGCCTTGATGAAAATGTAGAAGCTATTTGCGAACATGTTGTATAACATTGCGAAGTTAATATAGCATCAATAGAATAATCTCGGACAGATCATTTATTCACCAATAAAACTGCAAAGTAGTGGTAGTCATGATGTGTGAAGTGGTTGAGAATAAATGTCACAACATTTCCAAGTTTATTGTACATTGGAAGTAGTTTAGATCTATTTAAAAACTGTAGTTGACACTACTGATAGTATTGTTTTAAATTAATTTAGTCACAAGGGAATTCGGTGTGGGAAACGAGCCGGATCGCACAGAAAAAATCCCAGAGATCATACAGTTTCAACACTTGCCGGTATTGTTTCGAGGAAAGAGTCTTTTAATGAAGACGTACATTGCAGTGCAACGAGTCAAAGAGTGACCTATCAAGACATTTTTTGAAATGCTTTGAATATCTAATTCGTCTTTTGTTTATGTGGATATTTTATTATATTGAATATATTAAAAATCATTTCGACCTATTTGTCTCAATAGACGGTTCTTAATTATTAAAATAGCGAACGGAACTGACCTATATTTTGCAACGATTATAGAATATAACAATTACATGACATGCAATAAATTGCTTCTACTAATAATAATAGTTAGAGGTGTAATATTTCTCACAATAGCCATTAATCGAGGCATCACATTGTTTCGGCGGCACGCTGAACACGGACAATGCTCCACTTTCTGCGAATTCGCTTTCGTTACTCCCAAGGAAATAGAATAACATCCAAACAAATATGTGAGGCAATGACCATTCCCTCCCTTGCTTAATGGTGCTATCTTCTCTCATTGTTTGCTGCAGACTTACGTAAAACCTTGTAGGTAATGGTGTATGAATTGGTAATGAATCTTTCGGATGCTAGGAAGTGAATTTTCCATTGTCTTGTACCACTTCTTGTACCTAGTGTCAGTTACGACGAAAGTTGCAGTTGAGTCGTCTAATTTGTGATCGAAGTTAGTTATTATATTCACATTTGCGTTCGCTTTGTCATTAGTACCGTATTTACAAATGTCAAGGCCCGTACGAGTTGAATGGTATTCTTTTTGCAAACAATCTACAACTCCACTGGTATATAGTCTTATAAGTACTTTAATGAAATAATCGGATAAGTGTATGTTTCAAATGAATTATACGAATAAGAGTGACCGCCTTTTTACGAAATTCTGAGTGAGTTCACGCTGGTTTTATGTGCTAACAATAACACATCTTCAAAGTACAAAATATTTCGAAACATTAAAATGTTGATAAAGTGAAATTACGTGGCAATGTCATGGTCAGAGAGAATCGTGCTCGGACACAATCTGTGCAGTCGTGATGCACCACAAATGACTGATGCACTAACGCAACGCGCATTAGAGTAATGCTTTGCCCTCTTAATTTTTTTTCTACGATGATTATTGTCTTTAATAACGATGAACATAAGGAAATTATGGAGCCAGAAGCAGCGAAAGATGAAGTAACAGACGAACAATAGCTGCCTATTGACGTGAGACGTGAGACAAAAGACGTGAGTGAAAATGTTTAATCGGTAGATAGAACTTTTATGCTTACAAAATGAGAGAGAAAGAAACAATGTTTGAGTTACCAAAAAAGTAATTTCCAGTGAAGATCGGCCCGATGATCATCCATAAAGCAATTTAGATCATTATGTGGGCAACCATGAAATTAATAGGCAAATGTTACGACATCTTATTTCGTAAACGCATCCATCTTGACGGAAATAACTACTGACGCCCGTTTGGTATGTTCACAACGAACCAGTTTACCTTGCTTACCCATAAATTAGACTTTAAAATTCATATTTCGATAGCAGTAAAGACTAGAATTCTGATTTAATTTCCTTGGACGATAATTTTGTAAATAACATGTTGGTGGTTGATGCAAGAGGAAGGATAAGCTAGCAACGTGTAATTAGATGCACCTATGTACCTATTGGACTTGGTCCAAATTGCGGTTGTAAGTTTATCAAAGCAAGGCCCACTAATGATGTTATTTTATTCTGCATTATAAAAACTAATTACCGTACAAGGTTTTTATTTGGTTAAGAAGTAGGTGCTGTGGTAATCGGAAAGGTTTGTTTATTTAAATAGAGCTGTGCTGGTATTTGTGTACCATTTATATATATATATCCAAATATTCTTGTTTAAGAATGTGAACTCATTCTGCAACATTATCTTGTAACTTCTCTAATATTGTGAATTTATTAATATAATGATCTATAGGAAGTATTTTACAATCTAAAATATATATATTATATACAAGTGTATAAAAAAAAAGGGAAAAAAAAAAAAAAAAAAAAAAGACAAGAGCTCATAGGGCATCAAAAAATTCGTCCGCATCGCTGTCAATGGGATAAGTGCCCAAAAGGCTGGCAGCATTACCACGTTGGATGGCAATGCTTATTCTTTGGGCTAAAAATAGGCCAGCCCTCTGGTCACGTGTAGAGTCAACCAACCGCTTGGCGATGTCTCGAAACATTCGATGAGCACTCGGGCCCCAAGGCCCTAGAGTTTCAACCCCAAACGGCTCAAACATATAACTCCCAAAAAGGTTGTTATATTTGCGCCGTTTGAGGTTTTCTGCTCCTGCAGCAGCCGCCCCAGCACAGCCCGCCGTGCTAGGAAGATGGGATGGCGCGAGGGTGTCGACACAAGTTACATCCCACACCAAAGGCCTACCTAACTTCCAAGGCATTATTGTCATTCCATCTGGCCTCTTCCCATCGTCACGTGCCAAGCCATTGGGTTCTAAAACAGCTGGCACCCCGGCGGTGACAAGAGCCCGACGGATGATGTCGTTAATGCTGGCGTGCCGTGCCATCCGACCAGCGCTCTTGCTGCAGGATAGGCCATGGTGTCCGAGGCAGTCGACTGCTTCACCGCATTGACAGCGATGTGGAGCTCCGCAAGGAGCGCCCAGACGCAAACATGTAGCGAGCCGGAATGTGGTGTCACCCAGCATAGTGCCTATGTTAGGTGACGGTAGCGCCTGAAGCCAAAGGCCCGACTCCCATTCACCCACAGCCAGCAGGCGGGCACGCTCAGCAGTATTGGTGGACGTATTAATAAGTTTATTCCGTACCAACCTGCAAAGCGGCTCATCCCACTCATTCTTGAATTGAATTTTACTATATTTATTTAAATGAAGCAAAATAATATTTTATCATCAACCACATTGCTTCAATTTTTTAACGTGACATTGAAGTTAACGTTTTTGCAATAAAATTGTTAAACCACGTTATTTGTAACACTTAAAATAATTACGCCTATAAGGTTTTTTACATTCTTTGATAAATGACTTTTGTTTAAATACAATAAGCGCTGCGATTTGTTTTTGTTTGTTCTTAATTTTGTTAATAGCACATCTGAGTACTTTAATTGACCTATAAATATTTGTTAAATATCTTAATGATATGATTTATACAACAAAAACTTCAGAGTACTGATAAAATTGGTTTAACTATAAATTAGTATATTTTGTCTTCTGCCGGAACACTCATATCGATTCCTTCTTGTATTTGACAACGTTTACGTTTATGTGTCATTTATCATGTACATATCTTTGTAATTAACTATAAGCTTCTCCCTCATTATGTTTAATTAGAACAAATCCTTCACTAGCTCTTACCTTAAATATCTTCTCCTGTTCTAGTGAGTACCCAGGTAGCTTGACTATGTCCTGCCCTATAGCCGTCTCTTCGTTGCTGGTGGCCGCCGTACTCTTCACAAATACATTACTCTTGGAGTAGCGTCTGATGAGTATGTTGCCGGCGTCGTCCATTTTGATTTTGACACCCTGTTGACAAGGAAAAACAATTTTAGGTAAGTTAAGGTTATCTCTTTTAATCTACTTTCATACCGCAGGTATGCTGGAAGAGCTTTCTTTAGATATAAGCATCACCTTTTTACGTGCCTTTCTGTTCTTCTCTTTTTGTTAAACAGTAAAATCAATTTTAAAAAGGTTATTATAATATCAAATTGCCACCATGTAGTGTCTTCCTCAAAAAAGGAAAAACTGGTTATGCAAGATTTGTTTGAAATTAATCTGCCAAGCTCCGCTAATGAGACACAATTGATTTTCTTTTGTTTCGTCGCCGATAGGTGACGCGCGGATCTAGACCGGCTAAATTTCATTGGGTCTAATTTTGTGACGTTTTCTTAGCAGTACTATATACTGTATAGGTATATTTAATTCTGTGTGATATTGTGAAACTCGATTTGAAATCAAAAGTATCATAGCCAAATTGCATTGCATTCATACGCAATTTTATGAGTTTTTAATAGAATAATATCAAGGTCCAGTTTGGTGGTTAAATATAATCACTTGGTTTATTTTTGTGGTTTCTGTACGTTTCTCGACATATTAAGAATTGCCTTTTATCTGTAGGAATTCCACTATTTCTTCTAAACTTTACTATTAATTTCAAATTAAAATTTGTCATTAACATTATCCCCTACCACCGAGCTTATCTAAACATCATTCCATCTTCTAAGTAGTGTCATCTACAATCTAACCACAAGCCTATATCAATCACATCTTGTCAATTTACACTTTAACTCTATATCTTAGCATAATGAACTTTGACTATGCACGTGCAGGTGTTATGTCATTATGTCGTTGGAAATTAAATCCTATTACATCGGTTGTTTGGCAGAATGCCACATATGACCTTTTCTGCAGTCGCGACCTCAGTACAAGGATGTGTCTGTGACTGGCATATAAAGATTATATCGGTCGGATGCTTCAAACTTGAGTGCTGTCAAATGCAGGGTATGAGTGAAAAGTGAATGTGAAAAAGCCCAAGGCTCTATTGGCACCAGTTAAATATTTTAGTACTGACAATTTTGGTGGACTGTATGATTTTTGGTTTCATGTAAGCTTTGTACAAATCTTTCATAAGCCGTTAAAGAAAATCATGTCATGATCGTTACACGATCGTTGATAAGCGAATTTACTATTGCAGTATGATGATGTTGATAAATTAACTACTACCTTAAGCAAAACCTAAGTGATTATCTGTGCTATCCAAACTGTATTACAGTATCTGGCTTGAGTATCTTGATACTACCAAAGTAACCGTTCTCAAAAATTAAAGATTATCGTAACACACTTTGATAACTTTCATTAACATCATCATCTATATTCATATACAAATCAACAAACCCATGAAAAGGATAGTCACCTTTAAAACAAACGCTGTCTTCGCCCGTTACGTTATGACATCACAATTCCTGCCCTTATCTGCCATCAACAAGGTCATTGCCTTTGCCATAGTTTTAACTTCCACCATTCATCTCATAATGATTTATGGTACGACAAAAGTGTTTAACAATAGAATAGGTACCAGTATGACCTATGACATCATAACCTCTGCTGTACCGTAGTACAGAACGGTACAGAAGGTTGGTTTCAAACAACGATCGAAAACAGGCACTCGCACACAGACGCGTACGTAGATCTCAAACAAATGCCAATCGCGAGTGCGTGTGCATTCTCTGTACGTGAAGTGTGTCTATGGGTGTGTGTGTGTGTTCTCGCTCGTTGAATGGAGCCAACCTTCTGTACTATTCAGTGACTGTAGTGAATAAGTGCATGTCAAAGTATTGTTATAAATACACACATCAAAAGTGTCTAGGGATCAAGCATTTTTATGCGGATTTCTTGAGATTGAGATGTGGCTTTGTAATAAATTTATGATTTTATAAATTTATATGGATCCTTTTTGGTGCATTTCATAATTTGAATCAGGAACTGTGAATCAAATTCGAGTAAAAGATGAAAATCAGCTGTCAATATTTTCCCTATAAAAACATACAACGCATTGAAGACATTATTAGTGCTACTGTTTCCCTACTACTGATTAAAACCAACGTTATTATGGAGCGGCGACGTCATTTAAGCAGGGAAGAAATGCTCAGAGCCGTGGGAATGATAGAAGCTGGTTCCCGGCAACGTACTGTGGCTTTAGCTCTGAATACAAGTCAGAGTGTTATCAGTCGACTTTGGACACGTTACCGAAGCACTGGTACCGTGGCTGAGCGCCATGGAGGACGGTATCGCTGCACCACACGGAGACAAGACCGATACATTCAAATCTTAACTCGAAGAGCTCCAACAATAACCGCCATGATGTTAGCCGTGAGGCTTCATCACTCTTCAGGGAACTTAATTAGCGACCAAACAGTCAGAAACCGCTTGCATGAAGTGAACCTTCATTCCCGAAGACCGCTACGGGTACCACCTATAGCAATGCACAATCGTAGGATTCGATATCAATGGGCTCTTGAACACAGAAATTGGGCAGAAGAACAATGGCGTTTCGTGTGCTTTTCTGATGAGTCTCGTTTTGGTATGAGACCGGATACAAGACGTATATGACACTGGAGAACCCCTGGACGCCAACAGCGATTAAAATCCTGCCAGGAAGTCCATCCTTATAGTGGTGGAACCATCATGGTATGGGCGGGTATTTGGATCGGCGGAAGAACTGAGTTGATTTGGATCAGAGGCAACCTCAACGCTCAAATTTATGCTGAGACGATTGTATCAAACGTCATCGTTCCTCTACAAGTGCAAATAGGTCCCTTATTTCAGTTAATGCATGATAATGCACGACCGCACACCGCAAGAGTTGTAAGACAGACTCTCGCCGCAGCTAACATCAATGTCCTGCCCTGGCCTGCTCAGTCGCCAGACTTGAACCCGATTGAGCATGCATGGGATATGCTACAGAGAAGAGCTCTGCCGAATATGGAGGGTATCCAGTCGCAAGAAGACCTTTTTTTGTTGTTGCAACGAACATGGGCTGCCATTCCACAGCGTGATTTGGATGAACTCATTTTGAGTATGCCAAACCGATGTTCTTGTGTTGTTAGTGTTCGCGGTAGAAACACGGATTATTAATTGTTTAAGTTACCCAATAAAATTTTAAAGAAAACTGTTATTTCAGTCTTTTTTCGAACTTTTGTGTTAGTGGTTCAAATGTCAAAAATCCCTTTATTAGGAAAATGGCAAATTTCTTTATTAATGCAAAGGTGACTTGGTTTATCGTTACTGTGACAAACGAAAACACTTTATTTGATGAATCCTTAAAGAAAATTTTAATTAATATCAATCAGGAGAAAAGTTATTGCAAAAATATATGTTGATCCCTAGACACTTTTGATGTGTGTATTTGAATTAATCAGCATGCGGAAGATGGGTCATGATTGATAGTAAAAAATATATCAAAATCAATTAGAGTTTATACGTGTGTGAACAGTTTTTTTTTGTAATTGATTTATTACAATAGTTGTTTTTGTGGATTTGATGACGATTAGTGGCCGATTAATAGGAATAATGTTCTTTGCTTATCCTTATTATGCATGCTTAATATTAGTAATGACTTGTTTGCGTCGAATGATATTTATTGATGTTTAAGATTATTTGATTGAAACCTTGTTGGTAGCTTTAAAGATTTCATAGTTGCCAGCAAACATTTTTTTTTTAATAAATTAGTTTGCTTCTATATTATTTTACATATTAATGTGATCTAAAAAAAGAATACAGAAGCAAACATATGTATTTTGGACAATGATTGACAATAATACTTAAAATATCTTTCCTTCACAAATTCTAACAAATTGCTCGAACAGTAATAAATCCATGAGAATCAGTGTTTTTCAAATTCCAGCAGAAACATCTTACATAGTTACCAACAGCATCATCATTACAAGATGATCAAGAAATATACATGAATATTATTGACAGATTCTGAAAAATACACAGCAATACTTTAAAGACTTCATAATAAAAATTAGACCCATGACAGGTAACCTTTACACGACCTTGTCATTTGGAAAGATACAGAAAGCGAATGTTTAATACACGAACTAGCGTTACGTTTGTACTGATAGGAATCTAGTAGAATATGTAATGAGACTGAAGCTTCCTTGTCTAGTACGTTTTGTTTTATGTTACTAATGTTTTTACTCTGCTTGTTATTTTTTAAGGAATTTTGTGCATATGTTTTGTTAAGTACTGCTTCCTTGTTTGTATCTATGATAGCAGGGTTTTAATAAAGACGTCATTCTAAATTGATTAGGTTTTGTCGTTTTATGTTTTATGACAGATAAAGATGTCAGAAATGAATTTTGCAAAAAGATAGTGCACTTTTTTAGTTGCCTTAAACGAATTTAATTTTAAGCTTGATTATTGTCTCGTCTATAAATTTTGTTAATCGAAAACCTGAGAAGTTAATTAAGTAACATCTGGTATTATTTTGGTTCTTTTTTAAACAAAATTAGTTTCTACCTATGATAGAGTCATCTCTTGACATCTTTAAAGTACTCAATAATTTATGCTTGTATTTAGTCTCATCTTGCAAATCGGCTGGTTTATCCTTAGTTATTCGTACGTTCAGAATCGCTCCCATTTCCTTATAGTCCAACACATTTCCTCCATCCACATATACAATGAAGGAATACATTAACATTTCATTACTAACACAACCGGTAGTGGGAAGTTGCATGTGGTTTGACGAAACGCATATAATTGTCGCGCGGTAGAACCAAATTCCTTAGGGCCAGCGAGCCGTTGATAATTCATGCTTAAGTCAGTGGTTTTTGTATATCGTTACTGATTTTAGTGAAGGAGTTAAGGTAGCAGATAAATTGAATTTTATTTAATACATAATTTGGTACTCTATTCGTCATTCTCTTATATTCAACTTGTCATGTGCAACTATTTGACGTGTATCCTACCTATACTCATATAATATAATACTCTTTAATAGATTTTTAAGACATTCAAAAGAATAATTAGCTTATAGCTCAGACTCCTTTTTTCTTTCATTACTATTCGTCTGGTGTGTGGTTTCAACATGTGCTGTAACAACAATGACTGAGGTTAGAGATCAAATTTTTGCATAAGCAGTGACAGGTACATACGATGCCGCACAGTATATGATAATTCGTCACACAATAATTTGTCTGTTTTGAAATCAAGATACCGCATCGAATCAATCTCCTCAATTCGAAATATTAGGCCGGATACAGACAGATCAGTCTGACCTCACAGAAACTTATTTGTTTCAAGATCATGACGGGTAATAAAAGCTGCTGAGCATTTTTCTCATTAAGCTCCCGGCCTTACTGAAGTCTATTAAGATCACAATTGTATGTTCTATGTAATCAATCGAGGCTACAGTAATCATGGTGATTATATCGGGTTCAAATTTGCTACCAAGGTGATCGATAGAATTGGATTTATTTGAGCAAATACAATTTAAATTACTTCTAGGCCGATTTGGACATAATGGATTATAGTTCTACTTTGTAACAGCTAACGAATTACCAATATACACGCGCCTCGTAGCAATAACGATAAAACTGTTTATTTTGCATTATATTTGCTTTTCTTATGGGAAGAAGCCCAAAGAATACAATAGTACATAATTATGCCTAGATATATACGTGATTACAATTTTTGTTTATCTGCATCGACCTTGCCTTTGACAGCTCGATGCCGCATCTGATTTATATCAGGATTTTTGTTCCTATTGTTTGGGTCATTACATTTATTTTCCTTAGCTATATGTATCTACTTGTCGAAATGGATATTAAAATGTTCTTCTATATCACTTCCTTGTGAACAACTATTGTTACTGTTTGTAGTACTTTGTTGATCGTCTATCATTTTTCTTGCTTTACTGTTAACGTGATGTAAGGTTAATTTATTGACAGCAGTTTCTTCTATTATTTTGACTTGTAATGTTATGGTTTTTGTCTTGATGTTTCATCTTGTACCCTGACTAGTAATGAAAATCATCGTCGCGGTGGGTGGCAGGAGTTATGATTGAGTGACGTTTACTGATATGTTCATTCATTGTTTATGTATAACACGGCAGGTGGCGCTATCAATCATAGTGCTAAAAATAAAGCTATTTTCAACTTCGATATGATTAAGCTCGGTTAGCCCCGATTCCGCTCCTAATATTACGGGTTTGGTATATTTCATTAATTCCATAATCAAATCATTATCATTATCAATTTGACGCTAGCTAAAAACGTTCGATTCGAACGAACGAACGATCGTCGAACGGTCGTTCGATTTGAACGATTCGTTCAGCTCATCTCGTAAAGTTGTTTCTGTATTTGCGTATTTGGTCGTGAACACATCACAGTTTTTAGTGTAGGTGTCAACGCTCATCA
Source organism: Hydraecia micacea (assembly GCA_914767645.1). Lineage (NCBI taxonomy): Eukaryota > Metazoa > Arthropoda > Insecta > Lepidoptera > Noctuidae > Hydraecia > Hydraecia micacea. The sequence goes on from OU611776.1 coordinate 16,646,345, forward strand.
GTTGACGGTATATCAGTGTCATGCGTGGCTACATCATTAGTATTAGTTCTACGTTGACCTATCTGAGATCTAAGATTGTTATCTAGCTTGAATTTATATACACATTATGAGCCATTTGCCATAATGTACATTTTTATATTTTTTAGTACAATGCTCTGTCTGGGATGGTCACAGTAGTATATTATGGATAAGTGGATAACTTACTTGTCCTATGTGTCTTCTTACTTCTTCTGACTTCTGATCTCTGTGTGGGTTGTCAAATCCGCAAAGACCGATTCTGGAAAGAAAGAGAGAAAACCGTTAGGCATATAAAGATACATGATAAATAATCAGGATTTCAAGATAAATGATGAAAACAATATTTCTATAAACGTGTACAAATTTTTAAAATAGAATTAGGTACATAGTAAAGATGGATACATCATTTAAAAGATGCAACAAAAGCTGCTAGTACAAAATAAAGTAATTTGTATGCAGTTCACATGGTCTATATTTTTTGATGCGATGATTTTTGCATAGCTGGAACTTTGCCAAGCGAATTTAGAATAACGTTGAATGTGAAAAAAGCAATTTTAATAAATAACATTGCATTGTTTATAGGCATTGGCAACCGCAAGCATAATTTACATGTTTCTATACCATCATTCATAATATTGGTTTTTACAGTGGGTGGGTTTCTAAGAACTGCATTTTTATCAGTGCTACTTATACTAGTGTACTTCGGAGTTTTTTTATTATGTCCTACTTTGTAGATTTTTCTTTTCAAATTGAGGACAAAGATGTCATGATGCTCTTGAGTTTCGCCTGGTCATAAGGTACTACAATATTTTATAAATACTAATTTGGAGCACTAATTTTTATCGTTTCCATGTTCCTCGTTTATGAAACTTAGCCCAATGTTTAGTTCTCATGTGTCGAATTGAATAATGACGACATAGGAATTTGTCCTCCATTTGTATTTTGTCAACGTACTATCGGAATATCGTTTTCTCAAAACCGTTCCTTGGCATTGCCCTGAGAATGGTCACATTGGTTTTTCATTGGTATTCAAGTTTGTTACCAAGGTCTGGTATTGTTTACTGATCGGGAATTTCTATTTGATTCTTTGGGTAATGTGTATATGTTGATTTCTATTCAATAGGTGAAACGATTAAGTTTCATGGTGGTTTGAACGATGGTAAAGAAAACGTGTACGGTAGTTTCGCATCAAGAATTTATATTCCATTATTTGACGTGGAAAGTGAAATGGAGTCGCTTTATGGTTTTTAAGTTTATAGAAATGGTACGGTATGTGTTGAGGAATTTCTTTCTTTAGATCGTTTACTAGCGTGTGAAATAATTTGACTACACACCAAATTAGGTGAAAAATATTATCGACATCATTACGTGTCCAACACATAGTTATAAGAGATACCTTATTTCAACTTTGTCAAAGTAGGCTATCGTTTTCTATCTCAGTTTTTTCTTAGTGTGTATATTTAAAGTTATTTGATACAATATATTTTTTTAGTTATGTATTATCATTATTATGAGCAGTATTTTTTCTATATTTCTATTCTTTGACATACATAGACGACGTTATGATTGAAGGTGATAATTCACTTGAACACAATGACACGGTACGCCTGTACGTGATACAACACCATATTATTTATCAATAAACGTATATTTTCATCTGACCTTTGTTGTATAGCGTGTTTGAGAAAAGAGATGTGGGTCAAGTGTCTTTGTGGGTGATATTATCTACTAGCATGTTGCTAGGTTCTTTTTAATTATTATGTTTGAGAGATATAACATTTGTAACATTGAAAAGGGTATCTAAGGAATGATGGAGACTACATAAATGATACTCAATAACTTTGAGTGAATTTACGTTATCATGAAATTGAGTGGATAGCCCACACATTGAATGTAAAAATAATCTTTTCGGAAGAATTCTTTTGAAAACCTTTTATAGGCATACAGAACAATTCTGAACTTTATGTACCTGTTCATGTATTCAACAAATGTGTCTGCTACATTTTATATTCAAATTATTTTTATAGCGAAATTTTATTTCAAGGAGTGCCTTGTCGAATTGAAATTTTTGAGGTAAAAGTACAATGTCTTTTAGTTTAACATATTCTGCCCAAATGTGTCATAGTATTTGACGATGAACTTTTTATTGGGAAAACCATGTTTTTTTCACATAATCTTGTGTTGAATATCAAATTTTTTAAGTACTTGAGGTAAATATTATTAAAACACACCATTAGTACCGGTTTGCCGAATAGTCAGGAACCTACATCAGATATGTTTAAGTATGTAGGTATATTTAAACAGCAACTTAGTCACACTTATTTCAATATTATTATGCTCTAGACTTTTTTCAACCTATTCTTTAAAATATACAGCCTAAGCCTTTAGTATTACTCCTAATAAAATGTTAAATGAATTAAATCACAATATTTAACAGATCGGTCGTCGAACCACTCTGCGCAGGACTTGAGCGGTGAGCGGCGACCTTGGCGTGCGCAGGCGCGTGCCCCGTCACCGGCTACTGTGTCATTTCTCGCGCATGCGTGCTGCCGCCCTCACTTTTGATTTGATGTTTTGTATTAGCGGTTATTGCATATCTTGGTATTGTTAATAGTGGGTGTTTTATTGGGCTAATAGAGTAGGTCTTTGATTTAAAAGAATTGATCGTTTGAGGTTACAGACTAAAACACCACAAGCATGTTAACTGTTTTGTTACATTATTATGGGGAACTAATAGAAAATAATAATCAAAGTCGAATAAGCACGTTCATTTAGGTACATACAATTCATAATCAATATCAACATCTTTACGCCTTGTACGCCATTCTTCCGTATTGAGTCAATATTTTCCAAACATTCAACATTTACTCTATTATCATGTAACCTATCCCCTTTTCCAGTTTCTAAGTTAACAAAAAAACGTATTGCCATAAAACTGTCCTTTCATTCTGTAAACATCGCTTCAATATTACTCAGATAAGACTAATTTTCCCATTAAATCTCTCAACAATACTTAAAACACCCACACACAAATTTTCTATATTAAGGACATTCGTGACTTAAACCAAGGCCTGTCAATTGTTTTAATGAAATGCTATCTTGTAACGATTGATACTGTTCCGTTATCTAATTCAATTATGTACTATTTCGTCATTATGTTCAGTCACGAGTTACTTGACGTTGAGTATGGAATGCTATGTTAATTATAGTGTACTTTGATTAGGGAACACAAGTTGATATGGTCAATAATGAGGCACGCATAGGTCTGTTGTTAATTTCATAATTCGTATCATTTCTTGTAGGTAAGTATGTGATCGGAGTATTGCAGTAGCAGTGAATAAAACAGCTGCGCTGATAATATCAATATTCATTTTATATATAAATTAAGTAAGGAAAGGCTTATTATTGGTATCAACTACAAAATAATAAGACGTAGAAATAAAAATTGGAGAGCCTAAGAATGAAGAACACTGTAATTTTGCTTTCAACATTTATCTAAATGAGAGTCTACTTGAACTACAAAGATGAGCTACAAGCAAAAACAAAGTTAGGCGAAAACGGAGATAAAAAACACAAATGATAAAATAATATTGATTTAAACATTATTTTGTGAACAAACGCTGATAATGATGATGAAGGAACAGAAAAGGTATTATTTCGTGAAGCCGTGTCAAATTCGGAGGGTGTGAAAAATTGGCATCGCTTAATGTAGTTTTTGTGTTAAGTGATTCAGACGGTCAATGGATGTACTTGTCATTATGGAATAAAGGGGTTTTAAAACTACAACAGAATCTCAGACAATTTTGGGACAGACGGAATGAAAAAAAAATGTTTTTAAGAAAATAATCAGGTACAACTACTGTGGTATGTATTTTTGATCAGAAAAGCATACCAAGTTAGGAAAACATTGAAATATTCTAATTATTAAAACAACGTAATTAACATCCTCTTTGATAAAAGCAGAAAGTGAAATTTCTCGCTATTACAGCACAATAGCGGTATAACATATCATCCAGATAAACAAAAACAAAACAATTTTCCGACAGCAACAGGAAAAGCCTTCATAGAAACAAATAGATTTTTGCTAAGAACAATGGCTTCGGGAAAGTGGCCAAATGACCATGTCCAGCAAGTTCATGGCCCAAGGTGTGTGCGACGGAACTGAGGTTCAACGTGCACTGCGAATCTGGTGGAAAGCCATTGTTAATTCCAAGTAAGTGAAAATTTAATGAGATGTTCCGATTGAGTAGTTTCTACTAGGATTGATTTTGGAGAGTATAGTGGCTGAAGAGACATCTTCTAATCAATTTTTCACTGTCTGACATTCGACAGTGATTGTCGATAAGGAGGCTGGTTAAATACGTGACCCAAAAAGTGATAAAAAGACATCCCCATTAGAAGCAGGAAAATCGATGTTAATATTGTTTCGATTATGTGTTCAAACGTCAATAAAATATAAAATAAAACAAGATATAGCTATTATTGGTTCCTAAGTCTGACCTTTAGGCATTTTTTATAGCAAAAACGATTAACTAAATCAATTAACATATTTTTTCTAAAATTATGGTCATTATGAGAATTCCATGTTCTAAGTAGCCAATATGGTATATGCTTGGCATGGAATTGCACCTAGTATGGGTTATTATATGCAACAGCGATAGGTTATCAATACCAGTCGAAGCCACGTGTATAACAACGTGTTTGAGGTTAAAGATCACGCCTGTACATGCACCTTGGTTAAAAACATAATCGATTTCCTCGTTAAACCTGTTTTCACATCGATAAAATAGGAAAAATGTGAAATTATACGTACAGGCAGATACTTATTTCATATAATAGGTACGTGGAACACACGTCAAGTGTTTGAAGAAGAAAGTTTCGCTGTCATTGATCAGCATACCCGATGATAAACTGTTCCTAGTGGTGCGAATATGCTGTTCGTGATTATTATCGATGTATTGTGAACACATTTAAGACATTCAATTGAATTTTATCGATTCCGTGTCAATTAATTTACTGCGATTAGTAATTATTGTTATTACGAAATCATTAGGTTTAATCATAATTTTTAAGGATTCAATTAAAATATGACAGAGTTAATACTTCTTGAGGTTTCCGAGAAAAATATTTTTGAAAACGGTTTTTTAAGTGTTTTATTTACGCTTCAATAAGTTAGGTCATAGTCTACGCAAAATACATAGTAACCACGCTTTTTATCACGGTTTTACTAAACGCGGAACTGAATTGGATTTAGTGCAAAAAAATATCGTGATCAATTATTTATAGAAAAGGTTTTTGGCGCTATAGATGGAGTCCAAAAAAACCATAGTTATCTTATCGCGTAGACCATAAAATATTAGTTTTAGACTATAACGTATTATTATTTGTTACTCAAGTATGGTTCTGATTACAATCTAAGTGTATGAGCATCTTTGCTTAACTGACTAGACAAGCAAAAAACTGAGTATTTTATATTAGATCGGACTTTGGAAGTTAATTTAAAAGGGAAATAAAATAACTATAAAAACCATCACGATTTGCTCCACATTCATTGCCAAATTGAGTTATTCAATGAGTTTTTCAAGAAAAATAAAAGCTAAAACATATTGTCGATATCGATAAAAAATCCGCGGCAGTATCGTACCACTTCGTTCGCGGAAGCAACGCAGGCGCAGTCTTATTGAAAGTAAAAGCTGATTGGTGGGTACCGGATTTACCTACTTATACATAGTTTACATTCAATCAGCCGCTGATATATCGCTGGTTTTAATCCTTAAGTTACTTTGCCTAAGGGACAATGTCACTTTCTTTTTTAAGTTTTGGCTTAGAGTAATAAATTATTACTATAATGACTTTATCGTTGTTTTATTGGGAAACTCTCTTGAATATCCTACATTTATAAGCTTTTTAAAACTAAACACTAGATGCCAAAGTAATTTGATTCATAATCATCTTCCAGTCCTTGTCCTGTCATGTTAATTGGGGTCGGCGCAATTATTGACCTTTCTCTCCCTCTCCATCCATCAATATTCATAAATTCATCACTCTTTTAGTCGCATGCTTTAATTAACAACCAAATATTCCACTCTTGTGGCAGAAGTATAAATTCTTAAAATTATCCATACGAAATAAGAAGTAAATAATCATGTATCCGAAACGATGTCCCCCAATCCTTGGCATTTAATTTGAGTTTAACTACTAATTAACATTTACAATACAACATAAACAATGCTAAAGCTTTAACTGTTAATAACTTTGTTTACACAGACGAAAGGTCACCTCCACTCACTTTGTGATACTTGAATCATGGGATTATCTTTGTTTAACTAAAATTATCAACAATGACGATTGATCAATCACCATAATTATTGATAAAACTGTGACTGATTAATTAATTTATGTTAATTGAATATCACCTTGTGATGAATGTCAGAATTTAACAAGTTTTGATTTTGAAGTGAACGTTAATGATGATGATAATTCTTGATGGTTGTTTGATGATGGATTTCATTTGTCGAATATGTAGAAAGATAAAGTCAGATCAGCACCCTAATTGCGTAACACACTTTCAATCTGAATCAGTTTAAAAAATATTGCTAATCCATTGCTCCATGTTCGAAAAATTTGTCTGCTCAATAACGCAAATAACGCAATGAATGTTGTTGAACTGTCAAAATGAAAGCCATTGCTACTATTAGTGCCTTACACAATTACCCCGGAATAGGGTTAGCACTTTGAAGATGATTTAAAACTAGACAAGAATATCTCAGTTGCACATTCAGACTGCTTGCTGCATGAAAATCGATTTATTTCTAAACGTTGACGCAAAAATGAACGTTAATCCTATATCTCATGTTAGTACATATGTATGGAAAGTAAACGATTCACCATGAATGGTAATATCAATAGCTATTCTCGATTCTTATGTAAACTCCTTGTTTGTGGCTTGTCTTATTCACGTTCCATAGAAATGGCTGAATACAACGAAGTCCCTTTCATATTGTCCGTTGCAAAAATATGCGTTGATTTAGATGCAATATCTTTGAACAAGGATGATGTTCAATTTTATGTTACAAAATGAATACAATGGCTGATACGCAATTATATCTAAATGAAATAGTTTTTGGTTTCCAGGTTTCAGTATTAAATAATGATAATATTGTAGTTAGATCAGCAGCTGGAAATGTATCAGCTGCGATAAGTTCTCAAAAAGGTCTGAACGTTTAAAAATCCATTTTGGAGAGCGATGAACCACCTTGATCTGCAGATGATTTACGTAGGCACTCAGTGGGTGCTGTTACCCATCCCATTATAAACTATTAGTGACTAATGCAACAGTAACTATTGTACTGTAGGAGTCACCTCCGTACCTAGTGGGTTTCATCGGAAGTGATGGCAAATAACATTCATTAAACTCCTCCCAACATCAATCATCCTGAAGATACTGTTTTATGGCGTCATAAAAAAGGTGACGATGGAAAGTGTATTAGAAATTCTAAGATACAAAACTGTCTACATAATAAAAGAATGGCTGTTAACAATAGCTTTCTTCGAGACAGCAAGTCCAAGCGAGTTAGAAAATAAATGGCCGCAGGGTCACCGAACAATGAATAAATTATCTTTGAGCAGATTTTTAACCATGTCTACAAGCCATTTAAGATATATTTAGTAGGAGAAAGTATGATAGTAATGTCAGTTGCTGGTAAATTAATTTAGTAAGTGCAAATTATCAAAATGATCTATTACGCCTTAATTAATGCTGTGACAACTTAATCAGCTTCGCTATTAATTTTATTAGTGAACAGGTTTTGGTAGGTAAAGAGAAACTATTTTTTATGGGGATCCTAAAAGTGTCGTCGACTACATCTCGTGCGTCAGCTAAGTTTAGATTAAAGTATGAGTATTATTTTTACATCATCATTCTCCTGCCTTTATACCAATTTTTTTTTATTTTAATTTTTTTTTTTTTTTTTTTGCGCAATATCTCTTTTTCTTCCATACTTCTCTATTAGTCGTCATCTCGGTAGTCACCCTCTTTCTAACCATACATAATCTTAATCAGCCTATAATGTTCCCACTGCTTGGACACAGGCCTCCTCTCAGTGAGAGGAAGTGGGCCGTAATCTACCAGGCGGGCCCAGTGCGGGTTGGCAGATGTCACATGTCTTCATGAATTTTTGGTTCTAGGACATGCCGGTTTCCTTCACCGTTTTGAGAGCAGTGGAGATGAAATAATTTACACAAAGTAAAGCGCCTGTCTAGATTCGAACCTACGACCTACAACTCGTAAGTCGCGGCCGTTGCCACTTGGCCACCACTGCTCTTTCTAACCATATCATCATTCAAATATTCCATCCATCGTTTCTTTATTATTTTTACATGTTAATAAATAAAGTAACCCAGGAGCAAGTAGTTACACTATATCAACATAAAGTCATATATTAGCTTCTTTATGCCTAAAACTCACATTTAGTAATGTGGGAAAGGCTTGCAAGTCAATAATACAAACCCATGTTATACTTTTTATTAGATCCCATTATTTTGCATGTTTACTCACATCTCAACATACCACCAACGATCCATGTATTCCCATCTCACACAATGCAAATTCGATATTAGCATTCCGAACCATTCTATCGAATGCCCTCCACAAATCCACTCTTACGCATCATAAAGATGTTCGTTGTAGGTCAACATTGTCTATGGAACAACAATAGGGCTTGTGAGGTGATCCATGGAAGTGTATTCGTTCTGTGCCAAGGACCGAGGTGATCGGATGCGCACCGCTCTGTCGCCTTGCCTTCGAAATCGGGTCAATTGAAGCGATCGAGATGCGCACGAATATATTTAGATGAACATTCACATTTGGCTTTAAGTTGAAAGGAAATGTATGTTTCATAAATCATAATGCATGTGTACGTACGGTAATTTACGTGATGTAAGAATGCAAAATGGTTTCCTGTAAAGTAGGTAAAGCTGAATTTCAGGCGTCGGATGCTGTTGCTGCTTTGGATGCATATGGATTTCCATAATATATCATTTTAATAATTTCGTAATAGAATTGACATTAGCATCTTTAGCTAGACATGATTTGTCATGTTTGTTATTTTGATAACGGAATGAATTGATTGATTCCACAATAAAACTAACAATACATAATCTACTCACACACATACAATTAAGTAAAAACACATTACAATGAAATAGCATTAGCAACGAAAACGAATGTATCATGTTAGTTTAACAAGAAAGCATACTAATTTATGAAATGAAACGAACCATTGTAGCAATTTGTTACTATTTATTTACTTCCAGTGAAAATGGATAAAGAAGTCTATTCAAATTAGACTCTATCACCATTAAGAAAAGTTTGAAAATTGAATGTTGTTTGTCAGTAATAGGATTGTTAACGATAAACGCTTCCGTTGTGAAGCTTTCCGTATCCCAAGTATCGACAATCGATTACATATCATGCGTAAAATCAATTGATTACAGCATGAAGAATCACTTTCTTTTTATCAGTTTCATCTTTGCGTCATTAACAACGGTCTGTTTATTTTCTGTTGTAGTCTTATTTAGAGCAATGTCAATATTTCTACTTTCTTTTTCCTTCTTTTTATTGGTATAAGTATCGTTTAATTTTGTCCCTTTTTGTTATGTTTTTCATCTTTCTATTGGTTTATCTAGTTTTTTTACAGTTTTGATCATTATACCATTTCATTGTCTGTTTTCATTAATATCTAGAAAGCTAGGTGGTTAGGTATATGTATTGCATTGGCATTTGTATGTTTATTATTGCTAATACGAAATTATGTCAGATCTTCGCGCAATAATCAAAGATTAACATCATTTAACATTCCTTCATATTACTTAACGTAATCATTTATTGCTGCTAGGTTTCTCGTCGTTTTGTAAGACCTAACTGATCTAGTACAAAGCTAAGTGTTCCAACCGTACCACGCTATAGGCTATTACTAAATTACCTTGGGCCGAAGTATCTAAGCCTTCCTGTTTAGGTTTGCCAGAGAAATACTTATAATTCGAAGATTTCGAATCAAGGTTTATTTTAATAGAATACGTAAAAGTTATAATTATAGACGATTTTTTAAATTACTTTGATAGAGTAAATTTTGGAAGTTATACTTACTGATATCAAATTGGCAGAACTATAATTATGTTAAAATTCCATATCGTCAAACAGCTTAGATGAAAGATGGAAATAAATTGTTAGAAGAAAAGGAAGAAGAACACTATCTTTCCACTTTATCATAGTTGTGTATGTATTTATTATTTTGATTACCTTATCCTTATATTTATTTGAAGTATGTATATTTATTTGTATGTATGTAAGTATATTCTCATATTATTTGTGTAGTTTTATTAAGTGAATTGTTTTTATCTAACAACAATTCACTTAATAAAACTACTACACTTAAAAAAAAAAAAAATCTTTTATGTATTTTTTTTGTCTCCTTTACTCTTTTACACGCTGTCTACATCTCTCTATTTCTTGTCCTATCGCAGGTATGCTGGAACAGATTTCTTATGAAATAAGCATCACCTTTGTACCTATTTTTCTGTTCTGTTTTTTTCTTGTCTGTTTATATATGTGTACATAAATGGTAAAATAAATAAGAAATTGTCATCTGACCTTGATAATTTTGTTGTTAGAAAGCTTAAGTCTCCACAGATTGTTGATATCTCGCTGTTGTATGTTATCGTCAAGCAAGTTTGCCGAGTTAAGAGGTTTTTTTTTAAATAATTTATGCAAACATGTGTCACGGCGCCTAAACTTTAAACTGGTTTTACCAAAGCGAATAAAAAAGGACTTTTTATTTTATTTTGGAAATACACATTATGTCAGTTAAAGGGTTTCCCTGGGTTTAGCATTTTTATTATTACCTAACAGTATCCTTTTGAGTTTACCGACATTAGAAGTTTCGATGCGAAATGATGAAATAAATACGTATTAAGATATTTATTCACTTTCGGTACTAAGTTTTATTCATCAATATCGCCATAGCCTGGCATTAACCAAGATTATTCTATGAGTAATGCCTTAATAATTCATTGTTCTTACCAAACAGGCAGCGATCTAGCATTTCGTACAATTTAGTACTAAAGTTCAGGACAGGCATAAATTATGGGAACTGCACCCAGTTATTTATGATTTACTGGAACTAGTATCGATTTTGGATGATTGATAGATGATAGTTGAGAAATAAAAAATAGTATTAGTGGTAGTAGTAGTTTCACAGTTATTTTTACCCGACTACAGCGAAGCAAAAAGGAGGGTTATATCTCTGACAGCAGCAACCCAACATCTCATATAAAAATGAGAATTAAATTCTTATAAGATCACTGGGATATTGACAGGGATGCAAAATAAGATAATCATTAGTAGATGATGTATCTGTCAGTATCCTAACCGATTTGAACGTCGGTAAACCAAATCTTAGCAATACGTCAATTGCTAAGATTTGGTTTTCCTGTAGTAGATATGTATACCTGTATGTGTATATTAGTAAGACTATGGCTATTCCCTTCATAAGCTTAATTACTGCTTGACCACCAAAAGAGAATGTAAGTAATCTAATGTGGTCATACGATATACCTATGGACAATCTTAGAGGAGACAGTACCCTTTTAAATCTTAAAAGTTCTAGAATTCTAAAAGTTAAAAAGCTAGAGAGGATTCCTATGGATATTGACCCCTTCGGTTCCTCGTTTGAGAAGACGAATTGACTATTCTAATTTGAGAACCAAATAACAAAGTAAGATACTTGTCTCACGTCTGTATTAGCATGTTTGTTACACATTGCCAAGTAATACAATAGATTCTCGCCAATTATTCATAGGTAGCGGATAAAATGTCACCATTAATCAGCATGAGACCATGCTCCGGCCATTCCACTCGTCTTGAATATTTTTTACAACGTAACATCAAGCATGTACTCCCTGAATGTGTACTTATAGTACAGCCACATTTAGCCAGTTATGTTTGAGTCCCATGTAATAGGGGGCGAGCCTATTGCTATCAACCGGACACAAATCCAGACTCCGGGCTGCTACTGAGAAATTCCAGGTGGAAAAACCCAATACCTCTTTGCCTGACCCGGGAATCGAACCCAGGAACTCATGCTCAGCAGTAACACTTGCGACTACTTGACCAAGGAGGCAGTACAGTGAATATTTTTTACTTGTAAATTATTTTGAGACATCTTCATTTTGTATGATGTAAGTAATATAATAAGTAAGTAATATAATATGTCATAGAAAAAATTGATTGAGAGATACAAGGTAAGATGTTTTGACACGTTCTTCCGTGATTGCCGATGACAGATGACACATTGTGCCGAAATTAGATGCAAATTAGATTTTAAGAATTTGTATAATCTTACTAGCGATCTTTTTTGTTGCTAGTATTGTTAACTTGTGAATTTTTTCAAGTGCTTTACTATCGACACTGTCATCTTTAAATTTAGTTCCATGAAAATGGATGATTCAAATCTTCACTTTTACAAAGATACCTAAAGCTTTGATTGTCAATTTTGACGCTAAATTAAAAATAACTATAAGTATTTTAGATTTTTTAGCACTGCTTAACCAACCTCTACTGACAATCTCATAAAAGTTGACTAAAAACAAGAGAAAACAAGATAGACAAACCCGCTTGTCTATGAATGTCATAAAAAGTAACAACAAGAGAAAACAATATGATAAGACAAGATGAAAGCAGCGTCCTCTTTTCTACATTCCTCAATAGACAGCGATCACCAAACCGTTTGACAAGTGTAACTAGTGATTCTCATTTTTCTTTACTTACAATAATTAGGAGGCTCATCTTCAGGGACCGCTGATTAAATTTCTATCATTCTAATTCTATAACATAATGCCTGTAATCCTCGACGGGTAAGGCAGATGTATCTAATACAGAATTCCTTACAAACATAACTTTCCTTGTCCCAACAGTAGTACTATTATATTTCACTATATCAACAACACTGTATGAAACCAAGCGTTGATTTTACCGGTCGACCTTCGTCACACCTACTGAAACATTGGCACCAGGATGTCGGCTGCACGACGTTTTCGACTCAGATTTGCATTCATTTGCTATGTACCGAGTCGCCATTTTTTGTCACATACTTTTTGTCATTGCAGGGATGTATTTAAGAAGTACATATGGGTGAAACAGTTTTATAGGTCATACCATGAATCATCACCTGCCTAGCCTTTTCTCAATTATGTTAGAGTCAGCTTCTAGTCTAACCGAATGCAGCTGAATATCGGTATTTTACACGGAGCGACTGCCTATCTGACCTCCACAACCCAATTACTGGGTAATACGATACCCCTTGGTAAGTTTGGTTGTCAGACTTTCGGGCTTCTGACTACTCGTAACGACTGTCAAAGATCTACGAATGACAGCCGGGAGCAACGGCTTAACGTGCTTTCCGAGGCACGGAGGGTGGTAAAGATGGTCACCTATCGCCAGTTACGTTTGAGTCCCAAGTAAGAGGGGGCGAGCCTATTGCCATCACTGGGCACAAATCAAGGCTCCGGGCTGCTATTGAGAAATCTCAGATGGAAAAACCCAAAAACCCTTTGTCCGATCCGGGCATCGAACCCAGGACCTCACGGCCTCGGACTACTAAACTAATGAGACAGTCCACTAAACACTTTACTGATACTGATGCAGCAGTCCGAAGCGGCGACGTAAGCTAAGTACGTACGTGACTGCAAGGATCTATTGGTTCGGTTATAATGATATAACTTGATAATGTTCTTACCTATAAAGAAAGATAAAAGAATATGAGCGTGGACAGTGAGCAACAATTGAAAATATCTCAAATCAAAAGGACAATAATTCAAACATTCAATTAGCAATTTCCATAGACATCGTAAGTCATATTGATAAATGGTGTAATAGAACAGCAATATTTAACAAACTCCTTAACATAAATGCCTCAGTCAGATTTGTATGCACAAATATCTGCATAACCTCGGATACTACTTACTGTCTTATACACAAGTTACCTAAGTCAACAAGATTTACCATTTGGCCTGCAATTAGTTCTTAATTTAGACTTTAACATCCCGCAATCGGCGAATTAGAGAGCATTAGAGGCAACGAACTCAAAATGTTTAAGGCAAAAGGTCAAGTATGCAATTTAGAGGGTCCGACACGATATCGTTTCGACACTGACGGCGCATCTCGTAATGATTTAAATGAAATTGAATGTTGTGAAGTGAACGTAATTTAAGTGGTTAAAAATAAATAAGAGTAGAGGCAATATGATAAAAGATGTAATAAGTACTTAGTAGCTTAAAACAAAAGCTACCAAGAACATTTTATTACCAATACCAGATTTCGATATAGTGCTTTTACTTTAGTGTCGATGGATGTAGTTAGTAAAAAAAAACTGTATAAAGCCTGAGGCATTTTCTACCAGTGCACCTTAGGGTGATGCAGAGAGAAAACATGGCGATGCAACCCAAGGGATAGATATCACGAAAATAACCGTAGAATATATGAATAAATACTGATATATGCACCAAACTATATGGCAATTTAGTCATATAGCTATTGCCATATAGAACAGTGAAACTTTTAATTTAAAAAAATGCAGAACGTACGTTAGAAAAAATACATTAAAAAACTAAAAAAGGTGAATGGAAGGTCATGGAACATTCTTAAAAGCAAGTCTAAATTTTCAATTTGAAAGATAAGTGCAACCAACTTGAATAATTGGCAGATATTAAACTGGAACAACAAAACAATGCAATGTAAAAGTAAATGGGAGGGCTTCAGAGACTAACATCGACCTATCACGATTATTACCCAAATAGAACGTCAGATATAGTCTTATAAAATAAATATATGATGACGAAGAGAATATTAAAATGAATTTAAATAAGGTACTTGTAGCAATTTTGATATGTGAGTGGAAGAATGGGTTTTTTAATAAAGTACTTAATGTTAGTTCGTTTCGAAAGGGAATGAAATTCTTAGAAGTAACTTTTAATGAAAAACATTTCAACGCACAATAATACATTTTTTAAAGTACTCTATGAACAGGTAAAATATTTCTGTTAATGAGGATGTTTAGATTTGATAATAATCAAATCTAATAATTTTGTATAATGATGATGATAAAATTAAAATCGATAAAATCACTGGTCTAGCACAAGAAATAAAAATTAAGTTTCGTTCTTCAATTAACTTTACTAATTTATAAACGCAATAAAAGTTTAAATTAATAAGTCAGCCCTGCAGTCGTTAATATTTAATTTTAATTAAGTGTTGATAATTTAGGTCATGAGTACCACTCTGCCACTAGTATAAAGATGTGGTTACGTCGTCAATTAGTTTTTTTTTTAATTTTATTAATATATTAACTTTATTGTATCCTGGTGCCATAGTTCCATTTAGAATTGAAAATTCTTCCAAAATTCTTATTATCCTTTCCCACAGATAACATCATTATCTTGCCCTTATCCCAGCCATAACATATCAATTAATTTTCTCCTTTGCTTCAGTCACTACTAAAATATTATTAAAAATCTAATTCCTATAAAAAAAAATGTTAATGCATTCTTTCAAAATCACTACCCGCCCCGCCTCTCTAATGCATCAGCACCCAAGGTCGTTCAAGGCGTTCATATATTTAGTTATAAAAGTTTATTTCACGCCGCAGGCTGTATATGGCGTGATAATCTTGAATTTTAATATCTAAGCCGTTTTATCATCAAAGTAAATTACCTACCCATTATGGTAACACTTTACTAATTGTCTGGAGTTTCGAAATATGTTTTTGGCGTTTAGTGTGACTGTCAATCAAGGTTGTACCGCAGAGATGAAAAAGATTTGATTTTTTAGTTCAGGTTTTATTTTTTTGGTTTGGTTTTTATGTGCCACGTCAGTATTGAGTAAACAGAGGTTTTGTAACCTAGGTTGATTATGATCTTTTGCCAGAATTCGTCCTTCGTGTCCTTATCTCTATTTACTAAGGCTGGGAATAGCTCGCCCTTTTCTTCTAAACTTACATTTCTATTAGCCATCATCTCAGAGCTCTCTTCTTTCCTACTCTTAAAACTTAGAGACCGTGACCTCCCGAGTTTGTTTCGGCCTTTTTTCTCAGAGTAGTCAGATAGTAAACGCCGACCTCATCTAGTTTTTAAAATATGATTGACGTGTAAAAGTGTTTGTACAAACCTACTTACAGAAATAATATAATTTATCCTTAAACTATATTTCACATAATCAGATACTCATTTCGTCTGCCTCTACTTGATTTATTCAGTAACCAATACTTGCTTTTAAAACATTAAAATCAGCTACATACATTGCCTTTAGCTTTAGACTAATAGCAGGACTAGCCACTTACGACACAGCATAAATGTCATTTGTATAATTTTCTGTCATAAATTGCAAATAAATGTTGAATTAGGATTTTAATTAACTAAAAGTATGTAAGGTATTTTACTGTTTTCATAAATTACGGCTCAAGATGCCATGTTGCATATTTTTAGTTTTTCTTAGTTCTTAATTTTGACAAAGGTTTTATCAAGATATTTGAAGTGCATCTCAGATTTGAAGAAATGATTGCAAATGTAGGTAAGTTAAAATCTTAAGATTCTAACTAAGTTAATCTGAGAGGTTGAGTCGTTCTTTTATTTGAAGATTTTAAACAGTCGGATTTCGAAGTTTTTTGTATGCTGTTCTAAAAATCATTATTTATCTTAGCTTATACCTATCACTGACATGATCAAAGTTGATTTAGGCTTCAAAGAAACCGTTCATTATATATAACAACACAAGCTATGACCTAAAAATTAAACTATGATTGATTGCGAACCCGAAACATCTACAACAACGATCAACTTCAAAGAACAAGGTCGATATATAATCGATTTCGGTAATCGATATTGTTTCAATGCATCGATTGTCAGAAACAATTGTCTGCTGATGATCTTACCTAATTGATGTAGGTCAGGCGGGAATGTTTTTGATGCAATTATTAATAGTGTTTATTGTAATAATGGTTTTAATGAGTCTGTATTAGAAGAATAGGTTACAGCTGTGTCTACTGTTACTTCATTCGAAGACTGTACTGTGGGCCTGTTTGGCTACTGAATCTTTCAACAACAGCAACAGTAACGTAGCAATACAATCACATCCAACGTTTGACTATAAATATCATCATCATCTGCCCAGCCTTTACCTAACTATATTGGGGTCAGCTTCCAGTCTAACCGGATGCAGCTGAGTACCAGTATGTTACATGAAGGGACTGCATGTCTGACCTCCACAACCCAGTTACTGTGTAATACGATGCCCCTTGGTAAGACTGGTTGTCAGACTTTCGGGTTTCTGACAACCTTTTTTATTTTTATATTTGACTACAAACATTGAAGAGCCTGAAGAGGTCGCAGAAAGCGATAAGGCCGCCCATTGTATATTTTGTAGTGTTTGGTGTATTTTTTTATGTTATGTATTTTTGTGGCGTGCCTCGGAAAGCACGTTAAGCCGTTGGTCCCGGCTGTCATTCGTGGATCTTTGACAGTCGTTACGGGTAGTCAGAAGCCCGAAAGTCTGACAACCAGTCTTACCAGGGGGTATCGTATTACCCAGTAACTGGGTTGTGGAGGTCAGATAGGCAGTCGCTCCATGTAAAATACTGGTATTCAGCTGCATCCGGTTAGACTGGAAGCCGACCCCAACATAGTTGGGAAAAGGCTAGGCAGATGATGATTTTTGTGGTGTACTATAAAGTATATATAAATATAATATAAATAAATAATTGAAATAAACTGTTTATAAGTATGATTATGTATTTAAAGCAATGACTAGATATTTCACCATTCTTCTTCCTTTTACGGAAACAACCTTAGCTATCAAAACACGTAAACCAATCTCTCAATTTACCATAGAGTATTAAAACAGCCAATTACAATCAACACAAATCAATATTTATAAAGATTTAGTAATTATTACACAATAGGTCGCGCGTTTCGCGTCGCATGCGCATTTATCGCTTACAACGAGATGCGCCTGAGATCCCCAGATTACATTGTCACTGCGTAGGGCCCACTTTCACTCCGTCATTTTCACACCGTCTCTGAACGTGTACAGCCGCGTTGATACCATCTTTATTGCCTATGTAACACGGAATTACCTAGTTCTATGGGCTTTTTTATTTGCAGAATTAGATCAAAGGTTAGTTTTGTAATGGTTGTTAGTAAAAGGTTTTTGAGGAGATGGAAAGGAAACCGCTGTCATGCATGAGTAGAAAATTTGTTTAGGATATTTCTTTCAGTTGCATTAATTTATGTGAGAATCCTAGCAATTTAATTGAAATCAATCTATGTTATATTTACAAGTTTGCCTAACAAAAAAAATCTATGAACTCAAATCCCTAAGCAATAAACCTGAATTTGCAAATCTAACTATTCCTAACACCAAAATAGCTAAATTCAAATCTAAAACACCACCAAACAAACAATATAAATGTCACAGTTGTAGCTCATGTCAAATTCATGACGGCGGACGCAAAGCGCGAAATTCACATCAAATAGCAACATCTAACAAAACATGTGACATTCATCTCTAAACAAGCGACTAGCAACAAGAAATACGAGTTCATGTTGAGGCAAATACACAATGTATTGCTGTTTCTATGTTGGATATCGCGATAATGGTTTTCCATAATACATATTTTGGTTTGAGAAATACAGGTGGAGCAATCCTGGGATCCTGAATATGAATATACTGGCTAGATTCTTTTGTATTCCGATTTTGATGGGTTTGTCTAGTTAAGAGGTTAGTGCATCTGTTACGAGATCTTGTATTTTATAATTCCCCAAATAATCACTAGTTTCTACATCATTATCTTTTCACAAAGAATATTGTTGGAAACTTTAAAGTTGTTCTGCACGTTTCAGTTTCAATTTCTAGTCTAAAACTTGTGAATCACCCTTTATACAGGAACAGAAACACGGAACGCGCCTCCGTGGGCCGAATCAACACCACTAATCTTTTTATTAAACGACAGAAGCGACTTAAACTAACCCACGTCCGCCCGAACATCAGATATGCGCCATATTTGCATATATTGACAGTTTACATCAGCGTAGAAAAGTCAATGTACGGGTCCACACATCAAACTGATTTGTTGTTCGAATTTATACATTAAGTACACGCTTTTTAATTTATTTTTATTCTTCACACACATTGAATTCTAAAGATGCAGACATTGTTTTATTTTTCTCGTGATTATCTTTGATGTGATCGGGAACCTGGTGAAACGCCTCTATTGCGTCCAAAGATGAACTTAGGATTTTTAACATTACATACATTTTATTAACCTTATCTACATTTGTATCATCTGTAACTTTAATTGTTGCTCTACCAAGTTTAGAAGGGATCGTGATGTCTGGTAGCCGTAAGAGGCAATTAAGTCAATGTCAATCAAAATATTGTGAATGTTGTCTGGCATCCTCTCCCAGAGACATTGATAAATAGACGCAACAGCAGCAGCATATGTATGTCCGACTGGATAATTGGTGAGTCTGGTTACTATTCTCAACGCTTTCACTTTAGGGAAAACTTGGAAAATGAAATCGAACTTTACCCTACTGTAATAATGGAATTAAGAATCTTTTACACTTGAGGTTTACTGTGATGCGAGATTCGTCCATTACATTCTTGATAAATATCACTTTCGTCACCTATAGTTCTATTTACATTGAAATGTTGTTTGTCCAGTATTATTTTTAGTTAATCGGCATTAGGCGTCAAGAAGCCAGCTCTAGCAAGTTTAAAATCTTAATTGAGTTCTTACGAGTTGTTAGAATTGGAATTGCTTGGCGGCCATTTTTATAAATTAGATCTAGCACGCGAGTGCGATTTAAGTAAGTAAAGTGGATAATTTAAATTGTTAAAGGTCGATTAATGAAAGTGAGCCTTTTCGTGTAAAAGAAACTGGTTTAGTTTGTAAAGCTGGTGGACCTAGGAATAGGAATGTTTACTAATTCTTGCAGGTGGGTACAGCATACTATAGCTAAATTTACTAGGTGTAGGTACAAAAGCAATGGAATTTAGAGAGATTTCAACATGGTTTCTTGGCGATGTTATAGAGTTGAAGATTTAGGTTGGGTACTTGACACGTGTAAAACTAATTATTTTAAATAAAACGAGGATTATTCTATCAGATGTTTATCTCACAGCAATGAATCTAGAACTTCCTGAATCCACTATCAATTTGTAAACACGCAATAAAATTATAAAACCTTTTCAAGAACAATGGGTTCTTTTATTAATAGTTTTAGAACGATCATTATCAGTTATCGATACTCTAGTTTTGCAAGATAATGCTTTAATTGATATATTTATGGTATCAATTATGTTTTTATTCATTAGTAATGATGTTTTATGGTTCGGATGGAGTTCCGAGCAGTGTTTCCCATGGGTTGGTATTTGTCATGATCAGTAATGTTTTGTTGTGATGAATCTCTGATCAAGGTGCCTATAGGCCGGTTCATACTATCAGATAATATAATTCCATCACCACCTAATCAGTTATATACTTTAGTGAAATGTATTCTAAGAAGATTTTGGAGTGGCCATTTGTAATATCCGAAGAATTAGGCAGAAATGAAATTATAGTACACCCACATTTCGCCAGTTAAGTTTAAGTCCCATGTAATAAGCTCGCTCCCTCTCTCAGAGAGGAGGCCTGTGTCCTAGCAGTGGGAACATTATAGGCTGATTATGCAATAGGAAGCGAGCCTTTTGCCACAACCGGGCACAAATCCAGACTCTACTGAGAAATTCCTGATAGAAAAACACAATAACACTATTTGAGTTTAAATGTCCTCGTGTGGACCACAATGAGAATCGGGTCGATAAAGGATTTCTTATTGACAATGTCTCTAAACGTTCGTACTATAGAGATTTTGTTGGTCATGATTTGTCGAATGCAAACTTTTTGATGATAATAAGATAATGGCATGACATTATAAGATAACAGCCAATACGAATTGAGAAGGCAAACTACAGTAGGCGTCAGATTTGTTTGACAAGTCAAGTGAGAAGGAAAAAGTTGTAAAAACCGTGAAACGAATCCGTAATAATTAATTCTTTTACCTGAAAGATATTGTTTCATTGATGTATCTCTCCTACAGTACTGTATGTACTGTTACGGATGAAACACATAACCTTTTTCATTATTAATGCCACGATAATTATTACTGAACCGGTTTTGTCTAGTTTTTCTTTTGACGTCAGACTGGTCTATCAACTAATCTAGCAAATCATAAAATCAAGGAAGCAATGACAGTTCCAGTCAGGATTATTAAGTCTAAATGCCATTATTGATTTCTCTTATTCCAAACTAGGCTTGGTTGGTGAAAATAAGTTGAGTTAGCACAACCATGTTACGCAAAAGCTGTAAAACCACATCTGGGGTGTAGGTCTACCTAGAGTTTAAGACAAAGTCTGGGTGACGTAACTATGGTATAAGACAATACATAATCAGTTACCTACTTTGGTTTTGTAGGAATTATAATAATATTATATTGACAAGCTTAGCCTGACGCAATAGCTTGATTATTTTCAACAAATAGTGTAAGGATCAATCAGGTGAAAATATTTGAACAATATCACAAGTATATCAGAACAATTACAAATTGCAGTTTTGAAAATGGTTTAAATCAATTGGAAGAAACGCTGATCTAAGACTTTAAAATCTCTATCTTAACATTATTTTGACTGTTTTATTATAGCAGCTATTGAAATGATGATGAAATCTTCATAAATCAAGATTGCATACAATAACAGAAACACTACAATCAACATTAAGCCATTTAATAGTTACACTATCTATCGATTTGCATCTCAATTTCATAATCTTTTCACTCTTGCAACGGATTTTACAGTTAAAAAGTGATATTCAATTTGTAAAATCATAACTGCACAAGCGTTTGCGTAATATCTGAAACAAATTCATTGACACTGACCAAAGTGATCTCTTACAAAAGCCTACCTCAATGCCGCCCTACTTTCCAAACGTATCTACAGCTACAATTATGTGGACAATATAACAAACAAACAATTATATCACATAGTATACCACGTTAAATTTGCTATCCACTAACTCCAAAACCATCCTTAAATCCACACACTAAAGCTCAAAATAGAAGACCATGAGGTTTGGAAGCAGCAAAATGTAGTTGTTGCTATCGACGAAGACAATAGAATCGAGGACATTAAGTTCGTGCAAAATGTTTCTGGAATGGCATATGTTCCGGTCGCTGAATATTGTAATGCAGGCCTTGGTGGATTCGAAATAGAGTTCAGATTGATTTGTAGAGTTGAAGTATCAGGATATAGGACCAGCCGGCGCCACAATGTAGTTTTGGTAGTTGGTATTATGAGGACAATTACGAAACTGAAGTTGGTGGGCGTTGGATCTGATCTAGATCTACGGTTACAGGCAATTGAGCTAAATGCTAGTGGACTGTTGTAGATTTGTCAGTCATTATAAAATTACTGGTTCAGAAGTTACAACATTCTACTTGATTATGGTTTGTAACAAAGAACTTCACAGAGTTCTGCGGACTGGAATTGCCATGGTCTTTTTTCTCATAATCATAATCACAAAGAATATGGAACATAGTAAAAAGTTTATTAAAGTTATCACTGGCATGATTCACTAATTGAGGGTCAATTTTGCCGTACCTACTTTACTCCGATTCATATGTAGTTAGGTACCTACTGCCATATTATTATATCCATACCATCAGCAATAACGCACTGTGCTAAAAGATTGTAAAACAATTTGACGACAAATTGCTATTCAACCGTCTGAAGTAATCTGGAGTCTCATTAGGTTTTTGTGGGGTACTATGGGTCTGTCTGTTGGTATTATAATAATTCCTATCTAAATGGTTGCATATGCCGTAAAATAAACTTACCTAGTAAGAAAGAAAAAAGTATTTTCTTAATTTTAAACCAACAAGGTCTGCAATTTTTTGCATCAAATTGCGCCTTTGTGAGGTTAAAACTACAAGAACGCAACAAATGAAATGAAAACGGTAAAAACTCACTATTTCTGTAGACATATTGTCCAAAACCCGTTCATTTTATGAATATTGTCAGTTGTTTGGTGAAAAATAAACAATTTCATGTGTTAACCGTTGCTTTTAAAAAGTTTCTTGCGAATTGGTCTACTCTTTGATCTATAAAATGGACATAATGTTGCTCGTGTGGGCATTGACCATTTCATATTTTATATTTCGGGACAAATTTGCGCATTTGTTCGTGAAATATGTATGTTGTTCAATTATTACATTTGTTATGGCTTCAGCTCTATACCTAATAATTTAGTCAATTATACGTGAACGGTTTTACGAGTAAATGAATCTATTTTCAATATCAGAAAAATATTTTTTGGTAGTTTACGAAAAAGTGGTCCTTTCCGTGATTAATAATCGGTCCTAATCAACAAACATTTTTAGAAAACTAGACCAGCTGATTTATTCTGTAAACACTTACACACTTAGGTGAAGTGAGCTGTCAACAGTGTCAATCCCTAACATCAGGCGATATGACAGTTCACTTCACCTACCTTTTCACGATGAGAATTTTAGAGAATAGACCGAAAGGTACTCATGATGTTCCTTAAGGACCCAGAAATAGCACTTACATAATTTAAATGATATTACTATTTAGCTTCAAATAAATAGTACGAGATCCTTATCCACAAACATGACCTACCCAAAAGCACAGTATGATTCCACAAAAACCAAGGTTCCCTACCCATTGTGCACTGACACACTGGTTCCGTACAAAGAACATATCGATAAGAACACAATAAACAATAACGTTCGTGTATTGCGATTACAACACTGTTATGCGACTAACGATTGTATAGGATTGTTCGGACTTGCGATTAAGCGACTTTTTTTCGATGTTATGTCAGAATTTCTTGGGAGTAACGAATATAATGGTATGTTTGGTGTTTGAGTTATGTGTGAAAAAACTATTAAGAATTTTTAATCTTTCCTGAAATATCAGTGTTGGTTGGATGGTAACGAAACACAATTCGTTTTCAGAGAAAAAAAATTAAAAATCAATTACAAATAAACCATCATAATAAAATCAACGAATAAAGATCACAATCCCAAAACGTTTACAGTTCATCAAAATAAACAAATCAGTCTAAAGCGACAAATCGCGGCACATGAAGAACGACCACTCGTTGCAAATTATGATCGTAATGGTCGTGTGGGCAGATTGACGATCTAGTTTATCGACGGGGCGTTCTACCGACGGATGACGGGCGTCGTCGGTAACTAGGTCGAAGTGCCAGGTGGGTTCGTTGGTCGCGGCATTTGGCAATACTGTTTGAGCCAATGACATTTAAGTACTAAGTTTATTTCTGTATTTTAAGTTTATAAAGTAAGAGTGAATGTGTTTACTTTCGATAAGCTTTATTGCGTTTGCGATTATGTTTTCATAGGTAAATGCTGATTCTTTGGAATTTAAATCAGCATTTCAGCATTTATAGAGGCTGAAGATGTTATCATTACTATCGGATCTATCTTAGTGTTGTTATAACTTCGTTCGTTCTTTATTTTCTTTTTCTGACAACAGCTACATTATTTAACTATATTTGCTACACGTAAAAGAGCATATCCACGATTAGTAATGTAGGCAAATTTTCCTCTTCTTCAAAGACAATATCAAGAAAACTCACCTCATAGATAACTCACAAATAAACATTTTATCATACAAAATCATGATATCCACCATCTTATTCTACGCCCAGATACCGCACAAGTCATTTTACTCTATTTTTGCGTAAAATACCGCGACAAGGGAGGCCATTCTCTTTCATTGAAGTAGACCGATTGTTAGCCTTAAACGCTGCTATGATTTTATTTATCGTCCGTTTTCAGCGATTCCTTGTTTTATATTTGATTGTGTATAACTTTGATAGTAAATTGTTAAACAGGCCTTAGTGCTTCATCTACTGACACCAATTGAATAGCTAACGCCATTAGAAATTCTGAATATTTCAAGAGATTTATTATAATATCTTTGCATATAGTAATCTTTCCGCCGCGTCAATTATCTAAGTAATTTTACAGTTGTTAAGAAATAATGAGTCAGCGAAAGTCATAATCTAGAAGATTAAGTAGGTAAATGAAAACACGAAATAAAACATAAAATCCAACCAATACTTTATCAAAAATCTAACCCGTCTTCAAACAGAAACATAACAATTATATCTAACGTCCTTACTTTTATTCTCCCAGCCCGGTAGCGCAAGTGCACAAACTCCACTTCCTACAAGATAGCTCCAATTAATTCACATAAAATTAGAAGCCGGCTCACTATCTGTGGGCCGCAGTCCTAATTATTAGAGGGAATGTTCGATCTTTATTGTTTCCTGTAAGCCCGGACTTACATTAGATCTGCACTAATTAAATGCTAGTGTAAGAGCCTGGTTTCATTAAAATGGCGATTTTCGTGTGTGTGGATCTGATAGCGCGTGCGCCGACGGCGACACTTCCTACTTGTAGCCGGTGTAAAAACTGGAGGCGCAAATCTTGCTTGAAATAAATCCTGGATTAAACGGAGTGCTGGGTTTTGAGGTAAATGTTTTAAGGAGAATTATGGTTGGAGATTTACGCTTAAGGAAATGTAACTACATACATAATAATATTCATGTGGATAGTGATTTTGGAAGGACTTGTTGGTGATGCCAAATTTTTGGTCCTAGTTGTCGCAAATTTGAAAACAGCGGTCAATGCACTCTTAGTGCTTTGTTAAATATAAGGATACAAGATTACTTTCATCAAACAGCTGATCTAGCTTATTATAAATATGAATCAAAAACCAAATTCCTCCCAACAACTCAAAAATACACTTCAACACAAAACGTATAGCATTACTGTATAAAATCACAGCGCACACGGACAGTGCACGATGATCTACGACGCGACAGACTTCCGTATCATTACGGGTTGGAGGGAGAGCGGCACCGGCGCGCGCGCAGATCACATCGGCACGCGCCACCACTCTTATCATCTTAATTTTATGTATTTATTCAATATCCAGTGAATAGACAAAGAATGAAGGACTCATTAATATGGAATTTGTTTTTGGAATATATATTTTTTTAGAGATGAATCTGATTTTTTGTTCTACTTAGGTAATTTGACTTTTAATGATTTCTAAATGAAGAGGAAAATATTGACAGACTTTTTCTGAGTAAATGCAAAAGAAATTCTTTGTAATCATCCGCCACATAAGTATCTAGAAGGTGGATGGTATGGGGACGGAACTAGAGCGTGACGATTGACATACATTCCTAACAACCTGGGAATGAAAAGGGAAATGCAATTCAGTGCAAATTCTTAGCATTTATGTGGAACTTGTTTCTGCGGTGAAGAAAGGAGATTTTACAGTAACTACACAGCCTTTAGCCATGACAATATCAAAGGCAGTGATGACTTAAAAGTAACTTCAGCAACTAATTTTACTAACGAGCGGAATTAGCATGGAAAACGTACAGTATTTGGCAACACTACGCACAAATATTGCCACACGCAAATATACATATTTATTACCTACCATTAAAACGGCTACTACCAGCACTAAATAAACCGCAATCATTTGCTTTTCAACAGCTCAATATGTCATAACACTCATAACCTCATGGAAACATACCGTATCTCGAATTTCTACTATATCGTTAGTAGCCGGGTCACGAACTATTAGTAGTTACTTGATCTACTAGTTAGTAGATCACGCTTACACTTAGTTGGTTAATGTCCGGTGACAGCTTAGCGAGGAATGAGCGAGGGCGTTGCTGTTATTAATAAGTATAAATTGGTACACGATCACCTATCTGTACACACCAAGTATGGCGATTTTAGTACTGTTTATTATAGGTTATGCTTTAGGTGTGGTAGCACTATTACTGCCTAAGTTTATGGGCTGAAATTAAATAATAACAAAAATGAAAGCAAGATAAAGCTTAATATCACAATGGTCCTCCTCTCTGACGACCTAATTGAATTGTCATTTTGTATCAAAACAACCATTTTCATTAGATTTTTACAATTACTTCCTGCCTTAAAAATAATTTAGTCAAAGAGATTATTTGTTCAATACCGTTTTCTTTACAAGATAATATAAGCTCAAGTAAGCTATAAACAGCTCTTGTCGAAACCTGCCGTTTAACGTATCATTCCTCGTAACCTCAATATGTGTTGGCCACACTGTTGGGCAATTGATTGCCATAATCAAAACGTTATCGACGTTTTCGCACGCGAGGTTGCCTAATGCTTTACTGCCATAAGGGATAGGCGAGACTATGATAATATACGTAAGGATATTGAAATGTTTACAATTACTGATTTGGTTGAACAAGGGACTTGTTACTGCGGAGTCCATATACTAAGGATAATTGGACAATCAGTGCGCCTGAAAGGAGTATGGGTTTGTTCTCAATGATTGTAAGGTAGATAGAGACTAGTTACTGCTTGGGTATTATTGCGAATTTTGTGACGTTACTAAATCTAAAGTTAGTTTCAAAACAATTAATAGAGAATCTAGTATTTTCAGAGAAGAAAACGAGACCATAGACACAATAAATAATAAGGTTGTTTGAACAAAATTTCTGTTACAAGAACTTAAATTAATTTGAATATATTTAGTATCTATTTAAAGTCGGTTTTGTATCTCTCCTCCCATTTATCATAATTACCATTTATCTCATGTTTGTTCAACACCATCTCACAGGCCGAAACTTTCACTATCACGCGAACTGACACGAATTATGATCTTGATAACAATTTATTCTTTACTAAAACAGGTGAAACTACAGTTAGTATCGTTGTCGTAACCTTGCTTAAACCACGCTTCGTTGACTACGTGTCTTTTGTTAGCGGTTACTTCGGTATCTATATATAATTCACACCATTCATTGGCTTTAAAAAAGTTAGCGTTATTGGCTTTTTAATTATGTTAGAAATACGCATGTTTGTGGGTTTTTGTGTGATTTATTGTAATTTTGTTTATAAACGTTAAATTGAAGTACCTACGTCATATCATAACTTGATTGAATAAAACGATAAGAGAAACTATAACAATGATGGAAGGAAGTTCATAATTGCTGTGGTACAAGATTTTGTTGTTAACGTATTAAATCCGAGAAACCTCCATGGAAATGGAATACAGTTTGGAATCAACCTTGAAGGGCAAAATGTAAAAACGTTTGTCCATAGAATATGATTAGA
Organism: Hydraecia micacea; assembly: GCA_914767645.1. Lineage (NCBI taxonomy): Eukaryota > Metazoa > Arthropoda > Insecta > Lepidoptera > Noctuidae > Hydraecia > Hydraecia micacea. The sequence goes on from OU611776.1 coordinate 16,674,680, forward strand.
CAGAGTCAATGAACATTTAATAAATTAACAACATATTTGACCTATGACCAAAAATTATTATTTCTACCTCCAACTATTTCTTAATTAATGCTACTTTTACAAATAAGGTCATCCATCAAGACAACTGACGAAAACTAATGACAAAGCCGCATTCACACTGGTAAAATAATGAGCTGAATGTCTCATTCTAATCGATAAGCGCTATGTGTCACGACAACGTGACTCTTAACAGGTTCTATTTTAACTGAACCAGAAATAGTTACACAATAGTAAATTATATTGAGTAACGATATAACATAACGATAATGGTGAACAATTAAAAATACAAGTAGCTAATCCCATTGACATATAAAATAATTAAAGTAATTAACTTAACGAGGTTGGGTTGGTCGAAGAAATGTTGTAAGTGAAGCTTATGGACAATTATTTTAAAATATAATTGTGTGTGTTAAAATTACAAGTTGGCAAATAGACACAGTATGCAATTAATGAAACAATATATCCAGTGACTATAACCAACAGTGAAAATTGGTTGTTGTTTGGACTTTAGATTGAAATAGGACAAAGCAATATTTGTATTCAACGATCAAACGAAACAAGACAATGAACTGACAAATAAATTGCAACCAACAGCTGTTGATTAAGAAGTGCTACAATATAAACCCAAAACTATAGAAGAAATTGTTATCAGAAACGTTAACCTGACAGTTATTGGTTAGGTACAAGAAATTAATATGTTCGCAGTTGATAAACGGGATTGTACAGAATTTAGAGCACCCACGTGCCACAATGGAGTCAGCCAAGCTAAGGCTAAGTAGTTAGCAATGCAGACATTTCGCAATTATGCTTAGATTAGTTTCAAGTTGATTTATAATTAAAACTAGGTGCGTTTGTAAACTAGATTGAGAAATATCTGGGCGGCTGCGTTAGATATTGGTTAGTGTAGGAATAGTTGGAAATTCTGTTGGAACCACTTCAAGATTACGATTGGATTTGGATTTGTTGTTCATGAGTAATTTTAGAAGTTATTCAGGTACCAAGAATGGTAGTAACTTTTAGTTTAGTTCCTGTATTGTTATAGACACACTCCTCAAAATTATTTCCGGTGATATATGTATGAGAACGTTCATCATCTTTATTTTGTCAGGTATAAGTATTGTTGTTGTATGTTCTAATTATATCCTAGAATATGGAAACAATTTCTTCATTATCATTGTTAATAGTATTAAAATTCCTGAATATCTAAGTAGTTTACAATTGCTATGCGGTATGTTAAATGTTTCCTTACCTCATGCCGTCAAATCCGTCATCTGACCCGTTGATAGTGAGCACAGGTGCACGCGCATACGCTTTGGCAACGCGTCGGTTCCTCTCGAACACTATCACCTTCGCCCAAATCTCGTCGTCTATCTGTGTCCATTTGTCCAGTACTTCCTGTATGTGTTCCTGTTGACAAGAAATTAGGGTTTAGTAAAGAATCATTTTTTTCATTATCCAATAGACTGCCAGGTTTACTGCTGAAATCATTTATATCATCTTCTTTATAATTTTCAACAAAGACTAAAAATAAAGATAATAAAGTTATGTTTTCAAGACCTTTCTCTCGGTTACTTTAAATAATAGTTGTTGACCTATGTTGTGAGTCTGATGGATACTAAACTGACTTTAATGTGTTCAAGAATAATTGTTTTATCCAATTTGACTTTGCCGCATCAGCTTTAGCATGAATATAAAAAGTCAAAAGAAACCTCAGATTTATCAATAGCATGTTAAGAATACATAAACAATATAATTCATGAAACAATGAAGTAGGTCTTTGCCAGTTTTCTACTTCCCCGAGTCCACAACCTTCCATTTAAAAAAAAAAAAATACATGACTACACGACCATAGTTTCATAACACACAATTTTAACAGTAGTTTCATTATAAGCATTTACCAAAACGTTTTCATTCATATTGTCTTGCAAAATACCTGTTTAAGAATGACCTTGCTTTGCGTTACTTTTGTAAGGTATGATTACTGAAGTTTAGATATTAATCCTAATGTGGCAATGTTGTTGTAATCAGATGACATCGTCGCAGGCGCAACGTGAGTTACGCTCTACTAACCGACTCTGTTATACTTGTAGTGTGGTTTGAATTTACATTTTGTGTGGAGTTCTGTGTCAAATATTGTTGTTAAACCTCCTTGGAGGTGATGATGTTTGTTTTAGTAGCTTTGAAGTTAGTAACCAAATAAATAAATGCATTAATTAAAAGGTAGGTTTAAGTCTACTACGTGATATACCTAGAGTGTGATATTAAGATGAAAATGTGATGGATAATATTGGTGGAAGTTGATATATTTTTGATTTGATATTAGGTGCAATTACACCATATCAAGAAGCAATCATGTGAAGAATTATGTAGCATTCCATAAAGTCGTGGGTGGTAAATTCCTGATAATAATTGGTTTGATTCTTTTACAATATTCACGAGGATTTGAATGACTCAAATACAAAACACGATGACGGATGAGCGTTTATAAAATGCCCGTAATTACTGACTTCGCAAAAAACCGACACAAAGACTCCGATGACGTCATTATACAATCAATCAATATTTCGATGATTTATAGTAAAAATATCGAAGACATTGATAACAAGGAAGAAGAAGTATGGGAAGCTGTTGGAAATCAAAGGATTTCCTGCCTTATCGGTGGTGATTTTACGATCAATTTTCCATGAAGTGTTTATTTGGATTCTCTAACAATTTGAACGGGCATCAGCCTGTGTAAACGTGCCTCGGTTTTTGCTCACATGTAACAATAACTAGGCAATTTTGCTGGTAAAAAGCTGTCTCTAAATAGACCGTTACTTTTATAAAAAGTTTTGCAATGATTCTGGCAACCGCATTCACTAGTTAGGGTTGGGAGATTATTAGTTTTTCTTGCTAATTGGTGCATTATTAGATTGTTTTTATTGCCGCTTATTGTTTTTGTTTTGAGTTAGTTTTTATCTGTCTTGAAACATCGTGATCAACTGATAAAAAAATATTAGGTACGTTATTCAATTAGAAGTTAAAATGATGCTTCTTTTATTAAAATAAATGCTCGTCTTATCTGTGTCTAATGTTATTTTTAATCTAGAAATCATTAAAAACCAGTTGTCGGTTTTGCATTATCTATCAAGAAAATGGAAAAGTAACCATTTGTACTGTTTAGTTAGGAAGTACTACAGCGCGGCCGACGAGAGAATGCGTCCTTGACACCTGTCAGTTTTATACAAACGAATACGTGGTTTGCGAATTTGATCTTTATTAGTGACTAGAATTGTCGCATTGACAAGCATCAGGAACGCATTCTCTCGACGACGGCTGGACTGAAGCCTTGTACGGACTAAGCGTTCCAATGTACGCGTATACGCGTAGTCGGTTACGCGTACACAGGAACGATGGTCCGTGCTATCGTTCCTGTGTAAAAAAAAGTTATCGGGAAAATGCTCTAGTCTATGAATTCAAATGTGGTGGTGATTTGAAAACGCGGGAAAATTACGATTTCCCGCTAACCGACAACCCTATTCACAAATATTGAATAAAGAACGACTATATCCGTATTTATGATTGTTTTCTTGTATAATAATGACTATCATAGTTTATACTTTTTTTAATTTCCGCAAACCATTAGAACCGACTCGGGAGGCTTTCGATTTCATATGAATGCGATGATTATAGCAATTTTAACTGTTTTATTGTAATAGCGGTATTCGTCTTTACTTTCGATTTTATTTGAAAAGTTCTTTGCCATTTATAATTATTTTATTATTGTGGAAAGGAGGAAACAGTTTTTGATTAAGTAGATATTTTTGTTTTAATCCTAACTTATATTATTAATATAATAAATGCGAAAGTAAGTTTGTTTGTTACCTTTTACACGCCTAAACCACTGAACCGATCATCCTGAAATTTTGCATATACGTTGTCAGGGGTACAGAAACGGACATAGGCTACCTTTCATCCCGAAAAAAGTGCTGTTCCCGAGGAAAACAAAAATAACGTTATTATGATAATAGATGGCGCCACGTATCTATTGAACTTTGTCACATTATTTAATTCTGAGGCGGTACGAAGTTCGCCGGGTCAGTTAGTATTATTATAAAAGCTTGTATTCAACACAAACCACCAAACCAATTTACCTAACACTTCGGTAAAAAGCAAGGGTGATGTAAAGTTGTTTGGCCACAAATGTGACAAAAAATATCACGAAAGGGATTAGTAGACCCTTTTAAACACCATCTATTGATTGAAGCCCTTAATGAGACACCATCAACATCTAAATAACCTAAACAACCAGACAAAATAAAAAAGAAAGCTAAATTAACTCCTTACATACCTACCTTTGTGTAGTCCAGCTTAGCTATTCACCAACTCAAAACCATCTAAAGCCATCAGCCAAATCTGCCGTCCTTTAACTAGAAGGCCGTTAAGCCCAAAAAGTTGTTTCGGAGTAAATGCCAAAAAACGTGGGAATCGTTGTTTCTTAAAAACTATGATACTTAGGATAATTATTGTTGGACATATCAATTGATATTTCTTTCTGTTTATCGTAGATAACCCTTTTTGTCCAATAACTATTATTAATTAATTTTAAAATTAATTTTTCACATTTTGTTAAGCATGTAACCTAGTTATTTCATCTTATTACTGTACTAAAAGGCCGTTATCCATACCTTAGCGGCTTTTTAGTCAAGTAATGTATTTAAAATGTTAAGCTTCATAATGTTTGTTATATTTTGTTTATAAATACTTAACTAAAAAGTTGTTAAGTGACATAACTGCTTTATAGTCATGACATTCGCTTTAATTCCAATTTCAATAACTTTCCTAATGAGCAGTTACGGGGCTTTAGATGCTTTTTAGCTAATTGTTGGCAATGTTATATGGAATTTTTGTAAACTCTTAACTACTTTACTTAACTAAAAGGTGGCTAAAAATATTTCGCTTGTGGTTAACTTCTGTATAGTGTAGCATTCATATGGAAATATGTGAGTAATTAAGTAAATACTAACATCATGTTCTTTTAAAAATCAAAAGTATAATTCAACATTTAAAAGATAAAACAATTACTTATAATTTTAATACGCAATAATAATCAACTTATAACTAATTATGATCTAACAGGTCATTAGCTCTTTATTTGGCATGGACAATATTCTTAATCCATGTTCTTTATTCCATTGATTCAACCATTGATTTAATAGAAAACTTCTAACCCAGTTATTGTAATAAACTAAGGCTACATTATATCAGACATGAGGCAACTTCAGTCCTAAATTATTTAAATATTATAACAAATAAAAGTACCTAATAAAATATGTAGTAAAATTGCACACTAAATAAATAATAAAACATAAGCAGCACTTTCAAGTGTAGATAGATACACTTGGCACACTGGTAGACCATGACCTGGAATAAAACATTGAATACTTTTTATACCAGTAGTTCATTCCCGTGGGTTAATTATTCGAAATGATATCGTTTACCAACCTCCACGCGGACGGATCCATAAGCAAAAGCTTGTAGTTTTAAGTATTTAGGAACATAACAATATCTAAATTAAACACAGTCATCAATATACTCAGCCTATCGCAGTCCACTGCTAGACAAAGGTCTCTCCCAAGCTGCGCCATAACACCCTGTCCTCTACCTTCCGCATCCTGTTTGTCCTAGCCACCTTATGTAGGCCACCGATCCATCTAGTTGGTGGGAGGCTCACTCGACACTTGCCGATACGCGGTCTCCACTCCAGGACTCGTCTGCTCCACCGGCCATAGGTCCTTCGACAAACATGGCCAGCCCACTGCCACTTCAGTTTGCTTACTCTGCAAGCTATGTCGGTAACTGCGGTTCTTTTCCTGATATTTTCATTCCTGATTTTATACTTCAAAGAGACTGAGCATAGCTCGCCCTATAGCGCGCTAAGCGGCCTTGAATTGTGGACCAGCCCGACCGTCAATGTTTTCGTTTCGGCAACGTATATCATGACAGACAGGACACACTGGTTAAGACCTTAGTCTTCAAACACTGCGGGATAGGCGACGAGACGAAGTTTTCCAAATACTGCCCAGCCCAACTGGATCCTTCAGTCGGCTTCTTTCTCAAAGTTGTGTCTACTGAGCTGGTTGACTTGCCCTAGGTAGACATAATCCTTCAAAACTTTGGTTGGACTCGTTAAGATGTGCGAATTGTACATGAATTTTGTCTTGTCCAAATTTAAGCTGAAGCCAACCCACCGAGAGGCTCCATTTCGGCTGGAGAGACTTAGTCAATATGGCGATGTCATCGGCAAATCGAACAAGATGAACAGACGCTGAAACAGTTAGACCAGATGTTGCACAACCTAAATGGAGCCTCCATTTAGGCTATGCAGCATCTGGTCTAACTGTTTCAGCGTCTCTGCCATTAGGACGATATCATCGGCAAATCGTAGATGTGAAATGTACTCGCCATTCACGTTGATACCCTGTCCAGTCCAGTCAGCCAGGGATATTACCTACATCCCCCTGTCTCACCCCTCTGAGCAGTTGGATGAGGTTGTTTTCTGATCCTGGATCTGAAAAGTCATTGTGGCAGCGTCGTACAAACATCTCACCACACGCGCGCGCGCGCGCTCTCTCTGTCTTTCTCTCTCTCTCTCGTCTCTTCGATGTAGCGTCAGTCAATTCGACATCGTTGCAGAAAGGCCAGAACTGCCCATATTTTGACGGAGTCGCATCGTTTCTCGTAGTCCACAAATGCTATACACAAGGACTGGTTATACTCCGCGGTATTCTGTATAATTTGCCGAACATAGATGTGGTCTATGGTACTGAAGCCTTTTCGAAAACCGGCTTGATTTGGCGGCTGGAACTCGACATGTCTCTTCGCGAGACGGTCCGTGACGACCCTCGGGAGCAGCTTGTATAAGTGTTTCAGCAGTGAGATGGGTCTATAGTTCTTCAGCGAGGATTTGTCACCTTTTTTGAAGAACAGAACCACCGCATCTCTGCTCCACGCCTCGGGCGTTGTACCCTCTTAGATGACGGAATTAAAGAACTCGCTAGCTCTTTGATTTTATTGTATTTATTTTTTTGGATCGTAAGTAAGCACTAGGAAGTGGTGAAGGGCGGGCGTTTTAGGGACTGTCTTTTGTAATTTTGACGTTCGAAAAGTGCTGATTCTCAGCCTAGTCTGAATAAATGACTTTTGATTTTGTTTTCTTGTCGTTTTGGGTTTTTCTGTTTCAATATCTTCATCTGTATCGTCACTTCTTCGATCTTAGTTAGATCTCGTAGTTCATATCTTTGACAGAGTCAGTGTCAGTGCCCTCCGGGTGGAAAGATTTAGTCCGACGGGACGGCGGATGGCTTGAGCAGGGCACCCGCACCCCACTCAACCCCGGAGTGAAAGCGGCGCGAGAGTCGGCTAACTGCCTTTTAGCTAAGTAATGAGGCTTAGCTGCTTTTTAGCTAAGTATTCTGGGAAATGTGCAGAATTACATGCTTAACTAAAACAGCGTTAAGGGCTGGTAACTGCAAATAAGTAAATTTTTTCACATAAACTGTTCTTTAAATGCTAACTATAAAGAAGTTATAGTCCGTTAGCGTCTTTATAGTCAAGAAAAATCAGATAACGTGCTTGTAGTTAAGTAGAAGGCTAGAAAATAATCATCACATCGGGCAGTTAAGGTATTTTAAAGTACATTAAGCTAAGAAGTGTGGGTTAGACGCTTTCAAGTGATGGAATCATCAAAAATTATGTTACTTAACGGCCTAAAAGATGTCCATATCTTTGGAACTATTTATGTTATAAAAATGTTTCTTAGACAGAAAGATAGAGAATTTTAAACTCTATCACTTTCTATTAAAAAGTAAAAATTGACCATTTGAGGGTTAACGGCTTTTTAGTTAAAGGACGGCAGAAATGATCCAATTACTGGACGTCTTCATAATAATGCCTCACTCTAACGACTTATTCAGTGTACTAAATCAAATTCGCAATCACTACTAGCTTTCTCTTCATTACCGTATCTTTACATCAAATCCTAATCAGAATCAATCATAGTGTATCTGCAATGCTTTGCCATATAGGGGTATGGTAACGAATTAGATGTATCGATATCAAACTCGAAATTAGTTGTGTCGATAAACTTTCTAGAGTAGTGTCGGGATAAAATTATTCATAACTAGATATTCAAAATTCAGAAAATGAAATAAAAAAAAGAATGCGATCTTGACCGCGGATATCATCATCTGCTTAGCCTTTTCCCAACAATGTTGGGGTCGGCTTCCAGTCTAACCGGATGCAGCTGAATACCAGTACTTTACATGGAGCGACTGCCTATCTGACCTCCACAACCCAGTTACTGGGTAATACGATAACCCCTTGGTGGTCTTGAACGCGGATATATTTTACTAAATTAATTGTTTCTAATATTGATGACATTGAATTAGATTTAGTGTCTAAAAGAAAAATGAAACTTTGATTTTTCTTTGATTTAATTAATTTTTTGTTCACAACTTGCTTCCACAACGAGCGATATGAGCGTTTCCATTAAATTATTTTCTATTATCTACCATTATCGATACTATGTTCAAGTCCCTAGCCCATAAATGCTTCTACAATGTGTACTGTAATGTACAATTCGTGGCGTCATCCTTCTCATAATCTAGCCTCATATTGTCATATTCAGTTCGTTATTTGCTCTGAATAGCCTTCGTTAGTGCCACTTTGTATTTATTCGCAAATGGACAGTCAGTCATGCTTAATCATTCGACTGATTTATAGCGCAGGATAGCATATTGTTGCAGGTTTGTAAAGTTTTAGCAAAGCTCAATAGATGGCGTGACGTTGACATTTGTGGAACCACAATAGTCACTAAATGGTATATAGAATGAAAGTAATGGTGAGCTTCAGAAGTTATGACAAGAAAATTCCAATATTAGTTGCTGTTTTGTTTAATTTGTTGTTTTGTTGTCTGAATGAATTGACTGATTCGATAACAATGAGGAGATAAAAGCTACTGAAGAAAACAAATTGATGATCTGTCACAAATACGTAGAGAGCAAGCGTGGTGATTATGCTTGTTTCTTCTCTGTATGAGAAGAGGCCCTGCAGTGGGTCATTGACATAATAATTGCAGTCATCATTGTCCATATAACGTTGGAAGGATTGATCTCAGCACCATTTCATATTACATTGTTGTTCATTTTACTTCTTGCAAGCACGTCATATATTCCATTCTAAGAAATCTCTAAACTATGCGCGCCAATAAACTCAACGTTTATATTAGCCTCTGCACTTGATTTAACATTTTAAATATGGTAAGGTGCGAACAACGGTGTCGACTATGCAAGGTTGGCCACACCTCGATCGCCTTAAGCTATTTATGTTTCTACTGTATCGGCTACTTGCTTAACGTCATATTTATGTCATGTTATATCCGTATGCACTTGTTTGAAAATGAGAGCATCTAATATTTCTAGTGTAAATGGCGATTCAATATTTAAATCGTTTTATAGTAACGGATATAATTAACATCATTATGCATTGTTACATTTATCACTATTGATTTGTTGATAATGTTTTTCGTTGAAAGCTTTTTAAATTATTCTAATTGTAGTTGTCGCAGTTTATGTATAAATGAAGCTGTTGTAATTATTATCTTTTTTTAGACATTCAAGAATGAAGCTGTTAAATCAAATCTTATTTTTATATAGCAAAACAACGGAGTGTTTAATATGTATTTGTGCAACAACTACAATTAAATAGCGAAAAGGTTATGTTCTAAAGTTTCCATTAATTGTATTTAGGGGCTCTTGGATCGGTTTCAGCTTTCTACATCTATATGTAGAAAAATGGGAACCGCTGAAAGCAATGCTATCAATGTTTTTACTTGCCTAATATTAACGAAAGTGAGATCTCCATTGAGTTATGAAATCACAGTATCTACACAAATACACGATACTTTTTGTGATCACGATGTATATTTCGTAACAGTTACGAGATCGCATGCTATCGTTCAGCGTGCTTCACTTGTTTAGTTGAGCAAAACACTATTTATGTAATTAATAGGCTTCATTTAACGTCTGCTAACATCATCATTTACATCTTAAGTGGCATTAATACAATTAATCTGAAATTACTGAATATCTCAATTAAATGGTCAGACTTAGCTAAAATTCTCAGCAAAAACAGAATCTTTTTGTTTTGAACAAGACGAAACATTTTTTAAGCTTGTACATAATGGTAAATATATACAGGTCATTTTCAACTTTATTGATGGTCCTCTTGCAGGATATGAATAAAGATTTGGGTATACTAACGTCTACCTTTTGATTGATACACTTTCATTCATACAATTTCGTGCAGTTTATGTTAGGTATCATTCATTCTTATATTTTAAAGATGCAGGTGAATGACCATTGGTTTCAAATCAATAAAGGTAAGTTTTATCAAAAGGACGGTGATGTCATTCGGTAACATTTCTAAATAAATTTCGAGATTATTTTAATTTAAGCACCAAAACGTGAGGTTTCTACCTGAGACTTGCTTTTTCCTTAAATTTCGGGACGATGACCTCTTAAACTTTTTATTGCCCACCATAGCACTTTTTCAGCTAAAGTAAATTGCTAAAAGGTACAAAAAAAAATATGTGCTATAAATCTCACTTAATTAAGAGTACGTCTAAACGCCTTTTTACAATTTATTTTGAAATAAGGATGTCATAATGGATGATTTTGTTTTGATATATCATGCAAGGGTATATACATCCTAGCCTAACATGAAAATCTCATCGGTACCTGCAGTAATATTTGTGTTAAACCAAAGTAGATAATAACGTTAAAATTAGAGACCCACTTTTTGTTAAACTGCACAGTTAAAGATAAATAAGTAGTGAACAAAAAAAATGTTAGCAGAAGAACTAAAACTGCAATGATTTTGAGGTGAGTTAACAAAGCTAACCTAAAAGAAAAACTTAAGTAATGTCCCAAAAGTTCTAAATGTTAAGGAGGTTAGGTCACTGACGAGATTAGAAGCAGTATCCCGCTGAGAACAGACTTTAATATTCTTCCCGAGATGCCAATAAGCGGCCCAAAACAGCATTAGGTGCCAAAAAATTGAAGGCTCAATAAGAACTTTATTTCATGCAGTGTTGGTTACCGCTTAAAAAGCCTTTTTGAGAACTTGTTTTTACTAAACAAACTTGGTACTGAATCTGACTAAGTATAACGCTTTAAATAAAAAATATAAAATTACGAAATAATTTATCAAGAAATTAGTATATTCCATTTCAATATGAAGCCTAATTTAAAATAATATCAAGACTCAATTAAAATGCTACCGTGTCGTGTTCACTTTGATATTTGATTGAAACGATGATGAAAATAACTCCTCGAACAGTCTTATCACGAATTATTGAGTAATGTATATCACATAACTGTAATACTAAGTTGCATAAAATGCGTGTGTTGGACCATGTATGAACAATCATAAATTGCGATACATTACCACCTTGTAGAGGTCGAAAGCAAAGCATTGTAAAAGTATACATTCTTCACACTACGGTTTAGTAGTGGCACTCCTTGCCCTTGCTTTGATATAAATAATATAATTAATGGAGAATGTGGTAAAGGTGGTAACGTAGATGTAAATACTAATGAATAATTCATTATTTATAAGTAAATTATTTAATTAGGTGCGAACCCAGACAGGTGCTTCACTTTGTGTAAATGATTTCATCACCACAGCTATCAAAACGGTGAAGGAAAACATCGTGAGGAAACATATTCTAGAACCAACAATTCGAAGACATGTGACATCTACTAACCCGCACTGGGCTCGCGTGGTAGATTACGGCTCACTCCTTCTCACAGAGAGGAGGCCTGTGTCCCATCAGTGGGGACATTATAGGCTAATTATGCTATGCTAAAGTAAAATTAAGACAAGAGAGGTCGTTATGGTGATTTTTGGGGGAAACCCATGTCTAGTGTGGAAGTCTTTTGACTGGAATGCTGATGATGATGACAGACTAGTGAAGGTTTCCGAAACATTGGAAGTTTAATATAGTCAAGTCTTCACACTAAAACAGTACTAAGCTCTTACTTGTTTTTGACCTAAAGCCACACAAAGCCACATTATAAATATCAAATCTTTCTATGTTGCACTTTCAAATATATTGTTTGTCATTCAAATCTAGCCCTTGAATTCTTGCAATTAAAATTCACAATTGCATTGCACCTGTCATTAGTCTACATACGCAAGTAACAGTACAGCGGCCTTGCAGGGTCATGTTTCCTGCATTCTTGAATATTCTAGTCCTAATATTGACAAGTGGAGTTTTAAATGTCGATGTAGTTGCTGATAATAATAAAAATAGGTTTGTTGAATACAATTTCGATGTGAGTGATGACGGTAGACACGAACCAAATAGTGACTTTAAAAATAATTATATTAATACTGGCAAATGCTTAAATATCGATTCGGTCAGTGGGTTATAACCGAAAATATATTTTAACACTCAACAATAACTTTAACAAATTCAATAATCATTATTCATGCAAATACATAAAGTCAATTTACAAATTGCCTAAGTGATATATTTATTGTATTTGGCAATTTATTCCTCAACTCTCACATTTGTATGTAGTCAGTTGTCATAATAATTTTCGACGTTTCGCTTTTGTTGTCATGTTTTCTAACAGCCAGGTTTCATTTTTCATATTTAAAGTATATTTTTCGCTTGCAATAAAGCTCTTTTTGTCAGTAACGTTAAAAGATTCCATTTCATTAATAATGTCGATGATAAATCTCACTGTCCGACATGCGTATCTTGGAAATGTGTATCTTTTTTATTTATATTTTTAAGTTAAATTCAATTTCTGTATGTTTCGTCTTGATCGTATTGTAAACCATTAAACCTTTTTGGGAGTGATTCTTCGGATTGTTAATTAACCTTAACTTTTTGAGATAAAAGGGTTCTTCCCAAGGTTGTATTCTCAGTCTTTTCTTTTTGATTACTTTTGGTAGTTTGAAATCCTAAGCACTTTTATATTCGACACGCGTTAGGATGCAGAAAGTTTAATATATGGTTCATAGATTTGAGTAACAAAATACTGCACAGTATATACTATATAGGCCTATTGATATTTTGAAGAACATTTTTAGTAAATATAGCTTGTGTCAATAAATTAAAGTTATGAACAACGGAGCTTTAAGATATATAGTTACCATATTCAGCATTACATCATATACCAATAAAGCTGCAGCAACTATAACCAGTACTGCTAAATACTTAATCCTAGATGAAATGAATAAAACATCAACTAACATGTCGTCTGCTTAATCGCATTGAGCTGATTTATTCTGCCAACCTGCAGCTATGTGGAGCAGCCTTGGTCATCTCTTGTCGACCTTTGATAGAATGCAAACCGTTTATGATAGTGAACGGCAGCTTTGAGTTGTTGAGCTTTTCTAGGAAAACGTAGGCTTTAGAGTTAATTTTATGCTAGTGTCGATGAAAGGAATATGTATGCTTATTAAAATGTTAAGTTTGGATTATTGTCTAATAAATTTTGTTGAAGGTTTACTTAGTATTTGCGGTTTAGGATCTTTAAATATTAAAATTAATATGTAGAGCTGTTCGGTGTGAATGAGTTTGACTTATTGAAGGTTTCTGTTGTGTTAAGTCTTGTTTTTCTTTTGTATTTTTTTCCGTTTGAATTGTGATTGATGTTGCCGGTCAGTTCTTAATAAGCGAGCACACACACACACACACACACAGCGGCTACATATTTGAACCTATCTTTGATTTGTTTGCGTTTCATTTTTGCATCGATCTTGATACAACGATTTTATCATTGGTGACCTTAGTAGTCAAAATTATGTTGACAGTCAAAATGATCTAGTTACCGTATTAGGTTTCAACAATGACTCAAATTCAACACACATTTCAAAGATTATGAACAAACTCAAAACAAACGATAGATATAAATCTGTATAATCTAATTTTAATCTGAATTTAATTTAATAGACCGCACGTAAAGCAATAATATAATGGTGTGCTCTGACCTTTGACGGCGTCGAGTCACGAATCGGCAAATGTAATAAATTCTTCGATTGAGTCGTTATTTCATTGAAAGTGAACGTTATATGAGTTTTGTCTTAGTTATAAATGCAGGATACAGCAATTTGGGTATTGGCTAATTTGTTTATGAGATATGCCTAAAGCTACGGTTCTCCGTTGAATCAGTTTTGAAGGTTATAATGGTTATTCAGAATTCTACAACTGAGAAAAACTTGGATAGAAACAATAAAACTTTTTCTTTTTCAATAAAATTGTATTACAGTTCCGTGACTCCTAAAGTGAGAATTTACTAAAAGGAAATAAAAATGAGAACATAAGAATTAGAGATAAGCAATCTAACATCCATTACATCGTGAAAAGTGTTAACAAAATGAAATAAAAATTGTGCTTACTGAGATGTTGCATTTAATGGCTGGCACGCACTTGGCAGGTTGCGTAATAATTCATTCAATTGTTTGAAACTAAATTGCCATACATATTAGATTGGCCAATAATAAAGTGATCCAATTTTATACTTACATAAGTAATTGAATCTTGAAGATGAGCAGTCATTTTAATTTAAGCAAGTTATTCATGCAATGTTTTGTTCTATAGCTTTTGTATCTATTTGGTGTTGCCAATTGCGAAAATCCATTTGTCTATTATCCACATTTATAAAAAGAATCCTGCGAAGAATAACCTCGTACGAAACATTTTTGCCATATCAGTAGTGGTAGTTAGTAACTCCACTGTCTATATCTAAATTACTGTAGACAGTACTGGGATGCTAAGCTGGTACAAAATTACTTCTGAAGTCTGAAGACGGGCTAAAGCTTCACACTTTTGGCATACCCAACATAACTGTCTTGCTCAAAGAATTGTGACATTATTTTGTCATCATTCGTTTTGAGATGGATGACTTAAGACCATTCATGAATCTAAATTCGTCTAAACATTAACAGGTTGTTCGTGTCACTAACACCAACTGTACCTTTTCCAATAACCATCAATTTGCTCTTGGATTTTGAAACTTATGTCGATAGACGAAGAGCTATTTAGTTTGAAGGGATATTAAAATGTTGCCACGCTTTTTCAATAAAAGACACCTGAACTTTAATAAATGAGTCAATAGTGTCATGAAGTTGTTTATGATTAATGATTAGGAGTAAAATGATGAGGATGATTATAATGACGTAAGTTTTAATAAATAACTGTTAAGTAATGTTTTTTTTTGTAGTAACGTTTTTAATTATTATAAGTTTGACACGTCTATTTTGATAACTTCTTAGGTAGGTCATAGATAATACATATCGTGTATCGCTAACTAGGACATTCTCCATAAGTCTAACTTTAAAATGTTGTTTCAGTAATTTTCATGCCCTTTTAATGAACTGATTTTGTACCCTTCATCTTATTGAACTTTAAAAAAAATCTTCACTTCAACCACTAACCATTCACACTTTCAAACTTCAAACAATTTAATTGAGTTCTTAAATAATTACCTACGTCTGTGTGGACCAAGAACGGCTTGACCATTATCTCCAATAGGCTTAAGAACAAGTGTTTCTGTCTTGTAAAAATGCCACAATAGTTGATTAATTGCCAGATGACAAACCAGCTGTACCTGACAAACCACATGACTGATGACTGACAGAACTTGTTTGGGAGTGTCTGTCTATTTCCGGTACTTTTCAAGTGCGTGAGTGATATAAAAAATGTGGTAAAGGTTCCTTGTACGGTTGTACTCGTATGATCAAATAGAGCGGATCAGGATATTTGTCATGTAGCTACAGTTTTCTTAGAAAAAGTTAGTTTGTGTTTACAAATAATAGTCTAAATTCCATGGGAAATGGGGCATATATGGAATCAAAATAAGCACTAGATACAAACCTGCAGTTACAGCCCAAATTGTATTTATTAAATGCAACTCAAGATGTACAACAAGTAAACGTATCTGCAGCTGATAATGCATTATTAAGTGCGACCACATACTATTTAGCAACTTATCTCATAAAGCCTGTGATGAAACATAAACCTTACCAAATGATATAACAAGTTTCAAAGATAGCGCCACTACTGTAAATTATCTTAAGCATCTTCCAACAATAAACGTCGTCGTGTGAGAATCTCTACACACATTACAAACACGCACAGTCGTGAGCGAAAGTCTATGAGAGGCATTACGTAAAAATTTAGGCGTTGCTAACCATATAATTTGAATATATTATACTTTAGCCAAATTAGAAATAACATTTGGCAAGGTACAATAAGGTAAATAAGTGTGAAGGTCAGAATAAAATAGCACTCGTGGGATGCCACTGATTGTATCGATGTGTCGTCATATTCGTCGTTATAGCCTTTGATTACGATTACGATTACGGTTTTGCAAAACCAAATTGCGTTAACACCATTCGAAGTCCTGTATCAAAAATATTGGCAACAATTTTGATGAAAATGAACTGGCAGATCACAGTCAAAATTACAAGGTACCAAGGTATCCTACAGAAAATATTCATAGTCCCCAATCCCGACCTATAAAAACCATAAGGAACATCCATAAAGCGAAAAAAGAACATGAATCGCAAGAGATCACTGACCATCATTCAACCGATACTTCCAATCGATCAAAAACCAACTTTATCTTATTACAAACTAAGTTGACTATCAATTGAGATAAAAACTGCATATAAAAGCTGCAGAACAAGACAGGTGCGTGAAAACGAAAGTTGTTCTCTTCCTGCTCACCCGTTCGCCTCGACTTGAAACCAGGTATGGGTATAACTATTTAGACTTTGATATACAAGGACGATACAAATATGCAGTAAAAGATCAATGATAAAAATCTATGGAAAAGTAGCCTTGTTGATGTAATAATAGATGAAGTCGTGATTGATAATGCTGGCTGTGATGAATTACAGATAAAGTGTATTGCGAATGTGATTATGATCAATTAGCCGATACAGACGTTTTATTGGCTATTCACACAAAGTATTGGAAACGTTGTTGTTTTTTGTCTGAAAATATGCAATCTTTGGAGCGATGCAGTTTTGAATATTGCTTTAAACTTTATTGATTCCGGAAGCGTGAATAGTATCAATATCTAAGTACTGTAGATTAAGAGACACGTGGTAATGTCAATCGGAAACAAGTAAACAACATTAACAAAAAATAAGACGCGATGAATGTCGCAATCAATTACCCGTAAACAATTAAACCATTAAAGAAAGAACTATAATAAAAACAACATGATACAAGAAACATTTCAGATTGATTTTATAATTTTATGACACAGCACGAGCCATACGAAAGGAAGAGTTGGGAGTTCGAATTAACTACTTTCACTGAACAGACGCTAAAAAGTGAAACTGGAATCGGCGTAGGCAACGGAATGCTGGCTAACCGTGATAATGATGACGTAAAAAATTATAAAGAATTGTTAATATGTGTTGTGGAAAGTTTTGTAGTAGTAGCGTATACTACTCGTATTCTAGACAGATTTAGCTCCTGTATAAACATTTTAGAGTGAAACTATTATTAATTGCGAAACTAAAAAGACAGCTGAGGTATATCAAAGATATGGTTAGAGATCAGGAGACAACGATATCCTCATAGTTAACTTGCAAGTGAATTTGCAAGCTGTTTATAATGCAAGTAGTATACCACTTGAAAAACTCGATTGTAGAGCACATATGCTTAAGCAAAAAGTTGTCAACACAAACATTAAAGTTGCAAAAATGAACTAAAATGAAACAGCTGCTGACGAGAAGTTTGGAGGTCGTCCAGTTAACGTAATGAGGGAAAGGGAAGGACGTAAGGATATAATTACAGCACATCATGCAATTCGAGAACCTCGATTTGAAAATCAACAAACTGCTAAACGAAACGCAAACGACCTAATATTCGATTTAGCAGTTAAATATACGATCGTTCACATTATATTCCACGAATTCGGTATAAAATGGAACGTAATTACCAATATCTCGATACTAAAATCGAAATGAAGGTTGAACTTTGCAAAGAGGTCGGAGTTAACGAAATGTCAATTGTCTGCAATGGTGTGTTATTTGCACTATATACAGATTTTCGTGAGATTGATCCTAATCAAAAATTTGGTAATTACACAAAGTATGAGTAACGTTGTAATTTAGGTTGTTTGTTTCAATCTCGGAGATTAAGTACGATTTGCAGGGCCATGTCCGAAAACGAGTCACGATGCTAGAGCAAATGAAAGTGGGCGTTAAGAATTACAACAGGAGTAGAATTTTATTGCTGAAGGTGTGTACTCGTATAGCCACGATTAAGCCCTTATATGGAACTTACTAAGGATTGGCACAAGTTACGCAAAATTAACCTACTACTATGGCCACGAATTTTTATGATCACATCAGGCTTTCATTATCTTATTTTTGTATCGACCTTACTCAGCTTATTTGATACAATGCATTTAGAAATAAATCATGACATTATTGCAAATAAGCAGACAGTTCGAGGAATGAAAGGACTTTGATGTCTTAAGGATTGGATGTTAAAAATGCTTATCATTCTATGGGTCGATATTTTGTGAAGGGCTTTAAAAATAAGAATCGATTCTTGCAATACGTGTATAATGAATTTCAATTCAAGTTTGTTCCGTAGTGGAACAATTACTGTCTGATATTATTATAAGCTTACCAGAAGAAAATACGACAAGTTCTTTGTGTGTGAAAAACACAATTACTGTAATTCGTTTTATATTATTGTTCCATACAACTTTGGGTTATACATACACCTTGCCTACTTTGTGAAGCTACCTGTTCCTTAATTTATAAATAATATCGGCCTGCCGGATGTGGGGTGCATTCGAGTCTTTATTTTCAAGGACAAGCCGAATACCGGCTGTTCCCACGTAAAAAGGGCATCGGGGACTCTACCGCTTTAAATAGTCTTTTGTTTTTTGGGGTTTCCTTTATTTAGGCATGTTAATTACATTGTCCTCTTCATTTGAACAAGATGTATTGTTGCCTAAATTCAAATCTTGATTAACTTATTTAGACATGAAGACAATTAATTATTAAAACTTCTTCTGTTTTTTCACTACATCATCATCAGATTAAAACTTTATTATAAATAAATATTTTCTTGTAAAACACGTTGCAACACTCTTGTTCATAAAAATGAAAAGCCTAATTGCTAGCCTGGGTGTTGCAGTAACGATGCAAATCTATCAACATGTGCAAGACCTAGCATGGAGCAAGATACCTTCATCATTATTCTCAAACGCACGACAATCTAATCTTCAATTACTACCACAGTGACCTTTTATAACGCGCAATTACATTGCACGCAACTAAATATCAAGCATACAAGTGACAACTGTAAACTTTCGTAAGACTGGTTAGCAGAGACCAAAAACCAGAGACGTTACGTCATTTCTCTTTTAAACGCTTGATTTAAATGTCAAATATTGACCCATGACACGCATTCCGCCACTCGTCTTATTATCCGTCAAGATTCCGGAGACTAGCAAAAGTTCTTTTGAATTAAGGTGATAAATGTCATTTGATTTGGCAGCATTTCTGAATTTAGCAACACTAGTCGCTGTGTAATGAAGTTGATAGAAAAATGTTGATTGTGTTTCATGTATGGAAGCGATTGCGATACTAACATTAATGAAGCTTCATTGATGTGTGTGATGTTAAACAAATGTTATGTATCACAGTTATTGTTGCTATGGATCATTCGATAACGTTGTTGTTATGAAATTGGCTTACATAGACTTTGTTGCACGCGAAATTAACCATGCAAGATGAAGTGAAAATAATTGATAGCTATTTTATTGTACTTACTGAAATGGCACTAAGTAACTCTTCTAAAAATTTAAAAGCGATTGTGCCTGGTATACTTTTGATGTCATAAGTACAAACTTAGGAACAAATGAAAAATAAACCGTAACAGGAGAACTAGGTATTTATAGTTGTATCTGTTTTAGACAACGATAAATTCACTAAAGCAGTTAATTCTGAAAAAGCAGCTAAGTCAAATCACTTAATTATTATAATTGAAATTGAACAACAAGACAAAATGCAGAAAAAGTAGAAACCGCTCATGTCTTTGTTGATATTCATTCTAACTACACGTTTTCACTTTCGTTACATACGTACGAGTATGTAGTGTGTCGTGTTCGTAAGATCGTTGAACGTCACGCGGATCGTGATCTCAGCACAATTAAAGTGTCTAAAACAATTACTATCACAGTATGATGATGGGGGAAATGATGGTTATGTTATGTAAAATGTAATGTGGATAAGAATTTCTCGGAAGATGGTTCTGTCATTTTGTTTTGAATTGAATCTTAACACTGTGTTTCAATAAGCAGCTTTTGATGAATAAAAAATTATAATCCAAGTAAAACGTCAAAGCATTTATTTCAATCAGATCATTTACAGGCACTTTTAAATTGTTATGGACTCGGTCAGTCAAAAAGCTGAACCTAGTCGCCCGTTCCAAAGGGTAGATTTCTGTAGAGAATAACGGATAAGAAACTCCATGGTCAAAAAATAAAAATCAATCTACGAGTCGATCGACATTCTACCAATAAATATGAAACAGAAATTAAACACAGCAAACCGCAACAACTAATCCACAAATAAAAATTCAACACAAAAATATTTCTACAAATCTTGTGCAATACATCAAACGCGCGACATATCTATCGAATGTTAATATCCAGTTCATAATTTTTGTCGTAAAATCATTGCTAGACAGACAGCTGGGTTGGCCAATAACAGGTGTCAGGTCTTGCGACATTGCGCGAACGCAGGCCGCTGTAGGCCGTAATAAGGACACTGTTGTATAATTGCACGCACAATCAGCGACTGATTAGAGCCTTCTTGTAATGCGCTGTTTGAAAATCCTAAAACTATGAGAAATCATTTTGTGTAAATTATTATTACGGACCTAGACGCACTATTGATGTAGATAAAAGCCCAGATTTCCAATGCAAAGTACCAAAGTTAACTTGAACTAAAATAAAAAAAAGACAATGAAACAATGCAACATCATATCTAATTACGTAAAATATTTATAAGTTAACACTAATAGCGATGATGAATATTAAGCGCATCAAATTACCACAAAATAACAAAACAACAGGGGGCCTAAAAAGGCCACTTTGGCAGAATCATAAAATGATAACATTATGAATCATAATAAAAGTCGTAAAACGGTCACAAACTGACAATTCATAATATTATTTGCGTACAATTTCATATCACGCAATTCATCTGTTTGATAATTTTGTATGGAGATTCGTAAAATGGTCCACAAAATATGAATTGCTTTAATGTCAAATAATATTATGAATTGTCAGTTTGTGACCATTTCACGACTTTTATTATGATATCCTTTTATGATTCTGCCAAAGTGGCCTTTTTAGGCCCCCTGATCTCCAAAAACCAAACAATAAAGCTGACACGACAAAACCAAACCAAGTTTACAAGATGAATAGAATAATTCCAACTTCGAAATCCTAACGGCATTTTTACATTTCTGTGAAAGAATCGCTCAAAGCGTAATTCGCGGTGACCTTGAACTACTTTAAAGTTGCATTATTTCGTTTCTTAATTTCGGTACGGTTTTTGGAGCCTTGATATTAAAAGCAAAAGAGCCAGGTAAGAGTCGTGACTATATTGTAATGCACTTGCAAAATGTTAGAGTAATGCAAATGGTTCAGCCAGGCTGTCCAATGATGGCGGATGATAACATTTTTGAGATTAAAAAGGGTAAAGCGAGATCTGCTACTAAAAGGGTAATTTATATGGATCCTGTTGATTTCAAAGCATACAAGGACAATATTCTAAGAAATGATAATATAATGTTCCAATAACTACACACAGTTTTAATTATCTTTATGACGTTGAATGAAAGGTAAAAGAAAAAAACTGCTATCGAAATGCAAAAGAAATACTTGACATTCTGCATCATCATTACAGGATTAAATTTTGTACAACAAAGCAAAAATTTGAATGAACCGTAAAACTTCAATCAATGCATTTTGCCGAACTGAACCAGTTAAGGTCAATTTGGCTCTCCCACTGTCATGTCAGATCAATGCCCTCAGATATATCCGGCAGTACCAACTGAGGTTGATATAATTATTCACACTTGAAATGAAGGATGTTAAGGGAGGAATTAATTATTTTTCGACTCCCAAAAAACAGATACTTAAAGTTGACAACTTGAACATAATTCTGATGTTGAAAATTTAAAAATGAAGTTACGCAATTTCGTATCTTAAGCGATTGGTAATCTTCTTAATGGACGTTATCTTAAAGACTATATTCATTAAAAACTGTCTCACTTAATTTAACTTGGGTGCCACAAAGACCCGTTCCTTCGTTGATTCCAATACCCCTCGTTACAGTAATGCCAGCAAACTTCAATATATCACTTGCAATTTGACATTGCATAGCTATAAGGTCAAAAGTGTACGCGACCAGATGTTTTCCGGCCAATTTACGATGCTGTAACTTGTTCTTTGTTAGTCATCGGTCACGATCGCGTTCAATGGGTCAGAGTTGACCGTCCAACGATTGACAGACAAGCAAACATTGCAAAAGGATCTCGTTGAGTAATGTTTGTTTTGCAAATACTTTGGCATTAACTAAATGGCAAGCGAAGTGAAGTTTCTTGAGAAATGTTAACCATAACTTGAAAACCTGCAATTCTGGTCGATTCATTTTAGTACCTACTTCGTTTTACGAAATGTAGAAATGAATCTAGCATCTTCATTAAAGTTTCAAAAAGATTTAAGTAACAAATTAAGAGTAAACCTAAACCTTACGATAGTCTGCGGTTTGTTTCCAGTTAGGATTACATAATTAGTTATCCATGGCGTTACTGCAGAAACAACGGAATTCTGCGATAAAATCACAGACTCTGAAGATAACTATTGTTGATTTGTTCCATAGATTTTGCATACAGATAATCAAACAAATGGTAATGATGTAAGGGTTGAGAAAGAAGAGATGTCAGCATTAAGGAAGGGGCCCGCCAGGGCCGAAGCCTGCCGGGGTAGCGGGATCGTCCGAAAGGGTTACCGCTGCCCCGGAACATAAAGGGCTAAGGAAGGAACACGGGTGGGTTTTAGTCAGTAAGAGTCTGACACTCCCTTCCGCTCCACCCAGAGCGGGAGGAGTCATTAGATGATTTCCCATCCACAAAAAAAAAAAAAAAAAGGGTTGAGAAAGAAACAACAGTGACTGAGAAGATAAAAGGGAAAATCAAAATACACTTTCAGCCACAACCACAGGAATCAATAGACAAATCTATCAATAAAAATGTTTTGATTGAATGTGGCATTCGTGCTCCTAGGCTTTCACTGTCAACCGCAGATATTATATCCGCGAAAGCTTTAACAAAAACTATAAATGGAGGAGGCATCGAACAAACAGCATTGTGAGAGTCAATCGAGACACTATTGTATGGCTGTTACGTCAATTGACAATCAAAGACATTTCAATACAATGCTACTGAATTTAGTGCACGCGTGAATGTTATCTGTTCCCAGATGTCGATGGATATCGAAATTGCGATGCTATCGCTTATGATGTTGAAGCTAAATGAAACGTGGTAAGTGTCAGAGTCAGTATATAGTACGGCGTGTTCTCACGTCCTTAATAACTGTAAGCAGTCGGAAACGGTTACAAAAACGTAACCAAAGACAAAGGAAAGGAAAACGTAATATGCACGCGGAACAACTATGGGAGACAGTAGTGTTTAAGTTGCAAATTGAGTTAATTAATTTCAATTTGTAGTGGTTGTGTAAGACAAAATTATGTTAAGGAATATAGGTGCTTTCACGGAGATGGTTTGTTCCCACTAGTTCTACTGAACAGTTCTACGGTAGAACTTGATGATGAACTTATGATGTTGAACATAACACTTTATAAAACAATCTCAAGCAATATCACTTGCGGAGCTATAAGTGGACACACGTATAGGTCCTAATTTGTGGAAAGTCAAAGATTTCACTTTGACAATTTGTAATAATGGTTTCTCCTATGATCTGTCATTCGCTGCTATTATAGCAGTAACTGTGTGAACTGAGCCGTGAACATTACTTACATCGGCTCGACGACCTCGTGATTGATGCATAGAAAGTTTAAATACCAATTTGGGTATCGTTCGCCTATTATGATTTGATTGCCTACTCATTAGTCTTTGATACAATGGCAGGAAATGGTTTGGTGTCTGTAAAGTGGAGATTGCGCTTTTAGGAGACCTAAGAAAAAATATTTTTTCCTACAGAATTTTTAGGTTTATAGCCATCAAGTCATCAATTCTCAGAAATGTGGTACTCCAAATAAATGTTGAAGATATAAAAAGTTATAAAATATTTGCTTGTCATCAATATGTTTATTTTCTTTTTTTAATGCCAGTCCCATTATGTTGGTTCCCTTAATTTATTTAAGTTAGTTTTAGTCTTGCAATAGTCAATCTATCACTTTATTATTCAAATTCACATCGCAACGGTGAGGAAACAAACAGGCATAACATTTCAACAGCCGTTGTAACATCTTCAGAATGGTGCTATGAATGCTTACACTGTAGCTATCAAAGCAACTTGAAAGTATAGAAATCTTGAATCAATATTGAAACAACCAAAGCAATCGAGCACTAAAGTTATATCAACATCTGCCTAGCCTTTTCCCAACTATGTTGGGGTCGGCTTCCAGTCTAGCTGGATGCAGCTGAATACCAATATTTTACATGGAGCGATAGCCAATCTGACCTCCACAACCCAGTTACTTGGTAATACGATACCCCTTGGTAAGACTGGTTGTCAGACTATCGGGCTTCTGACTACCCGTAACGACTGTCAAAGATCGACGAATGACAGCCGAGACCAACGACTTAACGTGCTTTTCGAGGCACGGAAGGGTCTCGGTACTCGTATATAAAGATGGTCACCCATCCATGTTAACCTGATCGACCTGTGCGGCTGTTATTATTTAGCCACGGACCCCTACCAAGCACTAAAGTTATATAAAAACTATAAAATAAAAATACCTGCATGACTAATTTAAAATATTAACTATTTTTATACATATTTACAAACAGATTCGATAAGCGGAATTCATTAGTTGATTTACTCTATGGAGTTCTCCAAGGTTAAATATTGGGACCCAAGTACTTTGGATTTTCGTGGCAACTCTAACCATAGATAATGGTACAGATGCCAGCACATCAAGCTACTACAATCTGCCAAATTTCTTTAATAGATTTTCAACTTTATTGTTAAAGCATAAGGTTCAAAGTTGATTGGGAAAATTTGACAGTTTCGGGTAGGTTGATGTGCTGGCGTCTGTACATTATCCACTATTTGTTTCTCATAATCAAATAGTCTAGTTTCTTATTGACTTACCTTATAAAGTTTATCTTTTTGATACCACACATCCTCCTCTTCCTCTGCGGGCGTTGCGAACTCCTGCGTCAGATTGTCACGGGAACGCATAAGTATTTGACGTCGAGACACCATCTCGCCACCCACTGCCGTCTCAAACGGGACTAGGCTGAAACAAGGAGAAGCAACTATAAGATATTTGTAGGTATATAATTATAATCATAGAAACATGAATACTTTATTCCTAGTTAATATCATAAGATGGAAGCAGCAAGTACTAAATACGTTAACCATTTAAGTAAATGCGGACA
This sequence comes from Hydraecia micacea, assembly GCA_914767645.1. Classification (NCBI taxonomy): domain Eukaryota; kingdom Metazoa; phylum Arthropoda; class Insecta; order Lepidoptera; family Noctuidae; genus Hydraecia; species Hydraecia micacea. The sequence continues at coordinate 16,700,454 of OU611776.1, forward strand.
ATTATAGACTATACGAGATATTTGAGTCTAAAACGCCTTACTCAATCAAGATAGTAAAAAATATATTTATTGATAAGTATATATAGTATTTTTAGATGGTTCAGTCTAGACATAATATATTTAAGATACTGAAATATTTACGAGTTATTACGTTAACATAAAAGATTATGTAGTTATTTAAAAATCTTTACTGTACTTTTGTTCGCAGTCATCTCGAGTATGCCTCTCAAGGTTCGGAATCCCAATTACAACATATGTATAAATCAATCGATTGGAAGGCATACAAAGAAAAATTTAGATGTATATTCAATTCCGGTCTAAAACTTATTCTCCCACTTATCTCCTACGCTGTAAATGATTCCATCTACTTCCTCTTTCTGAACGTAGAAGAATTGCAGACTTGGCGTTTTTATTTAGAATCGCTAACGGTTCAACCGAGCTTCCCGAATCGCTGAACAAAATCGGACTGCGGGCTCCTTCTGCTTTTCTGCGCAGTCCTTATCTGTTGCATACTCCTATGGTAGGAACAAATTACAGACGAAATTCGTACTCAATTAGAGCGAGTCATACGTAATGCGGTCTGCCGGGCCGTCGACATCGATGTTTTCAATACCAGCATTTCAAAATTAAAAAGGACTCTTTGTGATTTCTTTTTTTATCACATAAACTAATAGATAACAATTTACGCTGTTTGAAACACATTTTTACCCTACTTATACATGATAATGTTTTTACTCAAAAAACTACCTTCTCAAATATTTTTTTGTTGTTTATATGCTCTGTTCTATCTGTGAAAATTTGTAATTGGACTTATTTCTGTTACACTCAATCGTGCAAAAGTGTTTAGCTGTAAGTTTTCCAAAAACTGTAAATGAAATAAAATAAATTGAATTCATAGGAATTTGGTTCAACCGGAACAAATTCCGTTTACAATACAATTATACAATACAATAACATTTATCAAAACACGTAACTCAATATTATAATTATATCAAAACGAATGATACGATTGTTGAACTTTCTATAGAAGATTAAAGTTATACATAAGAGTGTTATGAAACAATAGGTGCGGCGAAAGCTTATATTGCCTTGTTTGTATGTCTTTTAGCTCTTCATTAATGTTCATTCATAGTTAACGACATCACATTAGAGTTATAGAAGCCTTGTTTCAATGTATATTTAAGTTTATCTCCGGCATTTATATTCATAGAAGGAGATTGATGGGTCTGTAATGTTCGAAGTATTTTCGTCTTCAAAGATGAATTATCGATAAGTGAGTATGTTTTTCCTACACTTCAAACATGCATGATATGGCTCTCCATTACGTATGGATTTGCATATTTACAATAACTGTAATCTTTACACGTGATCACGTGTCGTCATTTCTACGTTCTTTACCACATCTTCATCATCATAATATTCAATGACATCACATTGATCATTCACTTCTAGGCCATCGTTATTCTATCTATCATCTATCTTCAATTACATATATACCTCAAACAAACATACAAGTACCTAAGTTTCATTTTCAAAACCTTAAATAATGTCAAATTCATTACCTACTTCTAAGCTATCATTATTATGTCCACCATCCTTTTCCAATTACCTATTTACATCAAACAAATTCACAAAAACATACCAGCACCTAATTTCTCCAACCACATAGCCTACCATCTTATCTGGGCTCTTAACAGTACACAAAGCGTCGGTTCGCTTGCTTCCTTCCGACAGTTAACAATGTGTGGCATTGGATTCGACATTGGGGCTCGTACGGCGTGTCTAACGATCGCCTCCGTCTGTTCCTCCCATTCATTTGATACCCACTATGTTTGTTTTACTTGGGTGTTAAGATTTTCATTCGTCTTTTAAATATTATTCACAATTAGTTTCATTTTTGCTGTATCTTTAAGATTATGGTTAGGTGTTTATGATAAGTTGTCAGTGTAAGTCTTTAGCGATTGATTTTATCAATACTATTTAAGAAAAATACTTTAAAAATGTGGTATTGCAGTTATTGACTACTAGACGAGGATTGCAATGGTGGTTTACTTGTAATGGTTACCCGACAAACTCTTATTAATATATTCATGATTATATCTTATTTTACCACTCTCTTGTTAGCTCTTACATGTATTGTATGCAGGTAATATACAGAGTTGTTATTATCAATCTATTTTAAAATGCTCTTTAGCGACCAATATTGATCAGAAGTCCTATTATTTGTAAGCGTATGTGTGTATGTATAGTGAAGTACTTTCTTTATTTACGGTATAATATCAGTAAATCCATTGAACAGACCGCAGCAACTCTTAAGCCCATTAATATCAATTGCTGGAAAGTCGAAAGTACTTAGTTTTCTTCACGCGATTTTCTCTAAACTAAAGTTATTTAGTCTTGGTTGGAGACGAATTATATTATCTATGGACGCTGGATTTATTCATTCGTTTGTATTTACTGTTACGCATTATTTCATTAATTTCTTTCGGTTGCTTTATTTGTGAAGTCTTTCTCTTGTTTTCAAGCAGATACATAATTCTAGTAATTGTGTCCTCTGTAGTTCATTCAATTTGGAAAGTTTTTTTTTAAACCAATACTTAAAATAGGTACATTCATCTTGTTAATCTTTCTTTAGGATACGCAGTTTTTATAATGGTCTGATCCTGGTAAAAGCATTCCCTAGTAAAATCAAGTACCTCTCAAGTGTTGACTTTTACTTAGTGGCAGGAACTTACATAACTTACTGTATTTAACTATCCTTTTAACACATTTAAGACCTTTGCGACAAAATCACAAAAGAGCCGCGTAATCAGTAAAAGTAAAAAAAAAAACAGTCTTAAGTTCGTACAGTCAGTGGGTCAGTACTTTCACACTTGATTTACGCTGCTCTAAATCAGTACCGCAATGCCTGTTACGACATCCGATCGAGATACGTTTGTTGTATCTCAAGCGATTCTCAGATACGACAACGCAACCGCTCGGTATAACAGATAGAGCTGGTGTATTTCATGTTATCGATTCCTATCGGCAGAAATCTAGAACGTTTCGACATCGACGTGATAAATATTGTAACTCCTGTATTATAAATTATAACTTACCTTCGCTTACAATATTAATAATTTATTTTTCTTTTTGAATTTAAAGCCATAAACAGAACGCACTTGAAAAAAATATGATGACACTTAGAATTTCGCGCGCAAAAGAAATTATTTTTTTAATTCTGACAGTGACAGCATTTTGTATTATGTCTGTAATGTCAACTTTGTAAAAAGTGTTTATTGTTCCACTAAATTAGCACTGATAGACATTGATTTATTCAGGCTTTATTTAGTTTTTAAACAATTACTGTTAACTTGTATCAAATGCTACGCACGCGCTTTGGCATACCTGGGCAGTCGTTGATCGTGTCGCGTGCTCGATTCGCAGTGGTTGAATGTCTTCTTATTGAACTAAAGATAATAATCATTTCATATTCCTCCCGCCTAAAAATATCGTGTCACTGTTCGCCGTGCCAATCAATTAGTCCATGTTTACGAAACAACCATTTAGTCATTTTGAAGTTCGTCCAAATGATGGGTAACATCATCAATATGGTAAATGAAATCTTGAAAGCAATAACTTTCTTATTCTTTTTTTAAATTCAGTTTTTATTTATTAGTCCTTAAGTAACTACTCAGATGCAAGCACCTTTCAAAAAACCTTTTTCTCGTTCTTACACATCATAATTTTCCCACGACTCCATAAATACATGACGTAAGAGTCAAGTGCAAACGTCTGACATAATGCATCGTAAAGGATGATCATAAAACGCAGCACCTGCAGACGTCACAGGACCCGTTTATAGCACGCTGACCCATATCCAGGGGTGAACGCTTGAGGGACAAGTGTTGCGATCGGGAACCTATCGATTAGGAATGATTATTTTTTAGAATCGAATGAAATTATTATTCGCGAATAACATTGTAATTGAGTATTATATAAGAAATTGTTTCTTTATTTTGTTATTGATTAAAATTATTACGCTTTGCTTCGTTCCAAAAGGACAATTTTGTAATCGAATGAATCGAAGACAGGACCAATCTAGTGGGTATTAATATTTGTATTGAAGATGAACCTGATGAAGAAATACTTCTTAGCTAGTAAGTATGTAGATATGATTTAAAATCTTTGCACAGCGGTCATAACTGACACGTGTGTTTTTGTTCTAACTTTAAGTTTGACATTTCACGTTTTTACCACACATGCTAAGTAATACCTACTTACCTAGAATGTGGGGAACGTAAAAAAATTGACATTGACATGGCATACGTATAATTACGTATATTCGATTAAGTAGAAACTTGTTACACTACATGATTACCTTTTATAAGTTTCCGCATTCCTAATTTAAAAATTAGAGTAGTTATTGTACCAACAAAAAATATGATTAAAGTTCATGGGAAAAAAATCGTTTGCATAACTTGAAGTATCGATTTTCCTATCGATATCGATAGGTTCCCGCTAACCCGCTAGAGCTAGTCATTACGGGAGTCTCTTAGTAGAACGGGTTTACACTTTTATTTTCTTTTTACATACGTGAAGGCATCCCCGCGCAGGCGCAATTACTACGGTACATTTAGGGTTGTACACTGTTTGAGTTTCTGGAGAGGATTTTGAAAATAATTTTGTGAGTGTTAGAATAAATATAACGTGTAAAGGAAACTAAGATGTGCTTCTACCACATGGCAGACGCCATTTTGACTGCCCAATAGTACTCTTAGCTCTAGACAGTTTTTATCAAAATCTGTTTTCCATCCATGGATGCATAAATTACGACCAACATTTCTCAGATTTTTAAATTAAAAACTAAGAAAAAAGTGATAAACATTTACGTTAAATTAATGTTTTTCATACCAGTTCCAATACTGAACAATAAGTTTAGAAAAAATATGAAATATTGAAACCTGAATAAAAATCAAAGTGAGGATGTTCAGGGTCAACCCTGGAGTCGGTACATCAGGATAGCACGCGCCATGATGTAATCGTTTGATAGTTTGTTGACTCGCAGCCGTTCAACGTAATTGTTGTTTATGAGACAAATGTGAAGCTCGTCTTATTTTACTGTGTTATTGATCTGCGTGTGGTGGGGTTAAGCGAGATTTAGATGTGAATATGAAATATCTAGTATTTGAGTGAAGAATTTGTGGTGAAGGAAAATTAGTGGAACCTCATGAGTGTTCCTGGCTAAATAATAACAGTCGCACGAGTCCATCGAAGGTTTAGCTACGCTTGCCGCGGTCAGTTCGTGGGTGGGTGACCATCTTTACATACCGAGACCTCTCCGTGCCTTGGGAAGCACGTTAAGCCGTTGGTTCCGGCTGTCATTCGTAAATCTTTGACAGTCGTTACAGGTAGTCAGAGTAACTGGGTTGTGGAGGTTAGAGAGTGGCTCCATGTAAAATACTGGTATCCAGCTTCATCCGCATGCATGATGTATGTTAAACTGGAATCCGACCTTTAAATAGTTGGGCAAAGGCTAGGCAGATTATATGGGTGTTAGAGATGCCAAATTAGTCCGAAATTGGAAGTTTGTCGTTGTCCAGAAAAGCACAACCATCATAATATTTACCTATTGTTGCCACCAACCAGAACTGCTGTTTTGATTTGTAGGTTATGTTTGCAGTATATACATAATTATTATGGATTGGAAAACAAAAAATGAAAAGCGTTGAAGCAGCAGATTTTGAGAATCTTATGTTAAAATATAAAAACCCACCTGCCCAAAAGTTATTACTTACACAACTTTTGAACTACATAATTATCAGAATGGCAAACAAATTACCTAAATTACGATTATTTGTCATTATGATGATATTATAACCAAAATTAACTTTTACAACACGCACTAACTTAATTGTAAATTAAGTTAATTTGCTCCCAATTTGGTGTCGCCATGTTTGGTGTGAAAACAGTTGCGGGGCATAGGACCAAATATGTTTATGCCATAACTAACATTGAAAAAGAGACTTGAGATACATTTGATATTAATATTTTGTGCATTATATACATGACTAGACTCTAAAGGAATAACTTATAGCTAGTAAAAAATTTAGGCCAGATTCTAATATTGTTTTGTCTCAAAATACTTACATAGTTTAGTTGTAGATACATCACTATATATTACAGTTACTAAGGCATTACGAAATGAACTGTTAAAAATTCAGTAGAAATTGTATAGCTCGTATTCTTCTGAACTGCTTACAAAGTCAAATGACAACGTGGTCGCGATTCTAATTACATGTTACTATTATGTGTCTCGAAGACAAAAACGAACATCTCAGTTAACAAGCGAACATCTTCAGTTTCATTAACTCTTATGTTCTGAACGTTAATGTTGAAAATGCTTTGGTTTCTGGTCCTTTCGACTTGGTCCTTTCGTCACCGTACATTTTAAAAGGTTCGCCCCTATTGATGATTTGATGCGTCCCATTTTTGAGACACGTTCTTGTTTGAGAAAACACTTTTTCGCAATCTGTTTCGTGAATGTGTTCTTGGCAGGTCGAGCGCTTATTAGATGTTGTGAAACTGCTCATCTTGGTGCTAATGAATAAATTAGTAATTTACATACGTACATAAAATCACGCCTTCTTTCCTTAGGCAGAAACTACAGAGAACCACCTGCTACGCTCCTTACGTACTCATTTTGCTTCTTTACGTTTATACATCTGGGATGTAATTGCGAAACACACTAACAGCAGCAATGGCTTTCATTTTGACAGTTCAACAACATTCATTGCGTTATTTACGTTGTTGAGCAGACAATTTTTTCGAACGTATGAAGCAATGGATTAGCAATATCCTTTAAAATGATTCAGATTGTGATTTAGAGGTGTTACGCAATTAGGGTGCTGGTCATACACATATTTACTTTACAAATCGCTTCAAATATGGGAGTTATAGGACATAACTCTCACATGAGACACACACAGAGATGATGACTTTAGAAGTAGACCCACTATGTGACCCAAAGGACCAATAGGACCAGGTTTAGTTCCCAACCTGTTACCAAGAGACAAGACTACAGAAGTTTACATAACAATTAATATTACGTAACTGCTACTGTACGCTACTGGCCTTCCAAAGCCAAATATACATATACCTCAACTAAGTCTAGACCTATCACTAACAACAATCACTAAACTGCATAAATTAAATAAATTATTAGAAACCTGTATACTAGCTTCTGCCCGCGACTTCGTCCGTGTGAAATTTCTTGCTCCCCCGACCCCTACACTTTTTTTTTGTTTTTCCTCGGCTCCTTAAAGCCCAAGCGTGATGTTAAGTAGCCTATAGCCTTTCTCGAGAATTGGGCCATTAAATGCAAAAATAATTTTTAAAATCCGACTGGTTTTCCAGAGATTAGTGCGTTCAAACAAATAAACTCTTCAGCTTTATTATTAGTAGGTATAGATATAATTAGATTAGAAACTTGTATTTCTTATGACTGATGACAATCGATCATTTAGACGAGGTCTAATTAGGAGAATGCGGGTACTCGATTAAATTAATTCGCGATTATTGTCAGAACTTTCTCTCACGCGAAGTTTTAGGAGCTTATTTATTTTATTTATTGCGTAAGTATATGTAGGTATTTTATAATTATGTTACTGTCTAATAATATAATTTAGATTAGAGAAAGCTGCATTTATAATAATCATGGAAATTAATCAAGCAATGATAAAAAAATTACACAAGGATGATTTCTTCTTGCCTGTCTCAGCCTTTAGCAAATTGCTAAAGGCTGAGACAGTTAAAAATGACGTTGTCTACTATAATTACCATCGGCTCTATAAGGGCGAATTTTCCATGTGAAAGTCCACGTTCATAAGCTGTCAGTGACATCAATGATAAGTACCTAATATTGACACCGGCAGCTCTTGAACGTTGTTTTTATGTGTTGATCGCTTTCAGTTTCATTTGTGAGATTCGCACTAGCAGTATTGGGAAACTGAGAGGCAATTCTCGTAATTTAAGAACGTTCACATTTCCGTCAAAAATACCTCTAATTTCCCTATATTATTGACATTGAATGTCGCTGAGATGAGATTACGACTAGATTTCGAACGTTTACGAAGATTACGACTAAATTACGAGAATTGGCCTTCGGATCTCAAAATGAACTAGAAATAAATAATAGAAGAACAAGCCATAAATCGTCAACAATGCATACCTAACATGCACATTACCAATTAAAATAATTCTACTCATAAAGAGAAAACCGCTAACCGACCAAACACCATTCGATTTCAATGTCAAAGCATATCGATAGTCGATTATGTATCGAGTTGCGTGGGCGCCTACCTGTTAGAAACGGCAGTCGTTCTGACTGAATACAAAGAGTTCCACACCCACATGGCTAAACAAATCGTTAGAAATATAGATAAGTTGGTATAGATACAGATCATAAAAATATACTGCGAAAGTTTCTGGTAAACCTAGTTTCACAGAATTTGAGGATTTTGATGAAGATGGTTTTGGCTAAAAGCATTTGAATATTATTCGTTATTACAATGATCGATTTGCTTGCTTGAGTATTCGTGTCGGAGCAATGTGTAACATAACGCATCATGCTTGTAATCCTCAAAAGGTTAGGCAGAGGTGATCTGCACCCATATACGGGATATATGTTTAATGTCATAGGGGGCGAGCCTATTGCCATCAACCGGGCAATGTTTTTAACTTATTTAAGTCTTTGCGCGTATGCTCAGAGCAAAATTACTGAAGCATCGGTAAAGATTTTTTGTTCGTCTTTTATATAAATAGATATAGAATATAAACACATCACGGCGTGTTTGCCCGAAAGGTGAGGCAGAGGTGTGTGTTTATAGAATAAATAAAAATTTGGAAAAGACAAAAGTGCAGGACTCATACTGCTCATTTGATCGTTTAAAAAACCATAGATATTATATTAGTTAGTTTTTTATTAATTATAATTAAACTCCTTTGAATAAAAGAGCCATTTTCAATAGGGTTCCTCCTATGGGTGAATCGAATCTATTTAAAAAAATTTACTCAATTAATTGATTTTTTCGCAAGCTACATGGTTTTCAGGTTTCACACTTGATTGACGGGAACATTTTTAGAAGTATTTGGTGTTTTTTCATTTCTTTTGCATCAAATAAAATTTTGAAAAGTACAGAATTAATCTCCATTAAATTATGTATACAATGGTATAATGAACTATGTTCTGTGTACTAGCACTAGTATAACCAGCGCTGGGGCTCTGTCTTGCATAGGGTCGTAGCAGAATGCTGAGCGATAGCCGTTTCGCGTGGATGTGACGCATGTTTCCCTTACCTTCTTTTTTTATTTTAGTTTTGTGTTTATGTTAATTTTTTCGTCATGTTCACCGCAAATAAATGTATTTTCTTTCTTTCTTTAATAGAAACAGTTGCAGAAAGGAGGAACAAATTTTTTTTCGTTCGTAAAGCAGTCAGTAATGCTTCCATCGCATTATTAGTATGCAATAAAAAATAAATAGAATAAAATTACTTATGGAAGTTGACGACAACCATTTTCCCGAAAAAAAAAAGAGTTTTGTGTGTAAAAATGTAACTTTACAAAGTTTAACTATATCTACAGCCAGAAGTCCTGAACTTTGACTGTAACCTTTTTAAAATTCACATGTTACATGGTCGCTGACATATTATGCACAATCAAACCGACTCAGCCATTAATCTAACGATATTTTTATTGCAAGCTTGGTCATCGCCATAGGCATCTACCAAAATAATAAATCATATCACGATAAATTGCATAACAGACCCACTAAATCATTTCACCGATTATTATCAATATACGACAATACATTATTATAACCTGTACTCATAATATTATGCAGTTCCATTAATGTGTTAAGCAATTTACCCCTTGGTAATGTTATGTTAGGGGGCGTCCATTAATTACGTGAGGTGATTTTGGCGATTTTTGGACCCCACCTCCCCCCTTAGTGAGATATCGTAAAATTTGACTCAACCCGAGAGAGATTGAGACACGACACGACACGACACGACGACACGTGAGATTGTTCAAAATGCGTATTTTCAGTGTAAATATGTTAATCTATGCTTCATTGCGTTGGATTTATTAAAGAGAAAAAAACAATTTGTTCAATTATTTTTATTTAAGACTAGTTAAGACTTATATTTAAGATTACTAAGATCGTAGTCTAGAGTAACAGTGAAAAAATTGAAAAATAAAATACATAAATGAGAACTACTGAAATTGGTAATCGCAATTTTACACTGTTTCTTGCGAAAAAAAAAATTACGTGATACTTTCCAAGACCTCTCTCTCCACGTGAGATTGGGTGAGAATCGGCTTGACCCCTTCCCCCCTTAAACGCCTCACGTAATTAATGGATGCCCCCTTACGGGCGGTTATCCAATCTGTGTCACAATGTCTACATTGGGAGTTACGAACAACGATCAGAACATGTTAAACACACGTATAGACAAGTTTGTGTGGTTTGCAACGTGTTTATACACGGTGTTTGGCTGTTGTATGCAAATATGTCATATTTAAAGATGGTTATTATAAGGCTGTGATATTTAACGGTTCAGTAATAGTCTGGCGTAACAGCGGTGAGATGAAAGTGGCACAGTCTTGCTATTCATTTATTTTTTCAAAGTTGTTAAGGAAATGTATCTCGTCAGTAATAGTCTCTAAACTACCAGTATAATTTATAAAAAATTAGTTCTTTTATTGTATAAAATGTAAGAAGTCATTGACTGAGAAGAGATTTGATAAAAATTGCTGTATTTTCCGCTATTTGCAAACTCAAACTCAAAGCATTTATTTGAATTAAACCATTTACAGGCACTTTTGAACTGTCAAGAAGTCGGTCAGTCAGAAAATATGAAACTAGTTGCCCATTCCAAAGCGTAGTAATTACCTATGGAGAAGAATGGGCAAGAAACTCCATGGACACTCTTTTAAATTATATTTTTACAAAAATGACGAAAACGATGTAAAAAAAATAAGACGTACACGTTAAAAGCGTCCAGAGTACAGCAAATAGAAACAAAAAAACAATCCAAAAATAAGCCGAGGCAGCTAAGTGATGACCAGCCCCAAATTGCATTTCTGAGGACCTAAAAAACGCCACTGATGCTGCGATTAACGCATCCATCTACTGAGCCCGACATATTTAATATAATATGTACATGTATTCCATCGAATCGAATAGAAAAAGAAGAATTTCCCGCCCTTAGCAAGGCAACATTTTCCCGAAGACACCCGAACGTAGGCGAAGCAGACATTCGTAACACCATAGTCTACCTATAACCCCATAACCTGGGTATATCGTATGACAAACATTACAAAAATATCATACAGATCTAATATTAAGTACTTATCTATGTATGAAGGTAACTAACCTTTTGACGTATTTAAAATAAGCACCTTTGCAGGGAGCTGTGTGGGTACAGCATTACGTAACTCAAAGGTCATTACGTCCAAGTGTGGGAGTACCTCTATAATGTTTTGTTACCGTCATGTGTTGTTAGTAATAGTTATAATAGCTGTTCATTATTGCATTGCAACGTTCACAAGATGATCGTACGATATACGCGTAGTATCTTTACCCTCAGTTACTGTCGAGGCATGTATGGAACGAATATGTGCAAATACATGTTACTCATTTTAACCCATCAATTATAAACTTCCGATCTATTCTGTAAAAATCTCACTGTGAAGACTTAGATGATGAGAGTTTGAAGTGAGCTGTCAATAGTGACAATCCCTAACATCAGGATATGACAGCTCACTTCACCTAAGTTTTCACGGTGATATTTTTACGGAATAGATCTTCTTCTGATGTTTGGGCGAGGATGGATATTCTATGTAGAACTATGTCGAAGCCGTCGACGGCTGCAGTTGCATCTGCAGTTGACGTGTGCCGCTCATGTGTATGTCTTCCCACTTAATCTCAAAATCTTGGGGGATGTTAATAGAACTTCTTCGGGTCATGTCCAAAAATGAATGAATACCATTTTGACCTCATGAATGGCGACAACCAAACTAACACCTACGCTAACACCGATAAGGGAATCTTTCAAACAAAACACAGTGCTGAAACACGAAATACGGTCATATCTGACCAAAACCTTGCCTATATTATATCGCCCACTTATGTAGGTCATTCCATTTTCAGCTCTATAAAAAGGTGATAAAACACACAATGGCATGTCCTACTTTGACAGATGTTATCTATAAAAGCGTAGCCGAAATGTCGTCTAGAGATGTCTATCTGGCTACTTAAACCTAGGTTGAAACAATTGTCGGACTTCTTAAGATCTGGTTTGGATATGTGCTAAGTTTGAAATAGGAAAAGTAGACTAGAATGGGAGATAAAAACTAAAGATATAAAATGCTGCGGTTTTTGCTTCCTTATTGCTTTGAGATCTATTGCAACCGCAAAAAAAGAAATTTAAATAATATTTTATGGAGTTAGCACAAAGGTAAAATAGTAGAAACGGAAATAAAATAATTGAATAAATGTTTAGGACAAGAAAAACATACAAGTCGATGAATGTTGCACATTCATACTATTTCCTGACATTACCTACTTTAGCAATAAGCATCGTGAAGCGAAGCGAAGTTTCGTGCTGATAACGTGTTGAAAGAATAAGCTTGATAAAAAAAAGTATTGAATGTTATTTATTTGAACCGAACAACTTTTGTAAAGATGACATAACTTTTTGTACATAGGTATAGACCTAAATAGTATGAATATTCACCTATAATATATCTTTTCACGAAACTAAAGTTACCCATACCAAAGATGCTCTTCTGTCTTTCTTAGAACTCAGAAGTGAAAGAAACAGCCACAAACCGCTAATTCGCTAACAAGTAAAATTACAATCTCAAAAACCGACCTGACAAAACAGACAGCCTAAAAAAAATATTTCGCTTATCGCTCGCCGCGCATCGCTTATTAAATCGCAATATCACGGTCATAAAATAAAACAAGCGACATACGCTTATAACGGTACAGCGTACAAGTCATATCGCTTTACTTCGCATGACTAATGTACTGGATGTTACACAGAATACTAAGGCACATAATGATACAGAAGGATCATAAAACGAGCGTACACATCTTCGGTTGAGGGTGCCATACAAATACATTTTTCCAAGAATATCTTTTATTTAGAATGTTGTTCGCCAAAATTTGATGAAATCATCAAACTATGAATAAAGTTACATTGGACATAGATATTTGACTAGTGATAAACCCACCCCAACATAAACTAAGATAGCCGACCTCCGTGTCTATATGTTTGCGTGCGCCGGTTTTCGCTCGTTGTATGAAACCGACCTTCTGTATAACTATTCTTTGCTCGTGTCCTGGATCTTGCTAAGAATACTAAGGATTCCGTTCATCTTTAAAAAGTCATGATGATGATGACCTACGAACGGTTACTTCGGGATTTTGAGGACGTGATTTGATTGTAAATGTTGGTGATTTTCCTAGGGAGAAAAGTAGGAGCGATGACCTATGGGTCAAACAAAATGATTTAGTAGCATCAATGTCTTTGTAATTGTTATTTAATTGTGTGAATGATACAAATGGAGAGTACGTTTACATACATTCACACGGTGCTCGTAAAAGTGAAAGAAAGGTTGGCGATATTGTCCATATGCTGGACGCACCAATGAGATGATCATCATCATCACCTTTGCCGCTTAAATATGGACCGCATTAAGGACGAAGAACTCTAGTACAACAAAGACAGATCCAGAAATAGATGATGAAGAAAAGACTGTATAGTAAAGAGATTATAACTGTCCCCAAAATATAAGAATTCGATGTCAGTGTTTCCGTCCATTTTCCTAAAATCAGTGATATAAACGAGTGTAACAACAAACCGCTATACGATACTAAAACAAACCTAGTTACGTACGTAAGCAGCTTTTATCTGCCGTTAACATCGGATCACATTCTGTGGCTTGCAAATTTTTTATGCGTGATCCGTTTCTGTCCCCAAAAGTAGTGTGCCCAATTATCTAAAGTACTTCTGTTGTAGTTTGTGATAAGACGGGAAATGTCAAGGGTGGCTTTGTAACGATGAAATATTTCGTGGACACGAATTATTAAAGTAACTGTGTGTTGATAGAGATAAAGGCGATGACAAAATTATGAAGGCAGAAGTAGGATCATAGATGGAATAGCGAAAATAAAACAAAGGCACTGATGACGTTGATGAAGAGTCGTTCAAAAAGTTTGCAGTTATTAATTTAAATGATGATAAAGATTTATCAACTTGCACAAAATCCAACTAGGATTGATTCTAGAAGTGCATCAAAGACATCAGAAAATCAAACTCTAAGTTGAAACAAAATTACAGAACGTAAAATCGAAACTAAACGATCTAAATTAAGTCATAGAAGATTCAGGTGAAATACAAGTCCGCTAGACCGCGTTAGCTTTAGAAAAGCTATCTCAACTCTCAAGTGGCTACGTTACGCTATCACTTGCAAGCATCATTCTACCCCATTCAACTACCTCTACAATGTCATACAGAGATTAGAATATACACTTGACACAGTTTATGTTTTCATTTAGTATCAGATCCAGATCTGTGACACTTTCGAACTTATCTTTATGCATATTGCTTTTAGTAGAATAAGTAGGGCACAAAGCGGTCGGTAGGTAACTAGTAAGGAACTGTGTCAGCAAGTACAAAGGAAATACCAGTAGCATTTAGTGTCAGATAGTTGTAAATTATAGACAATGATCATTAGAATCAGGTTTTTCTAACTGAACAGACAGCTGTGCTGCTGGGGAGTTTTTTCCGCCACTTCTTCTTCCCAGCTAAAGTAGTGGTAAAGAGCGGCCATTTTGGGGGACTATCTTACGTACTGATTCTCAGCCTTGTTTGAATAAATGACTTTTGATTTCGATTGATTTGAATTATGATGTCATCAGGCCATGTGTATATTGCAGCATCCTTTTGTAGGTAGACAAAATTTGAGAAGGATCGAATAAAAAAATTGATGCTTCTTGGTACTTAACCCAAGATCATATCATTAAATCTTCTAGACCTTTCTCTCTCATGTCAGCACAAACTACTTGAATACAGCTCAGTGGGGTAATTGCGTAACACACTATCAGTAAGAATGGCTTTCATTTTGACAGTTCAACAACATTCATTTCGTTCTTTACGTCGTTCAGCAGACAAATTGTTCGTTCATATGACGCAATGGATTAGCAATATCCTCCAAAACGATTCAGATTATGATTAATAGTGGGGTGCAGGACGTAGTTAAAAAGATTAGCCATTCTCTTCAAGATTGGTAGCACTGGCTGGTGACAATTACATTATGCTTGACACTTACATCGTCTTGAACTGTTTCGATAAACAGATGTTGCTATTTTAAAGATACAGTCAGGCAGGGCATCGACCGACTGAGTCAATATTTAGGTACCTAATTGGTCACATCCTATGTACAGACGCCAGCACATCAAGCTAAGCGAAATTGTAAAATTTTCCCAATCAACTTTGAATCTTATGCTTTACCGATAAAGTTAAAATTCTATTAAAGAAAGGAGACGGATACGCTTTCATACAATTTTGGGCCTGGATGTAAAAAGATGAAATTGGTGTCAATTGATAGCTACTACATTAAAAAACAATCACTGAAAATTTTGCAGATTTTGGCAATCTGAGAGCCGAGGTAAAATAGATTTAGGAAGAGTGAGGTTACGTAATAATCTGTACTTAACAGCCGATTTTTGAAGTGCGATTGTCATTTTTTACCCGACTGCCGAAGGAGGGTAATGGCTTTATCAGTATCCTACGTATTTATATTTGTATGTATTTATGTTTGTTCCTCTGTAGCGTTCTAGAGACCAAACGCGTAAGCCGATTTTGATGATTCTTACGTCAATCGATTCGTCTTAACCTTGTGAGTGTCGTTGGCTACATTAAAATTGAAAAATGGCGGCTTTTGGTCGCCATAGGATTGTGGGGGGGCCATTTTTTATCAAACTGATCGTGTGCGGTGTCAAAATAAATGGTTTAAAAAAAAAATGTTTGCCACAATTTACACAACGATCCATGATGTCAATCAATATCCAATCGGTAGGACGTTCGTAGAATCCAAAATTACAAGTCCAAGTTCAACGTTTATGCGGGGTTCTCCGTGTCCGGTATAGTAGCAAGGCAAGGGTCGTACAAGAAGGAAGATTAGAATTCCGTAGGAAAGCAGGGTCGAGGAAAATATCAATAAAAGTATGGGAGGAAACACAGTCAAAACGCACACGCACTAGACGATTACTAAGGCTTTTCAAAAGTCTCTCCGACCGTATTTCCTCCTGAAAGAACTCATCTATGAAAATATACTCTAGGGTACTTTTCTATTGAGCGGTGAATGCTTATGCGAATCCCGCACCCCCGGCCATAGGTAGAGGTGGAACACCGCGGTGGTTTTAGCCGGTAAGAGTCCGGCATGCCCCTCTGTCCCCCCCACGACGGAGGAAGTCCATGAGGATTTCCACCGCGCAACAAAAAAAAAAAAAAAAAAAGGGTACTTTTCTATTATTTCTCCAAGATTTCTTTTTCTGTTTCATTGAGAAACGAGTGTCGATGTCATGTCATGCATGTCAAGTCAGAGCACAGAGTACTTTTTGATTGAGTCAGAGTTAGCAGTCTATCAAAAAGTACTCTGTGGAGTTAGCACAGGTTAAAAATACAATAATCGATTAGTAAACGTGAATTGATTTATCTTAATTATGTAGATATTTAACTAGTTTAAACTCTTAATACTTTAATTGTAAGAGATTTAATTATTTTAATTGAATTAATCATCTGGTGAAAGCATTTTCCTAAATAGTATGAACTCTGTAACGGTAATCGATTATAATTGAATCGATATTCCAATTACTTCGTAACCCCAACTTAATTATTGGATATCTCATTTTCCAGATTGTAAATTGAGTTGATTTTTCACACTTTGAAATAGAAAAATATAACCTTTTTTTTAAGCCATACCTCAACTTATTACAATCAGGCCCAGAAATCCCCGTCTCCTTTGACTAATTGTAGTAGCTTGATGTGCTGGCGTCGGTACCTACGATACTCGTTTGTGAACTTTAAAAGACTTCCTTTCCAGATACTAGAAAAAAGTCACCGGATACAAAACCATATATTTAATACACACTGATGTAAAAATATCCTAAAAATTCATACAGTTTCCGCTGAATGTTATCACATTATTTCTACATAAGGCGCAAGACTGTGCGACTAGCCTGAACATGCCGTTCACGCAATCTACAATTATACCTAGGCCGAAAGCGACTTCTGCCTAAAATGGACATTACCGACTAGGATTGTAATTTTTTTATCTTATATGGTCGTGAGAACTGTTTAAGAATAGATTAAGCTGTTTATTTTAAGTCTTTATCTACACCCATGCTATAAATCCTCTATAAAAGTTTCTGAAACAGTTAGCTTATTGCCAACTTTAAAACAACCAGTGTCATAGTAACCATAATATCACCCAAACGAGTGTTATAATGTTGTACTAAAGGACCTTGGGCACAAATGTATGGACTCTGGTCCTGGACCCAATAAATATAAATAGTATATCATTAGAAGGGTATATTCTCATAGAGCACGAATAGATATGGCGCTTGTTCTGATATGTTGTCCGATCGGAGTTCGCGTACGTTGAATATTAAATCAATTTTTGATTAAATCTCTAAGTATTTTTGAAATATTTTTCAAACGGCCGAACCGATTTTAATGATTTAATCTTAAATGAAAGGTATACATCTCTCCAGTGTTATAGTGTTCATAAAATATTTTAAAAAAAGATTGCGACCGTGAGCTTTAATGTATTGGGATTTACCGTAATGTGTTAGGATTTATTTACTTTAATACATTTTATTTTAATTTTTAATTAATACATTTTATTTTATTTAACACATTATATTTTAATTTATTTTAATACATTTTTAATACATTTGACTTTGATTTTTTGCTCGAAAGTGGAAAATAAGTAAGTACTTGATTTTAATTAGTTTCTTTACATTTATATTCTATACATACATAAATACATCACGCCTGTCTCTCAGAGGGGTAGGCAGAGACTATGGATCCTATACCCAACTTATACCCAACTTTCACTCCCATAAGTCAACGTAGGAACCAACACAGCACTACATACAAACCACTTGCTCAACTCTTTCACCATCAATTCTACTTTCATTACATTTTGGTTAAAATAAAACAGCTCTTTCATTTTAGTATATTTTTATTTTACATAACACATACCTACTTCATTACAATAATAGGTACCTACTTAAATAACTAAGCATCGTCAATAATTACATTGTTCAAAAAAATTGCGGGTTCCGTGAAACCTTGATGTCTAGCATATCCTAGGTACTATATTATTGAAATAATATGAGCACAGGAGCCCACAGTGCGCCGACCTGTCAAGCATGTACAATAATGTTGAATAATTGTATTATTATTTGAGTTTATTAATACATAGAAAAAGTATTGCTTTGACCTAACGTGTCGAGACTGAATGCGACCTCGCAAAAGCCACGTATTTTCTTGTATGCCATATTATTGTATGTCATGTAAGGCATCTTCCCTATATGTTTCGATAGTGTAGAGTCCATTATGTAAGTGCTCGCTGCAATACGATTTTGCAAGTTTGAGCTGATAAGTTCCCAAGGACAGTAATATGACATCTTCTTCGCTTAATCGAGGAAATCCTTCGACATCATTGGCTTCCATTCTTTGGAAATCAGCTCTTCTGTGATTTAGTCGTTTAGCTTCTACGTAGTTATATAAAATGTTTGGTGTGTGCATTTTTTGTGTTATTCGTTCAATAAAACCTTCTGAATGTTGACTGTCGGTGATTGGGATGTGGAAGTGGTTTGTTATGGCAGCTGCTATTTTCAAGTCACAGAACATGTGAAGCAGTGCATTATTAAAATATTTTTGTCTGAATAGTTTGAATTCGACCTTAAATCGCCCATTTACCACCTCCACTACCCAACGACATATTGTTACTAGTCTTGAATCGTTTGCTTGATCGGTGGTGAGCTGCGTATCTTCTCGGTTTTTCGTCGGTGGAACGTGATGGACATATCCACGACCTTCGATGTGACTCAAACTATCACGGAAGCCGCGGTCTAAAATAAAAACATCATTCGGCTGCAGTAATGTGTGAAGTGGGTGTTGATCGTTATTCATGATTTCGCTCATTATTCCAGCATCTGTTTTTGTGGCTGGAAATGGTCCTATCACATCAATTATGTAACCATCCGATGTTACAAGCAGAAATGGCTTTAAAAGGTTTTGGTATTTGTGTAAGCTATAAGATAGCCTTTGAAAAAGAAAGTTGCTGCTTTTATGGATATAAATATACGTTCCATCACAAATAATTATAGCTCTTGTATTTTCCTCATTTCCGAAAAGATGTTTTGGGATCCTGAGGTTTCTATTCAAAATGTCGTTTCTGTTTAAATGTTGAAATCCCAAATGATGTACCACATAATCGTTGCTGAGACACTCTCGAGCGATGGCCAAAATGCGTTCAAGTTTTCTTCGCGACATAGAAAACAACGTTGCAAGTCTCTCGTCGGGTTCGCCTGTTCGTAGTTTAGTTATAAGAATACCCAAAGCCGTTCTAGGATCTGCACACCTTTGACTTAATGAAGGCGTCTGTGATAGCATAGTATTGAACTGTTCATGGGTACGTCCAGTCCAAAAATGCATTTCTTCCTCGTTCATACCTTGCAATTCATCAAATCTCAATCGACGTCCATTTTTGAAAGCATTCCTAAGTATATCACAAACATCACTGAAATGCGCGGCCGTAAAGTCATGAGAGATGTTACAAAAATCAGGTAAATCGTCCCAATTATTTCCGTGCAGATGTTCGTGACATACTCTAGCGCTCTCGGGAATATACAGTTTATGTTCCAATAAAACATGAACTTTTACAACTTCCGGGATTCGATGGCGAGTTGTATTATGACAGCCTCGAAAGACACAATGCGTTGCTGTGTTTGGCGCTCTCTTGTAGTCTGGTACATGAAGCACATCATTTTGTTGCGGTTGCTGTTGTGGTGGCAGTTCAGGTTGATGCCGAGTCGCATTTTCGGCCCTTTGCCAGCAACGATGGCACACCTTCCGTCTACCATCGAACACTACCTGAAACAAATAATATTGAGTAAGCCTTTTAGTTTATAAATCCCTTTGAAAGAGTAAGGTCGCTCAAATAGGAAACACTGACGAAAAGCTTTTACTTACCTGTTTAAACCTGTATACAAGTCACTATAGGTACACACGGCTACACATCAAGCTATACATTTCCAATATAAGCTGATCTCACATTGTATAGGATTTCCGTACAGTGTGAGATCAGCGTAAACTGGAAATGTATAGCTTGATGTGTAGCCGTGTGTACCTTCTTATTTATTTATTTATTAAAACTTTATGTACAAGTACAAAAAATACCGTACAAAGGTGGACTTAATACAGAGACAAAACATGGCAGGTGCAACATAAAGGGATTCATTATTTGTTATTGAACGTGTGTATAGTTCAAGAAAAATGGATTAGCAGACTTAACTGAGATATAACAATCGTCTAATCCATTTTTTCCATACTTAAGAAGTTTAAGTAATACTATTTAGGTACTAACCTCCAAAACAGCATTTTCTTGTATGAATGCTGCTAATTCTGGACGCGTTGTCGGCAGATTTTCAGATAAAATATGTTCTTGATATCTGCCTCGATGTAGTCCTCTTCGGCACATCACACAAGAACGGAAGGATTCCATTATGTTAAATAGTCCAACCGTAAAGCACTTCGGTAGTAATAGTTCAAGCCAGGGTCAACGTAAGATGCAGAAAACAGAGTTCAAAAGAATGCAGGGGTCAAAATCGTTGTAAACGTGATGAGAGACGAATACGTAGTCACACTAGTCACACACATAAACAACTAAAATGGCGGTGCGTGCGCCGGCCCCGGCCGCTGCCAGGTAGCGGGCGGGGGATAGAGGGGGATAGCTGTGTTTTGCGTCTCCAATGACCGACCGGACCTATTCGCAGAATAAGGCTATTGTTAATACTTGCTTGGTAATAATAACTTGCAAGCCTAAATCTATATGAATGCCTTTTTACCTAAATAATAATTCATATTAAAAAAAAACTATGTACGTACCTATATAAATAATATGTTTATGCAGTTTTTGCCGATGTGGAATGAGTTCATATACTCAATCCAGCTTAGTAATCACTACACAATACGTATTTTATTGATTTTTTGCGTACTATCCGAGATACTGAAAACACATATTTTATAAGCCGATATCTCGAATCGGACAACAAGTTCAAATGTACCCCAATAATAACTATTTTTCCTCTTGAAAAGACCTATCCATCGATGTACGATTTGAGCCCATTGGTCATAAGGACCAAAATGCCCGAACCCCTTTCATTATGCAACTCCTTTTCAAAAAAAGAACATTAAAAAAGAACTTATAGGTTATTCGAATTTACGTCGTATCCCGCCGGCCGCCATTTTTGTTCGATATTAGTATTGCAAAAAACTATTTCAGAACCTTTTATAGAGGATTCATATCATGGGTGTAGATAAAGTTTTGTATGCAACTGTACATAAATAGGTATTAAAACACTCATGTAATACTATTATCACACTCGGCTTCGCGTCGTATGATAAACCCACATTCGTGTTTTAATACCCCTTATTATACAACAGTTGCATAAATAACTATAAATCAATGTTTTTGGTTCATTAGTGGGGTTGTAAAGTGGTAACCATTTTGGGATGGCGGAAGAGAAGATGCTGAAATTTTGTCGACTAATCTGACAAGATAAAAAACAGAAAGGAAAATAGGACGGTGGTTAAAATAAAGGAGTTTAAATCTATACTTACTAACATTATAAAGAGGTATTTGTGAGTTTGTATCCGTGGTTTGTATGTAGGGAGTAATCCTCGGAACGACTGATCCGATTCCGAAAATTCTTTCACTAATGAAAAGCTACAGTATTGCTGAGTGTCAAAGGATATATTTTATGTTAAAACAAGAAATTTCACGCGGTCGAAGTCGCGGGCAGAACCTAGTAACTGTATATTTCTATTATATCTTAGACGCAATTTAAAGTATTGGTTTCATAGCAAGTGGTAATGACAAAATAAATGCAAATTAACGGAAAATGCGCAACTTTCAACCTACTTAGGTTCTCGACGGATATTAATAAATATAAAATGGCGTAAAGCGTATTTAGGTTAAATAAATCTTTGATTGTGATCAGCAAATATTATTAGTATAGAAATTAAAGTCGTAGCATTTCCTTAAAAAATAAATTGAATCAAAATGAAAAAATTACGTCAATTTACATCAGGCGCTGATTAATTTAACAGGACTAAACTAAAATTTATCTTATGTCCTTTTCTTAATTAAACAGAAAGAAAAAGATGCACTGAACTTAAATTTAGTTTAGTTTGTGGACAACGGAATCGGCACCATTATGTTATGTAAAATCTTCAAGAAACAAACCCCAAAAGTCCTATCCCAACACTGTATAGATAAAACAAATGAAACCTAGTCATTAATCACAGCTGGTGGAAGCGGTTAAGTAAGTAATTGCCAGACGTCAATTACACAATTATCTAACTTGTAAGCATTAAGATATCTAAGCACGCTAATAGAATAAACGGGAAAGTTAGTTTGTCTGTTGTCACGGTCATGGTTTGAAATATAATTTATAAAAAAAACACACGAAAGTTGCGTACCCCTTGGAATGGAAAATCATCATGAATTTCAATTCAAAGTTTTTTGGGAAAAATATTTCCCTTTAAATTTTCATCAGTTTTTAGTCTACTTACTTAAAAAATCTTTCTATTCGGCTGAAATTCAATTGTCAGCTTTTTATGGGTTTTTTTTTTGCGATAAAACTAAGGACAATCGCAAAGTTTTTCTTTATCTTTATGAACTTAAAAAGTGGGATTGGTTGTTATTTTTTTATTTGTCTTGTTCTTCTAAATACTAGCATGATTACGGGCAAATACACGGTTTAAAGCTTGTTAATCCAATGCGCTTACGTACAACGTGGCTGAGTAAAAATGAGGCGGCGATTGTTGCAACATGCTTGTGAGAACATTTTTTATTGAGGAAACATCTTGTATTTAGCTTTGCTTTGAAGTGTCAATCTTCTGCGATGTTTATTCTTTTTTATTCACACAAAAGAGCAAAGGTAATTTGTCAAAAGTATTTTTTGCGATTGAAATAGAATTACATACTTTTTGCACAAGTGATAAAATCGGCGGATAATTTGTTCTTTATCACTCATGTCTGTTTATGTGTAAAGAAAACGTTTTAAGATAAACTTACATAACTTCACGCCATTATTTCCCGCAGAATTAGGCAGAGGTGTACTAGTTTAGTACACCTACATTTCGCCAGTTATGTTTAAGTCCCATGTAATCGGGGCAAGCTTATTGTCATCAACCGGGCACAAATCCAGACTTGGGACTGATATTGAGAAATTCCAGATTGAAAAACCCAATAACACTTTGCCCGACCCGGCAAACGATCCCAAGACCTCATGCTCAGCGCTTGCGACCACTAGCCCAACGACTAAGGGTCAGGACATATTGATCGACGGCGTTCGACCGTTTGTCCATACAAAAAGAGAGCAAAGTATGGAACGACGTACGCATCCTTTCGCATCGACGCGACGAACGCGCTCCGGCGGCGATCGACGGCGTTCGACGGCTTGTCCATACAAAAAGAGAGCATGTGTGCTCCTTTTCAATCGGCAAAGTGCGAAAGGCCGTCGATCAATGTGTCCTGACCCTAACGAGGCAGTCGATTGAAATAGAATATATACTTTTTACACAAGTCATAAAATCAGCGGATAATTTTTTCTAAATCACGCATGTCTATTACTGTTTATGTAAAAATTAAACGTTTTATTACGAAGTTTACTGCCGGAAAATCGAGGAAATTGACGCTAATTAGGCGTTTTAATTGCTTATTCGGTATCTAGGTCTAGATATTAAACCTGTTGGGGATTTCACATTTGCTTTAAAAGAAAAAAACGTGTAGGTGTCAAACAGTTATCATTAAAAAGCGAACGCTATATTTGGGAAACTTAATGGCTACTGACCTTTTCAAATTCTAATTAAGGAAACAATTTCCTCACACCATATAACACAGATATCATCAAAAGGAACTGAATTGGATAAATTAAAGATAATTCCCACATAGATTGAATTATTTTTTTCCCATAGACATTAAAGTTTATAATGTATGATTTGAATTTATGCAAATCACATTAAGCCTTAACATTTAGAATCTGATCATTTTTCATCTTAGTTTAAAAATGTCCTTCAACGTTGATTTAAAACTACATTAGTGAAGACGATGTGTTACTTGGTTTTAAAATGTTTCAATAATGTTGTTGTGTTGTAATGTGTGTTTTGTTAAAAAAAGCATCTTAACTTTTGTTATATTAAAACAAAAGTTAAGATGCTTTTTTTTTGTTGCAGTGCAGTGCAGTTTACTGACTAAGTTATTAAATTAAAAAATAATGCCACTATGAAATAAAGTAAAGGAAGATGAAACTATGTACCTATTTCTGATTATTTAAAAATCTGATTATATGAATATTCTTAATAGATGCTCTACAAAATAAATACACACATCAAAAGTGTCTAGGGATCAACATATATTTTTGCAATAACTTTTCTCCTGATTGATATTAATTAAAATTTTCTTTAAGGATTCATCAAATAAAGTGTTTTCGTTTGTCACAGTAACGATAAACCAAGTCACCTTTGCATTAATAAAGAAATTTGCCATTTTCCTAATAAAGGGATTTTTGACATTTGAACCACTAACACAAAAGTTCGAAAAAAAGACTGAAATAACAGTTTTCTTTAAAATTTTATTGGGTAACTTAAACAATTAATAATCCGTGTTTCTACCGCGAACACTAACAACACAAGAACATCGGTTTGGCATACTCAAAATGAGTTCATCCAAATCACGCTGTGGAATGGCAGCCCATGTTCGTTGCAACTTGCAACAACAAAAAAAGGTCTTCTTGCGACTGGATACCCTCCATATTCGGCAGAGCTCTTCTCTGTAGCATATCCCATGCATGCTCAATCGGGTTCAAGTCTGGCGACTGAGCAGGCCAGGGCAGGACATTGATGTTAGCTGCGGCGAGAGTCTGTCTTACAACTCTTGCGGTGTGCGGTCGTGCATTATCATGCATTAACTGAAATAAGGGACCGATTTGCACTTGTAGAGGAACGATGACGTCTGATACAATCGTCTCAGCATAAATTTGAGCGTTGAGGTTGCCTCTGATCCAAATCAACTCAGTTCTTCCGCCGATCCAAATACCCGCCCATACCATGATGGTTCCACCACTATAAGGATGGACTTCCTGGCAGGATTTTAATCGCTGTTGGCGTCCAGGGGTTCTCCAGTGTCGTATACGTCTTGTATCCGGTCTCATACCAAAACGAGACTCATCAGAAAAGCACACGAAACGCCATTGTTCTTCTGCCCAATTTCTGTGTTCAAGAGCCCATTGATATCGAATCCTACGATTGTGCATTGCTATAGGTGGTACCCGTAGCGGTCTTCGGGAATGAAGGTTCACTTCATGCAAGCGGTTTCTGACTGTTTGGTCGCTAATTAAGTTCCCTGAAGAGTGATGAAGCCTCACGGCTAACATCATGGCGGTTATTGTTGGAGCTCTTCGAGTTAAGATTTGAATGTATCGGTCTTGTCTCCGTGTGGTGCAGCGATACCGTCCTCCATGGCGCTCAGCCACGGTACGAGTGCTTCGGTAACGTGTCCAAAGTCGACTGATAACACTCTGACTTGTATTCAGAGCTAAAGCCACAGTACGTTGCCGGGAACCAGCTTCTATCATTCCCACGGCTCTGAGCATTTCTTCCCTGCTTAAATGACGTCGCCGCTTCATAATAACGTTGGTTTTAATCAGTAGTAGGAAAACAGTAGCACTAATAATGTCTTCAATGCGTTGTATGTTTTTATAGGGAAAATATTGACAGCTGATTTTCATCTTTTACTCGAATTTGATTCACAGTTCCTGATTCAAATTATGAAATGCACCAAAAAGGATCCATATAAATTTATAAAATCATAAATTTATTACAAAGCCACATCTCAATCTCAAGAAATCCGCATAAAAATGCTTGATCCCTAGACACTTTTGATGTGTGTACTACCAAACTACCTTAATTGAAAAAATCATCATCATCTGCCTAGCCTTTTCCCAACTATGTTGGGGTCGGCTTCCAGTCTAACCGGATGCAGCGGAATACCAGTATTTTACATGGAGCGACTGCCTATCTGACCTCCACAACCCAGGGGGTCTACTCCGAAGTGACACATTCGAATGATCGGAACGATCCGACACACGGCCGAACCGAATATTGTTGCCCTACTACGAAAAAGGTTCGGATTGGCTCAGCTTGGCCGGGACCATAGTCAATGTTCGAAAAGAGTGTCGGAACGAACGAAATGTAGTGCCAGAGGTGAACGTTTTATCGATATGTGTTTATAGTAATTAATACTCATTTCGATATAATTGCACTGTTGAATTACAGCGTAAAATTATTTTTTATAGTAAGAAAATAGAACTTTGCTTTTAATTCAATATTTATTCCTAAGAACATTGTAATATTTCTCGAAAAAACAATATATTTGTAGCTGGCATACAGATTGATTTGCCGATTGTCAAAATAAAAAGAAAATGGATAAAAGTCAAAGGATGACATGTAAACAAACAAAGGGAGAGATTGTGATTTTTATTATTGCAAAATTGAGAAAAAGTACTTTTAAACTCAAACCAACTCATCTGTCGCTATCGCTATAGCGATAATCGTATTTCGGTCGTTTATCGTCAAGTGCTGACTGAAGTGTAAAGTGTTAAAGTCAAGTTATGAGATGTACACAAAAAAACAAGCTAAATATACTATAAACTACATAAATTATTCACTTTACGCGTGATAAAGTGTCCCTTGGGCTTATCGTTTATCATGTTCGTGTTTTGGAAGTTTGGAAATGAAAGTTATGAACAAACATTCTGCAAGAACATGTCACCATGTCCAGACCGACAGCGGCACAAATTGATGCTCTACTCATCGAGATTTGGCCCAAGGCAACTTGAGGAGCATCGACAGTCGTACCTACGCTAAATCATCGACTGTGAGAAGAAATTTGCACCACGCTGAATGCTATATTATTTTTAGTCTTACTTGTAACAAATTGAAGATTAGTTCTAGTTGTTTAGTATTGTAAAAATATATATTATTCATTATTATCTAATGATTGTATCAGTCTTTCCCTCTCTCTTTGTACCCTCCTCAAAGCATCTGCGACAAATCATCAGCAAATATAGCAGGCTGATAATATATCACCTGCCGGGAGTTCTCAGATTCAAAATCATTTTGGGTTAACTCCGGAGCACTCACTCCGGCCCTTACCTATGCACATATTATGCAAAACACAGCAGGGTAACATTATTCTGCCTGCTCTATGTGCATCCTAGTGCACCTCTCTTGCTGCCAAGAGACACCTCCATCAACCCTTGACTATCCCAAATGTGTGTTCAATGGTGGAGCAGGCACGCTGTTTACAATAAAAAAAATCTAGAGCATAAACCTTAAAAAAATAGGTTGGTACAATTTCCTTACACAAATCTTTTAATATCTTCCGAATGCGTGGTCCGATTTACATAAATCCAATTGGAATATTAGTTTTATACACAACTCTATCATTTGAGACCAAATTTATTTCAATATCTACATAAACAAAAAATCACATTTTCAAGTTACGTAATTATACCTATATGACAATCCTTACACATATTCCAGAAAATGCCTTACAAACTTACTTTAATCAGTGTTACTGGATTAGGATATGAAAACTAATAGTACAACAAAGCTAGATAAACTAATTACAAACAGTAACAAACATAAAATTGTAATAATTCATTAAATTCGATATGTTACGATACTCAAAAGGTAGCTACTTTGCTGTCGTGTATTTTGACATTAATTTCACGATGTAACTCTTGCCAAACTCAAATTATCGGTCAGTCTTTTCTCGTTCAGAGTAGGGTTTACGATACAACAAGTGTCAGAATGAAGTTCAGTCGGATCCGAACCTACCGAACCAAATAGAATGAACTTCGTAGTAAGAAATGACCGAACATTCGGCCGATACGATAAATTTACCACTTCGGAGTAGACCCCCAGTTACTGGGTAATACGATACCTCTTGGTAAGACTGGTTGTCAGACTTTCGAGCTTCTGACTACCCGTAACGACTGTCAAAGATCCACGAATGACAGCCGGGACCAACGGCTTAACGTGCTTTCCGAGGCACGAATTAATTGAAAAAATATAAAATCAAAATTAAAAACATAACAGTATGTTATATAATGGTTTGTTTTGTTTCAGAATAGCATCAGCTTTAGAAGAATTAGCTAAGAAACAATAAATATATAATTCAATACACACTGTTTCTTTGATAAATCTGTTTGTTGAGACCATGGGTGTTTGGGGCACTGAAGCCAGGAAGCTTATTAGTGAGATAGGGGCACAAGCTCCGGGACAAAACGGGTGACTCCCGCTCTGGCTCGTTCTTGGTGCAAAGGTTAGCAATTGCCATTCAACTTGGCAACGCAGCAAGCGTTTTGGGCACCTTTGCGCCCGGAACAGTTAGGGGCGGGTTATTTGACTAGGTAGACGTGCTTTTGTGTATGTTGTTATTTTAAATGAATTGTTTTCCTACTTACTTATCTTATTTACAAAAAAAATATCAATAACGTTATTATATATTTTTTTTTATAAGTACTAGGTAAGATAGATTTATGAATGAAACAATATTTTTTTTATTTTATTGTTATCAAATAAATAAATAAGACTGTACCTATTGAAATTAATTTTATGATTGACAGCTCAACAGCCAACTACTTACTGTTGCGCTACCGTGAAAGTTAAAAGTAAACCAACGAGATCTTTGGTGTTATGCTATTTATTAAAATAGTTTAGCAGATAGGTAGGTTATTTTTAACCACTAACTGTAGTAGGTTCGGTCAACGACAAAAGTCAATCAACTCAGGGGTGTTAAAAAAATAGCGATTTTTATTGACACATAATAATTCGATGCATTGCATTTCAGTAATTTTACTTCTGTTCCGATTTTGTGTTACGTTTAGCTTTTTTTTTTTTTTTTTGGATGGGAAATCATGTAATGACTCCTCCCGCTCTGGGTGGAGCGGAAGGGAGTGTCAGACTCTTACTGACTAAAACCCACCCGTGTTCCTTCCTTAGCCCTTTATGTTCCGGGGCAGCGGTAACCCTTTCGGACGATCCCGCTACCCCGGCAGGCTTCGGCCCTGGCGGGCCCCTTCCTTAATGCTGACATCTCTTTGAGGCGCGCGTGGAACACATACGCGCCGTCCGGCACGGGCCTGGTCCTGATCGGACAGAGAGCTACCCATTACTCTCCGTCCGCAGGCCCGCGCCTACGGTGGCCGGGAGTCGTCACGCGGCTCCCGACGCCCGTAGCGTCTCCCGCGGGTTACGTTTAGCTGAATAACATTTATAAAACTGAAGTGTTAATCGAATTTTGTCGCTGACTGTACCTACTTAGACGAACGTTATCAAATAATTGAAAACTAAAAATGTTAAAGGTAAGAAAAGCTTTTCGGAAAGGGAAGAAAAAAATCTGACATGATAAATAAAACACTTGATAAGATTTTCCAATGAAAATCTTTAAAATGATTGTATCATAAGCCTTGTCTAAAAATATATTCTGATTTTGCATCGAAATATAAAACAGATATAGATTTATAAAGAATTTAATCCGATAACTTTTCTTAATTTTTTATCGAATATTAAGTAGGTATCTACTAAGTAAAACTAGTTTTGTCATCAAATTTGTATCACTAATCACGCGAAAATATCGTGAACTAAGGAGTCAAGCAAGTTCATGATCGACATGTTTTTAAGTCGCCAAATGCCATGATTTATATTAAGTAAACGAGTTTCTGATATAAAAAAATTGCTTCAATAATAATTAGTCATTAAAGTGTTAAGGTTGTGACATGTAAAGTGGATGAATTTATCCTAATCCTAACTATAATATTATAAATGCGAAAGTAAGTTTGTTTATTTGTTTGTTACCTTTTCACAAACCACTGAACCGGTCATCCTGAAATTTGCTTATACATTGTCAGGAGTACAGAAACGGACATAGGGTACCTTTCATCCCGAAAAAAAGGGCTGTTCCCGAGGAAAACAACAATAGCGTTATTATGATAATAGATGGCGCCACGTGTATTAAACTTATAGTGCAATAAAGTAGCACTAGACCCCAAACTAGGATACCCTGTGTCGTGGGATCTAAATCTAAAATTAACTGATTAAATTCACTTGCTTCTCTAGACACACCTCTTCCATTGAACACAATGCATGTCAATCATCACTGTCAATTGTCATATTTACATGTAGACAACATTTCAATACTAATTAATATTGATATAACGAACACAAACGAATCGAATCGGTAAACGTAGCGTGGGACGCCCTCAGGCTAGGTGGAGCGACGATCTTCGCAGGCTGGCTGGTAGCAGCTGGATGAGAGTTGCCGAAAATCGAGTTGAATGGCGTGCAATAGGAGAGGCCTATGTCCAGCAGTGGACTGCTATAGGCTGATGATGATGATGATAACGAACACTTATTAATAAACACTAGCTGTTGCCCGCGACATCGTCTGCGTGTATTTTGTATGTCAACTTTTTTTAATTAAAAAATCCAGGATGGAAATAAGCCTTTGTTCTTTTACAGGTCCTAGGCTGGTGTGAAAAGGTAACACATAGACAGACAGAGTAACTTTCGCATTCGTAAATTATCCCGCGGGAATGAACCTCATACCGGGATAAAATGACATAAAATTCCTGTCATACTACCTAATCTAGGTCATGGTATACCTGTGTGCCAAATTTCATCGAAATTAGTTCAGTGGTTAAGAGCGAGGCCACACGATGCGTTAACGGTGCGTTGCGGCACCGTATCGCAATTAATTCGAGCTATGGCGTGCCACACGCGCGGTGCGGCACCGCAGTTGAACGCTGTTTACCGTGGTGCGCACCGTAGCGCATCACCCCTCCCCGCCTCATCGCGCAAGTCACAAGCGCGGCGCGCCTACGGTGCGACGCCGTACAGCGGCCCAACGCATCGTGTGACATGGCATAGTGATTTGTATGTAGGATGACGTTGCGGCACCGCTCCGGCGCCGCACCGCACCGTTAACGCATCGTGTGGCCTCACTCTAAAGCGTGAAAATGTAACAGACATGACAGACAGGAAGATAGACAGAGTTACTTTTGCCTTTATATAGATGGATGGATTTAGGGCTGATTTTTCAATCGACAGATAATTTTTATTCGAGAAATAAAATTGACGTCTGACAGATTTTGTATGGAAGAACTGTCAAAAATGCAAAATTATTCCTCGGATAAAATTATCTGGCGTTGGAAAAATCTGCTCTAAGAAACACAAACTAACCTTGGAGTAGAAACAGACGAAGATCGCGACAAATTCGGCTTCATCTGCTTAAACAGCTTATGATTCCTCAAATCCATTTTTAACGTTCCAAATTTCACAAAAAAAAAAAAAAAACCTAGCACAATAGACACGACCACTCACAAACCTCTGACACTGGCAACTAGCATATTAATTAGAACATACTATTGCAATCTAATTATCATAAAATTTCAGGTTTTAGCCTTAACGAAGTCGTTAGAAACGAATTGCATTGAAACTTTGTTGGCAATTCTTACTCCGGCGTGTCGGCTATTCATATGAGTAAAAGAGACTGGTATAGAGCTATTGGAACAAAGGAAAGAGATAGTGATGTGTCGTAACTTTGCTGTCGTAAGCACATGCTTCTTTTAATTAAAACATGGGTTTTAGTCGTAACTAATGTTTGGTTTTGCGCGCGGATTTATAATAATTGATGTGGTTATAATTAATTTGATGGAGATGTTATGTCAGAAATTATCTCGCGAAAAAGATGCGCGAATCTAGGTCAATAAAGGTAGAGGAAAAGCGGAGGAAGAAAATATTTAATAAGTATAAGTAATAAATATAAGTTTATGATTTTGAAAGATATAAAGTTAAAGCTGGAATCCTTCAGTGATACCTTTTTTTTAACGTGGAGAAATGCTCATGCATTCTGCACTACCATGGGGAGATAGTGCAGTTATGTGGGACTCCAAACCACTAAAACTCCACGGTGTCCTCCTCTGCCGCCTCTGGCGGGGACACGGACACGCGTTAGCAATCCTTCAATGATACCTATGTCACTATTGAAGCAATGACACTAAACACTTAAATTCGGTAGGTATCCTTCAATGATACCTACCGAATTTAAGTGTTTAGTGGCACTGCTTCAACAAACATTTGCCAATGTTATTAAAACGTGTTTATTGCTGACAATTAGCAATGCAAATATAATTACGCAAAGGTCACCGAAAAAAAAACAGTGGAACCTGTTACTTTCAAACTAATAACAAAAGCGACACGCTATATAATAATTAAACAATGACAAATACAAAAATACAGGGTAGCACGGCAATCGACGCGAAAACTGAAACATGATTCTAGACTAGCGTAGAAATTTTTCGTCGGTTTTTAATTTTTTTGAGCTATATGTAAAAAAAAATACAAAATGATAATGTGTGTGTGTCCATGTGGCCCAAATAATACATAGTTTCGAAGATATCATGTATCTAAGTTTCATTGATAAATACGAGTAATTCATTTTCATTCAAACCCATCATGAAAATGCGACGATGTCATGTTTCACGTAAGGGTGCTTTACATTAACTTAGTCGAATTATTTTGTATGAAAAATTAAAAAAAAAAAATGAAAAATAATTCATATGCCAGTTGATTCTTTGTTATGGTCTCATTCATACCCTAGAGTAATGGGATATCAAAAAAACACCTTGTATAACGAAAGCAAGCACTGAACAAGGGTTCTTGAAAATTCATACCCTGCATTTTGTCATTTTTGACGATGAGAAATCCCATCGGGTGCAAGCCTTGTACAGTACATAATTAACTTCTCACAAGATATTTATTTCTAAACAAACGAACTCTTATTATTGAGTTTGTTTATTTGAACGCGTTAATCTCTGGACCTGTCAGTCGGATAAAAAAAAAGTCTTTTTTGTATTTGATAGCCCAAATCTTGAGGAAGGCTATAGGCAATTTAACATCACGCTACGACCCTTAGGATACGAGTAAATGCCAGCAAGAAAGCTAATATAGATGTGATGCAACGGGTTCGGGGAAACAAGAAATTTCACGCAGACGAAGTCGCGGGCAGAAGCTAGTATTTTTTGTAAAATTACACCTAAGTAGCCAGATCACTTTTCAAAGGGACCGCGCAATCTTGCGCACTGTGCACAGTTCACTTTTGGTTTGAAATGTATCAAGTTATGCAGCGATACAACCTAATTGAAAAGTAGGAAGTGCGCGTGAGTTGATCTGAGAGATCTAAGGCCGTGACATTAGTGCAGCGGGATAAATATAATTAATAATTAATGCCATTCAAATTAATCTTATGGCACCGATTTGACGGTTTTGGTTATAATAATGACGGGTTAATTGCTCAGTAATTTTGATTTCTAGATATTATTTTAAAATTAAACACGCATTAGGATGTCTTAATAGGTGATAAGATAATATTAGAGCTACAAAACATATTTTTTCTTACAATCACATCGCTCCCTCTTCCGCTTTTCACACTCTAACCTCACCCTTACCTAACAAATAGAAGTTAACTGGCGATCCACGTCACTGATACGCGTCGGCGAGCGCTTTACCCTGCTCCGTGTGACGCTCAGTTTAATGTAACCATGCGTTTAGAATATCCTACAACTATGTACAGTTACCGTCGCAAATACTAACGTTATCGCAAAAATAACTGTTGCTACGTACGAACTTATGATCCGCTCAGATTTTCGCGATATTTTTCCTTGAAGGGTTTGTGGAATTGTAAGTTAAGTAATGGATTTAGACTTCGTAGAAAATTACTGTTGTACACCTTCTTTCCGTGGGGAAATACTGTCAAAAAAAAAACAAAAAGAAATCGTGAGGCGAATCACATCAGCGCCTAGACAAGAAACTACATGAGGACCACGACCGCGCTGACAAGAGTGCTCCGAAGAAAAACTCCCTCCGTCTGGGGAGAATGGAGGGTTATGTCGACTCTTACCAACTAAAAGCCTACTGATCCTTCTACTATCATGAGCGGGGCCCGGGAGATACCTGTACATTCGTCGCTCCTCCGACTGGTATCAGCCCGCCGCGCGCCGCTGGGCTCATCAACTTGGATCAGAGTAAATTATTGACGACCTCTAAAAAAACATAATTCTATTTTGGCTTTGGTAGATCTGAAATTTCTTTTTTCAATTTGACATCTAATAAATACATTCTTGCATCTTAAACGCGCCATAGTTTTTACTTTTTTTATTTTTCAGCTAAATTAACATAGTTTCACGGCTGATAATTTTTTTTTTATCGAAAAGAGAAACGTTTAATGGAATTCTAATAAATAGCAATTTCGACTTTGTAATAAATTACGTTTACTATATTTCAATTAACTATTGCACAACGTTAATAGTTCGGCCTCAGTCCACTAAGTTTCAAAATAAAACAAATCTTGTCTATTTATTACAGTTCAGTACGCAAGTAGATTGAGTTTTTTTTTAACTAAGAATTATTTTGGGTAACTTTGATGTAATGAAAAAGAGTTTTTATTTATGTAATGAATATAAAATAGAGGAATGTTTAAATATTTTGTGCCTGACTGTATTTGGTAATTTTTGCGTGTAGGTACTCGTAATATGATTTATTCGCTAGATGAAGGTGGAACTTTAATGTTGTTTATATTAAACTAGGTTCTGCCCGCGACTTCGTCCGCGTGAAATGTCACCCTCCCCCCATTCACCCTCTTAGGGGTAGAATTTCGAAAAACCCTTTCTTAGTAGATACCCACTCTTCACAAAGAACACACCCTCCAAATTTCATGTCTCTGGGACCAGCGGCAGCGGTTTAGGCTGTGCGTTGATATATCAGTCTGGACTTTGAATTTTATATACAGGATGTCCCTGGAAGTATGGAACAAATCAAATATAGGCGTGGGCAAGGTCATTTCCAAACTTTTTAAACCCGAGAATGTCGGTGATTCTTTTTACGGTTTAAAGTTATGACCAATTTTTGTTTTTTTCAATCATTTCGCATAGTGCCCAAAGTAAATAATCATTAAAAAAAACTATCAGGGCTATCAATTTAATATTTTTAGTAAACCTGATAGTTTTTTATTCATGATGTTTGAATTTAAGATGCAGTTCGAAATATCAACCAGTTGCTAAATACATACGAACCTACATCTCCTTGACAACAGTTGTCAAGGGCATCTCAACTATAATAATAATTGATGTAGATAAAGATGTTAAGTTTTTTCTCAATTTTTTTTCCGTTTAATTACTTGGCGCCAAAAAAAAAATGCATTCGTTAAGTACCCATAGGTATTTTAAAGGATTGAGGACGTAACGTCATTAGCAGAGTTCTTAAGTTTGGCTCTTTTTTCTCCACGGCTGTGACTGCATTCTACAAAAATTATATATACCTAGTCTAGTATTGTATAGTCAGTTCTATTATTTATATTTATTATGAACTAGTTGAGCCGAAATACCTTAACCTGTCCAAATAAAAAATCCTATAGAAGAAAGGACGTTAATTTTTCTGATTTTGCGACAAAATTGCAAAAGTTTCCCGAATTTGAAAATTTTCCGGGAAACTTGTGCATTTTTTTTTTAATTCGGACCATTTTGAATATTTTAAAATAAAATATAGCCAAATCGGTACAGCCTTTCTCACAGCACAGCATTATTTTTATTTTATATAGATTTCTACTCTAAAATGTCGTTGTGGCTTGCGTATTATTATCTTAGGTAGATATATTATTATACTGGCAGAATCTAGATCTTTCAAAGAATTCACGTGTTTTTTTAGATAAAAACACTAAAACCAATATGTTTTATTTTAGTTTACTGACCATTTGCATAATATTATCACATTTCTTTTATGTTTTTTCACTTGAAGTCGTTGCCCAACACAAAGTTTTTTCTTGTAATAACGTCGGTAGGTACATAGCACCCAGACACATTAATTTTAATATTTTCCCTTTAGTACCTTTGGCACTACCTACACATATTATTTATCGATACTATTTGAAACAGTAACATACAAACAAAACTTGGGCAGTAACTGGCGCGGGCGTGACGATTCGGTACCGCACCGTTATCGCGCGCGTGTTGTGCATACGTAATGCGACCATTGATAGGTGACTATTGAAGGTAACTGTACTTCGTATAACATACCTGGATTTTTTTTAATGGCAATTCTATTTTATTTCTGTGAAGAAAGAATAATACATAGAGTAGAACAGTGGCTTACGATGAAGGAAAACTTAGTGAGGAAACTTAGACTATATATTCTAGAATCATCAACATGTTGAACTAAACAAAGTATCTTGATCAATTCTTCTTAAAATAAGAATAGGCTTAGTTTAGCGTGATAATATTTAAGGCAATAGGAAGATGTGCATCAAAGTTGTCAAAAAAAAAAAAAGAACTACAGTGGAAAACCCTTGGAAATTAAGCATGATGGAAAACCCTTGGCATAGGACTTCCCAAAAAGTATAACTACGCTTTACAAGTGCAAAATCTACTATAATTACTACGTCATTAATTTAAATATTCCCCCAATACGCAGGTAAGTAATTTTCTTCAACTGCACTTCACAATTTATTACCAACGACCTTGATTAACGTACTTTAATCCTACAGCATACCTAATTACTTATTATTAAGTATTACCTCAACCGATGACATTACTGTGAACTATTTACAATGGGAACCATGGCAAAGAATGTCGCCGATGCATGAGCTCATAACACACATAGCGTTACAGTGATGTGTTGAGAAAATAGGATTACAAATGGAACACTTATTAATAAAGACATGATTAATTATCATATATAGACGTTTGTGGAATACGTCAAAGTACAGGTTGTCCTGTGGTGAGTACATTGCAGACGATATAATTGTTGAAGGCAATCTGGCTTTGCATAAAATTATTAGAAATATATTATATAGATTACAAGCTTCTGCCCTTCTGAAATTTCTTGTTTTAACATAAAATATATCCTCATTTAATACGACACTCGGTAATACTGTAGCTTCTCATTAATGTAAGGTTTTCGGAATTGAATCAGTAGTTCTGAAGATTACTCCGTACATATAGACTCAGAAATTTTACATCTTTATAATATTACTAGCTGCGCCCCGCAGTTTCATCCGCATAAGTATCGATCTCGTGGGAATATCGGAATAAAAAGTAGCCTATATGTTAATCCAAGGTGTCATCTACTACTACTTCCATACAAAATTTTTATCAAAATTGGTCCAGCCGTTTGAGCGTGAAGAAGTAACAAACACATAAACACACATACACTTACAAACTTTCGCCTTTATAATATTAGTTTGATAGTATACTCGTAGATGATACCTACTGATAATGCTTTTAACGACTATGAAGAGGAAGGAGGCGTTAATACGCTTGAAGATGATAAATCTGGAGTAAAAGATTCTTATGATAAAAGATACGAAGCTTTTAGAAAACAAAAGAAGCTGCGTAATGAGAATGCTTTAATTATTTATACCATTTAATAAAGTATGTCCGCAATAAAATGGTTATGGATGGAGAGGGAGAGGAAGCTAAAGAAAAGCTAGATGGATTGTTTGAGGAATTATATGAAAGAGAAGGGAGTGAATAATATCGTAACAGACGCGTTGACAGTAAAGCAAAAAGGGTTGCGCCGACCCCAAGTAACATGGGAAAAGGGCAAGAAGATGATGCTGTCCGTAATAAAAAGTAGTGAGAATCCAGGACCCCACATCACTGAAATGTAAAACAACTTCTTCAATATTATGTTTTAATTCAAACCACTTAATTTTTATATCTCTAGTACCTACAACATGTACCTAATGAAGTTGCAGCACTGACCTTTAAATAGAACCTACATACCTACTTCCATTTTTATCAGCAATGAATTAACACCTACTTTGTGGCCTACAGATTTTTAACTTGCCATTTCGGATCGCGTGGCTGTCCACGCGCAAAGTACAATCAATGTTTTTTATTCGAATTGATATCTATCAGTTCGAATAAAAAATATTGATTGTACTTTTAGTAGGACGACATGTTGTATCTGTCGTGTCGTCTAGATAAATGATTGTATCAATTGTGATACACGCAAGTGATTAATCTTGATGAGGGTCTTCTGCAGCTAATAAATCTGGGAGTCCTTTGTCAAGGACAATTTTTTTTTATCAGAAATAAAGTTAACACCTTTATCGGGAAGAAAATACATGACAACATTTTTAAGTAAATACTTGGACCTTGTATAATTAGCGTCTTTGAGAGGAAAGGGGACTTTTAATAAAGATGTACAGTCAACGAAAGAGATAAGTATGCAGGATCGTCGGATGTAGTTGAAGTGTAGTAAGACACGGATGGATATTCTCTAAACAAATTTAATTTAATTAATAGAAAACAAACAGCTCATTTATCAAATTAAATTTCAGTCAACAACATCCATCGGTTTCTTACTAAACTTTAACTATATCTGACGATCCTGCATACTTATCTTTTTTGTTGACTGTACCAGTATCCCAATTGCGTAACACGCTTTCATTCACAATCTGAAGATTTTTTTAATCCATGGCTTTTTATGTTTGAAATATTCGTCTGATCGACAACTTAGCAGTAGCAGTGAATGTTGTCGAATAGTCAAAATGTAAGGCTTTTCTATTGTTAATGTGTTACACAATTACCCTGTCGGTTCAGAAAGAAACCGATTTATTTGAACTAAGAAGTGCAAAGGGTCATTTAAAAATAGTAAATCTCGTTCGTTGAAAAACCTTCTAGTCGTCAATATCCTGTTAGGTATCGCCTCATTTTTATATATAACATAAAATTTCACCTGATTGCCATGCAGGACGCATATTGACACGTGTGTTTGTATGTGTGCGTATGCTTGTCACGTCATCAAACGTCACGATACACACACATAGAGTTAGATAAGATTCCATTTTGTAACGAGTGACACTTGATCATCAATGTTTTATTTTTCCTTTGGATTTTTGGCTAAATATTTAATTAATCTTTTTCTAAATTTTGACATTGATAACTCAATTTAAAATTCTAATACTAATTGATGCATCGTAGTTTTTTTTGTGTTAATTCGGTAGTCTATTTTCCTATATCAAGTTTTTCAAACAACACGGTGTCGTGTTGACTGAAAAACTTGATATAGAAAAATAGAACGAACGAACGAAGAACGGATGAATGTTGATGATTTGGGTGTCCAAATCATCAACATTCATCTGTTCTTCACATGCATCCGTTATTCGATTCAATTGTTTTTATCACCAATAGAATTTTCGATTCCCCTCGTAAAGCCGCAGTTGCACTCGTCTACGCGACTGTACTTCAAATTGCAGTCAAACACACAAGCCGTTCCCCGAACTATCTGGACATACGACTTTATTATTCCGAGTGCATCGGTGCATCGATATCGGAGGGCTCTTCCCTTTGGCGGCCATTTTTGTGACACCACAGGTACTTCCTTAGTAGCTAGTGTTACCATTATTCTAAGAAAAGGTGATAGGTACCTGAAACAAATAAAGAGAGTTCATTAATATTTTGTTGACGAAGCTGCAGTGATTTACGTTTATTACAGAGCACGTTATGTTTATAAATTAATGATAACCTAGTATGTCATCGATGTATTAATAATAGGTAAGTTAATTTGATAACGGTTGCTCTAAAGAAAACCAGCTGAAACTTTAAATTTACTAGTAAAAAATACTGCAACTATGACAAATAGAACCAGAAACGTATACAGACATCATAACAAAAGAAAAAATGAAATGGAAAAGTCGTATGTTAACATAAATCATCAAAATGTCGTATCTTCAAATACATCAATCGTTATAAAATGCTAATAAAAACAGAACGCACTTGATAGCCGTAAATCCTTCGTATATTATTATGCAACGAAGCATCATAACGAAATTATGTTCATGAATCGATCAGAAGATACTTTCACCGCAGCACAGGCACGTATTTGGTGTGGAGCGTATGACAACCGATTATAAAAATGCTTATGTAATTCGGAACATGGCTTATGGCACTGCATCAGAGACAGGGCTAGAGACCATGAAAACTAGTTAATGAGGCACATTTTGCTGTTTCAGATACTATTTATAATGATTAACTTATGCAACAATAAATAGTTAGGTTATGCATTGTGTTTTTGACCAGAAATTAACTACTAGAAGCATTTAGCTGATCATGCTGTCTCATAAAGTCATAAACTTTACCCAAATTCCTGCCTGTAACAGCAATAAAAATTGACGCTTCATCTATAAACCGGCCAATTTGAGATAAATAGCTTATCGTACACCCGAAAACAGTAATCAGGTATCATCTCAAACTATCCACTTGTTAATTTTTTTTTCTCATAATGGTGTCCATCACACGTCACGCCTGGCTATCGTATGATTTATTAAGGGCCCTTATCAATCAATTATACACTTTGTATCTGTCAGAATAGGGTTTCAATTCAATTGTTAAATTTCCGATTAGATGTTTTCGTATAATAGTTCGATAAGTTTGATGTGTGAGATCAATCGGGCCGTGAAAGCTGGTTCGATTTCTTTAGGGTTATTTAAAATTACTGTGGCTATGATTATGTTGATGCTCTTCTTACGTCCTAATCTTGAAACAGCCGCTACCTTCTTCTTTTCTTTCACTATTTTCTTCTTTCTTGTATTGGATGGAAAACCCATGATTATACCCCTGTCTAAAAACAGGCGCCGCGTGACGTTGTGTTATGTGTTATAAATAACCGTGCCAATACTCAACTTTCACCACGCCTTTTACGAAATCCCCATCTCAATGCTCATTTTTTCTGGTAATTCTCTAAGCTTCACCATAGAAACCATTCATCACAATCCCGAAAAAGTGTTTTCTTTCATCACAAGCTGTGTTCTCAATTCCAACAATAGCATCACCGTTCTGAATCATTCCCACCGTAGTCACGTCGATCATGACCCGAGTTTGGTTCCGGCGACCACTTCCTCTATATAGATTGACATTATTTAATATACCATTGATTATTGAGTCATCAATTATTAGGTGAAGTGCCATACATAAATGTATTATTACATGACTATATTGTATGGTTCTGTGATTAGAGTTTCGTAATCAGACAGTTAATATAGATGTATATAGAAACACTTCGACATTTTAATATTTGTGTTTATGCTTTTTCTATCTTCATTCATAATATAATAGGATTCAAAAGTGAAAGCAAAGATACATAAGGTAGAGATACAATAAACATATTTGAAAGCTGAAGAATTGCTTGCCCGTAGTTGTATTTGACTAAACGCCAAAGCGTGATCTAAATCAGAACACGTTCACTTCCATGATCCTTCTTGTCTCAAGGATTCCAAAGTATTGAATTAAGTTGATTGCAATAGGACATGCTTTTCCCACCAAAATATGGAGAAAAATGACCATTCCTAGTTTAATTATATCTTAAAAAAAATGCCGCATTTCACGCTGGGTACTTACGGTATTGTTAGAGTTTAATATTATTAATAAACCATCAGCGCATGTCACTGACGCAACTCTCCCGACAGACGGCCAGACAAACTAATCCCTCACTGACAAATCGGCCGCCGTCTCAAAGCCGATTAATAAATAATTTTGAACGGTTTTTGGTATGAAAAAAGAAAAATAGAATAACCATTTTGTTTATACAAATACAATTTTTGATTATACATTTCTATTGGAATAGATGCTTGTATAATTTTAAGAATGAATGATGTCTTTCTAGTTGTGGTTTCAACTGGAAAATAGCCAGTGCATTTTATCCTCTTTTGGCCCATCAAACAGCACAGCTAAATCACTTACATCATTCATCCTTACCCAAAACGGCAAAATTGCTATCTTTTTATCATAATCGAAATTTGGACCATCGTGACTTTTCAGAGCATGTCATAACCGATAAGCCAAAAGCGTGTTTAACTCAGAACTTTAATGTCATAAGTCAATATTATGTCACAAATGATTCACAGACACAATTAGGTATAGTCGCGGATTGCATAAGGATGCACCTTTCACCTGTACATGCAGTTCTTCGTGACTGTACCGACTGTTATTACAGTTAGGCATTCTCAGGGCTGATGTTTAGATAGGATTTTGTGAAATGAAACTTATTGAAATGTTGAACTATTTGCATAATAATTATGCTATGATGTATCTTGCTGTTTAGATTATTAAAAATGTTTATGGGTCTTGCGTAATACTGAGCATTTACTATGTTAAACTAAGCAATTTTAAATTGCAAAAATCTAGACTAACTTTGAATATATTTTCATTAAGATTTCGATCTATCTATCGGTAGCAGAATTCAGAAGATTGTACAAAAATATTGAATAGTATAGGTACTGTGACATATAAAAATGTTGGACTCCAACCTTAAAATATTAAGTAAATGCGACTGTCTCCAGAATATCCAAAGAAAAAACTCTGAAATAACTCCACAAAAAGACCAAACACTTCATTTTTGTGCATCCCAAAATGTTCACAGTAAGTGAATCACAATAGCTTTCTTCAAAAGGATGAAAGTGTCGACACAATTGGACACGAGCGTGTCGTGTCGACACAGTGCACAGTGGGAACTTCAGACCGTTTGAAAAAAGAATTTGTCGTGACCAAGTGTCACATTTTGTGACATTTTTTGCCGGTCATCAGGTCAAGATTCGTCTCAATGTGCAGTGGAATAATTTCTATTCAATTGTGCTAATAATTTCAAGAAGAAGTTATTACGATTTCCGAAAGTAGGTAAAACCTAAAAATAAAAATGTATATTTTCCATTTCTTAACAATTCAATCAACCTTTTAATGTAATTTTGATGCATTGCACCATTATACGCATGTTAAACAAGCCAAGAAAATATTTACGTACCGATATTTAAATTCGCAATAAAATATTAATTACCGCTTACATATTTTTAGACTTTCTTGTTTTACGGTCTTGGAACTTGATATCTAATTTCTACTCTATAACTTGGTGATTAACGTTTGAAATTATTTGCACATGATCGTTACGGTCTATGCGCCCATACAACACGACATTTGTATTTCGACGTGAATTTCTCGACTTTTCTCTTACTTTCCAAGTTGAATAACCGTGGTTAGCGCATCTCACATAACTAAGTCTTTATGAATATTTATGTCAAATTATTTTTATACGAATATTATGTCACGATTATGTGCGATTTCACCGGCATATGAACTCATTTATGTGGTTTAATTTACGGTTTTAATGTGTAAATTAATTATTTTATAGATTTATCGTCTAATTAGTCATTTTAGAGGCAGTATCCTCTTATGTACCTATTGATTTTACATAGAAACGTAACGAATTGTTTTAATTTAATAGTGGATCCCTAATAGCAGGAAACAACTACGTGGCAGCCCCAGAAAGTGATAGCGGGATGAGGTGGACTCCTTCATAAAGGATTGGCCCACAATCGCAGTAGACTGGGAAAAGTGGAAAGATGGAAGGGAGGCCTTTGCCATGTAGTGGGACAACACAGGCGTATAATAAATAATAAAGCCGTGGCTAAATAATAACAGCCGCACAGGTCGATCGATCAGGTTAAGCTACGCTTGCCGCGGTTGGTCTGTGGTTGGGTGACCATCTTTACATACTGAGACCCCTCCGTGCCTCGGAAAGCACGTTAAGCCGTTGGTCCCGGCTGTCATTCGTGGATCTTTGACAGTCGTTACGGGTAGTTAGAAGCCCGAAAGTCTGACAACCAGTCTTACCAAGGGGTATCGTATTACCCAGTAACTGGGTTGTGGAAGTCAGATAGGCAGTCGCTCCATGTAAAATACTGGTATTCAGCTGCATCCGGTTAGACTGGAAGCCGACCCCAACATAGTTGGGAAAAGGCTAGGCAGATGATGAAAGTCCTAAAATTAAACGCATTTAGGCCCTTCTCAGAATACAATTCTGTAGCCTAAAATAAAAAAAAATTGCACAAAAATTATTTTTTTGTTATT
The DNA here is from genome assembly GCA_914767645.1 of Hydraecia micacea. NCBI lineage: Eukaryota > Metazoa > Arthropoda > Insecta > Lepidoptera > Noctuidae > Hydraecia > Hydraecia micacea. The sequence goes on from OU611776.1 coordinate 16,744,828, forward strand.
ATTATTCTAAAGTCACAAACTCACAACCATTCTTTTAGGTTGTGATTAATACTATTTTCCTTGTATAATGAGTTTTTTAATACTTTGGGCATCGCTTTTGTACAGAGTAATATTTTTCACACTGACTGTATTTTGTGAATAATTATTCATAAGATGTTAGTCCAATCACAATACAAATTGGACCATAGTGCATCAACTAGTAATCTGAACTCATCAGATGCACTATGTCAAGGCGGCTATCATACATCACCGTAACCGCAGTCTAACCTTTGAATCTAGAACATCTGAATATAGTAACATACTGCAATCACTTTTACATGCAAATGCGGTCTAGAATTGTTTTGTCTTTTAGTCATTTTAAACAAATGAATGTGAGGAGTAAAGAATTAATTTTTTTTCTGGTTTCAATTGTTTTATTTTGTGAAATGATTCAATTATTTATTTACATTGGCAACATTTTTGTTTGGTGACATTTACGTGTGATACTTTTCAACTGTATTTTGTAGGACAGACGCACAGCCTTTTATGAGCCTTGAAAGCGTATAGTTTTGTGGTTTATTTAAAAACTTTAGTAGCTAGAAAATATATTTAAAGTAAGACACATTATGCTTGTTTTTACTTCAAGAACAACCACTATGTTTCCGAAATTTAGAAACATTTATATTGACATATTTCTTTCACATTTTAGAACGGAAGTATTTAACTTTATAATAGTTACCGGAAATAGATGGTTACGAAAGAAACATTTATTGACATTTAAAAAGTTATAATAATTTATGAACCTCAGTTTTATCATGACTTTAGGCCATTCTGAAGACACGAATATCTAATTTAAATATTTAAATTAAAATAATTATATAGTCAAGAATGGCTTTTATTTTTATATATGTATTATTATTTCCTAAATATACGCTCACGCATAAAACCGATAATAAAACGTGACAAAAGACGGAACTGACTTTTACAAGCTAGCTGACTATTTGACCAATACTGGGCCAAATGTTGGCATATAAAACACACAAAAAACCCTATCACACGAAGCCAATAAATAAATAAATCCAACATTGGTTCCAATATAAGCTTAATTAAAAATATCCGATAGTAGAATTCCGTTTTACAGGCGACCGGAGGCCGCGACAAAGGTCGTCAGGTGTTGCCAAAATAAGAATAACTAGTTCTTAATGTCATACAGACATAAAATTGTTCGATTAATTTGAATGGCGAACCGTACCGGTGTGTGACACCTAGCAACAATTTTATTTTGAATTAAGAACTTTTTTTTATTATTAAACTAGCTTATTGGTTGGCTTGACTAGCAATTCTTTTTTCGGCATCCTGCTTCGAATAATCAAATAATGCTTTTGTTGACGTATAAGCATAATATCCTATTTCTTTACTTTTTAGTATGTAAGATATAGTATTTTTATTGCTGAATGGGCCTGCAGCTCTTGACCTCAAACACGTCTGATGGAAAGCGATGAATGAGGTCTATGATGGAACGAGCGTGCCCAGAAAATGCCTGTTGACTCTTGCTTTGAAGGATGTTTATGTGGCATACTTATTATAATTATCTACCCATATATTGATGTCCCCTTTTCCATGTCATCATTAATAGGCCTGTTACGATTATAACGTATGAACAATTCAGAGTGACTGTGGTATATAGTTGACATTTAATTAAGGAGAATGCAGTTTATTTTATTACTATATTGAATTATTATAATTTGTGTATTATGCAAAGCAATTTTTTCGTTGAATAGACTGTTAATGGCGTGAATTTCTTGTTATCCATAGTGTTAACAATATATTAGCGTCCAACGCTTTGTTGTAATCATTTATTACTCATTCAAAGCTGTATTATTATTAGTTTTTTAAGCTTTTACAATATTGTATTAAGTAACAATAATAATATAAACAAGTAAGAACATGACGTATATTTTTCAAAAAAATATATATTCCGTTCTAAGCATAACGATACAATGCAGTCTTGCTGTACAGACGCCAGCACATCAAGCTACTACAATCTGTCAAATTTCTTTAATAGATTTTCAACTTTATCGCTAAAGCATAAGGTTCAAAGTTGATTGGGAAAATTTGACAATTTTGGTATGGAAACACATCTCTTTTTATAATAACACAGTACCTAATAATGATAACAAATCTAAAAACATAATTTCCTTGTAACTTTCGATTCATTAAAAGAACTTCAAACATTACTAATCACTGTACATTTTTTTCTGACAATTAATATATTTCCAATAAAATTATTAATCACATCTAATTTCTTGTCTACAAAACGAAAACGATTCTTTTCGTTCGAGCCCGAAGGCGTAATCTATATATATTATAAATTAAAGTCGCTTTTCGTGTCTTTCTGTGTGACCGTGTTGTTCTTCTAAACTGTGCAACTGATTTTGATGCTGTTTTCACCATCATTTGGAGCATTTATTCCGGCAGGTTTATGTATACAATGCATTGATATTAAACTTACATTTAATAAAGAAATCTTGATGTTTTGTTAAGTCGTGAACACCTCGCGAAACGGGGCGGGCGCTATTCTAAACTAATAATACTCGTATACCTAATGAGAAAATATTTGATTTTTTGTATGTTTATTTCTTACGCTTTCACACTAAAACGGCTGAAGGGGTTTGGATTAAATTTGACACATAGGTAGACCACGACCTGGATGAGAACATAAGATACTTTTTATCCCGAAAATCCTACTGGATCGAGACTTATGCATGTGAAACCGCGGGGCGCAGCTAGTTAAATATATATTGACAATCACTTTCATAATAAGGTTAGAGCTGGTTTTGTAATGTGAGCTTTAATTATACATTTGATTAATTACAATCGAATGGACATGTGGGTATCGATATTTCTGGATCAACTTTTAATTGAATTTTGATATCGATACTTGCATTTGTGTCGTTAGCTATGAAAGTGAAGATAATATGTATTAGTTACTGGTGGATGCAATGCTTATCTGATGTACCTACTGGATATTGGTCATGTATTGTTATGTTATTGAAAATGTGGAAGGATTATAAGTTCGTGACGACATAATTATGAGAAATGGAGCACGAATTAAAGTACAAATTAATGATAATCTGTACAAAGGCGTGAATTAGAAACCAGATAAAAAAACGTTGTAACCAGTCAATCAATAACACTTAATATATCGGCCTTACCAGATTAAAAAATAATGCCACTATGTAAAAAAAAAACAATTAAATATCGAACAAATTCTTGAGACCATTCAATGAACGCGTGATTTTATGTGAAATTGTGCTAATTATGCCAAAGTTCGAATGATTTCGACCTGTTTATGTGAGTCCTATGCCAATGAGATCATTATGTAAAATTGAATATACATATTTCGGGTAAACTTTTGTGTTCTTAATGTTTTTGACAACGATATAAAGTTGACACGTGTCAATATAATTGATGATCCTTTTTATTAATTAGATAAGATTTTAATTTATTGCGGAAGTTTTGATTTTATGATTCGTTAATTGTCTCATCTGCTAAATCAATATGGAATTAAATAAGGAGTCCAAAATTTTAAATTACAGGGTGTGTCCCGTAAGTCGACGTCATGCCGGAATCGGGTAATAGACCAAATCATAATAGTTATCAGAAAAATATTTTTAATATTTTTTTACATTATCAATCGGAATCGGTTTCATTTTGACAGTTCAACAACATTCATTGCGTTATTTACGTGCTGAGCAGACAAATTTTTCGAACTTAAGAAGCAATAGATTAGCAATTTGCTTTAAAATGATTCAGATTCCGATTGATAGTGTGTTACGCAATTAGGGTGCTGGTCTATGCCGGGAAAGAGGCACTACGGAAGACACTATTTAAAACCAGAAACCATTTATTTAGTTATTAACTACCCATTTAAAAGGGGCTTGTGGCTAAGTAATAACAGCCACACGGGTCAATCGATTAGGTTAAGCTACGCTTGCCACAGACCCCTCCGTGCCTCGGGGAGCACGTTAAACCGTTGGTCCCGCCTGTTATTCGTCGATCTTTGACAGTCGTTACGTGTCGTCAGAAGCCCGAAAGTCTGACAACCAGTCTTACCAATGGGTACCGTATTACCCAATAACTGGGTTGTGGAGGTCAGATAGACAGTCGCTTCATGTAAAATACTGGTATTCAACTGCATCTAGTTGGACTGGAAGCCGACCCCAACATAGTTGAGAACAGGCTATTTAGATGATGATGATTTTTCTCAACATTACGTAAAGAATTTGTAGTTTCTAAATTATGTTCTTAGTCAAAAGATTCTGATAGGCTCTTTTCATGCATAAAACTATATTAATATTTCAAAAATGTCGCCATCGTATCGAAGGCTGTTTGATGGTCCAAACAAGGACTGGTTTCGAGATCCGGGTGACGATGATTATAAATAAAAGTATCTTCTTTATGTATCTGATTTATAACATAATGTAATTATGTTATAATTTATTCATAAACTTTAATGTGTTCTAAATATTTAACTTTTATTAAATATTTGCGACTGTTTTCTTGGCAGTTACGTCATTTTAACATGTAACGGTTTACGCATTTTTCACAACATTTTTTCTGTTTTTTAATAGAGCCACAAACAAATAAAAAAAGAATGTGTACAATAGGGTAAATCTTTGCCCAACCCTTCGGATATTACAGGCGTTGATGTCATGTTTTTATTTTTTCACAAGTCAAATGCATCGTGCTCCGCGCGTAGGTACCCTATGTAGTACGATACAAAAGAAAATCAATTGTGTGTGTAGCGGAGATTGAGAGATCATGACCAATTTATGTCTGGGCAATGTTATTCCGGGATTGAAAGCATGAAGTTTCATCAAATGCAGATCAGTTGGTAATTTATTCGAAAACGAACCACACAGACTCCCAATCACACTTATATGTAATATACATAAAGATGAGTCATCGAATCACCTCAGAAAAAATCGGTCAATCTATTTCACACATTTCATTGTCGTATGTACAAAATAAACAACTTTATGTAAATAGTACACAAGGACGCTCAATTTCCTTAAACGACACGGTACAAAATGTTCAAGATCACTTCAGCTTCCGATTTATTTAAGTGTAGTTCCTAGATCGAATAACTTACGTGTCATTTTGGAATAAAGGTTTTATTCGGAAGTGTTACAGTTCAATGTTAGTGATTTTAGAGTTGTTTTTTTGGTATTTCATATTGGTGCGTGAAGAATTATATTCCGCATACCCAATGAGCTGTGAGCCAAAACAATCACAAAGTGGAGCCCTGAGACAGCTAGAAGGCGTCGAGGCCTTAAGGTTTCTGTTTGTGTTTTCTTTTATTTTCATCAGAATTTTTAAATTAAAATATAATGCCATTGACACACAAAAATCCATAGAGATTTAACTAGCTTTTTAACCGAAAGTTTAATTCGAAATACAGGTTTAGAGCCTTATATAGTTATAATGGCTACAAAGCTATTTTAATTAAAAAACGATTGCTTCCCACTATTTCAACACGAGTAGCTATCGAACTATGAATTTCCAACGACTGTAATGTAATTTATGACGGTAACTATCTAATATAACGATTTTGTTGTTACAAAGTTATTAAAGCCACTTGTGTTTTTTTGAAAACGATTGAATAGAATTTGATGATGAACAAACATACATTTACACATTATTAGACGTGAAGTATTTTTGTTTATTTTACCTTTCTCTCTATAATTGAAATTGAAATTATGTTCCCACTCCCTCTCACCGAGAGGAGGCCTGTGTCCCAGCAGTGGGAACATTATAGGCTGATTATGTTATGTTTACCTTTCTATATTTTTTTTTGTTACATTAAATAAGCATAATTAAATCAAATTGTTTATTCTGTAAATAGTTACTAATAGGTAATAGTTAAATAAAAAAATAAGCTAGATTGCTTCGATATTTCTTATCTTATTACCCCTGAGAAGAAATGGCGAAATAAGCTCAGGGGACAAAGCCTCTTTTAAAGTCCAGACATAATCTTGGTCAGATTATGACTGTTAGAACCATGTACAATTGTAGATTAACTAATCTATGTAAATAGAATAATCTTCCATATATAAATAAAAAAGTCGGGTTAGTCAATTTATAACTTAAGTACGGCTGGTCCGATTTTTATAATCTTTGATTTGTTGGATTTGTCTCCGCCCAGTATAGCAGAATAACTAATTAAAATATGGGAAAAAATCATGAAAAAATTTTTAAAATAATTCATTTTCTCGTACATTCGTTCTTATTGATTCTGAGGCGGTACAAAAATTATGTCTTCAGTTAAAATGTTAGGAGAACTATACAACTACATTTTAACCATTTTAATACTCTATAAGTATGGTTTTTACAATTGAACAAAAAAGTATTACGTTCAAAAAAAAATTTGCATGTTACAGCTATTCTTTTGAAAAAGAGGGTGTGAACATTAAAAATGCCTCCAAGTCCCCATAAAAAACATTTTGTCAGCAACATAAAATGCAAGAGACCGATGTTTACACAACACTACGAATATTTTAATATGACACGTTACTGTTGCGCTTTCAACGCTCGGGCGTCGCGTCGTCGGCAAATGTCGTCAGTCCTCGGTTTCGTAAGCGGCGCGCGCGACGCTAATTGTAATGGCGAAAGCAAACAGGTGCCTGCTGTGTGTTTTATTCATTTATATACAGATGCTAGGCTTCATCTATTGTACTGAGGATTGACAGCTATAAGGGCTTAAGTTTTAAGTTTTAATTTTTTATGGTTTTGCGTGTTGACTTTTGGTCGTATGTGCATGTGTCAGGATTTAAATTTTTATGTGTTTGTTTAAAGTTTTATATACAGGAGGTGTCAAATGACGCCTTCATTGACACATTTTTTTTAACAGTTTACGATTTAGTCAGCCTGTATTTTTATGGCAAGGAAAAAATATCTTTCCAAATTCCTGAAATAGCTATTTGTTTTATGTTCGTATACAAATTAAGTGTTCATTTTCTAAAGAGTGTCATGTATATGGTATTTGTGTCATCTCGTGACTACATCACGGAAATCTGCAGTACGGCACAAAAAGTGTCATGTTCATCAAGCGATCGCTAATCTTATATAAATTACTGGTTTCATAGTAACCTACTTACATGTTTATCTGAAAGTTACAATTGCTGCTTTCTGTATGTAAATTAAGAATTTTATCACTAATTGTGTGTAATTATCGTATATAAATACTTTTAAGCATTTGCATAATTATGACACTGGATTTATCATGTGTAATGTAGAAAATAAAATGCATTAAAATAATAAACAGAATTTTTAAATTTCCATAAGTCCGAATGACAAACGGAACCCTTACAGGGTTACTCGTGTGTCCGTCTGTCTCAACCAATTTGCTCCAAATCATGGTAGAAAAAAATATTCATCGTAAGGAACCCTCGCCACGCGAGTTTAACTCGCACTTATCCGATTTTTTCTGTCTAACCGTAACTCATAGACGTAAAATATTGCGAAACAAAACCGAGATACAAGCGTTAATTAATTACATTTTATTAACAACTATTTTCTTATCCAATTTCATTGTAAGAGCAACAGTAAAAATCTAGCAATCTTACACATTTAACTGTTTTTCAATTAACTTTAGTTGAGCAATTCATACGAATATTGCACATTTGGTTAACTTTCAAAATGTTAACTGGCATATCATTTTATCGTACGTGTGTTAAACCGCAAATAAAGCGGTTACATTGTTGCTAACTAGTAGAGCCAAACTAAGGTCAAAACTCGAACGATAAGGTAATAAACAGATAATACGAATGTTAAAAACAATATACAACACGCAAAACTATCAATCAGTAAGTTTCTTAAAAGGTAATATTAATTTTAAAATAATCGATTTTCATCAACACGAAAAATCAACCTAACCAACTTCACACACAGTTCATTGATTTATCAGAATTATAGAATATTTAATGGAATGTGATAAGGTTGAATTTTGTCTGCCACAAGATCTTGTTCATTATATCCTACCGGAATGAGCGTTTCTAGCGAATCGGAAAAGATAATGGCTGAAAAGATATACAGAAATAATGTTCTTCCGCCGGCCTTAATACTCGTATTCGGAAATGTTCGGGTAAAACAATGCGTGTTCGGGTACTTAGTACGGTCAGCAACAAAGGTCAATGAACATCATTTCGATGTTTTTTTTTTAAAACTTGATCACTACATCTCTATTAACAATTTTTCTAACATAAGAAATAATAATAACATAAGAAATATGTACATACTATAAAGCTAACATTTACTGGGTACGTCTTTCATTGACTTTGTGCCTTGGCGGCTGAAAGTATGTCATGCTCACTCAAATGTCTCGCTGATGGTGGCGCATGTGTTGGATCATTTAGCTCCCTTTAAAATGGTTGAGCTGAATGGTGCTAATACATGCGTCATGTTCGTGAACGGGCGCCGTCAGTAGGGAATTAGGGACTCGTCATCTCTTTGCTGCCATGGCTTATTTTAATTTAATTTAATATTTAAATTGCTTTTTTTTTCTCGTCTTCATTATGGACGCTTTTAACGTTCTGCGTCGTTCTCACATGCATAATTTTTAACATGAATGATATACTTAACCAAGACTTTGTAACCATATTATTTTGATTTAAAAGTGTGTCCATGGAGTTTCTTGCCCGTTCTTCTCCATAGGTACCTACGCTTTGGAATAGACAACTAGCTTCATTTTTCTGACTGACCGACCCCTTGACAATTCAAAAGTGCCTGTAATTGGTTTAATAATTGAAATAAATGCTTTGAGTTTCAGTTTGAAAATATTTTAAGAATTTGTGGGTGATTAGTAAAAATCAAGATATCTGATTAAATGGTGGCCCAGTGAGGCATGTGTCCCAGCAGTGGGAACATTATAGGCTGATTATGTAATCTGATAAAAATAACTATAATATAAAATAACTATAATATTACTTTGGTCAGCAATTATGACAATAGTTGTGAAGTTGCCTCTTTGGTCTAGTGGTCGCAAGCGCTACTGCTGAGCAAGAGGTCCTGGATTCGATTCCCAGATCGTACGAAGTATTAAAGGGGTTTTTCCATCAGGATTTTCTCAGTAGCAGCCCGGAGTCTGGATTTGTGCCTGGTTGATGGCAATAGGCTCGTCCTCGCCCTCTATTACTTGGGACTTAAACATGACTGACGAAATGTATAGGTGTACTATACGCACACCTGTACTTGACCCTTTGGAAATTACAGGCGTGATGTTATGTTTATGAGTCGTGAGGTTAATTTGCAAATAAAAATGGTGATGTGACTTTTTTTGTCGACGGTACATACATAGTAAGCTGTTGTATTATTTTGTTAAAATGAATGCCGAAAATATTTGTATAAATTGCTAAGTAATGTAATAGTGGAGTTAATTAATTGTTGGTATTACAGAAATGTGTGTAAATATTTAATTACGTAATTTATAGTAATCTAATTAACAAAAGTTCAAATACGTCATACGTCTACTTTCGTTGATTTTATTATTTAAAGTAAGGTATTTTAAACTATTTCATGCAATATCCAAAATATACGAATTACTTAAAGTAATAAACATAAAAGGCCAAAGTCATCAAAGGTTGAGATAACATCAAAACAAATATTATAATACTCATCAAGGTTACATATCAGAGCAGTTCATGGTAGATTTTTTAATTAAAAATCGAAATCGAAATGTATATTTTAAATGGCCTAGTATCATAAAAAACATTCATTCATAGACAAACAATCAATCCATTGACATAAGCACACAGTAACTGATCTATGACGACTGACGAGTATTCACATGGCTACTGTGTGTGTGCAAGCGCAAAGACACACACACACACACTCATATACATGTGATCGTGTTACTCAACCTGACGACCTGTCATTGTTGGAGTCAACAATATGGCACAAGGATAGGGTTGACAGCTAGTGTTTGTTTATGGTTTTTCCTGTACTATGTCAGATAGGTTGATAGTTGGGAAAATGCGAGCTGCGATTGGAAAATTAATATTTGATTTGATAGAAATAGAAATAACATTAGCATAAAACATGGTTTATAAAATTAGCAAAGCAAAACGTTATTGTAGGTTACATTACAAAATGCTTCCCGTCAATCAATTAAGAGAGCAGAAAGAAGTGATGAGCTTAAAATATTTAAAACTGCGGTAGAAGCTCACGTTATGTTTATGCACTTACGTAAATACCTGTCTTTTGAGCCAGCAAAAATAATGGTACATAAATAGAAATAGATGTTTATAAGTCTTAAAAAAAAAGGACTTCGAAATTTTTCACGAAATCTTATTAGTTTCGTTTTATTTCTTAAAATTTTTTAGTAACTTTAAAATTCAGTTCAACAAAACAAAACACTATTCACCAACTAAATTTCACAATCACATCCACCAAAAATAATAAAAACGCACTTTACAAATAACTGCCAAAAAATGACAAACACGGTTACAAAATTTCTCCGTTCGTCATCCCTAAATAGTAACGTTATTTGTAATCCATCACAAAGCAGTTAACCGGACCATTAGTTCTTTTGTAAGCTATAAAATTGTAGCTTGAACTTTAAAAGTTACTATTGTGTTAATTTTTTTGTATAAAAAAGTGATATGTCGAAATTTTTTCTGACTGGGTGCAGCGTGGGACCAATGTGTGTATTTATGAATGGCCAGATTCTGTCCCCTATGTTATTCGATGACACAAAATTTGCATTAAGCGTGTCGTGTGTGGCGTGTATATTTTTTGTCCAGTAAAACTGTGAAGTTGCAACACTGTATAAGCATTCTTTCATGTTTTTAGACGTTAATATTTATTTACCACTTTTAGTACCAAGGTGTCAAAAAGTTATATTTTTAGAATATTTAAATACCTAATGCTATCTAAGGTGTGCCCATGCCCATATCTTCGTACTTATATCAAGTTTATTTATCATAAATCGAAGTTAATACAGGCACTGTGTTGGTGTTTAATCACAATATTGCATCAGAAATGATTGCTTCTTGTACGGCGCAAGAGTTTAATATGTAGGCATTTGTAAGCTTTAATTAACTACCACCTATTCAAGACAAGTCTGCATCATTTCACTGAATTTAAACAGACATTTTGTGAAAATCTCACCGTGAAAACAGGTGGGGTGAGCTGTCAATAGCATCAGGTAAAATGACATCTCGCTTCAACTAAGTTTTCACGGATACATTGTAATAGAATAGAACGGTTGTTCTTCAGTAGTTACTGATTTTCAATAATAAAATATTTATTTTATTAAAGGCTGATTTTTCAATCGACAGATATTTTTTTATTCGTGGAATAAAATTGACGTTTGACAGTTTTTGTATGGAAGAACTGTTAAAAATTCAAAATTATTTCTCCGATAAAATTATCTGGCGTTGAAAAAATCAGGCCTAAGAATAAAACCGAGACAGTGAATTATGCATGTGCCAACAAACCACAATATAGTTGAAAAAAAAACATAGAATTATAATATCTTAACAACTTCTACAGCAAGTTTTTTTTCTACTTTGAATTGATTCAATAGAAACTATAAAATTCAATTAAACATGTTTTCGTACACATTAATTAAATTCAATCACAATATATTACAAATCAAAGGAATCTATAAAGCGAAGATGACATAATCTTTGAGCCAAGTTTCCTAAGACCTGTCGTAACGTTTTGGGAACCTTGAGGAGTACATACGCACTGCATACATTAAACAATACATTTGCATACTCCTGAACTCAAGAAAATCTGAATATTTAAATAAATAGCAGGTAGGTATAATTATTTCCTATGTTTCGAGTTACTTTATTTTTTAGACCATGTAGAGTATTTAATTTATTTAAAACCGTTTGCTTATGTAAATAAAAGTAACCATAGGGGCAATACTCGTAATTTTAAGAACGTTCACAGTCTGATCTGTCTCAATCTGTCAAGAATACCTCTAATTTCCTTACATTTTGACAAGTTTTTGACATTTGTTTGTCGCCGAGATGAGATAGCGATTAGATTTTGAACGTTTTTAATTACGAGTATTGGTGTTCTGATTTATGCATTGCAAATGTGGGTGTGCTAAGGGTACTCTGCTTAATCCCTCGAGGATTAAGGGCGTTATGTTATGTGTACATACATATTAAGAGATTCTACCCGAATTTACTTATATTTAGTTCAGCGATGAAAATCATTTCTTTCAGGTTCAAGGATGATTGGGAAAATTTGACAGTTTCGGGTAGCTTGATATGCTGGCGTCTGAACAAGTGATCAAACTATCTTGTGGAGGCATTGGAAACTTGCAGACGAATAAATTAATACATAATGACTTGAATTTTATTGATTGTTTTTACAGCAATTATACGTCTTTGTAATTTGTACGACCAATAAAATTGTATGTTGCAAAGTATGTCATGTAACTCTGTCTCTTTCGGTTCTTTTAAGTGTCAGCCTTAAAAAGCCTTGTGCAAGAATTAACATTTAATTCGATAAAATGGCGAATTTTACGGATCTCTCCAAAATAAACCGCAATTAATTTCAACCATTTTATCCTCTTGTTCAACCTTAAATACCTAAATGCTTAACGACTAGCGGTTACATGACAAAATTCTAAATTGCCTGCAATAAAACTTGTATTGTGCTTATGTCTGACCCCTACGAATCCTGTTTGCCTAGAAGAAAGCAAACTGTATGCAGGATTTTCTATTTTTTTCACAGTAAAATAAATTCATTCGTTCATTTTTTTTTTGTATTTTTTTATCTGCCTATAAATCATTAAATAAAAATGTCGGAAAGATCTTAACATGATCTCACGCAAGAAATATTAATACAAGAGAATGATAGCATTGCGTGCGGGATCGAGAAAACGCAACGAACGGCGACTCAGTCGTAATACCTATGCGCAAGCGCTACACTTTCGTAGCTCCGCGCTTCGCATACAAAAGATATCAACGAGCGCCTACAAAATGTGCTTGTAATTATTTTCCTCGTGACTTTTACTAAAGAAAATCCGTCTGCGAATTCTTCCGCGTAGTTTATTTTTAAGACTGTAAAGGCAGTTCCTAAAAGAAACGAAATTACGAAACTGTCTCCCCGCGAAACGAGACAACATTGTGTAACACACCAAACTGCGAACAATTACGCGACGTCTGATTAAAATAAGCGAAAAAACACTTACCAATTGCAAAAACTGTTTGGTTACAAGTGAAAGTCGCTCCCGTGGTCGCGACTAGAGGGGGTGGTTCAACACTTTATTGGCACACAACACTGATTTAATCACTTTTGGAGGCATAGAAGCACACTTTAGGGGGAATAGGGGTTAAAGTTCGTTGGTCCTTGGGTTTGAAATTGGCGCGTTTGTGCGCTGACCGGCGCGGGCGCTCGAGACGGCTGGCGGCAAGAGACTGCGCGCGCAACTCCCACCATGGCCGCCCGAAATACTAATCACCTTGCTATCGAGACTGTGATTGAGGTACGTGTGATAAGAGATAGCGAGTGGAAGATGTTGGAAAATTGAGATGTGAAGCGGGTTTTTCAGTGGAAACCCCGTCGATTTGGTTGAAAAAGTATAATAAATATTAAGTTTACATATGTGACTTCCTGTTTAAAGTATATATGCGGCTTATCGCGTTCTAATATGAGAGTTATTGTCCTAATAGAGAGCTATATTCTAACAGAAATAAACTAAAATATCCTATTAAGATTATAAACTTCTAACATAACCACTATTTTATTTAAATAAAAAAACGCTTCCTCGCAAAAATATATACAATTTAACAGTACCAATAAACACGATTAAATAATAATTATTATCATTTGACATTGAAAACCTACTCAAAATTACAGACAAAAACGCTTTTGATGAAAAAAAAAATCGCTATCACCAAAATAAACAAAAAACTATCACTAGACCTCTGTCACCTATCCCTTGTACCAAACCACACACAAGGTGAGACGGATCTAGATACAGCGTGTCATTTCTTCCACAACCACAACACATCAAAGGCTGGCCATCTGAGGTCGAGGGGATAGGAAACCGTGACGTCATGACGACCATACAATGCCATTGCCGTATTCGTCATTTACCAGTATTAGCTGGAATTAGGGAGGTTGACCTTGACAGATATCTGATGATGAGTTTTTTTTTTCTATTTTTACGTGCAGTCCGTCAGGTGGCACATTTTTTTTCATGTAACCACAATTTGAAGTACATCATGCGTTCTATAACGTCCTATCTTTTTTTCGCATGTCATATTTTCTAATTTCAGCTGTGAGATTGTCTTTGGTATTTTATATTCTTAAAACAGCTACACATTTGCCCCTTAAGGCGACTACATGACCTAAAGCGCGGTCACTGTCGGACTACATAGATAAAAGAAAGAGAAGCGCGATGACACAACGGTGGTAATTTATTGCAAATTTGAAGCAATTATCTATTTAATAAGGTTAATGTTTTACTAACAATTTATGGATGAATAATTCTGAAATAAAATGATTATTTATTAAATAATCCATCATTGAATGCAGTTTGGCAAGTTGTTAATGAAGGGATAAACTGCTTTTAAAGACAATTAAGAGGTGTATTTGAACATTTTTTGATGCATTAATGTATATTTAATTATGATTTGAGTTCCATCACTGTATTAAAATAAAACTTGAAAATATAAATTTATTTTTGGTCAAAATTATTTATGGTTTAAGAGATACACTGCTTTAAAAAAACAACTTTTTGACCGTTTTCAAGAAACCTTCGCCTTAACCCTTTGTATACGGCCGGAACGTGGATCCACGCGAGACACAATGGCTTTTTAATTGTTTTTGTCATTACGGCATTTAATCGCTTAGGGATGATTTTTCCATCGCCAGATAACTTTTATTCGTGAAATAAAATTGACGTTTGACAGTTTTTGTATGAAATAACTGTCAAAATTTCAAAATTATTCCTCGAATAAAGTTAATTATCAGATGATTGAAAAATCAGCCCTTAATGATTTTCCGTAAAATATAGCAGCTTGTTCACCGTCTATTTTAAATTCACCCACGTTTATTATCATCATCACAAAAGGCGCCCACTGCTGGACAAAAGTCTTCTCCATAGAATCCCTTTAAGATCTTCTGCTCCAGACAGCTGGGATACAACAGCTACTGTGCACGTCATCGTTAATAGTGAATGAGGGGGGCTTGCCCCCCTACCTCATACCTCTTATTGTGATCACACGACATATCTCACGCCACGTGACCATGATAAAAGATCATTCAAGACTAGTGACGAGATGATGGGTTGCAACATTTTTCTACATCATTTACAACTTAGTCATTACCGGTTATTCTACGTGACAATTTTACTATCAAAGGTCGAGGATACAGAAACCATTTTGTGACGTCCCAAACGCTATTACACTCGTTTCCAATGTCGTGTTGGTCATCGATTACCGATTTCTCTGTTAAATCATTCGGACTTGGGTATATTTTGATGACCTTGCATAAGTACCAAATACCAATACAAAGAGACACGATTTTTTTTTAGTTTTTGACACATAATATCACGCTTGATATTTCCCGAAGAGTTATGGTCCTACAAGAAATATAGGTGAAGGTAACGCCTGCCGCCACACCAGCGCAGAGCAGTGGTGGCCCAGAGGTAACGGCGGCGATTTAGAAGTTGTAGGTCTTAGTTTCGAACCCAGATAGACGCATTACTTTGTGTAAATTATTTCATCTCAAAACTGTGAAGTTAAACATCGTGAGGAAACCGGTATGTCCTAGAAATAAAAATTCTAAGACATGTGACATCTACCAACCCGCACTGGGCCCGCGTGGTGGATTACAATCCACTCCCTCTCGATGACAGGAGGCCTGTGTCCCAGCTGTGGGAAAATTATAGGTTGCTAATGTAAAGTGCCTGTTTGGGTTTGAAACTACAACTTGTAAGTCACGCACTGGGTCACCAGTGCTCTCCCTAAGGTTTATGCCATATTAATAGTTAAATAGAAAACTTAGACTCAGCACTTTACGTCTTATGATAAAACAGGTCCAATGCTGATGATCAATTAAATAACCATTATGAGTCCAGTGACTTGTATTTACTACACTCAATCTATCATGTCAACCTAACTCAGCAGCATGTATATGTATTTTAATTTATTTGTGTACCTATTTTTATTTGTAATTAAATATTTTTAATAGTTTTTTTTTTTATAATTGTTCCTCTCAATCAAAGCACCTGCCATCTAATCTCTTCATCACCATTGGTTGATTGGTACAGAATGTCTAGGGCATTAAGTCCGCTTTGTACCTGTTTTGTGTGCGAATAGTTTAAATAAATAAAAAGTAACGCAGTCCACTGCTGGACATAGGCCTCTCTTAGGCTACGCCACAACAACCTGTCCTCTGCCGTCCGCATCTAGTCTGTTCCAGCCACTTTTTTAAGGTGGTCGGTCCATTTGGCTGGGGGAGTCCCTAAATACGCTTGCAGATACGCCGTCTCCACTTCAAGGCTCGTCTGCTCCACCGGCCATCGGTTCACTCTAATGTCAAAATGAAATTGATCTTATCAACGAACAATATTATTACCAGACTGACAATGACAAAAACAGTTAACGCTTGGTCGAGTTCAATATAACGAGGGATCAATTTTAGCAACACGTAGGTGTTCATACATGCGTAACGAACATAAAAGAGACAATGCATAGATGACAAAATGATAGACAAATTAAAATGTTTTTTTTCTATTGCTTCTTTGGTATAGTAGTTCAAGCGCTACTGCTGCGCAGGAGGTTCTAGGTTTGATTCGAGCGGGGTAATTTCATAACACACTAACAGTAGCAAAGACTTTAATTTTGACTCTTCAACAACATTTATTGCGTTATTACTTTATTTCGCAGACAAAGAATGATGGGCATTTTTGTATGGAGCCAGGCCTGATGAGTTCTAATGCATGTCAACTTATTGCTTATAACCGGCAATTACTGTTACAAAACATTTTATCTCCGAGGCACGGAGGGGTCTTGGTATGTAAAAATGGTCACCCATCCAGGGACCAACCGCAGCAAGCGCAGCTTAACCTAATCGATCGACCCGTGCGGCTGTTATTTATTACTTTGCCATGAGCCCCCTCAATGTTGATGTGAGTCAATAACTAATATTATAGAACTGTAGTGAGCATTAGCGTCATAAACTAATATGTTTACAAGGTACTTGCAGGCTGATATCTCTTTAACCCGATATTTCACAGCCTTCTGCTCATAATGAAAATTGATGCTTGTGATTATAAACTTTCATTTGATGTCTATGTGGTTTTTATTGGACATACCGACCAAAACGCCCATCATTCTTTGAACACATGAAGCAATGGATTAGCAATATCCTTTAAAATGATTCAAATTGTGATTGTAAGCGCAATTAAGGTGCACGTCCGACAAAGTATTACTGAGTTTTCTATCTGAAATTTCTCAGTAGCAGTCCGAAGTTTGGACTTGTGCCCGGTTGATGCAACAGACTCGCCTCCTAGTACATGGAACTTAATCCTAACTGGCGCAATGTGGATGTACAGACGACTACAATCTGTTAAATTTCTTTAATAGATTTTCAACTTTATCGCTAAAGTATAAGGTTCAAAGTTGATTGGGAAAATTTGACAGTTTCGGGTAGCTTGATGTGCTGGCGTCTGTACTATAGGCACATCTCTGCTTAAGCCTTCGGAGAAACAAAGCGTGATGTTACGTTATTTATTTTTGATTCGTCTTTTGTTTTGACGATCAAATAGACTGTTTTGTTAATGTCAAGGCGAAACTGTCGTTTGATGACAGAATGACAGCTTGATTAGCTTCATCGTGTATATTGTAGCATTGAAAACAACCCATTTGAACATGTTTGACAAAATCGATAATTCGTTGTTTATGTTTCCTGATGGTTTTTGCAGAAAAGGCCAATGGCATACCATGTAGTTTTTTCATGTTAATAATATAATAATAAAGATTTATTGTTCGAGTAGAACTAGATTATATGGCAATGTAATATAGTGTAAAGCACAAGCTTATAGTTTTTTAATCTTCATAGTTAGTGGGTGCCATACTGCTCTCCTAGATAGGTTACAAAATAACCCGTGTTTAAGAGAAACAGTTCCGATTCCCATCATAAATAGTTTACTTACTACAGCACGTGTTAAATATGTATATTAGCTACCGATACTTAAACACGTGATTGTACTCATGATAACAAACAACTTTTACTATGGGTTCAAACCTGAAATCGCGAAAAAAAAATCAGCTGTTCCCTACATTTATATTCGTTATAAGGTGTAAAAAAAAATAACCTTACAAACTTTAAGAGGTGCTTTAGACCATCGAAGTGAACAACTTTCACTATGGGACCATCTCTGAAATCACGAAAAAAAAATCAGCTGTTTTATACATTTTGGTCAAGTAGGTACTTTTGTATGAAACAGCTGATTTTTTTTTCGTGATTTCAGAGTTGGTCCCATAGTGAAAGTTGATCAGTTTGATGGTCTAAAGCACCTCTTAAAGTTTGCAAGGTTAATTTTTTAACACTTTGTATAGTAATAATTACAGGAACCTACAAATTGAGAGACAAAATTAGGTTGTTAAACAACAAAAAAAATATAAATAAAAAATGGCGAATTCGGAAAAGACAAATTTATAAATCGAGAGCAGTGGTGGCCAAGTGGTAACAGCTGCGACTTTCGAGGTGTAATTCGTAGGTTCGAACCCAGACAGGCGCTTTACTTTGTATAAATTATTTCATCACCACTGCTCTCAAAACGGTGAAGGAAAACATAAAAATTCGAAGACATGTGACGTCTGCCAACCCGCACGGGGCCTGCGTGGTGGATTACGGCCCACTTCCTTTCACCGAGAGGAGGCCTGTGTTCCAGCAGTGGGAACATTATAGGCTGATTATGTAAATTTATAAATAAAATGAATGTAATGTAATCATCATATTTTACTTGTTGTGAGACTAAAGCCCAAAAAAAAAAACAATAGTTGCACCGTCTAAAATTCTAAATAGTGTTTAGACGATACAAGTAATTTGCTGCTTAATTTTTATTGTATGCTGCGCATGTTTGCGATGCAAATTTCTTGGTATTGTGTGTATCTCGGTGCAACTATTATTTTTATTTCCTGCTGAATGGGACCACTCTTGACCTCGAACTCGCGTGATGGAAAGTGATGGATGAGGTCTATGATAGAACGAGCGTGCCCAGAAGATTTCTGTTCACTGAAAATGTTGTTGCTTTAACTAATGAAATGCCACTGAAAATTAAATTGCACCATGTAAACCAGACTTCAGTAATCGTACATAGCCACAATGTAAGTCACAATGTATTTTAAATATAAAATAAATAAAGCAAATAGAATAAGAGATCAAAGAGTCAAATGTCATGGACTGTGTTCTAGAAATATGCACGCATTGATACAGGAAATCCTAATCGAAATCCGTGTGAGTGCACGTTTGCAAAACTATATCATTGTGAAGGGTAACTCCCAGAGCTATTTCATAGTAGAACAATGACTATATAAATATTTGAGGAATGCTTGATAGAAGAAACCCAAATCCAATGGATTTTACCCATAGTAAATTATTTTTCGTTGAGATTATCATGTACAAGTTTTCAGCGTGCAGTCATAGTCACCTGCTGTGAATTGTCTCTGCATCACCCTAAGGTAGACTGGTAGAAAATGCCCAAGGCATTAAGTCCGCCTTTGTACAGTTTTTACTTGTGCATAAAGTTTTAATAAATAAATAAATATTTGCGAAATTAACGAGTCATCATTAAAACTAATCATGAATATATTTCAAAGGTCAATCCCAAGAAATAAGCCATAAGACATAACCCTAAGAGAACGCTGCGTACGAAAGCAACTATGTTGGGGTCAGATTCCCGTCTAATCGGATGCAGCTGAATACCAATATTATACATGTAGCGACTACCTATCTGACCTCCATAACCCATTTACTAGGTAACACGATAGCCCTTGTTAAGCTTGGTGGTCACACTTTTGGGCTTCTGACTACCCGTAACGACTAAGGCAACACTGCCTACGTAGTATCCAAAATCAAAATCCTTATATTAAAACGGAGAAACTTTACGAAGACCCTTTTCAACGAAACACAAAACCTTCCATATCAAAACCAGTCTTAAAAAAACTTCCAACGAATCAATGAAATGGAAAAGAAACCACAAATCATCTCCACACAACTGATTCATAGAATCTGATTCAACTGACGGCGAAATTGCGCGGACGATTCATTTGAGATCACAAAACAAAACGTTGGCCTCGTTTTTCGAAACCTTGACCGACTAACCTAGACACCTAACTTCCTCAACTTTTAAATTTCTTCCGAAAACAAAATCTCATATAAATTCATGCTACGTCGTTGAATCATCATTTGCTACTGTAATTGTTTCAAGAAATGGTGTAATTTTATCGTATGTCTACGTGCCATGTAAGGCTTTCGTAATGTTGAACGCTTTCTTTTTGGAATCGGTGATGTAAAGCTTAAGACCCTTATTAAAAAATGGCCTACTTTGTTCACTCAATAATAACATCAAATATAGATCTCGAATGATCGGATGAAGAGATTTTTATATTGCTAAAGTCATCTCCTGGGTTGGCCCTTTGGCCGGTTAATATGCGAATGAACAGAAGAAGCTTCGCTGCAGCATACTCAAACATGGTGCCTGAAACAAACTGTCGTATTTGTTGCGTTTTGGGGGACTGTCTTACGTAATTTTGACGCTAAATAAGTGCTAATTCTCAGCCTGATTTAAATATAATGACTTTTGATTTTGTATTTTGGGTTTGTTGATTATTTCTCGCAGTATGTCTTGTTTCAATTTTATATTAACGATAAACAATCCTTTCTTTCACACGGTACCTACAACTATGTTTAATGAGCCGAACATCCAAACCCTGTCATGGAACTCCTCCTTGTCTCATCCCACGCGACTGTGAGCACAATTAGAGGCAGCTCCGTTTGCTCGACACGATGTGATGTGTCAAAGTGTAGGACGGTACGGATGAATGTTAAAGGCGCTACAGACTAACACTACACTTCAAAGTTTAAAGTTGTACTTATAAAGTACTAGCAGCGCCCCAAGGTTTAACCCGCATATGTTTCGATGCCATGGGAATATGGGGATAAAAACTATCCTATGTCCTTTCTTTTCTTATTGCTGGGGAGTTTGTTCCGCCATTTCTTCTCCCCAGCGAAAGCACTAGGAAGTGGCGAAGTGCGGGCGTTTTGAGGGACTGTCTTATGTAATTTTGACGTTCGAAAAGTGCTGATTCTCAGCCTAGTTTGAATAAATGACTTTTGATTTTGGTTTTGATTTTCCCGAGACTCAAACTATCTCTATACCAAATTTCACCTAAATCGGTTCAGCGTGTTAAGCGTGAAGAGGTAACAGGCAGACAGACACACTTTCGCATTTATAATATTAGTATGGTTCTGTGTCGTTTTCTCATGTCTCAATGCAAAGTTGCCACTTCCTTTTCAAAGCTCAACTAATATACAACTCATCACTTAATTAGTAGACCATACCAGAAGATTTTTTGTTTACCTGTAGTTTAGGACTAGAATGCACCCCACGGTTTCACCCGCATAAGTATCGATCCCGTGGGAATATCGGGATAAAAGTATCCTATATCCTAATCCAGGTCATGGTCTACCCAAGTGCCAAATTTCATCCAAATCCGTTCAGCCGTTTTAGCGTGAAAACGTAACAAAGAAACATAAAAAATCTAATCTTTTCTCTTTATACTCGTAATATTACTTTAGATAGTTTTGATTTACAATAATTGCATTCTTGGGGTCCCATTATTGGGATGCAATTATTGTAAAGACTGATTTACGCACATATTATTTCCAAACGATCGAATAGGTATAATGAAACCAATATCGCAAAATATCCCTTGGTTTATGATACTACCTTTACTTATTCAAAATTGACGTAACATTATCATTATTATAGGTGCTGATGACGCGTCAAAGCGCACGTAGTCTGGACGCGTCACGTATCAAGATTATTACGCATTACAAACACGAAGTTATTTATGAAAGGTTAACTGCAGTATTACCCATTTCCTCGACCCGTGCTACTAGGGATCAATTTTTCTAACATTTCCAATCGAAATTTTCAAAATGAACTTTCTCACTGCGTCTCAAAGTTCAAAGTCTAATGACACAACATAGCAGATGTACGTGACGTATGACGCGTCACTCGACTTCTTGGTGCATTAAAGTACCGAGATGACATCAGACTTTTTCCATTCAAGTTTTTGTAGGCAAGTTTCACAATTAAATCAAAACCTATGGTGTCCTCAACAAGTTATGCCAAAGACACAGCTATTCGAGCGACAATCTAATAATAAAAACATGTTAGGGTCATTTAAATATTTGTTGAAAGCAGCTGTCTTACGTTTAAAGTACACAAGTGAATCCGCTGCATGCGAGAAGCGCAGAACCGGTCGAAAGTGGTGATCCTTGGGGGAGGCCTATGTCCAGCAGTGGACGCCTTTCGGCTGAAATGATGACACAAGTGTACGCAACCTTAACAAAATCGATCGTCGAATCAAGCATCTGTAACCACCTTAAGTTTATCAACGTGCTCACTCGCGGCATTGACCCACATGTTAGTATCGATATTCGGTTACAACACTAGCACTCGGTGACGAATAACGAATACACCTCTATAATTAACGTGTCATTTTAATTTTGTACTCTGTGTCCTCGACATTATTGAAGCAGGTTTGAATCTTCTTGATTAGAATTTGTATTAAAGTTTGATCTTTTGTTTGGGAATAATGAGTGTAATTAGGACAGTTAGCGAGATAACCGCTGACATTTTAATCAGACAGCCCGCTAGGCAAATAGCAACTTTAATGTTCAGGTGTAAGGTTGGAAATAGGATGTCAGTTTAACTGTTTTGTGCTTCGATAGAGAAAGATACTAATCGACAATTTCCTTCAGAGGAAGTTGTTTTAATAACATCGATTAATGCCATGGTTATAACTAAATCAATGAAGTCATTATGAGCTAAATTGTGCCTGTGGGCTTACATTATTTGAAAGTGTCAAAGTGTCCATCAATGAAACGTAGTTTTTGATGTTATCATCATCATCATCACGAGGTTTTACTGCCGCGGGTGGGCCTTGGCCTGGTTGAGTATATTTCTCCAACGTGACCTATTTCCCGCTTTTTCTCTCAAATTTATCACTCCAACAAGAAAAGAGGCTAAAGGAGGTATGTAGGGATCGTAGTAGGTGGCGTTCTGTAGTTTCTGCCTAACCCCATGGGAACAAGGCGTAAGTTTGTGTATGTATGTACAGACGCCAGCACACATCAAGCTACTACAATCTGTCAAATTTCTTTGATAGATGTACAACTTTAATTGCTAAAGCATAAGGTTCAAAGTTGATTGGGATAATTTGACAGTTTCGGGTAGGTTAATGTGCTGGCGTCTGTACAGTTCTTAAATCTTATTCTGCGCCATCCAACCATTTGAATTTGAGTCGCCTTCGACTTCACTGACTATCTAGTTTACAAACGTTTATAAACATTTACTTGATATCGTTGGGGTGCTCTGGTCTCGTCCATTATTGCGACATGTCCTGCCCATTGAAGACCTCCTATTTTAATGGTCTTAATAACATTAGACTCGTCGTACATCTTGTAGAGCTCATGGTTGTACCACGTTCGCGATTGCTCGTTTTCCAACACTGCACCGAATATGCGCCTGAGGATTTTCTGTTCTTTGGTGATATTATAAGCATAGCCTAATCAGCCTATAATGCTTCCACTGCTGGGACACAGGCCTCTTCTCCGTGAGAGGGAGCGGGCCATAATCGACCAAGCGGGCTCAGTGCGGGTTGTTGTCGTACAATTTTTCGGTTATAGGACATGGACACGGTTTCCTCACGATGTTTTCCTTCGCAGTTTTGAGAACAGTGGTGATGAAATGAAATAATCAAAGTAAAGTGTCTGCTTGGGTTCGAACTCACGACCTATTTCTAAATCGGGGCCGATACCTCTAGCTACCATTGCTCCTGCTGCTGATGTTCTGCTTGTCAGAAAACTTTAACTATGCTTCAGGGGTGAAGAATCCAAGAAAAGTAAGTTTTTGGGATGCATGAAGAAGCCCCCTCGTGTAGCGCAGTTTGTTCCGCCAGTTACTCAACTGAACCGAGCGCTCGGCACATTCTGGACAGTCACACCCAGTACCTTATTTGACTGGCCAATTCTTCCCTTGCGGTGGTAGGGCTAACGCCCGCCTGGTTTGCGAGCACCTTTCCACCGGAATCCGGCGTCAAGCAGCATGCTGTGTTTCGTCAATGTGTGAGTTCCAGTGCCTTAGGCATCTTCTGGACACGCTCGTTCTATCATAGACCTCATCCATCGCTTTCCATCAGGCGTGATCGAGGCCAAGAGCGGGCCTATTCAGCAATCAAAATAAAAAAGGTACGAAAAAAAAACAGCCGTTCCTGTAAAGCTTTACTAACTAAAAGATGGCTAGACGTTATTCTCATTCATGATTTCTTACATCTCATAAAATATGACGTTTAAATTGGTTAGCCGGAAATAGGAACATTCTTGAAACTATCTTGTATAGTCAACAGCAAAAGTAGATGATGAAAATCAGAAATTCAATACTAATGAACGGAGTTCGCGTCAGAACTGTGTGGCGTCGAAGTGATTCAAAATTATGTGATTGTAAATTATACCAAACATTTACTACTAGTACAGCTGCCATATATTCGTGATCAGTTTTGACTCCAAAATTGCATCATCTACTTTTGCTGTTGACTGTACATCAGCGTACTCAAGCCATATAATGTGTAAATAATGATGTCATGGCTATGATCTCATATGAAATTCGGTTAATGTCACAATTTTTTATAGGGCGAGTCCACTACCTCATGAACCGAAGTCCAACGTCATTGGCATGCCATAGTTAAACACCGCAGGCGATATTACACACAACAGAAATAAAGAAGAAGCCTCAGTTCGTTTAAAGGTAGTAATAACTAGTTCCTTGGGCCGAGATCTATAAACGTGACTTAGCACGTACTTTGACTTAGACATGTTCTATTGTATTCTATTTTTAATAAATGGCAAGCAAAGAAGATTTCGACTATTCTGCCAATGTCTAAAGTGAGCTGGAAGAACAAGTAGTGTGCATGAGAGAAAAAAACAAGTTTTAAACGAATAGAATTATTTCATTGATCCAGTTGATACAATCTTAGACATGTTAAAGTCTCTATCTTGCACTTTGTAGTTTGACAGTTGTCTGACAGTGACAACACAAACGCATACCCAAAGTATGTGCTATGTAGGTAACGTTTATAAATTTCGGCCTTAGTTTTCGGACCTTCCATGAAATAAGTTTTGGCAAAAGTTAAAATGCTGTACCTATACCATTCTCAAAAAATAATTAATTCATTTTCTTCACTTTGAAAACACTTTTACATATTTAGTACGTATTGAAAAGTAGATACATAGTCTCAAATATAAATAAGGTTCAAGAGGAAATGCGGTGGTCGTTTCTCCATAGAAACGCTCTCGCCTGTTTTCTTTCTGGTTAATAACCACAAAGCAATGATTTTTTACAGAATAATAAATAAATATTAACTACTTATTTATGTCCCTATGTTTTCCTTTTGATGATACATTATTTTTATAAGCACATAGAACCCACAAAAATGCCGATTTAAACCACTGTCAACAGAGGCCTATTGTAAAAATTTGACAACTATTAATGAAAAAAGAAAAACATAGGGACACAGTATTAGGTATATCCTTCTTATTCAGTTTATGAAATATCTTTTAAATTGGTCAAATATTGGAGGAGGAAATAGGCGAGAGCCAAACCTCGAATTACGACTTTTTACTTAGGATTTTTCAAAAGTCTCTTCGACCGCATTTCCTCTTAATTTTGAAAGCCATTTGTCAATTGTTTAGCGACCTCATCATCTGCCTAGCCTTTTCCCAACTATGTTGGGGTCGGCTTCCAATTAATTAATTGTTTAGCGACCTATTAGAGCTAAATAGCTTCCATAACAAAATCTGCTAATCAGTTGCTAATCAATTGATTACAATATCTTCTTCTGCCTTCTCGCGTATTTAAACGTCATTCTGAAAAGTGTTGGTCTTTTTATTGGTTTGCCCACTGTTTATTTTTTCACTGTGGCATGAACCTCTTACGCTGGGTTAAACCCATTCAAAAAGAACTGTGACGTGTCCATCAGGAGACTGGACATTACGTCTTAAATCGCAATATGAACTTTATGATTGAAGTACAAGGTTCATAATCGCATGTTTTTATAAGGAGGAACATATCGACCTTGGGTAATCCTTTGTAAATCGATACTTTAGGTACAGTCATAGTTTATTTATGATGATAATTGAGAAGGTATCTCGTAATTGGTCAGTAACTATAGACTTTGAATGGTTATTTATAGATTTCTACCGTTTGATCACGTTTGCCAATTTAAAATGTATTGGAAAGTAAGAGTAAATCAATTTGCGGCAGTAGACTGTTTTTTTATATAGAAACCAGTACTATCAGAGTCTAAATTACTATAGCTAATTACTTCTTGTTATGTTTAAGACACGATTTCATTCATTCAAGAAATGGATGTATATAAAATGGAGTTTCTCGAAGATAACTTTTTAAATCGAGTGATATTTTTCTCAATTTTTCTCAGAACGTCACCATCATCATCTGGTTAACCTATTTTAAGCTGACAACATTTTCGATTAGTTAGGCAAAGCCCCATTAGCCTTATAACCCTAGAGTTTAGGCCTTAGACCCTTTGTACACGGCACGGTTTCTTTACGGTACGGCATATGAACCGGGCCGTAGAAACACGGATGGCGCCGTGCCGTACTGCCGCCGTGTCCTCGACAAACTGCCATAGTGATCTAATAAACCCTACCTTTAACGGCAAAAAAACGTGTGTGTATAAAGGCCCTTTGTTGAGGCTTTAGCTGAAGAAGTCTGATAGAAACCTTCCCATTTCCCAGAGAGATAGTATCCAGAGTTCCAACACAGTTCCGGGATGCCTACATCAAAATAAAAACCCCCTACTCAATTAGTCCTCAATATTAATCACTAGCTGACCCGGCGAACTTCGTACCGCCTCAGAATTAAATAATGTGACAAAGTTCAATCGACACGTGGCGCCATCTATTATCATAATAACGTTATTATTGTTTTCCTCGGGATGAAAGGTACCCTATGTCCGTTTCTGTACACCTGACATCCTATATGCAAAATTTCAGGATGATCGGTTCAGTGTTTTAGGCGTGAAAAGGTAACAAACAAACTTACTTTCGCATTTATAATATCATTATTAGTTAGGATTAGGATCATCACTGTCATCATATCAGCCAAAATACGCCCATTGCTGGACATAGGTTTCCCCTAAGCACCGCCACTCGGCCTCAACATGAGGACCACGAAATTAGTAGTTACACAATATTTTTTACATCGTAACGATGACATCACGATCCATTTTTTATTAGCTCCTTATGTTCCCGGATTCTAAGGAAATCCAGTATTGGGGAAGTACCGCGGATATCCGAATATGGTCGATAAAAAGTGAAGTAAAAAGGTTTAATGAGGTAATATTGGTGCTGGAGCCCACGGATATCTATGGCGGAGTCGGTTTGTCATACGGTTTTTTTTGGAGACCAATTAACCTCAAGTTAATTTCAATTCAGTCTGTTTAGTTATTCCTATTGTGCATACAGTATAGTACCTAACGTACGCAATATTTTTTTTACTTATGTACAGTCAACAAAAGAGATAATTATGCAGGATCGTCGGATATAGTTGAAGTTTAGTGAGAAACCGATGGATGTTTTCGACTGAAAAATTTGATATATGACTGTTTGTTTTCTATTAATAAAATTAAATTTTATTCGAGTTCATCCATCAGTTTCTTACTGAACTTCAACTATATCCGACGATCCTACATACTTATCTCTTTTGTTGACTGTACGTGCAATTCATTGCGCGGTTTCTAGTACAATATTCTCTATTCTTCGTCGTATCGATGGCACGACAGTGATTAATTTTGTTGACCCAAAACTAATCGCCTCGGTTTTGTCACTGGCAGCGTAGAGTTCACTATGATTGCATTTTTTGGGGCAAAGAGGGCAGGATAAGATGTGGGACATAGTATGCGCCACAGCATCCTAATTTCGTAACAATATCAATCTCAATCTGAATAATTTTGAAGGATATTGCTTATTCATTGCTTCATATGTTCGAAAAATGTGTCTGCTCAACAATGTAAATAACGCAATGAATGTTGTTGACCTGTCAAAATGAAACCCATTGCTACTGATAGTGTGTTACGCAATTAGCCCGCAGGTCCACATCCTATCCAACCCAATTTTTTTTTTCACAAAGCATTAAATGATTAACTTTCACAGAATTTCCATTCAAAAATACAACTCTATTCATCAAACTAACATTCCACGTCTAATCACAGAACCATCCTAATTGTAATCATACCAGCCATTTAATTCCCATTCAGATAGGGTTGCACTAATCAGCAATTGAAATCGAATTAATGAAATTGAGACCATCGTTACTTCTCGATACCTAATTAGTGACGTAATTTTATCGATAAGCGAGATTAAATGCGGTTTCGAAATATCGAATGTAGGCTGATGAGGAATTGAAAGATGACAAGTTGATTTGAGAAGTTGTTTGATTTGAATGTCAATGATGTTGTATGTATAGACGCCAGCACATCAAGCTACCCGAAACTGTCATATTTTCCCAATCGACCTTGAACCTTATGCTTTAGCGATAAAGTACAAAATCTATTGAAGAAATTTGACAGATTGTAGTAGCTTGATGTGCTGGCGTCTGTACATAACATAACATCACGCCTGTATTTCGAAGGTTTGGACAGAGGTGTACCTATAGTATACCCACATTTCATCAGTTCGTAATAGGGGGCGAGCCTATTTCCATCAACCGGGCATAAATCTAGACTCCAGGCTGCTACTGAGAATTTTCAGATAGAAAAACTCAGTAACACTTTGCAGGCCTGGGAATCGAACCCAGGACCTCATGTAAGCATGAGGTCCTGGGGTACTGCTAAGGCAGTAGCGCTTGCGACCACTAGACCATTGAGACCATTGACCATTGAGAGGAATTCCTCATCAGCCTATGTTCGACACTTCGGACTGTGTTCTGGACTGTGATCGAGAATTAAATCAACTTGTCATCTTTTCAATAGCCAAATGACAAGTTGATTTGGTTCTCGATTTGAAAAGTCGTTTGAGAGTTGAATGTCAATGATGATCTGTTTGTAATACACACGAAATTATAAACTAGCTTTGCTCGCAGCGTTGTCTATGTGTATTTGTTATTTTATTTTATTTATTTTAGGGAAACTTACAGCTAAACAGATACAGTAAGTAATAGTTTATACAAAATAAGGCCAATTACAAGTTTCCACATGTTGTGTTTAAATAATATGAAACAGATTGATAATAGACGGCTGATTATTAATAATGTAACTAATATTTTTGTAAAAATATAATTAAAAAGAAGAACGGGCAAGAAACTCCATGGACACTCCATGGAGTTTCTTGTCCGTTCTTCTCCATAGGTACCTACGCTTTGGAATGGGCAACTAGCTTCATTTTTTCTGACTGACCGACTGCTTGACAATTCTAAGTGCCTGTAAATGGTTTAATTGAAATAAATGCTTGGAGTTTGAGTTTGATTATTATTATTGACTTATTTATTTCAGGATGCAGAGCAACACACTTATACCAATCTCTTCTGACTCGAAAATTTAAATTCCAAATGCTCGACAGACAAGCTTGAAAGCTTCCTTTTACATTAAGACTATTATTGAGTCTTTTCCGCTTTATTCGGTTAGGTTATTATTAACAGACAGATGTGCTACCGGGGAGTTTGTTGCACCACTTCTTCTTTCCAGCTAAAACACTAGGAAGTGGAGAAGGGCGGGCATTTTGGCGGATCGAGGCCGTATTATAAAGTACAAGCAGCGCCCCGCAGTGTCACCCGCATAAGTTTCGATCCCGTGGGAATATCGGGATGAAAAGTATACTATGTGTTAATCCTGGTTATAAACTATATGTGTGCCAAATTTCATCCAAATCCGTTCAGTAGTTTTTGCGTGAAGAAGTAACAAACATACACACTCACAACTTTGCCTTTATAATATTATTATAGTGTGATAGCCATCATGAATCCAGTCCGAAAAAAAGATGGTGCTATCGATCATGCATAGCCCCGTCTCTCTCTTGTACTAGAATCATGATGGTATTAAAACGTCATAAATACGGCACTTGTCTTATGTAATTTTGACGTTCAAAAGTGCTGATTTTCAACCAAATTTGAATAAATGACTTTTGATTTTTGAAGTATTTGGTGCTGTGAGGTACAGCTTACCTAAATCACTGGCGTAATACGCAAATTATAATTACTATTAGGTTTGCGTGAGGAAGCAGTTAAAATAATTTTTAGAGATAAAAGTAAACGTTAATTTTGCCAATGAAATAAGTATTTAAATAAGTATTTATCGATATATTTGTAATCGTAAACCTCTTTACGTGATGTCGGCTAAAATTATACAGAGATTTATCTTTCTTATGCAATTTGGCAGTTAAATCTTAATATTTCCGGTATTTAACTGTGAGCTGTCGTTACACTGCAAGTAAATGGTAATGAACTAATTTTGAAATGTTAATGCACCTACATGTACATCATTATGTACATAACCAAAATAAATCTATTGATATTACATGTAACGGCGCAGGATAGCCTCTACCAGTGGGCAACGTATTAGTGGTTCACATAATCCGCCTATAATGTTCCCACTGCTGGGGCACGGGCCTCCTCTCTGTGAGAGTGAGTGGGCCGTAAGCCACCACGCTAGCCCAGTGCGGGTTGCTAGATGTCACATGTCTTCGAATTTTTGGTTCTTGGTCCTCGCGCTGGTTTCCTTCACCGTCTTCAAAGCAGTGGTGATCAAATTATTTACACAAAGTAAAGCGCCTGGCTGGGTTCGAACCCATGAACTATAAACTCGTAAGCCGGGGCCGTTACCACTGGGCCACCACGCTCTCAAGTGGTAATACCTAGTATTAGTAGTTCAGCAGCTTCAATATCAACAGGATTGTGCCGGAATCAATGATTTCAAAGTAATATAAAAAAAAATCAGCTTTTCCCTACATTTATGTTCGCGTAACTCGTCAAAATGTAGGGAACAGCTGATTTTTTTTTCGTGATTTCAGGTTTGGTCCCATAGTAAAAGTTGTTCATAATGATGATAACAATGCCCCCTTAAAAGGATGCTCATGAATTCAATTACACCCTGTATAAGTCAATGGCCGGAATATAGCACTTCGTCGTGGACGTGGCACGACAGCAGCACCTCTGATATCATAGTAAATAAAAAAAAACAGTGGCACTCCGGAAGTGCCGACAGAAGTGAAAACAAAACACAAACAGAATACTTTGCCATCACTCACTGACATATCGAATATACATTAAAATCGAGTACATCCCGAGAACAGCCGAACACATCCGAAGCGGTGTCGTTACGGTAACAGTGGCGCAAAGCCAATTGTTTTTTTCTTTTTTCCCATCTCAAAAAATGCCCAACGCGCCTAAAGAAGTTTTCACTTCAAAAGTCCTCTGTGGATATCAGCTGTCATCAGAAGACAGCCGCCATGCAACCATATATACGACAGTCTGCTAGAGTGACTGTCACCAGCCAGTGACACTCTTATCCGACCTTTTTGGTAATTCTTGTAACTTCATAACAAAACTAGACGGCGCCATTTGCTATGCATAAGTACCCATGCTTTAAAAAATATTTGCACAACAATGTCCAACTTTGGCCCCAACATAGAACGGACGTATTTTGGAAGGTACCAACACAGCTAAGGTCCCTTTTATGGTACTATGTGGGTACTTGTACTATGGCAGTACGTTGACCCGTCAGTCGTAATTTACCTTTTTTAGTAAATGACGTCACGGTGTGTCCTTAAACCGTGAATTTTAATGCGAACTATTTATTTTGTGGAACCGTAGACAGTAGTGACGTGACGATTATTGAATTAGTCTATAAGTAAATAGTCTAGAAAATAATGTGATTAACTAAGAAATTTTAATAGAAATAGAAAGACACTCCCCTATTTTGAGATATTAGTGAAAACTCAAAAGTGGGAACTTTGTGCCCCCGCCCCTACTCCGGCTGACCTTCTAGACGTCAGGACTTTAAGTATGTTCACTCCCTAAGCACCCAGAATAAGTTTCTGAACGAATCACTGAGGTCCCTGCTCACGTACTCTACACCCCTTTTGGGCCATTCGTTGACTGGACTAATACATTCAAAAACAATAATTATTAAGAAACCATTGTTCTGCAAGCAAACAACAAGCAACCAATGTAAAAAACTTGTCAATAAACTAAAAAAAAACCTTGAAAGAAGGAAGGTATAATAAGAGAACTGAAAATAACTCAAAAACTTAGAAACGTCTGAGACGAAGCTCAAAGCTCTGCTCAATTTTACTAACCTATAATCTACCGAGTATTTAATAAGCCATCTTTTTGGCATTAGTCACCTAGATTTATTTTAGGAGCCAAACTAACATTACCAATTCAATGTGATGAATAATATCGAACAGCAGTAGGAATATTCATAACGCAAATATTTGCACAACACTATTTAATACATACCTCTTTGGTAGGCTCTCAAATAATGGAACAGCAAATAAACGTGTTGCCATAGAAGCAAGATGTTTTTCCTTTTAAAATCGGTAGCAAACAAGTAAAGACTTGGATTTAAGACTGACTGGGCCCCTAGTATGAACGCGCTACGTAAACATAAGGAACAATGACTTTTTTAAGTGAAAACTTTTTAGGCGTACTTTTTTTTTATTTGAAATAGGATTGCTCTAGACTCTAGTCTAGGTCAGAGGTGACAGAACAAAGTCGACTATGGAGTGTGCTTACTCAGAAGAAGCCTGTTCACTCTCACTTTGAAGAGATTCGGGTTGTATGGTCTCGGAAACACAGATGCAGGTAGAGAGTTCCACTCTTTTGCTGTGCGCGTTATAAAGGACATTTGAAAACGCTTAGTGATTTTGAATTTGCAACATGAACATGTAATATGTGCATGTTGTAGTCTCCTGTACTAAAAAGATTGAGATTTATATTGTCTTTGTGTATCCTTTGTTGGAGATCTTAGTCTTGACTTAATCAGGATTATGATATTGGTGTAAACAGGATAAACATAAAAATTGATGAAACAAAATGTTGAAATTAGAATAAAAACAATAATTTAATTGTTAAGTAAGTATAAATTATCTATAAAATAAGTATAAATTCTTAATTATTTTTTCACATTAGTTGACTATTTATTTTTATTCGAAGGAAAGAAACAACGTTAAATATACATAGTTATATATACTTTCTTATTAATCTCAAACTCGATGGTCGCTTACAGATACTTAAGTATTAAATAAATATTAGGTACGATATCTCGTAAAGTTTGAGGCTTTCCACGAAAAGTATATATTTTATAAGGGGAGTACTTTTAAAATAAACTTTACAAGATACTAATAACCGATAAGCCTCTTAAAATTAGCCCTTGCTTGAAGAACCGTGATCGAATCACCAAGGAGGCGTTGCTTTGATTCGCTGCGCGTACGCACATAAATCACAATATCAATTAGAACTTTCTTTGGAAAGAATATTCAGAGGCTGTTATAAATTTTAATGTCTGCAGTGTTGTTGTTTGCTATGTTTAAGTGGTCTTGGATCAATGTTGGAGTAGATGGTAATTATTTCCGCTACTGTGAATAACTATTTGTTCATACCACAGATATAGATATACCTAGATAACGCATGAGCAACTACTTCGCGTGCCCAGCTTACGTACAAAAATCGTAAGCCGCCACTTTCGCACTCAGTCCTGTAGTACTGCTGACTGGGTGAGCGTGAACGCTAGCGCTAGGCCCCAGGGGCGGGGCGAAACGGGTGCCGCACGCGGCGGCGTCTTTGAATCGATTTGATTTTCCCATCACTAAAAATAGTGCTTGTGATGTCATAGTAACGTAGTCAAAAAATGGCGCGGTTGGTTTTCATAAATTGCAATGATTTTTCATTTATTCAGTGCAATTTTTAAATGCATTTGGCGACGTTTATAAATGCCAAATACTTCAAAGGTACTGAACGCACGCACTTTATATGAGAACCGTTCGAAATTGGAATACATTCGAGGTACATCGACATTCGGGTGATGTATGACCGCGGCGGGAGCGCATTTAAAAACCTATTACTCTTAACACGACTCCCAAATGGATCCTCAATTTGTTTAAAAGAGAACGCGGAATCGATTAAATCATTTGAATTTGGGATATACATCATTAGCTTCTGCTCCCTGCAGCATTGCAGCAAGGCCTCCTAGTACAGTAGATCTACATAATGTGTCAAAACAATTACAGTCAGCTAGAAAGGTATTTTTGAATTAAGAATGTAAGATAATGTTTAAGTTATTTAATAAAAAACTAAATGTATTACTTAAAAAAGTTCAAATTCCATTGCAACCAAACACTATTATTAGGACCTTTTTGTTACAAATTGTCACTCGAAAATTAACTTCGAATACATTTCACTAAAGTAGACACCTGTGTAATGTAAATAATCTGAGATTATGAACACTGCTATAGTGGGCTGAACTGTCCAGCCGTTCTTAGGCATTGATTCTCACCATATATGTATTTTGATTATCGCAATAGATCTTCGTACTAAAACTTTATAAATATCATAATTTGTCTGTCACCATATGACCAACAAAACAATGGTTCTATCGGTTCAAACAAGTAATAATCTCAAAAAAATTATATATGCAAGACCAAAATAAAATTTCAATTATAAGATGTTTCCTTGAGATAAATTGTATTATACTCGTAATTATACTTGTTACTTTCAGGACATCGTAAAGTCGTATTAATATGCCAAAACATTATTTGATCGCAAATAAAAAACGCACTAGCTCCATCGATCGCGATGAAGCAATATTTCGTTATTAAAGATATTCCTTTTATTTTGTGTTCACATAACAAATTGTAGCGTTTAATTTTGTTAAGTTCCTGCTCTTTACCCACCATTTTTATTGATGTTTTCCTGTTCAATAATAAAATTTATAAATTGACAAAAAAAAGATTATTTAATTTATTTTGTATTTTATTAGGAGTATTGTATTACCCAGTAACTGGGTTGTGGAGGTCAGATAGGCAGTCGTTCCATGTAGAATACTGGTATTCAGCTGCATCCGGTTAGACTGGAAGCCGACCCCAACATAGTTGGGAAAAGGCTAGGCAGGTGATGATGATTTTGTATTTTTAGCCAGTCATTTAGGCAGATAAACGGGAACCAAATTAATCTTAAATTCACTGACAGATATCGCCTAAGCCGCTTGGTCCAGAACCATGCAATTTTGCACAAAGTTTATTAAAAAAAAAAAAAAATAGGATGGATTCTTGACAACTCCTCCCCTAAAGGGGTTA
Source organism: Hydraecia micacea (assembly GCA_914767645.1). Taxonomy (NCBI): domain Eukaryota; kingdom Metazoa; phylum Arthropoda; class Insecta; order Lepidoptera; family Noctuidae; genus Hydraecia; species Hydraecia micacea. The sequence continues at coordinate 16,780,441 of OU611776.1, forward strand.
AATAGGGGGAGAAAGTATGTATGGAAGATGAAGAATGAAGAACATAATAAAATAGTAATGAAGATTTTTTGTCTGTTTGTCAGGATGTATGTACCGGATTGGCACAATATCGGCTGAACGGATTTGGATGAAATATAGCACACAGATAGTCACCAACAATAGTGATAGTTAGTATCTGGATTAATTATGATATTTTTAATCTCGTTAGTACGTTCCCGTGGGATATTTTCCGGCATCCTCGCGGACGAAGCCGCGGGCACAAACTAGTTATTATTAAAGTAACGCCAAAAAGTTATAGAAGAATTCACAGGTTGATAAATAACTAACCAATTAGAAGAAAAGAAATACTTACATATTATTTTCTTCGTAAATTTCAACTAAAACAAAAAGTATGGATGTTCCGATCATTGCAGTCCTTACAAGAAAGCGTTGCTTCGGGCGATAAACTGACATCTCACAGGATTTAAATCAGTGCGAGCAAATACTTCGCGAGCCGAAGCCGACTGCCGATGCTTCCGCAAATCATCTGTCTTCCTCCCAGAGCTGATTGGGTAGGGTTGATGCAGAATTAAGCTGGATTATTTAGTAACGTAGATTAAAAGAAAATTGTTAGAACAGATCAAATTGTTAAAAAGGGTTGTTGAAACAAACGCAGAATAAACTGATACTAACTGTGAAACACGAATCGAATATTCAAAACATTGGGTTGGTTTTATTATTAAAAATAAATAACAGAAGAAACGAGAGGAAAAGGCGTTTAAGTTTATTAGAAACAGCGAAAAAAAACCGAACCTTACGTAAATGAATCGGCACACTAATTGCGTAACACACTTTCAATTAAAATCTCAATGATTTTGAAGGATATTGCTAATCCATTGCTTTATATGTTTGAAAAATTGTTCTGTTCAACAATGTAAATAACGCAATGAATGTTGTTGAACTGTCGAAATGAAAGCCATTGCTACTGGTAGTGTGTTATGCAATTACCCCGATGGTCACAAGCACAAATAAAACTTTTAACTTTGTGCATATTTTACAAAGGGTTTGTTCCGAATTCGACTCACAAAGTTAAGTCATCTTCTTCAATACATCTTTATTAGTCTTCATCTCAGTAGTCACCCCTTTCTAGCTAAATCCTTTTTCACACAGTCCATCCACCATTTCTTTGGCCTTCGTTCTCATATAGACATCATCATTCCTCCACATCACATTCCCATATCAACCAACAATCGACAACCCCAACCTCATGAGAACCGATTTTCACACAACTATTCAGCCACCGATCCCACTTTTAGAATATGGTCTTATGCTCTAAAAGTGGCACCGGTGCCAAATGACTGCGTGGATGTCGAAAATTATCCTATGGGAACATACTACCGGGGCAAAAAGTAACCTATGTCCTTCCCCAGGATGCCATCTATTTCCTTGCCAAATTTTTATCGAAATCTGTTCAGTGTGGCTTAGTCGTAAAAAGGTAACATATAGACAGAGTTACTTTCGAATTTATAATATTGTATGGATTCACTTTGAACATCTCTATGTTCTCCATCCATATTTCATCACCATTTTCTCAAAACGATACCAACCCTGAATTTCGTTACACTGCAAAACAAATTGCGTACAAGTTCTTAGAACCTCAAATATCAGCCGAAAGAAAGTACAGTCATAGTAATTAATTATTATCATAATATTTATCATAAATAATTATTTATTGATGACGTGTCTGAATTTATTGACTTTTAATACAGAAATTTTGGTGCATAATGAAGATATTCAAAATGCGTTGTAAATCATATAGTTCGTACACGAAGTAATTTGAATATTTATTCGGGACTGCAAGTGTTGCCAGAGATTGATTAGGGGGTATTTTTAGCTGGCAATTTTGGAATGTTGATTAAGTTTTAACATACAGCTTATTGTGGCGATGCTTGGGGAAGGCCTATGTCCAGTAGTGGACGTCTTTCAGCTGAAATAATGATGAGATAGCTTATCGATTTACTATCAGCATAGCATGTCTTCTTTTACCAAACATCTGTATCAGCAGTCATCTTTGTATTGATCCCCTTTCCCGCCATATTAACTTTCACACAATGTCTTTGACCTTTCCTACTTCAATTTATTCACATTCCAATTCACAAAGCAACCCAGATATATATTATGAAAATAATAATACATAATTTTCTCGAAAATTGCTAATAACAATATGATAATTCACCATCTGACATAATAACATCGAAAATTCTGTGAAAATGCCGACTTCGGGCAAAGGCAAGTAAAAAAGGACGTTTATTTTCCTCTCAAACATATTAGGCAAGTAAATACAGGGAATTTCAATGTATGCTTAACGGTTCATTGTTCAAAAACGTAATGTACAAGACAAATAAGAAATTTTTGGCTTCGTAATGTAGGAGGTAGGATTTTTGGGATGAATCTCGACAATCTTAGCCATGTTGTTGACACAACCTTTATTTTCATCAATTTAAAGTTGATGATTGATGATGTTGGCGATAAAAGTAATGTGGCAGAGAAGTTTATTTGTTTATTTATACGGAAATATAGTATTCGGTTACAGGCGCGGTATTTTGTGAGTCTTTGTGATATTATTTCGCTGGTTACCGTTATTGAAGGTTGGCAAGTTGCGGGAGTTACTGGCTATTTATAGAAGGTTAAATATAAACCAACGTTTAATGTTGCCACTGGCTGAGATACGACCGTTTAAATTAAATTAATCGGCACAAGAGATAAAGGAAGATGAAGAGGTGGCTATCTGCATAGCTATTCACAACCACTCGATACGCTTCCGTACCGTATCGAACATCAATCAATATTATCGTAGGAGTTCTCTAAACGCTGTTCACAAGTCCAAAACCCGAAAATTTTGTCAGTTTAAACCAAATAGACGACCGCTATTCTTCCAACAGCTGTTTGTTGTCGGGGGCAAGGAAAATCAGGATATCGAAATGTGTCATTTTCGATACGAAAGCTTGTCGAATGGTTGTGAATAGCTATGCTGGTGGTCTACACTTTCATATCCGAATAAGGAAGACGTAATTGTTTTCTCTTTCTTTTAGTGCATTTCAATGTTCTTGCGCCTTATCTTCTAGCTTACTATTACTATCTATACTAATATAAAGCTATATATAATAAAGCTATCAATATCAAAGCTAAGGAGTCGAACAATAAGGTCAAAAAAGTCAGAAAGAACGCTAAGCCAGAGCGAAGTAAAAGCTCGGGGCCGAAAATTCACGCGGGCAGAAGCTAGTAAGTATATAATATAATAATTTTGGCATTGCTACTGACAGTTTTAGCATCAACATTATGATTCTAGTGTTGACGAGGGCAATCACAATTTTATTATCTATTGCGTTAAGGGACACTTGGTTCAATTCATTGGCGCCCATGTTTACCTCTTGCGCCACTAAGGTGTGATTTGTATGTTAATTACAAAACACTTCATAGTAGGAAAATGTTAGATTCCACTTGGTTGTAGCTTTCAAACGAACGGCGGCAACTCGATATGCGATGCATGCTTGGCATCAAACTAAATACGCGGGTTCATGTCTTGAACATGTTCACGCATTATTTTCATCTTATCTGAATTCTTGCAAAACATTGGGGCTATTTGACTACCTTACTCTTCTTTTTATCATCAAATACATTAGTAACTACTAAAAGAATACGATGCGATGCGACAGGGTGGGTCGGGGGAACAGAACCTAGTAAATGATAAACTACAGATTGCCTTCAAACTACTTTAATTTCACTTTATATCGATAAGATTACCACCGCCATTGAAACTGAACGCCATCAGCGCATCTAAACCACAATCAAGAGCTGGCATTGTCATCATTTTTGTGGTGTATTTGACACTGACAGCTCTTGAACGCGGTTTAGATGAACTAATCGTGTTCAGTTTCATTAGTGAAATTCGCCCCTGGATATCTAACCGTTCTTAATTGTGCTACTATGCGGAGGTTCCATATATATAATTTGTTTTTTATAGGTCATCTCCATAGCACAGCATTACACTGCTGGGACACAGGCCTCCTCACAATGAGAAGGAGTGAGTGGGCCGTAATCCACCACGCGCGCCCGGTGCGGGTTGGTAGATGTCACATGTCTTCGAATTTTTGGTTTTAGAACATGCCAGTTTCCTCACAATATTTTCCTTCACTGTTTTGAAAGCAGTGAGTGGTGATGAAATAATTTACACAAAGTAAAGTGCCTGTCTAGGTTCAAAACTACGACCTACGACTCGTATGTCACGGCCATTACCACTAGGCCACCACTTCTACTCATCATCTCCATACTCCACAACGATTCTTTTACCTCTTTTATCATCCTCAAATCCCTCTTTTTAGCCATCTTGCAGATCTGAACCACTCATATCAAATACATGGCCGATATTATCTGCTCATTAAACCATATCATCTCAAAACGGGTCAGCATCAGAAAGATTTATATATTTATCCTTTAAGTACCGTAACTCCGTAAGTTGGTCAGAGTGTAACTGTGCCATACCACCCGGGGATCGCGATGTACGATCCCGCGAGACTAGTCGTAAATCCCGACCGTTCCCGGTAACGTAATAACAGTATCTGAATGAGTCCGAAATATGGACTCGGACTGGTTTGTATGTGTTTTTTGTTGGGAGATCAAGGTGTTTCGTTGATTTGATAGTAGTATTGTCAATTGAAGATGTTTTAGGTCAAACTTTAGTCAAAACTTAAGGATTAAACGGTAATGTTTTCTTAGTGTTTGTCTTATTTGTTTATTTTTTTGTACTTATAGTTATATTATGATTAGGTAAATATATATTGTACTTATAGTTTTAAAAGGTTTTTGCGAATCTTTATATTAAAAAAAAACTTATAAATTTTTCAAAATTGCACCAAGGTTCTACTGTTTGTCTCTGCATCACCCAAAGGTTGACTGTACATTTAAATTAAGGAGGGGTAATAATTAAGAATAAATAATTTCCTAAATTTTCCTAATTCTGTATACTGCCAAGGTGGAATTTCATCACGACTGTTTACTAACTACAGTTGAGGGTCCGATGCATTGTTTGAAGTGTTTGCTTTTAAATTGATTTATTCTTTGTTCGTCCTGAAGTTTTGTCAAAAAATCCTGGGTCGTCCCAAAATATAATTTTAATTATTTTATTCCCGCTTCGTCCTATTTTATATTCCTTCTACGGCCCATATTTTATTGTATATTATTATGCCAAATTTTTTTTTTTTGTACAATCGGCAACAAAAGGGTTACGTATTATTAAGAGCCCTCTTACATTTCGGTACTGAGCGTTAAGTCTTTAATATTCCGGGAAGTAAAGTGTGTGTGAGTGTCCTTCAAGTTTTTCTTCCACAATACGTATTTATTTATATTTGATATTTTGATTTGTTAAGGTTCGCTGGCCGCGTTTGATCCGTGGATGGTTGACCATCTTTACATACCAAGACTCCTCCGTGCCTCGGAAAGCACGTAAATCCATTGGCCCCGCCTGTCATTCGTAGATCTTTGACAATCGTTACGGGTCGTCAGAAGCCTGAAAGTCTGACAACCAGTCTTACCAATGAGTTTCGGATTACCCAGTAAATGGGTTGTGTAGGTCAGATACGCATGTAAAATACTGGTACTCAGCTGCATCCGGTTAGACTAGAAGCCGACCCTAACATAGTTGGGAAAAGGCTGATTTTAACTGCAGATAAATAAAGAAAAAACAACACGCCCCGTACAGTTCTGGAATTTTAAATGCAACTTGACCTCAATGAAACACCTTCGCGAAAAATAAACCTGCGAAACTATACTACATCCTTAATACTGTACTGTATCCGTATTCAGAAAAACATCCCGTGACCAGTAATCGTACTTAAATGATACAGTAACAAGATTACGGTACCTTAAATATTTATCACCGTCTTAATTTCGTTTAATAATAAATAAACCCACCCTTAACTTCGTGGCTCTGAGGTCCCGGCTCACTGTCAAAAGTATTGATTAATTTGACAGGACTGTACTTTAAATAAAACATACTTATGTCATGTTACGGGATGATTATAATGTCATTTTTAAAGATTTGACATTGCATGTTTGTGAAGAAAAATATGAGGGAGATTTTTTCAATTGACTTTTTTGAACATAGATACGCAAATTAAAGTCAATATATCCGTTAAAAAAGTATTCATAACTTTAGCTTAATTCATTGTATTTAATTTAATACATAGTGTAGATAAAATAACAAAAAAAAAAATTATACAATCAAAAAAAACACAAAATTATAACTGCATAAAAGTTTTGAGCTTGGGGTAACGTAACGTTAACTTAAATATAATTTTATTCCAAATATATTCGTTTTAACCAGTATTCGTAAGAATGGAAGTGACAAATGACTTCGATGAATTGGGACTACATAATAATGCATGTAATTACGTTGCTGATTTAGCAAAGTAACGAGGATTTTAATCAAAACGGACCGATAACGGTCAGGTTTGACCCAGTTTTAGCACGAATAAATACTTTTTGCTGAAATCTTGATAAAAACTGGAACTGAAGTAATAAACTTTCAGGTTGATGACTTAGTATTTTAAATAAAAAGTTGATTGGAAGACTATCAGTTACAAGTCACTGACCTTAGTGAGGCAAAATATACAAAAGTAACCAGAAAGAAAATATCATAAAAAGCTTTAGCAAACGACAAGACCTAAATAATAATATTGTTAAGTATCCTAACTGGCTTGAAGTGAAATGTATTTAAAGAGGGACACAAAAAAAGGAATCGTTTTCAAAAAGGATTCGGCAGGCATTCCTAATCTGAACTTATACTTCTTGACATTTAAAAATGGCAGGCTAAACATATTTTGAATATCGAACGCGAAGGTTATTGAGAGCCTTGCTCGAAAGCAAGTCTTGCATAGTCATTAAGGGAGCAGTGTTGTTTTTATTTCTTTTACAAAAAGTTTTATCGGCAAAATTCCATATTTGAGAGCCTTGCTCGTGCATGCCTTGAACGAAAATTTAGGAAGTTGTGCTTTTTTTTAACAAAAACTATGATCGATATGATTACTAAAATGATGATTATGATCATGAATGATATCATCTTAAAAGTTGATAAGGTTTAGTAGCTATATATGTGCACTAGTAAGAATATAGTGTTAAGGGCTCTTTGGCATGCTACAGCTGCAGTGACATAAAAAAAATTGGATCAGTATGTCAAGTGAAACCGTCAACTTGTTTCTTTTCTAATCTATTGTTCCTACTATCTTTACGACTATCATACTATTATTTTATCTTCCATTTTAAAGGTCTCTCACTGAAAAAGGTACCTTCATTTTATAGTACCCAAGCTATGTACACTTTTTTTGCCCAAGGACATTTGATTATAATGCGAAATCAATAAAAAGGCGCCACCAATACAATACCAATGCTTTAAAAAAACTCAAATCCGAACATATCGAGTGCAAGTTTATAGAAAACCGCACAGCACTATCAATCCGCATGTCGCACGTAAGTAAGTAGGTGTCGAGTCCACATATCGCGTTATTTATTACATTATAAACGATATCGAGGATCGCGCGCGTTTTGGACGCGCCCCGGGTATGTGATGACGTATCTCATATTTATGGGGCATACGCGTATTGTCCCGGCGTGTAGGCCGTGATGCATGGCCGCCGGTGCCGATGGATGTTACTTACCATGTGGCACCCTAGAGTGGGTGTGGACGTGGACTTATAGTAAGGGTTGGGAATGCGCCCTTTAGGATTGGAGGAATGTTATAATATTTCTTGGTGTTTGCGCCGGTATGCGGAACTGTTCGATTTATGTGTGAGAAAGTTCAGGAAGTTTCAGGGTTACTGCTTTAGTTACATACCATTTTCTATTTTCGTTCTCATTTCCATCTGCTTGTCGGTTCAGGCATTTTCTTTTCTTTTTTTTTAATATCCAAGGTACCTAAATAATCAATTATGTTCTTAGGTAAAACGAGAGTTGATTGGAGAAATGCACCAAAAATAACGCAACTAATAGCTAGAAATTAAAAAAAGAACAATTCACTATCATTTCATTCATAATTCTACACGTCCCACATCACCGATCCAAATAATCTTAAACTAGAACATTAAAAAAAAACCTCGTAACATACTACCTACCTATAAAACAAACAGCAAAACCAACAACTATATCAATCGAAACTGAAAGCACACAAATAAGCTAACGCTTTGCATAACCGCGCGGTGTTAACACGGGACTTCAAAGTGCGCAGGCGCGGCGATTCAATACGATCGCATACAATACAGCCGCAGGCGCATGCCGTATCCAGTTGTCACTTGCACTCATTGAATGTATGTCGCTGATGGACAATGGTTATTCAATGGGAGTTATTGGGTGCTGGGTTGAAAGATATGGGTCAGTTTGTCATTAATGGTGCCACAATTTATTTATTCAGCCGATTTATTCTATAAAAATCTCACCGTGAAAACTTAGGTGAAGTGAGATTGCAGTGAGCTTCCATTGCACCTGATGCTACTGGAATTAACACTATTTACAAATCACTTCATCTAAGTTTTCACGGTGTAGGTTTTTTACAGAATACATCGGCTATCTTCAATTCTGTTCACAATTTATTTAATTGTTTTTTTTTTATATATTTTTTGTACATTTAGACTGGAAGCCGACCTACATAGTTGGGAAAAGGCTAGGCAGATGACGATATTTTTTGTACATTTAATCGATTATTCTTTACGACTACTCCGACTACATTCTATCCTTTATTACCAAAGGGACATTTAAAACAATTCGATTTTTATTTTCAAAAATAGTTGATTCCATGTAAAACAAATAATAAAAACATATTTGTCAACAAAACGAACAAAAACAAGATATAAACAACAACCATCTAATATGGAAAATATCATTACCATTGAATTTCACAAGCATTTCGATCAATAAAATTGTTAAGCCACAAAAGGCGAGCGAATAAGTACAAAAATCAAAAATTTATTCCACATTACCTACTTTAAATACTTTTTATCTGAAGTTCGGAAATAAATTGAAGCGCTCGTGCCACCCAAGAAACAGAAAACAAAACTCAATGTACTGTCGTCGAGCCAGATATTCTATACACTAGAAATATTAACCGCGTCGCTACGAAAATGCTCCTCTAGAAAAGATATAAATAGATGGATAAAGTCGAAATATATTCAGCTTATGTTACGAATAAACAAGACGTCACGACTAACCTCAATAATTTACATGTTAGTTGTAAATTACAAAATAAAATCAAATAATGACTTTAACGTTATCATCCCGTGGCATAAGCTAAGTTTGTTTTTATGTCAAATTCTAATGTCAAAAATTCTTCCATGGACTTTTTGAAACGAAGTTCTTTAACGCGACTTGCGGTAGGTGAAAACTGGTACTAAAAAAAGTTTTATGCCCCCTGCATGCGATTCTCTAAGATACTTTTCATAGTTTTCGAGGGTGCTGAAGACATTGGTGAGGTCAAAATAAAAATCCAAGATGGCGGCTGCGAAGATTTTAAAATTTTTCATAATTGGTGACGTTTTGATGGTTTTCGAGGGTGCTAAAGCCGATTGTGAGGTCAAAATGAAAATTCAAGATGGCGGCTGCCTTTTTTTTTTTCATCTTTGTTGTCGTTTTCATGGTTTTCGAGAGTGCTGAAGCCAATAGACAGGCCAAAATGAAAATCCAAGATGACGACAAGTCTTTCTCTCTTTATTTTATATACGAGTGTGTTTGCATGCGAGGATCCCGTAACGCACACGTTTTTTTTTACCCTATATTGTCGTCACATCCCTCTCAGAGCGAAACCTAACCATGTTTCTCTTAAGTCAGCTTCTTTCAGTCCGCAGTCGCAGTCCGGTCTATTATATTGTCAATTCGGGACCTCCATGCACCGTATACAATTACAAGATGTGTTCATTCTGCCGCAATCTGTCAGTCGGAACGGTCGTCTCACTATAAATAAAGTGAATTTATTAGCGTGCACTTAATTTATAGCTATTTTGGACACAATGTAGCGATGTGATATCCTACTGTAGGAGCAAGTGCGGGCATTCAAGTCCCAGGAGTCCGTATTGTTGGTGAAATATATTGGAAGTGCTTTTTGTTAAGTTTTGTAGGGAAAGAGGTAGCTTATAAAATCAAGTAGGCTATAACAATTTCAAAAGGTTTATTGTCATCTGCAGGTTGTACGGCAAGATGTAGCTATCTTCGAATTTAAGAGGTAATGCAAGATTATACGTAGATAAAATTGCAAGCATGCTGCAATTGAAAATATTGAAAATATCTTAGATGAGTTAAAATAGATAAATAGATAAATACTCTTTATTATGTACAACATGCCTTTATGTTCCCACAGCTGGGACACAGGCCTCCGCTCGGTGAGAGGGGGTGGGCCGTAATCTACCACGTGGGCCTAGTGAGTGTTGGCAGATGTCACATGTCTTCGAATATTTGGTTCTAGGGCATGCCGGTTTCCTCACGCTGTTTTCCTTCACTGTTTTGAGAGCAGTGGTGATGATATAATTTACACAAAGTAAAGCGCCTGACTGGGTTTGAACCTACGACCTACAACTCGTAAGTCGCGGGCGATACCGCTGGGCCACCACTGCTCTATTTGAATATAATTTGTGCCTTTACGAGGGAAAGAAAGAAAGATCCTTACATACTATTTTTACCTCGATACGTTAATACATCTGAGTATGTAAGGATTTTAGCAGGTGGCGTTCTGGAGTTTCTGTCTACCTCCAAATGAAGAAGGTGTGAGTTTATATAAGTGTTTACGTAAGTGGAAAGATCGTACCTATTGTACAGACGCCAGCACATCAAGCTACCCGAAACTGTCAAATTTTCCCGATCAACTTTGAACCTTATGCTTTAGCGGTAAAGTTGAAAATCTATTAAAGAAATTTGACAGATTGTAGTAGCTTGATGTGCTGGCATCTCTGTACCTTCCTCCTAATAAATTGATAGGCTTTCCGTCATATTGTCCCGAACAACTTACCACTCAACACATACATCAAACTTTTGACACATTCCTTTCTTTATTTTCATGCTAAACACTAATGAAATTCAATCAGGAACAAACCAAAAATTACCATAATCGACTTCCTAAGTATTAACATTGATAAATACCTGATTGTAACTAACTGTTACATATAGTTTACACTCCAACGGACACGTTAGTAACACTATCTGGCCAGTGATTTAGTGCACTCGCCTGTCCACTGGCGCGGTTTACTGGCGTGCCAGTGTGTAATGACTTGAGATGTAAATATATTAAATTGATTTGTTGGTTTCGGCTTTGTAAAGGAGAAACAATGGGTGTTTGTTTTCTATATCGTATGTTATTTAGAGTCAACTGAGATTAATAGGGGGCTTGAGAGATGTACGGCTTGGAGTATCATTTTGTTTGGAATGTAATGAATGGAGAGCCTTTTAGTCGTCCTGCCTATTATGCCTATGATGGATAGCATGCAGAGATACTATGACTAAGAGAGACGAGCTTATCTCAGGAGTTTCTTTTACGGACGACAAAATCTATAAAAGATAACGGCCGCGACTTACGAGTTGTAGATCGTAGGTTCGGGCCCCGACAGGTGCTATACTTTGTGTAAATTATTTATTTAGTCACCACTGCTCTCAAAGCGGTGAAGGAAAACATCGTGAGGAAACCGGCATGTCCTAGAACCAAAAATTCGAAAACATGTGACATCTGCCAACCCGCACTGGGCCCGCGTGGTGGATTACGGCCCACTCCCTCTCACCGAGAGGAGGCCTGTGTCCCAGCAGTGGGAACATTATAGGCTGATTATGTATTACGTACCTATACAGGGTTGCAGGGACATCGAGCGCAGTCTGTCACCTGATTCAGCACATGATTCCGAACCATCTGCGTTGAAAAAAAAAAATGTGCTGCTTCATAGAAACGCGCGGTCAAAATGTATGGCACAGCTATTTTTTTTTAATAACCCACGAAAAATTTCTACGCTCGGTCTAGAAACATGGTTACAGTTAGTGTGTCGAAGTCCCTGCCATCCTGGTGGCCTACCATGATCTAATTAAAAACGATTCAAAACAAGACATTTCAGTTTAGATTCCTAAACTGCATCGCTTGAGCTGCTCTATGGACGTCATTGTACCAAACAAGTATGAATGAAACCAAAACTTGCGACTCAGTTTGGGACAATCGCTGTCAGCAGATGGCACGGCCTAAACTGAATCGTTAAACTGATGTCATGGTACGAATTAGAAGAACAGTTCAGTTTAGGTCCTAAAATGGATCGCGTTAAGAGCTTGTGGTAGGCCTCCTGTATATTTATTTTCACAGTGCTTCTGGTGCACTTTACTCTTCCTTATTTTTGAATTCCCATAAAAAAGTATTCCAGATGTCTCTGTCTTATTTAATTTAGAATTTAGTCAGAATCTTGCAATATAATCACTATTATCCTTATAGAGATCACAACAGACATTAATAAAAATCATTATCTCTGCTTACAAACAACTATCATTCTATCAATTATAATTAAAAATTAATTGTTTCCTTTATCATAGACAATAGAAAATAACAAGAATTTGACCTCATAACTCAAAAGCGTTGCAAAACATTCAGCACATACTTATCTAAGGGGTGTTATCCATGTCGCAAGATGCTTAAGCCGGCGCACGCGCCGAACTATAATGAAACCATAAGTCACGATCTTTCTCAAACGATGCTTACCTGAAACAAATGAAAATAGACCTTAGATTTTCAAACTTAAGGTTGAAAGTTAAAGTGTCGTGTATATGTAAGACTTATTTGCCCTATATAGAGTTGGTTGAATAGATGATTGCGAATTACAAAGCATTGAATGGCTGCTGTTGAAGTTCATTATTTCTTTTTTGATAGATTTTAATTTGAGTGCTTTAGAGTATAATCGCTTCTTATGTTTCTTTATTAGCCTTAAAATAGGTCGTATTGTGTCAATTATTGGTCTTGCAATCTTTAAAACTTAATTATTTTTATAGCTATCGTTATAGTACTAGAATTAAAAGACTTCAGCCTTGTAGAGGGAGTCATGAACTAAGTATAAAAGTTCGTGTTTCTGTTGCGCGTAGGCGACATCGAAATCGCTTTTTATGTTCTAGCGCATAAAGTATTTTTTTTTCTAAGACAAAGATAATCAGGCCCAACAGCCACACACGCACAATAAAACGTCGCAGATTAAAGTCGTTATTTTATTTCATTTGCTTTAAGTAACCCCTGGACCGATTGCTGTCAATGGCGGTGCTCTCAAGGCTGTTCAAGAATAAGTTTACCTCGGGCAAACTCTGAAGTTTGGTAAGAACAACTTTGAGAGGGAGGCTAACAGAAGAAGTCAGCTGGGCTGGGCAGCGTTTGGGAAGCTTCGTCGAGTCTACCGTAAATTCGTTATCCAATGTCAAATTAGAACAGTAGACTGGCATATTCTTAAACTATACAAAACCAAAATCCCGAAGAAAAAATCTGCTGTTTCACACATTTTTGTCATGTAGATATTGAACTTTTGTACTAAACAGCAGATTTTTTTTTCGTGATTACAGAGTTGGTCCCATAGTGAAAGTTGCTCATTTTCATGGATAGAACCACCCTGTAAACATTTGGAACCGGTAAAAAAAAAACATCACGTATATGGGCCACTTCTAAACTAAACTATGGGTACTTAGCATTCAGTCCCTAAAAAGGGTGTATTAGTCAGTAATACATCGTATGATCGGTATCACATCTCAACAATAGGGGTCATAGTTCAAATTCCACGGAGGTGACATTCACACAGTCTCTGGCTGTGACTATAAAGACCATTCATTGTACATTCAGCCTTATGAAGATATATACGTGTAGGTATATGCATCAAGAAGGAGTCTACATATTATGTATATGTCCTGCCTAGAGGCATGCATGAAAATTACATATTTTTATATAAAAATCACGTGTAGGTACGCTAATCTACGAAACCACCCAACCGATTTCGTTGAAGTTTTGTGAATGCGTATTGTTGGCTCCAGTTTGAAAGATATGATAGTTATGAACCCGATAGGTGGTGCTCCATACGAAGCAGGGGCGGGTCGCTAGTGTTGTATAAAATTTTGTATCTGTGCAGAGCTACAAAATCTAACAGGCAAGGTATTTTATCAAATAAAATATAGGTATTTTCTTTTGTGTCATAATTTTCTGTCTGGCCTCTGGCCAAATAAATTATTTCTAAAAATGATATCTGGTGATTCCCTCCACCCATAACTATTAAATTGATATTTTTCAAAAACCTCTATTTCCTCGAAATATTGCCTAGACCTAAGCACAGAGCCATTTGTAGACCCATTTGGTTATATTTTAACTTTACAAAATATTTTAAGTAGGTATATCCGATGCACGGTCGGTACCATCTTGCAACGAAAAAAAATCCTATGACCATGAGCTCAGCAAATAAATGCCTAAAAGTTTTTTAGGATATTTTGACTAGACGAACACCCTTTTAGACCCTCGAAAGATTAAAAGTGAAAGTACTAACTACTTTTCAACACCTGGTCTTCCTCTAGTTACAAAAAAATAATAATATTGTAAAGCCGGTATAAAAATAAGAATCTTATTATAATATCAAAAAGTTGCAAAACTTGTGTTGCAAAGATTGCCACCTACGTCTCCTCATAAACCAACACTATTTTGACCTTAAATCAGAAAGCCTATACCCATCAGCCTTCTATGTGTCAACGAGGAACACAGTAATATTAATCTAGACTCTAGTCTACTTTTTACCTCATATTTTAACCTTTTGTAGGCCTATGTTATAGGCTTACAAGCTTCTAGCCGCGGCTTCGCCCGCATGGAAGTCGGAAATTATCCTACGGGAACGTGCTACCGGGACAAGTAAGTAGCATATGTCCTTCACCAGGATGACAGCTATCTCCTTACCAAATTTTATCGAAATCCGTTCAGTGGTTTAGGTGTCAAAAGGTAACACAGACAGAGTTACTTTCGAATTTATAATATTACCTCCTTACTAATAAACGTTGTATAGCGTCTGTATAGTTACACAACGCTTTGATTTCTTCTTTCGAATGTCCAATTACCGACGACTGAAAGAAATAAATTGGTGTGGGTTAGTATGGATAGATTGGATAAGGTGCAAAATTTAACATTTGACTCTTATCAAGTTAGCACTACTTTACATAAATATCAGTGCTATTGTTTTTCAGTATAAATACCATATCTGTCAGTGAGAAAGGTGCTAATAGAATTATAGGGTTAATATTAAACAAATGATTTTCAACTCTAAGCTTGAGACGATAAACTTGGATTTCCAGTGTGTTGTTTTGATGTATTAACCCTTTATATAAAAAGTGCGCTTCAAAAAGTATATTTTGCGCTTTACTTTTGAAGTTTATCACTTTTATTGCCCATAAAGTGTGTTAATGGCGGGTTAACCATAGTAAATTCCATTACATTTTTAAGGAGAAGTCGTCTGAAATTACTTTTGTATGTGATAACATTTGTAATGTTTGCAAGTGAGGACACCGCCTTATATTTATTGAGATCATTTTGTTTTATATTTATTTATTGTTGTGAGTTGTTTTTATTTTATTGTGGATTTTTTCGTTGTGTTTTTCTTCGTGAGTGTCGCAAGGTATAAAAATCGCTCAGTATAAATCACTGCAATATTTTTTAAATGTTATTTGAAATCCAAAAGAGTCCAATTAAGAGCTCTTACACACGAGCGGCATGTTCCTAACGGCAGAGGTAACTGCAGCCGTCGACGCGTCGACGGCAACCGTCGACGCCTGGTCTTCGAAGTTGAAATGTCGACGGCAGCCGTCGACGCCTGATCTTCGAAGTTGAAATGTCGACGACTGCAGTTACCTCTGCCGTTGGGAACATGCCGCTCGTGTGTAAGAGCTCTTAGTAGATAAACCGAATAAGATTAGCGTGTTGTGGCCAGAGCTTTTCCTAAGTTTCCCAAACTTAAACAAAAAATCAAAAACACATACAAACCCTTGTTTGTATGTGTTTTTGATTTTTTGTTTTTTTTTTGGAAGGTGTTCTCTTGTCTTGGGCCCCTTGGCCCAAGACCTAGTTAGAACACCTTCCACCGAACTAAAATCTAAACAAAGAGTCAAAACCTCAGAATGAAACAAAAATATCACGCATCCCAGTTTGTACATTTGGTGACACATACACAAAAACCATTTATAACGGTCCACGCCGTCCAAAACCACAGGGTTAACCACAAATGAAACAAACTTTGAAGCAACAGCAAGTAGCCACTCCATCTTCTGAGATAAATGAATGAGATTGTCCTAACAGCTGACAAACTTTAGGTACGCCTACCCGAAAAGTGACAATCCTATTTTGCATGTGTGAAAACTTTTACTTCTCAATTTTGAACCTTATTGTTGTCAAAGAGCGTTCAAGTTCAGTGGTCAGTGTATGCAAAATTTTGTTTGCACAGATGGACAACGCCCCGAGACAAGATCAGCAAAATTTAAAA
The DNA here is from genome assembly GCA_914767645.1 of Hydraecia micacea. Lineage (NCBI taxonomy): Eukaryota > Metazoa > Arthropoda > Insecta > Lepidoptera > Noctuidae > Hydraecia > Hydraecia micacea. The sequence continues at coordinate 16,796,958 of OU611776.1, forward strand.
TTTGTAACAAAAAATGCTTAAACAATGAGATGTTACTCTACAAGCTCGTTCTTGCTCGCCGTTATATATGGTGTGGAGTCCTTGAAACATTAAGATATGATGCAGATCTGAACATCGTCGACGAACGACATAGTTTTATGGAGAACTCAAAAATAAACCGCAGTTTGGTGTACCGGGAACCCCAGACTGTAAGACTCCCTTTCCACCAGCGATGTGTATCAACCAACTCAGCCTATTGCAGTCCACTGCTGAACATAGGCCTCTCCTAGGCTGCACTACAACACGTGTCATCCGCCTTCCGATGTCGGTCTATCTACCTGGAGGTCGCCCCACACTACGGTTGCCGATACGCGGTCTCCACTCCAGGAATAGTCTGCACCGGCCGTCAGTCCTTCGACAAACATAGACGACCCACTGCCACTTCAGCTTTCTTACTCTGCAAGCTGTGTCGGTAACTCCGGGAGAGATATGTTTGATTTTCAAAGCGTGGCTTGGTTTAGCGCTTTTGGAAAGGGTTCAACAAACTAAGCTTTTTTGCATACGTGCAAAGCGCATCTTCGTAGCACGTCTTACCCGCTCCGCTCCTACTAAGAGCTAGTGGAAATACTTCGATACATTGGTTTCGTAACTTACCTTCATCGTTCAGCTGCCTGGCATATCTCTGATGGAAAAGCAGCCTAAAGAAGGCTAAGAAGATACCCACAATCTTTACTGTTTAGTAGTAACCTTTGATATTGATGTCTTTCTTCATAGTCCTTTTTTTTTTTATTGATGCGAAATCATCTAATGACTCCTCCCGCTCTGCTGCTTCATACTCCTTCAGTAGACTACGATAGACATCCATACCAACAAATGTTCAAGAGGTTTTTGGACAGAATTGGAAATCGATTATAAAGGCGAAAGTTTGTGAGTGTGTGTATGTGTGTTTGAGGGTGTGTTTATATGTTTGTTACTTCTTCACGCTCAAACGGCTGGACAAATTATGATAAAATTTTGTACGGAGGTAGCTAACACACTGGATTAACATATAGGTTACTTTTTATTCCGATATTCCCACGGGATCGATATTTACGTGAGTGAAACCGCGGGGCGCAGCTAGTAATAATATTATAAATGCGAAAGTAAGTTTGTTTGTTACGCTTTCACGCCAAAACGGCTGAACGGATTTGGATGAAATTTGGCACGTGGGTAGACCATGACCTGGAAAAGGACATAGGCTCCTTTGTATCCTGGATCGCAGACGAAGTTGCGGGCAATAGCTAGTTTACGATCAAAATATCTAGAAAATTCGTAACGATACCTATCGCCCGTGCTTTGTAGTTTTTTGGGCAGGTTAGCAGTGACATATTATTTGAACAGTAACTTTTTTTAACAACAATATCCATTCCAGTCAATGTTTGATTTTTTGTAACCATTCTAAATGATACTAAAAGAGGTCAGTGGTCTGGAAGCTATAAAGTTTAATGATGATTCAATACAATAGCTACCAGATAAGTCATACCTAACATATCACAGTATTCTCATCTAACGGTACTAAAGTTCTTATCTAAATATAAAGCGAACGGGTCTTGTTCCCTATCGCCATCATTTGTTTGGTGACAAACTTATTTGATAAACTTTTTCCTTATGTTGTGGTTTTTAGGAATTTCCGGCTAACGGGCGCAAGGTTCTCTGAGGGTTCTGTTTGACATGTTAGCTCATTTATTATATCGTTTAAAGTATCTACGCACAGGATGGAAGGTACCTTTTCTCCTCATAAACTGAATATGCAGACATAACATAATAATATAACGTTATGGGGATTCCAGGCATGATGTTACATAAGTTATACCTCATAGCACCATTTACCCACAAATACCTGGTTTTCCCCGGAGACCTGTAACATATTGGACACCTACCTAATATATATTTGACCACAGAACCGCCATTTTTATCAAAATCGACATTACGAAACCCTTTAAATTCTCTTGAGATGACTCAATGAGGATAATGGCATCAGAATTTTATTCTTAGACGTTTTAATATTTCGCTAATGCCTAGGTGCGGTTTGTTATTTACCCGACCACTTTTCCTACATACTCGTACATCACATTATCATCTGCCTAGCATTTTCCCAACTATGTTGGGGTCGGTTTCCAGTCTAACTGGATGCAGCTGAATACCAGACCCCAAAATACCTAAATACCTACATAGTGCCATCATAGTTTCTAGAAACAAAAATATAATTCTGAGCATAAGGTTTCAAGCTGCCAGGCTCAAGTGGGACTGGGCGGGTCACGGGACCGCTGAGCAAAAATTTCCACACAATTGGTGCCTAAAGATGGACGGCGCCGCCGAGGTCGGCCCAGAAAGCGGTGGCCAGAAACGGTGACCTGGACGCGTACCGCGAGGGCTGGTTTGAGGTGGCGCGGGAAAGGAGTTCCTGGAAGGACTTGGGGGAGGCCTTTGCCCAGCAGTGGGACAGTATAGGCTAAACAAAAAAACAAAAAAAAGGTTTCAAGTAATCGCTACAATGAGAGGTAGGTAAAAGAGAAAATTTTCATAAGTTACCGTAGAATTGTCAAAACATACATTACACCGTCACCCATTGATAAGTTCCACTCTGGAACTCCGAAAGACTTCATCAGATTTCACCTTTTTGCCATCACCAAATTATCGTCGGTCGAAGTGGCGGTGCTTGGGGGAGGCCTATGTCCAGCAGTGGACGTTTAATGATGATGATGATGAAATTATAGACGCCTAATTTAGACGGTAGGTAAGTACTCATTTTAATTGTAGGAAAATAGAAGAAATCGGTTCAGTTAGGATGACGGAAAAACAGAGGAAGGACCATGAATATTTAACTCCAAAAAATTATGCGCGTCATATTGAAAACTTTCTAAAAAGGTTTTATTTAAATTGATTTCCAAGAATTTCCCACCTTTTTATAATATAATTTTGTCGAAAAGAAAAAACACATTGAACCGTTGCCCTTCGGTTCTTTGACCCTTTCGTTAAAAGTGCTAACTTTAGGCTCTGATATGAAGCCCTCGGGTCATCAGACAAATTGAATTTAGTTTTCGTTTTGTTTGGTGAAAGAAAAAAATTAGTCACACCTTTATTTATATATTTAATTAATTGAACATTTATTTTGATTTTCGATTTGTGTTTCAGAGGTATTGATTATAATTGTTAATTTCATTCGGTCGTTTCATTGAATAAAGGAGACCAGACACGTTTCATACAAAGTTGGGCCCAAAAACCAAAGTGCCTTCAACTTTCAAAAAAATGCTGAAGGAAAGGTCGTAGAGATTCGGCACAATAGTAAAAAATTATAAGGAGGCCTTCCCCGACCGGGGTAATACATTTTTTTTTCGTTGGCCGGACGTTTTGGATTTTGGGGACAAATATGGCTGATCTCTTTTGTTTATTTGCCTCTATTACAGTCCGACCGTTGAGAGAATGCGTTCTTGATACCTGTCAGTTTCATAAGAACAAATGCGTGCTTTTTTCGATTTTGATCTGCATTAGCTGATAGAATTGTCGCACTGACCTGACTGAGGGGCCCGTGGTTAAATAATAAGCACCGCACAGGTCGATCGATCAGGTTAAGCTACGCTTGCCGCGGTTGGTCTATGGATGGGTGACCATCTTTAAATACCGAGACGCCTCCGTGCCTCGGAAAGCACTTGGTCCCGGCTGTCATTTGTGGATCTTTGACAGTCGTTACGGGTAGTCAGAAACCCGAAAGTCTGACAACCAGTCTTACCAAGGGGTATGGTATTACCCAGTAACTGGGTTGTGGAGGTCAGATAGTCAGTCGCTCCATGTAAATGTATTGTCGCACTGACAGATGTCAGGAACCCATTCTCTCGATGGCCGGACTGCATCTATATACTTATAATAAATCTGTAGAGAGGTCAATTCTGTACATGAAATATATTTCCAAAATAACTATCAGCGGGTGATTAGGTATCGATACTGACGCCAAAAATGCAATCAGTAAAATTTTTGTCTGTCTGTCTGTCTGTCTGTCTGTCTGTATGTTCTTTATAGAAACAAAAACCACTCGACGGATTTCAACGAAACTTGGTACAATTGTTCTTCATACTCCTGGGCAGGTTATAGTATACTTTTCATCACGCTACGATCAATAGGAGCAGAGCAGTGAAGGGAAATGTTGGGAAAACCGGAGAACTTACTCCATTTTTGAAGCTTCCGTCGCGTGTGCAGCCTTAATGGTTAAAGCTACACAGAAATCATGTATGACGGAAATGTTCTCCTTAAAATTATATAAAAATATTCCATGACAGCAAATGTCTATCTTTTATGGTTGACTCACAATAATACGTGTAACTCCCGATAGCTTAGCAGTTCGGAGCTTTCTGATTATATTTGTCTACTCTTACGTTTATAACGCTCTCACTCATCCCTAATTAAAAAATGTTAACATTATTACCTATTTAATAAAAAAATAATCATAGAAATCGGTACAGAAACACCAAAGTTATACATGAAATACGCTAATAAGCCATCGCGCGTGAATACTGAATCATGCTATAAGGATTATTTTTGTGTAACGGTCGCCGCGCTCGACGCGGCTCGCAGCGGGAGGTATAAAAGGGCGGGGGATCCAAACGCGAACTTCACACCGTCCAGTAGTTCATGAAGCGCCTCGCCAAGCATTTCTTCGACTCTGCTATAAAGCACCCCAATTGCCCTGATTGCGGCGGCCTCCCAATATACTCCCTCCCGCATAAGTAGGATTCGCCGACCAAGGCATACCCTCACCATCCCCGACGACGCCACTACCCTCTTACAGGAGAGCAGGAAAGCCACCAGCACCATTAAGAGACACACAAACACGACCCGACAACCGTCCTTCCGTCCTCGCCGTCGAGGACGCCCGTCGCGACGCCCCGTAAATTCCCCTCCCCGACCCTTGCTCGAGCCAGCCCGCGCCGCTGAGCCTGTAGTATTAAATTCGCCCCTAAATAATCCCGATCCAGCCTGTCCCTTGCTGCCCCCCCCCCAGCGACGCCCTAAGCCGAGGTCCGTACCCCACAGGGGGTGCCCTTAGCGTGTAGTCGCTTAGTTTTTAAGTTTTTTTTAAGCCCTGGCTGGAGGCCTTAATTTTGAGGCATCCACAGGCAAGCCCGGTTAAGCAGACGACAACCTCATAGGTTGAACTGCGAGGTGCCAATACCAAAAAAAAAAAAAAAAACGCGAACTTCATACAATATTTGGCTGTTGTTGATGCGAGTAGACGTTCCGAGAGACAATATTGTTTATCAGCGCGACTTTTAGTCTTTAAATTAATTTAGTTTATTTAGTTTTCTTTTGTTGTTATTTTATAAAATAGGTATTAGTTATTTTGGTAGTGTATTATATTCGTTCAAATTACAAATTATTACTTAATAGTTTACATTTTATTTCTTTTTAGGTGAAGTAGTAATTTCGTTTCGTTGTATAGGTACTTAAGCCTCATGTGAACGTGATCTAAACAATATTACCAATACATTAACTTAATAACACACAAGGAATTACACACTGACGGAGTTGCGGGCACAGCTATCTATACCAGTGGCGTAGGGTGAATTTATGACAGAGGTAGGCCGGAGCAAAAAAAAAATACCAAAAGAAAATTACAATGATGAATTGACTATAGAGTGGTTATGTTCTGAATTTTCGAAGGGAAGCCGGCGGGAATCGAGTTGTGTGGTACCTTCGCCACTGATCTATATCTATATATATACAACTCTTCCGTTACTGAGTGACTGACAGACAACGCACAGCCGAAACTACTGGCAGTAGAGAGCTGAAATTTGGCATGTGTGTTTGTTGGGAGGATTAGGCTACCACTAAGAGAGGATTTTTAGAAATTCCCTCCCAACGGGGAGAAAAGGGGGATAAATTGTTTTTTTCCGGAAGTCATTATTCCACGCGGACGAAGTCGCAGGCAAAAGCTAGTTTAAAAATAAATAAAACCTTTTACAGATAAATAAAATGGGTTTAATTACCTTTTTGTAACTCTCACTATTGGTTTTTTTTTTCATAAATCATTTGAACCCCACGTTTTTTCGTCCTTCCGAAAAACTTTAGAGTCACACAAACCACAAGGCTCATCCATCATCTCTCATCAAATTTTATCAAAATTAACAAAAGGTTTTTTTAATATCTCTCTCTCTCTATAGTCGCTTCCTCATGTCTGAGGATCGTGGTCAGTTTCGGAGTTGCATCTGGAGCGGGTGATCCGCTTCCACCGGTTAAAAAAATAAATACCATACTAATACTAATAATATTATAAATTCGAAAGTAACTCTGTCTGTCTGTATGTCTGTATGTTACCTTTTCACGCCTAAACCCTAAACCACTGAACCGATTTAGATGAAATTTGGTACAGAGATAGTTTGAGTCCCAAGAAAGGACATAGGGTAGTTTTTATCCCGATATTCTCACGGGATCGAAACTTATGCGGGTAAAGCCGCGGGGCGCAGCTAGTAATAAATAAAGTACCTATAATATAAAGTGACTATATTATTTGTTTTTTTTTGTTTCAGGCGTACAATCCAAGGTTTGACAGCACCACTCAAGGGACATATTTACAGCACTATAATTATAATTTATTTTACCCAAAAATATAAAACGGGTTACACTTACTTATAGGCAGGTACTTCGGAGTATATATCATGGGAGCATCTGTAGCCGAACTAGAACGAGTCCTGTATCTCGGCATACAGCAGCGCCAGACCTCTCAAAGCAGACAATAATACATATTAGCCCTGAAGGAGATCTAACGCGATGAATCGTAAACCCACACTACCTTGCAAAAAACTCTTCCAAAATTCAAACATAATTTAAACAAACAAAGTATTTTGACAGCTATGAATATTTAACACCAAATAAAGCAGATATTACATAATTTTCGCACATAAATCTCTGCTTGCTGACGTGTTGACGTTCTTAAATAAACAGACGCACTCCGCAATTCCATCACGGATTCTTATGTCATGCGAAGAATGAGGACATGAAGTAGGTATTGGTTTAAATTTTTTGTGTTTTTTTTTCGTGAATTTTGGTTTTAGGATATAAGTGAAAAATGTAACTTGGAAAAGTCATCATCTGCCTAGTCTTTTCCCAACTGTGTTGGGGACGGCTTCAAGTTGAGACTTGAAGCCGTCCCCAACCGGTCGATCGACTGCCAATCTGACCTTCACAATCCAGTTATTAGGTAATACGACACCCCTTGGCAAGACTGGTTGTTAGACTTTCGGGCTTCTGACGACCCGTATCATCTGTCAAAGATCCGCAAATGACAGTCGGGACCACCGGCTTAACGTGAGGGGTCTTGGTATGTTAAGTTGGTCACCCATCAACGGACCAAACGCGGAAAACGTAGCTTAACCTGATCGATCGACCCATGCGCCTGTTATTACTTAGACGCAAGCCCCTAACTAAGTTGGAAAAGTGTGATAGGAAAATATCAGAATTAGGTATATAGTAAAGTGACATTCACCAACCCGCATTGAGCCCACGTGATGCCCACTTCCTATTAGAGAGAGGAGGGCTGTATCGTGTCCCAGCAGTGGGATTACTTAGTTTGTGCTTTTATTGGTGACGTCGCCAAATCGATGTAAGAATGGGAGACCTATATCCAGCTGTGACGTTCTCGGCTGAGATGATGTTTATGAATGGTATGTAAGAAGTCTATGGATCAACCTTAGATTCGCATGTGTCTTCTCTTCAATGAGTTTGATGGGGCTATGGGAAGAAGCAGCTTGGGTAAATACAAATAAATATCTTTTCATTTCTCATATTCGGAAAGTAGTGTTTGTTTAATCCGAATAGCGGGTGGAAGACGCTGCTTCCCACCTTTGGGCGGCAAAGACTCATATTAATTGCTTCCCTCTCTAGGGCAGGAATGAATTTTAAAAATAGAACTTTTGGTTAGTTAGTCCGCTACGATTTTTTTTACATAATTAAGAAAAATGCTGCGGTCTTGTGAGTGTAAAAACAGCCAGTGTGAATTTAAAAAATACCTATTAAGCGGGACGGCCCGTGGCGGTGACACGGTGTGTTCTATATTTAAAAAGTCTAATAAATAGGTATTAATATTCATGTGATTATTATCAATAGAAAAACTACTATCTACTTTCGTTATATTCGAAATGAAAAGTAGAGTGTTAAACACGGGTGAAAGTCATCAATTCCTTTCGACCCTTGTATAACACTACTATCTACTATTTTACGAAGTGATAAGTATGTCACCTCCGCCTTCTGCATCCAGTCTGTCCCAGCCACCTTCTTTAGGTCGTCCGTCCATCTAGCGGAGACGGAGGACAGGGTGTTGTGGCGCAGTCTGGGAGGGGCCTATGTCCAGCAGTGGACTGCAATAGGCAGAGTTGAAGTATGTCACAACAAGGAAAGATTCGATCATTATTTTGTAATAAAATTAGGTACCTAAACCTTGAAACAATATCCTTATATACCCTTACCTTACATTACGTAACACACGTAACGACAATGTCAATGACTGACCACGACCAGGTAGGTACCTAAACAGAAGGACGGAATTACGATTCTTGAAACATTTCGCTGGATCTTTGTTGACATGATGTGTATAATTCGATGATGCGTGGACAACGTTAACAGAATTTGTTATTTAATTTCTTTACCAAATATGAATGGAGAACTATTATAAACAAAAAAAAAAAAAACATCTATTTACGTACTAATTATATGTTTGCAAACAACTAAATGGTTTTGTTTTTTTTTACGAGTCAGATAGAAGATATTTCGGTGCCGACAAGTCACATGAACTTGAGCTTGTCTGAATATTTTGCTTATTTTTGCCTACATCTTTAAAGGTCTCAGAAATTTTGCTTTTCTTAGGACCTATTTTATGAAATCTGCAACAAACTCTATTTAATCGGAATAGGAAAAAGAAAATCCCTTTAGCTGGACTATCATCAAATATTTAATCACTTTTTAAGTTTTCCAACGCTAAAATCAACCCTGTAGTTCCCTATTGGTAATTCCTAGCACATATTCCCTATAAAAAACAAAAGACTCTCAATTAGCACTTAATAGAATACAATCCTTATCACAAAACCCGAATACCATTTCACAAAAACAGCACACAATCGCAAGTGCACTTTTACAAAAGCGCGTCACAAAAATAAGAGAACTGCAGTATTAAAACATAAATTCTCACTTAACCACCTTATCTTGACTATTGTTCAATTATCAGCTGTTTTCCGACCGCCAATTAAAAATTAGTTAAAGATAGCAAAAGTATTGATAGTTTTAAAAGCCTAGTGTTCATTAGGCCTTTTCTTTTCTACGTTTTTATTGTGAACGTATTGGTATTTGGCGTAGGATTGTTGATTCTTTGATTGTGCCGGTAATATTTGAAGTATGCTAAGTGGGTTACATTTAGAGTTAAAGTGCTAAAGCCAATCAATTTGTTAAGGACTCTATGGTATTTGAAAAAAGTTGTATAAAACTTATCAGGTACACACGACGACATATTGGACTATACATTTCTAGTTTTAGCTGAAAAATAAAATTAATGTAATAAAAAAAATGTAAAATTAAAGGAGACCCCCTTTTCTAGGTAGAGGAAACGTGATTTATACGGCGTTTTTTACCTTGTGGCACGGAACCCATCGTGTGCGAGACCGACTCGCACTTGGCCACTTTTTATCTCATATAGGCCACTCGAAAAATAAATACCAAACATTATCAACAGTACTCGAATCGTACGATATCGTTAATAACCGTGTATCAAACAGTTCTGCTTGTACCCGCGCCCACGCAACCGCTAGCTGCTTGCGCAACCATTTGCAAGTCTGCAACCGATTGCTTCGCCGTTGTTCGCTGTAGATGGACAAGTTGCTGAGGTATTTATAGTAAATCGTAGTGGCAAGAAGGTTTGTAGAAGAGTAGGGGTTCAGTTTCCGTTAGACTAGTAGGCAATATTATCCGATTAATTGTAGGTATGCGAAAGTTACGTTGCAACAAATGATTCTAGCTAAGAAGAAACGTTTTTGGTACCTAAACCAACACAGCTAGATCAGACCTACGGTTCTAAGCCAAAAATATAGCTCGTACGATTATGTAGTCGACAAAAACGCTGTCTAGCTTTTTTACGCCGAATGGTATTATTTCGTTGCCCATAAGAGAAATCTACGAGTGAACCTGTATGGGGTGGTCCACCTTCAATGAAGTCTTCGGACTCAGAACTTAACATTTCAAAGAACCCATTTTTCGATTTATTCCGGTCTGATCCCCTGAGACACCCCTCCACCCCCCCCCCCCTCCTCGATCCCCTGCTAGTTCGTCTTCTGTTTTTCACTTTGTCCACAAAACCCAACGTTACCACCCCTACCTCCAATTTTTACCAACTTGCAAATTACAACTATCAACTTAAGCACTCCATACACGACACACATTGACATACATTTACCAAAAACATGCGAGTGGGGACATGAGGGGTCATGAATGAAGCCATCGCCGTGTTTCCAGCCATAACTAGCCCCCATAGTCGTAACGTGGGTGTTGCCAACATGCAAAATACTAATATAGTGGTATAAATTGGCTGCCTAGTGCAACGCTGTCAAATACATGGTCGTTTTGGTATGACAAGGTTGCTAAGTATAGAGTTGGTGTTGCAACATGCAAAGTGGATAAAAAGATAAATATTTCCATCTTCTCTTAGACAACTCTTTAATAACTCACAGATTTTGAGAAAACTGAAACATAAGCTGACTAGCTTCTGCCCGCGACTTCATCCGCGTGAAATTTCACCCATTCACCCTCTTAGGGGTGGAATTTCGAAAAATCCTTCTTAGTGGATACCACTCTTCACAAAGAATACACCCTCCGAATTTCATGTCTCTAGGACCAGCGGTTTAGGCTGTGTGTTGATATATCAGTCAGTCAGGACTTTGAATTTTATATATATTATACGAGATAAAAATAAATTGTCGGACAAGTCCCGGAATAAATTAATAAATCCCGAAACATTATTAACCCTTCGTATCTACGAACTTGGATCCAAGCGAGACACAATTACTTTTTCATTGCTTCTGTAATTACGGCATTCAACTGGTTAAACAAGACTTTAAAAAACTTCAATAGACACAATTTTTAGGGCTCCGTAAGTGCCTCAAAAGAAAAAAAGGAACCTTTATGAGATCACTTCGTTGTCGGTCTGTCTGGCCACGTGCCAATAATACCCTTTTTTCCAGGAACGCGTAGCGTTATCAAGTTGAAATTAATACTCAGGGCTGCAATCCTTTGAAGCAGTGAAAAAAGCAAACTTCTAAGTCAACGCAATCAAAATATGCGAGCGTTTATGTTCCGAAATCAAAACCTATAGGGTACTTGCCCGTCGACCTAGAATCATGAAATTTGGCAAGAAGCAATGTTATATAGTACAAGTAAAGGAAAAAAAACCGAAAACCGTAAATTTTTAGTTACATTACAAAAAAAAATTAAAACTATTTACGTACTTAGCTACTTTGTACGGAGTACTCGGTGCGCGAGTCCGACTCGCACTTGACCGGTTTTTAGGAAAATGCATGTCATTGTGTTCGAAGGCGATTCCGGACTATTTGATAACTGCAGGTAAGTGATAGGTAATATAAGATTCTTGATGAAGCAAACCAGCCTTGAAAGAGCCAAATATTATAATTTGTATACGAACTTCAACTTTTAGCATACGTACCTTTACTCACGCCTTCCTGCCTCGGGGATGGGCAGACACTACAGAACCCCACCTGCTACGGGAATTTTGTCTCGTTTACGGTCATACATCTAGTCATACACTTTTAGGATAATTTGGCAAAAACCCATAGGAGTTGGAGTCAAAGCGATTGGAGATCCGAGAACTTTTATTTTTTCCCAAATAAAACATGACATAATACGACAGTTAATAATTAACGTCACTTCAGTCGCAAATACATAATTAAGTGTAAAATGTTCTCATCACGTCTCTAATATTTTGCGTATTCAATATGTGATGTTCTGATGTCATTAATATTCCCACATTATAAGAAAACTGGCTTAGCGGTGATGATTTTAAATTATATGCCATAAACGTACAAGTTTTGCATTTAAAATGTCAATTTTTGGTAAGAGAATTATTTTGATACATGGGAAGATGAATTGGCCTACTTACCTATTTTTAAACCGACATCAAAAAAAGGAGGAAAACAAACAACCGACTTCAAAAAAAAATACTTACTACAAAGTGAAAAATAGTCGGGGGCAAAAAACTAAAATACAGACTCAAAGACAGACTTCCAAAATAAAAGTTATTTTATATGTCTTTACGATAAATATGTCTGCATCTACGTGTTGTGATAAAAAAGTGGTACATCAACTACCAATAAAAGGCATCTACATACATACATATAATAAAACGTGCCCCTCAAAATGCCATCAAACGATCAAGTTAACTTGACATTTATAAGCTACCTGACAGTGCAAGGTACTGGCTTAAAATATTACTTGCACTGTTAAGTGATGCACCTCGCACACAGAACACAATTCAATTTGACTTGATCATCGTGATTTTATGACTCGATTCGATCGCTCGGTGAATGCTAATCGAGGAGATAAAAATTGGGAATTTTTGGCTGTACCTACTCAGTGACTCAGCGCGATATGTGTTTGTTTAAATTAAGAGACAACTGGTTGGTGTGTGACATTTTTTTGGACTACCTATGCGTAAAACCCACTGGCAACGCGTGTTCTGGCAAAAAACCCATAGATATATTGTACCGCTCTTTAAAACCCATATAAGAAAACATAGTTTGACTGGATAAAATATAGAAGACGAAAACTTGTTGCGTCGACCCCAAGTAACATGGGACTTTGACAATTATTATTATCAATTAGGTGAAGAAGAAAACACTAGGCAGGACGGTACTTCCCAAAATATGCATGTGGATACAGTGAAGCAACATAGTAATCTTACGTGCTGAGGATATCAACGTCATCAGCGTTTCGCATTCGAAAATTCTATAAAAAGTAAAGGATACGAGAAAAATTCTATAAAAAAATGTAAAGGCTACGAGAAAAAAATCAGTTTTGTACAGTTAAGAACGCTAGAAATCGCTTAATTTAAAATTGTACGCCTTCCACTGCTTGCTTGCATACACATTTCAAATGTTTGTATCGAAATTTTGCAGCGGAGCGTTCGATTTTAAACTAGACGACCTCTACAAGAAGTGCCCAGTTCCTAAGTCCTGTTCAACAACCGTGACATGAATACAAAAGGTACTGGTTTTCATGCCCGGTGTGCCAAATATATCTGAATCATATCGTATATCACACAACTTCCTGAACGTCAAACAAATAATAACATATTGTAATCGATACCTTTCAAAACAAATCTAATGACCACTCAACATGAACAGCAATTATTGATTAATTACACACTGGTCATTAGTGAAGCCTGAACCCTGAGCCCTGTCAGTCCTAAATGTAATATGACTAACATTAAAGATAATTTGTTCCGTATTGTTCGATTGAGCTGTCAATCGAACAATAAGGAGCAGTTTTGAATAAATGAACTAAATTATTTAACATCACGCCTGTAAACCCCGAAGGGTCAGGCAGAGGTGATACCTATAGTACACCTTCATTTCTTCAGTTATGTTTAAGTCCCATGTAATTGTTGGCAAGCCTATTGCCATCAACCGGGCACAAATCACCGACACCGGGCTGCAACTGAGAAAAATTCCAGATGAAAAACTCAATAAAACTTTGCCCGACTAGGGAATCGAACCCAGGACTACATGCGCTTGCGACTACTAGACTAAAGAGACAGTCGGTGCAGATAGATAGGCAAATTAATGATCCTTCTTCTCCCTTTAAATCCATCCAAAAGTTGTGTTTAAAAGATCGTTTATACGTAGCAATAAGACCGCCCATTGTGTTGTAAAATTTCTACTTTTATATCTGTGATTCATGTGGTGTACATAATTTCCCAACTAGGTATGTTTGGATTGGCTTCCAGTCTAACCGGATGCAGCTGGATACCAGTATTTTACATGGAGCGGCTGCCTATCTGACCTCCACAACCCAGTTACTGGGTAATCCGATACCTCTTGTTAAGACTGGTTGTCAGACTTTCGGGCTTCTGATGACTCGTAACGACTGTCAAAGAACCACGAACGACAGCCGGCACCAACAGTTTAACGTGTTTTCCGATAAATGGAGAGCTGGTAGGGGCTGGGAGGGCTGGGCTTGGTTGGACGGATCAACTGCGGCAAGCTTCGCTTAACCTGATCGATCGACCCGTGGGGCTGTGATTACTTAGCCACTAGCCCCCCGTTATATATAATAAAGACTATTATTTTCCTGTCGTAGCCAACAGCATAACATAAACCATCAGCTACGCACTTAAGGGGACTACATGACCTATAGCGCGGTCACTGTCGGACTGCATAGAAAAGAAAGAGAAGCGCGATGCCACAACGCTGATAATTTATTGCAAAATATGAAGCAATTATCTATTTACAAAAAATCTATTGTTTGGACTAAAAAATGAAAACACTAGTGCTATAGTATGTTGCTTGTAGAATAATCTGACAAAAAATCAGAATGATTGTATGTATATTAGTATGGTTTTTATTGTAAAAAGAAAGTTTTTAGAGGTATCTTCATGATTTTTTTTCTTTTAAATTAGTTGTATTATGTTTTCAACACACTATCTACCTAGCATATATTCTGAAGAATATCATATCGCACCCCTAGATGAAGTCAAAAAAAGTCCGGCAACTCAAAAAACCTAATTTTTTTAGAAATGACGAAAATATTATAATTATTATACTCTACTAGCTTCTTCCCGCGACTTCGTCCGCGTGAAATTTCACCCCCCCCATTCACCCCCTTAGGGGGTGAATTTTGAAAAATCCTTTCTTAGTGCACCCCTAGACCTCATAAGGAACGTACGTGCCAAATTTGGAATCTCTAGACCCAGCGGTTTGGGCTGTGCGTTGATATGTCAGTCAGTCAGATCTCCTTTTATATATCGAGCCTTTTCAGGAAGAACATCGTAGGCGCCAAAAATCCCAAAAAACTGTTTCAATATTAATCGCCAGATCAACTGATTTTGCATTTTGCATCACCTTCTCCTGTAAAATATGCAAAATGGCGGTTACGATCTTCTTCCTGAAAAGGCTCGATATATAGAAAAACAGTTTTTCGTCATTTCTGAAAAATGAGGTTTTTTGAGTTGCCAGAGTCTTCATTTAGGGGTGCGATATATTTTTCTGATTTTGTTTACTGTAGTCAATCATATACTTTTATTGCTTCTAAAACTTGCGTTTTTTGCGTTTGGTCCTGTAATTCCCTTAACCAAATTGAACCGCTAACCGCTTCCCAATCCATCAGTATCATGAGTAACGTTCTGCCTAATCTCAAATCGTATTGTGCTTAAAACTAATTACTTCCAAGCAAAAACATAATTGAGTTACATTTTCTGTATGTTTTATAATTAAGATGCTAATAATGCCTGTCAGTTACTTGCTCAGATGTTCGTAGATATCCTGGTCAGCTTAGTGTTATTGACCTTTTGAACATGGTAATGATACAATTGACTAATCTTCATAAAAAATTTGCTCAGAAATCCATCATAGTGACACTGTGTGTGGTATTGATCTCTGCGTATGATTTCTTTTTATGGCACAAAAAATAAATATTCTAATAATCTCACTAGCTATCTGCCCGGTGTCTGGATGTGTGCCCGGTTGATGGCAATGGGCTCGCCTCTTTTACATGGGAATTAAAAATAACTGGCGAAATGTGGGTATTTTAGTATACTTTTGCCAAATAAATTCCTGCCTTTTGTTGTATTTATCTTAATGCTTACCTAGGTACACACGGCTACACATCAAGCTATACATTTCCAATTTTAGCTGACCTCGCATTGTATAGGTGTTTCGTACAATCAGAACTCAGCTTATACTGGTTATGTATAGCTTGATGTGTAGCCGTGTGTACTATTACTTACTATATTTACAATTAGGCGCGAGATCCTAGAAGAGTAGTCTATTATAAGGGTTTTAGGGTTCCGTACCTCAAAAGTAAAAACGGAACCCTTATAAGATCACTTCGTTGTCCGTCTATCTGTCCATTTGTCAAGACCGTTTTTCTCAGGAATGCGGGGAATTGTCAAGTTGAAATTAATATCAAATACTAAGGGCTGCAATCCCTTGAATCAGTGATAAAATCAAACTTCTAAGTCAACGCAATCAAAAGATAGGTACGGGCGTTTATCTTCCGGAGTCAAAACGTATAGGGTACTTCCCGTTGACCTAGAATCATGAAATTTGGCAAAAAGCAATGTCATGTAGCACAAGTAAAGAAAAAATCCGAAAACCCATAGGTACCTACAAATTTGTACGGAACCCTCGGTGCGTGAGTCCGACTCGCACTTGGCCTTCCAAAAACTATTGAGTGTTATTTACTGCTTGAAATCTGTAGAAAATAGGCATTATCTTTTCGCAAAAAATGTTTGCTCTTTGACTTTGTCCTTATAAACCAAAAACTGTTAAATACCTACAACCATGTCACATTTAAAATAAATTTTTAGTAGCATACTTACAAATCTGTACGGAACCTTCGGTGCGCGAGCCCGACTTACACTTGACGGGTTTTTTTATGAACACCTCCAATTTCCCGCTCTGATAGCGCTGATAGGGTTCTACGGTAGTAACATAATCTGAGGGGTAGTTTTATCAATAATTCAAATGATAAAAAAATCCAACCTTGCCCTTAAGGCACAAAGTTTACTCTACCCAAAAACATTAACAACATTTTTCATTGCACTATTTATTACCTATTAGTTATTCTGTGCTATTACTGTAATTTGAGCTAGTATAAACCAACGCCATCTACCGTTAGACGGCCCCACTATCTGTCAAGCGTCAAGTGTGAAGTAAAAGTGAAACGTTGCAGTTGATTCACAGCGGTCCCGTTAGTTTAGTAGCGGCGCCGCAGCGCTGCGCGAGCGCAGCTGTTAATGTATAGCTTGCTAATACTGTTATTTTCTATGAAGAAGTGTGATGGGAAAAATACGTATATGTATGCTGGAAAGAAAAACATACATTTGCTGAAAATGAAAATTGTTACAGACTTTCCCGGTACTGGCATAAATCTTAAAGAAAGGGGGAGGGGGGTTTCTACTATACATGCCTACTCTCGTTTAATAAAGGGCACTAAGCTTACTGCCTTTTGAAAAGCTTAACAATTTATAAATATCCAACAGAACCAAGTATGCCTCGACCACTGGGGGCCTAAGTCACGGACCCATTTAAACCCCCTAAATAGACACAAATTCTTAGAAACCCTAGACAGTGACATTATGTCAGCAATAACAACTAAGTACCTATAGAAATGTCAAAATTATATTGGATTGACATAAGCTACCGAAACGCTTATCTTATGCCATCCTGAAGAAATCGTTGTAGAAATATCGCTTTGATAGCGATTGACTCTCCAGTCACACTAAGGATCGTTCTTGCGCCCATGATAACTACCTACACTAATAAAGCTGCATGACCTAGGAATCGAACCCAGGACCACATTTTACGTAGCCAAGGTTGCGATCGCTGTGCGCACGACGACATGTCAAGCTATACATTCCAGTATCAACTGACTTCTCTTTGTACGAAAAGCCTATACAATACAAGGTCAGCTAAAACTGGAAATGTATAGCTTGATACCAGCATATTAAGCTAAGTACTACAATCTATCAAACTTTAATACATTTTCAACTTTATCGCTAAAGCATAAAATTCAAAGTTGATTGGGAAAATTTGACAGTTTCGGGTAGCTTGGGAATAACTCGATGTGCTGGCGTTTGTACAACCAAAGCAACACCAAAAGAAAGAGAAAAAAGACATACCTTTCCCGTTTCTTCCTCTTCATCGTACTGGTCCCCTTGATGGTTCTGTACAGGGTCATCATCTTGACAGCAATTATTACAGGTAACACACACTACACAAAACACTATAATAATATACATCCACACAATTACTATTATGCACTATTAACACTTATTATTAACATTATTTAACACTTAACGTACGTTGTTTTCACTTCACAGGAGTATATCTAGAACAAAAAGAAATAAATATGTTAAAAATATACATAAAAAGTACCTTACACAACCAAATTGGTGCACCTTTATGTCAAAAGACTCTTCTCATAAAGAGAAGGAAGGAACACTGTTCCCGATTCTAATCATCTGCCTAGCCTTTTCCCAAACAGTTGAGGTCGTCTTCCAGTTTAACCGAATGCAGCTAAATACAATTTTAGATGGAGCGACTGCGAACACTGTTTCCGGATCATGTATGTACAGACGCCAGCACATCAAGCTACCCGAAACTGTCTAATTTTCCCAATCAACTTTGAACCTTATGCTTTAGCGATAAAGTTGAAAATCTATTAAAGAAATTTTACAGATTGTAGTAGCTTGATGTGTTGGCGTCGGTACATAAATAATCTGAACTAAACTGAAACCATGAATTCAACATATGATTCTAGACCCCTAGCATAGAAATTTATGGTAGGGTATCAAGAAAAATATCAAGTTTCATAGAAAAGTGCAATACCTACGCGGTCAAAATGTATAGAACGGCAATTTTTTTTGTAATAACCGGCGAAAATTTTCAATGCAGGGAGTTTCAGAATCATGTACTGTTATGTACGAGTATCCATGGTAACAGAATGCGTCGATATCCCTGAAGTATATGAAACGGCGAAAATGGACACCAAAATAGCCTTTAGGTCTTTTTGGATAACTAGCAATTCGGGTTTCACATAGTTCAAAGTCAAAGCATTTATCAATTAAACCATTTACAGGCACTTTGAAATTGTCAAGAAGTCGGTTCAGTCACAAAATATGAAGCTAACTGCCCATTCCAAACGTAGTAGGTACCATCGCGGACACTGGCGGTGGACCACTTTTCAACCTTATTACCAAGGGCTTTTTTTTTTGAGGGTGGGAAATCATCAAATGACTCCTCCCGCTCTGGGTGGAGCGGAAGGGAGTGTCAGACTCTTACTGACTAAAACCCAGCCATGTTCCTTCCTTAGCCCTTTATGTTCCGAGGTAGCGGTAACCCTTTCGGACAATCCAGCTGAATTACCAAGGGCATTAGGTTGAAAGGTGGTCGACCGCCATTGTCTGCGGCTGTACCTATGGAGAAGAACTTCGTTCTTCAGTTCTTTTCCTGATAACCCACATCATTGAGTGCGCTCACACCAAAGTCAAAAAGTTGGGTACGAACTCCTTGTCCCTTCGCTTGCCAGTAGGTATAACGCTATAACCATTGGCCTCTCATAAAAAATTAAAGATTTCCACACAACTCACGCGCAACGAGCAATTGCTTTACGAAACCCTAACAAAGTTACCTCAGTATTTTTATGTTCGATTATAACAACCATTAAATTGCTTATCTACAGCTGCAAGCTGTATAATTGCAGCTTGTTACGCTATTATTTATATGTTTAGTTACAAAACCAATACTAGCTATAATGGTACTTAGAGTACATAATTTGGTGTTTCAAATCTTAATGGATAATAAAAATCATCTCATTGACATACATTCTGAGTTGTTCAAAAATTGGGTACTTGGCTGGAGCTACATGAACTTATATTCGAAATTATTCTGCAGTAGAAAACAGGATTTATGTATATTCCACACATAACTTCACGCGTGTATTTCCCGAAAGGTTTGGCAGAACTGTAATATTAGAAAATATGCCTAAAAGCCGTTGCTGTGTCATTCAGAGTTCTTAGACTATCCAGCAGTTAGTTGGGAATGTAGGAACAAGCATCATCACTTCCGTATGTCATCATTAACCAAGCTCTATAAACGTAAAAGATAAGGCCTATCAACGTAAAAAGATCGTAAAGTCGAAAACTACTCGTTTATCATAGGAATGCGTTAGTAGGGCGGTCTGACTGACCCGACCGGTTGTCTGACCTACTAACCGAATGCCTTCCGATTTACATATCGAGTGTTCATATTAATTTGTTTATGTTGAAAGCCTTTTGCTTTCGTTCAAGGTTTTAAAATTAATTAGATTGTTTATGGTAATTTGGGATACATGGAAACCAGTTGCTTTTTTTTTCGTGAGTTGTTGTATGGTAGGTAATTAAAAATGAAGGTTCTGTGTTGTGATTTAGATGAACTTGTTTTTTTTTTAATATTACATCCTATGATTAAGAAATTATTTCTTAATTTATTTCCAATAATCCTGTCGTTTCGAATAATCTAAGGATTTTCGCAAAGATGCAATTAGGTATTCCAATTATCCTATGACGTATAAATACTACGCTTGGTTCCTATAAACAAAAACAAATCGTTTTGCTTACCAATGGTAAGTACCATTTTTTATTGCCAAACTGGGCATAAGTAAGTATATGTAGGTAGTTTCGTAAGCTAATTTTATCTGTGGTAGCTACTTCCATGTGAGATGTGGGAATGTCTACTATGCAAAGCTATGAGTTCTTTGCTTCATTATTAGTAAAGATACAAGTCTTAATTTTAACCAATAACGGTCCGTTAGTTAAGTATAGGAATTGGCCATTATAATGGTTTTCATATAAATTAAAAATGTATTTAAAAAAAATTGACTCAATTTATTGATTTTTTTGCAAGCTACAATGATTTCAGGTTTCACACTTGATTGACGGGAATTCTTTTTTTCGTTTCTACTGCATTAAATAAATTTTTGAAAAATACAGAATTAATCTCCGTTAAATTATCTATACAATGGTATCTATATGAATTAAGTAGGTTCTGTGTACTAGCTGGAATATAACAATAGAAACAGTTGCAGAAAGGAGGTAATTTTTTTTTTTCGATCGTAAAGCACTCTCTAATGCTTTGCATTATGAGTCGTGCAATATGGAATCAATGTTCGGAAATTGAGCCTAAATCTTCCCATCCATTACTCATACCTCAGGATACAAGCTTCCACCTACATAAAACAAACTCAATATCCTTCCATCAACGCGTCACCAGCACCTAATTTCATAATTTCCCGTCACACCTCTCACTCCCACACGTCGCTCACACATAAGCACCTCTTACTCACACACTCGCACGTCCCTCTATCGTATGTTTATAATGTAATATTGCATATCCGTTGCAACGCATTTCACTTATAAAATATTCATTCAAGCCACCTGAGAGAAACAATCATGTATGGCCCAGTTAGGTTACGTTATGCGATGTTGATAGATAATGAATGACTTATTATTTACTGACTTAATTTATTTATTTTGTGCATGTAGTTAAATTTGAGGATAAAATAACTATTCCTCTTAGGGCCTGTTCCACTACCTACGGATAAATTCAGTGTTTTTGGTGAGGAGCAGTGGATATGCGGACATTCTAAAACAGCACCCTAATTGCGTAACATACTATCAATCTCAATCTGAATAATTTTGTACGATATTGCTAATCTATTGCTCCATTTGTTCGAAAAATGTGTCTGCTCAACAACGTGAATAACGCAATGAATGTTGTTGAACTGTCAAAATGAAACCCATTGCAACTGATAGTGTGTCACGCAATTACCCCGCAGGGCTGTAATGTTACTGTAGCTTGACAAAACCTTTGGTCGTTTTCTCTAGATTTTTCTAAGCCCAGAAGCTTTTTCATATTATTATGAACTATAAAATCAATCGTTTTCTTTTCTTCTCATGTTTCCAATTTTGATCAAGAATTACCAATAACCTCCATGATTTACAAGGATAATCCTCCATCTTGGAGCAACTGTTTACTAAGGGCCGTCTCCATAAGCGAGAGAATCGCGGCGATAGTCTCGCCGTGCCATCAAATTTTCGCCGCGATGATATCGCCGTGTGGAGACACGTTCTAAGAGAGTGAAAATACGTGGCACGACGATAATATCGCCGCGATTCTCTCGCTCGTGGAGACGGCCCCGACTAAATCAAAACAAAAACAAAAGCTAGGGAACTAGTGTTTCATATCACACAACCTAAGCATGTCAAACTGCTGGTGCTAACCGTATTCGTCGTGTCGATATTAGAATACATACCGGCGCGTACGATCAATGATATAAGAAATAACGCGTTCTCGGGTGCAGCGTGTATGTACTGTTCCACTCTGGCGATTTTATCGTATCTCTATTAACAGGTAAAAGTAAAAAGTTAGCTTAGTATGCTAATTAGTTTTCACTATGGTGATCTGTGAGATGTATCTTGGAGCATCGCTTACAAAGATAATTATTGTTCTTGAAAGAATGATGTTATGTTGCCGCTTGTTCCTATTTTAGCTCTGAATGTTGAGATAATTAATTGGTCTTAGTTAATTTGCGATTTGCGTTTTGGTTGCTTCGGAAATCGGAGCAAGAATGTATTGAAGGTTCTTGGTTACCTTCTGCCATATACGAAAATGCCTACTGTAGACCCTCACACAAAACTAATATTGAGATTTATTGGGAGCAGGTCACCGGTTCTAGGCTTTTGAACCTGGTGCAAAGATCCAAAACATACCTATAATATACGAGTATCTACCCTTTTTTAGGATTCTGTACCCAAATGGTGCCAAAGGAACTCTATAACTAAGCCTCCGCTGTCCGTCTGTCTGTCAGCGGGCTGTATTTTATAACCGTAATGGATAGACAGCTGAAATAATTCTTATAGAGTATGTATTTCTATTGCCCCTATAAAGATAAATAATAAAAATGAAATATACTTAAAAATTAAAGGGGGTACAAGAAAAGTTTTTTTTCGGCGTGTTTTGCCTTTCGGTACGGAACCCTTCGTGTCCGAGCCCGACTCGCACTTGGCCGGTTTTTTTTGTTAGATACTTTAACCTTTATCATACACCACTATACCACTTAATTTTTTCAGTCTCCTACTGACTTCGGAAACCTGTCTTTAGTTTCGTCTTTCTAAAAAAATTCTGGACTATTTCAGCATATACTTTAGTGGTGCTGGTGTTCAGCTGCATCAGGTTAGACTAGAAGTCGACCCCAACACAGTTGAGAAACGGTTAGGTAATAAGTACTTTAGTTGTGATAGGCCTACATTTTTCAACTACACTCAAAATCAACGGTACTTATCAACAAAACAGTTTAGGTAACCGAGAAAACCGAATCGAAATCCTCAAACAATTAAAACTGCAGTTACAAACCTAGCAAACATTCCAGCCGTTCCTATAATTACTATAAAGCTAGGTATTCAATGTCGTAACGGACTGTCAGTCACTTAGTCAATGGTCAAACCGGTATCCGGTGACGTATACATAGCTGCGCTTTGTCTTTGAGGTATTGATGTCCGTGAAGTTTAGGATTTGACTAGAGATGGGCTAAAATATTCGGCGCGTTCTGAATATTCGGCTTGGATGAATATTCGTATATTGGGTACGTTCCTGGGAAAAATGAGAAATATAGGTTGGGGGATTAATATTTAGTGTGGTTTTTGTATGAATGGCTAGAAGTGTGTGTATTAGAAGAGATGAGGAACGACCACAATGACGTGCATTCGGAATTGCTACAACCTATGTCCAGCAATAGACTGCTATAGCCCAAAGATGTGATAACTATGCTAATGAGTGCAAGAGAGAGATGATTTTAATTTAATGAGATGATAAACACACCATACCTTATACGGACAGTGGTAATAAACATACTTAAAACTTCCGCCTCATGTCTAGAAGATAGTTAAAATTTATGTATTTAGTAAATTAGAATCCATACTATCCATACTAATATTATAAATGCGAAAGTGTGTCTATCCGTCTGTTACCTCTCCACGCTTAAACCGCTGAACCAAATTAGATGAAATTTGGTATAGAGATAGTTTGAGTCCCAGGAAAGGACATAGATAGTTTTTATCCCGATTTTCCCCACAGGAAACTTATGCGGGTAAACCGCGGGGTGCAGATAGTAATACGATATTTCAACATTCAAGAGCTTAGTGAGTGGTTTGAAACCATTCACTAAGCTCTTGGTTTCATAAAATTAAAAACAACTTAGAACGGAAATATCATGTTCCACATAATAACATAAATTAATGATTTATAAAAACGTGACTGAGCACGTTGTCCCCTAGTCGAGCAGTGTTATTGGATTTTTATCTGGTCATTTTCATTTTATTTTGGTGATTTTTGTCTAGTTGATACCAATAGACTCACCCTCTATTACAGTGGGATTTAAACATAACTGTTCTAGCAAATTGTGGGTATACATACTATTATACCTCTGCCATTTTGGATTAATACAGACATGATGTTAAATCACTGTTTCAATTAACTCCGAATATTCGGCCAACATTAAGCAGGAATCAAAATCATCCCACCTCTAGTTTTTTTAGTTTCACACAGATTTGAGGTCGTCACAGCACGGTATGTAAATATTACAATTTTCATTTTGGCTCGGCTTGTTAGTTTTAGCCTAAATCACTTTGGCTAGATATAATATCCGTGCAATTTAACTCTTTGATATTTTAATACTGTTAGAACTTTCGCTCCGCCTCCATGCAATGTCATCATTCCATCAGATTATGACCGATCAAGGACTCTTTATTGTTTTTATTTTAATAATCTCCATTTTAATATGAGTTTTAAACAAATAAATTTCTTTATTTTTTTTTCTATTTAACTTTAACTACTTAACATTATACGGCAATTCGTCGTGAGTGGCTAAGCCTCTCATGTACGAGTTTGTGAGTTCATATCCTGACAAGTGCCAATGTGACCCATTCAATTCATATGTTTCTTTCTTAATTGATCTTGGACATTACTGACATCGGTAAAGGAAAAACATCTTGCGGAAACTTGGGACTTATAGTTAACTAGCAGTGCCCCGCGGTTTCACCCGCATAAGTTTCCCGTGGGAATATCGGGATAAAAACTATCCTATGTCCTTTCCCGGGACTCAAACTATGTCTAAACCAAATTTCATCTAAATCGGTTCACCGGTTTAAGCGTGAAGAGGTAACAGACAGACAGACACACTTTCGCATTTATAATATTAGTATGGATGAATATAAATTTTAAATCGCCAACCCATCTAAAGCAAGTGTGGTGATCAATGCTCGTGCCTTCTCTGTATGAGAAGAGACCGTTGCCCTGCAGTGGGACAGTACTAGGCTGATATATATTTTTTTTAATTTAGAATTATTCACCCGTACCCCCTTACTAAACGCTGTATAGTTACACAACGCTTTGTCTTCTTCTTTCGAAAGTCAAATTACTGACGACTGAAAGAGAGAAATCGGTGTGTAACTATTCATCTGATATAATACGTTTATTAGTAAGGTGGTATGCTGAAAATATTGATCTAAAAAAAATATGAATTCACTTTATAAGATGTCAAGAATCTGTAAATGTTTGATTCCATTTCTCACAAACCTTATCTAAATCCACAGTTATTCGATTGCTACATGCTACAAGACAATCATCCCATCTGTTTAGAATACTGATGACGAGACAGTTGACGTCACATAAGTTACTCATAAGTTCGTATTAGATTCTGAACATAATGCCAGGTACGGGGGACCACTACCGGTCACGTTTGGCATGTTTATGTCTTAGTAGGACCCTATATCCACACGACAACAAGATGTTGTACAGACGCCAGCACATCAAGCTACCCCAATCTGTCATATTTTCCCAATCAACTTTGAACCTTATACTTCAGTGACAAAGTTGAAAATCTATTAAAGAAATTTGACAGATTGTAGTAACTTGATGTGCTGGCGTCTGTACCTACAAAGCAGTAATTTTATTCATACTTTGCACAGTCCGTGGGCCCAGAACCATGGATTTACCTATACTTCCAAATACATCAACGAAATTACTGATTTGGAGAATCCTAACATCCGAATAACTAACTTTAAGATAAGTAGCTAATATCTTCATGTTTTTAAATTTTGCAAATACTATAAGCAAATAACTTCTACTTCCAAAGGATCAATATTTAGTAGTTAATTCATTAGATATTAGCGTCCATTCCCGTTGTCCCCATTAACGCTGTCCCCATTATGGGGACAACGGGAAGTCATAAAATATCCTTCCCGTTGTCCCCATTGATGCATTGCTTAAAATTATGCAAAAGTAAAAGAAACCTAACTGACTGTAAGAAAAGTCTACAAATAAACCTCCAGGTCTCTAATGAATAATTAGTAAATATTGGTCCTACTGAAGAAGAACTCATTCCCAAGGAACCCATACTATAACATCAAACATTTCAATCCTTTAACCAACACCAAATTCTGCCTAAATTGGCATAAGCTAGTGTTAAATACATTAATCACTTTACGGACCGTAACGCATCGATCAGTGTTGATACACTTAGCCGTTATACACCTATTTTTAGCCAATTAATCGGATTATCATGCAGAAAAAATGCAGCAAACAATGTTGCCAAACAATGTTTGCAATGTGCTGGTACCCTACGGGTTTAAGGTGGCAGTCTTCAAAAGTGTACCTACTCTTTAGGCTTGGAAAGTATAGGATAATAATGAAAGATCATTTTTTTGTCAAAGTCGTGAGGTAAGTTTTGGGTATAAATGTGGAAGGCTATGAGAGTAGCTCCCCGAATCGTTGGCGGGTGGAAAAAAAATGTTTCGCTGTCATTTTAAAGGAAACAGCAGAGCTGTTTAGAGACAAAAGGTAGTTAGAATATCCAATTTATCATACAAAGTGTACCAGAGAAAGCAGACAGAAAGTGTGTTGTGCAGCTATTTCTTTTGTGTGCATTAAATAAATGATTAATCATCCAGAAAAGATAACATAGAAGAAATGAATAGATGTTGAAAGAACTGATAAAAGAGACAGCAGCCGGACTGACGATGTTACAAAGATTGCAAAATGTAACAGACTTGGAAGCCAGCCAACTACGCTAGATAACGACCGATCTTAGAACGTACAAATATCGTTACTAACCCTAACATGCCACAGTTTACACCACAATTACCAAAATTGCATCCAACTATTTTAACCCTTTCGCAACTGCAGTGAGTAACCAAAGTTTTGCAAGAAAGTGGCCACCATGACTCACGAACAAGCCCGAACCTTACCGGACATTACCGAATCCGAAATGATAAAATATCGACAACATTATTACTCAGATATGCGCAAAATTCTACTGGTTTTGCCGGTTTTTACGATATTTTATTCGGCAGTATTTTTATAGATGTCGCGCCTAAATGGGAGGCCAATGTCCCATAATGTGATGTATGCGGAAGATAATTTTAATATATGGATAAGTAATTTGTTTGTGCATTTTTTATTGTTACACAAAGTAATTGTTGATCTGATTTGCATACTAGTGTAGTTCATCTCTTCATATTGGAATATCCGATTTTCCATTCAATTCTCTCGGTACAAATTGCTCTACCATTTTTGATTAATTTTTCAAAGCTTCAAGCTGCAAAACTTTTTTAGAAAGAGTACTTTTTAGGGTTCCGTACCTCAAAAGGAAAAACGGAACCCTTCGTTCTCTGTCTGTCTGTCCGTCTGTCAATACCCTTTTTCTCAGGAACGCGTGGTATTATCAACTTGAAATTAATATCGAATACTCAAGGCTGCAATCCCTTGAAGCAGTGAAAAAATCAAACTTCTATGAATCAATCGCAATCAAAAGATACGGGCGTTTATGTTCCGTTATGCCGCATATTTTGCATATTTTGACACTCTCAAGGGAATCAAAACCTGTAGGGTACTTCCCGTTGACCTAGAATCATGAAATTTGGCAAGAAGCAATGTCATGTAGCACAAGTAAAAGAAAAAATCCGAAAACCCATAGGTACCTACAAATTTGTACGGAACCCTCGGTGCGTGAGTCCGACTCGCACTTGGCCGGTTTTTTTAGAATTTGCAATAAAGCGTTTTACCAATTCCAAAAACTATTGAGTGTTATTTACTGCTTGAAATCTGTAGAAAATATGCATTATCTTTTCGCAAAAAATGTTTGCTCTTTGACTTTGTCCTTATAAACCAAAAACTGTTAAATACCTACAACCATGTCACATTTAAAATAAAATTTTGTCTGGGCTAAGTTTAAGGCATAGGTAATTTGTTTTTAATGGTATAGTAGGTACAGACTCTGTACAGATAATATGGATCCAATAACAAAATAATAAATGATAAATGAAATAAATGATTAATGCTTGACAGTTTATCCCAATCCATCGCCTGAAGCAAGACCCAAAACATTTGGTACAGACGCCAGCACATCAACCTACTACAATCTGTCAGATTTCTGTAATAGATTTTCAACTTTATCGCTAAAGCATAAGGTTCAATGTTGATTGGGAAAATTTGACAGTTAGGTGTAGGTTGATGTGCTGGCGTCTGTACCATCAATTTATCATGCACACCAGTAGTGGGCGAAATATCAGATATAATATGTGTACTCATCGTGTTATTGACCGAAAAGTTAATGCCAGTGACCGCATAACTAGAAAACAGTATTATTACATACATTCATACATAAGGAAGCCATTTGTTCTGGGAACCCTCAAATAATTGCACGTATATAGCCCTAGAGGCCAATTTAGTATGTCGCTTTTATAATTCAGCACACATCCTAACCACGATTGGAATATAATTAAGGGCCAGTATCCCTTGACCTGCCTTGTGAAGTAAACTGGTGTTTTAAGTAGGGCTTGGTATGTTGGTTGGTCGTTGCATCATGATTGAAGGAATTGAAGGTTGATAAGGATGTTGCCGGGTGTTTTTGTAATAACTGATAATCCTGAGGAATTAATTAGTGTCGGTTATCATTAATACATAATTATTAAGTACCTGATTAAAAGGGGTTTATTTATAAACGATTATCAAAGTTAAGTGACGTTTAAACGTCAAAAATGTATGTTTAATCAGTCGCTAATCACTACTTTAAGCAACGTTTATGAATAAAGGGGTGTTTTGTGGGGTTTTTATCAACATTGAGTTGGAAATAATGGTAATTTGGGTATAGGTACATGATAACGCGGAATGCGCATCGTAACGACCTTATTTATTTTATTTTTTTATTGCTGAATGTGCCCACTTTTGACCTCGATCACGCCTGATGGAAAGCGAAACTATATGATTTTCGAGAAATAAGTAATAGCTCCTACAACTTACCTTCTCCTCTTGTGGCTATCATAAAACAAAACTAAGGGATAAGTCTCAGGCTTAGGATTAATTAACCATTAACTAGCGCCAGTGAAATATGGTCAAAATAATGTAGGTTCTAGTCATATCATACACCTGTAGACCAACTCTCGTAACTTAAAACGTCCAAAATCTAGTCGCAGTCTCATCTCGGCGACAAACAAATGTCAAAAACTTGTCAAAAATGTTGGGAAAGAGGTATTTTTGACAGATTGAGACTGAGATCAGCGGGGCAATTGCGTAACACATTATCAATCGGAATCGGTTTCATTTTGACAGTTCAACAACATTCATTGCGTTATTTACGTGTTGAGCAGACACATTTTTCGAACTTATGAAGCAATGGATTAGTAATTTGCTTGAAAATGATTCAGATTCCGATTGATAGTGTGTTACGCAATTAGGGTGCAGACTGTGAACGTTCTCAAAATTTCGAGAATTGCCCCTCAGTTGTGACTGCGGTATTAAAACTTGTCTAACAGCAGCTAAAGTACCAAGTTAAAAAAACAAACTACTTATCCGTAAGTATACCATATAAAACAACCTACTTACGATCACAAGATTACCCCAATCATCTTATAAACTGACAAACTAAACAACCATACGCAAATTTTCGCTTTCGACATCTCCACCAACTTGCTCGTAGGTAATGTGTGCATATGGCAAATAAATCGCTGTCATCTGGACGATTTCGTAGCGTTACGTACGGATTGCAGCGTCAGTCGCGTGAGCAGACCAGTTTCAGTAGGCCGAAATATATAAAAACTATTTGCACACACGCGATCTATGTAGCTTATGTTATGGGATTTGGTGAGGTCTTGGTTACAGGTGAACTAGTTTTATATTATTTACAAAATACAACACAGGTCATAAATTAGTAAAGTACAAAACGCGACACGCAGGGACCACCAAATTGTGCCACCAACACACATCCACACAACATCTTTGAGGGAGGAACCATTCCTAAAATGAGGCAAATGTCGTGAGGAAAGTTTTGAGTACGAATGCGGATGGCTATAAGAGTAGGGGAATAGAAAAGATAATATGGCTAGCAAGAAATAAAATTATTTATAAATAGAGGAGTATTGAAGAAAAAGACATGTTGCGCCGACCTCTAGGGATACGGGCAGAAGTATATTTTATCTTTTATCAAAAAGCGTTCGTCTTTCAAACGGTTTTAAAAACCGAAAATTACCTATTGAAATACATAAATAACTAAAATTATATATCTGTTGATTATCCTTTAATTAAATCTTTTAATAAGGCACCATTTACCTTTACATGTTTTAATTGCAAGACTGCTTTGTTAGCTAAATTGATTTCTACCGAGAGCACTTATTGGATGATTTGATTACTATTTAGAATTGAAAACTTTAATCATCGCGTGTTTTTAGTATTTAGATTTTGCCACTTACCTACGGCAGTAACCTCATCATAATTCTCCTGCCTTTATACCAATGTATTTGGGGTCGTCGCAACATATCTTTTTCTTCCATACTTCTCTATTAGTCGTCATATCGGTAGTTACGGTAGTAACATAGAGGTATGAGGAACAGGGTGTAAAGTTCACTCATCCTCCATAGAAAAGGGAGGTTCCTCCGATCGGGCCGTTGTATCTAGTTGCTCGGTAAACTCTGCTTGCGAGATGCAGGATTTTGCGTGACGTCAGTATGACACGTTGTCGGAAAGGTAGCTGGATGTGCTGTGTGGTATAGGGATATGGATGTGAAGCTCTGCCACAAAAACCACGATGCACCTCCTATACTGCCTTGGTGGGACACAGAAGGATAGGAGGAACTGCAGGCAACTGGTAACGTGACAAAACATGCAGTCAAAGTGACCTCTGCATTGCCATCGATAACGCCGTGGAAGTGGCGAAGTTTTGGGTCAACATGATTTGAAAGACGGTCGTGCCAGCGAAGAACAGGAATAGGTGCTTACAATGGAACGAAAAACCCTCGAAAATAAACAATGAAAGAAAGAAAATATGAAAAGAATGAAAGAAAGGCATAGTTTCCTTAGTTTCGTGGTGTGGATGAGCAATACGGAATAATGCAGTGGGAAGATGACACAGTAAATTGGTTTATAACATAAACTAGATCACTAGTAGAGGAGGTTGATACCCAAATTGAGCGAAAAAATACACTATAAGATAGCTTTTAAAAAACTTTTTCTACAAATATTTGCACTAAACACGAAATCGTTCAACCATTTATTGTCAAACAAAACAAAACGTATCTATTATCTCTATTTTTAGAACTGAATAAATAAGTTACCATTTCTCAATCAAATTCTCAGTGGTTTCGGCTTTCAAAACAACGGTTAATGACATAAATCAAGGCATAATAGTTTTTATTGAGACGTTCACACCGTTCGGGTGCATTGGAATGATAATAATATTTGTTTGCTGAATTTATGATTAAAATCACACACGTATGAAGCAGGATTCTGGTTTGAAAATAATATTCGTAAGACAGCGATTAAATAAAATAATATAAAAAGAGTAGAAAGACTAAAATTGGAATAAAGGCAGGATAATGGATAGACAGAGGTAGAAAGACAGATATAGAAATAGACAAAACAGAACCCAAAGTAATCGCAAACTTAAGATTGAAGGTTGTAATACAAAGAGTCAAAGTATAAGTAGACCACGTTAAAGCTGTTGAAGTTAAAACTTTATAATTATATATTGTTCGTAAACTTGCTTTCTTTCTATGTTCCCAACAAAGTCGATAAACTTAGGCAAAGGTTTTAAAACATGCATACATGCATAATCAACCTACAATGTTTCCACTGCTGGGACAAAGGCCTCCTCTCTGTGAGATGGAATGGGCCGTAATCCACCACGCGGGCCCAGTGCGGGATAGACATTTTCAGTTTCTTCATGATATTTTCCTTTCTCGTTTGTGAGAGCAATAGTGATGAAATAAATTACATAAACTGAAGAGCCTGCCTGGGTTCAGACCTACGACCTACAAACTCGTAAACCCGTTACTACTGGGCCATCACTGCTATCAAAATGAACAACAGGACCTAAAACCTGACTCATCTAAGAAGACAGTGGAAAAAACAAATGAAAGGTGGGAAAGAAGGCCTTTGTTTTACAGAAGCATAATTTCAGGAAGATGTAAACATCAATAGAGGTATCATTTTCACCTTATACAAAGTCACAGAATGCATGAAAGCAGCACCTCTTGTTCATCAAGCATGAAATACCGAAGCGACATGGATACGTCAAACGTTAATCGCAATAACTGTCTCATAATTAACTATTTCGTTCCGTGAGGAACTAATTAACAGAGCAATGTTACGTGTAACAAAGTAATTAACCTTTAATGAACCTGTAATACCTACTGAGCATCGGCCCCACCCGTGTATTGCTACAAGCATGCCTGCGAAACGAGGTTCTAGAATAAGCAGACAGACTAGACTTGAAACGGAATGAAAATCCCGCAGGGTAGACATTGATTTCCAAAGTTAATGATTGGAAGACACATGGAAGGAAAAGGTAGTAAGGGAGATGGAGGAAAACCATAAGAAGTAAGAAACACTCGAATGAATTATGACTTGAAACACACTAAAATATGTATATTGAGCATTGAAAGTGCCGTCTCTCCGTCTGTCTATCACAAGGCTTTATATTTTTAACATTAGGTATAGGTAGCTAACGTAGGTAGCCGAATTAATCCGTTAATCGGAATGCTACATGGAAAATAAAAAGAAGTTAAATCCAAGGGGCATCCCCTTACGAGAAGCCATGTTTGTAACATAATTATCTGGTTCTTGCTCTAATACCTATATAGTTGCTAATCTTAAATTCCCAGAATCAATCTTAAAAAAAAATTATCCTTGAATCAACGACTCCATTTTGACGAATTCAATAGCAGACTGCACACAGCAAAAACTGGCAATTACCTACAATATTCTAGGAACATGAATCACTGTCTAGAAAATCTCAAAAGCTATTCCCAAAATAAAATAAAGCTGTATAGTCGACTTCGTAAATGCTTTACCACCCTAAGGTTGAATGACACGTCATGAAACGACAATGTCTATTTTTGTATGTCACGGATAGATAATTTGAACCTTAGTGGAGTTTCAACTTATAATTTTACAAGGTTCTTGTTACGGGTGGCCAAAATCGGAACTAACGCCGATAAACAGCCTGTCAATGTCAGTCAAGCGCCAAAACATCCTTGGTACTAGGAATAATTTTTGTCAAAAGTGGTGAAGCAATTTCGAGGTCGACTATACATGCACAAACATGGATTTTATACCGGTGCAGACGGTACATCGTCACGGCAGATCATCGTCGGTCACTTTCGATGTTCATCTTGCGCAAACGCATCTGTTCGAGCATTCCGTTTTCGTTTCGTACCCTTTTCTAATTCGTCATGTGCAACTGTTGTTTGTTTAAATGTCAGTTGTTAATTGTTTAATGTCAAGTTTACGTGTTTTTGTTGATTTTCGGTTTTAAAAGAACTGTTTTCGGAAGTTGTGAAGTTTAAAATGGGAACATACATAGTATGATTGATTTATATTTTATTACTTTAATAGTTATGTACTATTTCTAGTTCTTGCATATTGTTACGGTCTGTAGATTAAATGTGTTTATTATGAGTTTGCTTTGTTATATTCTTGAAGTAAATCTGTTTTTCATAACAAGACAATGTGTTACTTTAGCAAAATATTGAATTTCCACATTCCAAACACATTTACAGTGTGGTGTCCTCACAAAAAATGACTCACCTTTAATCCCGCTCATCATGCGCAGCCACCTGCACCTTCCAGGATTTGAACGAGACAAATAATAGAGCTATTTAACCTACGTAAGCCTACGAAATAGACCGGCCATATTAGCCGTAAAACCGATGACCGTTGGGGTAGACGTGTTCTTGAGTGGAGACCGCGAATCGGCAAACGTAAGGCAGGATGGCCTCAGGCTAGGTGGAGCGTTGATCTTCGCAGGATAGCTGGTAGCAGCTGGATGAGAGTTGCCGAGAATCGAGCTAAATGACGTGTATTTGAAGAGGACTATGTTCAGCAGTGGACTGCTATAGGCTGATGATGATGATGATAGCCTAAGTAAGTAAGCTACTTACTGGTCGGACAAAATTTGAGTAGACGGTTAATCGACACGAAAAGAAGACGGCCTTTTGTAATTTTGAAGTGAAAACTTCTTTAGGCGCGTTGAGCATTTTTTGAGATGGGGTAAAAACTATTGACCTCGCGCCACTGTTACCGTAATCGACGCTGCTTCGGGTGTGTTCGGCTGTCCTCGGGATGTACTCAGTTTTAATGTATATCCGATATGTCAGTGAGTGATGGCAAAGTATTCTGTTTGTGTTTTGTTTTCTCTTCTGTCGGCATTCCCGGAGTGCCACTGTTTTTTTTTTTATCTAATAAGTTCACGTGAAAATTGCTCAAAATCTAAAGATTTTCTCAGAAAAAGCCATATGCTAAATTTAAAATCATTAAACTCCTCATAATACCTAAGCTTCTGCAAAATTCTCCTTGAAGACCAGACACGACTCATTTAACATTTCAAAACTTAGAGTGAACCGGCCTTGGTTTCTATATATTTGCCAAAGGCAGAGCCATACTTGTACAGAGGCATCCTCAACAAGTTAGGTAAACAGTTACACGACGATATTCGTTAGCTATTCAGTGATACGGTGATACCTGTCAAAAGATGGTGGTACCATTGTAGAAAAAGTCACTTTTGTATGACTTTTCACATAGGCTTTCTACGAATGGATTATCAGCCTATAATTTCCCCAATGCTAGGACACAGGCCTCCTCTCGGTGAGAGGGAGTGGGATACAATCTACCACGTCGGTTCAGTGCGGGTTGGTAGATGTCACATTTATCTTCGAATTTTTGGTTCTAGGACATGCCGGTTTCCTCACGATGTTTTCCTTCACCGTTTTGAGAGCAGTGGTGATAAAATAATTTACACAAATTAAGCCTGTCTGGGTACTGCCTGGTACCACACCTCTGGACACCACTGCTTCATTTCAAAACTAAAATATATTAAAAATTATAAAGATTTGAACAGTTCCATTAAAATAAAAACATTACAAAAAATTCTAGCGTGAAACCTGAATTGATTGAATTAAAATATTAGTTTGTTCTTGAATGCGTTGCTGATGAATTCACGATAAGTGATCATAAAGTATGACGTTTTAATCGTGACTAGATTTTCTGTAAAAACTCAACTACCTATGTCTTCATTATTTTATGTTTTTATTCATAGAATTATTT
This sequence comes from Hydraecia micacea, assembly GCA_914767645.1. Lineage (NCBI taxonomy): Eukaryota > Metazoa > Arthropoda > Insecta > Lepidoptera > Noctuidae > Hydraecia > Hydraecia micacea. The sequence goes on from OU611776.1 coordinate 16,832,369, forward strand.
TTTTTTGTTTCTAATGCATTTTTCGTTATAACCAAACGTGTATGACTTGTATGTCAATCACTGTATGTAGGGCGAGCGTATTGAGGTAGTGTCTTTTGTAATTTTGACGTTCAAAAATGCTACTTCTCAGCATAGTTTGAATAAATGACTTTTCATCGATTGATTAAATACACAAAAGGTAGACTACTAAGAAAATGACAGTTATCACCGGTGACAGTTTTTCACCCCCATCAGTGCAAACGACATTTTAGTGAGTTACAACTCACTTTTACCATTCGAATGCGTCCATAGTAGCTTGTTCACACCGTTTACATAGTTTCGCGGTCATTTTGTAATGGTCACACTTACATCGTCTAATACATTCATCTTTTAACTGTAAACTCTTATGAGCTTCTTGACACATTATACCAAGCATCATTAGTGAATTTAGAATGATGAATTGTTTTTGGCTTCTTGTATTTTACGGCTGGGCTTTGACAATTTCAATTATGTAATTAAGATGACTGATGACGGCTACCTTTTGCATTTATTCACCAGGGGTCTGACAAAATCTTTTCTGCAAAGCGTAGGTACTTATGAGCATAAGCATAATCAGCATATTATTATAATGGGCCCAGTGCAGGTTGTTAGATGTCAAATGTCTTCGAATTTTTGGTTCTAAGGCATTTTTGGACAAGTTTTTCTTCGCCGTTTTGAGAGCAGTGGTTATGAAATTATTTATACAAAGTAAAGCACCTGCCTAGGTTTGAATCTACGACCTACAACTCGTAAGTCCGCCATTACCATTGGGCCACAACTGCTGCAATAATGATTGAGCTGTAACTAATTCAAAAACAGTTTTCATGATTTTCAAACATGCATTTACTTTAACAATGTATCTAAGCACGCCTATTACATTACTTACATGCCTTTAACTTTTCGCTAGCCCTTACGTACAAAGAACTTTACCACTGAAGTTATGGTTAAGTTAAAGCTTAAGTACTGTCGCATGATCACGTCTTACACCGTCGTCGTCTAAGAAGCGGAGCTAACCTTTTCATTAGAATCAGCTAGCAATGAGTTCGTCACAATAGTTCACCAGGGTCGGATTCGGTCACGATTTTCCAATAGCGCATAAGTTTGTTTTGATTTTCAACGTTGTTGATGTAATACCTACTTAGATGATATTGGTAGCATTTAGAAAACTGTTGACTTAAGAACTATTTCATCATCAGTCTTATAGATAAACTAATTTAGAGTCGGTTATATGTCAACAGATGAATTACAGGAAAAGATGGCAGACTTACTTTAAAACCAAGTGTTAGATTATACTCTTATTTTTTAGACCATAAGGTTTAAAAATCTTTGCATTAAGCTACACCCTCAGACCAAATAAAAAAGTCAAGACATAGCGCTGCGAGCAATACAGTGAAGCATGCCAAAACTACACCTCCACTCTGTGCATACACGCACACGCACACTTACAACCATTTGCAATCAAACTACACCTCACTAAGTGTACAATGTTTACGAAACCGGCTTCACTTTACTGTTGACAGCCCTCTATCTTGGTTTTTTATTTGGTCTGAGGCTACACCATATTTTATTCCAAACTCATTGCACAGTTTTCAAGTCGCTCATTTATATTAGCTCATTTTTTTTCAACCCATCCTATTTCAGGCCACTGCTGGACATAGGCCTCTCCCAGGCTGCGCCACAACAACCCGTCCTCCACCTTCCGCATCCAGTCTGTCCCAGCCACCTTCTTACGGTCGTCGAAACATATATCATCTTAGTTCAATTACAAATAGGTACCAAATTCATTACTGTGAGAAATAAAATATTCAAATGAGACTTCCTCCGAAACACATGACCGCGTTGCGGCACCGCGCCGCAACAACAAGTGTGGTGTATGCATAATAAACAACGCGTAGCGGCGGGCGACACTGCCGATTTTGGACGGTGCGGTACCGCAACGCGGTTATGTGTTTCGGCCCTTACGACCGAACCCAATAACCTATTTTCAGTTAAAGACAGATCGTTACTGATGGTAGCTGGTATAATCATAAATGCTAGTATAATATAATCATACAGATATCTACTGATACAGATGAATGGGACGTTAAAAATTAGAGATAGATAGGTTTTTCAACCTCCAGTAGGTATGCCAAAAATGGTGATAGATAGATAATTGGGTTCGGCCGTTAATGGAGAGAAAGTCCTAATGTCTATTAATTTCTACAAACACTGTAACATGACTTCCTGCGCTTACGCAAGCAAAGTGATATTGTTTAACGATGGAGTCATACGCTATTAGCGAGTAAATTACTAACTACCTACCAATTTTGATGGTAGCTATTACTTGTAGATATAATATACGTCATAACACTATCTACTCCATTTTAATTGAAAACGAGATCATTTCCTAACGTTATGTAATTAATTGGTTTATCTATGTGCGTAAATCATTAACTATGTCGTAAAACAATATTAATTAATGTTTCTACATGGTGTAGCTTTAGAAATAATTTCATTTGGTTATTATTTTTTGCAAAAAATATTGGCCCTGCAACTTTCTTTCAACGAAAGATTGACAGACGCCGGCACATCAAGGTACCCGAAACTGTCAAATGTTCCCAATTAACTTTGAACCTTATGCTTCAGCGATAAAGTAGAAAATCTATTAAAGAAATTTGACAGATTGTAGTAGTTTGATGTGCTGGCGTCTGTACATCATTGATGGTGCAGTTCATGGGAATGAAAAGTGGCACCCATGTGGCACAGAATGAATACGAGTTGCACAAGTATTGTAAGTAGGTACTAAAAAAAGAACCAAAATTAAAGTTTTTTTAAAGTGAACACTTCTTTAGGCGCGTTGGGCATTTTTTGAGATGGGAAAAAACCATTGAACTCGCGACACTGTGACCGTTACCGACACCTCTGTTTTAAGTTTTGGCCAAAAGACATCAACGCGCGGTAAATTTTCTTTGGGAAGAATGACCTTCAAACATATTTATAAAATTACTATGCTTTTAAAAATACACACGTAATTGTTCAAGTTTTTTTTATTAATGTCATTGTGCAGCTGACCTTATCCCAACTTATTTGAGGTCACCACAGAATGTGTGTTTCTTCAATATATTTATCAACCAACCGGATCTGTGTTCTTCCTTCCTTGTCATAGATAGATCAGGTATTATTTTGTGAAGTGGAACTGTACCATTTCTTTCGAACCAAGGCAACCAATATAATCGCGGTTTCACCCGCATAAGTGTCGATCCCGTGGGAATATCGGGATAAAAAGTCCTAGGTGTTAATCCAGGTATGAGAAGTAACAAGCGTACAAACACACTCACAAACTTTCGCATTTATAATATCAGTGTGACGACAACAGGGTTAAATTAAACTAGTAAGCGAAACTCCGTAGGCGAGATGGGCAACAACACACATAACATAATCAGCCTATAATGTTCCCACTGCTAGGACACAGGCCTCCTCTTTGTGTGAGGGACGAGATGGGTATCAAATTATCGATATTATTATAATAGTAGTTACTTGAAGTACGAGTTGAAATTCGTTTTTTTTTTGTTTTATCGTGTTTTGATATCGATAGCCCACGTCCCTATTAAAAAATAATAATTTGATAAACTGATATTTCTAGTAAAACAACACTACCCACGGTCATTGACTCAAAAACAAAACATCAAATCGTTTCTTTTTTGTTTCACCGTGTAAACACAAGTCAAGTTGAAACTTTATCAAACCTATCACGTCTGCGGAGTTTCGCTAGCTAAGTTAATTTGACCCTGTATATCGTCTTTATGTAGATCATGTTTGATAAAACTCAATACAAACATATAAAGTAGAACAATTTCACACTCGTCCGTTATTGAGCCACTGACAAACATTGCATCGTCAGTTAGATAACCAGCGATCAAGTGATGGTCACTTACCTAATGACATGATTGATTCCCGGCTAATTAGCTACGCACAGTTTGGCAATGCGTTACTGTGACGTTTAGGCCTCTAATGATTGGTTAAATTGGATTAGGAAAACGATATAATTTGGAAGGTTAGAATTTGAGTTGATTGTGATTTAAAAAGTTTAGTAAGCTGTCGCAAGTACGATTTATTGGGTTGTTTCCGTTTAGACAGATTTTCCTTTCGGCAGATTTTTGTTTCGACAGTAAAAGTACAATCACAAAGAGTGATAGATATACATAGTTAATGATCTATTTATCACAAACTTTATTTTTTTTTAATTCAACACAAATTACTATTATGTATATTTTAATTAGCCAACTAATTCAAATTTTGTAAGTACCAAAAACTAGCACATAGTTTCACAAAATACCAAAAGTACCAAATCCCTTTTCGCTTTTACGAATCCTACTTAATTTTTGATGGACGTAGCAGAAAAACTACACTGGTTGTTGACACCAGAAGGCCAGTTCCCATAATTAAAAACATTCAAAATCTAGTCGCAATCACATCTTATCGACAATCAGTGTCAAACACTTGACAAAAATGTCGGGAAATTAGAGGTATGTATTTTTGACAGATTGAGACCGAGATCATACTGTGAATGTTCTTAAAATTACGAGATCTGCCCCTCAGATATCGTGGATTTTCTGACCATGTGCCGCCTTGCTTTACTTAGGGCTGATTTTTCAATAGTCAGATAAGTTAGTAGAAGTTGGGCGTCAGGAATCGAGAGCCGATTCCCGGCCACCGTAGGCGCGGGCTTGCAGACGGCAAGCAATGGGTAGCTCGCCGTCCGGTAAGGACCAGGCCCGGATCGACGACGGCGACGGCGTGTTGTGTTCCACGCGCGCCTCAAAGAGATGTCAACACTGATTGATGGAGTCCATGGTCTATAACTGCCAGGGTCGCGGATTGTTCGAAAAAGTTACCGTGGCCAGGAACACAGGCAACTGAAGGAACACGGGTGGGTTTTAGTCAGTAAAAGTCTGACACGCCTTCCCGCTCCGCCCAGAGCGGGAGAAGTAATTTGATAATAACCCATCCAAAAAAAAAAAAAGTTAGTAGAAGTTTCTCCGCCTTCCCCCTCTAATCTAATGTTAAACTTAGGATAATGAAGAAAATAAGAAAAAGGTTTTCTAACACCTTAACAGTAGCTTTCTTTACTACAAAATTACCAAATACTAGATATTACCTGCGATAATTTAGTAAAGGCTGATATTACGATAATTTCCGTAATTTCTACAAAACTACACACGTCGTCACACTCCATTTATTTCACATACCTCATGGGAATTGTAACATAAAACGGTAACACTTACCATAATAGATATACTTATAGTTATATACACATTATATACTTGTGTTTATGAAATCATTTTGTTTATATAACGATCGCGCGCAATGGGAGTGTAATATCTTCCGATGTGACAACGTAACGAGAAGGAAAGTTTATGATGGTGTTGATGACTCTAAGCCATCATGTGATCCAAACATTGTGTGTTGTGATCCCAAAAGGTTAAGCAGAGGTGTACCTCTACAGGACACCCTCATTTCACCAAATGTCCCATGTAATAGGGGGTGAGCCTGCCATCATAATGTTTTGTAATGATATTTAAAAGATACTGTTAAAAGAGAGGTCATTAATATTAGGGACAAAATAAATTTGCTTGTTAATTGGCTCAGTTATTTTGGCCATTCAAGTAAAAATAATTGTATGTAAACCGTATCCATATTCAAACATATCCTATTCCATCACAGTTGGTAATCATCATCACCGTCATTTCAACCGAAAGACGTCCACTGCTGGACATCGGCCTCAGTTGGTAATATTTATACCTAAATGGAAAGGAAATAATACATAACTAAGGGCTGATTTTTCAATCGATAGATAATTTTTATTCGTGGAATAAAATCGATGTCTGACAGTTTTTATCTGGAAGAATTATTGTCAAAAATTCAAAATTATTCCTTCGATAAAATTATCTGGCGTTGGAGAAATCAGCCCTGAGGTAAGTAATGTAATTAGAATTTTTAGACAAAAAAAATTATTAATACCTACGTATTTCAGTAACCGTAACTCCCTGTAGAACTGTTCAGTAGAACTAGTGGGAACAAACGTTTTTTTTGCCATTGTAATCGTGATTTTATCGTCGAAAATATGATTGAATGAATCGGAAAACGTGCTTGTTTCCTTTGAGATGCTTAACTTTTTTAAACTGACAAAGATCGGACGGAAAACTGCAGCTATTAACACATTACAAATCATGGTCAGTCACGATGCGATGTGTTAAAACTATGCAAAGTATTTTTTTAAACACATTATTTTCTAGAAGAATATTATTATACTTTTTCACATTCGTTTCCATTTCTGGTCAATACTCAATATATTTATTGCTTCGACATGTGAACGTAGATGGTGGCTGTTCATATAATAATCAATACATCCATTAAATTATTTTAGTTTTTATTGGAACGAAGTTCCTTATACTCTGCAAACTTGACGAATGAGAGCTACACTGAAAAAAGTGTAACAATATCCTCCGTTAATGAGACACAATTGATTTTCTATTGTATCGTATAATATAATATCTATATTTTATAGTTTTTTAGTGTAGTGCAGTAATACTTGTCAAAAATATACGGAGTGGCATTATTATTTTATAGTCAACTAGCTTCTACCCGCGACTTCGTCCGCGTGAAATTTCACCCTCTTAGGGGTGGAATTTCGAAAAACCCTTTCTTAGTGGATAACTCTTCACAAAGAACACACCCTCCAAATTTCATGTCTCTAGGACAGATATATCAGTCAGTCAGAACTTTGAATATACACACATCAAAAGTGTCTAGGGATCAACATATATTTTTGCAATAACTTTTCTCCTGATTGATATTAATTAAAATTTTCTTTAAGGATTCATCAAATAAAGTGTTTTCGTTTGTCACAGTAACGATAAACCAAGTCACCTTTGCATTAATAAAGAAATTTGCCATTTTCCTAATAAAGGGATTTTTGACATTTGAACCACTAACACAAAAGTTCGAAAAAAAGACTGAAATAACAGTTTTCTTTAAAATTTTATTGGGTAACTTAAACAATTAATAATCCGTGTTTCTACCGCGAACACTAACAACACAAGAACATCGGTTTGGCATACTCAAAATGAGTTCATCCAAATCACGCTGTGGAATGGCAGCCCATGTTCGTTGCAACTTGCAACAACAAAAAAAGGTCTTCTTGCGACTGGATACCCTCCATATTCGGCAGAGCTCTTCTCTGTAGCATATCCCATGCATGCTCAATCGGGTTCAAGTCTGGCGACTGAGCAGGCCAGGGCAGGACATTGATGTTAGCTGCGGCGAGAGTCTGTCTTACAACTCTTGCGGTGTGCGGTCGTGCATTATCATGCATTAACTGAAATAAGGGACCGATTTGCACTTGTAGAGGAACGATGACGTCTGATACAATCGTCTCAGCATAAATTTGAGCGTTGAGGTTGCCTCTGATCCAAATCAACTCAGTTCTTCCGCCGATCCAAATACCCGCCCATACCATGATGGTTCCACCACTATAAGGATGGACTTCCTGGCAGGATTTTAATCGCTGTTGGCGTCCAGGGGTTCTCCAGTGTCGTATACGTCTTGTATCCGGTCTCATACCAAAACGAGACTCATCAGAAAAGCACACGAAACGCCATTGTTCTTCTGCCCAATTTCTGTGTTCAAGAGCCCATTGATATCGAATCCTACGATTGTGCATTGCTATAGGTGGTACCCGTAGCGGTCTTCGGGAATGAAGGTTCACTTCATGCAAGCGGTTTCTGACTGTTTGGTCGCTAATTAAGTTCCCTGAAGAGTGATGAAGCCTCACGGCTAACATCATGGCGGTTATTGTTGGAGCTCTTCGAGTTAAGATTTGAATGTATCGGTCTTGTCTCCGTGTGGTGCAGCGATACCGTCCTCCATGGCGCTCAGCCACGGTACCAGTGCTTCGGTAACGTGTCCAAAGTCGACTGATAACACTCTGACTTGTATTCAGAGCTAAAGCCACAGTACGTTGCCGGGAACCAGCTTCTATCATTCCCACGGCTCTGAGCATTTCTTCCCTGCTTAAATGACGTCGCCGCTCCATAATAACGTTGGTTTTAATCAGTAGTAGGGAAACAGTAGCACTAATAATGTCTTCAATGCGTTGTATGTTTTTATAGGGAAAATATTGACAGCTGATTTTCATCTTTTACTCGAATTTGATTCACAGTTCCTGATTCAAATTATGAAATGCACCAAAAAGGATCCATATAAATTTATAAAATCATAAATTTATTACAAAGCCACATCTCAATCTCAAGAAATCCGCATAAAAATGCTTGATCCCTAGACACTTTTGATGTGTGTATTTAGATAAATCTATCAATAATTCGGTGACCTATTGATAAGGCGTATAGACCTTGTCGTAAAATCATCTCCGTAACATTATAATTTGACAATTTAGGCAAAATACTGACTCATCAATGAATACAAATCACATGTACAAATCCATAAATACAAAAAAAAAATTATATGAAAATCTTTAACAAAAGAATCATAAGGAAACTTCAATTTTGGCACAAAACCTTTTAGGATTAGCATAATCGATTCGCATAAAATCACGCGGCATTTTATCCGAGGTCATACTTTATTTGACGTAACCTCTTGTTAGGGTCTGTAACTAGGTGTATTTTAGGAGTGACTCATTTAAGAAAAATATTTAAATAGTGGTAAAGCTAATATAATTAGGTATGTAAAGAATTTGATGGACAAATCGTTGTGTGGGATGTCCGTAAGACGGATGGACTTAAAAAAGGTAGTTGGATTAGATTCGATGAAAGTAAAAAAGAGTTATTTCAAAAGAATGAGGAGAGGTGTTTTTGTAGCAGTAGGTAGGTAAGCTGATTTAGACTGTTTGTGCGGTTTCCAGATTATACCAGAGGGGCAATAATTCTCGTAATTTTAAGATCGTTCACAGTCTGACCTCAGTCTCAATCTGTCAAAACAACCTCGAATTTCCCTACATTTTGACAAGTTTTTGACATTTTTTTGTCGCCAAGATGAGAGTGCGATAAAATTTTGAACGTTTTAAATTACGAGAATTGGCCTTCTGTTGTCATGCGGCTGTACCAACCACAATAAAACTAGATTCGAACTGGAATGTAGCAAATGCATTACAGGCAAGATTTAGTCCATCTATCTATTCCGTTCCTAATTGAGTAGGAATGTTTGGAACCAGCACCCTAATTGCGTAACACACTAAGAATCTCAATCTGAATCATTTTATAGGATATTGCTAATCCATTGCTCCATAATTATGTTCGAAAAATATGTCTGCTCAACAACGTACAGTCAACAAAAGCGATAAGTATGCAGGGTCGTCGGATATAGTTGAAGTTTAGTAAGAAACCGATGGATGTTGTCGGCTGAAATTTAATTTGATAAATGAGCTGTTCGTTTTCTATTAATAAAATAAAATTTTATTTGAGAACATCCATCGGTTTCTTACTAAACTTCAACTATATCCGACGATCCTGCATACTTATCTCTTTTGTTGACTGTACATAACGCAATGAATGTAGTTGAACTGTCAAAATGAAACCCATTGCTACTGATAGTGTGTTTCGCAATTACCCCGCTGTTGGTTTTAAATAGAGTTCTAAATGATTTCTGGAAAGTGTCCAAATCCTTACTTTTTTATTATTTACTAGCTGACCCGGCGAACTTCGTACCGCCATCTATCGAAATCAGACAATCCGTTCTCAAGATATCATAAAAAAATCCGTTCCATACAAAATGTATGAGAATCTGAATTATCTTTTTTTTTTCGTGAACTTTTCCCATGTTATGACCTCTCAAGCTCCGTTAATGAGACACAATTGATTTTCTATTGTATCTTACTACATAGGGTACGCAAATTATCTGCTATTCGGGGCAGCGACAAGTCCAACAAATCAAAGATCATAAAAATCGGTCCAGCCGTTCTTAAGTTATAAATGGTGTAACTAATCCGACTTAGTTTTGTATAGATAGAAGATAGATTATTATAACAAGCCTGTATTTACTCTGCTTTCACTTCCTTCTATCTAGATAGAGAGAAGTGGAGAAGGAGAGTAAGATAACCTACTTCTTCTTCGTATCGCTGGCACGACAGTTATTAAAATTTTTGCTGGCCCAAAACTTCGCCACTTCGACGGCGTTATCGATAACAGCGCAGAGGTCACTTTGACTTCATGTTTTGGGACACTAAGGGCAGGTTACGAAGTGGAGCATATAAGTTTGAGATACAGCTCCATATCCACACCCTGCTGCCCTTGCGTCGAGGTAGACCCACTTTACGAGGTTCGACTTACATCTTCTCGTCTCATGTTTATAGAGCCTACTAAGGACCAGTCATTATAAAATTTATACCGCCGGCCTATTCTTTAAAAAATTCACTGTGAGAACTTAGGTGACGTGAGCTTGAAGTGAGCTGTCATTCCACTTCATGACAGGGATTGACACTATTTACAAAACTAGATCGGCAGCTCATCCCGCCATCTCCGTCGATCCCTTTAATTGTTGTGAAGGTGATAAGCCTATCCCGGGTAAGAAAGCAATAGACATAGTAAGAGATGAACTGAAAGACTGAAGCCGTAGCTGTGGCGAGACAGTGCTTCCTTACCCAAACCGTTCGTTCCACCCGCTGAAGACCTCCCACCTGGACATGAGTTACCTTGGGTAACCTGGAAGTCTTTAAACAGACTCCGGACCCAGGTTGGCCGAAGCAAGGCAAACCTGTTCAGTTGGAGATTCATAGACGACTCCGCCTTGGAGTGTAAATGTGGTGCTGTTCCACAAACGATGGGACCTGCGTGTCCTGTCAGCTGCACGTTACAGGAACTGATGGACGCTGGTGATGGCGCAAAACTAGTAGGCGAATTCTGGGCCGAGTCCATTTAGATTGATAACAACACGCTAAGAAGAAGAAGACTGCTCATCAATACAATATTATCGAGAAAGTCGATGATAGGCTGCAGACATTACCGGACTCATATTATCGCTTGCGGATTATGTTACTAAACATGAAGCTATTGAATAAATTAACTTTTTATAAAGATGCATTAAGTATTCATTACATTATTGTGGGACTTTTTCACTCAATAAATTGTCAATGTAAATGGTAATCGCCTTTCCAACGCAGCATGGTAGGTATATGTTGGAAGGTATGTTAAAAATATTAGGTATATTTATTTATGATTGAGTAAATTAATTTAAAGAATTTAATAAGATTGTAAAATAGCAAAACCTTTGCTACTTTCTCTTCTTGCATACCTTTACAAAATACCTAATTAGGCTAAGCATTTAGATTATGCGTATAATTAAATTATACAAATTATTATTCCATATTTATGCAGTGTTGGTATGTTAAATGCTTAAAGGTATTCTGTCATACACTAAAAATAAAATTCTTTTTGCCGAAAATGCTAAGCTTTTTATTCAATCGATGTTTTCTATGCAAACGTGTGAGGTTTTTATGGCTAATTAGACGTTAATTTGTAAACACCGTTGGTTGGACTATTCACGACTTATTAATTCGTGATTGTATCAAAAAAACTTTACGGTAAAAAAATCTTATTGATTATTACCTTACGAATCGTAAATATTTTATTTGTAAAATATTTACGATTCGTAAGGTAATAATCAGTTCAGGCAGTTTGCTGCCATAGAAATATTATAACACGTATGGTAATTTATTGGTTTATCAACCACTCAAAAAAGAAAAATACTATTGATAAAAATTTAAATAAATTCAATTCAATTAATTCAATTCTCAAATTCATGTTTCAAACCAGAAAAAACCAAAAAGGATATTCAAAATTTCCAAAAAAAAAAGCAAAAATAAAACTTACAACAAAATCCAGTATCCAATAAACTTCAATACGTCCAACAATTAGGAAACCCAAAAACACCAAGTTCACCGCACTAATTAGTTCACTCACACAAGAAAATTCGGAAAACTTTCGGTAAAATTCACTCAAACTCTTAATAAAAATCGCAAACTCAAGTCTATAAATAATCGAGGTAAAATGAGCTTCGTTGCAAAAGCTTTATGGTTGATATTCGCTCGTCGTAGCGGTATAATGATGTCCGCGAATGATGCGTGTTTACGGCGTGGTGTGTGCCGCTATTTTGCGCGCGCGCACCTGTGCTCGCCTATAGCCCCGTAAGTGGGTGACATAGAATTCAGGTAAAGCCAACAGTTTTAGATTTTGATTACGATTTTTGGAGGTTTTGGAAAACGACAGTGTATTTGTTTTTTTTTTCAGTTTTTGCTTGTAAATTGCAAATATGACGAAAAAACATTAGCGGCCTTCGTTTTCAGCTGCATCAAAATAATTTGTCCCACTTGCCAAAATAAAATTATCAATATAGGAAAGTTGGTACAGTCTACTGGATCTAAACACACACAACATTAGACGACAATTTTCAGTATTCCCATTTCTCTTTTGCCTACTGCGTTACAATCATAGTAATTATGGCGATATCTTTTAACGTAAGACAAGGACAAGGACAAGGATTAAACAACAAGGATTTAATATCTAAATAAGATAATTACTTAATTGAAACCAAAACCAGAATTAATGCAAAGCCAATATTATCAAATTATTACATAGATATCCGTGAATTATTATAAAGTAATTAAGAATCGCTTTCTCAATATTGCCCGCAAAATACGAAACCACACACGCCGAAAAATAACTTTCTGTCAATGGTTTAAAATAAACATAATTGGTTGGTTTAGGAAAAGTTGTTAAATACAAATACTCCTAAAAACGCTTAGAGTAAACACCTTTGTGCCGGTGTGTGAGCACAGAACAGACCTTAATTATGCGCATGAGCATTTAACTTTCACTCACTTTTGACAGATTATGCTCATCTCCACATCTTTTTGGAGGTTAAGGTAAACGGCGTTGAAGAGTTTATAATCGTTGATGCTCACCAAAGGTAGGTCAAGGCTGACTCTTATGGGTAGCGGGATTGTCCGAAAGGATTACCGCTGCCCCGGAACAGAAAGGGCTAAGGAAGGAACACGGGTGGATTTTAGTCAGTAAGAGTCTGACACTCCCTTCCGCTCCACCCAGAGCGGGAGGGGTCATTTGATGACTTCACATCCCCAAAAAAAAATGGCTGACTCTTATTGAGGCCCTCCACATCCTTACTTAATATTATTAATGCGAAATTAACCCTCTTTAATCGACTTCAAAAAAAGGAGGAGGTTATCAATTCGGTTGTATATTTTTTTTTGTCTGTTACCGTTTCACGCCTTCTCGGCTGAACGGATTAAACGATGAAATCTTCACTTGGGCTAGGACAAAGGATACGTTCCCCTAGGATAATTTCCGACCTCCCTACGGACGAAGCTGCTGGAAAAAACTAGTTATCCATGCTTGGGATAAAATTCGAGGTAAGCGATTTAAATAAACTAAAATTACATTTTCGTCAGATAAGCCCCACAGTTTTGGCTGCACAGTTCTCGTAAAAAATCTTACAGTAATTAGATATAATAGAGGTGGGATGCACGAAGAAGCCTCCTCGTGTAGCGCAGTTTGTTCCGCCAGTTACTAAACTGAACCGAGCGCTCGGCGCATCCTGGAAAGTCACACCCAACACCTTATTTGACTGGCCAACGCTTCCCTTGCGGTGGTAGGACTGACGCCCGCCTGGTTTGCGACCACCCTCCCACCGGAATCCGGCGTCAAGGAGCCTGCTGTGTTTTGTCGATACGCGGGAGTTCCAGTGCCTTAGGCATCTTCTGGGCACGCTCGTTCTATCATAGACCTCATCCATCGCTTTCCATCAGGCGTGATCGAGGTCAAGAGCGGGCTCATTCGGCAATAAAAAAATTAATTGAAAGATTTTAGAATGAAAATTCTGTTTTCAGGTCATTCGGACTGCAAGACTGACTAAGTTACTAACCTTCAGTTCCTAAACTAATACTGTTAATTCACCACAACAACTAAAAGACATAATTAGACTTTTACCATGTCATTAGGTACAAAATGAGTTCTGACTTCTTGTATTTTGAACCTTACATCGACTGTCATAAAGTTCTTAATGAAATGGATGTCCCCACAAAACTGGGGCATAAAATCAGTTTTTGTTTACTTTAGAACTTTAACGTTATCGAAGTAAATTCATCATTCTCCTGCCCTTGTACATACCAATTTATTTGGGGTCGGCGCAACATGTCTTTTTCTTCCACACTTCTCTATTAGTCGTCATCTCGGTACTCACCCCCTTTCTAACCATAATATCATCATCCACACAGTCCATCCGTCGTTTCTTTGGTCGTCCCCTACTCTTATAGCCATCGACATTGTCGAGGTTAAGTATTACTATTATTTACATAGGCAGCAGGTAATGCCGTTAGCAACTAGGTAATGATGTCTGTTACTAACGCCATACCCAGACTAACAAACGTTTTAGTGCAAGAATTTATTCAAATTTGCCTGAAAATTTACACTTTTGAAGTTCAAAATTTACAAAAGGCAGTAGGTATGACTAACTCCTTCCTTAATGCTAGAGTTTAACAGCAAATCCTGTGAAGGTATCTACCTAGAAATGTACCTCTGTGATTCTAACACAGAGCCACAGCGTGTGGGATTTAGCACCAGTAGTCGCAAGTTGTATAACATTATTTTATTCCGTGACCTCCGGGCGGCCTCACACCTACAACTAGTTGTAATGCGCTTTTACAAAGTCAATGCTACGAGCTTTGGTAAGAGGATTCGATGTACTTAGTAGTTGGTAAATTGCGATATAAAATATAGTCGTTACTGATGAAATAAGTTGGTATTACAGAGAGTCCGTTTTGAAATGATATTATGATAATCGTGAATGACATCAAAAAATCTTAGGTACGTACAGACGGCAGCACATCAAGCTACCCGAAACTGTCCAATTTTCCTAATCAACTTTGAACCTTAAGCTTTAGCGATACAGTTGAAAATCTATTAAAGAAATTTGACAGATTGTAGTAGCTTGATGTGCTAGTGTATGTACATAGGTACGTAGATTTGGTGTCATCCACTCACGCCCTTTGTACACACACGTTTTTCTTGCCGTGAAAAACTACGGTTTATTCCCCGTGTGTTAGGCACGGTCGTCAGTGTTGTGTGGATCACTTTGGAAGCTTTTTGACGGACGCGGTTTTTCTACGGCGCGGTTTATACGCCGTAACGTAAAGAAACCGTGCCGATTACAAAGGGCCTCAAAATAGGTATCTACTTTTTTACACAGCTTTTTCAGTTTTCAATGACTATAATAGTGATCCTACACTGTCCTTATGTTTCAGGCAGTTAAAGACTACCGATAATTATGTGTCTTAACTTAAGTACACTCTCAAACCTTAGGTACAAATGAGGAAAGGTAACTCCAATTCGCGTAGCATTATGCATAATCAAATCAGCCTATAATGTTCCCACTGCTGGGACACAGGCCTCCTCTATATTAGAGGGAGGAATTCGCGTAGAATACTCATCATCACCTAAAAGAGTAGAGAACTTTCATTCCAACCCCAGTTTCATTCAACCCAATTAGCTTGACAAATCACCCATAAAAAAGAAATCACACGCACTCGAACCCAGCACTTTCATCGTGTACTGACCGTGGCCACCTCGCTGTTAACGCCAGCATACTTTCGATATGATTGCTCGACAGTGTACAATTAGACACATGTACACTGGATAGATTAACGTGTTCTGTATTAGAGATCCTTATGGAAACATTAGAAGCTCACGTGGTTTCCGTCGCATCAAGGCTAGATTTTTTAAAACAGTCTCACCAACTCCTTGGTCTTGGGTTAGTAAGCGCATCAGCTTAACTTGGGATCTTGAGTTTAATCCCTTGATCAAACAAACTTTCTGTACCTAAGGAAATTCTCAGTATCATTCCGAAGTCTGAATAGGACGTGCCCAGTGGCCTATATTTAATAAAACCGACAGACGACAGGTGACTGGCGGCAATCTTTCTCTCAGTTTGTTTTCTCCTATTAGACATTTTTATCATACTTTTCTGCTTGATTAGGTATATAGAACGTGTCGTGAAAATGTGACAATATGACAGTTTTTGAAAAATATGTTGCATTATCAGTTATAGGCCTCTGCGTCTGCCTTCCGTTCCAAAAAATACTTGCGTGATGTTTAGGTTAATGTTATGTAAAGCGTCAACATACTTATTCATCCATCAACTGTTTGATATTCGTTGATGATTGCTATTGGTACATTCATCACTTGACATTCGTTTGGAGGCTTTTGGTACCTACTAAAATAACAAATGAACGACGACCTTTTAAATTACTTGAGTTCAAGAATCTTACTGAAATAATTTCTAACTGTGAATTTGTTATTATACCAAACAATAACACTTAGGTAGAGAAACATATTTTAACCACAAACATAAACATGAAATATTTTAGCTGACATTGACCGCCAGAATTAATTAATTAATATAAATTCTAGAAAGTTATGGGTCCGACTGTTTTACTTTCGATCGTAAAATAGTAAAGTTATTAATAAATTGCTCGTGGTTTGGCATTGGAAATATCATACATCGAACTTCTCACGATTCTTGAAAATTGTCATTAGAACCTGATTTTCCCTACTTATTCAAACTTGGCTTCCTTGGAAATCATCAACAGCTACTGTAATAGACGAACAAAGCATTTTCATAATCACGAGGCTTGCCATATAATGTACTCTGTGGCTTGCCTGATCAATGTAATACAGTGCGGCTGACGAGAGAATGCGTTCTTGACACCTCTTAGTTTCATACAAACAAATAGGTACGTGTTTTCCGAATTTAATCTTTATTAGCGTCTAAAAATTTCGCACTGACAGGTAGGTATATCAGGAACGCATTCTCTGACTGACTGTAGTAAATAGCTTGCCGCGACACCAAACAGTAACAAAACCCCTTAATATAATATTATAGGTACTTATTTATACTTATTTATTACGCTATCCACGATCCCTAGATTATTATAATCTGCCAGGAACCATAAAAAAACAGTTGATAGAAATTACCGGATAGTA
This sequence comes from Hydraecia micacea, assembly GCA_914767645.1. Lineage (NCBI taxonomy): Eukaryota > Metazoa > Arthropoda > Insecta > Lepidoptera > Noctuidae > Hydraecia > Hydraecia micacea. The sequence continues at coordinate 16,849,432 of OU611776.1, forward strand.
GGCAAAACACCAAACTTCTGTTCACAATTTGATGCTGCCTAAGCATGTTTATGCCTCCCTCTCACCGAAAGGAGGTCTGTGTCCCAGCAGTGGGAACATTATAGGCTGATTATGCTAAGTATGTTATGATCTGTTGTTCAGTCTTACCAAGGGGTATCATAATTATGACCTAGTAACTGGGTTGTGGAGGCCAGATAGGCAGTCGCTACATGTAAAATACTGGTATTCAGCTGCATCCGGTTAGACTGGAAGCCGACCCCAACATAGTTGGGAAAAGACTAGGCAGATGATCTGTTGACTAACTAAAAATGTAATGAAAAGTGACTACCAAGTTCTTTCTCGAGGTAACAAATAGCACTAGACTACCAGTAAACCACAAACAACAAATAGTTTACTAATCGATCCGAATCTTATTCTGCTACAAATACCAGGTCGGTAGTACCTACATACGTATTGCACACACTGTTCCGAGTCGTTAATTAAAATTGCGTCCAGTTTTTAAACACAAGTCAAGCAAAAACTTGTCTGTTACAGTCTCTTTTGATACCGGCCTACGTGTAAGCTAGCTAGACGCCGAAATTATACATTTTAAGTGTGTGACATGAATTAGTCTCACAGAAAAATAAGCAAGTAAGTAAAGGTTCCGTTGCGAAGAAAATAGTAGCATGAGTTTTTGAGTCGCAGAATTTATCTTTTTCCATGTGTGTGTCTAGAATACCTACATTATGGGTAATCATAGACACTATTATAAATAGGTACCACTTAATCCATTTTCCTTTAGGCATTAAGCACTAAAGCTTCATTCGCATTACAATACAAACATCGATGACAGGTTTGGAAAACTCAAAACTGGTTTTTTGACATAAACATTATAACTGACCCAAAATATGAAAAACAGCCATTTATTATCGATAAAACTTAACAAAACCGCCTAAGAAAACCATAATATCAGACCAGGAAGCACTTTACTCCAAAATCTACTCTGTGCAAACCGCCCAAAGTCCATATTTCCATGTAGACAATTCCAGTTCTAATCGATTCAAATAAGTACCATATCAGACCATGAATGGACGTCCATCACATTGGTAACGGGAACAGATCCTTATTGGGCCGGTGAACGGTTGGTAGCAGCGTGTGCGCCGACCTGCGCGCTCAATATTTATTAAGTACTGACGGATACTGCACAAAAAGTTTTTATGAACTCATAAATCTGGGCATTCTAGGTTTAAGGACAGCGGAGTAATGTGACACGACCGTATAGAGGACAGGACAGACCCAAATTTTAGCCGCGTTCTGGCATTGTAGCGCGTATTGCAATATGTTGTTAGCTGGCGACCTCGACAATTTTTTGATCAACCGACAGTAAGTTCATCATGCTCCCTTAGATGTGGGTAGGGTTGCCTCCTTCCCTCAAATATGACAAAAATGGGAATGGATGATTTTGGTGGGCGTTTTTGGGGGACTGTCTTATGTAATTTCGTGACATTTGTAAAGTGCTGAATCTCAGCCTAGCCTAGTTTGAATAAAAGCCATTTGATTTGATTGCGTCATTGAATTTAATTACGGCGTGTCTCTCAATAAACATCCTGTGAAGAACGATCTGTCTGACCAGCTTGGTGATTATGCTAATTTGAAATTTCATAATTATAAGTTACTATAGCAGCGCCCCACGGTTTCACCCGCATAAGTTTCGATCCCGTGAGAATATCGGGATAAAAACTATCCTATGTCCTTCTCCGGGACTCAAACTATATCTATACCAAATTTCATCTAAATTTGTTCAGCGGTTCAAGCGTGAAGAGGTGACAGACAAACAGACACTTTCGCATTTATATTAACATTAATACACACATCAAAAGTGTCTAGGGATCAAGCATTTTTATGCGGATTTCTTGAGATTGAGATGTGGCTTTGTAATAAATTTATGATTTTATAAATTTATATGGATCCTTTTTGGTGCATTTCATAATTTGAATCAGGAACTGTGAATCAAATTCGAGTAAAAGATGAAAATCAGCTGTCAATATTTTCCCTATAAAAACATACAACGCATTGAAGACATTATTAGTGCTACTGTTTCCCTACTACTGATTAAAACCAACGTTATTATGGAGCGGCGACGTCATTTAAGCAGGGAAGAAATGCTCAGAGCCGTGGGAATGATAGAAGCTGGTTCCCGGCAACGTACTGTGGCTTTAGCTCTGAATACAAGTCAGAGTGTTATCAGTCGACTTTGGACACGTTACCGAAACACTGGTACCGTGGCTGAGCGCCATGGAGGACGGTATCGCTGCACCACACGGAGACAAGACCGATACATTCAAATCTTAACTCGAAGAGCTCCAACAATAACCGCCATGATGTTAGCCGTGAGGCTTCATCACTCTTCAGGGAACTTAATTAGCTACCAAACAGTCAGAAACCGCTTGCATGAAGTGAACCTTCATTCCCGAAGACCGCTACGGGTACCACCTATAGCAATGCACAATCGTAGGATTCGATATCAATGGGCTCTTGAACACAGAAATTGGGCAGAAGAACAATGGCGTTTCGTGTGCTTTTCTGATGAGTCTCGTTTTGGTATGAGACCGGATACAAGACGTATACGACACTGGAGAACCCCTGGACGCCAACAGCGATTAAAATCCTGCCAGGAAGTCCATCCTTATAGTGGTGGAACCATCATGGTATGGGCGGGTATTTGGATCGGCGGAAGAACTGAGTTGATTTGGATCAGAGGCAACCTCAACGCTCAAATTTATGCTGAGACGATTGTATCAGACGTCATCGTTCCTCTACAAGTGCAAATCGGTCCCTTATTTCAGTTAATGCATGATAATGCACGACCGCACACCGCAAGAGTTGTAAGACAGACTCTCGCCGCAGCTAACATCAATGTCCTGCCCTGGCCTGCTCAGTCGCTAGACTTGAACCCGATTGAGCATGCATGGGATATGCTACAGAGAAGAGCTCTGCCGAATATGGAGGGTATCCAGTCGCAAGAAGACCTTTTTTTGTTGTTGCAACGAACATGGGCTGCCATTCCACAGCGTGATTTGGATGAACTCATTTTGAGTATGCCAAACCGATGTTCTTGTGTTGTTAGTGTTCGCGGTAGAAACACGGATTATTAATTGTTTAAGTTACCCAATAAAATTTTAAAGAAAACTGTTATTTCAGTCTTTTTTTCGAACTTTTGTGTTAGTGGTTCAAATGTCAAAAATCCCTTTATTAGGAAAATGGCAAATTTCTTTATTAATGCAAAGGTGACTTGGTTTATCGTTACTGTGACAAACGAAAACACTTTATTTGATGAATCCTTAAAGAAAATTTTAATTAATATCAATCAGGAGAAAAGTTATTGCAAAAATATATGTTGATCCCTAGACACTTTTGATGTGTGTAGTTTGGAAGTATGGATAAGAGGTATTTGAGAGACCCTTTATTAGTTCCTGCTGATTGTGGCAAAGAACTTTGGTCCCCAGAATCACAAGAAGTAACGGAAATAGAAGTGCAAAATATATTTAATTTATACTCGGTCACCACAAAGTACAAAATTATCTTAAATAACAAAACATCACGTCAGTAATTCCCCGAGGGATAGGTAGAGGTGTATTTCGCACATTTCGCCAGTTATTTATAACTTCCATGTAAGAGAGCCTATTGCCATCAACCGGGCAACCCAAACATATATAACTACATATATATCATTTTGCCCGACCTGAGAGTCGAACCCAGGACTAAGCACAGCAGCAGCGCTTGCGACCACTAAACCAACGAGCCAGTATCTTAAATACCTGAACTAAAAAGCGCCTGATTATCAGAATTAGATAAGGTCTATGATCTTATTACGCCATTGACGAAAATGAGCTACAATTGCTTTCAAACCCACAATTATAGTATTAACGAGATGGAATCTGCTTAAGATACAAATGCTACTACAGTTGGTCACTTTCACTGACCACAGTGACCACTCATTATCTTGCCGTGTGCATGGCATGGTCACGCAATCTTCTGGTTTTAACTTACAAAGTAAACTCGTATCTATGTCTGAGAAGGAAAGTATAGTTTCCTTTGAGGAGAACTATAGGTATAATCTTTAAAAAAAAAGAACATAATATCTAGGAAAGTAAGTACGTATTTAGCTGTATGTTAAAAATTACTGCTGTAACAAATGTCTTTTGTAGTTTTAAGCGTGTCTTGGTTTATTCTATGTATAATTCATCAGCATCATCATTATTTCAGCCGAAAGACGTTCACTGCTGGACATAGGCCTCTCCTAAGCACTGCCACTTCGACCAGCGGGGTAATTGCGTAACACACTATCAGTAGCAATGGCTTTCATTTTGACAATTCAACAACATTCATTGCGTTATTTACGTTGTTGAGCAGACAAATTTTTCGAACATATGAAGCAATAGATTAGCAATTTCCTTCAAAATGATTCAGATTGATAGTATGTTACGCAATTAGGGTACGGTTACAGAACCGTACCCTAATTGCGTAACATACTATCACAAATCTATCTATCTATCTATCTATCGGGAAGCACAGGCTTCCCGCATCCAGCGGTTTCTGCGGCCTTCAAACATTATTCATTTGGTCGTGTTTTAAGCTTTAATTTTATTAATTAAGGAGGTAACTCCTTAATTAATAAAATTCTAGGTTTGATACTTGTTGTATCTCAAATAAACGCTTAAATTAATTAATCAGTATTTATTTAATACAGAGCAACACATGACATAGTAATGTAAAATAGAGAGAGAAAGAGAGAAAGATAAGAGCGAGTGAGTAAGGTAATTTAAGACTGCGTTTCAGATCTCACAATATTGAAATGCAGTTACGCTGCAAGGGATAAAAAAAAGGATACTGACAATATTTTCCTAAACGAGCTTCTTTACAAAGAACTCTACCTAGTACAAAAAAATAGAAAAAAAATAAATGCAGGATGTTGTTAATATTTATTAATTAAAACCAACCAAATCACGCAAGGCCTACATTAAATTAACTATCATCATTTACGACAATTACAAATAAAATCAAATCCGTTAACAATTAATTTATTATTTATAGACACTTCATTAGCCAACAATTAACTAAAAACTAATTTAAAAATCTGCACTACAATATTAAATCAATCGTAATACTTCAAATTATATTCGTTGACCTCAGTCAATCAGAATTTACATTTGTTTTTAACCAAGACCATCCTAAATGCGTTAATTGATGACACTGCGTGTCTACTAAAACTGGCTCATCAATGTACCTAGTTTATACATAATAGGGTGCAAGGACACCTAATTACATAATTTTGAGCAGCCAACTGTTTAAGGCATGAGTTTATGAACAGCTAAGCGGGGACTGATCGAAATATATACTATAGCTTAGCATAGCCAACTTCAAAAACCGGCCAAGTGTGAGACAGACTCGCGCACTAAGGGTTCCATACTAAAAAAACTACCTTATGATAATTGACCTTCATTTTATTCTACGCTAAAAACATAAAACGCCGAAAAAAACACGTTTCCTGTGTGGACATGTCCCCATTTAATTTTTAACTTAATTTTATTTTTATTTACAGCGGCTACAGTAGTATAGATAGTGCCATCCACGAAGACACGCCCCACTCTTCTTACTAATCGCTAGTAGTTATCGCTAGTTAATTCTGCTAGTGTTTTAGTTTTTCATACACACTAATTAGCCACTAATAAGTAATTACTGTGTATCGACAAAACTAAAACACTAGCGGAATGTTGCACACTTGTACTGTAAGCGATTAGGAAGAAGAGTGGGGCGCCTCTTCGTGCATGGCGCTATCTGTACACACTCTGTGAAAATTTCAAGTACCTACCTATTACGGTTCAAAAGGTACCCTGTGACAAACGGATGGACAAACAACGGAGCCTTAGTAATAGGGTCCCATTTGCAGTCTTTGGGTACGGAACCGTCAAAATGGTTTCTTAACTCTAAATCACCCAGAAGATACTCACAAAATTTGCCGTTTCTCACTGATAATGCTGCTTCCCATGACAAGTCAAAGAAAAATAATGGTTCAATCATGAACTGACGAACCATCGACAAGCCTCATTAGTTAAACAAGTAGAACCGGTAGGAGATGAAAATCATTTATTACTGTAAAACTTTATATTCTTAGCTCATAGTAAAAAGATTCATCATCTCTGGTGATGAGCCATGAGCAATATTATTCTATATTATATTAATGTGGCCCAAGAGGTTTTCCAATAACAGCAACATCTATAAATATAAAATTGGCAACACTAAACAACGCTACACGACCATATGGCTTTTTGTTCTAACTGGACTGGCACCTTTACAGCTACAATCCATCAACGAATTATGGAAACTTGAATGACCATCTGTGGATTTCGTTAAAAGACTAAAGAGCACACGAGATTCCGACCTTTAAGTACTAAGTTGGACAATCCAAAACATGCGCATTGAATTATACTTATTTTATTTACTTGCAATGATAATAAGAGTAGGGAAAAACCACTATTTTCAAAAAAGTAATAGGAACTTTAACACAATACCTTATAAGCAGAATACTCAAAACAATAATATGATATACTTCCTACACTCATCTATATTATGACATGTTGCGCCGGCCTCAAATAAATTGGAGAATAGCAGATTTTTAACAAGTTTCCAAGACCGGATAAGAAGTAAATACATGAAGTTCTCAAGCTCCCTTTTAGTTGCAAAGGAAGCTAAAGTAAATTAATCTTGTTTAGCTACCTACATCGAGATGTGTGCATCACAATTAGCATTCAACATTAGTCAAGAGATGCGATTACTACTACCTACTTGTTTTCGTCTTGTTTACATTGTGACTCAACAGGGATCCCACGTTTTTAGCTATTTCCTAAGTATATTATACAATGATATCTGCCCTTATATTTAGCAGAGCTGAAAACGATTTTATACATGATATGATACATGAGGTACCCTGCAACACTTTTCCTGATAAAAGTGATAGTTCATTAGGTGAATGGGAAAAGAAGAAATAATATTGATAAAAGAGGAAAAAATTACAATACATCCGACGATGGAAACTTGCTTTCAGAGTCAAGTGCCTCTCCCGCGTGGTCCGTTGTATATCGCTTATGAAAGTAAAACGGACGAAATTAAGCTTTTAGAAATAATCTCTTAATTATCCATGCATATATTTGACGTCTAATAATATAATATTGTATTAATAATAATTTAATATTAATAATATAATAATATAACGTCTAATAATATAATATTATTATTTGCATTTATAACTAATAAGTAGCGTGTGTCTGAGCATCACACTTGTGCACTATAATATCTCCCACGCCGAAGCCTAGTCTGTGTTTGGATTGCGGAAATACACTCTGGAGAGCTATATCTAAAAAGTAGTAGAATAAATGTTGCTGATTAGTTTTACTATCAAAAATACTGAATAAAACCAATAATACTTTTTTTATATCTGCCCTCCCTTCCCGTACCCATCTACTCTAATCTATGTTTTGATAAAAGGTACGCACCATATTGCTCATTTGGAGAAACATCGACTTAAATGTATTTTTTCCCAAAAATTAGTTAAATATGACAAAGCACTTAGAAAGCGTATTTACGTTAGGAAAGCAATGACTTAAAAAAAAGTAGCAGTTACGTCGATGTTTCTCCGAATGAGCGATATATAAAACCTAAAACTCCTACTCCCATTCAATTTTACACTAATAAATTGCCTAACTTAATTGCCATTATTATTCCAAAACAGAACCTAACATCTTTCAAAATTCCATTTAGAAGGTGCAAATTATAAATAACATACCTTGTTATTTCTGTATACCTTTTAACAGGTTTCCTACCTGACATTGGGACTGCAAAAAATAGGTTCAAAGGAATAAAGACCCAATTTGGATTTAGACTTAGCCGACCTTCGCAATGTCATGACCTAGACACAAGTCGGGCAAAAAGAGTGTATTGTTTTTTGTTTTATAATCTGATGCCATCGGTGCATCCTAGCCTTTTAATCTGAATGTCAAAGGTTACACAATGAAACTATTAGGTATAACAAAAGATGATTTGTTCCTATGTGTTTGTTATTGCTTAGATGGTAAAAATGTTCCAAAAGTGGTAAAAAACTGATATTTTGCTAATCCACCACGAGTAACAAAATAACAAAAAGTAGGATCACGACGATGCTTGATGATGAAGATGAGTAATTGAGTACTGACGATATTGTAATATTTTATTCATGAAATAAATAAATATTTCAAAATCAACTAACATCTCTGGAACTAGATACCAGTCGGATTTGAAAGATTCTTTTTGCACTTGATAGCCTAATTCTTGATAGCCTAATTTTTGCACTTGATAGCCTAATTCTTGAGGAAGGTTAAGGCCTACTTAACATCACGCTACGACCCTTAAGAGTTGAGCAAAACCAAGTCAGAAAGAACGCTAAGTGAAAACGAAGTAATAGCGCGGGCGGACGATGCAATGCGACGCGATGGATGGGGGTGAAATTTCACGCGGACGAAGTCGTGGGCAGAAGCTAATATACACTCATCATCATCATCATTTCAGCCGAAAGACGTCCACTGCTGGACATAGGCCTCCCCCAAGCACCTCCACTCCGACCGGTTCTGTGCTTCTCGCATCCAACGGGTTCCTGCGGCCTTCACAACGTCGTCGGTCCACCTTGTGGGAGGCCTTCCAACGCTACGTCTTCCGGTACGCGGTCGCCACTCCAGAACCTTTCGGCCCCATCGGCCATCTGTTCTGCGAGCAATGTGCCCTGCCCACTGCCACTTAAGTTTGGCAATTCTTCGGGCTATGTCAGTTACCTTGGTCCTCCTACGGATCTCCTCATTTCTGATATACACTATATGCGTGGAAATGTGCAGATCTAGTTACTATGTCCAGATACCCACTGAATTTACTTTCGGTAAATACATTGGTTTTTTAGATTTTTCGTAAAGTTTGGATTAAAAACCTCCTGGCTACGTAATCTTTCAACTGTTACTAACCTGAACAAAAAAATAATAATGTAAACGAATTCACCTTCATAACGCTTCATTAACTCTTAATGAACACCACAGTTTGCCTTTGAATGTAACAGTTTCCGTTAATTAAAACCCTATCATAGAGGATTTAAGGATTTGTGCTGCAAAAGTATTAATTTCATCAAAAGGTTTTTATGGCGTCAGTAAGTATCTTCACTTAATCCTTCCTAATAAGATGGCATACAACTTAATATCATACAAAAATATCGATAATCTCAACCTACTAAATTCTTTTAAAATCGATAGCTCATTATCCAATATAATCTTTACAATTCAAAATCACTTTTGTATCTAATAATCCGTATAAAGGTCGAGGAAAAAAACTTCCGAATATGTACTTGAATTCTCAGCTAATCTTTTAACACACTGTAATTAATTTGAAGATATTAAAAATTATCTATATTTATAATGAAGTCAGTTCATCATCTGCCCACACGACCTCAGACAATGGGTTTGATAATAGATGTAAACCTACCTACTTATGGTGTCAAGGTGGAGATGACTAGTGATTTCTATTTACTTTGGCAAGTTAAATAATTGATGTACCTATCCTTATCTTATATTAAATCCTTTTTCAGAAATATAGACGATTTTTTTGACAGCAACTCTAGCTGGTCTAAATTACAGCTGTAACTAACTGTAAAAAATCGTGAATATTTATGAAAAGTCGCAGACTTTTCCGAGGTTTAAGAACGTCCTGGGGTTTCCAGATCCGGGATTTATACATATTCCGCAGAAAGTTGGGTCTTTAAAAAGGTAAGTACCTACCTATAAGAACATAACTAAGTTAGAAATGTCTGTTCTATTTTGTTTCATATAGTGCAAGCAAAGCCTGCCAAAATGTCTAAAGTGATTTGGGAAAGCAAGTGTGCATAATAAAAATTAAAAAAAGAATAATAATATTGCAACTGATCAAAACTTTCGATGATATCGTTGAACATAGTGTAAATCTTGTGGGGGACGGGAAGTTAGAGAATGTTAGTTTGTAATGTATATGCGTTCTGGTTTGTCAACTATCATCATGAGCCTACGGCAGTCCACTGCTGGACATATTCCACGCCTCTCCTATTGCACGCCATTCAACTCAATTTTCGGCAACTCTCATCCATCCAGCCATCCTGCGAAGACCGTCGCTCCACCTAGCCTGACCCTTATCAACTATGTATGGAAGTTTTTTTTTGAAGTGAAAACTTCTTTAGGCGCGTTGGGCATTTTTTGAGATTGAAAAAAACCATTGAACTCGTGTCACTGTTACCGTTACCGACACCTCTGTTTTAAGTTTTGGCCATTATAAAGACATCAACGCGCGGTACATTTTCTTTGGGAAGAATGACCTTCAAACATATTTAGAAAAATACTATGCTTTTAAAAATACACACGTAATTGTTCAAGTTTTCACTTTTGTCGGCACTCACGGAGTGCCACTGTTTTTTTTTTTCTTAAAGGATCTTTTAACAAGGACTAGGTATGTCGCTCCATCGTAGCCAAATTTTGAATCAAAATTTACTTTAAATAATATTAATATATTTTATAAAAAGTTTTAGCCTCGTCCGACATAGGTTTAACTAAAACACTAAATAGATTTCTCCTAAGGGTTCGCCAAAAGTTTTATTTTTGGTCAACTAAAATTGATAACTCTAATTTATGCCCGTCCCTTTCTTGGTTTATTATAGAGAGAGGAGTGAAAAAAAAATTGAGCACAACAATCGGCACCAAATGCCGATTCGCTATTCCTCTTCACCGCATCCGGCGACAGCGGCCCAAACTAATTTTTATTCCTTTCGTGATCTCTCTCTCGGTGATTTAACATCAGATATATGTTTCCTATACTACGTCATCAAACAGTTAATTTATTTCACATAGGTAATACAGTTACGTATATCATAATTGAAATTAATTAACTTAAAACAATAATAATTATTGTAATTAACTACACATGGTATGTTATCTGTGGTGTTGTAACACCCAATTATGCGGGCAACGATGTTAGAAGAACTCTTGGAACCCACTCCAGCAGAGTTAACATGACAATCGCGACAACATTCTCTTTCACGTTTTGTCGAGATTTTGTTTACAATTTTGACGTCATCCAAATGTCTAACACGACCGCGGAGCTCGAGTAAAATCTAAAAAGGCACTTTAAGGTGATATATTGAAAAAGATTTGGTTTTTCTATTTCGTGTAACTTGTTAAGTATGTGGAATAGGGATTTATCATTTTGGTATATGTTTTTTGACTCTTTGGTCTAGTATCATGTAAAAGGAATAAACGATTCAATGAATTTTTCTCGATACAAAAAAATTGCTTAGTTATATCTTTTTTTTTACTTTTTTCGACATCACGGCATAACGCTTAAGAGTCATTCAATGGAATTTACTTTAAAACATAGAGAAGTATCATATCAAAGTTTACTCAAAGTAGTTTTAGTTTGTCAAAAAAGGAGTTCGTTTCTATTCGTTTTGGCACATACGTCGTTTTATTCCGAGCGCACGCACATTATAGCAATCACTCTTCTTTTGCGTTTCAAAAGTAATTGCATCACTTTCGCTCGCTTAGTAGGTTTACGAGGATTTTCGATTTTCGAGGCAGCGCAGCGTCTTAACGCTTTTGGACGAGAGATCGATGTAGCAAGACATTAATAACAAATCATTTATATCGTACCTACACATATTACACGCATATCGGCCTGTGATGTCGTCGAAGTCAACTGTGGAACTGTGGACTGTGGTGGTGTATGGATACATTATCTCACAGCTAGTAATAACCTACCTAAGTTACTGTTAGCCTGCATCATCGCACTGCTTGGCAAAGGCCTCCATGACATCCAGTTCTTTCGATACAGAGCTAATGTCAACAACTGGACGTTTTTTTTCTCTCGCTTGGCCCGTCAGCATCTACGGGGCCTGCCGCGACGCCTTCTGGATGTATTAGGGCTCCACATAGTGATTACATTGGTCCACAGCTCATTGGGCATATGGTATACTAAGTTATTAAGCAATATAAACATGTGAGCGCGATGTAAGACAGCGTAAAGTAAAGAATATTAAAAAAATACCGGTTTACAAAATCGATATCGGAGTAACTATAAATTATGAATGTTAATTACATGTTATGCCTACTAAACGCATAAAAATAAGTTTAAAGCCGGTAATCATGATTTATATTTATAGATTTTTAATAGATCCGTCATCAGGAAACGAAAATTGCTCATTTATTATAAAACTGACGTGAAAATCATTGCTTAAAAGCCGTTTGTTCGCACTTCACGATCAAAACAGAGTTTTAAATTATAAAATTACGCTTAGGACATGATTTAAGGAATTTTTAATACGTTTTAATTATAATTTTGCATGATTTATCGCTTCGTGATTAGGAAAAAATGTTTTTTGTAGCTTAGCATCATTTAATTAGTAGTTGGAGATATCTATATAGATACATATGGCGCCTGGTCCATTTAGGTACAGCTCAGGTACAGACGCCAGCACATCATGCTACTGCAATCTGTCAAATTTCTTTAATAGATTATCAACTTTATCGCTACAGCAGAAGGTTCAAAGATGATTGGGAAAATTTGACAGTTTCGGGTAGCTTGATGTGCTGGCGTCTGTACAATAGATGGTCCACTAATACATATTTTATAATATAGGTAAAACAGAATAGAATATTTGTGTCTTGGTTCTATACCTAGAGTCACAACCTAAAGTAATTTGATAAGTAGGTAATAGTAGTTTTCGTCATTCGATACTGGTGCCGATTCTGTTGCTCAAAAACAACTAAATTTAAGTTTAGTCCTGTCAAATTGTTTAAGATTTAATCACGTCTAAGCTTGTATGGAGTAGTGTCAGGCGCTGATTAATTTGACAGGACTAAACTAAAATTTATCTTCTGTCAGTTTCTTAATGAAATAGAATGAAAAAGAAGCACTGAATTCAAATTTAGTTTGTGAACAACAGAATCGGCACCATTATCTTTAGAATTAGAGAGAAGATATATTCATCTTAATATTTAACTTTACAGATTCTTAAAAACATTTCCGTCCGCATTATAATATTATCCTTCCGACCCAACATTCCGAGACACAAAAATTAACCCTAACAAATTCTCGTCGCATCCAATATTAGAATATCTAAATAATTCATTTAATTAACTTTCGATTTCTACGTGTTTTGGACTTAAGAACAACGACTTAATGCGCCTCCTACATGAGAACTAACTAGGGTCCCTAACATCGGATTAACTATCTTTGTGTAGCATGCTAATGTATCCGCCCACGGATGAGAAATAACTAAACAAATGCTTAACTAATTGTGTGAAAGAGAAATTCGAGATTAAACTGTGGGGTGGTTGAATTTTAATAAGTCACTGTTTTTAGGGTTTGTCAAAAATTCTACGTTAAATATTCCTATCAGATTCTAGATTCTAATACGAAAACTAATAATAAAAACAAGTTAGAAAGCTAATTAGAACAATACAAACACTTAAAATCTAATTAGAAAATCAAAATCTTACTAAGAAAAACAGTATTATTTAAACTCCCACGCTACTTACGCCCGGAGCGCGAATAGGGTCTTAACCGTCCTATTTTCACTATCACTTTTACACTTATTATAACTTATTTATCACTTCACTGGTTATAACTCAGTCATATTCACTATTCACATGAGCACGTTCGGCGTTCGTTATAAAAACGTTACTTTATAAAGAATTTGTATATCTAATTACTTGTATAAAACTCTAATATTAGTTAAGTAATCTATCGGACAGTTATTATTTCTTACTAAAAAAGAACCAAACGCGAACAATAATATATTGTCAATTTGTCATAAACAAACTTGCAGAATTCACTTGACTTACCTTTTTTTTTGTAGTGTAGGCAACGATCCTACCGCAGGCAGCCAAAGCCATGGTTAATTTTTATGATTTTAATAAGTTTCTTACGCCCAAATGAATTTAATACTTTGCAATTAATCAATTAAACAACTATTTATATCATATTTATTTATTAGCCTTGTTATTTAAAGGATAAAGCATTTTAAAGCCCTATTACCGGTTTTTCGTAATGAGTTGAAACACACTATTGCAGCACGTAACATAACTACACGCGTAACAAAATAATCGCGGATCAATGTCAATTTCATTTTCAATGTTCATTTGTTTTCAAGAGTACCGAATCACGTCACTGTAAAATTAACATTGGAATCGTATTGGCAATACATTGGAATTAAAATTAGTTGCAAGAGTAACCCCCTGATGACTGCAATATGCTATTTACAGAATACCAAAACTCAATAAATACATATATAGAAACAAATACAAAAGTGAACCGTTTTGAAATTCAACAAAAAATACAGGGTGGCAGGGAGATCGACGCGTAACCTTACCATGGATTTATATAATTCTGAACACCCCATGCGTTGAAATTTTTCGTCGGTAATTAAAATATGCTGTTCCATATATTTAGAGCGCGTAGGCGCCGTAAATAATGCATTTTTCTATAAAACAGCAGATTATGTTTTTGACAGCCGACGAAAAATTTCTAAGCTAGGGGTGTAGAATCATGTGCTGAATTTATGATTTCAGTTTGCGCGTTGATGCCTCTGCACTCTGTATATTCTAAAAAACAACTCTCTTCTTGGACCATAATCAAAAAAGTTAAGCAAAACCAGTTTCTATTATATAAATTGCCGAAAGAAAGACATTTGGATTTCCCATTACCAATTTGTCTCATTTTATTCAGTTACCTCATTTGCAAAGAAACTATATATAAACCGACCACACCTATACAAATTAATTTATTCTTTACAATATAATGTGAGAAACATTTTATATTGTTGTCAATCAGCGGACATCCTGATCAAAAAATAGATTTGGGTTCGACGTTCGGTCATCGATATTTTACATAATGTTTGCCACAACCTTGGATTTATAGCTAATTAGTTTATGGACTTATGACGTCACTAAATGGCAACGTTAATACGGGCACCGGTCGCTTTATTTTTCATATAAGGCTTTTGGTTTTTTTTTTCACATTAAGATGATATATTCACAAGGGTTTTTTGATGTAGGTACTGGTTGCAAATCGCCACAGGTGGATCTTTGACAGTCGTTACGGGTAGTCCGAAGCCCGGAAGTCTGACAATCAGTCTTACCAAGGGGTATCGTATTACCCAGTAAATGGGTTGTGGAGGTCAGATAGGCATTCGCTCCATGTAAAATACTGGTATTCAGCTGCATCCGGTTAGACTGGAAGCCGACCCCACCATAGTTGGGAAAAGGCTAGGCAGATGGAGTCTTAGGTACCTTCCGAAGTACCTATCTATTGCTATCTCTACAGAATAGATACAATAGACTCAAACCGGTGCTGAATTTCAATAGAGTAATTGAGTCTGACGACTTAACTACGATTTTGAAATTATTTGAAATAGCAATGTTTTTTAAGGGCTGATTTATCAATAGTTAGATAACTTTTGTCTGAAGAATAATTATGACAGTTTGACATATTTTCGATACAAAAACTGTCAAACCGCAATATTTATTCCTCAGATAAAAGCTATGTGCCTCTTGAAAAATCAGACCTTAGTCGAGCATTAAAACTGAATTAGGAAATCGAGCTCTATGCCTACCCTTCGAAAAAAGGTTCACGTGACAAAAAATCAACTTAAAAAAAAGTGAAAACTTGAACAATTACGTGTGTAGGTATTTTTAAAAGCATAGTAATTTTATAAACATGTTTGAAAATCATTCTTCCCAAAGAATATGTACCGCGCGTTGATGTCTTTATAATGGCCAAAACTTTGAACAGAGGTGTCGGTAACGGTAACAGTGTCGCGAGTTCAATGTTTTTTTCCCATCTCAAAAAATACCCAACGCGCCTAAAAAGTTTTCAGTTCAAAAATATTTCCTGGTATTTATATACTATTATTTAATGGCTTCAAACGCTAAATTAACATATGACATCAAATATTAATAACATAACTCCGCGATATGTTATAAACCAATGTCACGTGATAACTGCGAGACGTTGATTAGTCATCCGTCTGTGAGGGCCAGAGGTCATCATGAGAATATGCTTTTAAGCTTTTTGTCCTTTGAGTAAAACAACAAGTTTTTTGACACATTCCTAGCATATTAGGATAAAGAATTTATTTATAAACGTTGCTTTAAGTTCGCTCAGAAAGGAGGCCTGTGTCCCAGCAGTGGGAATATTATAGGCGGATTTTGTTGTTTTAAGTTAACAAATGATTAACGTTTGCTTAACCATACATTTTTGATGTTTAAACTAACTTTGAGCAACGTTTATACAAGACTAGCTGCGCCTCGCTGTTTCACCCGCATAAGTGTCGATCCCGTGGGAATATCGCGATAAAAATCCTATATGTTAATGCAGGGTGTCAGCTACCTCCATACAAAATTTTATCAAAATTGGTCCAGCCGTTTGAGCGTGAAGAAGTAACAAACATACTCGTATAAACACACACATACTCACAAACTTTTGCATTTAGGTATAATATTAGTGTGATATATTTTTGAACCAATGCGCAAACTACAACCATGAATTCAGCTTGAATATGACGGCGTAGAAATTTTTCGTTGGTTATCAAATAAAAAAAACAGCAGTTTCACAGAAAAGTGCAAAACCTACGCGGTTAAAATGTCTGGAACAACAAATATTTTGTTTTATAACCGACAAAAAATTTTTGTAGACAACTTGTTGTCTAAAACTAGGTCTAGAATCATATGCTGAATTCATGGTTTGTGCACTGGTTAAAAATGTATCCTTTAAATAACCCCTAAATGTCTTGACTTAAATTGCTGTTAAAAATTTGCTATTTTTCTGAACTGCACATACCTACTACGCATAGAACAATAACATCACGCCTGAATGAACCGTTTCTCGTATTTGTCTGAACGGTTAATAAATGTAGGTTATTTAGCGCCTACAAAGACCACAAGCTTTTTTGTCTTGCAGTTCATATGAATAGACATTTTCTATTCCTTTGTTTCCATATCAATACGGCCCATATCACAATATGATCCGCATACCGAGATCGAACACCATACAACAGCACTGTGTGAAAGCTATAAACTAGAAAATAATAATATATTCATAGTTTAATGATATAATCAGCGAAAGTTCGATCCATTGTGGTCAATATATTGATGACGTGGTCTAATGAAGGTCAGAAGGTCACTGGCAAATGTCAAATTTACCATAGTCGCCGTCGGCGATTTTTTAAGTCCTTTAGAGTGACGCCACACGGGCGTTGTCGGTGCGTTGCGTCGTCGCACCGCTATAATTTCAACGCACTGAATGCAACGCAACGCCACTTACTACGACAGGGTTTAACAAATAACAGTAACAAGTAACAATTTTAACATAATTAGCTGAGATAAACTCGGGATTTCGGGAAGCGCATCAACGTCGGGAAAGCCGGAGTTGCGGAGTTAACAATGATAATGGCGGATGGCCGGCGGCGACAATGACATTTGTTTGACAATTTGACAAACAAGAAAATGGCTGCCGAGTTTTTTTAACCCACCAAACTGCAGATGTCGCTGTCGTCTATGGAAATTGATGACAGTGCTAAGTGTGCCCCCCCTGCCGTACGTAGTCGCAAGCCACTGAGGCTGTGTGTAGCATGTCACTGTGGTTTGTATAAAGGACAACGTAGCATCACCGCTCAGGCATCGCAACGCGCCGGCAACGCATCGTGTGGCTTCGCTCTTAGTCTCTTCATAATGATGAGTCATCATGAATAAAATGTTCGCACATTATTTGTGTAGATTTTGTTTAGGAATTAGGCGTGTGATTTAGTAAAAAGGTCAGTTCAGTTTGGGATATGATTTCAGTTCTTTTGTGACTCATTACAGCGTAGCATTAGTAATCTGTTTTTCTGTAATTCTGTTCAACGGCTCGCTTTAATTAAGGCGCTGTCATTAATTAAATGCGTGAGAATTGAATATAATGAGATCTCATTTAAACTTAAAATAGATAAGCAGGTAGCAATCTTTTTCAGATATAAAACCAGGGTGTAGGTTTTAGTTTCGTAGGTTTTTGTTGGGGACTAAGTAATAGTTCTACTAATACCTTGAAAAAATATCCATGATATTAAAACGAAACAAACATTCAATATCTTTTATTCTCCTTAATCCTGAACAACAAAACATTTACAACTTATATTAACTGAGACTTCATGAAACACAAGTTTATTGGACCGGTAAATCTGACTTCTCGACATCTATATCAACGCAATAAATGTTTAAGTAACTCAAGTTATTGCTATTGCAAATTACGTGCAGCTTAATGATGCAGCTAATTATTAAATCAACTAACAAGTTTACCCAGAAACATAATTTTTATTGACAAAATGTACCTTCCTCTTTGAGAGAAGCCAAATTAAATCATCGAGAATATACCAAATTACTTTACTACTGCAGAACGTTTTGTCACACAAACACTTTAAATCTGCAATAACAAAGCAACTCCTGCCAGGTTCCATTTGGAAGGCTTGTCCTTGGTCTTCAGGTTGAAGGTCCACACGTAAGTAGGTCCTCGGGTACGAGTCTTGTATACGGGACACTCGTACATGTTTCTGAGGTCTTGCTTGTCTTGCGTTATAGCCTGAAATAGAATTGAAATAGAATTTGTGAAATACATAAATGGTTCAGGCTACTTGGAGCGACAGTCTTCACAGTTGCGAGCGATTGGAGTGGCCTACATCCAGCCCTAGACTCCCATAGGCTGACGATGATGGTAATTTTTTATAATTTTGTGTAGGTACACTATACAGTGTGGCATCCCACATCGACCCGCAAATTGTAATCATGAATTCAGCACATGATTCTAGACCTCCTAGTTATAACTTAACGGTTCAAAAATATCTGCTGCTTCATAGAAAAGTGCAAATACCTACGCGGTCAAAATGTATGGAACAGTAATTTATTTTTTTTAATAGCCGACGAAAAATTTCGACGCGTTTAGGTTCAGAATCATGTACTGAATCCATGGTAGGAGGTTGTGGGTCGAAGTCCCGGTTACCCTGTATTGTTATATAGAACCACTAGCTTCTGCCCGCTTCGTCCGCGTGCAATTTCACTTTCCCCCCATTCACCCCCTTAGGGGTGCAATTTCAAAAATCCTTTCTTAATGGATACCTACTCTTCACAAAGAACACACCCTCTAAATTTCATGTCTCTTGGACCAGCGGTTTAGGCTGTGCGTTGATATATCAGTCAGTCAGGATTTTGAATTTTTTGTATATACTCGTAGATTTCATAAAATCATAACTTAGTATGGATAGCTGCCACTAAAACTGGTCTTAAAATTCTTAGTGAATCCTTAGGCATGTTAAATTGGGTTTTCTTTATGGCATCTTTCAAAAGTCTCGAGGATTTAAGAACTCTCAAGATGTTTCAAGAATAATTATTTCTGAAGGACAACTAACTTACTTACAGTGGAAGAAAATATGTACACAAAGGTCTAAAATTGCTCACTGCCTGTTACAAAAATATGAACTCTTTTTGAGTGTTATTTTTAAGTAGGTATAAACAAAATTCACCCACTTACCCTAACATTAATGACAGGCATAGGCGGGAACAAATCCTTTAGCTTCGAGTCCATAATGATGCCAGCTTGTTGGTCCCACCGAGCTCCTTCCATCAGCAGACCATGAACAAAGGCTCCGTCCTTTGGTGCTGACCGAGTGTCCGCGATCCTAGAGGAAATAAAGAGTTAGTGAGAGGAAGAGAAGAATTGGTGATGGATGGTGGACTCTGGTCTTTAGCTGCAGTTGAAACTGCTGGGTAGCACGATTTTGCAAACTGATAATTGGAAGGTACACAAATTAAAAACAAAAAACACGAAGAAGAGTAAAGGCTCCCGTAGTGAGGCGCGACACGACTCTAGTAGAATAAATCGCATCGCACCGTCGCGTCGCGCCTATCTGCGGGGAGCCTATGGCGGTGCGTTGGAATACATAATATTTATTTTATGAGTATCGTGAAAATCAATCGTGGATAGTAGGAACCAAATCAACACGTTTGCTCTAGCTGTTTTCTTGCTCTTCACCGATATGAGTAATAATAGTTCTCATACTTGTTATTATGAAGAAATAAATAAATGCCATGAAGTTTTGATAAAATCTTATCAATTTATCATAGGAACCTTCAGTAATTTCCTCATTGCTGTGACTTCATCATTAATTTTAATAAATCAAGTCTCTCTTATTCTAAAACTATTTTATTACGAGTTATATTAAAGCTAAAGACCAGAGTTCATTACGATGATGAAGAGTATTTACATATTACTTAAGGGGGATGTGCTAGGTAGCTCGCAAAATTTAAATTTTCTTACGTATTTTGCAATTTTCAGGTTAGTGTCAGGTTTTATGTTGAACAAAATATAATTCGCGAGCATAACAAGAATGTATTTACAGAATTATAACCATTAAAATCATCAATACAACCCTGTTAGTCCATTTAATGCTATTGGTTGATATTTCATGAAATAGTCATTCAATATGATTATATAAACTTACCTAGCGCATGCCCCTTAATTAATAATTAACTTGAAACCAATTTACAGATTTTACTTATTATAGTAAAAGCGTATGATACAATGCTGAAACCCATTCTGTTCGAAGGAGGTTGCCTACAACACCAAGTTAGATAGGATAGAGTTAAGCCTAGGAGAAGAAAGGCAGAAGAAATGAAAATGAGGTGGATGTATTCGTTTTGATAATACAGCATTCGTTATATCTTACTAGATATTATACAGATGATATTTACATCTACTATACCATTTATCTACTTGGTCTCACCTTTTATTTCACTCATTTATGAATATTTAAGAGATTGTGTGATTTGTATGTTTACCTACCCTACCTACATAATAATACAGTGACACAATGTGAGTGACTTGTGATTTGACATATTTCTTCCAGGACGTGATAGTGTGACCCATTTGCAGTAATTAAGCACCCCATAAAGCCTAGGCGAGAATTCATGGGTTTCGAGAAAACCCAAAATTTAAGTATTTTTCAAAATTTCCCCGAATTCGTCACTAAGTATCGCTATTCTCTAAACTCCTTCATTACTATTTTGTTTGGTAGCTAATACTTCGACAAACCTTTCGATGTAACCAAATTTTTCTAAAACATCAAACAATTAATAGTTAAAAGTAGAAGTTTATTACCCACTAGCTGCTGCCCGCGACGTCGTCTGCGTGAAGGCTCTACAGCACCAAAAATACCTAAGATGCCAGTGTCGCTATAGCATTATAAGTAAACAACTTTTAAAATAGCATTAAAATATAAGTTTTTTTTGCAAGCGAAGCAAGTGAAGAGAGTTATATTGGAATCCTGCTGAGTTCAGTCATAAGATGTGACTGAAGGAAATAGAGAAAATAATGCAGGAATACATTCCAGGACACAAAAGAGTAAAAATACGTACAAAGGTATCATACCTTACAACATTTCCCTATAACGTACGTTGGTAGTTATGCTGCCAGGAGCCAAAATGTAAAGAGAGTCAGGACTGGTGACGCGGGAGCAAGCGACGTACAGTTGCCCGTGTGAGAAGCAACTCGTCCTGAGGTCGACACCCGCTGCCCTCAGTGTCTGCCCCTGCGACTTACTGATGGTCATCGCGAAGCAAACACTCACGGGGAACTGTACGCGCTTGAACTGGAACGGGAAGTTATGAGGTATGAGGGGAATGCGTGGTATAAATACTGCCTCGCCAACGCCACAACTCGTAAGAATTTCCGCCTCAATTTGTGTGTCTGTGGAGCGAGATGACTATAAGGCGGGTCCCGTTACACAACTTCGGAGGAGATAGGTTCCGAAGAAGCATAATCGGGACACCGACCTTCAGTTTGATGGTATGCGCTGGAAGTCCACTTGCTGACAGGGAGTTCAGAAATTCCACGGGATAATATGTGGCGTCATCTTGCTCGACAACAGTGTTTATCGAGGTGTAGTCTACTTCATTCCCCTCAATTTCCGAGAGAATGCATTCGTTAATTGCTGCAGCCTGATCGTTTTTAAGCGTCAAAATGGCCCGCTCACACACCCAAGAATTTTGCTGGTGCGGTATACGACTGATGTCCCCGTACACACAGCGAATGAGTTCTTCTATGCTGGATACCACTCTACCGAGAGACTCTGGAAGCACCACCTGTCCACCTCTCTCTTCTGGTAGAGTGCCTTCGCCAAGACTTAGAAGGACATCGGAGAATTCTTGAGCACGTGCATTGCCGCCGAGCCGAGCTCTCATATTAAACGGTTGAATGTCGTAATTACAGACACAATTAAAAAGCCATTTTGTCTCGCGTATACGATGGGTTAATGGTCAAGCGCAGCGTACGAACTCGTGACCACAACGAAGATCATTTCAACGAAGCATTCACCTCGTCAGCCCTCGATCCCCGCGTCACCACGGAAAGCGTTTGCCGGAAATCGCCACTGAACAGAACTGTGGAACAGAATCGATGGGAATTTTAAAGTCCCGATTTCCACGGTCTTGATGCGGTGATGATTGGGGAGCTGGTAACCCATATTCGATCAGTGGATTGTCGCCGATAGAAATTACCACATCTTGAAGTGAACTGAGACAGGTGTTCAGCACGCGTTCATCAGTTACTTCGACTTCGTCTCCAGTAGCACGCCTCAAAGCTCGTAGAAAATCTTCAGACAGATGATGGCGATACTTCTCCCACAAAGCTACCGGTTTCGCGACTCCACAAAACACCAAGATGACGGCATGCGGCTGGGACTGTCACTTACGCTCGCCTCCGCGAGGGTTTCATCCCAATTTTGGTCACTGTCGAGAAGGTCACGTGTTACCCAGGCTGCGCGGTAAGTGGGATACTCCACGCCATCAAATGTCCTCAGAAAGGCGAAAGACGTTGGGCCTCGGACAGTGTGAAGTAACAACCGCAGAAAATAGCATTCGCCATTATTCGGATGCACGGTATAAACCCTACCCAATGCGGTGTCCTTGAAAATTCCTGGAAAACTTTCCACAGCACCTCCTCGTCGACGTCGGTTAAATAAACCCCTTTGCTTGTCGTACGTGTAATATGAAGGCACCTCGTCATA
The DNA here is from genome assembly GCA_914767645.1 of Hydraecia micacea. Classification (NCBI taxonomy): domain Eukaryota; kingdom Metazoa; phylum Arthropoda; class Insecta; order Lepidoptera; family Noctuidae; genus Hydraecia; species Hydraecia micacea. Next base: position 16,872,590 of record OU611776.1, read on the forward strand.
CGTAAGGGATTTGTTTTACATCACATTTAAGTTTATAATTAGGTATACGACATGAAAATATATTAATTACCAAGCAATAATCACACAGATAAATACCGAACAAAAGTGTTAACAGTCAATGTTTATTTTGTACTAACAACATGAAATTGATGAAGAAATGATCATCATCAATGAACATAACTTTTTTGTAATACTTAACACCGCATTTTTTTAAATTGTCTTCCTCAACTCTGCTCAAGATTTTGAGGGTTTTGTTGGAACTTGAATTTTTCAAAACGAACTATACGATACAACTTTTATGAAGAAAATGCACATTACCATCTATGAATTTTAAGAATAACTAACTACTAACCTCGCCAACATGATCAAATTTAAATTATTAATTTCCAAAAAGTGTTAACATGTAACTTGATTTGATTTTTATGAAATCTCATAGATGGCGCTGCTTCAAATTTTTCTTTATACTACTAACATTCATTAAACTATGTTTCTCTGCCCAAGTTACTTAAATGGCGTAGTTTTTATAGTGTAAAGCTAGATAATAGCATGGCTTACTCAAAAACAACATTTAAATATGCATCGTTAGATTACACGCTGTCACAGAATGCGTAAGAAAAATAAAGATTCACAGCTCCTCCCCCGTAGGTGATAGCGTGATAAAATGTAGCCTATATGTTGACCCGACCTCTTAGTAATACTCATGCAAAATTTGATGTAAATCCATGCAGCACTTTTTGAGATTAGCCCGGACATACATACAGACAATCAGACAAACAGACAAAAATTCTAAAAATTATATTTTCGGCTTCGAAATCGATTGTAGATCACGCCCCAAGTATTCTTTTAAAAAAATATTCAATGTACAGTTTTGACTTTCCTACGATTTTATTATATGTATAGATTTTCAAAGATCATCTACGTACATGAACTTTGACACCAGCTATCTCAAAATGTTACTATGGTATTAAGCATACATTTGTACCTCGTTCGATAGGTGATTAAATGAAGATTTTTCCCCTGTAATTTGTACGCTAATACAATTTTGAGATAAACGGTGTCCAAGGTCATGCAAGTAGATGATTTTTAAAATTGTTAACTAATTTCTTGTTGTAGGTATCTTTGAATTGTTTGATGTTTTAAAACACTTTGTTACGTCGAAAGCTTTGTTAACGTATTCACAACCAAATAAAATAGCATTGATAGCCATTCAATTTGACAGTTTGGAGAAAACTGATACTTAATAACGCATTTTGGCAAATTTTTAGAAACACACTACTTAATCTTAGTTTTTTCGTATCCCATAGATTTTTGCCACGGCTATATGGGACGCTTAATTGTTACAAAAGGGTCATACTATCAACTCCTGGAAGATATACGCTGAATTACAAATCACCCTTTTTGCTAAGTACACAGGGTAATCCAAATAAATTTTAAAGTTTCAAAGAACCTCAACAGCAGGCCCTTTTATGTACAAAAAGCAAGTAGTACATTCTTTATAAGCAAAGCGGTATCGCCAAAAAGACTGGAAAACGACTAAAACGAAGATAAATCGTACTCTCTACTGAAAAAATACATTTCACCTTGTTCAAAGTATCTATTTCTACCCCGATTTATATTCTACTAAAAGCTCACGCAAGGAAAAATCAATGTTACAAGTGTTACAAGACTTAAATTCTGAACTTCCATCTACCTGTAAAATACCTTGTGTGCTGTTCATATTTGTCATGCTTGTGATTTTTATGTCATTTCAGCCAATTTATTTGTTAAGTCTACAAAGGCATTTAAGCCGATTAAGTGCTCACACACACGAGCGACAGGCATGAACGGTAGAGGCAACTGCAGCTGTCGACAAAGTGCCGCTCGTGTATTTGAGCACTGTACTCAAATACATGAGCGGCACATTATCGACGGCAGCTGCCGACTGCAGTTGCTTCTGCCGTTCACGTGTGCCGCTCGTGTGTATGCATACTTAAATTTAATACTTAGAATCCCAATTTTATGAATGTAGCGTCGTAACTCACCAGTACCTATGAAAAGTACAAAACAATGAAGAAATGCTGACAACATTAAATTAATCACAGATACTCATTTCAAACCAAATCGTTCATTGATTGATAAATTATTCATTAGCACACATACAATAATTGATCGAATCGATAAATATTTTATAGAAAGTACTCGAATCTTTTAAAACCCGAAGAAACAGTTTGATTTACAGTTTGTACATGAATAAACTGTGTGTAGGTTGAGTTGATGCCTATGTGTCCTAAATGGGAACATCATTCCTGAACGTTGTTATCAAGTAATTTAATATTCATTTTTTGTCTTTTAACTCTGCTTAACCACTAGTACTCACGTGAATTCTTCCTTCATCTTCTTCGTGACGTCACATTGCAGACACATCTTGTCTAGAGGTAGTTCATACTTCCTAGCAGTGCTCTGCATGATAGCCGTCAGTAAGCTTTGAGGGTTGAAGAATCCACCGAGCCATACTGATGCTGGCAGCTAAATTGTGTGAAATATATGAAGTGAGTACTCAATTCAGACAGTTAAAATGTTTATCTTTCGGGTCTAAAGTATTCTCAGAAACCTTAAGGTAAGAACATAAGGAGGAAAACAAAAAAAAAACAGTGGCACTCCGGGAGTGCCGACAGAAGTGAAAACTTGATCAATTACATGTGTATTTTTAGAATCGTCATATAAACAAAACACAAACAGAATACTTTGCCATCACTCACTCACATATCGGAAATACATTAAAACCGAGTACCTACATGCTGAGGCCGAACACATCCGAATGTAGCGCGGTGTCGGTAACAGTGTCGCGAGTTCAGTGGGTTTTTCCCATCTTAAAAAATACCCAACGCGCCTAAAGCAAGTTTTCACTTCAAAAATAGAGATAACGCTTGAAAAGAAAAAACACACTACCATAAACGAAAACACCGAGAGATAAACATAAATGAGAAAATGAAAAGATATAAAACATTAAATGTTTACAATCCAAAAGATCGAACAGGTACAAAAGAATTTATTCTTACGACAAAGTCTGTAGCCCAAGTTTCAAGTTCTCGTAACCGCAGAGTAAGGTCCACGAACCAAGCAGACAGACCCAACAACGATGGGTATGCACGGCTAGACCAGATCGTAGGCACCTGTATAATAAATTAGTTATACCAAAGCGACATATTAGTGGATAAACTATAACGAACATGGCTGGTATCTAAGGTCCAGAAGCAAAAGAGAGAGCAGTGGTGGCCCAGTGGCAACGGCTGCGACTACGAGTCGTGGGTTCGACCCTAAGCAGGCATTTTACTTTGTGTACCTAAATTATTTCATCACCACTGCTCTCAAAACGGTGAAGGAAAACATTGTTAGGATATTGGTATGTCCTAGAACCAAAACATAGAAGACATGTGACATCCGCCAACCCGCACTGGACCGCGTGGTGGATTACGGCCCACTCCCTCTCACAGAGAGGAGGCCTGTGCCCTGGCAGTAGGAACATTATACGCTGATTATGTAAGGGCCAGAACCAGAAATTGCTATTAGTTTAGTTAAAGGACATGGTTCCCGCATACAGAGTCATGATCCCTATTGTAATATAGTGTCAAATTCTATGAGAAAACAGAATTGAATCCACTGAACGCTCAACATTTTACTATTATTGTCTTACTTACTTGATCCAAAAACAATGCATTTTCCAATTCTTCCATATCTGATGTAATTGTTAATTCACCCTGAAATATGGGAATTAACATTAACATCTATACAGGCCCTTTTTTACAATTTACAGACAAAACTCATTCAATTATTCTTCTATACTAATTAATATTATATAGAGAAAAGATTCGATCTTTTGTATGTTTGTTTGTTATGCTTTCACGCTAAAACTATTCACCGAATTTGGATGAAATTTAGCACATGGATAGACCAGGACCTGGAGAAGGACATAGGCTACTTTTTATCCTGGATTGCAGACAAAGTCGCGGGCAACAACTTGTCTGTAATAATTTACCTTTAGGCCCAAGTCCAGTTCCCTGAGGGATCTCTTCATCTCCCCCGTCAAATAGTTCATTCGCTCACATTCCTGGAAGGCCACGATTACATACGGCGTCCTCTCTTCAACTTTACCCATAATTTCTGTCATGTTAAACTCTTCAGGTAGCTTCTCTATTATCTCGTCTAGCATTTGTTTTACCTGATAAAAATATAGGTGTCAGTTGGATTAAATTTTGGAAAAAAATATATTTGGGACTCCTTTCCTGTTCGAGAATGGAGTATATAAAACTAACAATTTTTTTTTTTGAATAAACTAAACAAAAAATAAAGAGTGCGAGGCCAAAAAGGTTCTTCATCATCATCATAATCAGCCTATAATGTTCCCACTGCTGGAACACAGGCCTCCTCTCTTCGAGAGGGAGTGGTCTACCACGCGGGCCCAGTGCGGGGTAGTAGATGTCAAAAGGTCCTTATTTCAGCATAATGCTGCGATATAAAAAAAGCTGACAAGCTTTTTCCCGATTTCTGACTTTTCTAGTACTCAAACCTTAGTTGGTCCGATAGAGTATTATGACCCTTAATATATGAAACAAGAACGATTAGTATCAAAAAAGTTTTTGAAAATTGCAAATTTTCTTTGTGACTGTATATATACAATTAAAAAAAGACTGTGAATGCTGATCAAAATATCTGAAAAACTTAATGGCAGTCTAGACTATATTCTTGTAGTTACAACGGTGAAGATACCTGCCCTTACTGCAACATCTCGAAAACCCCACCCTATAATTATGTTTTTACGGAAAATCTTACTAACCTTTTCCTCTCTAGTCACAGTAGCAGCTCCAGATGCCTGAGCATCTCTCGGCTGCATCTCAAATATAGTCCTAAATAGATTCTCAGATGTAGTAGTAAGGAAGCCTATCTCAGCATTAGGATGTAAGCCGTAAAGGTAAGGGGACTCGGCAGGCATGGCGTCTTCTATATACTGGTGGTAGCCCACGTAGTCTGTGTTAGGAGGGGCGGGGAAGCCAGGGGCTAGTTGGAGTTCACCATCGACCTGGTAAATGATGAAAATTAAATTAGTTATTACAATCCCGCTTGAAGGCACACAGAAAGTAAGCTGGCATATAATGACATCACTAACAGTTTAATCTTACTAATGGTAACCTACCTACGCCTCATAATTCATTTATTTCATTGTGCTACAGTGGACTTCCAGCCTATTTTTATTATAATCTTTTAAGAAAATGATGTCCCGTTTTCAAAATTATTAAAACCAAAGAAGTATACTTATATTTGCTTTTAATATTTCTGATATAAAACATATGAACGTACTAATTCAGGCTGCATCAACTCTTCCAAGTAAGCGTTGCATAGCCTCCGGTCCCAATCATCAGTGATGTGCCCTCCGTACATAATCTCTCCGAATAGGTACCTGAGATCCTCCCAAGGCACTCTAGCATTCGCTTCCAAGTAGTTGTACAAGACGAACACGCTTATTGTTAGATCACCTGAAACGAAGCAAATCATCGTCATCATCATCATCATTTCAGCCGAAAGACCTGATCAGTCCACTGCTGGACATAGGCCTCCCCAAACACTGCCACTTCGATCGGTTCTGTGCTTCTCGCATCCAGCGGATTCCTGCGACCTTCACAAGGTCCGAAGCGAAGCACATGATATATTATGAAAAATATCTTATATTTAGGAAAGTGACGAACAAAATATGCCAACCACTATTCGCTTCAACACACACACACACACATTATTTGAAACACATATTGTTAGGATAAAAGTAAAAACGTATTTGTAGATGATGGAGGTCATAAACACATTCTACATTGACACTTTTGTAATAGGAAAATGTGAGAACATATTAAGAATACTCCTGAAATACACACCAACATTAAACGGATAAATCTTGTTCCATCCCTGGGGTCCAAACTTTCGCCTCTCAGCAACTACAGCGTGGAAGTAGCATAGGGCGAATAATATCGCTTTGAACTCAGCTTCCTTACCACACATCTCAAGCGTTTCTTGATTAAAGTTGTCTAAAGCTTTGTGTATGTTTGCCTGTTAGTACAATAGCATAGTAAAAATATTAGTGGCTTGTGGTGGAGGAGGTAAGGTAAAAATTGTTGTTTGAAGGTAAGACAAAAGTTGACTTGGATTTTATCTTTTGACAAAAATTGGAAACACTTGACTTAATTTTAATTAGTCCTAAAACAATAATAATTTTTCTCATATTGTGTTCTTTGATGTTTTTTCTCTCAGAAGTTTTTTTTTTCTTCATAAGATTGATTAGCACTTCTTTAAATCTTTTTCAATATTCTACCTTTTAAAATTTGTTAATCACATTAAGCCATTTAAAACTGTGCTGCATAGCTGCAGATATAAAAGAAAACATCGTGTCGGTTTTCTGATTACACGTATTAAATGACTCGATAGATGATTTCTTCAAGACTATAAAACAACTCACTTGCATTCCCGTTGGAGGTTCATTAGTAATCTTGATGCTAGACTCCAGAATGCCCTGCGGTATGATATGAGCTGCAGCCGTAGCCGCCGGCTCAGCTGACATGAACAGTCGGAAGTTATCGTGGCATCCGTTTGCGAAGCTCTCCATCTTCTTCTCTAAGCTTGGTAGCCATTTCTTTACTAAGTGAATGTTCTGTAAAAGATATTACAAGCTGTTCTATGTTTCCCATCCAAAAAAAAAAGCTGTACTAAGGGTTTTTTTTTGTTATTGAAATTACTTGAAAAAATCTCTTTAAATTCAGTATCAATTACATTTTGTGTTCTGGATTTTTGTAATGCAACGTTTGCATGCACGCGCGCGCGATCTATTTATCTATTATTATAATAATATATTCCCTATACCTGCAACACCACCCAATGCCCCTTCTGCAGTCCTTCATCCATAGCCTGCTCAGCCACAATCTCCTGCCCTTGACCCAGCGACACATTATGGAAGTTCCCATTATCGGCCGTGAATCCCATGATCTTGCCCAAAGCCTCCACATCCTTTAAAGGGTTGACTCCAGGAGATAGAATGAAGAATATTGGCGTTGTAGGACTGGTCTCTTCGAAAGACTTGCTGAATTCTACGGTTCTGTTTTCTACGTATTTGGCGCCCATTTTTTCTTCAATATATGCTCTAAGGACAGTATTTTTATATACATCGAGAATCTCGAATTTGAGTTAGAATATTACTAATAGGTATTTTTTTAATACTTACGCTACTGCATACGTCATCCTATCTGGTCTCAAAGCTCTCATCATACATAGTCTCTGAAGAGATGTTTTTTTGCTCCATTCCTAAAAATTGCGTAGATGTCAAAAAGGACATAATATTTTAGAAAAAACTGATGTGTCTGCCTTTATCGCATTAACATTTGACCGATTGCTGGTTTAAATAATCCACAACCTAATTCACATTAGACAATTAAAACGGTAAAACTCCATACCTGAGGAAACTTCTCCCTCTCAGGACAATCAGATTCTACAATCTTCTTCCATCTTTTAGGCGATGTCTCTATATCTCTGTCCAAGTTCCTGAACTCTTCCTTACCAGCCAGAGAACAGATACCGCCCCAGCTCGTGTTAGATAAGAAGTCCACTGGACTCGTTACGTGAGGCTTTATAGGAAACCGGAGGAAGAAATCCAACTCCACCGATGATACTTCTTCACTCATGAGGAGCACCTAAAAGGAGGTTAATTCCACATCATGTTATTTTTTATTACGCTCACTCAGGATAATTTATAGGAAATCCAGTCGCAAAAGTCAGCAGGGATGCCGAATGCGGGAAGCTTACCCGTCAGACTAGCATGCCAGACCCTGTCAAAGGGCTTTGTCATATCAAGAAACACATCAAGGGCTTCGCCATGTCTCGCAATGGCCTCGCCCCAGCAATGCATACACAAGAAGATCTCTAGTTGATCGACCACGGCGGAAGCCATACTGATGGACACTGAGGAGTTCATTGTCTTTCAGGTATGTTAGTAGCTAATCATCAAGTACCCTGTCCATCACTTTAAATGTAGTAGTATGGAGGTTATGGCAATTGGTCTAAAGTATGTAGACAGGATCGGCACGGTTACCCGTTTTCAGCAGAAGCTGCACAATTGTTATTTCAATTACTTGCAACTCCACCGCTTACCTGAAAGGTCATTTGGGAGGCAAATATAAGTTTGTCGCACTCAAAAAGTCCGCGAGAAGTGTACTGGTACACGGAGAAGCTGATGCAGTCGATGAGGTTCGTGATCCGAGGCCCGAGCCCCTCTGCAGGCTCCGCGCGAGATATTGCCTTTTGGAAAACTACGCTGAATGCCTGAAAGTGGTCTTGAGATATGAACATGATCACAAAATCAAAGTATTCAGAACAAAGTATTCGGGTATGTTAATTTGGTAATATCATGTTTTAGAATAAGACGGCTACATAGGTTATGTACGGGTAGCAGAGAAGGCAGCTTTGTAGACACAAAGTCGAACTTATTCTAACGCTCGTTGGTGATAATTACGCCCACGTAGTGTTGTACAGACGCCAGCACATCAAGCTACTACAATCTGTCAAATTTCTTTAATAGATTTTCAACTTTACCGCTAAAGCATTGTTCAATGTTGATTGGGAAAATTTGACAGTTTCGGGTAGCTTGATGTGCTGGCATCTGTACTTTTAACTTTGCGCTTCTAATGACTATTCACTATTGAAACGGATCAGAAAATCTCAATTCAGACTATAACTTGATGACTGATGATCAAGATAGGTAATAAGAAGAAGAAATAAGATAAATAATAATATTTTATAAAGTTAACTAATAAAATATGTAAAAAATAAAATTACCTTCAAAGAGAACTGGTAGATAGGATTGATTGTGTTCAGATCGTTCAGGATGAAGTATAATAAAGATGCTCTGGCTGAAGCCGGCCGGTAGAACTCACGAGCCACATCAATCTCTTTTGAAGTTATTTTTGCTTCGGCCACCTAAAACAAAACCACATCAAGCGTTGTAGAAAAATGATAAAATGATGATAATGAAAAAAAATATGGTCGTGTTCGGTCCATTCATCGACCTGTTTATTTTTAACAAATTATATTAATACGTTACAATACTAATTCAAATAAGTTTTATCACACCTTTTTCTCAATATCTGCAGCAGTCCTTTTCGTAGTTTCCAAATTCTCTACCAAAGCCGTATCACCAAGAATATCATCACCGGCCGAAGACAAACGCGAGAGCAAATCATCCTCAAGCGATTTTAATTGAATCTTGAATTGATTCTGCTGTTTCGTTAACTCTGCTTTCAAGTCTTCTAGATCTGGTCTTTCTGCTTTTACTACTTCAGCTAAAAGTTGGTCTTCTAGACCATCGCGAGTTACTGTGAAGTTGACTAGAGTTGTCTGAGCTTGCATCTCTGGTTTGTAATGAGGGTTAGCTAGTTTTGTATGTAGAATTAGTCGGAAGTTTGGACTATATTCTACTTCTTTATCGCCCATTTTGATTGCTCTGTAAGTTTAGGAATCAATGTTAATTTTATCAGAATAATTTTCATTATTTACTGCATAATCATCATAATATTAGCCATAATTATGTCGTCTACGGGACATAGACTTACCCTAAGAAAAGCCACAATCTGCTTGATAAAATAATTGGGTTTCAAATCTTACCTTCCTTTCTTTATCAGAGTCCTCCCAAGTAAAGGATCTAGCACAGGGTCAACAGTTTCACCAATGTTTTCAAACAGAACAGTTTCTCCCTTTATTATCGCTTTCTCTATGGCTTCCAAATAGCCTCTCTGTCCTAACCTAATCACTCGCAGTTTGTCACAGTATTTTTGTTTGATCCATTTTACACCTTGCAACTGTATACATAAAAACATTACATTAACATGGAGTTACAGAAAATACCCTATTTCTAAAAATCAGGTTCAATGCGTACGCTCCTGAAAGCTACAAATACTGTACAAAATCATTTTTAAGCTTTTTTGAATATTCACATAATAATTATGGAAATAGTAGAGTATGGTTAGAATCAGAGTCATCTTGTGAAGCCGATTGCAGTCGATCTATTCTGTAATAATCTCACCGAGAAAGCTTAGGTGAAGTAAGCTTGAAGTAAACTGTCATTCCACCTAATGCCGGGTATTGACAGCTCACTTCACCTAAGTCTTCACGGTGATATTTTTACAGAATCCATCGGCAGACGTCCGTTCAAAGACGGTGATAACCCCTGTAACATCAAGCGAATCACAAGCTTATTCGCTACCCAATCACAAAATAAAATGTATATCTTACCTGAGGATCAATCATAAGTGGCCACCGATCAGAGTTGGACAGTATGGTCGCATTCTCAGTACTCATGCGGTCTGAAGGTAAGCCTTCGTTCTGCCACATCGCTATCGTCGTGTCATCTGTTAGCATCGTTAGTGGATCCAGGCCTTCTGTTATAGGTATAGGTGGCTAGAAATAAAATCAAAAGTCATGCCAGTCAGTCATAAGCATACACAGCCTATAATGTTCACATTGCTGGGGCGCAGGCCTCCTCTCTGTGAGGAGTGGGCCATCATTCAGCACGCGGGCCTAGTGCGGGTTGGTGGATCTCATAAAGTCTTTGAATTTTTTGGCTCTAAGACATGCCGGCTTCCTCACGATGTTTTCCTTCACCGTTTTGAGAGCAGTCAGTCATACTTGGGATAAAGCGAAGCGACTTTGCAACGCAACAACTGTTCACACATATAGGTTTCGGATAATATCGGCGATGTTTGCGTTGCGACATCACGTCGCTTTGATGTCTCAGCCCTTAGAAGTCGTCAATAGTTTTGTTTGTATTTGAAACTCTAGTGTAAATGATTCAAAATGAAGTCGGTTAAAAATCATTTTGTTCATGAAAATTAATGAACTCATTGAAAATTGGCAAAAGTAACAAGTAAATGCCGTGTGGTGGATAAAAAAACTTTATTTATGTAAACATTATTGACATTCCGGTCATTTTAATACACACCTCTAAAGTCTTCAAGAAGACGAGCCAGTTCTTGTGCATCAGGTCCAATCTGAACTGTTTAGTGAAGCATCCAACATAAGATATAAAAGCACACACTAGAAGTACGTCCCCTGGCATTGTTGTACCCTGTTGCTGTAGACTGGAAGATTGAAAGACAATTTTAAAGAAAACTCTTTTCTTCTCTCGTCTCGGCTCAAACTTTATAAGAATACTAGTTGTCCTGTTCCTAGAAATCGATTGCAGCGCCACCTACCGAGACAAATTGCGAATCTAAACCATCCATGGACCCACTCAAACATACAAAAAATTTCATCAAAATCGGTCCAGCCGTATAGAAGTTCAGTGAAATACACACGTACAGAAAAATTATATATCTAAAGAAGATAGTCCATTTCTTTGTTTGAAATATTAAAGTAAGAATGGGGCAAGCAAGGTCTAGCTGCTGGCTGCCCAAAGTGCACCGAACACACAGGAAATTAGTTTAATAATCGCCGTTAACGTTCAAAACAAGGTGTCCTTTCCCTTTTTAAAACACAAATAAAGGGAAAGGACACCCCCAAATCCCCCTAGGTTCCTATTAACTCTTTTACTTTGATGATAAAAACTATACTGCTAAGTACCTAGACACAGCTTCAGCCCATCGGACATTTTCACTAGCCAGTCCATTGACGAGTCTGTTAGCAAGTTGTATAGTAGCATTAGTGGCATCTGCTTCCCTCTGACACTTCATCTTTTCCGATGTTGCCTTTTCGAAGTCTGCCGTCAGCGTCGCTAGTTTTTCTTCTAGGGACTATAAATAGAAAGAATAACATTATTAATATGAATAATTTATAATTTTGGTTCAAAAACTTCATTTAAGTAAGGATGTACAGTCACCAAAAGAGATACGCAACCAGGGCCGTCGGATATAGTTGAAGTTTAGTAAGATACCGATGGATGTTTTCGAATACAATTTAATTTAGTTAATAGAAAACAAACAGTTCATTTTATGATATTAAATTTCATTCGAAAACATTTTCTTACTAAACTTCAACTATATCCGACTACCCTGGTTACAGAAACAATAGTTAATTAACTGCGTCTCATTGGTCGAGGCTAGAAAAGGTTAACACCATTTTTAACATTTTTCTTAGTACTAAAATATTTATAAACACGAAAACTACTAATAAGTAGCTTACTTATATTTTTAGTACTAACGTCTATGGGTACCTCAGGATCATTTGTTTCAAAGTCTACATAACTTCAAGATTACTTACCATAACTTTGCATTTGATAGATCTTAATTTCTCAGTAGCTGCAGCTAACTCGGCGTTAGCAGCTTGCAAAGCTTTTCTTTTTGGTTCAACATCACAGAATACTTCGTAGAATTTTATAATATTGATCACCCAAGCGCACAGGCCAGCAGCTGCAGCCGATTTTGATCTTATAAACTCTAGAAATAAAGTATAGTTTTGATTTTTTCACCTTGAACTGGAAACAAATGGTGTGACGTGGTTTTAACTCACCAGGCTCAAATTCAGCATCCTTCAAGTAAGGTTGAATGGCTTTGATGACGTCAGGATGAATATTTTCTTTGTCATATTGTACAAGACAGTCGAGGAACACGTCCACTTTGGCCATCACCACCTGCAAAGGAATACTTGTAATAGTAGATTATACACTAAGGGGATAAAGCAGTGTCTTATGTCACTGGCGCTGTATTGAATTCCGAACGTAATGAAGGATCGTAGCTTTAAGTTAACTCATGAGCAAAGAGAGGGAGATTACTACAATCCTGAGTGCAGTTAGGAATTTCAGGCATTATATTTTCGAATTAGCAGTTTATGAAAATGTAAAATAATCGGGGAATACTTAGTTATATGCAGTTTCATGCACTATATTATCTAAACACAATAAATAATATCGTAAATAAGACGTCCAAATCCAACATTCTAAAGCACGGGAGGGTACGCATCTACGCACCTAAGCAATCGATCAGCTGTTGCGATGGCTGGACCACCACTGCTCAACAGCTATCATTCAATAATACGAGTACGCTTAAAATATTCGATTATAAATATTTATATGAGCTAACCTTGGCGGCTTTCCAGCTTCTATCCTTAGGTATCTTCCCACCCGGTGCTAGCAACACCATGACCGCTGCAGTGACGTTGGTTACAGCCCCTGGCGGCGAACCGAAAGACTTCAACTCGGTAAGGTTCGCTTTATTAAGCGTATTCAGCGCTTCTTGAGCAGCTATTAGCGCTGGTTCAGCTTTTATCAAGTCTTCTTCACAATCTTTCTGTTTCTTGGATACTTCTTCGGCGATTACTGCTACTTTTTCTTCCTCCTCGTCGGCTATAAGTTAAATAGTATGGATCAATTTTTTTGAATATATGTTGATTATGTCATTGTGATGGTTTTATAATAATTCCTGGCGAACCGCCTCTGCTTCGCACGGTTTTTTGCCTTGAAAAAACATAGTGTTTTCATTATCATCACAATTTTTGTGCATTCAAATCTTTCGGAATAAATTCTCTAAATTATGGTGAAAACCGCATCAAAATCCATTTAGAAGAACAACGCGTGCTTACAGACAGACACGAAAAGCGACTTTCATTTATAATGTAATATGTATTGATATCACTGTTTTTCAAATATAATACGAACACCAATCTGCCTTGGGCCCGTGTGGTAGATTACGGCCAACTCCCTCTCAGAGAGAGGTCTGTAACCCAGCAGAGGGAATATTATAGGTTGATAATGCAATTCGGGTACGATATAACAAAAATACATATTTGTTTTACCAAGCTGAATTAAATTAAGTTTTCTTGCGTACCTACACTGTTAAGCAGGTACAAAAATAAGGGGACAAAATACTAATAAGTATTATGTGAACAAATTCTTACCAAGTGCTTTCTCGCTCTGCACTTTAGCAGTCTCAACGCCGACCATCTCAATAAGTTTGTCGGCTGCCTCATTCTTTTGATGTAACTCTACTTCTTGTACGGCTAACTTTTCCTTCAATGCGTCCACTTGACATGAGGTGCTAGCAAGCTTTTCTAAACCATTTTCGAGCCTACATAAATAAAGCGGCGTTAGTAAAAAGAAAATGTGGAAAAATTTAAAGACATGTGGCATCCACAAACCCACACTGAGGTATGATGGATTTAAGCCTACTCGCTCTCAGAGACAGTGTATTCATATTTAATTATTATCAGCAATCCATTTTCCATTAAGGACCGATTCTTCAATCGTCAAAAGTAACTTTTATCTGAAGAATAAATATGGCCGGTTGACATATTTTCTATGTAAAACCTGTCAAACCGCAATTTTATTCCTCAGATAAAAGTTATCTGTAGATTGAAAAATTTAAACATTTATGAACAACATACCTTACAATCTTAGCACGAAGTTCATCAGTCTTATTATTGACCAGCTTTGCGTACAAGCTAATCTGTTCCAGGTAACTCTTGGGTGTCGTATAGTTGTATCGCCTCTCATTGGCTAGGTACGCTTTAGACATCGTGTTCACAGATGTGTGGACGTACGCCATAAATCTGGATATCGAGTCTTTGAGTGTTACCTGGAAAAAGGCAAAATTATAAAGGTTTCTTTTAAAAAAAATGTTTTCTCTCTTGTAAATAACTGCTTAAAACATTTGGAAAAATGTAAGCAGGGTCGACTGACTAACACATTTGAGAAAATCTAAGAAGGGTAGGTTAGAAAAGATATCAAGATTAAAATTCTTCACCTGTCGATCAAACTGCCAACATTTTTACTTGTCAAGGCTAAATCGAAAACTGTAACCTGAAGGTCAAGTGACATTGTATCAGCGATAGCGATAATGGTGACGTTAAATATGTATTGGATTGCCATTAGCTAAGATTAGAAAAACTTATGTCAATCCTGTTGAAAGACGTAATGGAAATATGAAACGCTTTGAAAGCCATTGCCACTTGTGTAGGCCCTCAGATTTAACCTAAAATCGAATTGTAATAATATCTATCAAAAGTAAACAAGCTATAGATCATTATTTACCGGTAGATTATGCAGCTCCTCCATGAATCTCATGGCTACAGACACCAAAGCTTCTTGAGGCCACTCATGGAACCAGTTGATGGACGTACAATTTATAAGCGCGGGGAACTTTCTAGACCTCACTCTGAGGGTGGATCCGACGGGAGAGAAGCAGAGAACCACTTTGAGTTGCTTACGAACTCTGTCTATGAAGAATTTCCAGCATGTTTCCCTTGTGTCTGGCAGACCTGCACCTTTTACCTTAAATTATGGTTCAATAAGTAAAATCATTTCAGTTGTATTGAATTTGTATAAATCTATTGGTAGCATTATTTAAAACAAATGAAATACACAGGGTTATTTAGATAACCATGTCACACGTTTAGATATTATCATTACTGTATTTTGTAAAATTTCTATAAGCTAATTTATTAAAACTATATTTCCTCATTTTAATATTCACCAAATCTGACTGTTCTTAATACCATGAACGACTGATCTTAATTTGCTTCAGTATAAATAAGAAAAAAATTGTTACCTCATTCCTCACACCAGCAATAATATTTTCCATTTCATCATCAGGGAACAAGTCAGCTACTTCGCCTGATGCCAGCAAATCGTTGATCAGTACCAGAAACTGTTCATTGGCAACCTGAGCATCCGTCATCAAGAACATTATGCCGACGTTCTTTAGACCGGTCTTTATGTATAACTGAGATAACTCATTCTAGAAATAAGAATTAATGGTTGTATGATTCACTATATTAAAATTCATGTCCCATGTTGGGCGGCAAAAAGTATTTGGCGCCCAAAATGGGACCATATATTTCATATTTAACGAACAAATTAACTTGAACTAATACTACCTTTTTTTATGGATGGGTAATTATCTAATGACTCCTCCCGCTCTGGGTGGAGCGGAAGGGAGTGTCAGACTCTTACTGACTAAAACCCACCCGTGTTCCTTCCTTAGCCCTTTATGTTCCGGGCAGCGGTAACCCTTTCGGACAATCCCGCAAAGTCATTATTATATATTTACCTTTAAGTCAGAGACTCCATATCCTTTCTTGAGTTGTATCTGGAGGACTTCCAAACTTGATATGAAAGAAGCCAGTCGGGACAGTGACTGTTTTCCGGAACCTCCTACACCCACCAGTAAAGCGCTGCCTCTTGGACTTTCCAGAATACGAGAGATTCTACAAATAAATAGTTGGTCAAATAAAATAATTCAAAATTGCGTCTTATAATGCAGTTAAAAAAACAATTGCTTCAATGACTTCTTTTTTTTAAGACGGCTCGTTTGTAAATTACGGAGCGAATGTTTTGCATTACCTTTTTACTTTTTTGTAACGGCAGCTTCGATAAAGGAAATATCATGATAAAACTGTTTCTTTAAAAATAACGGTCAAATCATAAAAACTCAAAATTAGAAGATTATGCACACGAATAGATAAACTAAGTAAATCACCTGCAAATATGCATCATAGCATCCTCAAACAGCACCAAGTTCATAGCAGCGATGAGATCGTTGTAACTGGCCATAGCTTCAGTGAGCAGTTTGTTCAACTGTTCCCAGTTCTCGATGGGCATGTATTTCGGCTCGCCGATACCGCCCGCAAAGTGACAGTAGATGTTGGGACGCTCAAATACTACGCCCTCGTCGATATCCTAAAAACAAAAGTTTATTTTGAATTAGAGAGACAATCATGCGAAGGATGTCTATATTATTTTCTTCGGTATTTTTTTATTTTCTTTTTATAAACGACGAGTATGGGGACTAGGGGCCCTCATGAGGTTTGAGATGTCTTTATTTCCCATGATAATTATAATTAAAAAGTTGATTTCTAATTTATGTGTACATGAGAAATCAACTTAAAAAAAAAATATTGACGCACGGTAACAGTTTTGACAAAAATAAGTGTATTTTGAAAAGTATTTCAAGAAAGTATCTAAAACTGTAGGGTAAGTGATAATAATTTAACACAGCCAAAACGTCAACATAGACGGAGCACGCCTCATTAGCTAACTTATGCCCGGTTTCCGAGGTTTTTAAACGGAGTTTATCCTTTCAATAGTGATTATTGTTTCGATATCGTGTTTCTGAACACGTCATTAAGGAAGAATTTAGCTTTAAAGTCGAGTGAATTATTATCGAGGATTTATCTGAGAACCTCAAAAACCGAGCATAAGGAAGAAATTCGCTTAAATAGATAATTATGTCGAATAAATAGCTATTGAAAGTTTAAACTCCGTTTAAGAATTCCTCAGAAACTGGGCATCAATTGATTACAATGAGAATTACCTCAAAATTCTTTTTGCATAGATCAACTTGAACTTTCAAAAAAGCATCTATATCTTTTTCTTCTGTGAGTTTGTCGCAATACACTCGACTTGTTTCATGCAGCCACAGACGAAGCATATCTGATGTTGTTTCTATACATTCATTTGTACTGAACAAGAAGCCCTGGAAAAGAATCAGTCCTTATTTACCAAATATTCTTCTTTAAATACAAGATTTCATTTGAAAGTATTCAGTTTACCTGGAAAACGTTTGACAAATCTCTCAAGTTGAATATGTAGTGGAATTTAATCGCAGTAGGTAAAAATACTTGAGATATTTTGTTATGTAGAGTTATTGTCGCCGTCACAACGTTAGCTGAAATAAATATATCATCCACATATAAAATGCAGACATTATCGTTGACTTTGATACAAAAAAGAAATGTTTATTTTTATTTTTTTTGGAAATCTAGTAAGAGCTGAATAACGAAAAAACAGTTTACTCACATGACAATTTTGCAACAATGGGGTTAATCCTTAACTCCGGATTAGCCAAATGTTGGCTCAAGATCGAATGATAGATATTGTTCAGAGCCTCAGTATTAGGAAAACTGATCGCAAACACACAGAAATGCCTCTGCAATCTCGGGTTTATGGTAAAACTGCCTGAAGTAGGGTTCATACAAGACACATATTGTGTGTTGTGAATGTCTTTCAAGGATAATTTCGTACGATCGTACCAATGACCATAGTCCATATGTTGTCGAATTATTGTATGAGGCTGGACAGTCCCGTAAGCATCTACTTCTGGCATATTCATGTCGTCAATGAAGTATATTAAGGTTTTGTTTCCAGGAGGTCCATAGTTTCGACCAGCTTTTTTCTCTAGAGGTTTTTCTAGGATTTTCTGAAGCATCTCTGATGAAGTGTAGAAGTTGAACGGTACAGATTGAATGGCGTAGGCTTCTGATAAACTGAAACAAAATAACAAAGAAATGAAATAAATTAAACAAATCAATACACACATTCGTCACATTGCCAGTACACATAATAAATAAGATTGCACAAATGATGAAATAGTTATAATTGCGTACCCTTGTAACTTTTCATTAACTAGAACAGTTTTGCCAGAGCCAGCGCTGCCAACTAACATTACAGGATGCTTGTTCTTCATCAACAAGTCGAGGAAGAATCTGATCCTTATCGTTTCTGCTGTTGGTACAAGCACAGCCTAAAAATAACAATTTAAGTACATTTTTTTTCACTTTTTAGTTGGTTGTACCCATAGAAATGTAAAAAACAGGAGAAGTGGCAAAGGGGCGTGTCTGTGTCCACGCGCCATGGGTAAATTGTGCCTGTACTCGGCAAATGGCCGTCTCCGCGAACTAGTGCGCTTTCGACCGTGATCGTGATAAAATATAAAAATGCCGAGTTGTTCAGTGGTTTCCTGTAAAAACCGAAGTCAAAATAAAAACTTCGTATCTCATGGAATCATTTACCATATATAAGTAAAAGTATTTTACTGTATTTGTCTTTAAAATCATGAAAAACAAC
Organism: Hydraecia micacea; assembly: GCA_914767645.1. NCBI lineage: Eukaryota > Metazoa > Arthropoda > Insecta > Lepidoptera > Noctuidae > Hydraecia > Hydraecia micacea. The sequence continues at coordinate 16,891,425 of OU611776.1, forward strand.
AAATGGTAAAATATTTCTTGCTTTTACTACGTTATTTTTGTTTTCAAATATCGCAGCGGCTGTACTATTTTTGCAGCAAATACATTGCTCCTTAACCACTAACCACTAAGTATGTCGTCAAGTGACTGGACAAGCAATGTAAACATTACAAAACGATACTTTATTTTCGCCGAGCGTCGCATAGTACGGCCGCTGTGTCTTGCGGCGAGCTAGTGATGTAGTTGGTAATGTCCACTAACGTAGGCTATCGACAACAATGTCGATTGCCCAACGAATATATTTGCTATTATAGTTAATTTTTCAATTTGTCAACCGTTTTAACCCGGTTCATAGAAGACCTGACAAGATGACGTTTAAATCCGGTTGGTAGACCCTTGAGAAGATGTAAAATAATATTAACTTTTTTATTTACTTCAATTATTTTTTTTAGCTACATTTTATTGATTTATAATATAATATGCTCTGGACATATCGTTTTTTATTTTTTTTATTTTCATGACCGTACATTATTTTTAGTACAATAATTAATGGAAGAATCGATAACTTTCCGATTTAGTCAATCACTAGCGTATATGTAAAATAAATGGCTTTTGCACAGCACAACGATAGCGATAGATGTTTTTGTGTGAGTAAGTTGTACGGTGCATGGTAAATGCACGTTGTGTTTGAGGAGTTAAGGTTTATAATTGATTGTGTAGTACGTTCTGATTTATGAATTGCAAGTGTGTGCGCGACTTTGTATCTATTGCTTTTGCTGAACTACATGTGTAGTAGTGGCGCGGTGGTGGGGCCAACCTAGCGACATCGGGTTCTGATACATTTTCAACTAACGGGCATATCTCCTTCTTTCATATATCTATGGTTGTACCTTAACCCACAAAAATACCACTACTTGCTATAAAAATATCAGTGGCAAAAAGTTATTATAACATCATCAACATATGTGTACTAAGTGGAAAAAATCGTTTTATTGAGGCTAACTCAAAATGACCCAAGCAAAGATAATAAAATTAGATTATATATAGGACCACCGCGCAAGCTTCCTCTACCAAATGAAATTGAATGAATTTTCAAAATCGGTCCACAATTAACGAAAATATCGATGAACACATTTGAAATATAAATATAATTTTATAGATACCATTGAGCACTTATATACAGACGAATTTAGAACCTGCTCTTTTTGAAGTAGTCAGTTAAAAATAAAAACAGTAGTCCCAAAGACCAAAATAATCCTTTAAAAAACTATGCAACGATTATTTCCAGCATTACCTGTAACGGCATATCTGAGTCCAACTCAAACTTTGGTATTTTCTCAGTCCACGGAGTAAACTGCTTAGTATCGTGATCGATATAGTAATCAAACACAGTCCCACCAGCGGGGAATTTTATGTTCTTAAACTCATTGTTCCACCATTTTGAAAATTCTGCAATACAAAATTAATATTATAGGTAATTTTAAGTTCAAAAGATACGGATGCAGCTTTGTTTTCTGTTTTAAGGTGTATTTATTTTGCTTTAATGCCAATAAACGCATTTTTCTTTCTTTTTTCTTTTCTTTGACCAGATTGAACTCTATAGCCAACAGTTAAGAATTTTCATTTTACAACCATCTAAATATACTTAATAAAATTAGTATAATATCAAACTTACCAATCCTATAATCAACGCTACCCTCATGGAACATGGCGGATCCAAAGGCCCAAACACAAGCAAACACAAAGAATATATCATGCCACTCCTTTGGACAATCCGCCGGCGTATTCTCAGGTACAAATAGACAGTTTAGTAGATGACATAGCATTTGAACATGAGCCATGTCTACTATGGGAGTTATCTTTTTGAAACGAGTCCTCACTGTTTCTAAGCAGGATGGAATGTATTTGTCAAAGAGTACGACTAGGTTGGACTTTTCTGCTGGTATCTTTCTTGTTTCTACCCAGCTTGTGACATAGCTGGAAATAAAAATATTACTGTAAAGTCAGACAAGGCAACTTGTAAATTTAAATTTTGTCCGATACAGATGTTTATGAATAATCATGACTATATACTGGTGTTCATAACAAATGAAAACTTGAAGAGTTAAACAAAATGAATAGATCTAAAAAGAAATGTACGTAGATACTTACGGATTCCATCCTAAATCCTGTGAATTAATATATAAAATACCAGCCCTAGAAACAGTAGCTGGGGTAGCAGTACGCAAGTTAGAAATCTCGAACATCAGCCTCATCACTGGTGTTAAAGCTATTCGTTCGTTACTAGCCAACGTCAATATCTTATTATCGTCCATCACGGTATTCAAAGATTCAATCCACATCGGATCTATATCACCATCAAGGACTATCCACTTTGGATTATCACCAGCTAAGTTAGCTTGATCCCTCATTATAACCGACAGCAAGCCATCTTTCCATTCCCTAGTAGCTGGGTTTATAATACCAAACAATTCGTCATTGGTCACTGCTTTGGGATTTAAATCGTTAAATATAGGTTTCTTCCTAACATTTTGATATGTTTTGAATAGTGTTTTCCATACTTGAGTCTTTCCAGTACCAGCGTTACCGACTATGAAGACTGAATGTCGGACTTCTAACAATTCCTCTAATTGAACTACTTTTAGAATGAAATTATCTTCTGGTTGTAAAGAGAGATCCATTGCAGCTTGTTTGACAGTCCTTTCGAATTCTAGATCACGTTTCCTTGGTACTTCAAGAGCGGGGAATAGATCACCGATAAGTCCCATGAATACAGGCATGTCATCTGTCACTACCTTTGGTATGTTGAAATCTCGGAGAGTTCTCATGAGGACTTCTTCTTCAGGCCTTCCTGGGTCACCTCTCTGTATAAATAGACGATGCATTTTCATCACAAGCTTTGAAGATAACCAATTATCACTAATAATCAACCGTTAATTTTATGATTTTACTCTTGCAATTTATGAAGATAGACATCATATTTGACTCGAAATTAAAGTGATTTCAACATGGTTCTACAACCAAGTCCCTTTCATATCTTACCTTTAAAGACCCAGCAACAACAAGCACAGATTTAATAGCTCTCAGCCCCCAATCATAATGATCCTGTTTCGACAGCAACTCCTTACACAAAGTATACAGCGTAATAAACTTCCTAGCCAATATCTTAGCTTCTTGAAACCCTTCAGCGACCAACATGATCTCGCAAATCAGTTCAAAATCAGGTACCACCATAGCACATGGTCTGAATAGAGCCTTTAGATTCTCAGGCAATTCTGTACGACCGGCGTAACCTGGGTTCATGGTGATGAAAATACCCACAGATGGAGTTAGGCATATTATTTCACCCATGAAGTTGAATTTTTCTTTCTTGTCTCTGAAGATAGAAAGGTACTTTAATTTATTTTCGCTACTACTTATAGATGAAAATATGATTAAGAAGGAAGTGAACTAAAATGAGATCACGGCTGATAGCGATGTATGCATATACGTATATAATAAAGAAAACATACTGCACCGCCTCCAAATAAATTAGAATAAAGGCAGGATGATGAACACGAAAATATTTAAACTATCTAACTTAAGATATTAATTAAAAGTTTATAAGAGAATGACTGGAGTACTTATTTCTTTTGCTATTTACCTGATAGCATCCTGAACAGATTTCACTTGCACAGCGACGACAGACAACACCTCCACTGAGATTCGGTTGAACTCATCAAAACATCCCCAAGCGCCCGTCTGAGCCAGTCCTTTGTATATGTTGCCGCAAGACTACAAAGTAACACAATTAAGTATTGTAGTAATAATGCGTTCGTTTCTATAGGCATAGATAATACACAAGAACAAGAAGTTATCCGGTTGGTAAATGACCTGATTGAGACTAGTTTGGCTTATTCTGTGGTCTAGTGACAAAGGCTGGAAAGTTAAGTGTAACTTTCATCCGTTTAAGTTAAGTATCTTAGTAAGGAATCTTGTAAATTTGAGTCATACAATCAGCTGGAGCATTGTACCAAAAAGGATTGTGAATCGAGTTACGTCATTGTCGACAAACGACAATGTTACTAACGACCAACTTAATGTTACCTTTAACAGCAAACATAAAGTTAGCTACACAAAGAACCTGTTATTTCTCTTAGGGAACACAAAAATAGTTTTCGTCTGTCACATTACAAAACGATTTCTAACTTTGGTCCAAACTTGAACCTTCGAGCCAATATTTGTATTTAGGACTTTATCTTCGTCAGAATAAAGTTCAAAATACAAAATCTGGCTCAATGGTACAAATCTGATCTAGATATAAACCTTGTTTTGTAATAAGGGCTATTGAGTTTATTTTTCCTTAAGAATAGATTAATTTATCTTAAAATAAGTACCTGATAGTCCATTTGCTCAGAACAGTTGAAGACATACACCATGATTCCCAGAGCTCTACCCAAATCTTTTGTGGTCTCAGTCTTGCCGGTACCAGCCGGTCCTGCTGGACCTCCACCCATGATAAGATGTAAAGACTGAAAATAATATACTTAAAATAAAGTAGTGGAAAAGAGTCTTAGTTAAGGCCTGGAAGCCTTTCAGAGCACTTGAAGAGGTTGTAAAAACAAACGACCTCAAATTTCACAGAATTATACTAAGCTCTTATTTTCTAGGAGACATTTTTTTTTAACTCGTGTATTTGAACAAACTCTCTCACTTGAGTCAGTGTGATGTAGCACCGATCAGTCAACGGCGTGATGACCAGCCTTGGAGTGTTTCCCAAATATTCATAACTGTACGTAAATTGAGCATCGCAGATATTCGCAAAACAATGGTATTCTTTCTCGCCCCATCTAAAAATAATTGCCATCGTACATTTCAGAACACATTCCTCAGTATTTTATAGCTACTATTTATTACTTGAAACTAAGATCATAACACATAGGTTTTATAGGGGTTTTTTCTGGTGTACAATAAAGTATATATAAATAAATAAATAAATAGGCATAAAACCTAATTGGTGTAAAACTGGAATTAATGTTAGATTTGGTGAATGATAGTGATTAATGTTGCATAGTTTTCACTTCGAGGCGCATCGTTGTAAAACAAGCCGTGTATGTAAGATACGAATACCAAACATTACATGATTAAAGCTCGTTAATTTGAAAATTATTACATGTAAGAGATTCTACAGAAAAAAAGGAATTAACGCTTCAGGTCATATCGAATTTACAAAGTGATGAAATGATTCGGAAAATTAAAATATGGTACTAATTGAATTTAATGAAGTAATATATTAATAATTTGATGGAGGATTTAATCATGGAAATGCGATGCAAAATATTTGGTGTAATGAAGCCTAAATATAAATTAATGAAAGTGATTCCACCTGATGATACAAGTAAGTGCAGATGATTCAACATATGTATATCCCAGCACCTGTGTCTAAGCTGAGACTGCCACATGAACGCTGACCCCGCCTCCACCTTCGCTTGAATCATCTTACTCACAACGTCTCGTGAATGCACATCTATGGTACAAATCGTCATGATCTTCTGCCTGTCTTGCTTCGTCAACTCCCCAATCAGTAAAGAAATCAAAGTACTGAGTTGAGACAACTGCTTCTTATAATAATCTTTCAAAGAATTGTCGTATCCCTCTTCTAGTCTCGCGAAAGCCATGTTGACTTCTGTAGTCCACCAGATTTGGGAGCCGCACAGCGCTACTTGGGCCATGAAATCGAATAGCCATTGTTCTCTCGGCTTTTCTTCATAAGATATCATTGATTCTCCAAAATAGTGTCGGATAGCAGATCTCATCATGTCTTGGAGTCTGTTGAGCCAGATTTCAACCTGAAATGTGATGGTATGGAATTACAACATTCTACTTAACCTGATGGCGAATGGATTGTTATTATGTGTATGTGTGGTGTTTGTTTTTGCACTCACAGCTCCAGTACAGTCGCAAGTACCATGAAACAGGACAAGTTCTCCATCTTTAGCTATCATCCCAGAAGCCACTTTCTCTCCTGGTTTTTGATCATCTATGAATTTCAGCTTTGCGATCGAATCGAAAAGTTTTGTTAAATGCCTGAAAACGTTTTAATTATTGTTCACAACTTCCTTGAAACAAAATTGAAGAATATACAAGCAAGGTTTTAACTAAGTGTAAATGACTCAACGTGTTAGCTTTCTAGTAATGAGTAATTTTATTTAATATGCAACATCTTTTAAACAAAATACCTTACCTGATAACCAAATCAGCTTGATTCCCGTTTGACAAAATATCCAAGAGATCAGCAGAGGACACAAAATAGAACCTTGGGAACGCTAATCTCTTTGTTTCCAAGTACTCTGCCAAGGCCTTCTCACAAATGATAAGGTCTTTCTGTATGCTGTCCAAATGTTCAACCAATCCTTCTTTATTGGTACCTTTTACTACATTTGGAGTTTTAGCCATTTCAGTGGACAAAATCTAGCAATAAAAAATCAACGAATCAGTATATTTTGACCACTAACAACAATTTTCAATAGGCTTCTATCTGTTAAGAGTCTTTGCTTACCTTGAATTCGGCATCAATCCTATCAAATCTAGCTGAATCCTCAGGTAGCTGCTTCCTGATATCTTCTGAACTCATAAAAATGCTCTCCAAATGTGTCCAAGTCCTTTGAACTTCAAACCACACTGTGATCACTTGGTCTGCTATGGACAACTTTTGTTGCCATCCTGAGACTTCCTCCAAGAAATATGCTATGTATTTTGATGTCATCAAGTTTTGCAATTGGACCTAAAACATCATAATGGATTAAATAAAAGAGTTACGCATGCATGAAGCAAAGGCTATGGAATCACTTATTCTACTTTTTTTGTTTTGTTACCTGATTTTCTTCTAGAGTCTCAATAAGCTCTTCACTAGCTCTCAATAATGTACACTGAGTCCTTGTATGTACCTCTTGTTCAAACTCCAAGTGACTCCACGTAGTATGCAGATCTTTTAGTACCTTCTCCATAGACATCTCTTTTACCGCTTTGTCTACAATATTCTTCACTTCTTCCTCGCATTCGTGCAGGTTGAGGGCAAGTAAATCAGCTAGCGTTGTGTTTAGATCCATTACAATTCTTACCTGTATTATTACAATGATATTTAAAGAACGATCTCAAACGACTTAGAGAAACGGATATTTACATTCACTTGATAAATAAAGTATTAACGTTATGTCTACGAACTTTAAGTTACATTTTATGTAAATGGTTAAACTCGTGTTAAATACTTACGTAAGTGTGAATTCCTTGAAGACAAGAATTAAATATTTAATTTTTGTGTAATACAAACTAATATATACATTATGTATTTATATGACACATATTCATACGCGCTAACACGAAGCAGTGTCTTAGAATATTAAAAAAATAAGTGAAACTGTCGAGGATAACAAAGTAAATATTGAAAATAATAATATAAATAATACTAAAATAATTATTATACATAAAAAATAATATGTACACTATACACATCGCAGCATTGTCATACTTACAGTGAGCTCACGTGGTAATGCTGCTAAGCTCTGTGAATCACAAATATATTTACATTCGCATAACAATTCATTCAATGCATACTTCAAACATTGACAATGTATAATACAAAACTCAGGCAATAATAAACTGTACAGTTGTGTGAACATTTCATCCAAAGCAAATGCATGCCGCATTCAAACGGAGAGTTACCATCACCATTTTACTTTTAAACAATTCCATCGTATTTTTGCACTACTATATCAACCAAATATGCTGAAACTTTAACTCTTTTGGTAAATTCAACTCTAGGATTATCCCGGACAAATGAAATGGTAACTCCAAACGACCATGCAAAATGCATAAGTTAAAATTCCAAACCCATCAGCTGATTCGCAATCCTGATCTCGAAGGTGCTAACACAACATTCATGTTATATTTACATTTTAGTATATTTATTTATTTACAATTTTAATTATTTATTTTGCCCGAATGTTACAAATTTCACCTTTGTTGTACTCATGAGTGAGTCCCAATGCCTTTCTCTGATCGCTGGGTTTTGTAGCTCACCCACTGCTCGTAAGGATGTTAGCATATTCTTTACTGTTGCTTCCAGTACGATGTATGTATCCCAACTAGAACCGTATGATATTAAAGCGTTATTTTCTAAATAATCAATTCTGCTTATATTCTCTGTTGTACCTTCAACTTACCTTCTCATTTCCTTGTCAAGTAATCTGATCTCTTTAGCGAACTTTTTACATTCAATGTCCATGTTTTCAACATCTATCTTTCGCCATGGTGTCGTTTTCCAATCTTCTATGCTCGTTCTCACTATGTGTACGTAATCCCAAAGTTGCTAAAATTTTATATTTAAAGTCATCAATTCCAACACCTTTTCTTTACGCTGTACTTTTTCGTTGTTATTATTACTTTTGCATTTAAAAGTACTGTACCTTTAACATTCTCAATTCCTTTCTGCATTGCTTCAAAAGCTTGAATTCTGGTACGTTCACTTCAAATAATGACCCTGACTCCTGTATACCTCTCATCTCTTCTTCCAATAACAACAGTTCATGGTCTACTCTAGACATTACTTCATAAGCATCTTCACAGTTATATTTGAAGAACTATAAAATAATTAAACTTTTAATATGCGTGATCATAAGGTTCTGATGATATGTTGTTTCAAACCATAAAGTAACAAAATTAAAGATCTTACCTCGTATCTCTTAAAAACTTCTCTATAGTAAGTGACATGGCTATCAAAAGCAGATATCTTCTTCCTAATGCCGGACACTTCGGCCGCTTGCAGTGGTGCCACATGCTGTTTCACTGTTAATGCCAACTTCTTTGTCGCTTGCCATTGTTCTGGTAGTTCCTAAAGGAGAAGTGTTTGATTGAAAAAAAATGAACCTTTATGAATTATGCTCTCGCAATACAAATAGATGTTTATTCGTATCAGCTAATAAACACCTAAGGCAGAGTTTGATTAATGAGAAATAGATACAATGAATAGTTCTATGTCAGAATCAACGCGCTAGTGTGACGATGGAAAAAAATCAAGACTCAGTTACAAGAAGTTGTAAGGGCTCCATCATAACAAGTATTAAATTGCCTATTGCTTTAATTACTCGTATCTTAATCCTACTAGACTGATCTCACCGCAAAATAACATCCACCTATTTCATAGTACCCCGGTCATTCAATAAACAGCAATTCTTTAACATTTACCTGCAGCAACACATTAACTTCTTCAGGTATATCCATGTCATAGAACTTCAGTAGTTCAATGGTCTCAGTCAGTGGCTGGAACATGTCATCTGTTGTTACAGTCCGGTCTTTGACGTGCATAAGGTATCCCATTATTCTGACAAGAGCTTCGTAGTCACCTTCTGGTACTGGTTGAAGGAGGCCTGAAGCACATTTGTTGATTACTTTTGCTATCACTTTGAATATCCATAACACAACTTTAAAAGTAAAGTTCCAATCATTAAATTAATATTGCCACTTCCTCTAAGATAATTTTAATAAATAGAAAATGTTATCAAAGGCCTCGTCCCAAGTTATTCAGACGGCTGAATTTTGATACTAAAAATATTTTGCAAAGAAGATGCCCGAAGCAGGAAAGCACGGGCTACTGAAAATATTTGGAAGGCCGGGAGTTGATGTAGGTAGGTTTTGGGAGAACCTAAATGACAAACGATTATTATATTAATTTACGGACAATGCGTAGACGATTATTTAAAGTAGTACCTACCTTCATCTGCATCACGTATGAAATTTCCAAGATCACTGAGACTGGACGTAACTTTGTTGACTAGATGCTCCTTGTACATGTTGCCCCATTTCCTAACTGTATTGAGAAGAGCTTGCCTGAATGGTCGGATATCCACCTATTGTAAAACGACAGTGTTCCATTTTTAGTAAAAATTTGTTTATATTTAAAGCCACATAAGGTTATTATATCACGAGAATTAAACATTAAAATTAATGTAAACAAGTAAATTTATTTTTCATTTACTTACCTGAAACCAATTATTAAAGATTTTGTATGACTGCATATCTTCTATTTCCATGAACAAATTCTCATAATGATCAATTTGCTCTCTAAAGCCATCCATTTTAGGTTCGCAAGGCACCGGGGCCTCTCCTTCTACTCTATCCTTTTCATCTAAAGCGAGCTTGTCTACCTCATCAGGGGTTAATATCCTACCATAAGTGAGGAACATTTCCATCACTGCATCTCTTTCTTCAAGCCACAAGTAGGAGTAATTCTCGAAAGTTTTGCAAAATTCGTTGGCATCTTCGATTACCTGAAACAAATAAAGGTCCATAGTCTGAGAATTTGCTGTGTTATGATTGAATTTTCTTTAAAACTTACATCATTCAAAAGTTAAGAAATGGGTATTGTTGAATTTAGTTTTCATAGTTAACAACGAAATATATAAACCGAATCATCCTTCATCGTCATAAATTACCTTTTCAATCCCATTTAAAATTTCTTCTTTCATCTCAATAACATCATCACTGCCAATGAGACCTTTTTCATACGTGTGATCTTTCTGTTTATCAATCCGTTCAATCAATATAGCCATATTCATCACATCGTCTAGCAGACTCTTTATCAGAGCTGTGAATCCCTTTTCAGCGGTTGGGTCTAGACTTGGAGCGAACACTATGTCTGGGTCAAGGAGTTCCATTTGAGCTTCAAATAGAGGAGCTAATTTGTTTTTGGGATTCATATGTTCTGATATATAGCCCAAACTGCAAAGAAAATAAATAAGTAAGAATATTAATATTTTTACAAAATGGATAATTATATCAAAAATGATAATTATAGGTCAGTTCTATGAAAAAGGTCTAGAGTATGGTTTTTCACATTACGGTCACACACTCACACCCATACACTACTATTCACAGAATAAAATTAAAAAATGGAACAGAATTCTTATGAAATGACTTGCCAAAAAGTTAAATAGATTTTATTTGGAGGTGATAAAAAGGTGTAAGTCATTAGACTTGAACTAATTAGTAAAGCGACAAATCAAACAAACAATAGACGCAAAAGTTATTACCTGCACGCAATAGTCTTGAAAAGTGCTTCCTCCAACAGCGAGTCAATAAAAGCAACATAGTTCATCCAAATCTCGCTGTTTTGGTTATCCTGCATGTTGAACAGTTGCATGTTTTCGTTCAACAGCTCATTGATTCGATTAGCCGTAGTCACTATATCACTGTAACGTTTAGCTTTTTTATCTGGACGATCCTCTAAATTCATCAACGTATCCTACGAAAAAAGGCATACAAGTGAGTAACCAAAATTGTCATAAATAGGTACTTCAGGATCTTTTAAATGTTTGCCTACCTTCTTTCCCTCCTTTCTTTCAAACAACGGCTGCACCGACCAGTCTTTCATAGTATCTTTGATTTCTACTAAGTTGTCTTGTATTTTCGACATCCTCTCGAACAGATTACCCACTAATATATGTAGCTCTTGCAAGTAGTTCCAGAGATCTGAAAATAAACAATATAAACAAGAGTTTTCAGGATTTAACTTTCAGTTTCGTCAATATACCAATTAAGTAAATTATAATGTGTATATTATTTTACAATATACTAATAATAATATGAAAATTCAATAATAACAATGAAAAAGGAGTCACCATCAGAATTCCAATTAAGTTTATTCTGCGCCATTTCAATTCTTTGATCAATCGCCTTTATCTCATCTTCCACTAAGTCGAACTCCACTTTCTGACTGTTCTTTCTAATTTGGTTATACCAATCGATAGTTATTCCCAAATTAATTCGGTACTGTCGGTAAGTTTCTGTTTTCTCAAATATTTTTAAACCATCTTGTGGTAGGGAGTCTTTGTACTCTTCGTTTGAGCGTAAATGATGAACTTCCTTCAGAATGTCGAGGAGCTGCAAAGAAACATTGATACAGTATTCATGTATTTAATTACTAATAATAATTTCACAAGTCAAATGCTTTATATCGCAGATACGACTAACGCAAGGGACGAGTATTTGAATCTGTCTATGAATATTCAACAGGTAAACAAAATTTAAACTTACCATTGGATGAAAATTCAACACTAGATCGCAGCCCTGTCGTGCAAGTATCATATTGTTAGTCGTGTCCTCAATAATTTTCGAAACAGTCAACGTCCAGTCGTGGAAATATTTTTTCTTGAATGCATTGATTTTTTCAATCAATTCCTCATATCTTATGAAGATTTTTTTCGCTTCATCCGTACCCTTTATCCTGATTTTTGAGAAAATATAATCAAAAATACACGTTTTATATAAATCAGATAATTTAAGTATGGAAAAAAATACATGTTGCGCTGACCCCGAATAAATGGTATAAAGGCAGGGAAACGATGATGATGATGACTTGATAAGCTATAAATGTACAAGATATTCATAACGTGCAAGAAGTAACTACGAAGACAAAACACCGTGAAGTAGTTTCGGCACTAAATCTACGAAATTCAAAGACATGAAACCTTAGAACATGGAATATTGTAAAGAGTGTGGATGAGTGTAAGCCAGATAATCAGCTTTCGCAATTTGCCCCACCCAGGCTGACTTACGGGTGCGGCAAATTGCGAAAGCTAGCTATAGGCTTGGTTATCCTCGCAGCTAGCGTGCTCATGAACAGCAGGCCGCCGGCGACGGGAGGCAGGTAGGCATCCACTTCCATCATGCCGTACCTCTCCAGGCGGTTGCTTTGTTCAACGAACAGTTCCTGAAAGATTGTCTTAGTTGCACCCAACTTCTACCACACAATACAATAGACTGTTTAATCGAAATTCCAATATATATTTAGAAGCAGAAACAATACAGATGCAGAAAAAAAATTGCTGTTCCATACACTTTGATCGCATAGGTATTCCATACACTTTGATCGCATAGGTATTGCACTTTTCTATGAAACATTAGATTTTTTTTTTTATAAATCTCAATAAATTTCTACGCTAGGAGGTCTAGAATCATGTACTGAATCTATGGTAACAGGTTGCCCGTCGATGTCCCTATTACCCTGTATAACTAAAATAATTTCTTCTAGCATTGACTGGGCGAGAAAATGGACTTACTTCGCAAGTATTAATTTCTTCTTCAAGCATTACAATAATCTCAACGTACTTTGCTGTAAATTCATTTCTAATTAAAGGTCGCTCCAAGACCGAACCTACAACATCGATCAGCTGAAACAGAAAAATATTATTGATATCGTGAGACCACACGATTAATTGTGTAATAGAGTTTTCATTGTATAATCTAATACAGACATGCAATCGTATTACCTTGAAAATAGACTCTAATGTCGTGCAATTATCGAACGATTCAACCAAAACGGTTGAAAGTTTGAGATCCAAATCGATAATGTTCTCTTGGAAGTCTTTGAAGTCAACGTTGAATGTATTGTCATCTGGGTCTAGGACATCATAGGACTTTGATGCAAATCCAGTGAAATAGGCGTCAAATTCTGCTGATATATCTCTTATTTGCCCACCCAGGACTCTCCCTTTCATTCCACCAATCTCAATCTTCTCCAATTTTTGAAATTCCAATACTGTTTTGAAGAACCATTGTATGGTATTCATTCTGTCCAAGAATCTGTTGAGTCTCTCAAAAACAACGTTGGGATGGAATGTCCAGGGGATCACTCGTCTGTCCACGAAGTATTTGGGCAGGTTTTCCTTGAAATATTCGAAGGTGTTTTTGAACTTTTTCATAATGTCTATCGTGCATTGAATACGTTGTGTCGCTTCGTCTATGTCGCTGTGGAACAACGTGGATGGGTCGAGACATTTTTTGGCCTAAAATGGAGATTACAATTAGTGTTTAATTAAATCACGCATTTTCACGTTTTCAAATCAAACTACTTTGATATTTAGCTAATGTTCTTTTGTCACTTAACAACCCATGTCTAAAAGGTAAACATAATATATAAGGTTAATCTTCTGACGATTACATATTATTCTACCTATACCCAAGTCGGTATTCCTAGTATCTGACTCCGATGTCAACGTCTAATGTCATAAAATATTAACGACCTCTGTTATATAAGTAGCTCCCGCGTGTTTTGTGCCTTCGTGATAAGTCACCAGTTCGTAAATCGTGAATTTATTAAATCCATGTCTATTTTCGTTGTTCGTGAACATTTGAAATTAATAATTCATAAATTATTTTAACAATATCGCGAGCTGGTACCGGTTTATTTGCACTAAGTATCGACTATTTAGCCCCCAAAGACATAGGCCTGGCATATAACTTCAAAGAATTAAGGCAGTAACGCAATCTAAGCAACCGCATGTAGTCCATACATATAGGCATTTAAATATTGAGCAAGTTTTAGTAAGCGTAAGATACTTATAGATTTATGTATGAATTCAATTATTCAATAATTTTGAATATCTTAGGCGATAAAATTGAATGAAGTTATTTAGCAGATCCCGTCTTATTAACTCTGCTTAAAATAGTTTGAGCCCGAATTATCGTAATGCAAGTTACAAATCTTGTTTCCAACTTTGGTATGAAGTCCTATGAAATGTAATCCCCGTGATATGTGTTCGTATGCGAATTAAACCACTTGCATGTCAGCCAGCAGAATGAACGATTGGCAGTACATCTATTCACATCAAACGGCTCTTCACGACTAGCAAAATATAGGTATGTATGCCGTTGCAATTTACTTAGAAAACAAGTTGCCAATCAGTTTCTACGATTTGAAACTTTCAAACCATACCTAATACTGAACACTGAACATGTAATTGGTACTGTTCAGTTGCTACCATATGGACCACATTTACGGGGTGCATTCGGTGTTCTCAGTAGGTATTAATAAAAACGACTGAACAGGTTTTATTGAATGATAGCTAAGAATACTCTCGATCAAGTCACGTTTCGTTTCGTTGACGTTTGGGAGCTACAATGCCGCAGAAAGACAAACAGATGCACACTTTGAACTTATTTTTCCGTTGGGGCCTTGCGGGTTAAAAATAGAAACGAGTACCTATGGCGTATTTTTCTTATAGTACGGTCGCCTTTCACGTAGATTTGTGACAGCAAAGGGCGGTAACTTACTTTATTTTCTCATTACCACTAGATTTTTCAATAAAGCTTGCTCTACAAACAATCGAATAATAATCAAACCAGAATTTCATTCAAGAATATCTCACCTGATAAATTAGCAAGTTGGATATCTGCCTCAACAACACAATGAGTTTAGAAGAGTTGCAGTAGTACTTGGAATCTCTCCAGATCATGCAAATCACATGGAACAGGGGTCGGAACAATGGCGGACATTCCATGAAGTCAATCTCTTCTAGACCCTGGAAATGCTTCTCCAATGTTCGCAGATATAGGCCTATTTCACGGGCTTCCGCTAAAGCTGTAATTTTAATTTAACTTTCTGATTGTAGTGGCTGTATATTTTATATCATTCTGGGAGACTTAATTTTGATCTAAATGGCCATATGTAGGTAAATAAGTTATACAGGGCATCAGGGACATCGACGCGCAAACTGTTACCATAAATTCAGCACGTTATTCTAGACGCCCCTAGCGTAGAAATTTTTCGTCGGTTATCAAATAAAAATCAGCTCTTTCATAGAAAAGTGTGATACCTACGCGGTCAAAATGTATGGAACAGCATTTTTTTTTTAAATAACTGACGGTAACAGGCTGCGCGCAATGCCACCCTGTATAACTGAAAATAACCAGATGTCATCGGTACCCAAGTAAATGAGATGCAAGTTTGCTAGCGTTATTAAGTTAGAAGTTAGTTTGACTTTGACTTTGAACTCAATCGGTACTATCTTCATCAACTTCCGCTTAATTTATCAGGATACTGCCTAGATTTAATTTGCTAAAAGATCATGGAACTATTGTTACTTTTAACTTATACTCCATTGTCTCAACGATCCAAGGTGAGTCTTGGTCTTCGAAATCATAAAGATCCTATAACTAATTTTGGATACAAACCTGAGACAATATTCTTGAAGAGTCTGCTGAAACAAGGGTAGTAGGCTGACGTTGTTTTCTCCAGTATAACTGCCATACACCTCACTCTCTCAGTACGCAGCTGGTCGTAAATGTAGTTCAGATTACGCAGTCTTGATTTCCAAAACGCCAGTTCTAGGAAAAGACGTAACATTTAAGTTTTGTGTTTCCAAAGCTTTAATTTTGACTGAAACAAAGGAATTGCGTAAAAGAGAGAATATTCCCTGTTACTTATTTATTTATATACACTTTATTGTACACCAGAAGAAACATAACAAAAAAAAATACGATTATTAATACAAAACATACAATGGATAGCCTTATCGCTTTCTGTTACGTCATTCATCCTACTTCCCTAGCAGTGAATAATATTCAAATTCAAATTCCAATATGCCAAAAGAAAAGATATATGCTAACAATTTATTATTCTTTAAATTTTACAAAATCATTAAATATATCTAACCAACACTCGGCGCTGGATTCTGTCCATTATCGAAGGCCTGCCCAGAGTCTTCCATCATGACGTCATTGATCTGCTGAGCCCACTTGATGACAACACCTTCTATAGCACTCTTCAAGTACAAGTCTACTTCTTTCCCTCGAAGCAGTTCCTTCTCGGCATCGTGGACTAATTCTACACCCACTGGCATTGGTAGGACTGTTTGGCCGTTTACTTTGCCTTTTACCTAAGCAAGAAAAGATTTCGCATGAGGATACTGAGTTGCAGAACACAAATTAGGAGTAGCGATTTTAGCTAAAGTCTGAATTAATACCCACCAAAATGAATAATTAATTATCAATCTGCCTAGCCTTTTCCCAACTATGGTGGAGTCGGCTTCCAATCTAACTGTATGCAGCTGAATACCAGTATTTTATATAGAGCGATTGCCTATCTGATCTCCACAACCCAGTCACTGGGTAATACGATATCCCTTGGTAAAACTGGTCGTCAAGACTTTCGGGCTTCTGACTATCACCCGTAACGACTATCAAAGATGTACAAATAACAGTCGAGACCAACGGCTTAACGTGTTTTCCGGGGCACGGAGGAGTCTCGATATGCTATGGATGGTCACCCATCCACTAACCGACCGCGGCAATTGTCGCTTACCTTCTATCGACCCTTAAAGCTGTTATTATTTAGTCACGCGCTCCTCCTTAATTCTTATATCCACCAAAAAAAATACTAGGTATTTGTGACTGAAGTCACAGTCAATTTTTCTCAGGTAATTTATCGTAGCTAGAAAATATTTAAGTACTTAAATTGCCTCTTGTCTCACCTCATACACAGTGCTTTTGAGATTGTGGATTTGTTTCAGAATATCTTGGGAGACGACAAGAGGCCAGCCCTCATGGTTCAGCGGATTTGATAGCAGAGGAACGAAAACTTCATCTACTAACGCTGCTAGTTCATCTATTAATCTTGGTGCCAGGTCACCTACAGGAAAAATAAAAGTTGATAGGACCCTTAGCCAACAGCACTAAAGAAAATCAACTATGAATGAGGATTTGTTGGCGATTGACATTACTTTATGCACAAGTAAAACAGGGTACAAAGGCGGACTTAAGGGCTGGAGTATTTTCTACCAGTCAACCTTAGAACAATTATCTTAGATGTTAAAGGGTCTCCAGTGTAATGTTTGCTTCCAAATGCGTATTACCAAATCCAACAACACACTCTAACTCGATTCCTTCGACCACTGAAATATTGCATAATTGGTATGAGTGACAACTGAACAAAAATTAAAGAAGACTTACCAAATATGACCATCTGCGCACAGTCCTCTTTCGGAATAGCATCGGGCTTCTTCTTGACATAGTAAACAGCTTTGTTCTTCAGGTAACATGGGAACGATATGACCGGTACCAACTGCAATGCATTCGTCAGGACCACCACCAGAAGCATGGGAAAGGGTTTGTCCACAAAGTCTCTTAATGTAGACCTGTGTTCTTCCACACCCAGCACCCTCATCCATTTTTC
Source organism: Hydraecia micacea (assembly GCA_914767645.1). Classification (NCBI taxonomy): domain Eukaryota; kingdom Metazoa; phylum Arthropoda; class Insecta; order Lepidoptera; family Noctuidae; genus Hydraecia; species Hydraecia micacea. The sequence goes on from OU611776.1 coordinate 16,909,389, forward strand.
CGGCTTTAATTTTAAAGATTTGACTGCGTAAGACCCTATAAAATCAAAGCGAGGGTCCTGATTGGACGATGATGGAGCAGCTTGCTCCATGATTGGAGAAAGCTAAAGTGCCTAAGTCATTTTGAGAGGTTCCTTCTGCTACGCCGGTTGGAACATCTTTGACAAAGTAAGGTCTGCAAAAGGTAGAGGCAAATGGCAAGTCACGCGAGTCCCAACGGCATGCCATTATGGAACGATGTCTCCTTTGTAACGAGCATCGGCATCGCTATACTAAAATAGATTAAGGGTAGGGTGTGCAAAAAAGGAGGCTGAAGTTTAGGTATTAAGTAAGTTTTAGGTACCTTTGGTTTTTTTTAATAATGATTTGTGGCTGCGTTAATACCCACGCATATTACCTATGTGTTCAATAGATAAACAATTAAAGATGGTCCAGAATAGCCATCAAAATTGCGCCATTCTAATTCGGGTAACATGACTGGTGTATCCCATATTTTATACAATAATATAAAATGTTATTTAAAAGTTCCCCTAATTAGAATATGTGCGATACAATATGACTATGTAATATCTATGTAAGAGGCCTATCTTTTAGCCATGTTCTCTAGGAACTTAGTTCGAATTTCGATGATGCATCTTAACTATCTCTCATGTTAATCTGCTCTCATATTTCAGATCTGCCGTACTAATCACTATGTACCTAACAGCTAGCAGTTTTACATCGACGGACGGTGAGGCAGGGAATTTTAAATTTACCAACGTAAATTCGTACGTATCTAATGGTAACAAGATATAAATTCCAAAGCTCAGAGACCTATCACGGAGCATCAAAGGGGATTTCTCTCTGTGGTATAGAAGAGCGCGCTGCATACCGCGGCGGGAGTGAGGCACAAGCGGGGGTGCACTCCGCATTTCCGCCGGCACTTCAACACAGCTAACTCGTTCAGAGGTGACTTTTCGACTGCGTTGTGTGTAGTCGCTAAGCTATTGAGCTTGCTTAGCGACTACATGGAGCCACTGGGCACTCCCCGTGGCATACCTCGGGATGCTGCCGCGCAGCCTCCAGTAGTGCGCCAGCGGCCGCTGGCGGCATCCCAAATCATCAGTGTGCGCTGGCCGGTGACAAATCCTCCTCGATGCCCTCTTGCTGGCCTTTAGCGATCAAATATTTTATTTTATGTTTACTTTATAATGTGCGTCTTATTTGAGCAAAATAAACAAGATTTCTGGAAGTCAGTCTAGTCGTGATCACCTTTGTCATTAATGTTAAAATAATATAATTTCCCAACTACATCAACTGCTTCTGCCGTCAGTACACCTATCTAAGTGGGCAGAAGCGCGTACCAGGCTGCCAGCGCGCCGCCCCACGCCGCCCGCCAGCAAGATGACACTCGCGCGACGTCGCCCAAGAATAAGGTCAACTGTCGCTGTTACAACCTTCGTGTGGTGCCAGTGATAAGCGGGAGCGAGTTGTAGAAAGTCTTGTTGAAAAGGGGGTGATTCTAACCGATGTACTGATTAATTTTCCCTTAGAAACTCATGCCATACCACCTAATTACCCATATCTAAACAAGAAAGTGTCTGGACTATAAAAGAGACCTCTCAGTTATTTCTGTATTTCTATTCAGAGTAGCTAGTCGGATAGGAAACACTAACCTCATCTACCTAATTTAAAAAAAAAAGTTGACGTGTAGGTACCTAATAGAGCTTATTTCAACTATGTACATCCTAATTGTTATAACCAATTTACAGATTAAACATCATTATTATACGAGTATGAATCCTAAACTAGGGTTATTTGCTTTACTCTAGTTTAGGAGCCGTTTATATAATACCTACCTACATTAATATGTTTATGTACTGCTCGACACCAGTGTTAGTCATTCTTAGCTGGCTATGCCTTTAAGGATATACGGATATACCTACCATAACCACCGTTAGAAAATATAACTTGCAGTAAGCTTATGGCTTGCTTCACTGTCTGAGCAGCCATACTGGGTTAATCGTTACATAAAATCATAGCTTTAAGTACCTGAGTTGTAAACTGACATGAAATGCTTTCATTAAATTCCTCGGATCAACCTTACTTTTGCTTGCATTTAGATATAAATTACCTAATTTTTGACATTTGATGTTATTCCTTACACGACATATTATATTAATTTAATTCGTTACGTAGTCTTCTGTTCATGCCCCTCGGTGATATTTATATTTTATTTAAATATTCCTAGATTATTTTGTATCAAATAATTCATTAGTTTCCTTTTCACGATACTTTTTGGCGCCCATTTTGATTTGACTGCAATTTCTTTTTTAGTTTTCGACGTCATGATCTGGTAACAGTGGAAACGTATTCAGCCAATTTCTTTTTTTTTTTACTAAGCAGTTTTATTGATTCTGAATTCTACTTGTACAGCGTTTCTCAAAATATTACCATATACTATCTCTAATACTAAATACTATCTCCTTCTACTTATATTATTTACTAGTATATAAAAACTTCAATTTATGTACACTTATTACAAATTTTATAGAGAAATAGATAATATCGAGCCTTTTCAGGAAGAAGATCGTAACCGCCATTTTGCATATTTTACAGGAGAAGGTGATGCAAAATGCAAAATCAGTTGATCTGGCGATTGATATTAAAACAGTTTTTTGGGATTTTTGGCGCTTACGATGTTCTTCCTGAAAAGGCTCGATATATCAATGACCAAATTGTTGGTAATATTGAATGTACGGAACTATATATTTTTTTAGGCAAGACAGGTTATTCGTGTCAACAATAATTAAAATAATATTTCCTTTACTACCTCATCACCCCTTTTTGAACAGCATGCGAGGCCTAGTGTGGATTTTTTTCTGATCAACTAGTCGTTTTTTCCAGAAAACTTAATATTTCTGGCTTTTATGGGCTTAATTCTGTAACAGCTAATGTGAAGTGAGCCACAATCATCTAAATGTGTACTGGGTTCTACCTATTTAGGGGTATCTACTAACTACAGGAATAAAATACAAAAATAATATTTTATAATACATTTATTGATAATGACAGCGATGGTTGACTCGAACTTGCTACTTGGCAAAAATATTTCCACTAGAAGTGAACTATTTTTGTATTTAAATATTAAAATCTCTTTATTATGCATTATGTGTATAGTAATGAAAATGCAACCATCTATGCTACAAAGTAGCTGCCTATTTATCACAAAAAGAATTAGAAATACATACATTACTTTGTCATTTACCTATTTATTTTACACTTTCCAATTCTGGCAAATTAATTTACTTAACAGTATCTACGCTAAAATAAAATCCATGCAAGTCACAATTTCATAAAACAATAATAATTACATTCACATTCGTAAAAGCGTGTGACATCTTGAATTGACTGCGAATAATACACACAATTTTCTAAAATGAAATAATAATTAACAACAAATTATTTCAATTACCTAAAAACTATTTGTTTAAAACAAAAGCACAGCACATGGTCAGCTTAATTTCTAAAAATTAAATTAGGACCTACGAGACGCTGCTTTTAAGGTCACTATTTGCCTAAACCTAGGAGCCCTAGTGCACACTCCGAGACACCTGACCCGACCTGACCTCTCCAAGGCGTCGTACCTGCTTCGCTTGACAGCTAGTCCTTTGCCCGTGTTCTACCAAACTACTGGACATAAGCACATCAAGAGTTTCAAAGACACATCCTACTATATTTGAAAATACGTATATTTCATTTTTAGATTTTTTTTAACGTCGACTACACATTGAGCTGTCCTAGTTAGGGCCAGATTTATTAATTATAATGGTAAATATACTTTTACATTCAAAGTTAATAATCGTAAAATGCAAAATAAACGCCATATAAGTCGCATTCTGTAGTTCAAAATCTAACTAATCACTGATAAATACTACTGAACGTTTGCTAGAACGATAAATGTATAGAAAAAATGGAATGTTTAAGTACGACAGTCTAATAAGCATTCGATAAAATGTAAATCGTGATAACTCTATGTATGTGTGACAAATATGATGTCAGTCAATGCTTACAAATTATTTGAGCCGCAGTCCCATGGCGAGGATTCGAGTGACGTCATGGCATCACCGTTGACAATACAAATGAGTTGAAAGTGATCGTAGCGAAGAATATCACGCCACTGAAGGCTCGCTATGGAATCGCGGTCCACTAAAAGTTGGCATTAAATTCTCGAGTGCATACTTTTGAAACAGCTGTTTTAATATTTTTGAATAACATTTTATATTAATAACTTACATTTAAATGTAAATATACATATGTTTACAGAGGTATTCGTTGACGTCACATGTTGGAATGCAACTCAGCGATGTATGCGACACACAACACATTATGCGACACACAACACATTCGATGATACGTTCGACGCGTGACGTGAACTACAATGTTCCACGATGTGACGTCACAGAATGGCCCTCGAGGAATGGAGGCAAGTGGCGGACTATGAATGAACGCTGAAAGTGGGACTTACAAACACTAGTAGATAACCAGGCGTGTTACTCTATTTTGTGTACTCATTTAATGTACTTACGAACGATTACGTTACTAAAAGGATGGAATATACATTAGGTGATCTAAGACTATTGCCCCGTATTACCACGGAGCGAACAATGTGGACATTACCTAATACGATTACACGCGCACTATGCCGCTACAATACATCTTGATATTTTATCCAATTTAGGCTTTATTCAAAAAATTAAACTTTATCTCTTCATATAACTATAATGAAGAGAACATCGATTAAGATTTTTGTTTCACTAATTACAGATAGATACCTCATCGATTTATTGTTCGAATGTGGATGGATATAATAAATTGAGGACATTTTTTTTTAGTACTGACACTTTAATTTACAGAATGCCGATTCACGACTACATTTACATAAATTTTCGAATATACACAACCTAAACGATATAATGTGTGTAGCGCAAGAGATGAGTGAATCTATGACGTCACATCTGTCAGAGTTGACAGCATCTACTTGGCAAGAGGACCTCGTCGCCACAAAAATGACGATGGGTGCTTATTCGATAATTAAAATTTAATATTAGAATAGAAACGATTACTAGTACTTTTTTATCGAATAACAAGCATTTAAATGGCAGTATTGATTGCATGTTGGTTCTCTCACCGCTTGCGCCGTACATCGGAGCGTCAATGTCTGGACTGGAGTTTTCCGTCAGTGGTTGTGTGTACTAAGTACAAAGTCTTTTACAAGGACGAAGATGTAATATTGGACGATTTCATAAACTACTTGAGATACACCTTTAACTAAAAGGGGCAAAAGCAGGCGTCGAAATAAAAAAATAATTGTTTTTTTTTAATAGTTAGGTGGCAAGATACTATCACAATCGAGACTGGCAATCGTGTGTCGAACACAAAATGCACGTGAGCAGTATGAAGTATAGGTTAGAATATTATTATAAGTGATAGGGTGAAGTATACAATTAGCGCTATGTATCGGCACGTGAAACATTCACAGGTATCGAACAGAGTTCCGAAATAACGTTTTTTTTTTTTAATTTACTTTAAAAATCCGTTCTATTCTAATTTAAATAAAGTTTAATGACCACTCACAGACGCGGACAACAATCGCACACTTCACCCTAACATTAAAAATGTCATATAAAATTAATGTAACAGTGAAGAGAAACAGTAAAACGTCAAAATCACAGAAGTCATATTCCCTGTGCAGAATATAAAACTGTGCGAATCACACGAGGGTAAGCAGATAGAGTGGTCGATGAGCTACACATACATAAATAAGTATACATTACCGTAACATCTATCACCACAAACTATACATTAGAAAGAATTTATACAAATAACTTAATAAACGATATTCAATCACTGATGATCATTACAAAATATAATAATACACACGCAAATCCACATATTTACAGGAATTTCTCAAAAATGATAAAATTAAATCACATTATAATTCCATATTTATATTTACAAATATTTGAAAATAATTTCATTTAATTCATTAATACAATAAAAACAAAACGACTAGTACAGTCGGCTACAGAAGTGATACTGTTCAAAATAAACACCAAATATTACATGCAATTGGATCTTATTAATAGTATATTTGACTACATTTCCTTATTATAATATTAAACTTTATTAAATATCACGACAAAAAGTGAAGAACCTCTTAATTTTATAGAGGCAAAGATATTAAATACATTTCCATTTCATACAAAGTTACCAATAACGTGTAACATTTGTTGAATACTGACATATCACTTCTGTAATAAACTGTACTCACAATTACAGGGCGGTCAAAACTCCCGATGACTTCGTCCTTTAGGACATCGAAAGTTGCACATTCCGGAAACATCACATCTTCATATTTTATTGAAATGTTCAATAAAATCGAGATAATAGTTTCCCCGTTTTCTGTCCCCGACATAATAAAAACGAAGGCGAACAATATTGCTTCAGGGGTAGTAAATAAACATCTACAATAGATATAAGCACCATACAAGTTACATGACTGCAACGAAAAAATGCGGATTCTATGATACAAGTAGTTGCGGGACGTTAGTATAAATTCGGTCCGATACATTGCCGGCTGTGTCCGCGTTCTGTCAGAGTGTTGCTGGGTAGAGGCGCGATGTACGCCGCGCGCCGGTGTGTCGTCTATTTGCTATTCCTAGTTTTGGTGCCGACGGCGTTTATGCTGTCGCCGCGACTCCGCGATCTGTGTAAGTTGTGTAGGCCTTCTCCTGGAACAAAGCGGATTCCCTCTAAAACCTGTACTATACAATTTTGCGTTCTTTTATGATAACACCAAGATCTAGTTTTGCTTTTAAGCACATGGGCCTCGTCGGCCACTTTACACCTCGTAGAGCTTCATGTCATCAGTCAGCGAATAATCTGACGTACTGTTTAGAAGTGTTACAGTAGTGTACCCACCCTTGCTCTGCGCACGCTTGAGCTCGTTCTCGCGGAAAGCGCGCGCGCTGCGGCCGCGCCGGTCCTGCACGATCTTGTCGGGCCGAACGAAGATCCCGTGCCGCGCTCGACACTCGAAGTACCGCTGCCCACCGACTGAGCCGTCGTTTTTGCCTGTTCAACAAGAAAATGATTATTGTGGACTAAAAAAAATAAGAATGTTTAAAAAAAAGAAGGTTTTTGTTGTTGACATACTGTAAATATTTAATCGGAGTGATAGTTTCGCTTTTATACGAATACAAGCCGTGTACCCGATGGTATTTAGGGTATTTTTCCCAATGAATACGCGACTTTAAAATCTAATAAAATAACATACCAGTAGGAGCATCAAGTTCGATGCCGATCCACGTGCCGTGCGCGAAGTGCGTGGGCCCGGCGTACGCGATGATGCCGGTGCTACTGCTCAGCCGCAGCTGCACGCTCTCGCCGACTGTCATCCACGGTTGCAGCATCGGGGACTCTGATGAATCGTCTATTTTGCGGATATTAGAGTAAGGTTATGCAAAAAAAAGTTCAACATAAAACCTAAAATCTTAATGGAATAAACGTATATCTTTGCTGAGCTGCATGTCCATAAATACTTACGCCATTTTTCTCAGGCAGTTTGTATCGTTTTTATGATTTCGTAGTTGATGACACAAGGCATTATAAGTGAACTTAGTAGTACACAGTTGGGTTCTAGTTACAAACCATACTACCTACCTCATCCAAATAACTAACAAATCTAACACAGCATACCTACTCTATTATTAAATAAACTAAACTCCCTAATTTCATTGTAATAGATAACAATACTTTTATACGAGTATCTACAATAATCATAATACTTCCTACTGGTCACTACAAACGGACAGACTAGAATATGTTGGTCTCTTACCATCTCCAATACGTTCGGTAGAAGAAGCAGGAGTGTCGTGTAAGGCAGGTTCGTGTGCCGAGCGCGGCCGGGCGCTGGGGAGCGACGCCCGCGCAGCACTGCGCGCGCCGCCGCCCGCACGCCGACGTACCACCTGCGGGCAACGCACACGGTGGGGAATATACAAGCGTGCCTACTCAGCATTACTCTTTGTAGTTCAAAGATGATGGCGTTAATCGCTCTTGCAAGGCTAAGACATGCATATTAATTTTTCTTTCTTTATTTATGTAGACACAATAAAATATGTAGGGAAACGACATATGACATTTGAATACAGTGGTACTGTTTTTTTGCCAATTGCTGATTTAATAGACGTGAAAAAACGAGTCAAAAGCATAACCTCCTTCTTTCTTAAGTCGGCTATAATTACATAAAATCATCTTTTCTCCACAGAGTTTTGCAGTTATTAAAAAATCACAAAAAAGCTAACGTTTATTAAAATTTATCTTTTGCGTTGTTTTATAGATAAAGGAGGTATTTTTCGATTTGCATCAAATTGCTTCAATTGTTTGCTATTAAACAAGTTAATAACCCCCTCAAGTAAGTACTCAAACACACGAGCGACACGCATCGATAACAGAGGCAACTGCATCCGTCGGCAACGTGTCGCGTACGGTGGAGTACGATGCCCAAGTACACGAGCGGCATGTTGTAGACAGCAGCCGCCGACGCGTCGACGACTGCAGTTGCCTGTTGTCGACGTGTGTCGCTCGTGTGTAAACACAGTAACACTTACCTTGCCAGCAGGCAACTGCGTTTTCACAATAGGCTGGTCAGGTCCGGTCGAGGCGGAGTCACTCTCGCCGACAGACGAAGCTTCTCGGCTTCGTTCCGCGTCGTGACTCGACTGTTCAGAGCTCACTGACTCCACTTCAGCTTCACCTGTTACAAACATGGTTGCATTAATAGAATATCGAAAAAAGAGGAAGATATCAAACGATTTCGATATGGTAGTTGATAACTGAGGTGCGACATGATGAGAGAATACACCGAAAATATATTTGAAACGGCGCGTTAGCCGCACTATAGAATAATCATGTGAGCTTGTATAATTATGATTTATATGACACGGCAAACCACCGGACGACGCATACGGCGACAGCGCCTTGCCATAGTGCCGCCGTGTCAGGGGTACTCTAAGTTCGTCAACAAATATACGGTCCCGTCAGAAAATAGTTCAATACTTCGGAATGAACCCTACTCCCGATTAATTAACTTTTTCTTACGGGCAAAAGCACATCGGGATTAAGCACAACTGCCAAATCGTGTCATTCATTCTTAGTTCAGGCCCCAAACTAATCTTTTGTCCGAACTAATCTGCGTTCGCGGATTTATTTGCCAAAAATGTAAACAAATATGAATTAATGGAAAAATAACTTTAAATCCTACACAATAAAGTTCAGTTTACGCTACAACTTCAAACATTTTTATAACTTTTTTAATAGTGCTAGTCACTCTGAAATCAACTTAATTTTCATTGAAATAAAGTTGATATTTGTTTAACTTAAAACAGGTTGGGGTGTGCAGCACTGCGCAGTTTTACTACTTATATGTATAAATACGTTCTACTTACCGAACGACGTGTCATGCGGCGCGTCATGTGACACATCATTATTTGACTCGTGCGTCGTATCCCCATTCACTTGCGTATTCTCAACGCTCTTACTACTGGTCAACACAGCACTCTTCACAGGAATCGCTCCCAACGGATCTACCATCTGACCTTTAGACTCTTCCTCTTTGGCTGCCTCCTCACAATCCCTTAAGAAAGGATTAATACGGTTTCTTGAACCGGGAGTTAGTACTGGCGTTTTTGCTTTCTCAAACAACGAATCATCTAGTTCATGTTTTGATTCGACGATATCGTGTTTCAAGTCGTTTATGTCGTTCCGTAGTTCAGTGATTTCGTTCCGGAGGCCTGCCATAGAGTTCTTGGTTCTACTGAGGTGGGTGTAGTCCATTGTTTTGTCGAAGTCCGGTGTCTCGTCGACTGACATGCTTCGGATTGAGAGGGTGTCGTCGTTCGTCAGGTTTGTTGATGATACTGCTTGTGAACCTGGAGGGTGAGAAAATAATTGTATGGTACTTGACTTATCAATAAAGTAACGGACAAATAAAAAATCTGAAAGATAAAACTGGTCAAGTCATGCCACAATTCCAATAAAATTTTGTGTTTCCAAAAGTAACCGAAAGCTTTCATTTCGTCAATCAATTAAAAAATTGCCTAGATCACGTCCGGATAGGCCCTGTCGGCCCGATAAGTTGAAAGAAACTTAGCAAGAGATGGCAAAAAAACCGTTAACATCTTCTTTCCAATACAAATTCACTTGGGCATTTATGAAACGTCAAAAGTTAGGTGCGCGGTTCCAAATTAGTATTTCCTATGGAGAATTTCGGAAGAAATCCATGGTTACTCTTTTTAAATAAACATGCCATATTACAACCAGTTTTTATAAAGGCAGGTCTAACCGCTATTATACTCACCTAGTAACCTGTTACGGTTTAACTAACTGTTAACACCTTTCTTTACTTACCATATCCGCTGGATGATATTGAGGGCGAGTTCTTGTTGGGAACCCGTTCGCACGCCAGCTCATGTAGCGAGTCTAATGTCTTCGATGTCGGCAAGAAACCACGGGAAGTGGCGCGGCTGCGCGTGCGCTGGTAATGCAAAATACATTATTTGTATGTGCTTTGTATATTCAGGTTATAAAAAAATAGCTTAACGCCTGTAACGGTGAGGAGGAGAGGTAACAATTATTATCTATTCTGAAGTTTCTACCAAAATATCGTTATCTAAATTTAGTTAATTTTAAAACACAAAACCATGTTATTTCAAACATGTTATTTTTAAGATCAGCTTTTTAACTGTTTTCGTAATAATGAAACTAGACTACAGTACAGATGCATCGCTCTAAAGAGAGTTAAATTATAACTAGCTCGGAACCGAAAGTATAGTCAAGTCATAGTTACTTACATGTGATCGTGGCGTAGTTAATTCATCAATGGGCGCCGATTCAGGCTCAGAATGTGAGTCCTCATCGTTTCGCCTTCCCGGCTCTTCGTGAAGCGTAGTCATGCGCAACCCAAGCTTGCCACTTGCCGGAGACGCTGCAATATTTATACTCAGTTTATTATAATGTACTAAGTAGAAATATAAGTGACTGTCTTCTCGTAAGAAGAAAATGGTCAAACTAACAAATTTATAGTCGAACTTTTGAGTTATTTTCATGTTTAGTTCAAAAGAAACAACAAAATAACAAAAGTGATGGTGAAATTCAATTCCATAAATCTTTCAATAAATTAGTTTTAATTATGATACGGTGTAAAAAGATGTGGTAAAGAGGTTTTAATAGTAATACTTCAAGTAAAATAGCTTGTGTTCAAGAAATAAGTTAGTATAAAGACAAAAACTTGGCCCCATCTGGGCGCCAATAAGAAACGAAAGTATAATCAAGTTATACAGCTTTGTTTTCAATATGTGAGTGGTTGACCAAAAAGGGACCTCAAGGGAAAATAATTGATTTCGAGTAAATCGCGTTTGAAATTTCGTGTAGAAACAAGTTGCGGTATGTTTTATGTCAGTATGCGACTTCGTTAGTGAGTGTCAACACGTGTTTGCGGTTACTACGTTATTGACGACTTATTTAGTGTCAGTTTCTTGTCTTTATGTGCGTCTGACATCACAAAAACTAATTTTTCCAAAACAGCCTCGGCTCACAAAAAAAATCATAAAAAAAACACTACGGCACCTAAAAATATTCTGGTTAGACCAAAACAAAGCTAAAAGACCACAGACTAAAAAATTCAAAAAAAAATAAATAACGGTTTCCAATCCCTCCAGGTCCCTTTTTGGTCAACCACTCACATATTATCAAATAGAGTCAAACAATTAACAACTGTGCAATTCCCTTAGCAGTTTACCAAATAGCGAAGTGCCTAGCTTATTCTGAAGAAAGTAACAGCTTAACTAATTAAATGATTAACAAACCATGAATGAGTTAAGTTTAACATAAATAACATCGTTTAAATGAACGCTTCCATGCTTGAGATTGTACAATGATTGAGTCATGCCAATGTTTTCACTATACGAACTAACTAGCTCACTATGAGATGTAGCAAATAAATAAAAATTAAAACTATGTTCAACACTTAACGAGGCCTAGTTTCTTTTCAGTGTAGATAAATGTAACATTATCTGTCGCTTTTTACAACAATATTGTCAACTCTAAGCCCAATGGAGTGACAAGAATCTCTATTTCACGCAGAACGGTTGTCATCTGACTTCCGCAAACCAATTACTGGGCTTTAACGATTTTCTTTGCTTAAACACTAGAGCTTCTGACTACCCTCAACAATTATTGTCTGTAGTAATAGTAATTAAATTTACTCGTACATAGTTATACGTTCTTATGAACCGGAATCAACGGCTTTGTGTGCTCCGGTAGACACGGAGGGCTCTCAATATATAAAGAATAGTCTTCCTCTAGGAACTGACCGGGGGGTTGTCATTTTATTTTGCCTCAGTGTAGATATGCACTATACAGAAATTACATAATGCACGTAAATATACATGGACGAAACTATGCTAGCTTTTTTTTTCAATAGATTGATCTCATGCATACTGACTTATGACTAGCGATCGAGATCTCAGAAAAATGTTAGCGGTAAAATTTCGTTCATAATATTCGAATACATGCTATGTAAATCATGTTCCAAAACATTACACTGAAAAGATTATACAATGAGCTTTACAAATAATACAAACATTTAAAGAAAACCGTCAAAAAACAAGCGAAACTAGTGATTCTACGACTTAATAACTGGACGTACACTTGTTTGGCGTCTGCAGTCGCAGAGAGTTCAGGTTCAAATTCAAGTTTAGGAACGTGGGCCGGGCTGCAATAAAAATATCAATGTCTTCGTCAATACAAACCTTTAACACAACACACACATTTAGGGAAACCTTACGAAATAACGGTTCTAAATTCTTAGTAAAATTTACAGGACTAAAAGTTAAGTTAATATCTAATACATAATATCTCGTCTTAAACTTAAAGGAAATGAAGGGACTAATACATTTTAATCAAGAATTAACATATTTGGCATAAAATTAGGGACCATATTTACACAATTTGGCTCCGAACTTAGAAGCTAAATTGAGGCCATTCTTTTCTAATATTGTAAATCTATTGTTAAAACTACTTTACAATATTTTTCCTGTATTTGAAGTTAATTATAATGCAATGCAATATTTATAACAGAAACATTTCTAGATTCTGTACACAGCTTTAAAGATAAAAATAGTCACATACAATGTATCTAAATCATTTCTAAATTAAAGGGTACGAAATATCAAACCTACATTACAATGTTTATTGTCTAGCACATGCGTTTTACAATATCTATCCACGAGGTATACTTCTTCAAACATTTGTCTACAACACATGCACAGTTTCACCTAACACACACACATACCTACATCCAATTTCATTGGTCTATCACTACTATACATAACTACAAATACAAAGATAGGACTGCTTTTCAAGTTTTTACGCATCGCACAATTTATCAAATGTACAATTATCAGTATTTGGCTGATATTACAGAACCCTAACACGTATAAGCAGTATTCGTTGTCTAAACTGAAAGCGTCGTTCGTTTTCCGAATCCACAGCAGATAGATCAACGTAGAGGAAGTGGGAAGGAGTGGAAAAATCACAGGTCATGCTGGTCCATGCAAATGAAAGAGACACGCAAACAAACAGACAGTCAACACAACGACAGAAGCCTGATGCTCGAAGCTTGCTTTCCTCTAATAGCCAATACAGGGTCTAATTTTATCAAAATGAACTCAGCATCGTATTTGTTCTCACTCAATTTCGATATGCCAATAGTTTCAGATGATACTTTACAGCCAATCAATGGGTAACATACAAACAAAAATTTCTTATGAGTAACAATGATCACAACACATCTATTAAGTTTTTAATCGTTCGGTTGCATTCGTCTAATAATTTCGCAATACAGTTGCCATTCCGATTTAATACCATATTGTTTTCTCTGATTACCTGATAGGAACGAGCCTGAAGGTAGCGGGGATTGAGATACAGAAAATATAACGTTAGTTGCAGATTCTGGGAATCATTTTCGTGGTCCTATTCAACCTTGTTCTTTAAGATCTGTTGTAATGGAGCCCAATAAAACGTGCAAATTTAGATCGAGATTTAGAAATAATAAAAGGGAAAATATATTAGAAAAGCATTCAATATTTTAGAAAACATCGAAATGTTAACAAACACTCGGGGTATTCGACTCCATTCGCATTCAAAAATATCTCAAAGAAAAAGATGGATTATAGAAGAAATATTAGTAAACTTATAACAAGTCACATCAAAGAATATGACAGTGGAAGAAGTAAGTAGGGGTAGAGACAGAAGGGGAAGTTGTTTGAGCCATAGCGTCGCCACAAAGCAATTGGAAAATAAAATAATGTAATAGTGAGATCATGAAGAGTGGATGTTTTAGTTCTGTCGTGACAATTTTGTGAACATGAATCGCTTGATATCTCTTTAAATAACTTTCCTATTTAATGTAACTATTAACTCCAAATATAATACTATTCTAGATTGTCTATCGTGCATCGATATCTGTACATACTAAATCAAATTTAATGTTACCTATTCTACTGAAATGCACTAAAAATTATATTGTTTGTCTAAAATACGGTTTACAACTTGATGTAAGCCTATGACGTAGTTAGATGCGCTATGTGTATGCACATGGTGCAGATACTGCAAATAACGTTTTTTATTAGAAAATTATATTTAAAAAACTGTTAGCATGACAATGTTTATGAGTGGTAAAGAATGAATGTATCGGAAATAGGAGTGTGTTGTACTGTAAAAAATATATATTTTAGTTCACAACATGGAGGAATTTATCAGGTTTTTTTTTAATATTTTGTAACTTACCGAGTCCGAATGGTTTGGTAGGTGTTGGTATTTCGGGATCGTTGTGTGACGGGGCTGCGTACGAGTGGCGGTGCACGGAGCGACGCGGTGTTTCGTCTGCTAGGTCGGCCATACTGCCGGCGCGGTTTGATGCGAGTCCAGCCAGTGACTCGAACGACGAGTCCAGGCGCATCAGCTGGAGAATGTATAGTGATATTAACGCCTCATACGGACACACAGATTAGTAAATTGTGGGGTAATTTGAAAGCAACATAGACAAACGAGAGGTAAAAAAATATTTGCCTGATACACACATTAAGCTTATTAACATTGAAAGCTTAGATAAAAAATCTTAGATTGGGTACAGAACACAAAAGTTTTAAATTGTCAGCTACTATACAGGCTGGCAGGGACATCGACGCGTAACCTGTTACCATGGATTCAGCACATGATTCTGAACCTGCATTGAAATTTTTCTTCAGTTATTGAAAAAAAATACTGTTCCACACATTTTGACCGTAGTACCAATACTCGTATCTACTTAAACTTATGTTTCAAATTAATGTTATTTCAAGTTAAACAAATATCAAATTTATTTTAATGGTAATAAAGTTGATTTCAGAGTGACTAGCACTATTGAAAAAGTTATCAATTTTTTGAAGTTGTAGCGTAAACTGAACTTTATTGTGTAGGATTTAAAGTTATTTTCCCAAAAACTCATATTTGTTTACATTATTGGCAAATAAATCGCGAATGCAGATTAGGTATTGCTCTTTTCTTTGAAACAGCAGTTTTTTTTTTATATTTCGCGATAAATTTCTACGCTTAGGGGTCCTGGAATCATGTGTTGAATACAAAGTTACAGTTGATGTCCATGCTACCCTGTAAAGTAACAAAATATGACAGTTTACTGAATATGGTAAACACACAATGAATATTATTTACAAAATAATTATTATACCGTTACTATGACATACTATACGTACGTGAACTAACTACGTGACAATAAGGTGAACAGCTTAAAATAATATCAATGGCGAATAAATTAAAAAGGTAATAAGTATAAAAAATAAATATGGATATATATTGGAATGAATATTTCCAAGAACATGACATTCGAACGTATGTTAAAATAAAAACATTTTATATTTTTACGTTAGATAACTACAATTTTCTTATTTTTACATTACAAAGATTTGATAAGATTATCGAGAGAGAAGCATCGAATACGATTTAAACTACATATTTTACAACTTGCGACAACAGTAATAAGAATTGTTGACCAATTGTTTGTTACCAAGATAAAGTTACAAATCACTTGTAAAATCGAGCCAGACTTTAGCTCCATTTCAATTATGTAACATTGAATAGATTTAGACGTCGTCGTGCAACTGAACTGACCCTCGAAAAATAACCTTACACCGTGAAGTCTCAATTCGGTAGTGAGAACAGGATCACAATAATAGTAGGTGCTAACGAAATTAAACTACTATATTAGAACCTTATACCGTGCAGCATAAAGTCTAAACTGGTTTTGATGAAATCAGGAGTATAGAAAAATTTAACTTCTTAATCTGAACCTTCTTTTGAAACAGGACCGTATATACCAAAATGGAACTACTAAATTATAACCTTACACCGTGCAGCATAAGATCTTTATCGGATTTAGAAAATAGGACCTTATAGAACAAAACTGAATAGCTAAATTATAGTCATCGCGGAACTAGTTGGGCGCGCCTTAGGTATGTGAGCGGTGGGTCGGAGGGGCGGGGGCGCATTACTCAGTACGTGCTTTGCGAACCGCCGCCTCACCCCTATCCCCACCTCAGCGGCCAACTAGTTCCACGCGGACTATAGCACCTTATACCGTGCAGCATAAGATCAAAACTGGCTTGTGAAACAGAATGGAACTAAGTAAAAAATGCGTGTGTTTCGGCCATGCTGTTGACTCACGTTGTTTCCGTTCTTGGCGACGCTCTCGAGCGCCTGCGACAGCTGCAGCCGGTGCGTAGCGACAACACATAGGTTAGCAAGCGTACACACTGCTAGAGACTCGGTTGGCGTTCAGGGTTGGTGAAATTGGCAGCCATTTTGATTAATTAGGCCAATTATCTAGAGGCAATATTTGCACTTGCGATCATAAAACGTGCGAGTAGGACAATGAATATTTGACTCGGGATTTTTTTATAAACTCTACTAAGTCTTTTGCCATCTCGCTCCCACATTTTATAACTGCACTTGCTTTGGATATTGGCGTTTAGTATAATAGGGAGAGCTAAAACCTGCTTTAGCATTCCATGGCGTAGGAAGACAGTGTTTTGTGCGTTAATGCCAGACTTTTTAAACAAAAGGTATTGAAGCTTCTCTCACTTATTTGATTAATGGTCCATTAACGACGCTGTGTTTCTTTGATACATATGTTACATTGCATATCACACGTCCCCTGAACAGCAACCGATTCTATACTCTATTGCCTATTCCTAATGTGTTATGTTTATTTACATCGTGATTTACATAACTGTACTTTTGTGTGTTATTGGCGACATCGGCTTTAGAACATTAAATATTTCTTGTGTTCGTTAATTTGGTGTTTATTCAGCTTCAAAGCTTTACAACATCTATAGTATAAATTAACTTACAGATAGAAGAAATCGCGCCTGGAAATTCGTAACGTTATCACAATGCTTTTCATTACTGTAGGTGAGTTACATGCTTTCAACAACAGTCTTTATCTTTGTGTGTATGGAATGACTTAAACTGGCACGTCATAGCATGAAACTACGACCACAGTTTGAATTTGCCTTCAGTAATAATTATTATACTTTATTTAGACTTTCATCAAAAGTCGTTTGAATGTAAGACACTGATAAATTCTCCGCGAAATCGCGGCTTGGGCCTAGTTCAACTCTTACAATTACCTCGTAGTTTTTACTTCATGTGCATTAATTTCAAGTCTATCTGGCGTGTACCTACGTGCTTAATCTAGCTTCGACTGTACGTGTGTCTATTTAAAACTGTGTTATATTCTGACGACATCTTTGTACTACGTACTATCGACGTTGATGGCTGCAAATAACGTCAAAAACAACTACAACCCTTGCAAAATGCTTTAAATATTTATTTAAACGAACTAATTATAGTCAAATTCAACTCAAAATACCTTTGAGAATAAGGTCTTCAGAGTTAAAGTACCTACCCTCTTTTTGGGCTTCGCCACAGTCGTGTAAAAGCTGCATTTTGCAAAGAATTTAGCCGTCTTCTTGTATTTGCAGTCATAGATATCCGTCTTAGACTTTACATTAGGTATTATTATTTTTATTTTCTTGCCCACAGCTGCCTAGTACGTAGTACAAATAAATCGTTATTTTTAAACCAACATAAAATAGGTGTGCTTGTACCTGTGAGAAGTTAGGCACGGAGGCAGTCTTGCGCATGGTGATGGGTTGCCCGCGCGCCTGCTCCAGCTCCTTGACGGCGACGCTCTGACGTAGTCGGTCGAGCGTCAGTATGCTCTCCACTGCGCTAACGCCTCGCGTGTATTTTTCTGCAA
Organism: Hydraecia micacea; assembly: GCA_914767645.1. Classification (NCBI taxonomy): domain Eukaryota; kingdom Metazoa; phylum Arthropoda; class Insecta; order Lepidoptera; family Noctuidae; genus Hydraecia; species Hydraecia micacea. The sequence goes on from OU611776.1 coordinate 16,927,808, forward strand.
TATTATTATGTACGTATTTAGTAGCATTCTATCAAGCTAAGCAGAAGCAGCTAACTTCCTAAGGATTAAAAAAATATTTAATATTACAGGAGTATTTCAGAAAGATTATAGTAATTCATCATACTAATTTGCAGCTCTGAAGTAGGCAACAAATGACAGCGCAAAGGTCCATATCTATACTAAAATAGAGCGGCAAACGTACGTCACGCGAATTGTCATGCTGACAAGTCTTTCATCCAATTGAAATAAAGTTTAATTTTCTTACGTCAAAAGTATTTGAACGAATATACCTATATATTTCAATATAACTGTACAAGTTGGTGTACCAGCCCGCTACGGCAACTTTTAAACATATCACCACAGTTCATAGGAACTCCTTTATCATCTACTCACTCACTCATTTATATGCATTTTATTAACAATTAAACAGTTCTCACCAATATAAGTCTCCCCATCAGCCGCACTAGCCTCCTCCCCAGTCGCAGCAATCTGTGCCAGACTCTCCCGTTCCTCCAACTCCTCAGAAGCCTTCGGTATATTGGAGACGACCTCATATGTCACGCCGGTGTGCGTCAGCTGGTCCGTCCTGTCCACGTAATAACTAACAGATTTGTATATTACGTATGTCAACTTGTTTAGGTGATTGATATTGTATGGTAGAAAGAAGAAGAAAGAGTTAGATACTTATTATTTTTATTTATTTGAAACTAGTTACGTTGTAGTTGAATTACTTATTGGTGGCAAAAAATAATCATTATTCGTGCAGCTGCCTTCTTTAGAGGAAATCAATTAGAGACTAATCAAAACCCGAACAGATCCTCGGTAGGTAAGGTCGAAAAAGAATTTAAAATCTGATATAGTTAGCGCCACGAAAGATGAGACTTAACCCCGCCTCCCGCGCTCTTCCCGCCGCCCCTATGACGTCCGCTCCCGTCCCGCGCTCACACCTCATACCGCTAGAGACCTAAAATCGTGTACTGCGCAAGTCAAACCACGTGGTGTGTCAAGTCTCATCTTTCATGGCACGCATTGTACCAAATGAAATTGGAAAGAGCAAAGATTTATGAGTTATTTTGTACTTATTTCTATTATTATAGTAGTTTAATTAAAATTCTACATTATTTTTATCTACCACCAGTATATAAATAAGTTAAGAGTGCAGTCTAAGTTAAGCGTGCGCGCACCCATTTTTTTAAATTTTATTTCCCCTTTTTTAATTCTACCACCCGACCCATTACAATAGACAGAAGAAAGCGAAGTCACCAGCTGGTAGACGACTAACCTGACAATCTTCTTCCGTATCCTGTCGGTGAAGCTCTGTCGCTTGTAAATGTTTAACCCTAATCGTTTCCTAAGTATGAGATCCATGGGAGCTGGGTGCGACAGACGCACTGTTGTCTTCAGTATCAGGTACACTCGTTCGTTTGCTGAAACACAATGAATAAAAACTTATAGAATTCGAACAGGGAACTTATTTATTCGTAGTCAGTATGTCACAATATCTAGCGATCTCTATGAGCCCAGTATCCGTAGGTAAGAGACTACGGCTCGCTCAAAGGCGGGATAATATACTTGGCATTTTAGAAACGTTGGCAAAACTACACAGACGTGATGGGTAAAGCCATTTAAGTCCTCCTATGTACAGATGCCAGCACATCAAGCTACTACAATCTGTCAAATTTCTTTAATAGATTTTCAACTTTATCGCTAAAGCATAAGGTTCAAGGTCGATTGGGAAAATTTTACAGTTTCGGGTAACTTGATGTGCTGGCGTCTGTACCACAACTAAAAGTACTGTACATACCTAATGGTTAACCCCGTTACTAATAAACGTATTATATCAGATGAACAGTTACACACCGATTTCTCTCGTCAGTAATTTGACTTTGAAAGAAGAAGACAAAGCGTTGTGTAACTATACAGACGCTATACGTTAAATGACAATTTCAAACATAAAACGCGAAGACAGTCCGCCTGTTATAAGTTGTTTACGTAAAATTCTTATTTAAGGAAATCTTTTATTTTTTGTTGTTTCTATTCATTCAAGTTTCACCAACCTCATATCACAACAAAGACGCTATCTTTACCTTCAGTGATCCGGTTGAGGTACTGCGAGTCGTGTATAGACGAGTCCCAGGAAGCCACCGCAGACACGTCCTTATCGTGGTGGTGTAGTAACTGCAGCTCATAGAACTTGTTGCCGTGTTCTTTTGGTAAGATCGAGTGTAGACCCGCTACTGTGACCTCTTCACCGCTCGGGTGCGTTGTTAGGTCGTCCGCTGTTAACAAGAGGCAAGTTTATCAGTTAATTAAAGATGTTACTAAAAGAAACGATTTGTCAAAAAATAACGAAAACGCTTTTGAAATTATTCTTCTATCCCTGTCACGCAAAACGACCATTGTACTGAAAAGCGCGACGTTACTATGGCGACCCTGTGACGTAATTGTGACGTCAGATCGAATGTGCCTAATTTTTTTTCTAGGTTTCAAAACCAGTAAAAAAAGCCAGTCATAATAATAGAAATATACCATAAATAAATGTTATGGAAACTTACCGTTGAGATCTAGAAACAGCACAGGTATGTGTTGTTCCATTCCCAATGGCGGGACCCACGCGGCCGGAGCGCCGGGTATAGGACTGCCTGGACTGGGGACCAAAACCTGGACAACGTAAAATAATAGCAAGGTTGTTATACTGCGAAAATGTCACTTGTGAAGATATTTTTGTGTAAAATCTGAAATACATGATGACTAATGATATTTATTTCTGTAAATTAGTTAAAAAAATGCACTTTTACAAGTGAAAAATAAATTATGTTTTGAAGTAACAGGAACTTTTGTTGAAGGGACGAAAACGGTCAACTATTATTTATTATAATACTAATACTAGCTACCCGCTCCTGCTTCGCACGGTTTTTACGACTTGACAGACGATTGAGATTTGTTTACTATATGGTACCATCGAGGAAACTTACATCTATACACCGTAAGGGCTATTCTTGCTTGCAGCGCTCGGCCGCTATAGTAACGCTTGCTGTGCAGATGGGCAGATGTAAGTTTCCTCGATGGTACATTTAATTTTAATGTATTATACACAAGCCTTTCAGAATAAATTCTCTAAATGATGGTTAAACCGCACCAAAATCCGTTGCGTTGTTTATAAGAATAACGCGGTCACAGACAGAGACGAAGAGCGACTTCAATCCTAATTTATATTATAAAAAATGCGAAAGTGAGTTTGTTTATTACGCTTTCACGCTAAACGGCTGAACGGATATGGTTGAAATTTGCACACAGATAGACCACGACCTGGGTACCCTTACCCATCTAGGCTTTATCATCCTGAATTGCTGGCGAAGTCGCATGCAACAGCTAGTTTATAATATATAAGAGATGTAAAAAGAGCTCTACTCACAGCGTTTCTCTCCTCAGTGAGCGAGACCCACTGCTCAACGAGGGATTGTTCTCGTTCGTTGTCGCGATCATTCTTCATTGCCGGAGACATGTTCACCAGTTTCTGTGCAAAAATAACAAGAAAAACATCAATAAAGAGTTGAAAGCGTTTTAATTATAAAAAGCTTAATTTTCATTTCAACTGTTTTCAAATATTGTGACAATAATTATTTCTAGGACTGAATTTGCTAGAAGGACCGTTGTCAAAGTCAAATCATTTATTTCAATTAGGCACATCATAGTAGGCTCATCATCGGCAAGCATAGCGTGGTATGCCCCACAGCTAGATGGACCGACGACCTTAAAAAGGATAGATGATGCGGGAGGCGGACAGGGTGTTGTGGCGCGGCCTGGGAGAGGCCTATGTCCAGCTGTGGACTGCGATAGGCTGAGCGATTGATTGAGGCACTTTTGAATGTATTTATAAGAAAATTGTACGAGGAAACCCGGTCAAAGTTAATTGTAGTTGGCTTGACCAAAGCTTGGTCCCTACACTGAATTTTACATTTCATATTCATTCATGACTTTGGTTTTTTTTTTTTTTTTCAAAAGTTAGTTTCATATGGAGAAGAATGAGCAAGAAACTACATAGTTACTCTTTTAAAATGTCTAACAATATTTTATGTAAATGTGGTCTTGAAATGGGAAGAAACCGTCTTTGTGGCGCAACTAAGATAAGTCCGGTAATTGATTTGTTTTAGGTGTTACCATAACGTAAAGTTTTACCTGTAACTGTGCGTGTAAATGTTGTCGTCTACGAAACAGTGCGTCGCTCCACCTTTCCCGTAGCACCGCCAAGTCTTCGTCTTGATAAGAGTCTAGTGGCATTTGTAGGCGTGACCTGAACGAAAAACAAAGGAGCCATATTATCGAATTTCATTCATATCGTATTATCGATTTTCATTCTTGAAAGATTTGGTTAGTTTAAATTTGATAACCTATGAATATGCATTAAGTTAAACCTTGAGCTGCGCATGCACAACTGGTACCCCATCCCTCGGTACATTATAAAGACTGCGGCTGTGTGTATCAAGACCCGAACGTATGAAAATGTCTTCACGTTATGTTTTCCCCGAAGAGGCATACATTTTCCCACTGTACGTCTGTGTACCAGTGTGTCATGTCGTACATACCTAACGCTAACGGAGCCGACTTCAACGCTGAGTATCTGCTGGCACACGAGCGGCAACGTGCCGGAGTTAAGTGCAGGCCGGACTCGCACCGCGATGCGCCGCTGTTGACCCTGACGGACCTGGTACACGCCGCCTGTCCACACGTCGTTGCGTTGGACCACCTGCAGAAATAGAAGATAAAGATTATTTTAATAAAGAACACCCCTATTTCTAAAGACAGAAAATCAAGAAATCGCGAGATCATATTTTCCCGCCCGGTTCGTTTTAAATCGGTTTAATCACAAAAAAATTAAAGATTTTAAAATCATTTATGAATAGAATGCAGTGCGTGCGCAGTTTGTTGGCCTAAAACGTCCTATAAGTAATATCTCTAGGATCTAGTGTTACTCAAGATGCACCGTACGACCTGACCGGCCTGACCTAGCCAGTAGGTATAGTCAACCGCAAATTGGTAGTAACAATTTGATATTGACAGAAGCTTTATGTCGTAGCAGTAAAGTTTTCGTAGTTCATTGTATATTGACAGTATATTCAATATCTTACATTCGTAACCTTGATTGACAGTTGCATACAGTACAGTGGATTAATGCTGATTATGTATTCCAGGAATGACTAAATAATAATAAGAGCATTACTTACTTCAACAGGTGCATATTCTCCATTATCATTGAGCTCGTGTATCTCGACCCACAGTTCGATCTTGCGCGTGAGTTCTGTCCACCGGTCGGCCAATGAGCGCGCCTTAGCTAGTTGTTGTTGTTCCACTTCCCAGTTGCCGCGCGCGCGACTGAACCCGGCTGAACGATGGCCCCAGACTTCGATTGATAGGGCGCCCTCTGGTGAGATGAAAGGTAGAGTATAATTTGTATGCATTCTATTGTTTCTCGTGAGTGTTGGAGTAAAAGTTGGAAAATTATCAATGATACAGGTTCGAAATCAGAAAAAAAAATTACGATTCACATCAGTGATACTGTTAACTGTAGCAACATAGATGTTTTGGGTTTCAAGTTCTACGGGACGTGATACCCAAAAAAACTATGTTGCTAAAATTTTGTTTACCTTGAATACGTTCAAGTTAATCAAAATTTGAAACAAAAAAAAACGGTATTGTCGAAAAAACTGGAAGTTATTGGCAACACTGCAAGTAGTAGGTGTCATATTGTGTTTCAGAAAAAATCTGTCGCTACAATGATGTTGCACAACTTCTGTTCAGGATAAATGCGAAGCAGTTTGATGAATTCTGTGTAAAGGTGCCATTTTGTAGCACGACTTGTAGTGATCGTGTCAGTTGTAAAAATTGCACTGACCCGCACAATGCTCGATAAACTCTTCCGTGAGCGGTATAGTGAAGTCCTTCTTGTGGTCGAAGCGGAAGGTGACGAGCGACTGGTGGCGCGGCGAGGCGGGCGGCGCGGGCGCGTCGGCGCTCACCACGGGCGGCACCACCACGGGCTCGCCCGCGCCGCCGCCGCCGAACACGGAGTACTGGCAGAACACGAAGTGCGACAGAGACGGCGGCAGGCCCGTCGCTTGCTTTATGGCGACGCGGATAGTCACCTGCGAACACAATATTATGGTTTATAATTATAATCAATACGCTACATGATCAAATAACGATTAATAAATAGCAATAAATGCCTAATTTACAATAGTAAAGATTATTGACTGCCGAAAGGCAAGAATGTAAGACTAGCGATTTATCGCACTCAGGATGTGTATATGCACCATTCACACGAATTATAAATATTTTATGAAACACATGTGGTGCCTTGAACAGGATTCTCGTCATTCACTTCAGTGCAACGAGAAAGAACTACATATGGGCAGCAAACAAAACCAAGAATAACACACATGTGGTTGACAGTCGAGTAAATCTCCTCGTGTAGCGCAAGCATAATTAGTCCATAATGTTCCCACTGCTGGGACACAGGCCTCCTCTCTGTGAAAGGGAGTAAGCTGTAATACACCACGCGGGCCCAGTACCAACATTAAACAAAAAGTTTGATTTAAAATTACCAAAATCAATAAAAATAGCTTACTTGTTGCGTGGCAGAATCAACTGGATCATCATCATCTCTCATATCACCAGAACTGTCTGAAGCTGCTTCACAAATTCTGTCTTGGGGAAACTGTCCCGCTACGCGACTTATCTCAACCTGAAAAAAAAACATAACCGATTAAATTCTGAACTACATAGTTTCTGGTTAAACATTTGTTAACCACATAGTGAATGATACAAACACTAATTCGGCTAACAAAACAGCAATGAGCCAGGTGAGTTTTTATTCTTGCCTTTGATGTAAGTAGTTTCTTTTCCTAGATTTTTTTTTTTGCAGACGTCTATAAATAGTAGTGGATAATATGACAATATAAAGTTGAACACACCTGTAACCTGCCCGCAACTTCGCCCTGCTGACTGATGATGGGCGTGTGATAGTCCAGAGTCACGTCGTGGAACAAAGCCTCTAGGAACACGTTAGCTACTCCGATCAGGTTGTGGTTCTCTTGTGACTCGTAGAACGGATCTAAGGCCATCTCTGCCGGTTCCTTCTGCAAAGGTAAAATTTTTAAATATGTCGGAAATACGTCAGACTGACCGGGACGCCAGCGCCGCCCGGCGGCGCTAGACAGAGTCTAGCATGGGTTTGTGGAGTCGACGAGAGCTACAGAGCGGCGGTGCAGTCTCTCTTGGTCATTGGACATCGTGCGGACAACATGTGCTCAGAAACTGTCTCGCGTTCGGTATCTAGTTGTGTCGTGTACCTACAGTGTGTGATTAATTTGTTCGTGAAATTATAATTTGATTTGAACTGTAAACGGTTTTTCTATTGCGCAATAACCAACACTATCCATAGTACGGCCACAGTAATTAAAATATGGCTGATGATAACGACAGACACGTACCTTCTCCGTCATATATTTATCTATTCTATATTCATTATAGATATAATAAATTTGCAGAAGAGGCATTTCTATAAATTAACCCCCTTACTAATAAACGTATTATATCAGATGAATAGTTACACACCGATTTCTCTCTTTCAGTCGTCAGTAATTTGACTTTCGAAAGAAGAAGACAAAGCGTTGTGTAATATACAGACGCTATACAATGTTTATTACGGAGGTACAAATATATTTTTTTTAAAAATCAGGCATGGGACCAAAACATAACTGGCGAAATGCGTGTGCGGGTTAGGCAGAGGAGTACGTACATAGTAGATATTGCGTGATGTTGTTAAAACAGTTGGGGTGTTAAAGGATAACCAACAGATACCATTTTTTAATTTTTTGTCTGTCTGTATGATACGTCTGTTTGGTTGTAATTACGAAACCAATATGGTTTACTTTTATACACAAATATTTTGCATAACCCGGAGTACCAGTTCGTTTTTGTTTCATTGCAATCGCTTTCACTCTATCAAAAGATATATGAATGTGAAGTGTTTAAGAATAACTTTTCACTAGTACGTATTCTCCTCGAGGATAAAGGCGGCCGGTATGTAGAATTCCAGCTCGCCCAAGACGAAGACACGTCTTGGGCGAGCTGGAATTCTACATAGCGGCCGTGACATAAGACACTACTTTATACCCTTGGCGAATAATCTACTCTTTCGTACCTCTTCAGTATCGTCGGCTCCTGCACGTTGCTGCCTCCGGCGCCAGTCATCGTACATGTCGCGCATGTCGACCAGCTTGTTGTCCAGCTTCTCCATGGACCAGACTTGACCATTCCGCCCGGGACGACGCACCATTATAGCTGGCTCTGATACAAAGGCACCGCGCTGCAATGAACATACGATTGTGTAAATGTTAACACTTTTATTGCCACCAGTATTTTCATGAATTCCTACTTAACGCGACAAGAACTGATTTTGAATAGAGAATACAACTTAATCTAAAAATAAATATCGAAACAAAGTATCAAAACACGCGGGGGTGTCAGTGGCACTGTAATTGTTAAAATAATGTAAACTGCGAAAACCTCTGATCAAATCAAAATAAATCATAATTATAAATAAAGCATGGGTATCAAGTTGTAGATGCAAGTAAAGACTTATTTAAGATAGAAAAAAAATGTTTCTTGTTGACAAGAATAAATAGAAAGCATATAAACAACAATTGTTTTTATAACAGCTCATAATAACCACACTTCGAAGATAAAAGGAATGTATGATCGCAGTTTGTGAATACTTCTCCATGGTCGTCTTTACATCGCCTTTATGAACACAATTAATCCATTTTTCTTTTTTGCTAGGATGTCGCTTATTAACTCTTAAAATAGATAATAATGTAAGTCAGAAAGATCATTACCATTACCTTTCTGTTAGGACTAAGGTTCTGCGGCGGTATCTGCAGCGTGACACTGAAGCGTGTGTTCCTTCTCATCTCTTCGGCTAAGAAGTTGGCCTCTTGTACCAGCGCGTTAGCTCTCAATATGTCTGCTTTGAGTCGTCCGAGAGAACGTTTGAAAGTATCATCACGTTCAGCCGCCCAGCGTTCAACTCGGGCTGCTGTTGTTGGTGTGCACGCTGTCATTTTGCCTGAAACATACATTGAATTTGTATAACATATTATACCAAGACTTTTTTGCAGTAAAACAATTGTACGTGTTATTGGCAGAAACATATTTCAGGTATTCGTAGCTGTTACGTTACGGCGACTTTCGCTTGTCACTTACAATACGATAATATCAAAGGATGATGACATCGCAACCTAGAGGCGATCTTGTTGGATGGCTTATCGTGAACTAATTTCCTACATTCACCCCTATCCCAAGTGTGATTGAGTTAAATAACTGTGAAATTTACCTAGCTTGAGAGGGTCATACGCGTACGGCGGGTATGGCGTTGAAGGCGACAGTATATTTCTCAGCTGTTGGAATTGGCGCTCATACTCTTGTCGTTGTTTCTCTAGCGCCACTGTAAAACAAAGAAGTTTAATTGAAAATCAAAAACTCATTTCCAGGTATTCAAATTGTCACCAACTGTACTTAAAACTGTACAAGTATGTTTAGTTGAATTAATTTTAAACGTCAAATTGTCCAAATCATTGTTATCAAATCCATGTACAACGTAAAATCTTGCTAAAAATCAATTGAATTTAGTAAATTACCTTGTTTATCCTCCTCGTGTTGTTTCTCAAGCCTGGATATAGCAGTCTGTATAGGATCATTACTCAGTTCGTTCAACATAATCTCGTCTCTAGCGAAATTGTAGTCGATCGGTTGCGCAGGAGTCTGTGGCTCGGACGCCGCCGCTGTGGAGTAACCAGAATCTTGTTCTACAACATGACGTTAGTAGAACAAAATGGGTTGTCAAATAAAAGCAAATAACAGCAAAATAATTAAGAAATTGAATAGGCAAAATTAGAAGTAGAAGACATTATTTAATTGTTGAAAGAACAAAAACGTATGTAGATAAGCATATAACATTTTTTTTAATGGGTTTGTTCTTGATTCTAGTCTAGGTCATATAATAATTATTATTGCTTACACATGGATTACAAAAGCATGTTTCCCTACCTGTAGCCTTCGGACAGTTAACCCTGAAGAAGTGATGGTTTCCCCACAGTATCCTGTCGGCATGTCCCAGCCTGACCCTCGACACTACAGGCGTGCCGTTGACGAAGCACCGCGCCGCTCCCAAGGGCTCCATGTGCAGGCCTCCGCCCTCAACTAGGAGTTGGCAGTGTTGGGGCTGGATGCCTAGGCCGGAGAGTTGGATGTCTGCTGCACTTGAGCCGCCTACGAGCGTGCGGTCCTGAAAGAATATATGGTTTATATTCATGTTATTCTGTTGGCTATTTCGAAACAGCCCCATATAATTAGAGACGGATTACGTAGATGGAGATATTTTTTTTAGGTAACCAAGAAGGTGTATTGTATAATTGCATAGCACAGATGTGAGTTCTATGTACTATAGTGCTACCATTTACCGGGTAATATGTCTTTCATTGACTTGAATGAGCCCTGGCGGCTGATAGTATGTCATGCTCACACAAATGTCTCGCTGACGGTGGCGTGTGTGTTGGATCATTTAGCTCCCTTCAAAATGGTTGAGCTGAATGGTGCTGATCTATGCGTCATGTTCGTGAACGGGCGCCGTCAGTTGGGGCTGGTCATCACTCAGCTGCCTCGGCTTATTTTGAATTATTTTATTTTGAATTGTTGTTTTGTTACTATTTGCTGTACTCTGGACGCTTTTAACGCGTAGTAAGTTTCTTTTTTTACATCGTTCTCACATAATTATAAATTCAAAATAAATGATGTAACTAATATTTTTGTAAAACTATAATTTAAAAGAGTGTCCATGGAGTTTCTTGCCCGTTCTTCTCCATAGGTACCTACGCTTTGGAATGGGCAACTAGCTTCATATTTTCTGACTGACCGACTTCTTGACAATTCAAAAGTGCCTGTAAATGGTTTAATTGAAATAAATGCTTTGAGTTTGAGTTTGAGTTTGGTCAAATTACCGATATTCGCCTGAAAACTGACTTTGACTTATTAACGTATAGTTTATAAAATCCTCGACAAATCTGCTTTCGTTTAGTTTGTTGCTTGTGCAGATTAACCAAAACGAAAAAAGCAATTAAATTAATTGGCATTAGATTAAACGGCATAGACTTTCAGAAAATTTTAGTCATATCTTGCAGCTGTCTATGAGAAATTTCCATGTTCAGTAGTTGCCGCCCAAGAACATTAACTTACCTTAAGATAATAAACAAGCAGTTCGTTGAGCGATGGATCCGCATTGAGGTTGACGAGGTAGTATTTGTTCTTCTCCACTTTGATGCCGCTAGCTTGCACGCTGATACCCATTTTTTCTAAAGCCTGCTGACGCTCGCTTTGTATTCGACCTACAAAAAACGTTTAATATTTTTTTATTATTAAAGATTTTATAGTGTGGGTCTTACTTTAATCGTCCTCCGTCCATCACGTAAGACGTCTGTCATAGCACTAATTCTTAATCAATGCATTCATGCTTGTAACACCTTATTCCACATTTACTTGAAGTTATTATTTGAAAGAAGCATTAGTGGTTGCCACTGAAGGTCAGGTCATAATATTGCAAAAAAGCACAATTCATCGAATTAAATCACAGTCACCTCTACCTTATAGGTACTCGATTTTCTGATGAGTTATCTAGAGCAAACTGTTACATAAACGTTTTCTGATGGGAGCTAACGAGTCTATAGCGTGTGAATTATATCGACAATACAGTGTAACATAATGCGCAAAAAAGTTAACTATAAAACTCTATTATTGTAAGTGTGGCGTTTTCTTTACTTTCTTTTTGCAGAAGAATAAAAATAGTATTAAAGTTATGTTGTCGCTAATAAACAAATGAATGTTCAGCTACCTTTCTGCGTGCTGGCCGGTTATTGTTATTTACAATACCATAGTTATTTATGATTTGCCTTTTCTTTTAAGTTTACTTTTGAAAACAGCATTCGGTGTATTTTTATCTCACGAAGCGACGTTTTACTTGTGGTAAACAAGTGTACGAACACGCTGTGAATGTGTGTGTAAGCGCAGGAGTTTTCGGTACCATCCGAGATACGGACGAAGTCGGAAGTGTCTGTGTGCGTGTCATCATCATCTGCCTAGCCTTTTCCCAACTAAGTTAGGGCCGGCTTCCAGTCTAACCGGATGCACCTGAATACCAGTATTTTACATGAAGCGACTGCCTATCCGACCTCCACAACCGTGTGTGCTTGTATGTATGTATATTACGTGCTGTCGCTACTCGTCTTCACGCACACATTCACAGTGTGTTTATAGACTTGATTACCACACGTATGAATTAGGACTAATGAATAACATACCGGTTTCTACGAGTTTCTCCTCCCACGTTCGTGACATTTCCTTCAGCAGGTGGTCGCTTTGCGCCAGTTTTTCGTGAACTTCTTCACCCACTGGAGAACCCTGGAAAGACATTCCAACATTTCAATTTAAGATAAAATAAATATCTGATAAAAATTGTGCACCTTCTTAATTAAAAAGGAAAATTCATTAAGTCGTTTTGTGTAATATTAGTGGTTATGTGATTTGAATCATACTTAATTTTTTATGCTTTTATAATTCTGTTGCCAACGGAGTGTTGATCAAACATCAGTACATAGTAAACCTTCAGGTAATTAATTTCCAGCAAAGCCCCGAGGATCCGTAACAAGAATACTGATCCTTCAGGAAAACAGATCGTAAATTACGGAGTCGCCCGCCCCTTTCCTATCGGAAAATGAACAAATTCGGCCAGAGGATTTAGAACTTGTTTGAGACATAGTATCTGTAGGATAGACTGGGCTATTAACGAATGAAAGATTGCCCATTCTAAACCGTTGTTTTTTATTTATTACCAAAGCTATACTTTAAATATTACGAAAATCGTTATCCTTACATAGTACAAAAGAAAGTCGCCGAAATGTCTGTACACGCATAACTTCCGAATGACTGCACCAAATTGAATAATTCTTTTTTGTTATGTGCGGTATTGCCAGGACAAGGTTTGTATGAAAGAAAATTTTGGAAATTCAAAAAAAAAACTTGCACGCGGGCGAAGCGGCGGCGGGCCGCTCAAATATACTATATCACATATCCTACGACCTTAGAAGACGGACCGTTGGTCTTAACAAAAAATATCGGTTTTCTTCTTCATAGCGTATCGATGGCAATCTAAACAGATTCTATTTAAGGCCTGTAAGGCCGACAAATTGACTACGAGATTGGCACCTTCAGTACCGTCGTTAGATACGTTAGCAATATATCCTCAAACCTTTAAAACATATTGCTTCCTGTAAGCAACAATGAATATGAAATTCATCAAGCATTGTAATAGTTCGGCATGACACGGTTTAGGTCTCCCTCGAGCGTATCGATCCCTCGAGCTACCCACGTATGCGGCAGATCGCATGTGATATGCACATTTGTACAGCACATGGTGTTCCTTAAGGTCGTTGAGCCGCCTTGGGTCGTAAACGGTAAGACCTTGTTTTCTTTCCATTATAGATGCATTGATAGGACTGGCTTTGTTCAAAATTTAGTTCCTCGAATAGGGAAGGAAAAGCTTTAACTTATTATGTGTCAGCTGACCCCACTTTGAGAATGTGCTTTGTCAAACTCAAGTATGAACACATGTATGGCCCTACAAATATGTTCTTTTCTATACCCTAAGATTTTAAATAAAGTATATATGTCCCACGGAGGTAGGAACCGACAAATCACATCGGTTAAAATCCACCCAAAGTCTTACATGTTCTTGCCAAACATTCCACACATATCCTCAACCATGCAACTTAAAAAAAAACCCACAAAAAATGCGAGTACAACTTACCGTGCCACTTACCGTGGCATATTTCAACATTTCCTTGAGGGTCTCGACTTCCTGCCTCAACTCGCGAATGATACGCGCGTTCGGGTCTTCGTTGACCACGGCGTGATTGACGATGCGTTTCGCTCGGTCGGCGTACCGGAGGGTCGATAGCGTTTCTTCGTAGTTGTCAGCGGCTGGTGATATTGTGGCCACCTGTGAATGGGATACAGTTTTTATAAACAAATGAGAATCAACAGCACACTGCCCAGAAACTGTATGTAATATCGATATTCATCATAAATCAACTTCAAATGTTTGTATAGTTTGTATCGAACACGACTGAAAGTTCTTTGTGTACTATTATTTTCTTGCCTTGGAATGAAAAATTGCTTCAACCATAGACATTGATCAATAACTAAGTAGGTCTTATTTACCTTAACCATAAAATAACACAACCCTTTTACAGAGAGGAGGCCTGTGTCCCAGCAGTGGGAACATTAAAGGCTGATTATGCAGTATTAATAACATAGATACAAAAGGAAAATTGGTCTATTTAAAACAAAGATACACCCTTGCAAACATGCTGATTATTATAATGCTTTTAAAAGCTTCTATCATTACCGCATTGCATAAAACAAATGCAAATAATAAACAAAGCAGCTTTGCTCCATATAATATTCCCATGAAAGTCAATCAGACTAAAATCATCCTTGTTTACGATAGAAAACAGCGGTAGGTAGTGTAGGCACTCGTTTCAATGTAGACGAGGTTCCGTAGAACATTTCTATGCGCGACGACGAAGCATGAGTGTTTTGTGTTGGGTGCGGTGACTCAAAGGATGCGGCGCGGCGGTCCGTGGTCGGAATTTGAATTTATTTCAAGTCTGGGGACACCCTATTTGCATTATCTTTCCGCTTGTAAGGGTTTGCTAAGTGCAAATTGATTGAGTTAGTGTTACAGTTTCTTTGGAACAGTTTTTGCCAACTTTCGCTAGTAAAATACAGGATGGCAGGGATATTGACGCGCAACCTGTAACCATAGATTAAGTACGCGATTCTGAACCTACCTACGTTGAAATTTTTCGTCAGTTATCAAAAAGCAATCAGCTGTTTCATAGAAAAGTACCTACCTTCCTATGTGGTCAAAATGTATGAATGAACCAGCAATAAAAAAAAAGTTAAATAAAATAAATAAAAGTCCAGAATCAATCAATCTCCAGTGTGTGACCAAACCTACCGTGTGTGATTCGCTATCATCATGTGCCGAGCCTTTTCCCAACTATGTTGGGGTCGGGTTCCAGACTATCCGGACGCAGCTGAATATGAGTATTTTACATGGAGCGACTGCCTACCTGACCTCCACAACCCAGTTACTGGGTAATTTGCTTTCCGATGTACGGAGGTGTCTCGGTGTGTAAAGATGGTCACCCATCCATGGACCAACCGCGGCAAACGGAGCTTAACCTGATCGATTGACCCGTGCGGCTGTTATTACTTAGCCACAAGCTACTCAATAAAAGTCCAGAATCATGCGCTAAATTCATGGTTTTAGTTAGCGCTAGGGGTCACAAAACCGGTTTCACCGAAATCGAAAAAACCGGCTAAACCGGGTTTTGAAGTAATTTTAGAAACCGGTTTTAAACTTTGCGAAAACCGAGATTTCGATTTTTTGTTTTTTTTTGGCTATAATAATAATTGATTAAACGATATGACATTATTAAAATGTACACACAGTAAACATAATTATTTTCACATTTACAATTACAATTATTGCATTGACATTACCATTGGTGCCTGGTGCTGTCTTTGACGACGTGGAGCAACACTAGCTGATTCATTCGTTTATTCTTTTTACATACACTGAATCAATGAACTAAGTCACTCTCACACCTCACTAACCTCAGTCAAGTGCAAAGTCAAGGGTCAGTGTGTGCTATTGAAAAGTTTTTAAAAGGTTTATGTTTGTAATAAGAATAGCTGATGTAATTAGTGACCTACAAAAGATCGGGCAATCCCAGACTCCTCTGACAATACCGCCCAGCCCCAGCAGTCAAAGCAGCTCAAGTGACGACAATGACTTCGTATTAGCTTCTACAACTTCCACTACACTTGCTGGAATGAGGGAAGATTTGCAAGCAGCTATTGAAAAGTTCATGTCTCAACCTCGGCCTAACTGGATGCCCACCGCTTTAGATACGGAATTTGAGAATGATTTAAATGCCGTCATCAGAGTAGAGATGGCCCTTTATGAAAATGGAGGCATAAAAGGTAAAAACCTTTTGCAGGTTTACAATAACTTGTTGAAAGTTCCTCCCACGAGTGTCGAATCTGAAAGAATCTTCTCATCAGCCGGCTACCTATGTAATCACTTAAGAACCTCGCTGAATGATGACACTCTAGACATTCTTTCAATTTTACGGTCGCATTATCAATGCATCAAAAATAAAATCGGAGTTTAATTTATCGTTGCTTTTTAAGTCAAATGTTTTGATGATTCTCGGACTCAGATGTTATAATTGTTATTGTTTGTTTAGTTTATTCACTCAAAGTCAAAAAGGAGTTCTTGGATTTATTATTAAATGTCAAATTATTATTAGTTATTAGCTCTTAAAAATGTGTTCTCTGATTTAGTACCAAAGCTGATTATAAAGACTGGTTTAAAATACTTTTGAATCATAAAAATAGGTTTTATTTAAACAAATCGAAATAACCGAAAATCCCGGAAAACCGGTTTAGTGATGAAATAATAATCGTTAAACCGGTTTTCTAAAATACCTGCGGTTTTGTGACCCCTAGTTAGCGCGTCGATGTCCCTGTATAAAAGTAACATTTTGTTTTTGACAGTTTGAAGTGCCTTAACAAAGCCAAGATAAAATATAAGTATCAAAAAAAATACGCCTTATGCCGAGACATGAGTAAGTACTAAGTACATGACAAAGAACAATAACGAAAGAACCTACCTGAAAACAGCCTACGAATGTCTTTTACGACGTAACAATAGTTTGAAACTATCGGTCTTCAGTTTCATGTCCTCATTGACATGTCACGGCACACTATATTACTTTTCCAATGTCAATAGTAACTCAAGCACGTATTGATTTTTTGAGAGAGTAGGAGTAGACATATTAAACCCGCAAATTCTATACACAAATAAATAAAATCGAAGTGTCTGTTTGTAATGTCAAAAATAACAGCTTTTTACTAAATGCATATGAAAGTATACATGAAATTGAATTCATGGGCATCCTTTTAAGGGGTCATTGTAATCATCATTATGAACAACTTTTACTATGGGACAAAACCTGAAATCGCGGAAAAAAATCAGCTCTTCCCTACATTTGTGAACATACGAGGGGGCGTTTTTATGTTCGCGGAATGGAGGGGTTAGAGAGAGGTTACGGCTCTCATTAGTACCTCAACGTGTTGAGTGATTCACTATTAGCATAAATACAAAATTTTATTACAATCGGCTAATTAGTCTCTGAACTATCACCAACCAAACAACTTAATCGGGATGACAGCGTTCACAATGGAGAAAATCGAGCACCGCGCCCCGTTATAAAGTTCCTTACTAAGCAAGGATAAAACGTCCAAACCATTACGGAAGAGATGTCCTGCATTTACGGAGACTCTTGGCCTTGTAAAACCATGGTTTACAAATGGCATCGTCTATTCAAGCAAGGACGAGAATCACTTGAAGACGATCTCCGGCCTGGACGACCGTTTTCTTGGAAAACCCCTGCTGATCCCCTTCCTGCTGATCGATTATAAGGACAAGGGCGTTAATATAACCGGAGAATACTACGCGTCAATTCTGAAGCGTTTAAGGGGAAGCAATCAAAGAGGAAAGACGAGGAAAATTGACGAAAGGCGTCTTGCTCTTGCACGACAATGCGCCTGTTCACAAGAGTCGTGTTGCCATGGCTGCCCTACACAAGTCAGGCTTCGAAATAATTAACCACCCACCATATAGTCCAGACCTGGCCCCCTGCGATTATTATCTATTACCAAACGTGAAAAAAGAGCTGCGTGGCAAGAAATTTTCAAGTGATGAAGGAGTGATAGACGCAGTTTCAGCGTATTTTGAGGACAAAAATGTTTTTTTTTTTTTTCGATGGTATGCATACACTTATTGAACGATCTGAAAAATGTATTAGGCTAGCAGGTGAATATATAGAAAAAGAAAAATATTTGCGAAGTTTTATTTACCCCCCTTACCTCCCATTCCGCGAACATAAAAACGCCCCCTCGTAAATGCAAGGAACAGCTGATTTTTTTTTTTTTTGCTATTTTCGGTACACTTTAGAATGGCGTCCACTTGCGGTCTGTATTAGCTAGTTACCCTTAAATTTATTAAATTAAACACAGGTGTCTCCTATTACCAGAACTCTTCATATGATACTTTGGCATGTAAGTTTTCACAAGACTCGTGAAGTTACATAGAACACTATTCTTTATAATGAAGCATAATCAGCCTATAATGTTTCCACTGCCGGGACACAGGCCTCCTCTCTTCGAGAGGGAGTGGGCTGTGTAATCTACCATGCGGGCGCAGTGCGGGTTGGTAGATGTCACATGTCTTCGAATTTTTGGGTCTACGGGTTTCCTCACGGTGTTTTCCTTCACCGTTTTGAGAGCAGTGGAGATTAAATTATTTACACAAAGTAAAGCGCTTACCAAGATTCGAACCCACTGCCTACAAATCGTAAGTCGGGACCGTTAATACTGGGCCACACTGATCTTATGTAACATTATCCATTTTCTTCATGGCATTATTCTAAAATAACCTACCTCACCAACTGACGGTTCTTCAGGCTAACAAAAATACATAAACTGAGAAGAACACAGTTTTTTTGCCAATGTTTTTTGTTAAATTATTTTTGTAGGCTGCGTTGTTCCTCTCCTGGGCAAAAGCTTCCCTCCACTCCTTCCATCTTTCGCGAGCCCGTGCTTCGTTCCAGTTTTGTCGGAACCTATCCAGGTCATCCCGCTGAAATCCCCAAACGTGAGTTTATGTATGTGTGTAATAAAATCTTAGTACTCACCATAACAGTCTTGCTGTTCCCTCCAAGGTTGTCTTTGAGCAGCCACGTGAGCACGGAGTCTCTGTATGGTACGAATTTGTCCTTGTTCTTGCTGCCAGAAGACTGGTCTGCGAGCTTCGATATTACTAGCCCGAGTGTTGTTAGGGATCTAGAACAAAATAGAATCATTTAGAACCTGTAGGCACTGTAACCAATTTTAGATCAACTGCGGCATGGCTTAGCATCGGGTGAGGTTGTGGTCAATCGATTATACATATGAAAAAATATCTTGGGGAACGTTGTCACTACCATATGTTTATTTATATCATGTGCCTAGCCTTTTCCTAACTATGTTGGGGTCGGCTATACGATACCCCTTGGTAAGACTAGTTGTCAGACTTTCGGGCTTCAGACTACCTGTAATGATTGTCAAAGATCCACGAATGACAGCCAGGACCAACAGCATAACGTGCTTTAGGAGGCACGGAGGTGTATTGGTATGAAAATATGGTCACACATCCACGGACCAACCAAGGCATGCGTAGCTTAACCTGATCGATAGACCGGTGCGGAGTTATTACTTAGCCACAAGTAGTTTATTTATTAACCTCCTTACCAATAAACGTTGTATAGCGTCTGTATAGTTACACAACGTTTTGTGTTCTTCATTCGAAAGTCAAATTACTGACGACTGAAAGAGAGAAATCGGTGCGTAACTATTCATCTGATATAATACGTTTATTAGTAAGGGGGATATTGTGTTGAAATTCCATTTCACAGAATGTAAAAAATGCGGGAGATTCTCGCATCCCACAGTTGGGCAAGGTACAACGCTAGATGTAAGTAGGTAGAACAATTCCACGGAGAGTTGAGAGTCCAGCAGTCGAGTTGGAAAGTGGAACAAACTCACTATCACTTCATAATGTATTCTACGTTTGCTTTCAGTTTCTGAAATAGGTAAGTAGAGCAATGTTGTAAAGTGATAAATATAAAGACGATACATGTGAGTTTCGAAGCCACACGACGGCACCGAGGTTGAGGGACATGAAGCGTTATTAATATTTTAGGCCTTCAATTGAGTCTTACAACATCGCTTATTGTTATAATGCTTCCTAGAAGCCTTCGTAGAGGTTCGTTCCTATTTTATAGAAACGTACTCGTTCAACAGGAAACGTGTCTTTGCCGTCTTGACAATGAAGCGTGTTAGCGTGTTCCATTACGGACTCCATGAAGTAGTTACACAAGCAATACTCCCTTTTACACACTTCTTCCGACAGAGCCCAACTTCACTGCCCTATCAGACTCTGCGTGGTTGACAAGCAACAGTCGTGTGACTTTCTCAACAGAGACGCGACTTCATACAGCTAATTTGAACCAAGGCAATACGCTTGTTCTCAGGACAACTTAATATTTTTGGAGCTATCTTCCAGCCGGTCGCCGACAGCCCCAGTATTTGCTTTTGATTTATTTTCGTTGGATCCCAGTTTAATATTTTTGGCGTTGGATCCCACAAAACATTATTATGTATTTCCGTTGAATCCCAAATTTAAAAAATACAAGAGAATTACGTTTTATTCAGACCCCCCCAGATCATCGAGCGACAATCGTGCAACTTTCTTACCAAAGAAGCGACATCATACATCTAATATGAGCACGGGCAATTCTCTTGTTTACCCCAATACTTACTTGTTAATATTAGAGCCTTCTTTCAGCCTGTCGCCGACAGCGCCCGTCTTCACTGCCCTTTCAGACCCTGCCAGATCGACCAGCGACAATCGTGCGACTTTCTCGCCGGAGACACCAGTCGCAGCGTCGGTCAAGGTCTGAGTTAGTACCACGCTGAAGACTGCGTGAGATCGTGATGATTCGCTGTTCATGTTAGTCGCAGCAACTGTTCTTGATTTGTTGCCTTCGGTCATTAGGTTGTCGATGTCCTGTTGGCAAGAAAGAAATTAAATTAATTAGTTGTATTAGAATTTAAAACTCGTTTCGAACTAATGTAAGGACACGCCTAACTACAGTCTAAAATCCAGATAATTTGGTTCAGTGTTCATTTCTATTCCATGATCGACTACGATCACAAATACGTAGAATGTACAGACGCCAGCACATCAAGCTACCCGAAACTGTCAAATTTTCCCAATCAACTTTGGACCTTATACTTTAGCGATAAAGTTGAAAATCTATTAAAGAAAATTGACAGATTGTAGTAGCTTGATGTGCTGGCGTCTGTACAAGGAATTCCACTCAGATATTTTCTCAAATAGTTTATGTGCCTAGAATTTGTAAGTAAAAGTATCAGTCACATCAAACAAAGTTGTAAATCCAAAAGCTCCAGGGATACCATTCAAATGATGAATGAGTCCGCAATATAAAACTAGTTAAATCCTTTATATCTACGTAACAAAAGTTTGCACATCGCGATGTCAAAGTGTCTACGGGTCTGCTGTTTCGAGAATAATGCAGTGACAACGAGAGAATGGACGCGTCGAATAGAAGAACAAAAGTTTTTCCAATAATTTCGGACAGTGCGGTACTTTGACTACGATAAGCATAAGTCAAATGTGTCCGACAACAAAAATAATGCCAAAGTCCTACTTCAATGTCTTATCAACATTCTCACTGTGTAGTTTAGAAACGTTTCTTAAAAGAATTATTATAGTTTACGACAACTGATCAAGGTTTAGAGGGCTGGGGGTATTCTCATACACTTTACCGCACCAAACTATTTAAGATTCTATTGAGACTAAATAATCACTAAATGCTGCAATAGTTGTATTCTGTGCAGACTGGCCAAATGCGGCTACCCACAGTCGTGTCTATAGCCGTTAGTAGCCTGTCTGGCGGTGGCCTGTATTGCACATAGCCGGCTCTGTATATTTAAGCTGGGCTTATTACATACTGCTATGTTAGTCTAACGCTTATGCATAAGCACCAGCCTTTGCTTGCGGCTTACTATAGATAATCCTCTTGATATACGTACACAGGTTCATTATGCAAAGAGACCTAAAATACGACTAGCTAGAATAAACTAATTAACAAAGTTCACAGAAATGTTTTGATTAAAACTGTAGTGGAATATTAAATTATATATAATCAAAGCATACATAGGTATACTAACTGGAAATACTGATGGAATTCAAAGCTCTATAGAGGACTGTTCCCGGAAACCTATCTGCTACAATATCAATTGATGGAAAGAGGAATTCTTCGTTTGTTTTGTTTTCATGGAATAAAAAAAAACGCTTATCAGATTGATGTGAAACGCTCGCTATCGGATTATGGCATCCACTCTGTTATCCTGATTGTAATCACAAAGGGTCTCTTGTCTCCAAAAGATCCTTTACTTTCCTGGTTTTTCCATTTTACTCACAATGTTTAGAAGTAGGTATAAATAATACCCCCTTCTATCGTTCAACTGTGTGCTACAAGACCAAGCGAGTGTCATGGAACGAAGCAACAAGAATAATGTACCCAGGATTTTGAAATGCTGGGACACAAGCCTCCTCTCTGTGAGGGAGTGGGCTGTAACCCACCACGCGGGCCCAGTGCGGGTTGGTAGATATCACCAGTCTTCGAATTTTTGATTCTATGACATGTCGGTTTTCTCACGATGATTTCCTTCTTGTTTTGAAAGAGCGTCCTTCGAGTTTCTTGCCCGTTCTTTTCCATAGAGAGCTATGTTTTGGAATGGGTACTTCACACTAGCTTCAATTTTCTGACTAACTGACCGACTCCTTGACAATTCAAAGGTGCCTGTAAATGGTTTAATTGAAAAATAAATAGTTTGAATTTATGTTCGATAGGCAACACTGCGTCAAACCAAGACGAATTTGACGAGACGAGCTTGACTCCTACCCAAAGGAATTTGGCTTTAGCAGAGAACAGAATATTTGGAAAAGAGAACGTGAGGCCTTAATCCTACAGTCAGAGAATACAGGTTAGATAGCAGATAGCAATAGAATAGAATCGCAAATTAGCTAAGCAAACCACCAGCAAAACCCACAACCCATGAATTGCTTCATTTGAACCAATCCGGAGGGCGAAGGGAGAAATTATTTCAAACACGTTTGCGCTAATATCATCTCGAACTTGTTTAGTTACGGCCTCGGCTGATACTTGGGAATTCAAGTTCAGTTTGAATTAAATTTCATTCATTGAACGAAGTTACTCTGTGGGTAGGGTTGACAGAAACAAAAATACGTTTTGGAACAAAATAACAGGTTTCAGTCCGAAATTCCGAGAATTCCTAATTCTAAACTTTTGGCGGTTCGTGTGAATTTTGTAACGGTAAATAACTTCTGGAAGCAGGCACAGCCAGATCGGACATTGTGGTCATGTTTGATGGCCTATGTCCAGTGTCAGTAAAAGATGCTGATGATAATGATGGAGTAACTTTATGCTGGTTTTTTTATATTTATATTACAGTATGAAGTCTTCAATTACTTGCACCAATAAAAGAAAGAGACTACCAAACGAACTTATTACTTAGTTCTTGCAAAAAAGACCTGACCCCAATAAGGTGTTTTCAGTTTTCACCCAACCAGTCCATAATTACCTGCCAGCCTTACCCTGTACTGATGGCGCCGGTAATTCGTCCACATTTGTGAGAAACAAGGATAATCCAGGAGGCGCACATGATTAAACACTTGCTCGACGTTTGTACGGCACACGTATTACTGATTAATTTTTAAATGGGGAAAGGTAAGCTTTCAAAAGTCAGGAGATTCACATTGGAAAGTGTTTTTTTTTTTTGGGAAAGGGGTTTGATTTAAGTTTTCAAATCTTTACGGGTCGTTCGTTCGTTGGTGATTCCCTTTAAGAGGCATTAGTAACGGCGATATAATTCCCTTTTATACCATCAGCTTAACCTTTCCTAATTATTAGAGTTATAAACTTTCTATATACCTGTCTACAAAATTCATGTCGTTGATTAACTCTCCTCGCGAAACTCACAAAATTACCATACAATCATAAATTATAATACCGTAACGAAAACCGAATCAATATAAAGAAAAGTTGTAAAAATGAATGTTAATTTTAGGTAAACAAATTCACATGAGGAGCAGGCATCCAATCACCTTCCGGCGAGGGTTGTTTGCGCCGCGCCCAAAAATAAAACCCGAACACAAACACACCAAGACATTCGTACTCAAATTGTGTTAGCAGGGCTGCCAGATGACCCTCTGCGGTTAGCGAGTGTTTAAATATGGACCGGATGAGATAATACAAATAATGAGAAAGAGCTGCTAAAGGTTTCTACCTTAATGAATGGAATGGTGAACAAATCTTTGTAGTTTCAGGAGCAGAATACTTATTGAGTCTTGCAGGTATACAGTACTGGGCATTAATGACATATCGGGTTTTAGAAATACCTGTCACCTGTCATGTCACCAGGGTATAAAGATTAAGACAACGCTCTACGAAGCCAACACTTTTTCCCAATTTAAATGTGCCGTATTGACGACCGAGTATACTAGGAAAAATATAATAATGCGAAAGCTTGCTATACCTGGGACCTATTGGGCGACCTGGCAACCCTGCGGGTTGCACGGTATCGAAATTCAATTTGGTGGTAAATGTTTGTTACATCTCTTTTCATTTGGCTTCGTTGAAAAAAATGGAATATGTATGTATGGAATTAGACCTTTTTATTCACCGCAAACCGTATCAAGTACTTTCATTCAGTCAATATCTAGAACGGTTATTTGTTAAATATTTATCGTGCATTATTTCTGGCAGCGTTTGTGTATTAGTAATTCTGTGCTTGCAACTTCATCGAATGAAATAATATTAGGCGTAGCATAAGCATAATCAGCCTTTATATGTTCCCACTGCTGGGACACAGGCCTCCTCTCTTTGAGAGGTAGTGGGCTGTAATCTACCACGCGGGCCCAGTGCGGGTTGGTAGATGTCATATATCTTCGAATTTTTTATTCTAGGACATGCCAGTTTTCCCACGATGTATTCCTTTACATTAGGCGTAATTGATCGAAATGAATTATGTGAACCTGTAGACTTTATGAATGTAATAACGTTTTTCATTTCACGTTGGTTTTAATTATGATCTCACATGCCTAAAGATAGACATGCGAACTCTTCCTCTCTCTACAACAACGGTTTTCTAGTGACTAAATTCGAACATCCGAAAACCGTCTTTTCAACAAAAAGCTTTACAAGCTAAGAAAGCAGAAAGTCGCTATCAGAAGCTAAGACGATCATGTACTACAAATCTACTACAACTTGTACTACAACGTTTAATAGCCTGTAGTTCGACCAACAACCGATGTGACAACGCATACTAATGTACGTGGGGAGAGTACTAACTCTCCCCACGTACACTGGTAGGTACAGTATTAACATATTGGCTCGCAGATCACAGCAGCATGTGATAAATTGCCAGCGCATACGACTGCTGCAAGTAAATCTGAACACGGCTTAATATTTCAATATTCAAGTGAAACACTCGAAGCCAGGGCTTGGCTGGAGCGTAGAGGGACTATTTCAATACAAAGCTGGTTTCAATTTTAAAAAACGGGAGTTTATTTTCCGCTTCATCAGATTTTTGAGGGTTGCAGTGGGTAGACATAGTGGAACGAATGCTAACGGAGCTAAATTGTAACGCAATTACCATTGTGTCTTTGTAATTGGATCTTAGGATTGGCACTGTTGGAGCAGGAAATGGCGTTCCTGAACGCCTGAAGAGTCCTCTTTTATGCTTTATTTTTTTTTTCAGTACAGGAATCAGTTGAAAGTTTGAGGAATATTATAGTAGTTTCATTTACAGCACTTCTTATGTATAGCGGGGTCACATAAAAACATCAAATCATTTATTGGTTTGCAAACATGGGTATTTGCTACATAGGTAGATGTTTTATTATAAGAGTCCTCCATGTCATGTGTGTACTTGCATATCACATCTACAGTGGCGATGCCTTTCATTTTGACAGTTCAACGGCCTTCTTTGATTTATTTACGTTGTTGAGATGTTGATTTGATGAAGTCCAAACACGAATGTCAAAATGTGCATTCGGTTAAGGTTTTAAAGCAGACAAATCTATAAATATACAAGACGAAGTTTATTCAATTGTAGTCGTAACATATCGGACTGACTAACATCCGGCCGCGGATACATTGGCTTCGGTCGTAAACTACCACCATTGTAGTGATTTCCGAACAATATATCCACATGTGGCTTCCTTTCCTTTTCTGAGGATCATACCTTATTCATATGTAGTGCCGTACTTATGGTAGCCAAATATCCCGGAAGTCTCGAAGGGACAATGATAACAAATAAAACCTTTCATCGCTTGTAAACACAATGGAGATTAGGTAGATTGGAGAGAAGCCACAGTTCTTGCAAAAATGTATCCCCATACAAGTATGGTTCTCCATGATTTGTATCACAAATCACATTGTACCATAGGACATCAACGTCTATAATAAAATACTTCCAAAGTCAAATATATTTTTACCTTTATCGCGTAGCCCAAAATAACTATATTTTACTACAAAAACAATATAATTTTCTTTAAAAAACAAATTGAATAAAAACGAGCTATTCGTATGTATAAATAACAAACTCTACCAAAGTTTTAATGCCCCTTTACCCAAAATAAGGCAATCGCATTAAATAGTCGACCTTCCATTAGGGTTGAATTGACAGCGCGACTGACAGGTTCAAGGTCACCACTCACGTTGACGAGACCACTAAAACCAGAAGGACAAAAGCACCACTTCACGCCATACGCGATATTGACCTCACCTCACTACAAGACATGGAGAGAAACAAAAGAATCGCGTGCAATTGGAACTGCAGTGGTTCGGTTCTGTCAGAGCCTAAAGCCGCACTGCAGGTGGATTGCTTAGTGTTCATAGCTTACGTGCCAGGAAACTGGCAAGGGCGCTAAGCACGCAGGTCGGCTGGTACCGACGAAGATATCTAGTACGTCAGCTTTTCAAATAGTTATTCATAAATAGGCCTTATGGAAACCGCAACACTTTGCAATATTGCCTGAACCTGTGCATATTATAAAGCCCTTTCTGGGAGTAAGCCTACTGTATTCATTTACTTTATGCCGAAACCCTCCAACAGTCGTCAAGTCGCCCGGAGCGGGAGATTACGGTAACATCGAGGGCAAAATTCTGTCAAGATGATGATAGTTTTATTGAGAGATTTATTTAGTGGACACAAAGGACAATAATCTTGTGTCATGTTTAGCCTCTGAGGGATGGGGACTGACGTATGGATAGTTCAAATAAGATATCCTCCAAATAAGATATAACAGAAGAAAGTATAGAAGATGGCAATCCGTCTTGTGGTTCTATTAGAAACTAAATTACGCTGTAATAACGAAGAAATTATCTTTGCGTTGGAAGATTTGGTGAGATCCATACTGTCCCAGTTTTCCAAGAAGTGCGGCGGGATTACACAGAGACTGAAGTAATTGTTTAGAAATTGTTACAGCAAATGTCTTGTTTCCAACTAAGGAGTAATCAAAACCAGGCTTAGAAAGGAACTTTATAATCGGCCGCTTATGTGTTGCATAATCAGCCTATAATGTTCCCACTGCTGGGACACAGGCTTCCTCTTTTGAGAGGCAATTGGATCGACCACTTCGGCCTAATGCGGAATTGCAGATTGGTGGATATTGTCACATGTCTTCAAATTCTCACGTAAACCTATCATTTGTATGGTTGTAATTTACCAAACAAACAATAACAAAGATCGAAAAAATACATAACACGATCATAATTCCTCATTAAGCTGAATGGATAATTGGACTCACTGAGCTGCAACGCAATCATCAAATCGATCAAACCAAACTGATTCTGTATCCGCGCAAAACGAGAGCTTTTAATCAGGATTATGATAATGAATGTAATAACCGCGCCTACTGCGTTTGATGGTCAGCTAAATTTATTTTGATGGCTTTATGTTGAAATGATTAAAAAGATTACAATTGGATTCAGGAAGATTTTAAATGTTGTTAATAATGAAATATGAAAAAGGACTGCGGCGGCCAAAATTGTATTCAGAGGCCTGGTTAAAATAATAGCTATCTCAGAGATACTTTGGAAACGGTTAGAACATAACATTACGCCTGTAATCACCGAAGGATTAGGCACAGCTGTACCTATAGTAACACCCACATTTCGACAAATTATTACCAGGAATAAAAAAAAACTAACATGCAGGTCGTACAGAGAGCTTACCTACTGGCTAGTAACTGATAGTAGGACTGTGGACAGTTATTTCTACTTATAAAACTTATCTGAAAAACTTCCATGCAGTTGCTACTTATAAGCTTATTATTAACCGCACTATCTCCCGACTGCAGCGGTCTTAATGTATTTCATATACTCGTATTTACGTTTTAAAATCGCAACATCCATAATATTGTCTCCTTTATGATATGAATAACAAAACACTGGATAAAAAATATATGTAGTTTGGTCCACAATACGATGTACATCATCGTACGTGTACGTGAACTCGATGGACTTAATAAATTGATCTGCGAAAATATTATTTCGATTCTAGAGAACATATAAATCGCATAGATATATGCTTTCATGAATCTTGAGTCTTATAAACGCATCATCAGCCGTGACCCGAGTCATTGCGTGTAATCCATCACGCGTTTGACCTGTAGCCGTTCACAATATGATGTATAGCTTCGTCTACATGTCTGTCGGCGAAGTAAACAGGGGAGAGAAATATGATTGAATACTTATAGCTGTAGAATATTGTACAGAATATTCCGAATTTTAATTTGGTTTCTACAATAATGTAGTCAATCTATTCTATAAAAATCTCACGGTAAAAACTTAAGTGAAGTGAGCTTGTTGCGAGCTGTTGATTATGGAAATCCCTAGCATCAGGTGGAATGGCAGCTCACTTCACCATGTTTTCACGGTGAGATTTATAGAATTTTATAGAATTGACCGGCAATAAAGCAATTGTGAAGTGACTTTTCATTAAAAACAGCGTTAATTATTTCCAAAAGTGTGTACGCTAACGAATCTGCCATTGTTTTCCAGTAACGAATGAAAACAGGATCTTTTTGATAATAATAATTATCAAACAAAGCTTTATGTTAAATTAAATTCCAATACAAATATTTTCAAATGAAAGTTTTTAGACAAGTCAAGAGGGACTCTCGAGAAACGTTTCAAGGTATTTTGGAGGCGATGTTATTATTCACAGAGAACGTGTAGGCGTTGAACTGAGTAGTGTTAATTGTAAACGAAACAATACCAACAATAACTCAGACGGTTACAGGAATATTTGAAGCGTGGGCGTTAAATGTGAAATATCATTGTAGTACAACCCTCTAGGTTCATAATAACCCTATTGATTGATATTTCAAAAAGTCATTCAATAGGATTATATGAACTAAAAGGGTTGTATTGATGAATTTAATATAATTCTGTAAAGTCATATTTGTTACCGACATAGCTTGCAGAGTAAGTAAACTGAAGTGGCAGCGGGCTGGCCATGTCTGTCGAAGGATCGATGGCCGGTGGAGCAGACGAGTCCTGGAATGGAGACCGCGTATCGGCAAACGTAGTGTGGGACGCCCCTTAGCTAGATGGACGGACGACCTAAAGAAGGTGGCTGGGGTAGACTGGATGCGGAAGGCAGAGGACAGGGTGTTGTGGCGCAGTCTGGGGGAGGCCTATGTCCAGCAGTGGACTGCGATAGGCTGAGTTGATTGATATTTGTTACGCTGGCGAATCATACTATGTTTTGTTCAACATACAACATGACACTGACCTGCAAATGGCAAAAAAACTTAAGAAAATATTAATTTCGCGGGCTACCTAACGCATCCACCATAATTGACTTCATTTTGAGGGAAGCTGGGAAATTGTCTAAGGAATGTTGAGTTTTATTTTCAAAGACACTCATTTTGGAGCCCCTTCATAATATTAACTTGTATTTCGTGTCGAAATTGATGAATAGGCTTAAAAACTCTCTATATTATATCAATCTTAATTCTTGCTGACAACAAACCTGTCGTATCTTTGTTACCCAGAAGTAATTCGTTTAAATAGGAGCTACGGATATCAGAATCTGTCTCTATTTGAACAAGTAATCAAATAATATTTGTGCAGGAATATCATGGAAGAGATTCTTCTCTTCGATATGCTCTCGTATTTTTTTATAATTCTCTAGAAATTCTTGGAAAACTATCGCAGTACCGGAGAAACATGTTTCTGGTATATTAATAAAAAGCATTTTGCTCTCGTGTATACTTTCTAGAAATTGGATAGCAAATAACATTCTTTCTTGGATATTATGAAGTATAAACACGTATTCTGTTTTTAGATAGTATCGTAAATCTTTTCGTAAAGTGTTCATAGAAGACCTAAGATTTTAGCCGAAGTATCTAATCGTAAATCTTTTCCTTTTAATAATTATCCAGTTTTATATTTTGTTTTACATAGTGTTCAAAGAAAACCTAAGATTTTAGCCGAAGTATCTATACAGGGTGGCACGGATATTGACGCGCAAACTGAACCCATGAATTCAGCACATGATTATAGAACCCCCTATATAAGACATTTTTAGACGGTTAATTTAAAAAAATCTGCTGTTTCATAGAAAAGTGCAACAAAATGTATGGAACAGCAATTTTTTTTTTTTGTTAATAACCGACGAAAAATTTCAACGCTTGAAGCTTCAGAATTATGTTCTGAATCCATGGTATAGGTTACGGGTCGATGTCCCTGCCACCCTGTATATTTCAAAATTTAAGAAAACATTTTCGTCATTCCCGAAAATAGAGTAGGTACTACAATAAAGCCATCTTAACAATGAAAATGTTTCTCATCTAAATATGAATCGTAATTAAATCAACGAATATGAGCACAAAGCGCGCTGTGCTAAACACAGACGATTCATTGAAATTTAAATGACAATAACCTTACTTTGAATAACAACGTCTACAACAATACTCTTTTTGAACAGTAAAATATAAAAAGGAACATACTATAAGAAACTTTGTAAGAAATGAATTCAAACAGCAAATACAAAATGTAGCATTTTCTATTGAATTCAGTTCGGTATAATTCAATATAGAATATAGATTGCTTTAATATTGAATAAGCTATAGGTATCTACTGCCTAAACTAAAAAGTCTGCCTAAATAAACAAGGACTTGAAAGTTTATTAGAAATCAGAGAAGCGAAATAAAAAATTGATGTTAATTAAAGTTTTCGAATCATTTTATGCAAAGAAAATATTTCACAAGGTTTTCGCAACTTCGTCGTTCTTTGTAGCGACCCGTGTGCTCAGCAGCGGACGAATTTAAGAGTCGCTGATGATGATTACTTCCTATACATGTTAGAGGCACAGCGTAACTTAATGTTATACGTAGTACTAGCGACCCGCCCCTGCTTCGCACGGTTTTTCCGACTTGATTAAACATCGACATTTATTTATTATAATGTAAGTTTAATATTAAAGTTTTATACACATAAAAGTTCTGGAATAAATTCTCTAAATGGTGGTGAAAACCGCATCATAGTCCGTTCCATCCATAGAAATGTAAAAAACAGGAGAAGTGGCAAGGGGCGTGTCTGTGTCCACGCGCCATGGGCAAATTGGGCCTGTACTCGGCAAATGGCCGTCTCCGCGAACTAGTGCGCTTTCGACCGTGATCGTGATAAAATATAAAAATGCCGAGTTGTTCAGTGGTTTCCTGTAAAAACCGAAGTCAAAATAAAAACTTCGTATCTCATGGAATCACTTACCATATATAAGTAAAAGAATTTTACTGTATTTGTCTTTAAAATCATGAAAAACAACAAATGGTAAAATATTTCTTGCTTTTACTACGTTATTTTTGTTTTCAAATATGGCAGCGGCTGTACTATTTTTGCAGCAAATACATTGCTCCTTAACCACTAACCACTAAGTATATCGTCAAGTGACTGGACAAGCAATGTAAACATTACAAAACGATACTTTATTTTCGCCGAGCGTCGCATAGTACAGCCGCTGTGTCTTGCGGCGAGATAGTGATGTAGTTGGTAATGTCCACTAACGTAGGCTATCGACAACAATGTCGATTGCCCAACGAATATATTGCTATTATAGTTAATTTTTCAATTTGTCAACCGTTTTAACCCGGTTTATAGAAGACCTGACAAGATGACGTTTAAATCCGGTTGATGATATTAACTTTTTTATTTACTTCAGTTATTTTTTTTAGCTACATTTTATTGATTTATAATATAATATGCTCTGGACATATCGTTTTTTATTTATTTTATTTTCATGACCGTACATTATTTTTAGTACAATAATTAATGGAAGAATCGATAACTTTCCGATTTAGTCAATCACTAGCGTATATGTAAAATAAATGGCTTTTGCACAGCACAACGATAGCGATAGATGTTTTTGTGTGAGTAAGTTGTACGGTGCATTGTAAATGCACGTTGTGTTTGAGGAGTTAAGGTTTATAATTGATTGTGTAGTACGTTCTGATTTATGAATTGCAAGTGTGTGCGCGACTTTGTATCTATTGCTTTTGCTGAGCTACATGTGTAGTTGTGGCGCGGTGGTGGGGCCAACCTAGCGACATCGGGTTCCGATACATTTTCAACTACCGGGCATATCTCCTTCTTTCATATATCTATGGTTCCATCATAATCAGTTTAGAAGCAGCGCGATCATACAGAGATACATAAAAAGCGACTTTATTTTATAATGTGTATATAGATTACAGCACTTATGGCAAAACTAAACGACACGAATTCAAACATTTAGAAACCAAACTAGACATAAGTAACGGAGGTACAGAATTGAGTACTTTGTGGTAGGTAAATCAATTTACTTGCGAAACCCCAAGTTTTGGTATTGCAATATCGAGAAACATCAACACAAGATCGAACAGTACCTACTTTCACGAAAATGATATAGATAATTAGTAGTCTTTGATACTCAACGGTTTGATTGCAAATATCATCTAGCCTGGCTGGTGCCCATCTGCGAGATAGGATTGTCAATTCTGAAAAATATATATTTGCTTGGTACTGAACTGTCAGTATTGGTCTAATCCAAACTAATATTATAAATGCGAAAGTAACTCTGTCTGTCTGTCTTTCTGTCTGTCTGTCTGTCTTTGCTTCACGCCTAAACTACTGAACCGATTTGTGTGAAATTTGGTACAGACATAGTTTGGAACTTGAGAAAGGACATAGGATAGTTTTTATTACAAAAAATAAAATAAAAAATAAAATTTATTCCGGACATATAGCGCCATCTATTGGTCAAGAGGCGGCATCAATTCAGTACTGAAAATTCATCGGAAAAATGTAAATAAATAGTAAAAAGGTATGAAAATATAATATAATACAACTTTTAGTACAAAGAAAATGCTCTAACGAAGTATAGATAATTCTATTAGTACTATATGTCGAGTTGGTGATCGCGCAATGGTGTCGATCGTTACACGAGTTCGGTTCATGTTATTGTTTTAATTCATCGGAAAAAAGTAAATAAATAGTAAAAAGGTATGAAAAAAATAATATCAATATAATAAAACTTTTAGTACAAAGAAAATGCCCGAATGGAGTATAGATAAATAATCCGAGTTGTCACTATGCTCGATAGATGGCGTTGGGATCGAAATAGATCGCGCTATGGTTTCGTTACACGCATTTGGTTGGGTATCGGCCGAGCGCTTCGGTCCTTCGGTACTGTCGTGGAATTGTGGATTTATCGTTTCGTAAATTTAAAATTGGCTCATTATGTTGATTGTTGAAGAGTTCCCTAGAATATCTTCCACATTTCATTTTTGAAGCGATCCCGCGAGATCGGGAACTATGTTGGTAAAACCAAAAATCTGCCGGAAGTCACTATTCCACGCGAACGAAGTCGCGGGCAAAAGCTAGTATTTTCATAAATTCCAATATACGAGGGGTGATCCAAAAGTAATGATAATCAGATATTTGTAGAGCACATAAAAATATGAAAAAAAAAAATTTTGCTGCCTCATATATCCACTAGTTCAGCATAAAAAAATCATATAAATAGGACACGATTACCGGGAGGTACATTCATTTGAATACGAACAGTCGGAGAGTAAACATCAAAATGGAGAAAAACGAAATCAGAGCTGTCATCAAGTACCTCTGTATGAAAAAAATGTCTACCAAAGACATATACAGCGACCTAGTGGAAACATTGGGGGACTCTGCTCCTCCATATTCCACGGTTGCGCGCTGGGCAAAGGAGTTCAAGCTGGGTAGAACATCCACAGAAGATGAACATCGCGAGGGCCGCCCATCCACGTCCCTCACTGCAGAAAACGTCAAAAAAGTCGAAGATATCGTATTGGCAGATCGAAGAGTGACCATAAGACATGTGGCTGAGGTCACAGGGATCTCATATGGTAGTGTTCAAAGAATCTTTGCGAACGAACTGCATATGAAAAAGGTCTCTGCACGTTGGGTGCCGAGAATGTTAACCGACGAGCAAAAGAAAAAACGAGTCGACATTTCGAGGGCGAATCTCGAAAAGTTCCAGACGGATCGGGAACTTTTTTTGTCTCGTTTCGTAACCATGGACGAGACCTGGATCCACCATTTTGATCCGGAAACCAAACAGCAATCGATGACTTGGAAACGAGCCTCTTCTCCGACGCCGAAGAAATTCAAAGTGTCAAGTTCGGCAGGAAAGGTTATGGCGTCCGTTTTTTAGGATGCTGAAGGAATTATTATGGTGGAATACCTAGAAAAGGGAGCCACTATTACGGGCTCTTACTACGCAGACCAAATAAGAAGATTGCGGGAAGCCATTAAAGAAAAAAGACGAGGCAAACTCCGAGCTGGAGTGTTGTTTCACCAAGACAACGCACCGGCTCACAAAGCCGCCGTCGCGATGGCTGCCATTCAAGAAACGGGATTTGAATTGCTCGAACACCCACCCTATTCGCCAGACCTGGCTCCCAGCGACTTCTATCTCTTTCCTCGACTCAAGGAACACATCCGAGGCAAAAAATTTGAGGACGATAGCGAGGTGATGACTGCTGTAGAGGCGTTTTTGGAGGGTCAAGACAAAGAATTTTTTTCAAAAGGAATTATGGGTTTAGAGAAAAGATGGACTAAATGCATTGACTTACTAGGAGACTATGTAGAGAAATATTTTTTTTTTTTAGTTAAAATACCCTTATTTTATATTGATTATCATTACTTTTGGATCACCCCTCGTATTTATACAGATGACATTGCTAGGTTCAAATAACAAAATATTTTATACCCAAGCACTTTAATGTAATCAGGCAACTCTTCCGATTTGATTCAAAAGTCCCGCTATTACCCACAACTGTTAGGCACTAAGTGCGCTCTGAATAAACTTTTCGAATTAAATAACAGCTTCTCAGATTTAACAAATAATTTTAAAAGTGATAAAGATGAGAGTAGAATCAAAATATTTGAATTATGAAAGACTGGCATGAAAACACCGAACGAATTAGACACACTAAACACTTATTTACCCCAAAAATCGTTGATGAAATACCAACAGCATTGTTATATATCAACAATATAGGTCCCTACTTAATTTATATAAGCTACCCCTGATTTCTAAGAAAGAATGTCATACAAGTTAATTTATCAGGGTTAGGGGGCAACTCGTCCAATTCAAAACTGGGACCAGGGACCAATTCCACCTTTTCTAATTTCGTTAGGGGTCAACTCGTTCCACTTCGAAACTGGGAACAGGTACCAATTCCACCTAGGGGGCAACTGGGCCCACGTTAGTTTAGGTATTAAGACGATTGCACTACTGAATATTCTCTAGGAACAGCATTGTTATATATCAACATTATAGGTCCCTACTTAATTTATATAGGCTGCCCCCGATTTCTAAGAAAGAAAGTCATACAAGTTAATTATTATCAGCTACCAAGTAACCCTCTGCAATCCATTATATTCACTTATCAAATAAGCTGATTCACCAGAACCAATCCCAAATAAATGAAACGTCCAATAACTCCCACAATAAAGCAAAACCGTATGATTGACAAATGATCAATAAACTTTACTGGACTATAAAATTGGAGTCGACTTGTATAATGTATAAAAGCCGTTTAGATTTACGATCCTTCAAATTACACTGACTTGCAAAGTTTTTAGGGCAACCATGCAAAGTTGCGGACCATCGACTTTGATAGAAATTGAAAGCGCCAATCGGAAAAGATGAATAGAGGATGTCATGGAAAGTAACAGCGATGAAACAGTTGAAATATGGTGCGTTTAAAGTAAAAACTGTGGGTAATTCATGCCTTGTTGAATTAGAAATAAAGACTAAGAAGTATCAAAATCATCATCAGTATCTACCTGGCCTTTTCCCAACTACGTTTGGGTCGGCTTCCAGTCTTACCAGACATAACTGATTATCAGTATTTTACATGAAGCGATGGCCTAAATGACCTCCACAACCCAATTACTGGGTAAGGCGACCCTTTGGTAAAACTAGTGAAAATCAAAACCAAATATGTATCTCAAATAGAATTACGGCTAAACGAGCACCTATACCGGAAGAGAGGGCAACAAACAATTTAATAACAGGCAAACTCCATTTTTTCATGTTTACAATATAATCAAATTAGTCGATCGTTTCTATACGAAATCGTCGGCGAGAGGCGGAACGCCGATGGGAATAAAAGCAACGCAGCCCCTCTGGCGGTTCTAAGCCATCTTAATGAACCTGTCAAAAAGGCTAGTCCACTTGGAAAACGATCTTTGCCTTTGCTGCCAATGATAAACTTCTCATTACGTTTTTCATTGCATTCTCATATAAATCAAGTTATCCTGTCAATATTAAAAGCAGCGTTCATAAATTGAAGTTTTCATCGAATTAAATCAACTGGAAAACTGTTCATAAAATTATTATTCCATTTCATTAACATTCAACAAAACAATATTCAACAGTAAAAGATGCTAATTCAATTCAATACGACAATCTTTCGAATACATATTAGCCTGCAGCGATCGTGAAACACTCGGCAGTCGAGAACTTTTCAAAGTATTTTATGGAGCAATGAAAATTTAATCTGGGAGAGGAAGAGCGGGTATAATGAGCGACAGTGGATCGCAATTACGGGTAGAAACGAGCCCCGACCTTTCGCCCCGTACACAATTTAGCAATAAAAATACCACTATAGCACTCACTGGGTTGGTTTTGGTTTCGACGAATAATGACCCAAACTAGACCCAGTCATTAGCGTTTTATAGATAGACAATGGATCAAAATATACTTTTCAGTAGCAGTCGTAGTGTAACCAATTAAAAGCTCGAAATTGTTTTCTTGCGTGATGATAAACTGTAACACATTTCAATACTAAAAATAGTACAGCTTATTATAACAGACTATAACTCAATTCAGTGAAACTCCATGAATGTTCCAGA
This sequence comes from Hydraecia micacea, assembly GCA_914767645.1. Taxonomy (NCBI): domain Eukaryota; kingdom Metazoa; phylum Arthropoda; class Insecta; order Lepidoptera; family Noctuidae; genus Hydraecia; species Hydraecia micacea. Next base: position 16,965,154 of record OU611776.1, read on the forward strand.
ACCGCAATTTGCTATTTCTTTCGGAAATAAATGGCATTATAGTCTTCGCAGTGACGTCAGCGCGACCGGGAGCATCAATAAGTCGTTATTACGAACTATTACTCGATAAAATATATTGGCTGGGAACAACAACCACCCTTTCTTATAACTTAAGTATCTGTTCTATAAATAGTGGATCTAAAAATAGTAGTAGGTAAGTCTTTCCCGCATTCATAAAATGCTTGTGTCTACCGTTCTTGAACCACAAACTTCTTCATTCATTAAAGAATCTTAAAATTTATTACTTCACGTTATATTCAGAACGCTGCGTAATAAACACAAGTACCTAAATATGCGCTAAGAGAAAGCGTTGTTTGAAACAATTCCCAAACTGAATGAAAATGCTTTAAAGATTCTTTGAAACTGAAAACGTACACAGTGCTATCTTTATATGTATATAGAATCTAAATATCTCGTGGGCGAAAGGACATCTTTTGTAAAAAGGACAAGGTCAAGAATTTAGCGAGAAGAAACTTTTCTAGAATAATATTCCATCGTTTATAAGATAAGAGCTTCGATGAGCCGTAAATATTATGGAGCTTAGGCAGGTGGGCTGCGAGTGAGTACTTTCTGCTGAGCCATTGAGGATGAAAAGTGGCACTGTAAGATGATACGACGAGACCGTAACGGCAGAAAGATACTTCAGATTTATATTTATGGTCGTTCAGTGAGGGTTCATCAGAATATTGTTAAGCCGAAGAGTATCATTCATACGGAATATTCTAAGCCTTTTAACAAGCTGCGCTTTTATGAAGGTGTTAAATGGTGACCGTAAAATTTAATGTACTGTCTGACTCTGAAGTGAACGGGATTACAAGTGAACTGTTAATCTGGGACGTTTTACGACCAATATGGAAATCGAGATTAACCAATTCCAATACTTATTAGCTTTTGCTCGCAGGGTGTTCGGAAATTATCCCAAGGGAACGTACTGCCGGGATAAAAGTATCCTATGTTTACGTGTTTTGTACGTGGGTAAGCCACGTTATGGTCTATTTATGTGACAATTGCCCATTTCATCGAAATCCGTTCAGCAGTTAGACGGCGCCGTAGACAGAGTTACTTGCGTATGGATTTGGATTCGTTAAACAGTTCCTACGACTTTGCACTCATCAAATAAAATCCTTTAACCCTTCAACATACCTGAAAGGAAGTAACAGCAAGCTGCGAGAGCCCGTCCACGTAAGGTCCGAGCACGGCATGCTCACGCACGCGCAGTGATCGCCTCGTCGTCTCGGGATCTAGCAGGTCGTGTACTCGTTCGTTGTATATTTCCATGTATGACACCTCCACCTGGTGGGAAGAAAGATATTATAACATTGAACACATACTCGGTGCAAGGGACGCATTATTCTAGACCCACCAGCACTAATATTTTGAGTTTGGAACAGCAGTTTTTTTTTTATAGTCGACGAAAAATTTCAACATGTCATGTGCTTCTTCTTCGTGTCAATGGCAGATCCACGGCTTCGTCGGTGGCAGTGCAGAGGTCGCTTTGACTGTATGTTTTGGGACACAGAGGGCAAGATAGGAAGTGGAGCATAGTTTGCGTCATAGCTCCACGTCCAATCATGTACTAAATGTATGGAAACAGTTTGCGCGTCAATGCTTACACCCTATATAATTCGTCTCTTTTATGAAGCTGCCTGTTCTATAGAGGGCTAACACCAAGCTAATAGAGAAGACTAAGGATAGCATTAAACCTTGCTAGAGAGAAAATAGAATGTCTTGATTAGATCACCTAAAATGACAAGATAAAGGCTTGTGGGCTTCTAGTTTAAGCAGATCCTCATCAGGATTAATGCGAAGACTACTGACATTTTAATAACGTGCTAGGACATTGCTCGATCTTTGATATAGCAATTACGTTTGATAGTCGCTATTAATTCTGTGAGGAGACAGATTGCTAGCCCATCACCTGAGAACGTCATAATAACGCGTTTCTGTTAGCAGACACTTCCAATTAAGACGAAACAGAATATTTGTAGGATCTGTATAGGCTGTTAAGAGGTCCCTTTGTCACTATCGGCTATCGCGATAGAACTGAATGAATATGAACATAAATACTGCCAAGAATAATGGGATCATTAGTCCTCTAGTAAGCTTAGCATAAGCATAATCAGCTTATAATGTTCCCTCCCACTACTGGGACGCAAGCCTCCTCTCTGTGAGGAGTGAACCATAATCCACCACGCGGCCCCAGTGCATGGTTGGTGGAGGTCCTATTATGTTATCGAATCTTCTAGTTAAGTGCTTTGATTATGGGGGAGAATAAATTTGTACTATGTGTATTAAAAGAGCAAGTTGTATTCTGCAGACCCAGTATTGGCCTCATTTAATTAATTATACGACCTTACCTTATAAGTGAGTGCCGGTGGGGACTGTTGTACTTTGATCCTCTCGAACAAAGAGTCGCATAGCCGTGGGATGATGCCACCTTCATCAGCCCCCGGCGAACCCATCATCGTATATGATTTCCCTGAACCTGGACAATAAGAAAAGCATCTGTTAGAACAATAACTAGCTAACAAAACTGATAAAAATAAATTAGTTAATTATATCCTGGAATGTCTCATGCAAACTGCTCTCATCTGATATGTTTTGCTGGTTTCTTAAGCTCTGCGATGTATCCTTTAAGTGAGCCTGAGTAGCTTGCACAGATCTTAAAGCTAGTGCTTTCAAAGTAGTGTGAACCGGACCATTCGAATCGTAGCACGAGGCATTCCGTAGTTTTGCATAACCCATGGGAGAGTCATGTGAATTTATGTATCCGGAACACTACATGTACTCGCTGGTACTACGACTACGTGTCTTCCGGGATGACAATAATACAAGCATTTGTACACAGACTTTCGTAAAAATACTATTTTTTCTGGATTATTTTGCTGTTCATTTTACTTTTACATCATATCCTAGAGATCATAGTTTACGAGCCCAAGGGAACTATGAAAGTGTTCATGTTAGACTACCTCTTACAATATTTTTCAAGAGATAAACTGGTATATTTTTGTCGCTACATAAGCTACATTATATCATCATCAGCCTACAGCAGTCCATTGTTGGACATAGGCCTCTCCTATTGCACGCCATTCAACTCGATTTTTGGCAACTCTCATCCAGCTACATTATAGGACGATTCAGAATCTACGTAAAGCGTTGCAGAGCTGTGACAGACACCGTGTACTTCAAAATTTAATTACGTCAATATTCCACTGTGAATGAACCAGGTAAGTGAACACAAATTGAAACTGAACGCACTCTGCTCTTTCAATACATCCGAAACGTTTCGCTCACTAGACGTGAAAGCGCTCCGTTTGTAAACAAACCCGCACGTTACATTGAAATGTATGTTCCATAGCAAACTATTATTTTGAATCATAAATCAATGGAGTAAGAACTAAATTGCTTTACTACGTTGAAAGATCTGAAGGTGTGTAAAATATACAAATTAATGTTTGTTTATGTGTGTAAACACGATTTCAAAGTATTGCGCTTCTGAAGATTTAATTAGTCGTTAAAAATAAGTTCTAGGTAATCACCTAGAACTTATTTTTAACGACTAATTAATCCGATTAGTTTTCATTGCTCTCATTCTCATGAAAAACGACGACCATGTAACATTAAAAACCAGAGTCTGTCAAACACTCAAGCACTAAGTACCTACTTATTTCTCTGTCAATGACTTTCATAAATGTAGGACCCAAACTTTCTAAGTTAAATCACAACAATACAATCTGGACTAACAGATAATATTATCTTACAAACTGAAACAAATAAATTGTTTACTCCCTCTGATTCATTGAAACTGATTGTTAGGGAATCAAGTCTAAATATTTATTATCATAAGCCCAGAACAATTTCGGGTGTGCTAAGTTGTCCGTAGATAGTAGTTCTGAATGAGAACAATACAAACTTCGGTATACCTAGTTCACAACTAAATTATGTTTATAGATTACCAAACAGCGAAATTACTAAGTTTGAAGAAAGTTTGGGGCCAACGGTAATATAATTTAATCAAGTCGAAATTAAATTATGGATGAATTACTCCAAGTTTGGTAGTATAGGAGCTAATTGTTCTCCTATGGCCTAACGCCTAATAAGATACACAATATGTAACTTGGTAAACTGGTTTATCTTCATGAAAACATTGTAAAAGCCAATTATTTCAGTAACCGTGGAGTTTCTTGCCGGTTTTTCTCCATAGGAAACGACCAATTGGAACCGTGCATCTAGCTTCTGACGTTTCATAAGTGCCCATGTCGGTTTATCTGAAATAAAATATTTGGATTTTTTTTATTTCATGGGGTGGTCCGCGTTTTAGTACTAACGCCGACAGACAAAAAACCCGTATCTACTTATATAAAATCTAATTTGCTGATAGCAGTACCTAAACTTGCTGTCAGCTAAGGTAATTAGTCGACCAAAATATGAATCTATACTAAATTATAAAGCAAGAAGAGTTTGTTTGTTTTTTGAATACGCTGATCTCCGGAACTGCGAGTCGGATTTGAAAAATTCTTTTTGCATTTGTTAGCCCAATTTTTGAGAAAGATTAGAGGCTATTTAGCATCAAGCTAGGACCCAAAGGAGCTGAGCAGAAAGAAAGAAAGTCAATAATAACGCTAAGCGAAAACGAAGCAGGCGATGCGATGCAACGGGGTGGGTCGGGGGATCAAGAAATTTCACGCGGACGAAGCCGCGGGCAGAAGCTAGTCAAGTCTTTGATAGAAGTACCTAAATTTCCTGTCAGTTACAAGAAATAGAACATGAGATATGATTAGGGAGAATATGTTTTTAGTCTTTTCCATTAGCACTTAGGAAATACGAAGCGATATTAGGTAATGTATTTTCCCAGTAAAGCTAAATATATTTTCGCAGGACATGATCAAAATTCCAGTATCAATATCAACTACGATCGACTTTCTCACAAGTATAAGTAACGTCATATCAAGTAAATAACTTTCCCTCGCGATACAGTAATAAACTTCCAAGAAACATATCATATTTATCTTACTGACAATAAATAAAGACTTATGATAAAAGAGGATTACAGGAACGTTGAAGACATGTTTCTCCCAACTTCTAAACCAAGATTATGGTAATCTTAGACTGAATAGAATATAGCTCAAGTTTTAACTGACATTATTTTATCATCTAAGTACAGTGACTACCGAGATGCCGACTAATAGAGAAGTATGGAAGAAAAAGACATATTGCGCCGACTTCAAATAAATTGGGATAAGCTCAGGAGAAAAATATATACATATATCATCAACAGCCCGCCTGATTGTTAAAATTGAGTTAAACTGGATTCACACTACTGTGTTCTGTTTGTGTCGTGACGCCTGCTGCTACAGTGTTGGCCAATCAAAACTCGTTGTGAGTTGACTGTTGACGTAGTCCTGTACGAATTTGTTTGATTGGTACATCCCGCGTCAGGACACAACACGACATAGTAATATGTCGGTAACTTTAGGCATTTCCTAACTTATTCCATTTAATTCGATCCTATACGATCCCTTTTGTCCTTTTTATCCCACAGACATTTTCCCTTTCATTGTGCGCTTTTCGGTTAAGGTTGGGATCCACTTGTCACGAACTGTACTTATACTATAGACATAGGTAGTCGTACTCTTACCTACGTGGATCCTACGTAATGTTATAAATGTGAAAGTTTGTACGGCTGAACGGATTTAGATGACATTTGGCACATAGATAGACCATTACCCGGGTAAAGACATAGATAGACTACTTTTCATAGTAGATAAATTATTTGCTATTTGTTTTAGGAATTTTAGATAATACTTATGAATAAGCACTTGAGTGAAATACCTGAGATACAGGTTATTCCTAGTTCAGGTAAGATCCGATTATTTCTTAATTGCCTCTAGTTTGAGGCCCTATTTTGTAAATATTAGTGTAAATCAATTATTTGAATAAACACTCTCAATTCAGGATCGTAGACAAACGCGGACAACAGCTAGAAAAAAATATTTTAGAAGCCGATAATAAACACAAGTTTTGAGATACTTCCATTAGTGAAATTGAAACATGTTTCAGCACTAAATCAAGCGGCTTTATTACATTAATAACAGTCTAGTGAAACAGACAGAAAACTGAAGTAAGACTCATATCAATGTCACATCTCGTGAGACACGACGTGTGTCTATTTACACGCAATGTGAGGCAAACGTTCTACACTCTATATTTCATAGTCTTTGACAGAGTAATACGAAACTTGAGTACAACCTCTATTATTTTCTGCTCCCGTAGAGATACGTCGAGTTTTTCACTGTCATTCGTTTCTGGAGGAAAAAGTTATCGAAATTCTTTTACGTTACTCAGGTAATAAAGTGAAGGAAAACTTTATTGGCACACGTGTAATGTGTTTATGTGAGGGAAAGGTAAATAGGTAGGTAGGTGAATATGGCAGGCTTCGGTCGAAAATTACTTAATAAGATAAAATACGCGTTTAATTTTCTCGTGGCGTATCTGATATTGACAGGAATGTATGCGCGAAAGTCGTTGTTACTTTTTCGATACGATAAGTTCTCGCTCCAATCAAGTATTTTGAGTTTTTTTTTTATTATTATCTAGTGGAATATCTTTAGGACTGGGAGGATCACACCTATAGGATGCATCAAGACAGATGGGCCAGAATCGTTATAAACTAGGGTGCCTGAAAACGGGGGTCGTCACTGTGGCAGGCCTAAAAAAGGCTGGCGTGGCGATTTGGACTTGTTCCTAACCGATTGGACGGAGAAGGCACAGCACAAAGATAAGTGAAAAAATATATGGGAAACCTTTGCCCAGCAGAGGGACAACATAGGTGAAAAACAAATAAGGGGAAAATTACCTTACGAGTGTTTTTCCACTAAAGATAAAAAAACAGCCAACAATGTCGGAATTCTAACTACAGAATGTGGTAACCACAGAGCCAAAATTCCGGTAGTTCAATATTACAGGCCTCGATGGACGTGCTGCATTACAAAGCGAATCCTGAATAACTGAATCACACTGGCTACAGAGGGTGGTGGTCACATCAGAATATTGTGCGCTGTGCGGTTCCGTAGTCAACATCTGTTACGTAATTACAATGCATGGTTGTAACGTAATAATACCACATTGGTTGTACAATTCCAAGAACATACTTTACAAGGGTTTTATATGTTTATTATATCAATATCATCTGCCTAGCCTTTTCCCAACTATGTTGGGGTCGGCTTCCAGTCTGACCGGATGCAGTTGAACACTAGTATTTTACAAGGAGCGACAGCATGTCTGACGTCCACAATCCAGTTACTGGTTAACACGATACACCTTAGCAAAACTGGTTGTCAAGACTTTCGGGATTCTGAGTAGGTACGCGTATCGACTGTCAAAGACCAAGGAATGACAGCCGTTACCAACTGGTTAACGTGCTTTCCGAGGCGCGGAGGGGTCTCGGTATGTAATGAATGGTCACCCATCCACGGACCGACCTTGGCAAGCGTTGCTTAACCGTGAAAATCGACCCGTGCGAGTGTTATTATTTAGCCACGAGCCCTTTAGGTTCCCTATCTGCGAGCAAAAGGCGAAGGCGACTTGAATTTACATCCCAGCCATTAGCATAGATAATATCAGAAAATAAACGAAACGTTACCTCCCTAATTTAATTTAGCAAACCCGATTCCGACAAACAAAAACAAAACGAACAGACATAAGTAAAAGGAGTGACATTTTATTAAACAAATGTCTTGATCCAGGTCGAACCATAAATATTTTCCGAAAAACATGGAAAAGGGCTGACACCTTTCTCGTGTCGACAGAAGATTGCCTATATACAAATCAGAGAACGACATGCAGAGTACCCACGTACAGATTGAATATTCAGATCGCGTGTATCACTTGTAAAGAAGAGGAAATATGAGGGATTTGATATGTAATATATTTTGGATTTAGACCTCAAGGTTCCGTGAAGTTATTACTTAGTTTAGTTTTAAAGGTGACACGAGTAATTTTCTTGTTTCATTATCTACGAAAAAATTATAATTAGAACTCCGACTATAAGTTTTAAAAGTATCTGATGAAAGTTTAAACAAACCCTGTTCAGTAGAGTCCGACTGAAAACGGTTTTTTTTTCCAGTCGAATACAAAATTCGGCATGATTATCGGCCAAAATGTATCATCAGATTCTTTTAGAATAGACCATAAGTAAAACGACAATGACATAAAATGAAAACTTATTTCACTGTGAAATAAATAAATATATATATATTATCCAAGAGCACTCTAACATCCCCTATCTCTCAGCTGAACCAACTGCTCGAACAAAAAAGAACTTAACGTCACAATCGGTCCAATTTCCAGCTCCAAAACACGGGGAGCTCAAAAAAATAAATCACAGACCAACAAAAGGACGAAACACCATGGATTACGGGGTCGCGTGAAACATTGTGCCGACATAACCCTCTCCGACCGCTCGCTATCATATGGGAATGTCAACTTTTATTTGAGCACATACCTACTTGTACAGTTCGGAAACGATTTTGTTGGAAAAATTTATATTGGTGGCCGGTGGATTTTATTGGTATTGCTGTTATTTTTTTTTATATATATATATAGGCCAAGTACAGACGCTGGCACATCAAGCTATCCGAACTGTCAAATTTTCCCAATCAACTTTGAACCTTATGCTTTAGCGATAAAGTTGAAAATCTATTAAAGAAATTTGACAGATTGTAGTAGCTTGATGTGCTGGCGTATGTACCTAGCTAGCGTAAATTAGAAATTATAATGGTAAAAAAAGGAAGGAATACGAAATGAATGAGACCTCTCTTTTAAAAAAAGACAAAATAAATTCCGAAAGGCAATAGGTATTAAGCGCAGAGGCTGCAAGGAGTGCCAAGGAGGAGGAGTTGCTCATTACCTTATTGATAACTGATGAATGATCGACTATTCATGAGGTAAGGCCTCTACCACCAGGCCCCTATACCACTGACTAATCTTAAGACCATAATAATGTACCATAATATTCTGACAAATAAATGATTATGATTATACACACCACGCTATACACGTAGTTAGTTCCTGTGATATAAATTCTGCCTAAACAATTACGGAGAAATTCTGTTATATAGGCCGAGTCATATCAATACGGACAATTCCATGAAAACTATATAACAATAGAAATTAGGTGCACAACATTTCTATTTGGTGAACAATCATGTCTTCATATTATTTGACTTATAAAGATGAAAATAATATTTTCCTTCGCCTTATGTGATTCCCTTTTCCTCCATCCTCATTCATATTAATAATACTTACATTAGATTTGATCGAGGTCTTCGCTATATTTTTTTTCCAGTTGCCTGTAAGAAGTTCTTCTCATAACAAGGTTACAAATAGGTTTAATTATTCTACGAAGAAATCAAATGAAATTAATACGGCTTTGAAATAGCACCGGCGGCCACGCTATTCAAATCAGTTCGCTTCAAATCAATATTTGGTATTATTCGTCAGTAGCCAATTTGGTAGGCGCTCGAAATTGAATTATAACTTGGATGTTGACTGACTATACACAGATGTATTAATTAAATTGGCACGTGTCCTATTAGACCTAGAACCTATAACATGTGTCTATTATTTTGTGATTCGATATAGCAAGTTTCGCGGAAATTATATCAATCAAATTACTGTTAGCCTGCATCATCCCACTGCTGGGCAAAGGCTTCCAGTTCTTTCGACCTAGGGCTAAAGTGGACCACTGGTCGTTTTTTTTGTCCAGCTCGTCCCGCCATCTTCTACGGGGTCTGCCGCGACGCCTTGTACCCGTGTCAGGGCTCCACGTGGTGGTTATTTTGGCCCACAGCTTATTGGGCATACGGCAGACGTGGCCAGCCCAGTCCCACTTTTATGATAAATTTATTTTCAGGTTCAAAGCTGTTAGCAGCTGTGCGATCGCTATTTGAGTTGGCAGTCAACGCTTTTGCAGTTTAGATTATAAATTGATTGAGGTACTAAAAACGTTTATGGAACCTGTCTCCACCGTAACTTCGATATCTTTTTTTGACGTCAAATACCAAAGCCTCGTTAAAACAGATTTCCAAGAAAGATACATTTTTGAAACAGAATTGAAAAGCAATCTGTAATATTCCGTAACAAAACTGAAGTCGTGACTACAACACAGGGAAAGGGATGATCAACCCGCTGGCGGTCGTCCAACACCAGAATATGACGCATCAGCATCATTCCCGACACTGTCATTTATCACAACCACTCCCAGAATTAAAAGTTGTAGGTGGAAGCCATCTTTCGGTACTACACGTAATATCTGTCTTGGTCATAGAAGATAAAACTAAAACATTTTTTCTTGAAGTGTTCTGACGGATTCGTACTTGGTATTTATTATGTTAGGTAGTCATTGGTCCTTTAGTTTTAAAACTCTAGGAGTGACGACATTAAATATAATTTCATTAGATATCTTCTTTCCCATACGAGAGAAAACGACTAGAAGAACAGTAATTTCCTAGAATCTCTTTTAAAAACCCCAATTTGTTTAAACAAAGTCCCACGATACATACGAGGCTAAAATTCGGAAGTCCAGTTAAATGGACGTAACAAAGTTTCAATCGTTAGTGTAGGCACACAGGGGATGATCAGCACTCTGGCGATCGTCCAAATCTTCAGAGCAATGCGTCAGCGTCATCGGGGAGCCATTCATCAAGCAGCCTGGCCATATATCTTTTAAAAGATACATATTTTTTGTATTAAAAAAATATTTCAGACATCAAAAAGTTTAACAAACGCATCAAAAAGTTTGACAAACGTAAAATTTTATGAGTAATGGAAAAACTTCAGAAATTATAAGAAGTAAAGTAAATTCGTCTCGAGTGTTCGGACTGTAAAATCAAAGTATAAAAACTGTCGCTGTGCTTGTTCATCCAAGAGATAAAAATGTGTGGTCGCATTGGAAATGTCGTAATCGAATTTAATTCCAAATTATTCCGACCTTGCTGGTCTATTTCTTTTATTATACACGTGTAACATATACTTTAAATCGTATGTTTCATAACGCAACAGTGTTGATTATTTTCCATGTGCGTGCCACATGCTGTTCTATTTAATTTTATCCTTATTCCCACATCAATCGTAGTCGCTGATGCAAGCACAATTGACGGACAACGCGCGGTGCTAGCAATCAGCGTAACATCAACTACTTGAAGACCGTTCTTGACTGTTAAATATGCATATAATATAATACATAGACAAGTTTATAAAGTGAGTATTATTATGCTTACAATACAGCCAAAAACCTTTTGTTAAAGAGAAATAGGAGCCTTTGCTTTAAAAGACAATACTAGAACTGCCAGAAAACAATTATAAGCATCTAAAATTCTCAGAAAATACTTAGCTTAGTTCGAACGTATAAATTACCAGTTTCAAATTACCTAGGGTCTTGTGAGTTTACATAGCCCCTTCAAGTACAGCGAAATTACATTTGAGCTTAAAGTGCTTGAGACGTCTTCCTCGATGTTCCTGCACTTAACGGAGCTCGAGAATGTGGAATAAACTCACGTGGGTGTGTACTTATCTGATATCGATCGACAGCTAAGCCCCGCGCTTTAACAATTAACGAGCGCAAACATCGAATAGTTAAAACTTGGCCCCTGTGTTACGGCTAAGACAGGAACGTTTGGCGGGTACGTTAATTTGATAATTATCAATTATTTTTTCATCCCCCCATCTCGGAAAGAGTATTTTTGCTCTTCGATAACTGAGTGCAAAAGCCGTTTTTATCCGCTAGAGGATAAAGTAAAATTGAATTTAGAACATCGTGTGCAACAAGTTTGTGAAATCAAAACATCATTAAACCTATTTATTTCTACCTCTATGGTACCGAATTTATCATACAACCTTTTTTTTTTTTAAAACTCAGACTCGGAACCTTCTTGGTGTACTTACTTTTTTTTAATTTGCGCGCGCCTTTTTCTTTTCATGTCATATTGTTAAAACCTTAGATTAAAAACAAGAAACTTTAAAAGAAGTGAAAAACCTAAAATGAGTGATTCTAGCGACGAGGAAGTTTATTTGACGCCAACAGAATTGACTGAAACTGTTAAAAGTGCGCAAACGAGCTTTCTCCCTCAACAATCACGCGAGAAGTATTTGAAACAGTACGATATGTTTAACACGTGGCGACTAGCTAAAGGAGCCAAATCTTTCTCAGAAAATGTTTTGCTGGCATATTTTATTGAATTATCCAAGTCCAAGAAATCAAGCACTCTATGGAGTACGTATTCAATGCTAAAAGCAACAATAAAAATGAAAAAAGACATACATATCGACCCCTATTCTAAATTACTTAGTGGCATTTTTAAAAAAAGCCTCATCGGGTCATCAACCAAAAAAGTCGAAGGTCTTCACAGCATCGGAAATTGAAAAATTTCTTAACGAAGCACCTGATTCCGTATATTTGGCGGCAAAAGTAAGTCAGTTGCACATTCAGCATCTACTTAGGTATATTAATCAACTACTTAACATAATCTAGTACTTAATAGATGTTGATAGGCATAATTATGCATGCATATCAATTTTATTAATTTATTTACAACAATACTCTTTATGTTCCAGGTTGTTCTTATTATTGGTATAAACGGAGCATGTCGAACTAATGAAATAACACAACTTGATGTCAAAAACATTGAGAAACATTCAGATGACTTACTATTAATTAATTTACCTAATACAAAGACAAAAAGAGACCGCAACTTCGTCATTCGCAAGGAATACGTAACAATTGTTGAGAAATATCAAGCCTTGCGCCCGCCGAACACTCCAATCAATCTATTTTTTCTACAATATCGCAACGGAAAGTGTGTTAGACAGCCTATGGGTGCTAATAAAATTGGCAGTATCCCTCGAGAAATAGCAACATTTCTTGAACTTCCAGAACCCCTGTTGTACACGGGTCATTGTTTCCGACGAACTTCTGCCACACTTTTGGCAGATTCAGGAGCTGATCTCCTGTCCCTTAAGCGCCATGGAGGTTGGAAGTCCAATGCGGTTGTAGAGGGATACATAGAAGATTCCATCCAAAATAAGTCTAAAATATGTAAAGGCATCGTAGGAAACATTACACTGAAAGAGCCTCAGCCAGATTCTTGGACTGGCCCTTCTACATCAAAAATAAGCCGTTACGAAACACCTAACCATTGCCCTGTCTCGCCAACATTTACGCCAAGGGAATCCGATGAATCGGTACTATTAAGTATGACAGATAGTTTACCGAAAAACAGTACACAAGTCACTAACACCAACATTACAGTACCTAACAAAAATATTACACTCAACTTAAGTAACTGCAACAACTTTACTTTAAATTTTTCTTAATTATACCTAAGTATTATTTGATAAAGTTTAAAGATTATTAAATTCTGTAATACTTACCTACCATAATGTAGTAGTTAATACCTAAACTGAAATAAAAGTATCTTGAGATTGTAAATGTTTATTTTTTTTGCATTTAATCATTTCCTCGCTGAGGTGGGATGAAAAGTTACGTGTTGCACTCGAGTGCAAAGATTTTTCACCTCGTGCTCTTTTGATTCCCTCGCTACCGCTCAGGATTCTAATTTCTGAATCACTCGCCGCGCTCGTGATTCAATTTTAGAATCCTTCGCTTGCTCGGTCATCAAAATTGAGCACGCGGTTAAAAAACAACTTTGCACTCTTGTATAACAAATAACTATTTTATCATAGTTTGCGTTAACATTTTAAGTAAGGGAGAACTGAGTAAATGTTGCTTTTATAATTATCTATGTACTAGTTGCACCCCGCGGTTTCACACGCATAAGTTTCGATCCCGTGGGAATATCGAGATAAAAAGTAGCCTATATGTTAATCCAGGGTGTCAGCTACCTCCATAAAAGAGAGAAAAAGAGCCTTGACAGACAGACGGACAACGAAATGATCTTATAAGAGTTCCGTGTTTCCTACTGAGGTACGGAACCCTAAAAATGATGCTGTTCGTTGGTAAGCGCGTCACTTGTGAACGGCTGGACGATTTGGTCTTTTTTTTTAACACGCTTTTATAAGCTTCACTTGTTTTAAAATGTTCATATTTTTTCAAATTCCGGAAAATAATTGAAACGCCTCTTTTCTATGGGAGTTTTGTAAGAATGATTGAAATTTGGACAACACAACGCCTGTCGGGAGAGCTAGTCCTCCAGTAAAATATGAATAAGACGATTTCCAAATCATGTCTTCATAAGATCAATGAACGAAGAACAAATGTTATTTATTTTTTATTTTTATTTAAAGGAACAGCAAACAGTTACATTATAAAAACTTACAACTAATTTAACAAAAACAATTTTAGTGATAATATAACCCACAACGCTGTCCACAGGTAGACATAATAGTTTAAAAGAGAAAAAGAAAAAGTATAATCGCTAGGAAATTTAGTAGCAGCACGTGCATTAATAAATTTTATAATGAACAATAATACTGTTAAAGTCTAAAGATGACATGGTACCTATATAAAATCGTAACTTAGTAAGATTGAGGATTTTCAGTGAGGGTACACACTTGGGTTTTATTTAATAAAGTGGACCTGGTGAGGCTTTTGAATCTACTCATTGGACAATTAAAGATGTCAATATTTTCAAAAGTATTATTATACGAGTCAACCATAAGGCGGACTGGTGAGCGCTCGCCAGAATTAGTTCGGCAAGAGTTAACTGCAAAAAGAGTACCTGCGCGTACCTGTCGCCTGTGAAAGGTTCTAGGTACAGCGTAACAAATCATGTTATTTAAATTTATACAATTGAATTTATTTCTGACAATTTTATATAAGATAACGGCTTCAAGGTATTTTCTTCGAGAGCTAAGGGGTAGCAGCTTGTACTTGCTGAGTAACTGAGATGTTATATCGATAACCAGCTGCTGGAACGTTACCGACGACAATTTCACAAATGCCTAAAATACATCTTTAAGGAATGCTCCTTCATCTGTGAAGTAGAATCTTTCCGACTGGTCGAACGCCAAAGCGAGGGAAATGCGATGGATCCGATCTTGAACAATATAAATAAGGACGCAGGGAATATCTTCAATTGCCTAGCTATAACGCATAACGTGTTCATACAATAACATTTATGAGTGACATTTATGCTTATGGAATGAATGTCACTCCATAATATGGATCAATAGGTACGGTTTTCTTGATGTGTATATTAGTTTATAAAGAGGTGTTGAATAAGGATCGATAAGAGTCCGAAAGAGACATGTAGCGTAGTAAATAGGTATGTTGGCGCACCACGTATGCCTGTGATTGGCGGTAAAAAGCGCGGGGTGTCGGGGTACCGAACCCGTAAACGACGGCCGCTGCGCGCCCTCCACAGCACTCAGCTCACAGACGCGCGCCACAACGGGCATTTCTTTGTACTATTTTCATATACACTGATCATTGTAAATTATGGTATTACACCTATTTTAATACAGTCCACTACTTATTTTATTGCAAAGTCCGATTGAGCCTATTCAATTGTCCTTTGAGCTGGATTAACAAAAATAAACCCACACACATGTATCCATAAAACATGTTAAATCTACCTGCTTCACAAGGCCAATAGTAATAACTTTTTGGTATAAGTCAAAGTTTAATGTCAAAGATTAAACTATCAAAGGACAAAAGGATCTTTGGATTAACCCAACCCAGACTCAAACTAAGTCATATAGACTTCCATATTATGGTATGAAAGTTTATATGACTCGTAGTTTAATTAATTCTACCCAAAACTCTGTAGTCAAAATGACTAATGGCCGATTCCTATTATTTACGAACCGTTACTGGTTTAATTGTTTACCAATATTGAAGCAAAGACCTCGTAGCTTTTCATAGTAGAGCCCTCCCATATGGAAATAGCTATCACAGGTAAAATAAGCTTACAAATCTATTTATATGCTCAGTTTGGCAATAAAAAATGGTACCATATTGGTGAGCAAAATGATTCGTTTTTGTTTAAAAAAAAAAAACATTTTTTTTACCCAATCGCATCACAGGATACTTTCAAACAAAACGCACTATGCGACATTCACATTTCTGAAACTCTTTGCTACGTTTTCCGAACCACCGCTGTCAGTTTAGTGTTTGGACCCGACAGCGCGACACAGCTCTGGCACCTTGCAGCTGGCACCTGCAGTTTTAGGTCACCCGGACGCGGCACCTGTCCCAGCCTCTTTGTTCTTACTCCTGTCCTATTTGTTACGTAGGTGAAGCCAAATAAGTGCTCCGTCCCACGTACAGTAATTACTGAGTGCTCTAGTTTAAAGCTTAGAAAAATAAATGGAAGCTTGAGTGTTTTTGTTGCGACGTTGTCTTGTGAAAGTACCGTCTGATATTTTAAATAGGAGCACCTATATTAAATTCCAACCAGATAAAACTCAAGCTTTCATACACTAATTCGGTCTAACATTCAGAACATACAACAAAATTCAACAAATCAGTGGTTTAGATTGCTGAACTGAATAAAACAAGATCAAATGAGTATGATGTTAGTGGACATCTAAGGCTAATTTTAACAACGTCATGAACAAGCCTTGCACAAGCAAGGCTTAGCTCATGTTTAATGCTAAAAGTCATACAATTTTCGTTTACCAAGCGTTGGGCAACCACCGCAATACCTCATTTTTCAGTCCCAATAGTACCGACCGACGACGCGACGTTTACACCACCGCTACGTTCGCTACGGCGTAGCAACAACGTAGCAGTTCGGCTACGAAACAAAATATTACGTGCTACGAACGTATGTACATCGTACCTACAATCAAAATTAATGTAATATTTCAAGGAACAATATAAATTCCAGATGAAAATTTATGTTGTAGAGTTGAGCAATAAGCCCCGCTTGAAAGGAGCTCGCCCGACCAAGTTTCAGTGCCAAGCCAATACAGGGACCCTTGCAAATTCACGGTGCTAACTTCTCGCTTGTATTTGCATTGCTAAACACTTCTAGGAATGTAAATACGTGTATTGAGCGTTACTACATAACTTGTTGCGACTTTTGCTGGTATACCTATTTACAAATTAGTGGTTTGTTTTTATGTGAGTGTACTACAGGTACACCTCTGCCTAACCCTTCGGGGATTACAGGTGTGTCGTGTTATGCATTTGCATGAAATTGTATAAAAAAGTGGTGACCTTTTTAAGAAGTAAAGTCTGTTTTATTGTTTTTTTTCATTTAGAGTTTTAAGGACGCGTTTACGAATCTGACAAAAGTAAGCAGTTTTTCGGTGCATTTTACGGCAAAATGATACGAAACCAAATGTAACTAATAATTACCACAAATAGATTACTCCTTCATCTTCAAATGGTAGCAAATTTTTATTCGAAAAGTTTGGTTTATAATATTGTAAAAAATAATTTCCGTTGCCTCTTCACACAAAATTTACGATATCGTGCTGACTTTAGGAACATTTTTCTTCTATTTAATAACATAAATTTATTTATTTAAAAATGTTTTATGTAAGCAGACATGTTAAACTCAAAAAGGTAGCAAAAAGAACTATCAAAATGTTACAAATAGACTCAGCAAAAAAATAAAAAACGAATCAAATTTTTCACATATTTAGCTGTAACATGTGAATCCTAATTCATTGAGTTAAGGGTTATTTTACTGGTCACTGTCTTGATTTATTGCACAAAAATTTGTAATGAAATATTAGTCTGCGCTCGGCCGCCGTCGTGAGTGGACTCTGTGTCGGTTGTAAGCAGCAGCTTGTGCTAGAAAAGATCGCTGTACGGATAGAAAATATTTGACATACCAAACTTGATACTTACTTCACGCATTCTGTATGACTACCCAACGAAAGATTTTATTCAGTCTTATATTTTTCTAGAAGTACTCGTAAGTATGGATTATTCATATTTCGTTTCGGACTTGATGGAGTCACCTGAAGGTGTACTTTGAAGACAGCTACAGGCTACTGGAACTAATAGACGAGCTGAGCTAGATGTACCGAGTTTGGGCTCGTTTTGTTAGTTATGTTGAGACCTTACCTCCGGACTTGATAAAATGACCTGCAGGTGTACTTCGAAGACTGCTACTGGAACTAATAGACGAGCTGAGCTAGGTGTGCCAAATTTGAACACGTTTTGTTAGTTATGTTGAGACCTTACCTCCGGACTTGATAAAGTGACCTGCAGGTGTACTTCGAACACTGCTACTGGAACTAATAGACGAACTGAGCTAGGTGTGCCGAGTTTGGGCTCGTTTTGTTAGTTATGTTGAGACCTTACCTCCGGACTTGATAAAATGACCTGCAGGTGTACTTCGAAGACTGCTACTGGAACTAATAAACGAGCTGAGCTAGGTGTGCCAAATTTTAGCTCGTTTTGTTAATTATGTTGAGACCTTACCTCCGGACTTGATAAAATGACCTGCAGGTGTACTTCGAAGACTGCTACTGGAACTAATAGACGAGCTGACCTAGATGTACCGAGTTTGGGCTCGTTTTGTTAGTTATGTTGAGATATTACCTCCGGACTTGATAAAGCGACCTGCAGGTGTACTTCGAAGACTGCTACTGGAACTAATAGACGAACTGAGCTAGGTGTGCCGAGTTGATAGTTATGTTGAGACCTTACCTCCAGACTGAATGGAGTGACCTGCAAGTGTACTTTGCGAGTTTTTACGAGTAGAACTAGCTGATAAGAATGTGTATAGTTTTTACCTCTTATAACAGCCCTCGTAAGAAACTTCATGCCGGTCTTCTCCCAGAATTGATCGATCCAAGATTTAAAAGAACTGCAAGAGCATTCTTCACATTGTCAATGTTTTTTTTTTGTTTTTTTTTTTACTTATTTTTATTATTTCTTATCATTTACAGCTCCTAGTCCGGCTTAGTACGTTATCCTAATTGCGATGGAATACATTTGGAATGGCGATCAATTTAAACCCTTCTAATTTGACAGTTCAACAATATCCATGGCGTTGTTTTTGTTGTTGTGCAAACAAATTTTTTAAATTTATGAAGGTTTTTGAGAACCTACTTGCATTTGATTCCATAGCAAATTTATTATATAAAATACGAAATAAAACGAATAAAAAAATTGGTTCATTAGTTTTTGAGAAAATCGCGGACATACAAACATACATACATACGGGTCGAATATAGAACCTCCTTTTTGAAGTCGGTTAATAAGCTTGTTTTAAATTATTTGCTTTCAATAAGCTCGTCCGCAAATTGTAAATACATAGGTACTTTGGCAAGTACTTTATTAATCACTGTCCAATGAAATTAAGAAAATAGCATAATTTTTTATGAACATTTCACATAACCAACAAACTTTTTGAAAACAAATCAACGCAAGCTTAAAAAAAAATACACGGCTAAAATTAAATAAATTTAGGCTCAAGTATCAGGTCGTGCCGGTTTACTCATAATTTCGCCGCTTCGCGCATGTCGCTGTGTGTGTGAGCCGTGCGCGTGTAGTAGTAAGACTCAATACCTAAAATTGAAGCGCGTCAATTCGTAAACGCGTCCTTAAAACTTTAAACGAGAATTATGACCTACAATCGTAAACTGTTAGCAATTTCCTTTACAGCATATGTTCCCAATAAATGTACGGGCATTATTGAAAATTCTGCCGATAATTAAATTCTGTTCAAACTTTGCGAGTTTTGCTACTAAGCTGGAGCCCAGATGCTCTTGCCGTCGGGGTTTTATTTGTGGCCACACTAAGCTCTTATGCAAAGCTCACGAATTAACGTCACGTTTATGAAAGGTATTTCAACGTGAAATTTTGATAAAGTATTTATTTAAATATAAATAAGGTGTGGTATTTATTGTCTTTCCCTTTAGGAAAACAAACATCAAACGATTTCAAAATAAATCGCGGCTATTCTTAAGGGGCTTAAAATAACCTACACGCAAATCGCTAGTTTTAGAAACAATAAAAGTATATAAGACTACAGTAAACAAAATCAGAAAAATATATGACATTCTTCAGGATATATGCTAGGTAGCTAGTGTGTTGAAAACGTAATACCACTAATTTGATACGATAGAAAAAAATATGCTTCATATTTTGCAATAAATTACCAGCGTTGTGTCATCGCGCTTCTCTTTCTTTTCTATGCAGTCCGACAATGACCGCGCTTTAGGTCATGTAGTCCCTTTAAGGCAAACATAGACAACGTCGTTTTTTTTTTAAAGATGCGTTTTTTATACTAATTAAAACAGCATTTTCATAAAAATTTTACTTACGATACGTCGGTCAGGGCTCGATAAACCTACCAGGAAGTAAATTGCTCATCTGCTACCCACATTCTCATTAAAAGGGAAAGCACGTAACTTCACACGTCACACGGAAACGTAACAGAAGATGGAATCCTATGTTGACAAAAGACAAGCCGGACGAGGGTACCGTAAACACGCAAGTTATCGTAAAATGGCGTTTATGACCACCCACGTGACTGGCTTAAACGAATGAGAATAAAAACGGGCAATAAGAAAATATAAGCAGGCACGTCTGAGATATCTGTCTTTTGAGACCGACTGTGAAGTTTTTAATGTCTCTGACGATTAAAGCAAAATATAATTACGGACATAAGTATATTTTACTGTGGAATACAAAATAATGCTTGATGCTCTAACACTAGCACAATTGGTAGTACATACGTCTGACTGCGTTTTTTACCGATAACCAATAAAACAAAACTGGCACAAACTTAGGACCATCATAGGTGATGACAGTATAAATGATACACGGTCAAGTGAATATAGCCCTGAAAATAGTATTTGCATATAAATAGTGTCTATAAAGAAGATCAGTGGAGCAAATAAAACATAGTTTCAAAACTAAAATCCATGTAAGTGAGATTTGTACGAAGACTGAATAATCGGAGTACTATCCTGAAATGGTTCATGAAGATGTTTATTTCCCTAAAGTAGTTGCTTGTAAAGTTGTAACAAACAAACATTTGCAATACATGAAGGTCTATGCAAACTACACATTTTAATATATTTTGTGTTCAAACGAAACTAATAAATAATAACATTGATAGAATGCTAGGCTTATTTATCAACATGAAAGCTATGAAAACACGGAATCCTCATTAATTTGGGCTGCTAAATAACCTGTCAACTGCGTGACCAATAATATGATTTATTGCTTAAATATACATTTTCTGTTAATGGATGAACTCGTGCTACCAAATATTGATGATAACAAACGGGCTTCCCGCATCAGCATAACTATTTTGGAGTTTACACACAATTTGTTGCACAACGTTCCAAATGCGGTAGAGGACAGGAGCGTAGGTAATCCTCAAACACATCATGTATGAAGGCAACATTTTTGCATATTTTTTGTGCCCTATAATACTCTTTTCATAAAGTAAAGGCGGCAATCCACACAACACACACACAGGAAACACAAAATATAGTACGAAAAGCACATATCAACATTTTTAAGCGTAAGTACGTGTCAAGGGAGCCGTAAGTTACGTATACCACAATATCATGTAAGTACCGAGCCATAAGTCACCCCTCGACGCTCGTTCAGACACCGCAGCTCAACATCCGAGGAGATAGCACGAGTCACGACCTATGACCTAGATTTCTCCTTTTTTACTTTAGAATGCAATCAGCCGTTGCATTAGAGGCGGACATTATGTGGCGCGCACCGTGCTTGATTTTGCAGCAAGAAGAAATGGACTTTTTGGTTTTGTTTTCGGACCAAGGTGCTGAATATTTTAAACTGCTGTGCTTGATAGATTTGTAGACCATATACCATTAGAAATGTATAATGAATTGATCAGTTCTGTCATAACTAACCCTGGAGCACTGGTGTGGCATAAATCCCTCGACATTTTGCAGGGCAACATAACATTTGTGCATTGACACATCAAATAAAACGGTATGTACGGATACAGTTTACGCAAGATATATCACCCCAGTAACTGTATTTGTTACGTAGCAATAACATAACGGAATTAACATAACACATTTCAATATGTAATCAAGTCAAATAAAACTACATGAATACATGTATTGTACGAACATGAATGGTTGACGGACCGTTAAATCCATAATTCCATTCGAGATTCAGTCTTGCATGCACGTGGTTGTAAAACTTGGAGAATATCCAATGTGAGTCAATTTGAAGCGTCTTACGTGTCCAAAAAATCCTCGAGAACCGTATAACTGAGGTCTCAGGAAGTAATATTCGGGAGTTGAGACCATTATGCGTGGCGTCATGCCAACTTGTGTGCGTAGGCACCGTAACAACAGTTGTAATACAAGTTCGTGCAAATAGTATTTTGTTTGCTCGTAGACGCTATATTTTATACTGCAGCGCCTATAATGAAGGAAGTTTTGGACTGCTCATATTTCGCTGAAACGCAGTAGGAGGCATTATTGTTAAATTGAAATTGTATTTTCTCTACTTTATTATGTATGATCATAAGCTATAAAGCTGTGCTCATGAATAACGAAAATAAACCAGGGCCGTCCCTCTACAGTTTGGTAAAATAGAGGTCCATCGACATCCATACAGACAATAAAGAACAATACGTTCCAAATTGAATGCACAGCAAATTATCGAATCGAACATCGACAACATCCACATAGATACTCCAAATTGTTCAGATTCAATAGAATCATTGCAGACATATCGCAAACAATAAGAGATACAGAATGGCTCAATAAATAGTACAGATGCAGCGGAACCACTCAAAAGCGGAGTGTACACAGATCGTTATTGGAAAATGTCGGAAAACCACGTCACAGCGGGGAACATATTATTGTACATACAATAACAATAATATGAGGTTTCCAATACGTTTCATACACAGTTTACGATCGCGGTACTGCTGTTTAAGTATGCTAATAACTTCAGTAAAAGTGCTTTAACGGCAATAATGTTTCTGGCTTTGTTATGGTAATGTTTACTTTAATGCGTTTGTTTAGAATTTCTGTGCTGTTAAAGATATATTTTGATGTGGTAAACTTCGTGATATTTTCAATTTTACTTTACAAATTGTTGTCATTCTACAGATATTCAACTTTTTTTGTACATTTTAGAATTAATGCAAAAGAAATGCTGGTCTTTGGAGCCGGATAATATCGAAAACCTTATTTTGGCTTTTATGCCAAGCTGAGTGAAGCTATCCTCTGAATTTATGCGTTCACTTCCTTTATCCACCTGCAATGAAGCACACTCAGTTTAACCGTTGAAAAAGCATGTAAAGCGAGGCAACCTCGACTGGCATTGATTGCAGCGCGTGAACTGATAGCGCGAAACACAAAGGGTTAGTGACGTATCTAGGCGAGCGGCCTGCGGCTTCGGCTTTTGTTCGTACCCCATGCCGCCGAGAACGCAAAGCGTTACAGGATAAACGAAGTATGTATGTGGGTGCTGGCGTGGTAAATGAGTGTGTATAGGGAAATTGGGGACGGAGCTGAAAGATTTTTCTAAAGAGCTTTTCTGCCGCCAACTCAAGGGACTTGTTACTTTTCCTCGAAGGAATCTAAGTTTCGATGGTGTTTAGTAACGGAAAAAAATGTAAACAAGCTTAAGAATCGTATAATAATGACACAGACCATAATCTTCTGCACTACGTTATTCATATCAGAATTACGATATTACTGTACTCTCAATGATGATACTGGAAAACTTGAGTAGCTTGTAAATGCGTTTAAAAACAGATTTGTAAAAAAAATGCCAGTAGGATAGTTTTCCGCAATGTCAGTGAGGCGGCCGTTCCGCTGAACGGCTAGGGACAGTTAGAACGTTAATTGCCGCGTTATAGCCGGAACGAAAGGTTATGGCTCCCGAGAGAATAAAATCTAAGTTAGGGTAGGTTACTTAACACTCTTGTTTCATTAAGTTCGACAAGACAATGGGGGCTTAACTACAACCTGTATTAGGTTCTTGATTAAGTAATCAACTTTGAAATAATAAAAAAACAATTGAGTTCTGTGAATTGTAAAATAATATGTGACAGAGCAAAAACTTAGTATCTGCAGATCAAGTAAAATTAATATGAAAAATCAAAATCAAAAAACATAAAACGAACAAGTTTTACAGGTTATTTAAGGACGCTATCACATTTTGAACTCGCTCAAGTTTAGGTATCTGAATCGCAACACAGCAACATTACGCGCACGCACACATTGAAACCATTGTTCGCTCGATTTTTATACGTAACTTAACTAATCTTGGTACTTGAAGATATTTTTTTTTAATTTTGCTGGTATTTATTTAGTAAAGTTAATTGTAAGTTCGCAATCGAATTTGGTAAGTGTTATTAGTACTTACTATCTGCGTGATAATCATGTTTTTAGTATTGTTGAAGTTCATCAGTCAATACGTTCATTACTAGGTACCCAAAAACGACCTTAACATTTTAGTATTACACGGAACATCCACATTTATACCACAGTCTGCTGTTAGTTTGAAAATATGTACCTAAGTACTTTTAAATATTATTTTTGATGTCAATTGTTGGTGTATTACATAATCAAATACTAGTCTGGGAGTTTATCGTAGTTTCGTTGTGATATTTAAAAATAATCATTCCCTTATGAAAACAGTAAGTATTTTATTTACTTAAAAATTAAAACAAAGTAAATCAAAAGTTATTTATTCAAATTAGGCTGAGAATCAGCACTTTTCGAATGTCAAAATTACAAAAGACAGTCCCCCAAAACGCCCGCCCTTCACTTCTTAGTGCTTTCGCTGGGAAGAAGTGGCGCAACAAACTCCCCAGCAGCACAGCTGTCTTTTCACATAGAAAATATTTCAATGTACTACTACTATACTCCATAGGTTTAGGTAGCTAAATAAAGGTAAACAAAAAAACCACGCAACTTTCTTAACCGACTAAACGTAATACCAGTCTATTCAGTTGTCATGCTACGTCACAATTGTATTCTTCAATATAGCAACATTATAATTCACTAAAAAAATTACTGAATTGAAGAGTAAAACTGTGACG